>OY754336.1:87423992-89923992 GCA_963573305.1 Pyrrhosoma nymphula | reverse complement strand
CAAGCATAACATTTGTTTAATGTGGTGATATTATTAGTCTATATTTTTCGGGAAAAATATATTTCCGTTGGGAAATCATCTTCTGTCAGTTTATAAGAACAATGTGATAACTCATTGATGTGACTTTATCAGTTCAGAGTGAACGGCGATCATTGAGGCCTCAACGGTGGCATCCTCAGCAGTGATAATTGCGCATCAGATCGTTCGTCTTCGGAACACCATTTATCGTAACCCGCATCGTTTGCGTACATTTTCCGACTCAACCCCGCCATCCCGTATGCCAGGCAATCTCCGGCCACGCGTGTTATATATCTCTCCCCCGGCTCCGTAGCCAATCGACCCGTGGGCACAGCGGATATCCAGGTGCAATTGCCTGGCTTCAATATGCCATCCGCTATGACATTGGTTTTGGTTTCTGGATTCCAATCCCTTGACCTTTTCGTAGGAAGTGGAGGAACGTGGAGATATTTGGCGCTCCAATCTTGACCCGGGAAAGCTATGTCTCAATATTGACTTCACAAGGTATTGCTTCCGTATGAGGACAAATATTTGTCGAGGACCCATTTGTCCAAGTCTGAAATATCTCGCAAGCTCTGTGTACGCTCTGCAGTAAAACTAGTTTCTGTCCATTTGATTTAATGGCTAGTTTGTTCGTTGTCTCAGAAAAAATTATTCTGCATTTTCACCTGTCTAGTATTTAATCTACTCCCTTATAATAGGGTCTCTCGTAGATTTGGTTCAAATAATTAAAGGATTTAACGGATAAAGAGTTGGTTATGAAATTAAATATTTACATATCCATCACGCCACTCCCTTTCTGGGTGGGCAAAGTCGAAGAACTTAGTTATTGTTGTTAGACCCAGAAAACTGGCACTCTTTTAATAATTTCCTCCACAATGCCCTATTCTTGCATGCCTGCCTTGGTCTACCCCTTCATCTCACACCATTCACTCTACTATCATATATCTGTTTCGTTATTCGACTCTCATCCATTCTCTCAATCTGGCGAAGTCAACAAAGCACACTCCTTTCATATATGTTCATTACTGGAGCATCCAACCCACATTATTTCATGACTCATTCATTCGTAACCTTGTCCATCCTACTTTGTCGCAAACAATTCTCAGGTGAAATAAGTGTCCCTTCCAGTGTACTGTTCATTTACGTAGCACTCTCCCAGTTTTTGTCTTGACTACGCGCTGTTCTCCAGACTGCTATTTGGTCTGCGCCTAGCGGGCAGGGGAACGTGCGAGGTCCTGATTTGAACTGGGACGAGTGTTGCATGCCTGTTGGGGAAATACCCCTCGCCACACACCCTAGTGGTGGCTTGCACGGTACTTCGTAGGTGTAGATAAGAAAAGTACAAATAATATTTGATAGATCGTAATAATAGGTGTTATTAGAAATAGCAAAATGTAACCGAGTAATTGATTTAACTACCAGGGGATCGGGTTGGTTTTGTGGCTAAAATACTGCCTTCCCTTCTCAAGGTTCCGGGTTCGTTTCCCCGGCAACGGCAGAGATTATTAATTGGAGTTTCGATCTCCTTTTTGGTGCCAAATAGAGAGCACCTGTGGTGTAGTACTCCGTCCGTTGGATGGGACGTTAAACTGTGGACTCCTTGGCGACTTTTGTTACGAGTACAATTATTATGCCTATGCCGTGTTTCTATCCATTCTTCCTCCTTTCCCAAATGTTCCTTCCCTTACGTACCTACCCACTTCTCCTCAACGCCACTTATGGCCTCAGTTGCTGATCGCCTCCCCAAATAAACAAAAAACCAGCTCATGATCTTCGATGGGAAGCCCTCCAAATACTGGGAGGAGGTCGGATTAAGCCTTCTGAGAATGTCAGGTAGATCGAAGTTAGCTTCTGACGCAGAAGAGATTATTAGGCTCCCTGACTAAATCGTAGATTTGACCTCATGCATAATTAAAAGGGAATCTAAGATTGGTTGTTTTACCTTGCTTCCCATTTCTTTTTTCCTTACCGTGCTTTTGTTCGCAAAAGAACGTGGGCAAAACCAACATGAATATGAATATAAGATTAATGCAATGGCAAAGAACTAGTTGTTCCTTCACATACACCGGGAAAAAAGTTCTTGCTCACCCTTCCGCTAGCTAGTGTGACGTCTTGAGGGTTGCTAAGTGGATTTATAATTTGGCGAACGAAAGGTTGAAGCAATTTCGAGAAGAGTTAACGAATGCTGTCAGTGTAACTGCTTTCTAGAGTAGTACGATTTCCAAATTGTAAACATTTTCATTCACGCAGTTATAATATTGATGGCCGATCCCATTGCGACCACTTCAGTGACAACGCCTCGGGGATCTTTTGAACCGGATGGACAAAAATGTTTTGACGCCCGAGATCAATGAAAACCTTTTCCTTTTACCCAAAAAAACCCAAAAAAGAGCCTTTTCAGTGGCTCCCTCAGTGTTGATTTCGGCCTAACGAAATGCTTTTCCTTCCTTTTTCCATTCATTTCCTAAAGTGGCTGTCATTGGGCCAGTTCATTTTTCCCCGATTGTGTTGCTGGATGTGTTTCGGAAAATACTCCTGGAATTAACTTAGAGTATTCATATCGTCGGCATTGAAACTGGCTTTGTTCATCGCGTGGCTAAATTGGTGCAGATATTTTTGTGGTGTCTTTTTATCATTCGTTTCCTACTAAATGAAAATTAAAAATGTGCAGGGACTCTTTGATATGTTTACATTTTAATAACAATCGTGTTAATCCCCTCACACGTAGCTCTGATATTGTAACGGTCCTTATTCTTCGTTGAAAAGCTTTTACATCGACAGTTTTCGTCGAGTTTTTTGTCAGCCCCATTACTTAAGGATCATAAGGGGGGTGCTGGTCCCTTTTGATGTAACACCTTTTCAATAATCCTCGTACTAACTCCTTCATACATCGCTCCTATATTCATACAGATCTTTTTTATCGTTGAAAACAATTTCCATGGTCTCTTTTTGTCTCCATGCTAAAAGAGCATGGGTAGGGTGCTTGCCTTCATTGGTCGAATCCCCGTCCACATCTCGTACTGCCTTTGATGTTCAACTGTTTCGTGCTCAAGTGGCCTCGGTTCTGTAATGTTTTTTACATTTTTTTGTGCAGCTTAGGAGTCCAGGGGGGACGCGCCCCGCCCCCAGCAGCGGTGGGCACCGACGACTCCACCCGCCTCCCTGCCCCTTGGGAGACAGGGGTGGGTAAATGTCACGGTTGTGATGCAGGGGGGGTGAACACTGTGATCCCCATCGCGCTAGACGGACAGGGGAAGTCGGAGTGACGTTATGTGGAGAGCCGGGACAGGGGATCGAAGAATGTCAAAGCAGGAAGGGCGATAGGGAGGGTGAACTTAGTGGATTTTGCAGATGAAAGGGCTTTTAATGCCTCATACATTTGGTCCTTAATAAGCCAAGTTGGCCGCAAAAAAGTGGGCGCTCTCTTTCATTTAGGTCCGGGATTGCCCCAAATCCTTTTAAATTCGCGAGATCAAAGGCGTGGCAAACGTAAGTTGACGGGAAAACTGGAATGAAATTATAGGCCGCGTCTTTAATTATACCTATTTCCTGAACCCCTGTGGCTGAATTTCATTTCTCATACGTTCAGACCCAATTATTTAAGTGTTCAAATCCTAAAGTTAGTTTGATATTTAATCAGAAATTGAGTCTTTCAAACACGCTCAATATGGAGTCCTCAGTCACACAAGCTCAGACACGCAGTGTTCAACGTAGGGTTTTATTTTATGGTTATTCAGGTGCGCAACGAGTAATAATTACTTTTATCTCAGTCAGTTAATTTACACCAGTGAACGTAATGTTTCTTGGATTCTTCTTAATTTCTCTACTTTTGCTTAGATTATTGTCACGCGGAACTCAATTTCATAGAAATTTCAGCTTGAGGAATTCTCAGCTATCAGGTTTCATGATGTATTAGCCTGTGTCATTACTCTACTGCGTAGGCACTTTACCAATTGTTGGATATCGATTCGTATATATCGCAGGGTGCATCTCATCTATGATCTGAAGATGTATCCTGCAATAAATACGAAACATTTTATAGCAATTGATTACGTGCTAGCGCGGCAGGATAACTTAAATTTCCATTAAAAGTTGAAATATATAAAATATTTTCTTTTATGGTTTTTGCAGGATTGATTTCTGTCTTTGAAAATGAAAAAAATTAAACTAGGCCTACTTTCAGGTTCTGAATTCAGCATCTGTTTATCTTTCCTTCCCGAGGAACAATGAAGGAACTTTTCAAATGTGGGGATGCCGTCCTTGCATGTATTTATTTCTTGCAGCCTATGTTCCAATTTAAAAAGTCATCATCTGGTCAATATTTCGTCGAAAGGATTGGGCTACAAATCGATTAGCCGATTTTCTCACAGTTTCTATCTTCACATGCTCACTTATAGGCATATTTTAAACTTCCCTTCTCACTCATATCTAAATTCCCCTTTTAAATCTCTCTTACACTTTTCATATCCTCTGTCTTTTCTTATAGTCCGCAGTTAATACTCAAGAGATTGAAATTCTGGAGCTCCCCACTCCACTCTTCTACCAACTAACCACTTGACTCGTTCATTATTTCTCATCTTAACGTCCTTCATGTTTTGTTTTATGTATTACATACTTCGTCTCAGGAGAAGCAGCCTCTCCTTATGCTGTACTAAATCATATAATTTTCCTTTCTCTTCCAAGCTTACCCAACATTCTCCCCTCTGTTACCCTCTGTATGATCACGTTTCCTCTCAGTACCCCCAACATCCACTTTTACTGTGTACTTCAGTATCTCCGCTACCAATTTCTTTTCCTCGCACATCATCCCCAACATTTCTTCGTTGGCCTTCCTCGCTAGCCAGAACACATCTCTGTTCATCTCCTTACTCTCATCCCAAAAACATAACTAGCACAAAGTATATTCAGAAAAGAAAAATTCGTTTCTCTGTATGCTATTTTTTGTAATAATCGTTGCGCGCACCTACCATATTGTCAGGCAGCACCGTAAACGCAAAGCATATTAAACCATTGGCGTGTGCTCAGTGAATTTTGTAGCATATTATGTTTGGAGGTGGAACATCATTTCTTCATTCAGATCTTACCATATTATTCAAATCTTATATGCTATATTGATAGTTTCTGTGAAGTCCTAAATTGTTCATAACCTATATTATGCATACTACGTTGAATTTCATTTTATTACTCTAAGACTATGCTATTAGTATGCTATTTTGTTCATGGCTTACACCAGAGAACCAGGAGAGCGCAGTACACAATTATCTGTTTACTAGTTTAGGTCTAAAAGCGATGATCTTGGGCCAAGAAAAAAAGGTTACACCGATTTTAAGAGAGTATTAAGTGAAATGAATCTCGACAATTTCGAAAACTACGACTATTAGTACATTAGCAAAACAACCTGCAAATACTTGTCAAGGGGTGAAATTTCACAAACATACACTACGCTATAGGTATGCCACCAATGCTGTAGAAATTTTGAGTTTTAATTTTGAAAATATGTATATACAAAGAGGTACAAGAGTTATATTTGAAACATTTCAGACGTTCCGTTAGAGCTACATAACAGATTAAGTAGTCATCATTCTGGAGAAAATCAAATTATTAGCTACACTACTAATCAACAAAGTTAACTATAAAGGGCTATTTATAAGACCTAGGATATTAGTAAGAAAAGTAAGCAAGAAAACATTGTTTTCCGACTTGTTTTTTATGAATCGCTTGCATTGAGTAACGCCCGAGAATTATCCATTTTATCGTGCTCCCTGGTTGCTGCCGTACTGATGCTGCTTTCCCGATTGTCTCCCCATACTCTCAGGACCCACCCTACCCCCCATTTGCTTCCCTTCCGATCTACATTATGCATCTCTTCAGCGTGGCGTAGGGCTGTCCAGATCCTGTGCCGTGCGACCCCACTCGGTTGGGAATGGTGGCTCGAGTAGGTAGGCAGAATGGACGCTCCTGCGGTGGCCAATGGTGATTGGGGTGCCATTGGCCTGGGTGACTCTTATGGCACCATTTGCGGCAAGTGCGCCGGGGGAGGTAGGGAGACTGACTTGGGGCGAGGTGTTTGGTGTCCAAAGGGGTTGAAAGGACGAGCTAGGGTATTTCAATGGAGGGGGAACACTCGTGGGGAAATTGGATGGGCTAGAGGGGGAAAAGGGTAGGGCCTAATACCTTTATTATTATTTTTTCAGGATCGAAGGGAATTGCAAATATATCCATCATTCAGAGGATGTCACGGGCTTTGTGGGGATGGGAGGGGTCGTTTCACCTCCGATTTTCTACCCTTGTATGTTTCCATAGGGAGTGTGGTGTTCAAAGCAGTAATGTAAACTTCACGTCGGCGATTTTTGAAAGGGTGGCCCCTTGGGGTGTGTTCGACTGCGTGAAGCAATATCTTGAATGTTTGAAAAGCATCAGCCAGCGCACACTCGTTCGCACACTCTCATTCTATAGGTTTCATTTTTTTTCTGATTTGTCACCTTATCCCCCTAGCAAAACTCTCCCCAGCCATCATAGTGGACGCTTGAAAAAAATGCATTTTTTTCAAAAATAAGCTCCAATAAAGTGGGTCGTCTTTGGGGACGATTTGAAGCTCTTCTCGGCACCATTTTCTGTAGTCGTTGCGTAGCCAAGTCTGTGCTCAAGCGACGGGGAACGCAAGGGTTAGCAGGATGGGGTTGAAAAAAATCACAGCATCCAAAGTAAGAGAAATGGATATCACTCGTCGATTTCCAACTTTTTGCTCATCAATGGTATTTTTGTATAATATAAACAGACTGTGAGATACTAATGAGTCACGCGGTGGAGGTCAGCATAATATTTCTTGCGAAGTGAGAATATTTGGATTTCAAATTTAGAGAGAGATGTATGATGTAGAACTCAGTGGCTGCTTATGTTTATTGAGCTCATTTACAATATTCCGAGAACGAAGACAATAAACAATACGGTTTTATTCAAAAATTAAACGGAAAAATAAATGTTTTTATGCGTAAAAAGTAGTTCAACAATGAACCTAAATTTGTCTGTAAGAGTTTACTCATTTTTCATAGTCTTTTAGTATAGTGTAATCAGAAATAACATTAAGTAGAAATAAAATAAATATTTGGAATAATAATATGGTACGATGTTTAATCAATAGTGAATAGCATAATGATTTTAAAAAATATCAAGATAATTTTTTATGACGTTCAAATTAAATCTATTTAATGTATGATTATAAGAAGGAAAATTAAACGTAAATATTTAGTTGACAAAGATTTCTGGATAATATTTCAAACGTATAAACTAGAAAACACATTACTTAATGCTTAATATGTTCTAAACGAAAATTTAATGGTAAAAAAAGAAACGGGTTTTGTGCCCACCGCCTTAACCACCTTAATGTCTTTACATCGCGCAGGAGACTACCACCAGTTTTCGCTGCAGCCGTAAATTCGTGGTTTCTCTTGTAGTGCAGGATTTCTCTTCGGTGGACGAATTCGCTCGTGTGCGACGTTCTTTCTCTTCCTTTTGTCGACATCTTCTCCCTCGAGTGGAAGAGATGCGGCACGCGAACCGCTCGCCTCTCGGGAGACGTTAAAAGCGCCGGAGACGGGCGATGCGTTTCGTGCGCGGTCACGTCATCGCGTGAGTGCATTGCGGATGAGAACACCCAACGGGAGCCTCACCCACCCCACGAATCCGACCTGCTTCTCCGTTTTGCACCCCGTGCATCTCCCCCCCCCTCTCTCTCTCTCCCTCCCACTCAAGGCTCTTCAGCCGACGTGGTCCCCTGCAAGTCTCTTCAAGGGTGCGCTGGCTGGGAGTGGAGCTTCGCCATAAATATACTACATTGCATGCTATGAAAGATTTGTTGCCAGATGAAGAAAAGGAGAAGGAAATTTGTCTTCCGTGAGCTGATTTCCCTTGGTCATTATTATTCACAAATAGTTATGTAGTTGCAAAATATACTAACACAAATACTTTTTCTGACATTGCTAGCATACCAATAGTGTGGTGCATATTGGTGAAAATTAATCCCCTGACGAATATTTTCAGGTTTTTGCCAGTGCATTAACAGTCGTAGTTTCATTAACCTTATGATACCAAGTCCAAGATAAATGGGTATTTGGGCATTCAAACCTTCGACCAATATGTTACCGCCTTGCCTGGGCCTTAACGCGAGGCAGACGTGACGTAATCACGACGCCTTCATGGGTTGGTAGCAGTCGATGCGATTTTCAATTTCAAGATGACTTCAATTTTTTTTCATACTTTCGATAACTAATCTCAGACTTTCGATGAAATTCTGAGTTGAAATTAAACCATAACATGAATAAATAATAAGAAACTTAACTGAATAATCCAGAACGATTTCTGTTAGACCTTCTACTGTAAAGTAATGGTTCAGTGGGATATCATGATTAGGTTTATGAAACAGTGTACGTGTACACAGGTATAAAATTGATAACAAAGAACCTTTTTAGAGTCCCTTCGCCCAGAAAAATCACGCGACGCCTATTGAAATGCTCGAAAATTAATCACAGGGGTGAACGAGCTCAGGAAAACTTAAACGGAAATAAGTAGAGACGAGTTAAAATCTCAGTTCCACTAATATGTAATGCATATGAAAACTTAAAAGCAGCGCCATCATGGTGGCAAAATTACTCCTAATCACTACAACAGTAAAAAATGTTTAAGTACCACAAGTCGATGGAATATACTGATTTGACGGAGAAAGTAATGGAAAGTACCCAATGATTTCTAGATCATATGATGTAAACGAAGGACCTTGGACAAGGTTCTGGGTATATAGATGTGCAGTCAGGCAGGTTTCCGGGATTCGTACGCGTTGTCATTTTGGTGGCGGCGTTTCACCTACTACACTGTAGGCGTCCTCAAGCCAGGTTGACGTGGAGAATGCTTCGAAAGGGCCGGTATTTGTAGTAGGTGAAACACCTACAGTATAGTATGTGAAACGTCGCCACCAAAATGAAAACGCGGACGAATTCCGGAAACCTGCCTGACCTCAAACGTGAACGCCGCGAAAACCTTCGTCAGATACTATATACATGTGTTTGCATACGTAGTTTTATTGAACGAGGATGACGGGGGAACTTTAGAGCAGCTCGCCTGAGACAAATAGTGTTCCCCTTGTTTGCAAGCTCTTCTTTCTCTCCCTCTGCCCTCTCAAACTTTTCCCCTCCAATTCTCGCTGCAGCTCAAAGTGGAGGGCTTTCTCTCTCTCCCTCTCCTTTTCTTCCACTTCCCAAGTTTGGCTCTCCTGAGTCGACTCTTGTCTTTCGCTCTTCCCCAAGTCTCAGCCGTCCTCTTGATAGCCAGCACTCCCGGAGTCCGCGAGTGTCAAACGCAGGTCCGGCCGTGACGTCATCAAAGCAGGCGCGCCTCGCTCAAAATATCCGTGCGACATTTGACGGATTAATATCTAGTGCGGAAATTGCATAATTTTTAAATTTTACTTGTGCACCATACTCTTAAATACACAGCACTTTAAACTAGGTACATATTGTTTTTTTTAGAACATACTTGAAGTGAGCATAATATTCTTGAACATTCAGGATCTAAAATTTAGTCGACGAATAACATTTTTTTATTTAAAATATTTCTTGTTAAAAGTTACGCAGACTGGGCGGCGTCAAAAAACTACGTCATTGAGAATCCGGCTGATGACGTCACGGAACGGTACCCTTGCGTTTATACAACGTGATATCGTGTTAAACTGAGATGTTTCATTCACATTTGACGACAGTAACCGATTTATTACCCTAATAAAATAGTGAAATTGGATCCTTGCTGTTGAACCAAATGAAGAGCGGAGAAGACAAACCGTGAAGTGATGTCAAACCATTGAGATGACGTTTTGAATCACGTGACCTTTTCAAATGATGTGGACCTTTCAAAGACAACTATTAATTTCTGCTGATGACGCATAAACGAGCGGATCATATATTTGACATTGTTAGAACATTTTCTGTCGTGGCCACTACTTAAATATGAGGAATAACTTTTATGCGTGTTTCCTATAGCTCATCTTGATAAATTCCCGCTCTTGGAAGCTAATGTTCAGTTGGCATTACTAATGCAGTATCAGTCGTTTCCAATTTCACATTGTCTACTTTCCCACAAAAAGGGGAGGAATCAGGCGTGATGTTGTGGAATATGAACATAATAAGAACTAAGATATTACAATTTTCCATCTTTATCTATGGAAAATTGTAATATCTTAGTTCTTATTATGCCTACTTTCCCGTCAGCACTATTAGCATCAAAATATCATTTGCGGATTCCGAAGAAAATACTCGAATTTAAAGTTCTGAGCAACTATGTTGTAACTTCAGGGCTTGGTGCACGTTCTTAGAAGCAAAACAGTGGGACTTTTGGAATCAAGACTTCGACAATTTTGGCGAGGGATATAATGCTTTTTTCTTAGTATGACTGACGTGGCATAAAATCATTTTCTATCTTTTTTTAAATCCCTACAGCTCGATGTCATCCTTAAAGTCTTGACTGAGTTACAGTGGATGAAGATTAGACTATAAGTTCTCTGTGAGGAGCACTTGGCAAATATTACATTTACAGCTGCTCAGGAGTTTTATTTCCATTGTATTTAGTATCACTGTCGGAATTTTGACGGTTATGCCCATTATAACCAGCCTTCGATTTCTTGCAAGAGAAATATTGAAATATTTCTATACCATTAAATGTTCTCAAATTAGATATGATTTACCAGACTGGATCTTGCACCTTTATTTAATTCCTTCGAGCGGTGTTGGTATGCACAGTTCGTCGCGCTGTTGCCTTTACATTAATTTTCCTATCTCTCTAGATTTTTAACGTAAGTCTGTGGTACTGATTCATTTTATGGTGAGTAAATTCTCAGTGCGATCTTGGCATTCATTGCTCAAGCCTTGGAGTGAAGGAGGCGGAGGAATGAATGGAGTTGTTTGGTGGAAAGAGATTCACATGGTGCCCACCTACGCTTACGTCTCTCCTCTTGATGTTGGCTGGAAAGCGCAGGTAAAATTTTTTTTCGGTGCCCTTGTCCCTTCACTGCAGTAGAGTTGCGCGTTGGAAAATAATCCTATGTTGTCAGGCACTACCGCAGTTTATGACACTTCTCGCTCGTTCCATAGCTCAGAAGTGCTGGCAGGAATCAAAATTTAGGTATTAACAAGCAATGCATAACTTAGTGTGTACCACTAGCCTGAAGATGGCTTGAGAGCCGAAACCGGTCGTGCTTTTTAAAATAAACAGTGGAAGTCACAAAGTTTCTACATTAATATTAGTGTGTCTATATACAAGTTTTATTCATGACAAAGATTTCTATGTTGTACAAAATTACAAGGTTGTATAACAACAATACTACTTTTTTCTCCACGTATATAAATGTTGTGTAAATGACATCATTTGGAAATTAATGCAGCCTCAAAGGCCTAAGGGACGGTTGATCCTTGAGAATTCAATGCGTTGTGATTGTAAATAACTTCATAAATAACATATGTAACATTTTAAACCTTAAACACAAAGTTGGTCTCATTTCACACCAGGTTTCATCCTGAGACCCCGGGTTCAAGCTCCGGTGGTTGGAACTCAAATTCAAAATTTATTTTTATCTCTTGGGTTTATGAGGCCATGAGATTTTGCAAACAAGCTTTTCAAATATCATTGAGTTTAGTGGGTACTTAAAATTAGTATGAGCGCATACTTAAATATTTATTTACGTTGTAATGGCGCTTGTACTGGCCGCGATAAAAATATTAGTTACGCTCCAGCCAGTTATCCTGAAGGTCTCGGGTTCGCATCCTGGCTAGACAGTGAATGTGATTATTATATTAGGATAAAAGGCTTTATCAATTTCGATATGAACTTATCAGTTGGAGAATTTTAAATCTTAGGTTTATTTCTCTTCGCTCTCACACATTGTGGTCGTACCATCGCTAATGCCTCTCTGTGATTATACCCTCTTCAAATATACAAAGGGAAATCTTTCGTTGTGCCGTCAGGTGTGCAGGCACCTTTGATACAAATTACATTACATGCAAGGAGACACGCAAAATGTACAGTTTTATGTACGATCAGGAAATAAAAACCATCATTGCATATTTTCGTCGGAAAAAAGTCTTCCCTTTCCTTTCCTAATGAAAAAGTCTACGTTGATTTTCCGTGATTTGGCTGGAGATTTTCCGTATCAAACGTCGGTTTGCCTTCCCCAACCGGCACTCACTTGGACGCGGAACACGTGATTTTTTTATCGTGGAAATGACCCTCGAAATATTGTATGTACCTGCCGTTGAAATATACTAGCAGGATGGCGAATGGCTTCTATCTTTGGCGCGTCCGCCTATATGAATCACCTCTTGCATACCTCAGTTCCCCTTTCCGCCGCAGTGGGGAACCCCCTTAGATTTTCCCTCCTCTAGTGGGGGAAAAAAGGAATACACCAGGGAGACATTTTTGATGGATGCCCGCTCTAAGGGAATGGGTTCCGATGAGGGGTGTAGGAGAGATTGTATGAGTGAATGGGAGAGTGTGGGTGGGGTTGGAAAAATTCAGGCGACCGTGGAAATGTGGGAGAGGGTGCGGCAATAGGGTTCAAAACAGGGGAGAGGAGGTAAGATCTAACACAAGATGGCGCTTTTTCACCCAAACATGGGGGAAGTAGAAATCAGGGTGGGAAAAAATTATTTCCCTCTAAATTTTTGAAAAATTTAATATCTTTTTCAATTTTTACAATCACACATGCTTTGAGGGATAAAAATCGTATATTCGGGCGATATTGTGTCGAATGTTTCCGTAATGAACAACTTGGATTAAGTGCAATTCTCTTCAGATGGATACTCTTTATGTCACGACCCGGGTTGCGATGTTTTACATCATATTCAGGTGAGAAAGTGCGTACAACGTGCGTATAGACGTTTTAAGCACTTCCTCACCTGAGGATGATGTACAATGTTGAAACCCGGATCGTGAAATGAAGTTCATCTTTCTGCGGAAAATTGCACTTAATCCAAGTTATTCATGCTTTAAGGGAGTTCGATTGAGATTTTTCCATAGCCACAATATAAAAAACATTCCTATTTTTTTTTAAATTTTAACTGTTGTAATAAGCATTGAGTTAATATGTTAAATCATTAAACAAATAGTTTCAGTCTTCATTTTGTGGAAACATTACATTGTAAAAATTAATAAAAAACTTTAAATAGTATTTATTCATACAAATTTATTTATTTTGAATTGTCGGACAAGCATCAAAGAATATTGCGTGTGGAAAAAGGTGAATTTTCGTCCAATTTCACTTAACGCCTCTTATAAAGTGGACACACAAGTGATTTTAAACCTATAAATTTTGAAAGTATGGGATGCTTCGGTTAAACTTTCTGGAAATGTTTGAAATTGTAAATTCCGCGAACAGATGTATTTTTAAATGACCACATGTTTGATTGTCATTCTCCTTTGCTGTCCGATACCCTTCCTAAAAGAGTTTCACCATGAGAAACTCACCCCTCCCCCCACTTCTTGTCCATTACCGTATTTTTTTAGTGTTGCCGAGTATTTCTTATCCGTATCATGTGTGCTTGGTTTGCTTCACCCTCAACCTTCCCCCCGCCCCTAAATTACCCTACATTTTGTTTTATTCCTTACTTAAAACCTTCCCCCACCTCCCTATCCTTGATCACTCCCTTCAAATTTACCCCCGTACTCCTAATTTCCCCATCTTCCCCCCACTTACAATAGGCCTATATACACAGGTGCATTGCTGTTGTTCGACGCCTTGAAAATGACGGTGACCCGTCGGCAGAAATAAATTTGTGCGGATAAATACTATTTAAAGTTTTTTCTTTCTTTTCATGATAAATCTTTTTTTATTTGACTGAACTTCTCATGAATTAGATAAATATACATGTTTTGGTCTAACTTGACTAGTTTTTTCACGCAGTACACCAAAAATGCCTTGCAAACGAAGTTCGATTTTTGCAATTTCGTTACAGTAATGTGGTGAGTGATGAATGTAATGTAAAAAATAATTGAGAAAACGTAAGAAATTCTCATTGTGGAATTTCTGACGCGATCTGTGAACCATAACGTCCTAATTATTTTGGTAACGTGTCTTTGGATCGCAAATCTGTACCATATTCTATGGGGGATGGCCTATATGTATTGGCAAACATTTCAAAAGTGATACCTTGTAGCAGTTTATCAGTAGCAGTAATCTATTTTTGTAGCAGGTTTTCTGTATGAGAATTCATGTTGGTTGGTTTGTTATTTGAGGGGGAACCCTTGAGGTCATTTGTGCCATGGAGGACAGTTGGGTGTAATGGTGAGGGTACTTATTTGGGGAATGAAGAGGAAGGTTTGAGAGGAACCCGGCGTCCGCATTGGCCTGCTCTTAAAGAAAGGCGCCGAGGCGACAACAGTTTAACGTCTCATCCGATACTTTAAGTACTCCACGTACGAAAGTAAGAGTACTCTGATTAAAACTCTCCACCACTGACGGGCCCTCAGGATGGGAAGCCAGTACTCAAGACAACACATCAACCGGATCCCCACTTGTGTAGATTATTTAACCCTTAACTATATATTGCTGTGGTAGCATTAGTGGGACTGACAGCTGAAGTTCACGATGGTGGTAAGGGTAAGATTATTTTTTATGATGGAAGAATGTTTGGAATATAAAACTACTCAGGGTACTGTGCCCCTGTTCCCATAGCGAAATTGATATTGTATAAAAGATATATTTTTTTAATATGGATCCAATGCTATATGACGAACTGTGTAATAGCATCAAAGAAGTAAGAAATCAATCTTTTCTTAGATTAGTTAAACCATAGTAATTAGCTTGGCCAACTATTGAAAGGAAGTTTGACTAGGTATTTTATTTTTTCTAACTTCTAGCTACCATAGTTAAATTAATCTGTCCCTTTTATCAGCTACATAGTGTTTTTCCCTTGGCACCCTTTTTCTCATGAAAATATGCATCTCATTTTTTTCTTATGTATCTACTTTTATCCTTGCAATGCATGTTCATCAATTGGAGATACCCTAAACACCCTTTTTAAGTACCTAAATTCCATGTTGTAAATCATAACTTACATTCTAGTTTTTCTCTGTATTTTTTAAGAATCATTATTATATTTTTAGTATGAAAACACTCGTCGTGGCATTAGGCATTAGCCTATTTTATAGGCGTCGAAGTTTCCACGATTTCACGTATTTTCCTACGGGCGGAGAATCAAATGCACGTAAATTGCTGTTCTCGTAACCCATGTAGGATTTCTCCAGGAAAATCTCCGCTGCTCACAAGATTCGAACCTTGGCCCTAGGGATGTTGTGCTAACTATCCAACCAATTGATTCCCTACGTATATTTTGTACAAAAATATTTGTCTAAATATATACTATTAGAAATCACCCTTTTTATTATTTCATTGATCTTAGGTCAAAAAGGGTGAAAAATAAGGATATTTTCTTCGGTATTAATGTTTTTTTCATTTTTAATAAACACTGTTTAAATCATTTTCCACAGGTATGTTTTAAAAACACTTAAAACCATGAAAACCATGGTTGATGTAGTTTTATGAGACAAATCAACTTAAGAAGCTGCTGATGTTATTTTGTCGCGGAAGAAGCGATTTATAATGTGTGACATCGCTTGGCTTGAATTTAAATCGATAATATATTGTATGATGCCGTACGTTGTATGATACCGAACATCACAATCGTGAAGCTATTGCCTACTCAGTGTTTCTCTCCACGCTTCTTACAGTGCAATGAAACCCTTCCTATCTAGCTTCTCTTTAGTGACCCAATTTTCTTCAGCTGTCAGGCAACTTAATTACTGTTGTGTGGCAACTTCCGATATTATATCACCCGAATTTTGCCGGGACTAGTACCCCAATTTCTCGGTATTACACTTGGCACCAAGTGCATCAGCCAGTAAAAATAAATCCACCGAGGCGTACTTCTCCTCTGTGTATTTTGTGGGCGTCAAGGAGATAGTTGTTGACGACTGTCAGACAGTATGTACGAGTCGAATCGTGCGCACTGTGTCACCATCCTCGCGGTTTAAGCCAACCTTCATGCTGTTGAAGTTTGTCGAATTTTACGAACTCGTTTATTTTTAGTAATTTTTCATACTTCTTTGATTTTGTGCGTAACGCCGTAAAGATAATATCACACGGCTTCCCGAAAAATTTAAACGGCGAAGTAAATAAAATTCAAAAGAAAGCCGCACCTTTTGTTGAAAACTGCTACGAGCGAATGTTAAGTGTTACACAGCTGATGGAAGGACCATGTTTGGAACTTTTTGAGACTCGGAGGATGCACACTGGGCTTAGATTTCTTGAAAATATTCATATCAGGTGAATTTCAGAGCGACAAAAAAGATATTATTTTGACCCCGCGCTATATCTCCATAGGACTGGTAGAAGCGACAAAATAAGAGAAATACTTTTCCAAACTGATCGGTACAAATATCCCTCCTTTTTTGCACCGTTAGGGGTTACATATAACAAAAACATCGTGACACTAACTTTAGACACACCGTTAAAATATTATTCAACAATGGTCTCTCCCCTTCTTTTCCCATTTCTCGACACTTTCATGGCTGGTCACCTCCTGTCACACGCCTCTGATGAGGCTCGCAGGGTAGTAAGTAAAGATTTAGTTCGCAGTACGTTCACAATTCATACCATATCATGAAGTGATGTATTGAATCCCCCCGTGGCTTAGTAAAACGATGCTGTTTATCGCGTATTGCTGGTCAAATATCAATATATCACCCGACCCTAGAGAGAAAACCACGTTTGCGATGAGGGAGACATGGGCGTAGAGAAATTGGACCTGGGAGAAGGGTCGTTAAGGTGTGTGGGGAAGAGAAAGATGCGATAGCTGCGTGGGGTCGCGGGGGAGATGGTTTCAGGAGTGGCTGTAGAGATGGGAGGGGTGTAGGGGTGTTTGGTGGATGCTTAGGCACTCGATTTAGTGTGGGGTGTTATTGCAGAGGGGAAGAGAAGACAGTTCATGGATGCCACGTACTGTTCTTTGGGATGGGCATCTCATCCAGGGTGAAAATGGAGATTGAAATCTTGTAGTCGAGCCGGGAAGTTATTTATAATTCATTGTGACTCTCGCATCGGATGAAATTTCGGTCTTTCCGAAGGGAGCGCTTCTCCCCACGCTAGTCCGATTCGAGTGGCGAGGAGTCACATTCTCCTTGGGGGCTTGCCCGATGGAGTACGGCGCTGGTAGCCAAGAAACAATTTTACTCTACTGCGTGAATTGAGGGTGAGTTTTAATTGAAATAGTTTAATTTAGTGAGTAATCTTTAAGAGAGATGAATTTTTCTTATTTTTTTCTGTGAGGAACTCGTCATTCCAAAGTTAAAGTAAACTCTGGTCGTGAAGTATACTTCGGTACCGCTCCAGCCTTGGAAACTGATCGCTGGTTCGAAATTACTTGACCATGGATGGTATCTCTTAGATTTAAGTTCTTTGGTTGGGCGATGTGTCATCAACACTTCAGTCATCAGGAACGTCTAATCATAAAAGTGCGCGTGTGTACTTCCAACCATATTTTAACATAGCGTAGCGCTTATTTTAACACTAAAGTTGAAAGTATTAATGTAGAAATATAAGAAATGATATTTAGTTCGCTTTATATCTCATGTATAACAGCTTCAATTGTAAATAATTACATGCAATCGCAAAAATCTGGTCTGTGACTTCGTTAACATTGGCTTATATACAGTCTGCGGATGTACTGTCATTATTGACTCTAATGATGTTGTAACTGGAGAAACTGATGGAACCTGTGTAAAATATTTTCCTGGGATAGCTATTTTACTACTATAAATTTTAGAACCAACAGCGTATGCGTCCCTTACTAGTATTGTTCAGCAGTAAGCGTTGTTTTAGACTTGTTAATGTGGAGTTGTGCATTTTTGTTGAAAGAGAAGACATTTTCATTCCTTACAACAGTGGAACTGGCACCGCAAGGTTGTATGCTCCAGGGAGTTGTGCTAGCCTCCTGGATGAAGCTATTGAGTAAGATTCCTTTCTTATTCCCTTCTTAAGTCTCTTAGGCTTCGGCCTCGTCGTGCATCGCTGTTCTTTTGTCTCTCCCGAGAGGGAATCTCCCTTTTGCTGGCTGAGCCCCACGGGGGAAAGATCGTATGGCTCAAGGGATGGAGTAATTGTAGCGTAACGAACCATGCTGTCTGGTTTGCAAAACCAAGCATCCTTCTTCCATCTTTTATTTTCCAGCGTAAAATCCTTGCTAAAAAGGCTTATATCATCTTCAGTCGAGCATACGAATTGGCATATGCAAAAAAATCGAATTCGAGTCCCTTCTGATTACGCTCCATTCGATTCGTATGGGAAATTTTGAATTAAGATGTCTTTTCGGTACTTTTTTTTCGTCTTCTACCAATATATAATCACACTTCATCACAGGTATTTTTACGAACCTTTTAAAAATTTCTGAATTATGGAACAGTATACATTTGAAAAATCGGCTCAAAGTGTTAAAAAAGGGATTTCCCACTGCCAATTCCTCTCCCTGTGTTACAAGTGCGGACAGGAATAGGGAAATCCCGTATTTGTGTCACAGTGGCAAGGCCTCAACAGACGTTCAAAAAATGAGTATGAGGTTATAAATAACGATATGCTTGCGCATTCAGTTTTATGACGAATTAAAGTTTAATTACAAAAAGGGAGGAATCAGGCGAGATGTTGTGGAATATGAGCATAATAAGAACTAAGATATTACTATTTTCCACAGATAAAGTTTTAATCGACCCGGGTTTCGATGCACTGCATCATCATCAGGTCTGATGATGATGCAGTGCATCGAAACCCGGGTTGATTAAAACTTTATCAGTGGAAAATTGTAATATCTTAGTTCTTATTAAAGCTTTATTCCCTTGCTTTGCCGTCAAATAAACATTTTCTCTGAAAAGTAGTGATATTTGTCGCTTGGCGCTAAAATTTCATATTTTCCGCCAAAGACACTTGTTAGCCGGGAGCTTGGCAGAACTGTGCGGTGCTCACTAATCCTAGTGCTTCGTGGCATCACACGTTCGGTACTTTGTGAGAAGAAATAGTTCCTTCAAGCCTCTAAAGAAATTATTGTGGAAAAGGACTTCAGGATATTTTAAAATGGTTTTCTTAGCACAGTCTGGGATTCTGGGTTGGAATCTTAGTCCAGGCGAATAGTTTTTTATGGCTAGGTTTGCACATTTGTGTTCATCTTTGCCTTTGTAAGTAATTAAGTTTGGTAAGGGTGTTTATTGCTCCAAAGCTATTGCGTAGTACAAGATACATTTATGTATTTTTGCTTCTAGGATATCATGTACATTCAGAGATGTTGGTGATAACTCGCCCCCTGCCACACACCCTTGAGGCGGCTTGCAAATTATTATGTAGTGTAGATGTATGAATATAGTTAGTACATCATTGAGCGTTTTAAGGTACGTCCCAACGAAAGATACCTCCATGTTGACATCGTTCTTCATCTCTGGCGAATGTGTGCTCAAGCCTAAAATAGTATTCTTTTTAAGTACAATTAAGTTTTAAACAAAATAAAACAACTTACATCTACCCAATACCCACCCGCATATATAATGATTCCGTCATTATACCTCCGCGACGGACGACTGTTTGAGAGTGACTACATATGTGATAAACGTGTTGCCGCGTTGAAATCGAAAGCAAATGTCAACGCTACGTAGTCCCGCAGGCGGTACGTTATGATTTGTCAAAAGGACCGCCGCCGCGTGTGACTTATGGCTCAAGCACGTCAAGGGGAAAAAGGTTTATTTATCGCCCTACCGGGATCCCCCTCGCACCGACCGCGCCTGCGCAATAACTCTCCGCAATCTTGTGATTTGTTTCTGCCGAAAGGACGGGCGCGAGGGGTTTAAAGCATGAATTTGTTGCTTGCGCGGGGAGGAGGAGGGACAGGGGTCACGCGTTAGCCTGACACTGGGGGTCCAGAGGACGGAGGGAGATTTCAAGGGGGGGGAGGACGGCGTTTGGATTGCGGTTTGGTGGCCAGGGGTGCGGGGATCAGCCATGTGCGAGAGGGCCGGAATTTTGCGAGGGTGGCACCGAAAAGGCTACCACGGCAGAAATTTCAGTCCCCTATTCCCTCTCTGCCCCTCCTCGTACACTCCAATTTCGGCTCCTTTTTCGCCTTCAGGGGGCAAGAGCCCCCCATCCAACACGGTTTCAATAATTTAAATATAATCAACCGTTCATAATTGGTCCTGCCTGTGATTTAATGACTCAGGGTGCTTTGCTTGAGATTTAAAGAGCATAGTACTGCCTGCCTATCCCAAGGGCCACATGAATTGAATCCCGGAGGTTTGTATTAGACGTAGCCTTACTACGCCGCCCTGCCGTCACACGAACGCTTCCACATCAACATACTACCGTGCGAGCCGCCCAGAGGCAAGTTGCAAGGGATGTTAGGACGCCAGCCATGGAAAGGCCGTAGAATAGGGAAAGTAGTATTAAAATGGCGGCTTTATTTTCGAGCGAAATTAGGACTGTGCAGTCCTTTCTTACATTTAACTCATATGCCACGTATTAACACCCATGCCCTGAGTGGAGAACACCCACCCAACCGGGACTCGAACCTGCGACCTTCGGGGTTAGCAGGCGGGCAGATTCGATGCCACCGAGGCCGGCGGAGGAGGGGAGTAATGGGTGAGAGGACAGAGGTCAATTGTGTGTTAGCGATGTGTCTTAAAATAGTGTGAGCGAGATATCAGCTCACCTAGAATTTGATGACGTTGACCTCATTTTAAAGAAAAAACTCATATTTCCCATGATATCAAAATATTTACCCCTTCCCGAACTATTTTTCGAGCTCTTTTCCTAAAAATATAAGCTGTTTTACATGGGATGAATAGATAACGGCTGTGCGCTCCAGAGGTAGAAGGTTGAATAAATGAGGAATTTCTAATTTCTAGATTTTGTCAAAAAACTAAGTGTGTAGTTTGTATGTTTTCTCAACTATTTATAAAATTAATCAATCACCGCAATAATTTTTACAGAATCACAAAAAATCCTTCTGTTGTGATGGCGATTTCACCTTACGTCGTGAAAAAATGAGTCAAGTTAGAGAATTATTTATATATATTTATTTAATTGCTGAGAATGTTTGACATATATAACAATATTTTTGCGGCATTAAAATTACAATATTTACTTCATACAGACTCTGAATTGAAAAAATAAAATTCGAATATGGTTTCCATTGTGAGTTGGGAAATATCTCGCTACGACTACTTAAAGACAGTGTCTCGCTGTTTTTGTTATAATCGCTAATGGTGCGTGGACAGAAGGATTTTTGTATCTATCAGTGCGGCAGAGTATTCTCTCTTATTTTGTCACTCCTATCAGTTCTAGAGATATATAGGGATAAAATAAGATTCTCCTTGTCGAACTGAAACTCGCGTGAAGTTTTACTAACGACGCTAGTACGATCATTGTTTCCACTGATGCATTTTCAATCAGTCGTGGCGGGTGGAGAGTTGTCGCACTTAATAGCGTTCACTTACATTGTAGGTAACAGACAGAATGTGGGGACGCTTCCCCCTTTCTTCGTGCGAATAATGTAGGTACTTCCCAGCTATGACCTTGTCTACAATTATTACAACTCTACGAAGGATCGCAAGATATACAGTACAATGACGACTTGCCATTTTTTTTGTTTTGCCATTCTGTCATTTGAATTTGTCATTTGATTCTGTATATTCAAGATGCCAAAGCGCAAGTACTACCATGTAATGAAAAACGGATATCCGGCCCTGTAGAGAAGTAACATTTTATTCGGACCACGCCGATTACGCTATAAACGCCGCCGCCGCCGGGTTGGAAGAGGCCGCCGCCGCGCCGACCTAATGTTTGTATAGTGGTAGCGAAACATGGTGGAAGTCATTTGCGCTCTGCGTGAAGTTAAGGAGGGGAAGGCCCCTTTGGGAGAGGTTTGCGAAGGTGCGGAAGGGAGATGATAGAACATGGTCGGCAACGCTGCCAAAATAACTGTATTTAATATCGATCGGTCGAGAAAGTGTCAGCAGCGCGTTTCAAGACAATATTTACTATCCAAAAAAAGGTAGATCAGCATATGTTGACATTGTTTGGATCCTATCGCAGAATCCCATCTTAAAAAATTGGATTAAGAGTCATAGAGCTAGAAAGTTGATTTAAATAACAGATTGAGTATTTTGAAGTAGGAAATGTATCTTTGCGACCTTGGGATCCTTGGAATTCTAACGTGGAGACTACCTTATTCCTCCGTGCGGTGAGAGTTCGTAGGGAATGGACTCTTCCACTGAAAAGAGCCTTCTGCATATCTGTCAACATATTTTCCTGCCACTGTAAAACCACATTACCCATTGATGTCTATCGCCAAGAGGAGGCTGTTGTTTAAGCCCTGTCTCTCTCAACCCTTTCTGCATTCCCTAAATAATCCTAATCTAAGGTCTTGATCCTCATTCTGTCGACTCTCATAGTGACTTATTTTAATGGAAAATATGTATTTAGTGAATTTTAGTTTATGTTAACTGGTTGCATTGTCTTTTTGATGTTTTTTGACAGTTTTGGTGTTTGTAAATGTATCTATTTTCATGAAATTATGAGGGTCAAACTTGGGGGGCGAAGGAAATATAAACATTAGTTAAAAATTGATTAAGTTTATCCTGATTGCCCACGAATCATGCGATTTGGTGATAAATACTTTCTGCAAGCTCTTAACGAAAAACTATTTCGAATAAATGTTGTTTTATGGAGCATTCAATTGAATTTATATAAACAATGCCTAAGTATTCGTTAACGAAAAGGGCCTCTTATGAATTATGTCTTGTTTACGCAGGCCTATTATTTGCGTCATTCACTCCTATGGTTTTCAAATAGGACCTATTTTAGGAATTGAGGTAGAAAATTAGTAGTTGAACTCCGCAGTCAGCGAGTGAAAATATTCATTCGGATAGATCTGAACGGCGCAGCAAGATGGTTAAACAGGAAATGTAACACATTGTGTATGATAGACCAAATGGACATCTTGTGTTGTGATATATTTATGTTACTAATATTACGGGTGATGAGTTTTACTCGAGAGATGACGATCAATGCTTAGATTCTCTTTAAGAGCCACAGGCGACACTCTTATTTCTCTTGCCGTCCACGTGTTCCAGTCACACTCTACTTTTCTCGCATTCTATTGCTCACATGTTTTGTCCTTCCCATGACTTGTGCAATTGTCTGCTCGCCCATCCCTCTATTTCCTCATTTATCGCAGTTAATATGCGAACCGTTCGCCTATGGTGACGTCCTGCGTGGATATCGGCTTTGATTCAGGATCCTGGCAATCTTTGCAATTCGGGTCAGATCAGGAAACGTGCCTTGGACCGTGTACAAGTGATTTGAAAAGGTATAATTACTCTTAGATTGATTGGACATCTAGGGTACGTCTACGACTTAGTTAGCATCGAACCACGCACAACCTATTTAATCATGCTCCATTTAATACTCTAAAATGAATTGCTACTTGTAGTTGAGTGAAATGCATCCAATGAAATTCGATAGGCTTGTTTCATTGAGTAAATTTATAAACGTGATGGTGGTCTAACATGTTAAACTTGAGTGAAATGAATCCAATGAAATTCGATAGGCTTGTTTGATTGAGTTAATTTATAAACGTGATGGTGGTCTAACTCGTTAAACTTTAACATGGTTGAAAGAAGTATCGTTTGGTAATATTCCACTCAATGTTTTAATACCTACACTTTATTGGTTTTGATGTTTAAAAGGCTGTGGAACTTACAAAATTTCTGTTGCACTCATCACCTTTCATTTAATGTGATAATCTCATCGCTCAAACAAGCTCACTGTACTTTCATCTCATGTCCTGCGTATTGTTGTTAGTTGGTGTTTTCCTCGATCTGTGTGGTCACACGACTCTAATTGATGTAACTAAACATTTAATTCATACCAAATAATAACTGAAGTTGTTACCCTGCAAAATTGTGGACGCTGATTGAAGGTATTTCTTAGCCTTAAATTGGAAAATAGTTTATGTCAACCCCAAAAGAGGTAGTTACCAACGGCACGAGAAACTGCCCTAAATACCTGTGTACACGATGCATGAATCTGCGTGAATACATTCTTCAGTATGTTCACGGAATTTGAACTGGGGTTGTTTTGTGGAAATGCATTCACACATTCTTGCAAATTATGCTAATAGGATGAAGGAACATGCATTCTGTAATGTACCCGTACGGGTTTATGAATGATCTGAATAGGCTTGAAGGCTTAACTATCTTTTTTCAGGACTGATGTGTTGGAAATTGTACTTGATGAATAAAGAGCTTAACTTGCAGTTTTTCTTTGTGTTATAAATTTAATGTGACCGGTTTTGATGTCTTACGTAGGTATTTATCAAGCCAACTGTTGAGGTAACGTTCAGATATGCATATCTATGTATAAAATATCAGTCGCATTTAGTATTTAACGTAGTGGAAAACTTAAAATAGAATAATATTTTCATCAGACCATAAGACTGTAAAAGGGAGAAAAGTCATAATCGTCTTCAATCTCCTGCGGTAGGAATGCCCTCACGTTATAAACAAATGACTTAAGTGGAAGTGACTACAGAAAAATAATATTTTATTGATAAGGTACATTACAATAAATATTATTCGTATGTTACACTAGTGCTTGGTTTTCCTTTGAGATTTACACCCAATTGCATTACTCTTTTAATTTTACACACATACTTTTCTTCATGATCTTATATTGACGCTAAATATTGAAATTATGCAATTGAAGTGTTACTTCACATTTTGATCCCTATTCCTAGTTGTTCTTTTACATTACAGTATGTTTATTTGGTGTCTTCTTTTAATTTGCTTACATTTATAAATTTCTCATTTTACTTATTTTGTTTACATTAATATGAACCCTAAAAACCAGGAAAATATTAAATCCAGATTTAACATAGATACCTACTTACCAACATTAGTTCCAGAAATAATCTAGATTTAATCTAGCTTGAGGTAGGTGATATGCCCGCTATATGACGTATGAAATCTAGATTTTATATAGATTTTTTCGAGATTTAATCTGGGATTTTTCACGGATTTTATCTAGATTTTGAAATCTTTGCAATGAACATGCAGCCAGCTCCTTTCACCTATTATTTCTGGTAGCTTAAATTAATGGCTATTTCACGGTGAATCCCACATATTTCTTGAGTAAGTTCATTCAAATGATCATGGAATGGCACATACAAGAAAATACTTTTAAACTCTGACGTTTAAATTCCTATTTTTTTGGCCCCTGAAAATCAAAACAATTCTAGTGCCAACTCCGATTAAAGCGCCACTGAATTATCTTTGAGAAACTCATCAAGAAAGGATCAATTCCTTTCTTGATGAGTTTGATATACCATTCTTTCTTGATACACCATTGTCTGTTAGGGAATCCCCAAAGGTAGTTTCCCCATCGGGACTTTACTGTTATGGACTAATTTCCCAATAAGAATACCCTGGCGATGGGGAAATAGATCTTTTGGATAACAGCAAGTAATATTCTCACTGAGCTCCGAGAGTTCTCACGAAGAGTAAAGAACTGAGAATGAAACTGAATTGCATTTATTAGCACGAAAAGACCAGTTAAGACATAACACTCGGAACATAATTTCCCGACAGCATTACCACATATCTGCTGAATGCTATAAGGCGACAGAAATAAAATATCATTAAACCACAAACTTGTCTGAATCTCTGAATCAAGCCACACTACGCAACTAACTCTTTGGTGAAGAATTATAAACGCACTGCTGGAAACTACACCATTTTATCCTGTTCTCATTATTGTTAATTTTTTTCTTGACGCTCCATAGCACAATCACTTTGCTACGTACAGTACTCCCTGAGGAAACAGAAGGCCAAAGATCACCCATCGTTACGTAGGTGCAATGAAAATCAGGTTTTATAAATCGTCACTATGGATGCTGATTACCATTTCCTTGCGAAGTACCTGAAAAAATAGTTTGATAAATATCTTAAGTTAAACATGTGACAGCGAACTTGCTTTCTTAAGTTCCAACGATGTTAAATTCTTATGTTATTCTTTCAACGGCCGAAGAAGAATAGTCCGGAAATATGTCAACCTCAGCCATTAGCTAATCTTTCCTCCTAATATCACGTTTTATAAACTCGCTGACATAAATCAAAACACGTACCGTAAACACTGCACTTCCGACCATTTTCAAAACCGATTAATCGCTCGAAAGAAAAATCTATCTCACTGGTCGAAGGCAAGACCGCGAATTTATGAAAGCAAAACTCATAACTGGCGTTACCGAAAGTCATGGAAATTAATAAAAAGAGAGGTTTTTATACTAATTTTGAACTATTTTCTTAAACGCCATATCAAATTTTGATTTACATTAATAGAACGCAAATTCAACGCTTTCGTCATTTGAAATTCAAGCCATAATTATGCCTTTTAAATGTTCCTTTATGGCGGACATTTGACGATTGTGCTACGTGTATATTGGATCTACATAATTCGCTATATGGCATCTGAACAGTAGAAAACAGCAAAGTTCAGTTTGTCCATAGTAACAGTAGAAGTCAGTAGGCTATCGCATCCATCGGTAGAAAAATCCTACTGAAACCAGTATACATTTTTACTAGGGGAAACCAGAAGACATTTTTACTTTTAAATCCAACATAAACTGGAAGTTCATACCCAAAGTTATCCCCTATAGCATATTGATTTCTACTTTTGTTATCCAACGCACTCCCCTTTCTCATTGGAACACTCGTTGAAGTCATTATAAACTCTATGGGTAAAGTCATATCCCTATACGAACATCTCAATAAGTTCACCTTCTCTATAGGAGTCTCCGTTGTAGACCCATTGAAATATGTAGTTCCTCCATACGGAACAAAAATCCCATCGGGAATTTCACGTCCCTACACGGAATTTTAAGTCATGACATTCCCTATAGGGATTTTTAATGGAGTTGTTATCTATAGGTATATGGATTTTCAATGGATATTTTTAATATATATCTAAATCGTATATTCATATACGATAAATTAAAAAAGAGGGGATCAGAAAATCTAGATTTAAAATGTTTTCATTGGGATTTGGAAATATAGATTTATAAATCTAGATTTACAATGCATTTAAGAAGGATTTAGAAATGGAGATTCAATGTATTTCATATTCCATAAACATATAGATTTAATCCTTTTCTGGTTTGTTGGGAATTTATTTGGAGTGACTATCGGTACCGCGGCTGTTATATATAATTGATTGTTGATACGCCTTATCATTTGTTCGCGCTACACAACACTCATTTAGCCGTCACGGCCGTGTTTCCTCTTCGATGAAAAGGCGAGCCTCTTATTTTGTTTTTTGAAAACCCCGCCCTCCCAGCTCAAGTTTGTCGTCCACTTGTTGACGTCGCTTTTATGTGTTGCGTCACACGCGCATTCATCCCGGCTCGCTCGCTCTAGTGGTGTTTTGCCGTTTTTAATTCAATCGAGAGATCCTCGAGGGCGAAAAACTGCTCCCATAGGCATTCCACTCGCGTTCATTCGTACGTACGTATCGGATCGCTTGTATCCGGAGTGGGAGAAGCCGCACCCACAGGCTTGTGTGATGAGAAGGGCCTGGATTGAAGAAAGAAGAGATGGAAATAATGAGAGTGCATAAGGAGTCACGTATTCGTCGCGTTTCTCATCTCAAGGACTCCTCCATACCCCCCCTCCTCCCACTGCCCCACTTCCACGGTTCCCTCCCCCCTCCTCTACTCATGAGAATCACGTGGCGCAATGTCACCCGCTCCCTCTCCCGTCGGCAGAAACAGGAGCAATTCCAAACGCCGCTGATGACATAAGGACCTTCGTCCTGTTTCGGGCGATGTATTTTCACCTTACGTGACGCGCGCTAATCGTCCCTCGCTAACGTCAGACCCCTGCGCCACCTACCCTCAATTGGAAGAAGTCCCTTTAAATGATCCTCCTATCGCGCCCTAAGTGGTTCTCAGGATTTTTTTCTCCTGCCCTTCTCAGTGGTTGCGCAGTCGCGGGTCCGTTTGTAATTGTGCCATAACTCCTCGATTTACGATGTCTCGATTAACGGTGCCTCGATATACGTTACCTCGGTATACGTTGTTTCTATTTATATTGCTTTTTTATAGAGTCATTGTCGGCAAGTGAAGTCATCGCCGTTGCATTTACGTCATTTCTGGTATATTAACTCATTTCTAAAAAGTAATTGACACGTTGCGGGAAACCTTGTACGATTTATTTTGTGGCTAGATTCTATTATTTTTTTCGCATGTCTTACGTTCATAAATCGAAATATTCTCGGAAATGTAATTTTGATTACTTCGAACCAGTTGTCTCCGTTTCAGTAAAACAGTCGCCGGCACGTGACGTCCTATCTAGTATCTATTTTTGTCTTTCTGATGATTTAATTATTTTTTTATCAACGAGTATAGTAAGTTAAGTATAAATATAAACTTCATTCGTATGCTTTAGCTCAACTCATTCAGTTTTTGATGCCTGCACATGTTGAGATGCATTATAATAGGCACGGAAACGTGCGTTTTTCGGTTTACGTATTTTCTCTTTACATAGTTTCAATTTACGGCGTTTCGATATACTTGATTTCCATTTACATCACCTATTGTGCACGCTTCTCCGAAGTTAATCGAGGGATTATTCTATATTTGCACACAATGTAGTTACCTGTGGTTAATAGAGACACGGCTACTGTTGATGCTTGTATTACCTGCTTTCCGTGAATCGGTGATCCAGGTTCGGTGGGAGACACACTCACTGCATCACACAAAGGTCACTGTTACGAGTAAGTGCTCTGTGGAAGCTCGTAATTTGCAATCTCGCGTAAAGGGCATCTCTTGGGTGTGTTTGCAGTGATATGAATTGGGAATGCGAGTGGAGCTCGTTAGAAACGGCATTTGATGCCACATTTCATAAAACGAACCTTGATGCTCCAGCATTGTGTAACGGGTGTGCCCATGCAGTTATTGTCGGTGAAATATTGTTTCATTTCCATTTTAGTTGGAAGAATTATTGTCGTCCTCTGTCTTCATAAAATTTGTTTGCTTGCGAATGACTTGGTGGCGAAGCAGCCTTAGGGGTACCGACATACCTTCCCCTGTTTTAAGATTTTCAGTTGTGATAACTGTCATTGCAGAGGCCCTGGGCGGTGCACTAAGCCTTGTCCCCGTCTTCTTTTAAAGTAAAAATAGGGCTGGATTCATTCTATTTTGCGGGAAACTCCATCGCGTTTGTTACTTGGTGGTCAACGTTTTTCCTCACATCCAGGAGGCGTATTCAGGTCTAAGTCTTTTTCACTGCATTTTGGCCGCTAATTATTGGGGCCAAAATGACAGCCAATAACAATGCTCCTGGGTAGCCAGCTAACCCAATATATTATGACCAGAATACGAATTCAAAGAACTTGCTTGGGCTCATTGAAATATTGAGATTCTGAAGAAGAGAGCGTAGAAGCGTGTAAAACCGAAGTCTACGATTTTTAGTTTGCCTACACATTGTTGGATTATGTAACTGTGGGGATCGGGCTGGTGTGGTGGTGAGAATTTATGGTCCATTTGTCTCTTTATCGTGAAGGCCGCGTTGGAATCTCGGTAGGGGCGAGGTTTTATCGAACCTTAAAGTGAAGTGCTCCGTCCTCACCGAGATTACAATTGCATGTCCCGACTCCGTCTGTTGGATTGGACAGTGGGGTGGTCCCAATTTTTTTACTAGAATTTCTTTTGACGGACCCCCAAATTTATTCCGCTTGGATAGAAAATGAATTCTGTTAAATATTATTGTAATCGGATGATTATCAAGTGAGGGCCAATTGTGACGCCTAGTTTCTTTCCACCCTTTTTATTCCAGGACTCTGTGATATTAATTACAGCACAATACTCAACGCACCCTTTCTTGCCATTTTAACTTATATACCAGCTTTTAACCCGTCAAAAATGACGGGCAAAATACCCAGTCTTGCAAATCTTATCATTATAGATTTTATTTATGCATATTTTGTTTATGTTACTTCATTGTTCATTGTCTAATATCTAGAGGCCGTTACTAATGTTTAAAAATATATAAACACCTAAACCAAAGTGCAACGCGATTGGCGGTTGCTGCATGATTGCTATGCAAATTTAACACGGGGAATAGGAGTTGAAGTTTACCCCCCCCCCCGACATTGGCTTTTATTAGTATATTAGTATACTAGTTGAAAAGCCTGCTGAAACAGGCTTAAATATTGGCGAAATGGCCTAAAACTAATGAATAAATTAAATAGAAATTATGTTAAGTATTATCATTTTTAATGAAAACACTGTGTGACTATATAAACAACGTATTTGGTGATCGCTTGCCATCTATTGGTGCACATCATAATCACTACGCCTAGCAACTGAATCATATGTACGCACGCGTAGCCTTTTATACAGTAGATATTTTTTAATATCATTGCTATTTTATATTGTGCCTGAAGAAAAGTATCCTATTTTTTTATTTTACGCTTATACTGACTATGAATTGGCTGAAAGAGAGCGCTTTTTAGTTTCAATTTCGACCCAATAAAGCGGGCTAATTATTAATATTTTTATTATTCCATATGGTGGGTATAGGTGTAGCGAAACTTGATGGCACTCACTTGTGAAAAGCATTACGTCCGGTAGAGAAAAGCATGTAAGAGATGAAGGATAAAGATGCCGAGGGCTCAAATCTTTGGTACCTCTGCCTGCTCATCGACGCGTCACTCACCTTCACTGACATCAGACACTCCGCTTTCGAATGCCACCAAGTTTCGCTATGTCTATATACACTGGCAGGTTACTTCTGAAAGAGCTTGCGGGGGATTTTACTCTGGCGAAAAATTATCGCTAGGTAGTGCAGAGCCAGATTGGTAGCTGTTAATACTGGCAACATTACGTTTCTGCAAGCAACTTGCCGAATTCTTTATAAGTTCTGCTAGCAGCGGGCTTACAGAGCCGTTTATACCTGCAATATACCTCGAAAGTCGCTTGCTGCAAGTAACTTACGCAGTTAACTTGACAGTGTAAACTGATTTTAATAAAATCCTCCGCCTACCTTCCAAACTACATACCCTTAATGGCGCGCACATGACCTAAGTTGTCGCTCCCTCCCAGAATACCCAACCGAAGATTATTTAGTTATTATCTATTATTCTCAGACGAAATGAGTTTAGTTCACATGTCATACGTTCACCGCTTTTTCTCCTCCCTGCTTTATTTCTCTCCGCTCAAACGTATTAACCGTCCCTTAACTAAGGGCGGTAAATTTTAAATTGTCCGCCTTAAAGAGGATGTGTCTCCCGTTTCAAGTCTCGCCCGTATTCGGTTTCCCTGGGAATTCCACTTCCCTAACGACATCGGGATCTCCGTCTCGTGTTTTGACTGGAGACCAGCGAAGCGGTGCGAGAGGTCGATCGATTAATTGCCTCGCTTTCGCTCAGGACCTTATCTCGCCGATTCTCAGCTCCTCCTCCGACACGGGTTGGCGGTTTAATCTTTGAAATATTAAACATGCTTTCCTCCGATAGCCCTGTGGGAATTGGTCCGAGGCGTCCATTGAGTTGATCGTGTATTACCTCGTAATACCCTGCCGCTCACTTAAGTACACACGATGACATTTCTGGTGCCATAGCTGGTAGGAGAAGTAGTTCGCGGTAACTTTCTCCGTGTGATCAACAATATATCATGTCATAAACTGGAATAAGATTTGAATTCATCGTCTTATATCTAGTAATACCCCGCCGCTCACTGAAGCCTTGTACACACGAAGCCATTTCTGGTGCCATAGCTGGTAGGAAAAGTGGTTAGCGGTAACTTCCTCCGTGTGAACAACAATATCTCATACAACTGGAATTCGATAAAATTGCTGGCGATTACTTTACTCAGGTAAGGATTAGAGCTGGTTTCTTTTTTCTTTAGTGAACTGGCAGCAAAGTTGTGCGCATTTCCATCTTAATTGGTTTGTGAATTAGATAAATAAAATTGTATGAAGATGAAGATTTTGTAATAGAAGTGTTAAATAATGATACAACTAATCAACAAGTATCTAAGTTTTTAAATTTATTTTTCCTGTGTTCTTAATTATTCCGCTGAGTAATTATGTACAGATACGTAATCACCGAGTATTTTTCCCTTCACAAAGTATGATATTAACAACGATGATGATCAATTAACTTTAGTCAAATAAGCAATGCAAGTTTTACTATGTTTACAATCGCCAATACAATCAGAACGTCATCCATTTCAAATGAAAAGCAGTCACTCGTCCTTAATTGTTTCCGCGACTTGGTCTCTGCTAGTGGCTTCGTTTGTACACAGCGATGAAATGCAGATCGCCATAGGTTGCCTCCATTCCATCCGACATGGCCGGACGCTGGTTTGCGCAGGAAGTCTTTCACGTATACGAATCCATAGAGTTGATAATGGGAGTGGAAAGTTTTTGTGTTAAGATAAAGATTGTGATAAGACATAAAGTGTTCATGGTTATCGTATTTTGAGAGAGTGGTATTTTGAATGCAGTACTTCGGGGAAGAATTTTGGGTAAGCGGGAAAAAGGAGTGGAAAAAATTAGAAAAAAATTGACCACGCAAGAGAGGACAGGAGGTGTAAAGAGCTTCAGTAAGAAAATTGGTAAAAATAAAGAGGCGGGAAAAATAGTAGTTTTTGTCGGGTAATTCTATGATTAACCTAAAATACGCAAGTTAAGTATTAATGTGATATGTATGTCTAGGTACTTATTTTTTTATTTGTATATACTTTCATTTCAACTCTTGATGATGATGCTATGAATATCGAAACTGGCCATTGAATGGAACACAGCGTGGGATATTACTAAGTTGTTAATTCTTAAAAATGCGTAAGTTAAGATTGGAAATACCCAAAAATTTACAAATTTGTTTTCAGAATACTGAAGGGTGGCCCGTGATAATTTTAAATCATTCCATTCTCTCATCTCACTACTCAATAATTAATGTCTTGTTTCTTACTGTTAGCTCTGCCCTACATATTTGTGGTGTTGGTTCGCGGGTTATATTTTAGGAAAAGATACATATACAAAGCGTAAGTTCTTCTCGGAATTTCCACTGGATAAAATTGGCAAAATTTACCGACGTTTCGACGGATGACTCGTTCATCTTCTTCAGGGTAAATGAGCATTTACATATCTATCACCCTGCGAGCGGCCACCAGGGCATATGACAAGGGGTTTTAGTACACTAGCCATGAAGAAGAAAGGGATTAAGGAAAAGAATTAGAAGAGGGAAAGGATGGAATGTGAAATCTGTTGCGGATGAGTATATTAGTATCTCGCTTTGTTGAAATTCGGATAATTATAAATTGTATTGATTTTTCCATGGAAGACGTTAATTTTACCTGAGAGCGAAAGATTGAAGGACAAATGAAGAGATTATAAGGCGTTCGAATGCCGGAAGGAGAGTCGTAGGTAGTATGTGTATCATATCTGGGAATGAGTGCTTGTCTAAGAAAGCGAAACTCGTGGAGTATATAAGTGTTCACCTCCCTACGTTACTTTATGGCAGCCAAACTTGGGTATGTCAGGATAAGCATAAGAGTGGGCAAAATTCAGTGGGATTTGGGTACTTGAGATTTGTTTTTAGCCAAATAAGGATGGATAGGGAGCATGAGTGGGCGATGAAAGAATGTGGGTTGGATGTTCCAGTAATGGACATATATCACAGGAGTACGCTTCGTTGGTTTTGCCAAATTGAGGTTATGGATGTGAGTCAAATAATGAAACAGTATATGAAAGTAGGGTGAATCGTGTGTGAGGAAGGTATAGTAGCTCTTGATAGTCATGTAAGGAATATTAGGATTTTTAAGAACAGAGGACCGTACCTATAAAAGCAATGCATGGATGTAATAGAAGCGAAAGATGTATTCAAGGATTGGGCATTATGGTGGAAATTATTAAAAGAGGGTCAGTTTTCTTTGCCTAATAGCAACAACTAAGTACTTTGACTTTTCCTACCCCGGAAAGGAATGGCGTAATGGGTATGCATTTGTGTATATGTACTATAATGTAATGACAATCGAGCTGATTGGTGATTCCGATCATGGTTTTGTTCGATTGTACTCTTCCGGAAATCGGATACCACACTACATGAAGTTCGTCAAACCGTTTCATGACACCCGTGCCACGGCTAATTTCCTCCTTTCCGTACCGGTCCTGTCATCCAGGATTTGGCGCTGCGGCGTTCCACGCGATTTCCCGTTCCAGTCCCCCCATCCCTTAAACGCATTTCGCTTGGCACGTAGGCTGTGGGGGGAGGAATACCTACGTGTTGGTCCCTCCTGACCAGGGTATTATCGGAGGCTGGGAAGCAAAACGGCGCGGTCTTGTGGTGCTCGAGGTAATGGGAGTAAACACTTTCGGCCGTTGTAATCCTCGACCATTAACGACCACGCTCCCGAACAAAACTCATGGGCTTTGCGGATACCCTTTGCAAAGCGTCGTAACCTACGATCCCCTCTGCTGTTCTTCCCCTCCCAGATTCCTGACGTCTTTGGTATAGAGGTTTTCCAATTATTTTCCATTCTAGAGAAATGATTACATGTGCAAGGTTTAACGGTCTCCATTAATTTCAAACTATGCCTACAGTTGTAAGATTTTTAGTTCAAAAACTCTCTCTGGATCTCAAAAACCTATTACGATTTTGTCGAAGAAAAGAATACTTTGTATTTCTACGCGATAGCTTACGTATTGGTCGACTGCGGTTTCGATGCTATTGCGTCGTTTTCAAGACAACAGTTTTCAAGTTATTTTCAGTCATATATATAAGTACATACTGGGAATGTAAGGGAGGAGGAATGTGCGGAGAGGGGAGCTGATTATGGTCAGAGAGAAGGGAGTAGAGTTTTCAAGAGGTTAAGCATTTGGACGATATATATATATATGCAAGGACAATAGAAGTGAACGTCTAATATGCTATTAAGATATCAAAGTGTTAGAATTTATTTTAATTTCCTGAGATATATTTCTTCGTCATCTTGTGTACCTTCACAATGCATTGCCATTCTTGTCAGTAGTGGGAGGAAAGGAACAAGCTTTCTGAATGATTGAATTAATATACATGTATTACTCGAAGACTGTGTGTCGTATGGAACATAGAACAAATACAGACAGCGAGACTCTGTGGTATGATAAACATTACAAATCATTAATCCGTTACAAAATATAAACCTTATGAAATTAAAATCCATTGAAAACAATACATCATTACCAAAATATAAGAGAATAAATATTGCAGCAGCTTTTCCAGTGAATGTTATATATTATATATTGCAGTAGTATTTATAATGCATGTACGGAAATATTTTTAATTTAACCTGATTTACATTATTGGTGTTTATAATGTGGTCCAGAATATCGTTTATTCTCATATGGCAGAATTTCTTGTTGATAATTGATGTACAGTTGTTCTGTACTTTGGAAATTTGAACCGTCTTTTGACTCTTGCAGGTCTCTTGGAAGTACTCAGGTTCATAATTATGCTTTCATACAAATAATCCGGTATTTTACTTTATAAATGTGATATAAGCGTGTGGGAAACAAACATATAATGTCTAAAATATATTGTAGGAATATAAATGGGCAGGTGTGGCAATTTTGAAATGTAAAGCATGCATTTTGATAGCTGTGATTTCAATTATGGCTGACCCTATAATGATAAGAGCCCAGCTAAAGAATGGAGGGAAGACTGCTCGGATGTAAAAGAAAGGTTTTCCGTTGTGCTAGAACAATTCAAAAAGAGTCTTTTTTAGTATTTATGTTTGGATATCAGTAGTGCGAGTGAGGTATGCCTCTGCGATGACGGAAAGATCCCTGGGCTTGAGGGGTCACTGAATTTGTCATTTAAATTTATGATTGTTTTAATTACGGCAATTTTGAAATGTAAAGCCTGCTTTGAAGTAGTTTTGTTTGGCGCAGTTCGAAAAAAACCTTGCAAACAGTATCAGTTAACTGTTGAGCATAGTTAAGTAGCCTATCTGTCTTGTGAAAATGTTAGTAATTTTGATTATTTATTTTTTGCGAAATTTATCTCTTACACTACTTCGTTTGATTGTCCGGATTCCCTAACTTTTATGCTTATGTTTTAATCGACTGTAGCATAGCGCGGTTTGCAAAAAGTTTTCACGTAGTTGGAAAAAATATTTGTTTTTAAATTCACCATTATTTAATATTTATTTAATGTTAACAATATATATGTTGAAATATTAATTAATTAGGTATAACAATGTTCATTTATAGGTGATTATTTAGTGACATTAGCATTTTTAAACCTACTTTCTGATAGTGATTCCCATTCAAGTTGTATTTTCTTTCCGTGTCTTAATTACATTATTTGGCTAAAATTCATATTTAACCGTGAAAATTAAATTCATCATCACACTAAGTGGAGAAACACGAAAAACTTGAACTATACTGGGGTGTGATCACGATTTTACATAACGCGTGCGCTCGCGGTATCGTTATTTTTCAATTGCGCTCATGAGACCGAAGACGTGATTGCCATTCTTCAAATTTTGTAGGTGCTCTAAATCACAACTAGTGCGAAAAATCATAACAACAATTCATCGCATTCTTAGGACACTCAATGTGAGCATTTCCCTTCCAGAATGGTTTGTTTTGGGTCGTGATGACGACCACGCAAAAGAATGAACCGTGATCCCACCCCTGGTGACAAATTGTGACTTATTAATTTAAAAAAGAAATGCAATAAAATAAATAAATTTTCTAGATAACGCTTAATATTATTTTACGGAATCCATTCTTCCTTTATATTCCAGTTTGATATTTGTGATACACCGTACATTTATTTACGGAATTCACAACAGCTTTATTCATTAACCTGGTTGAAGTGAGGGTCTAACTCACAGGGAAATTGTGGTACTAGTTCACTTGTTTACGGTTGATGTTGCTCAAATTGATGTGGAGTAATCTTCAGTGCCTTTCTGCGTAAGTTATGTCGCTCCTGTATGATGAAGAAGTTGATACTTCATCGTTTCTAATTTATTGATAGCAACCATGTCCTAGACGAACTGCTTCAAGCGAACGCTATCTCGAAATCTATTCTGAGTGAAAATACTAGCGCTAAGGTTTCGCGCCGACTAGGTGCAGATATTTAATCACCGAGAACAAGAGGTACATGTCCATGACGTGGAGGATTTATCCTGGGTCCAATTAAAACAAACGAATTAATAGCGACTGCTGCGAATCCCTGGTGGTCTCGTAATTTCAGTCGTGGGAGAGAGAATAGGAGGGGTAGGCGTCCCCTTGGGTTTCCAGTTCCCACCGGCTCTCATATCATCTTACTCCCTTACAAGGCGAGAATCGAGGATGGGCGGATCCTGGCTTTCGTCATTGGGGAGGCTACTACTGTAGAACTATGTTTGCATGTTTTACCGAGCTATAAATTTGTTTTGAAATTAAGGAAGATGGAAATATTTTAGAATTTATTTTTTGGTTTTCAGGATAACTTTCCATTTTCTTGCATTGCTAATTTGTCGACGTTTCCTATTCATCAATGATACATCTTCAGATCATGTATCATCATTGATGTTTGCGAAAAATTCCGCTATAGATCGATAAAGGACAGCAGGGTGATTACAGCCTGAAACCGGAACAGAATGGGCATATGGAGTACGAAATTGACATGTTTTAACCGGGCTATATCTATACGTTGCATTGCTAATTTTCGGGTAACGTTTCTTCATCATTAAGGATAAATCTTCGGATCATAGATCATCATTGATCGTTGCGAGGAGTGCCGCTAATGTTCAACATCATTGGACAGCGGGGTATCGCACGGTGACCACAAACTGAAACCGGGACAGGAAGGGCATTTTAACAACGCAGAAGGAAGCAGAAAGTATGAGGTACGTATTGGAGACATTATACTGGGCTATTTGTGAGGTATGGCTTAATGTTAGTTTAAAGATGACCTAGGAATGGGGCAATTGAGATGGGAACTTCTCAAAAACCTAGTCAATCAATATTTAAAGTATCAGATAGTGATAATATATTCTGTAAAGAGGGTGTAATTTAACCCATACCCTTCAGCGTTGCATCTTCTTCAGGCTCTCTGGAGTCTCGGAGGATCAACGTAAGGACGTGGTTACCAGAAAAGTTCGGATAAGGCGATATTCAGTATGACCGAAGGGCATTATTTTAGCCCCGCACCTTATCAGTGGTACAGAAAAAGAAAACTGCCCCAATGTGTAATTTTGTCATTATTTTCTTAGTTTCAGCCGGTTTCAACACATAGACATCACCATAGGGTACCGTGAGAGACAAACCTGATGAAAACGCCTTCGCTTTAAAACTTGCTGTACTTTACTTCCGTGAATCTTCCGTAAAACTTCCGTGAAAATTATACATTGGTGTAGCTGTCATTCAAGATGAATTTTCACATAGTTAAATCAGTGTTCATAAATATCGGAAAGGTGGAGTGTGTGACTCACCCCTTTAAATCCTCCTCCATCCGCCTTTGTGCTCTAGAGAGTGGTGACTTATCGCTGCACTCGTCCCAAAAGCGTTCGCCGCTTATGCACCCTCGAGCCTCCGGGACGCGATAATTTGAGGATGCTCTGCTTTCCTTCCTTCCTCTGCCTCACACCCACGATAACCACCCGGCCCAGCGCGCCCTCGCTCATGCATTTAACAGAACCCTTCCGCTAGGGGAAGGCTACCCACACACTAACGCAAGACCACCAACCCCCTTAACACCACCCGCCTCTCACCCTCCCACAAAACCCCATCTCTCCTCCTCCACCATTGCCACCTGTTCCCACTCGACCAGGCTCTCACCCCTTCTCCCCCCTTCCACTCCTTCCCCCGCCCCTCATTCCTCCCCCGCAGCCAGAATGCACTCAGCGTAGCCATTAATCACGCCGCCATAACTACAACAAACGATTTCCTCCCGATCTCGGCTCTCCCTCGCCCCAGGAGTGTGCCTCGCTGTCTGCCTGGGGTTTTGCAGCATGCTAGGCACGAGGCGCCAAGGGTATTGGAGGCGTCGTCGGACGGTCATAGCCTTCGCCGCGAAGGCAAGAGGATCGTGGGAAGCCTGGATGATGGTCGCGGTAGAGGAGTAACAGATTGAGTGGAATGGGTTTCTACATCTACGTAACATCCTGCGTGCCGCCGCAAGAACTAATGGTGGGAGGTGTGCATTAGAATACCAGGTAGAGCGTGTGCGAAAGCGTATGGCCCCGGCGCAGAAACTCTTTTTTGACCTTGCTTTGGGAGAGTCTATTTTGATGAAGTACCATCGCATAGGGGTGTGTCACCCCATCATCTCTTGCACCTCGAGAAGGCTGTGCTTCCCCTCCAAGTTTCCTTCCTGAGCAGCAACTTTCTCTCCACTCGCCGGCGTTCTGGGTCCATTAGCTTTCGCACAAGATATATGAATACTTTATAGCTTTCGCACTATCTTCTCTGGACTTTGTCCCTTTGTAGCTCCTCATAATTTCAGTCCATTACGTCGTCCTAAATCCTATTCTCTTGCTTCCTCTTCCGAAATTACCCCAAAATTTCCAATTTATCACCCTCTTCCGTATATCTTTACCTTGCTGTACAGTGCTCATGGGGATGTTTAAGAATTATAACGAAAGATCGAAAAGTGATGTTTGTTTTGGGGGCTTATTTTCTCGTTCTGTTTTTTTTTGTAGTCGAGAGTGGGGTGATGGAAGAAAAACCTCTTGTACCTTTCTATCCAAATTTTCTTCTCAAAAATATTGTCAATGTAATGTATTATAGATGTAGGATTAGGGCCAAATAATATGCTCCGTTTTGCCCTGGAACTCGCATAATTTGACATTTTCTTGTAACCTTAGCCTTGCATTTGATTTCCTCAAGTTCTTTTGGCTCAATCTGCATTCCTTATTAATTCCTTATTACTATGTCTGTTCGCTTGTAGAATGTTCGACAAAATGCTCGGATTTCCCTACTATTTTCTTTTTCTGGGTATTTGATCGTTACTGTGACGGATACCAGCATTATTACGGATCACTTAAGATGAGGTTTCACTTTAGTGAAGAAATTATCTTTTTGGCCGGAGGATCTTGCATCTATTTGCTAGATGAAGTCCAGTCTCAGCAGTTTCACCAATGGCTGGAATGTGCTTGCCCCATGATAGGTCCAAAGTGTTGTTAACGCCCCGGTATTTAATTGGGCTCAAGAACGTTTGATGTCTTAGTATGCCAAATGGGAAAAAATTGTTGCGAGAGTTGAGTTTAAAATCTAACTTGGGACAGTTAACGATAAATATCAGTTCGAAAAATATCTAATTAAACAAAAAGTTAATTCGTCAAATAGTTATTGGAAAGAGGTATCACGTTGGTAACTGATTTCCGTCGCCGAGTTTCATAAGCGTAACTCTTTGTGAAAGTTCTGTTTCGGTCTTTCATGCGACTTTTTTATATTTTAATGTTTTAGGCATATCGGTGAAGGAGGATGACGCTCATTCATATACTTCTTGCGTTTACTGTAAATGGAGGCAGTGCCAACCAATTTCTGTATAGTTCAAGTCATGGTACTTGTGTATACATCGAAACCACTCAATTAAACTTTGATGTCCTGCCTATAGAACGCAATGCAAATAGACATTAAATTGTAGATAGCTTCCCAAAGCAAGTGCATGAACGACGCACGCACATTTAGGGATGTTCAAGTGTGTAATAATTGCAGGTATTATGGTGGAAACAAACTTCTGCGAAAATTAACATACCATTTACATATTGTTAACCATCCCTCTCTTTCTCCGGAATTCTCAATGTGAAATTCCTGCCAGTAATGTATTGCACTTGGTAGCATTTATGCGTGAGAGCTGTATAACGACCAAACTTCGAAATAGGCTGGAGAACCATCGAGATCATGCGCTCACTCCTTTCAGAACCCTCCCTGTTCCTCGCTCCCCTGCTTGAAGTTTAGCTGTAAATGTGACATGCAAATTTGCCGACAGTCGAAGGAAACTTGGGAGCGAAAACCAGCGCGTTCAAGTCGCATGAAATTAATAAAGGTGTACTTCAGCTTTGGGGCTAAGGCGGAGGGGGGCAGGGAGGAGGGAAGGGTTGCTGCAATTAATGGCGTTGTGCGAGGGACACTGCTTAAGTGTCGAGGAATGCGGAAAGGGGACGTGATTGCATTGAAACGAAATAAGAGAGGGCAATTGATTATGCCCTCGAGTGGTCTGCCTTTTTCGGCATTCCATCAAGTCATAGGCCTTCATGAATCTTAGGAACTAGTATTCTACGCCATCGAAGGAACATCCGAGTTGACTTTCACTGTACTTATAGGAAATCTTCCATTAAAAAGTCTTTGGTTAAGAGGATGTTCTACCCTTGTTGGTAATCGGAAGGCATGAATGGCTGAGAAACATGGTGCCCGTCTAAGAAGCCATTGTATTAGAATGAGTTGTTACTTGGGCTCGAATTCCTCATCATAAGCACTATACTCACTTTTTCCAAAGTATTGATTTTCAGCTGTATTAACTCTGAGTTATTAATGTTCCGAAAACCTTATATTTTGATGACAATTAGCCCTACCATAAGTGATAAATATAAATTAGTCCATAAATGAAGCATCTGTATATGATTTAAGTTTTTCCTGGTGAATAATATTCAAGTATTGTTCTCGGGCTCTGCACCGGGTAATTGGCATCATACTGGCCGACGTTTCGGAAAACGACTTGCTTTCCATTCTCAAGGCGTGTTACTCTTTCTATGTAAATGTTAATCCAAAAAATTTCAATCAGGATACTGGAAATCTGAGCAATACTTGGGCACCTATAATAAATTGCATGAAAGACATAAGGAAATAACAGAAAATATTTCAAAGGAACATCAGCCAATCAGACGACACCTGAGCTTAATTGTTGGACTCGTCAAACGGTTAATTCAGTTCAGTGTAAAATCCTACATAGAGAGAGTAACACCCGTTGAGAATGGAAAACAAGTTGTTTTCCGAAACGTCGGCCAATATGAAGCCAATTACCTGGTGCAGAGCCCGAGAACAATACCTGAAGCATCTGTATTTTGTGCAATGTCCTTTATTTTAGACCAGATTCTTTGTTTACACGCCTCTTCAAAAAAATCTAATATGGGGAATACGTCAGATGGAAGGTTAGATATTCAGCTCTGTGAGCCCTTCGAGAGAGTGTGACGAGTAAGAGATAGCACTTGGAAACCAATGTATGCCCACTGAACAGGAGGACGTGGGAATCGGATTTGGTGTTGTAACTGGTGTTGGTTTCCCATCTCGAGGGCCCGGGTTTGAAACTTAGGAGTGACGTAAAATGTTTCAATGTAATCCAGATCCCCACTTTGGTTATTACATGGAGAGTACTTCGTGTAGTGCTCCGGCCGTCGGATGGGACGTTTAACAGTGGTCCCTTTGGCGCCTTTCGTTAACCATTAATGTGGAGGGTGCTGACTTCCGCAAATACCCCTGGAACCATCTTATTTATGGACGGCACGGTAGGACTAATGCTCTTCCAAAGATTAGGTATTAGAAATAGGCATTGATGACTCAGAGCTATTAAATCGTAGCACTATAGATTAATTGAGAAATGTGTCAGTGATGTTTTACTATTCCAATTTGGTAAGTGAGGACTTGAAGCCCAAGCCAACAACTCATTCTACTTCAGTAGATTCTTAGACAGGCATCATTTTTCTCAGCTTTTAACGTCTTTCCGATAGTCTACGAGAGTAAAACGTCGTCTTAACCAAATAAATTAAATGGACGCGTTTCAATGATATTTTCCTAAGCCTACAGTGAAAGTCAACTCTTTTTTTACATATTCTGATTTTAAATCAATGGCGTAGAATACTAACTTGGCATGACTTGATGGTTTTCCGAAAAGTACTGATCTCTCGAGCGCAAAATGAATGCTTATTGTCAGCAAATTTTACAAAGACAAATGTGTCGAATTCGGTACTTTCAAAATTTCAAAACAAATACTGTAGACAGTCATAAGAGAGTCCTACACCTTTGATAAAAGGCTCATTTTCGTCATTCACCTTTTTCCCAATTGTAGCTTTACCGTGATAGCTGAAAACTTGCAGTACTTTTTCCTCTATAGATTAATAATCATTTATTGCAACGAAGGGAATTATTTTCTCATTGAGGGGTTGCGTTTTTTATCTAACAAGTGGCAGAAGTTCCCTTTTTTGTAATATTCCGGGGCGCCTTGAGAAGGCTATAATCCGAAACGAGGATTTTCAACCCACTCATACATAAGACTGGTCCGTCATTGACACAAGCAATCGACATCTTTTGATACTCTTTTCGTATTAAGGCCACAGTGAGGAAATTATTCCAAACCTGCATTGCTTTCTGTTCATGTGATCTGAGGAAGAATGGCAAGCGAGAATGACGCTGGTGTAGCCCGTCGCCGATCACTTCATTTTTGTCACCAACACGTCAACGGTTTCCCAAGGAACTTCTACCAACTCACTAGTCGAAGATCAATGGAATTATGAAGCCACCATAATGTTTTTTTTCTGTAGCCTCCATTATTTAATGATGTGGAGGAAAAAATGCTTTCTCAACAGTAAAAATCTTGGTCCAGGAAGTGTTCACAGAGAGTTACTGCCGACCGCGGGTTCCCCTCCACCCTTCATCAATTTCCCTGATAATCCTTCCGTACCTACCCACCTAATGCTTCCCTAACCCTCCCTCTAATAACCAACCAACCATATTGTGAGATGTTTTGGCGAAAGGTTTGGGAGCAGTTGTTTACCGAAATACATCCACTGGACTGAGGGACTTGAACGATGTTCGACCATCTGCTGTCAGGCGCTGGTCAAGGGATGCTTCACTTTAGACGCGAAAGAGGTGTCCTGGAGGGCAATGGACGCCCTAAGAGGAAAAGAGGTTGGCAGAGGCGGCGGGGAAGGAGACGATCGTTAAGAGGAAGGAAGCCCAAGGAATGGGAGCGGAGAGATACAAACCATTAGAATGCACACGGGTGATAGACGCCTAATGGATAGCCATCCATCATTGCCATTCTAGGGACGGCGTTCTCTTCTTCTCATCGAAACGAACCATTTTTATGTCCTGCTTAAATTACAGATAACGTGGACGGTCTGGTTACAAATGAAGAGTTTTTTATAAGAGCAGTCACCGACGTAATGACGACAAATTGACTCGCGCGACGGACGGCGGCGTATTTAAATGAGAAAGGTCCCATTACCAAAGACGTAAACGCACGTGCGATTGGTGGTCAAACGTGAGTTATTATTCGCTGAATTGGATTTATGAGCATCAATCTTAAGTTAATGCGAGGGGAGGTCGTTTGGAAGTTATTGCAACCCTTGATGTGTCGTTCTCCGCATGCATTGAGGTGTATGGACCCCTGTATTTATTTGCATACGTTAATATTTATTTTGTTTTAAATAGTCTCAAATGAATGCTATTCTTTGTATCTCATTAAACCATTACTTTTGTATTTGGTGTACGCCGTTTTGAATGGTGACAGGCCTTTAGGAAAATCCCACATTTTACTCTCTGGATCGATATTAATGGATTTAATCTTAATATGAAATTTACCAAGTTATGGCCATCATCCCTCGGCGTTTTTCCAACCGACTAACTGGTCGGCTTTTGGACAAAACTTGCATATGTATGTAATATAATGGGGTCATTTCTCAACTTTCCTGAGAAAATAATCTTTTTGATTTGATTTGCTCGTCTCTCTGAGGTACTTCACACCTTCTAACTCCTTTTATGTTGCCCAAAATCCCTATTCTACTCCTTCCTGTTACTCTTAAATAACATTTTTCCTTCTCCCTCTTCAATCTATCTTTGTGTCGCAATATGTTCTTCATTTATATTTTTTCCTGTTCCTTCTAAATTTCCGCCACCAAATTCCGTCCTCCACCTTTCCTACACTTCCTCGTTTGTCTCACTCGTTTCCATACTTAATCTCCCCATTTTTCTCCACACCCACGTCTCAAAGCCCTAAGTAATGGCCGCCAGCTACAATTTTCCCGCCCTAGTATTTTTTTAACGATCAGCATTTTCTCTCTTCCGCCGTTTATTCAATTTTTCCCAATTCCCAAAATTTCTGCGGTCTTTCGCTCGGCTTCATGGGAATTTCGTTCTTCTCTTCCATTTCAGTGGTCGTTCCCGTTTTCTCGTTCGCTTCAACGAGGATTTTCCCTCTAAAGCGCCCGCCAGGGTTTCTCTTTCGGAAATATTGCACATGATTTTTTTCGGAAACTCACCTGGGGCGATATATCGTCTCGTATCTATATAACGTGCACGCTGGCATCGTCATTTTTTTAAAACACTATGGATCTGTTTACGTGAGGCACGTACTTGCGCGAGTTGGTGCGAGAACTGATGCTTCTTCAAAACAGCATGGCGTGAACACGGAAGATTGTGAAAACGCGCAAAAAAATGCCCAGAAAATGGATCCTTTTCGAACTACGAGCATTTTTTCCCCTTTTTTTTGCGTATCCATTCGCTTAAGAGCATACTTCTTGTAAACAGGCCTCTACAGATTGTGAAAGTACGATCAACGATGCTTAAACTGCACGTTTGAAACATCACTGTTCTCCCAATGTAGAGCTAGTCGCAAATACTGTGACTGCGAGCAGTGATTAACAGTTAACGATGATGCCCCTGCGGTTAGTTCTAGCTTTTCGTTCATAACTAATGCCTTGAGCCTAATGTTCAAAGAGAGCACTCCAATGGTCATATTCGTTGTCGTGTCAAAATGGTTTGACTAAGTTTACGAAGTTCTGAGGCCATTACATTTGAGGAGTTGTAACAAAATCCCCGTAGCGAGCATATCTTAACTAGGCAGCCTACGAAGGTAATTGGTAGCCTTGCCCAAGCACTGTTTAGGTGGCACTGTTTAGGTAAAATTACTCTTTTGTTGGGCCAATAGTACTTGATATTCCACCCACAGTTTGTAAAAAGTATTAAACCTGACGTATTCTGTAAAAAGTGTGAAAAATTAGCTATTTACTTGCTTTGGTATAGAGCACATATGACCTGCATGGGTAAATTTCTTTCATGGTAACCTCTTCACAGGTTTTTCCTCCTAGTTAACGGAAAGCTCCTTATTCAGTTTCAGTGCTCTTTATTTTTTTTCGTGTATTGTTTGGGAGTTATAAAAATGTATCACTCTTACTTATCACGAATCATCCGTGATTTTATGCGTATTCCTGGGTGGGTTGCTGTCACGTACGTTACTCATATAAAAGTCCGTTCATTTGTCTAGTACACATTTAAAAAAACACGCTGACTGGCCATATGTCGTCATGCACGTAACCAACGATTTTTTGAAGAATTTATGAATAACCAAGAAGATTGCCAAAGAATTCATGAAGCCACTATGAATTCATTTTTATAACGCACCCTTGTTAGAAGCATCAGCTGATGTTGAATCCTAAACATTTTAGATTAGTTCATATGAAAATTTACGATGTTGAATGCAGCCAATGGTGCGACCTTCAAATTAAAATCATCGTTCAAACATTGCAGAGCGGATTTCAAGAACTCACTGTGAAGAATATTGTTCGACAGTGAAAGTTTCCGTTGGGGATAACGGTTACGACTACCAGCCTTTTTCTTAGATTTCAAGGAAGCCCTGTTCAAGAAGGTTTTTCTTAAGTCCTGGTCTATGTGAAGATTTAAATGAGGCTAAAAGTTTTTGTCGGATCTTAGTAAGTTTAATTTTCTACATGCAGTCAGTGTAAAATTATAATTGGGTTTATTTCACATAATGGTATTCCAAAATATAGTTTACAATTTAAGTTAATAGAGAGAACATTTCCAATGTTCCACTCCCAAGACATGAAGTATTTACAACATACCCATAATCACATTTCCATTGCACATTCACTGTTACAAAATCATTATTTATTCACCCACACATTACACTCAATATAAATATACATAGTTTTGGTACTTTCCAAGCATCAACTATTCCTTTCTCCTTCTTTTAAACACCACTACACTTCTAATGTTCTTTAATTCGGTGGGCATCGAGTAGTATCGTATAATGCCAATCTCATGTAAAAAAGTGACATCTGTGATGGGAACTTCTTTCTAATCGGAAGGTGGAAATTACTATTGATTTTAGTGTTTGCATGCCATAGATTTATCCTTTTACCGGGAAATGCTGTACTAGCGGAAAAATTGGACAATGTATAGAAAATATGCACTGTTTTACAGGACGTGCCGAGTGAAATTCCTCAAACCTGGTGTAAAAACATTATCCTTAGACGTATCAACTATCTATTACCCTGTCAGCCGCGGTAGGGGTGCGTTGTAGAGTGAGTTCGGGAACCAGCCATGAAAAATGAAAGGGAGTAGGAGAAAGAATTGGAAAAGGGAAATAACGAAAATTGAAATGCTCATTTTATAATTATCGTCTTGCTCTGTTTTTTCATAGCCACTGACTTTTAGTGTGTAGAAGGAATTTGTGAACATACTTTAAAGTGCGGCCATGTGTGCGGCCAAGTGCGCCCTTTTATTTTTAAGGGAGTTCAACCGCAACTGTGTGAATCAAAAAGTATACTAAATTCCAACTTTTTGTTAGATTGGTTTAATAAATCCTGCTTTCACTGATGAAATTCGTTACATAGTGAAAACTAAAATTTTGGTACGTAATATGTAGATTTTCCGCAAATAATTTTTAATTTACACTTGTTGATAGCCATAGACGCCGAATTCTGTGCCATTTCTATGGAATTGCCACGTTTCGACATCAATTGTCGCAGTAATTAGCCAATAACTTAAAAAAATAAGGAGGTAAGATGCATCTATTTTATTTTTAGTCAATATTCCCGAAGTTTTCGCAGCTTATTAACAGTTTTCCGTGAAAATGTCATTTGCATTAGATAGAAAAATACTATTTTCACTGTGTTTCTCCCGTTTTCATATTTAACACCACGCAATTTAAAGTTAAATTTGCGAGAAAAGTAGCGTTTAAAGGAAGCATTTTGTTGTTCTTTTCAGATTGAGGACACGTTTGTCTATAAATGTCCAGAATATGAATAAAATGACATTTATGTCCTTTTTCAGTTGAACCTGCTTAGGCCCGTTCCACACAGTACATGTCGCAATACACCACCCAAGACCAAGTATACTAGCCGGTACCAGATATTGCGGAGTTAATACAGTATGACTGGTGCCGTCCTGGAAGGTTTCACGCGATAATTGTACTTGTACTGGCGGAGAAGCGGTATTTTTCTTATTTTCTTAGCGGTTTATCTTAACGCATGTTTGCTAAAATATTTATATTGACCAATCCATGACAGTAGGCTACCAAAACAAGAGTTGGGACATTTTTATTTAGTGCTTATTTCGTCACATGGAAATTGCTGATTGCCAAAAGGAGGTTTACATGTTGCTGATTTCAGAAAGTGAAGTTCGAACAGCGTCTGTAAAAGCTAAAATGATTGGTGGTAGGCTACTATGTCCTACTGGGAGCTTGTAGCAAACTCATACAGCACCGATTATGAAATCAAGTACATATCCCAGCCAGTATGATAGCGATTATTCTTGTTAGCCAGTTCTATGTCACACGATACTGGAAATATACAATACGAGCAAGTATCCTCGAACTATGCTGGATCAAGTATCGTGTGAAACGGGCTTTACAGTACATCTTGAGCATAGCCTTACGTGTGTTAAAAAAACGCGATCGCGCCCCTATCACTTTCAACTCGCGTCCACGGGGCGGAAGCATGGCTGGCGATGGTTGAGGTGGCGGAAGAAAGAGTTGTGTGAGGGCCTTACGCACGCCTAGTTTGGGGGATGAAGGGTGAGTCTTTGGTCGGGGGTGGAGGCTGAGGTGTATTGGGGGCGTGGAGGCGTCATGGGTGTGGTCCTGGCCGGGGGTGGGTGGGTTATGGTAAGGGGGAGGGTTGGGGGTGTGGGTGCAGCGCGATGCTCGTGTCCGTCCATGGGATGAGGATCGGGGGCGGTTGATGGTGGTGGTGGTGGAGGAGGGGGTTAAAGGCCTCCTATGCTGCGCCACTGGGAAATGTTGGGGCGGGGGATTGTGTTGGGGGGGAAACTCCCGAGGTGATGCTGCCAAGCGCGGTTGCCTAGCAACGCCCCCCGCGATCGGTCCTTTACTCCCCCTCCCTTGCTCTTCACCTCCCACTCCAATTTTGCCTTCGTCTCCTTCTCCTCCCAGTTTTATCTCTCTCTTCTACCTACCCTTCCTTTTGCTTCCATACTTCTCCGTACTACTGTATTATGCAGCGTACTTGAATCGATCAAGTTTGCCTTCCTGAAATCGCTGATTGTATGATAATAAAATTGTACATTTTTTGTGTCTATAGACTTCCGCATTTAGTTGACGGGGCCATATGGAGAACGCTGTTGCCAAATTTTAGAGTCCATGTACTCAACCTATTGGCCACGTAATCAACCACTTCCTAAACATTGTTAACTTTAAATAAGTTACGTAATTTAGGGAATACTATATGATTATTGGAAGACTCCTACATCTACATACTAGATACTAGTCTTTCCTACTGTATAACTAAACGTACTTGAATTGGTAATGATGATCTTATTGTAATCGCAGGATATATGAAAATGAAATCATGCTACACTATGTATAAATTTGCTTTATCTATACAGCTATTCTCATTTTTTGACTAGGTCGGTCATATGGAGAACGGTGTTGCCAAACTACCGCTCCATATATTCACCTCTAGACCACGTAGGCAACCACTTCCAACACCGCGATAGATTTAAGCAATTTTGGGATTAATACATTCATCTTGGAAGACTTCTAGATGTACAGTTACTTTACTACGTAGCAATGAGTAAATTTTCTTGCTTTTGTTGGCAACATAGCACTTATAGCCTATTGGAGTTTTATACAGGAAACAAATCCCCATAAGAGCCCATGCTATCGTGTAAATGTGGAACACCCTAAAAAAATTCAATTCATGCATCACCATCTACGTCTTCATGCTAAACTGGGAGCCTCCGCTGGAGCGTATGGCAGGGGGTGTAAGGGCATCAGACATGAAAAAGCGTGGAAAAGGAGAAAAGGAATTGAAAGCGGAAAAAGACCAGAAGACAGAAATTTTTACGTATTAGTGGCTACATCTACATACTACATTTCGAGACGCCACAGGGGTGTGTGGCGGGGGTTTTTTCGACTCAATCAATGGAAAAGGTAAACAACTACAAAAACAGTTGCCAGAGAGAATAAAAGTGAAACGCATGTTGATAGCGTGTATTATTGTTAGTTGTGGTCGCTTAAGGTGCGTGGGAAAAAGGAATTGTTGTATCTGTCAGTTTGGTACTCAATCGGTCGTATTTTCTCGCTTCTGCCAGTTCTAGGGTTGTATTATGGAGTTAAAATAATGCCCTACGCGTCAGCCAAAAACTCGGGTGACCTGATGGGTAGTGTATGCTGCAATGTTAGTTCTAGGCATCCAATGAGGTTCCTTAGAATTCATGCCTTTACATGCATACAAAGTTATTTTATTTAATCCAGTTGACTCGTTACCCTTTCACCAAAAATAACACTACTATAGAAAGTAGCGCATGCGTCGGGTGAAAACGGTAACTGTAATAACTAAATAACTTCAAATGTTATTAATAAATTAAAATTGCAAATATTTATTCTATCCAATTACTTAACCTCAACCATCACAAAAAATATCAAAGTCAATTTTAAATATGTATAGCTAAACGTATTTTCAGTCAAGCTCTTAATTACTTTAAAGAGTTGCTCTGCTAGAAATAATTTATAATAATTTAGAGTAAACACAATTAATATAATGCTTTATATATGCTTGATTAATATATAATGCGTGAGGAAGAGAATTGGCAGGACAGGATTGATGTAGTTATGCGTATTGGAGCTTGTGCTGACTTTACTGCTTCACGTTAAGCAGGCTTCGTTTTGGCAGACCGGTAACCTCACTTTGTAGGATGTGATATAGGAGTTGTTCCCTCAAACGCTTTCTTGTCGCCGAATCTAACATTACCTTTTCTCCAAGTGTAACCATGCCTTGTCGCCGAATCTAACGATACCCTTTCACCAAATCTAACACTATCCTCACTCCGAATCTAACATTGTCCTTTCTCCAAATCAAACACTATCCTTTCATCGATAAAACTATCCTTTCTCCGAATATAACCCTGCCCTTACACCAATTCTAACACTATCCTTTCATCGAATAAAAATGTATATTTTTTCCGAACCTAACACTATCCTTTCAGCGAGCCTAAAACTATTCTCTCTCCGAATATAACCTTGCCCTTACACCGAATCTAACGCTATCCTTTCACGGAAGAAAAATGTATCTTTTCATCGAATCTAACACTACCTTTCCTCGGGTAGTGGGCAAGGAAACAGCGAGCAGAGCTACATCTCCAACCCTGTACCTCGCGTTCCTCATCCACACCGTCCACCTCCTCCTTTTCATACCTTGCCCCACCTGTACCGCATTGCAAGGGGAGCTAAACAACCGCCCTTACGACATCCACCCATTCCCCTCCCCTTGCGAGCTACCGGCGTAACAAACTGCTCTCCTCCTGTGGTGCCATGAACGTAAAACGGCCTAGAGGTGGCGGGGGTTATAAAGTTGGAGGTAGGGGTTGCCAGGTGAATGAGGGGGTGGCTTTGGAGTGCGGAGAAGGTGCAGGAGGAGACGTTGGCATGGTCTGAAGGGGGACGTTGAGGACGAGAAGAGGGTTTTGTAGGGTATGCGGCTTCGTGGGTAGAAAGACGAGTGGTGAAGTACTCCATGGGGAGTAAGGAAGAAAAAGTATAGAAAAAAGAACATTTATTTAAATACTGAAATGAAAGCAAAACTTTTGTTGGTTTACATAAAATGTATTACATAGACGACTTACGTTTTGATGCAAGGTGTAGATGATTAGTAATAATTATTGTTCTGGGAAATAACTCCAAGGAAACCTGCTGAAAATAATATGACTCCGTGGTAGCCAACTGATAAATATAAATATGGGTCTCTGAAATGGAAATCATTGTTTAATAGCATTAGAAGTATTAGATATCATGAAAAATAAAACGTAATGACATTACATGGGATCACATGAAATTATACGTCAAGCTTGATTCAGTAAAGCAAATTATTTTAAATTATGATAAATAAATGCGAGAAGTAAATGCGGAGAAATATGAGAAATATATGCGGAAATAAACTAGACAGACGCTGATATCTCACCGGGGCAGAAACCGTCTGCACTTATGGATATTATTACCTACCTCTGGATTTCAGCCGTTCAGGGTATATTTCCACGGGCTTCTTATGCTTTACTATTACCTCACATGGGTCGCACACTATTCCCTCATTCCATCTCACACTTGACCGGGATTCGATACCGGATCTCCTAATTGCTGGCGTGTTTGCCAGTTACAACACCAGGGCTTGGTGACATGACTATCGCCCGTTATTTGAATATGGATTTTATGAATATTTGCTTTGATTAAGTGCTGTTTTGGGAATTTTAACTGTTATGCATTTTTCAAGATAGATCATTATGGTATCGGTACGTTTTCGCTGCTTATGCCCATGGTTTCGGTGGGTCAGCTGCATAACTGAGGCATTCAATAAGGCTATTGCCCATTCTTTATTTTGCTCTCGGATGATTCTGGTGGTCTGAATGCCCCTGTGATCCCGATAAGCCATTGGCTTGTCATCAGGTTTCTCAGGGGCCGACTTAATGGCTTCAGTATAAAACAACTGTTCAGTACGTTTCCCTACTCAATCGTAATGAATAGGTCCATTCATTCTCTTCTTTAATGTATGGTCTTGTCGGTCACTTTCTCAACCGCGGTGGGTTTCCAGTAACGTATGCCTTCAAAAGATATCCATATAACCAGTAAAAATTTGGCAGCCGACATGAGAAACCATGAAGAATAATTACAGAAAGCGAAGGAAACTTCCGCCAATGAAAATGCTTTGCCTTCGGAAAATAATCGATTCTTCTCTTTTATCATCACGCCATTTCTTTGATTAATACTCTTCTATCGTCCTCGTTTCAGTCACGCGGTTGTGCGGCAGTAAAAAACAATCACTGTTGGAAAATGTATAAACGGTCAACAAAATTCGTTTCTTAGGAATATTATTTAATGCCTTCATCTATCATCGCATTCGATACATATTATTCGAATAATTTGCGCCATTGCAACAAAAACAATACCAAATCATGAGTAAAATGAAATAACAGATTGACAATCATAATAATAATCATTTATTATGTGAAGATTTAATTTCAATGCACATTTAACTTATAATTGAAGTTTTTATTATGTCATATCTGTATGCGCATATGTCAATATTTACAGAGTTAAATGGATATTGACGCAAAAAATCAAAATCCCTTTGGTAAAGTCGTAGTACACTAATAAAGTTGTTTAATTGACTTATTAAAAACACACACAGTTCTTCATCGTCTGGTAGGTGATGTTCAATCATCTAACATTCTGCTATATCATTTTATGAAAAACCTTTTTTTGCCGTCGCTCATTCACCGATGAATTAATTTTGGATGCTCAGTTTAATAGCTGTATTAAACATTTTTTAAAAATATTATATTTGTCTTAGGTGACATATAACGAACTAAAACTTCTAAACAGTTTAAAATGCATAGTTTATGAGTACATTAATGCTAATAATTTATTTACAGAGTCATTCGATCAAATAAGGCCCACTAATTCCGACAGGTAAATCTCGTAAGAGCGAATAAGCCATTTGTTGAAACCGTTCATGGAATTAATTCTACTCTTTAAGTCCACCCTCCTTTAGAAATGCGATTTTATGGAAGTACGATTTCAAAAACACGTTTCCGGTGTTGCCGATGTCACTGGAATGTTGGAAATAGGAACGCGTTCGCACCTTTGATATTTCGGGACGACACCACGGAATCGATGTTGAAAATCGTTCACTCCGGCATAATGATTGGAGTGCATGGCCTGGGGGACAAATTGGGGACTGCCAACCGGGGTTTTCGTGCGGGGAACGAGATCGTCGGGGAAAGAGCGAAAGAGAGGTAGATAGAGATGGTGAGAGGGAGATACAGCGTACTGGGCGAGGTGGGGTCGAGGGAGTGGTGCGGAGGTCGGAGATCGCGGGGTTGTATTGGGGGAGAAACTGCGTGGTGCGGACTGAGAGGGGATGAAAGGGTAGTTAGTTTTTTCCCCGCGTGGGGGCGCGGGGGAGCACTGCGGCACATTTCAGGGGAGGAGGGTAAAGTGGTAGTGTACGTAGAACGGAGGTTCGTTTCCTCGAGTCCTAATTCTGCCGTGGTGCGGTAACACCATTTTCTCTTGGGGACCAATGCCTGGGAACTATTTCAGCTTAATTCTCATATTAACCGCGATACCTGTATTTGGGTAGCTTTCAGGAGAGAAAATGGTGAGATTTGTTTAAACTTTAATTTGGGTCTTTTCATCAAATAGTTCTGATGCTTCGCCTACAAAATATCCGTGGAAACTAGCTCGTGATGAGATAGCAATGGATGCGTTGATGTACCTATATTATGAGTTTAATACTTAAGTGTTAAGGTTAGCGTTATAAGGTTGGGAGGATTGATAATTAAGAAATGAGGATACGTTTTGACCTGAGGGTTTTAAGACGTAACTGCGTAAAGAGTAGAAAGTTTGTGCTCAGTAACTGGAATGACTAGCGTAGAAAGTATTAGATATTGTAGGGGAGGAGGTAGGAGTGGTGACGTATTATGCATGATGGCACTGGAGAAGGAATAGTCCACGAAATGAAGGAAATTTGAGGGAGACTCATGGAAATAAGTTGAAAATGATTAGTTAAAACTTTAATTTCGTTCTGAAACTCCTGCTTTGCAGAAAGAGGATGGGCACAGAATGAAATAATTTTCGATGCGAAGAAAAATGGAGACTGTGTAGCATAGAAGACGAGTGAGGTAGTGTTGGCTGATTTGGTGCAAGAGAAAAGGAATTTTGTGATGGACAGTCGAAAGATGCAGTAATAATGGATGGAGAACTTTGAGAGAGCATAGGGCTGGTTGAATAAGGTGACAGAAGGAAGAAAATGTTCAATAAACGTGGGAGAGAGTGGAGGAAATAATGAATCTTGCATGGAAAAGGGGGAAGCGGACTCTAATCGGGATTTAAGAAGGATATAATACAAGAAAAAGTGACAGTCCTGCGTGGAAAGTTTGAAGATGATCCTTCAATCAAGTAGGTAAATAAATAGGTATCCAAAAAGCGTAGCAGTCTTTTAATAGAACACTGGAGGATGATGATCCTCAGCACGCTGGATGCATTTTTCGGTCACGAACTCATTCCTCACGAGCTGAGTCTTTGCACCCATCACCCGGGAAAAATCAAACTTTTCTCGATTTTTCTTCCACGAGAAAAATATTCCTATGTTGCGGAAAGCGTGCGGGGAATGCCACGGAGGATCGACGCCCTTGGGCATCGCTGAATCGGACGGAGACAACGACCCGAAACCGGGACAGTCTGGGTTCGGATCTTTTTTCGGGGTGTTTTGTTGTGTTTTTTTCCACCCGTATCCTTCTCTCCAGCATCCACGGAGTCGTCTCTGAGTCCTGAATGGGAAGTAATGGTTCGAATCTTTCAAAATAACGAGTTGGAATCCAGTTCACTGGAAAGTTTGTGCGGAAGTGATCAATACTGCTTGATTGTGACGTGTGTGTTTACACGTAAAAGTGCACTCGTTCGTTCTCCGACTGCTTCGCAATGCTCTTCCCTTTTTTACACCCGTATATTCTTGTTACATATCTACACGGTGCCAAGCTTGTCCTTTCGGGGATGTTTGGCAGGGTGTGTTTCGACATCAGCCATGGATAAGTAATTGCATGTACCTACTATTATCAAACTCCAGGGCAGTTATTTATTTCTGGCATGAATTAGTAGGATTTCGTGTTGCACAGTGGTAAATTTGAAACATTTTCAAATCACTACGAAATACACAAATGATATGGAACACAGTCACCTGCACGGGTGCAAAGATATACACCAATGAGGGTGAAATTCGCCTTGAAAAAATCATTTGACTTGCCCGGATTTGAATCCGGATATCCCAATTGCCGGTCAAGTGTGTTAGCCAGTAATACCACAGTGCCATCTTAATTCATGGCTAATTTCGACACCATGCTTACTTCAAAATTGAAGTTTCCTTCGGGGTTTCCCTATTTATCTCGGTGAAGATGAGAACTGAAAGCACTGCTGTTTTTATAAACCTCCTCCCGGAAAGTTCTTCTTTGATGTTGGACGCCAAAATATGCCTAGGACGCACGACCGTGTAGGGTGAAGTTTTAAACTTTTTTCATCCCTTCGTATGCAAATAGAACACGCCTTGAAAAATCTTATTTCCCATGGAAACTTGTTAAAAAGATACCCCAGGCATTTTTCCAGAGCATTTGCACGAAGGAACAACGCAATGCTGCACCATATTTTCTCAAAAAGATGCAGCTGCACTCAAAAGTTTTCTTCTTTACACTTCCTTAAGATGCAAATGCTTCACCTGTTTATCCCACAACCTGAAAAGAGTGTTGTTGTCACGTGACTGTGTGACGTATTCGCGCTACTCGTCCATTGGGAGAAGGAAGGGATGGATATTGAGATGTGTCTTGGAAGGATTTGGGTTTCTTACTTTTTTTTTTAACTCGTTCCTGACTCATTTTCACTACACTCATCTTACGCCGGTTAAGCCTTACGCTTGGTACATTTTGTAATCTCCTCTATAATGATAACGCCAGTTAGCGCCAATCGTGGTTGAATTATTAGTAGGAGAGTTATCTCCGGTGCTTTCTTTACATAATTTCTTGTTCCCTAGTGACATGGAGACGGATCAAGTTCCTTTAAATTCTTAAACGTCATATTACCTGTGCAATTACTAGTGTCTCCACTCTTTTGCTCAACAACTTTCTTCGTCATTTATCTGCACACCAATCATGGTTTCCGGAAGGCCGCTCGTTACGCGGGTTAGAAAGTTTCATCTGGGACGCTGGTTGGTAACCCGGCATTTTCTAACCAGCGCACAGTGGGCTGAAATCGAAAAAAGCTGGCCAAAACCTTTAAATCGTTTTTTTTGAGGCCCGAAGTTGACACTTTGCATCAACATTCTCAAATAGTTTGTGCATGACATGACGCATTTACTTTTTTTACTGTACTTGCACATTGTCAATAAATATATATATGGGGTCAAAGTTGAACAAGTTTCGCAAAAAACGCCCGCCTTTCATTTTCTCTGTGAATTACCAAACTTAACCTCTTGCTGTACTTTAATGAATTGACTTATGGAAAAAAACTGAATACCACTTTATTATACAGTTCTTTCTCTTTCAATTGATGTCTTTGTTTAATATTTTATTTTATTATTAACCATAGATACACAACAAAATGGCGGAGCCTATTTTCAGTCAATATTTTACATATTTGTTGAGAAAAAGTAGTTGGTGCCGCCTGGTTACGCTAAGTAAGTCATACCACGCCACTCTAAAAACTTCCAGATTTTTAATCCAAAGAAAAACCTTCAAAAATACAGCTAAATTTGCACGTGCATTTCGTTGGAGAAAAGAGAATATGCTGCCGAAAATATCCGCAAAAAACCGCACGAAGAGCTCCGTAGTATCATAAAACGACCCTTTTCGGCAGGTCTTGAAGTAGTAGGAGAGAGTTGGGGAGTTGAGAAGGCTGGTGCCTTTGAATGAGAGTTTGTCTGTCAACGAGAGATGCACATTTCCTTCCGTAGGCGAAGTGCAGGACATATGTGAAAACCCCGTGGATTCTAAGAAAGATGTCTCTTGCGGTGTCCCGCGATATGATTATAAGTATCATTTCTAGCATGGTTTATTAAAAAAATCTTTATGGTGGCTCTTTTCATTCTCTATATATTGACGATCACTATAGAAAAGTGAATGTGGCCATATCGCATCCACACACTTGCTGCGTCACCGTACTCCCCGTCGCCGGAGGGCGGAACCGGACTCGACCGCGCGCTCGAAAAAACAATGTAAAATTCGGGGTCAATTGTGACAGCGTTAACGGACCAACGGAATCGTCCGAGAGCAAAAAAAAACAGTTCTTTTTCATGTCTTCGTCCAAGTGCCTTTTAACTACTATCTTCATAAAATCGTGTTCCCGTAATGCAATGATTTAAATGCCTCGGATTTGCTTGGTATCCACATGAGTTTTGGCATCCATCGGATTAAGAGCCGATTTAGGCATCAGAGTTCTTTCAAAGATGATCTGCCAGATTTTTAAACATAACCTGGTATTAGAAAATAAAATGTAAAACGGGAGTTATTTCATTAACAAGGGTGGGAGTCTATCGAAAAATGGAGAAAGAAATCGAGATCAAGATTCATAGAAAGTAGAAAGGAGCCCAAATTCACATTATACACCTGCGAGATTACTGAGAATTCATTTCAGCCCTGACTGGGTGGAATTCTGTTATCTTGATGGAACGTAGAAGAACGGAAACGCAGCAATTCCAGCGTTAACCTCAATGGCACGACCGACCATGGTTTTTGCTGTGATACAGGACCAATAGGTGATTATCGCACAATTTTTAACACTATCTATTTTGAACTTTTTTCCGCTGGTTATACTCTACCATAGCGAAACTATTGTCGTTCAGTTAAAGTTAACTCTGGAATTTCTTTGTTCTCATTCGCGACCGTTCCCTCGAGATTATTTAGCTCCCTCTCGAGTCGCTGAAGCGACTGGTTTTACCACCCAATATAAAACAAAGAAAGAAACTATGGCTTACAAGTTCAAATATTTAACTTTTTCTCTCAAACATTACGAGTCAAATACCAGACCACGAAAAATCACTCAAATTCAAGTACGGTTCATTAATCACTGGTATGTAGAATGCCTTTTTCAATCGTATAAAAACAAAATCATTGTGTCCTGACATGCCCTGCCAGGCGCCCTCGAAGCGACTCGCGCGGCAGGGAATGGATGTGGATGAATATTTTTAGAAGTGTTATCCCTTGATTTGTATGCAGAACGGAATCTATTCTGAGGGGTCGATGGGAACACAAAAGAGTCCGGCAGGATTTTATTGGAGAGGGCGGAAAGGCAGCTGACGAAGTGGAGCTGGTCGGAGAGTTTTTGAGAATTTTTCGCGGGGTAAGCACGCATCGCCGTAGGAAATGTGGGTCTCCCTTTTTTGGGCGGAGGGGGAGATTGAAATTGCCCGAGGCGGTCTCTGGGAAGTGGATTATGCTGATGAAGCCAGGCTCTGGAAGTGAGGTACTGGTGGTGGCGTGGAAGAGGCGAACTTCCAAAACATTTAAGATAAATGAATCCCTTGAACGAGGATCTTTTACTAGCCCAATATTTTCGACGCGGCTGGAGCCGGGAGTTTCCTTGGTGTGAGGCTGAACTGCATGAAACTGAGGATATATCAGGCGAATAGTAGGAAAATTTTCATTCGAAAATTAAAATAGAGTTTTTTTTCTATATTGGACTCGTCTCGATTCAGCGACAAGTACCGTATTAGTCCTAGTAAAATGCGATGCTTTTCCTTCAATGTATACCTTTGAAAGACGAAGTCGAACTATATAGCAGCACTTTATAGCTTTAAGAGCAATAGTGCGTATTCTTCGTCTCCGCAAATATGTTAGTCCGTCAAATTAATTATGCGTTCATGTTACCATACTAAATTGTAGGAATGCACTGAAAAAATATTTGATCAAATTTAAAAAAGAATAATCACACTTTGTCATTTTTCTAAATTCTTCTTTAAAATATTTAGGGATGCTCGGGGTCGCGTAATACTCGGGCTTATTCGGAAGAGTGCATTTAGCATGACAATATTTAATATGTACAATAAAGAAAACACCGGGACCCTATCTAGGGTCTCATTGTGAAACGAGTCGAAACGGGACGGTGGATAATGGTGAATCATCCCACTTCTCGGAGCGCTTCTGTTGGTAGTAATAAGGACGGTTTTCTGATTGACTATCTCTAGTAAACGACCATCCTCCCCTGTTTCGTAGGATTTCGAAAGTTCCGTAGCCCGTATCCCAAAATCGTCCATTGCGCATCGCCAGGAACTTTTGCGAGGGCTATACTCTCGACCTTCGCGGGTTGTTATCCTTAAAACCTCCTGCCAGTCACCCTTAAGGAGGCTCATAGGGTAATACACAGATGTTGGAGGAGAGAGTACGCTGGAAGGAGAGGGGTCTGGGAGCCGTTTAAGTCCCTTCTTGAATCCCGGGAAAATTTCCACTCTCTTTTCGGTGGAGAAAGGAATCGAGTTAGGTACGTACGACTCTTACAAACACTCGCGGGAGAGAAGCGAGAAAATTGCATTACTGTATTCCGGGGAAACATGCGAAGATTGAGCTTAAATTCCCGTTTTTTCCTCTTTCTCTCATGAGAATTAGGTTATCTCACCCTCGAGCTCAAGAGGAGAATCCACTGCAAGCTTCGCATGCCTTCTTTGATTTCTGGCTGTTTGATTCGATTTAAAATCCGGCATGTCCCGGCCGATGAACTAGGAGCTGGAGCAAAATCAAGAAGAAGTGCACTCTGCGCTTACTCGATGTGTCTTTCACGAGATATTTAACGGGAAAGGAATGATAGGTCCGTAGAGATGAATCTTACGAATCAAATTTGACGGATGAATTTCCGGATTTGAATGGATTTTGATGCTGGTATATTTTTGTCGATTCCGAATAGAATCGAAATTCTCAATAGGTGATCACAAGATACGAATCGAATCTGTGAATATATTAACATCGAATCAGTGAGGATAAATTATCTTCACTTGTTTGCCCATTGCGTGTCACATTGCCACTGATTATGTATGGAAAACATGAGTCCACTACTAGTTGGCTTTCTTCTGATCTCTGCGATTCGAATTATTTTAAAATTTTGGCTTTTATCTGTCAGTATCGTACTGTATATTCTATTGTTTATTTATCTCCTAGTGTTGGTATGTAGGTATATTCTATTGATTCGCTCGTCAATGAGTCTGAGATATTCCTGTAAACTTGAGTGAGCAACATTGATTTCATGTAGATATATGGTGATGGTTTCCCATACAAATTTTATTATCGCCCTAGTAAAACTGTTCTCTTTTCTTTGCAGGTGAGTTGAATGTTACATTTTCCAGTCGAGCGTTTCCCGAGTATTGGAATCTGTTTGAAAAGGCGGATACTACGCCAAGGTCTGTCCTAAGTTTTGCACGTTAATTTTATCTTCAACTGTCCTGTGTAACTACTGTGTCAACTTTGATAGGGAAATACTTTCAATGCAACTTCTTGTTTCTCTTCTGGGAGGAGGTAATGTCTTACAAATCTTTTGATTCTTCCAGTGCCCAGTCTATGAGTTTCGACTTTTTTTTCAATATTTAAAAAAATTTCCTTTTGGAATAGCACATCCAACGAAATGACAATGTGTGATGCTTCTGTTGTGAATCAGTTCCGTCAGAATCCTTTGAAAGTATATAATTAACTATATATCTAGCAATACCCTTCGCTTCTATGCAACGCACTGTATTACGACCATCATTTTATAAGTATCTCATCGGAATAACTAGTAGGGAAAAACAGTCAGGCCAACATTTAGTGGGCAAAAGGTTGAATCGATTGATAAAAATGTCATCGCTTCAGCATGAGGAAGTGTCTCGAACTAACTTACCTTTAGCATTGGTAGTTACATGCAACTTAACTTTCTTATCTAAAATTTGTTATCAACTTTGGAAATGTTTAACTTTAGCTTTCGAAAGGAAATTGTCTTTTTTACTAGGGGAAGTAAAAGTGCAGGCTGAAGAAATGTCGCCTTGGTGCCATTGAACACAGAGTTTCCATACTCGTCTCGTTCTAGCATTGTGAGAATGTCTCTTACGGCACACACGCTTTTGAATGCATGCATAATGAAGCCAGACTCATCGCTAGCGTAGAAATTCAAGAACAGAACGCACTTGATTGCATCACAAATGGCTATTGTTATTTCCTTGACCCCTTAGCACATTTGAAATGTGGAATCATATGAATGCCAATGTCCTGGTTCAGTGATGCACTTGCAGAAGCGTGAAAAGAATTTGGATTGAATCCATTTGGATTTGGGTGATTTCCAAGTCATAACTTCTCAGCTTTCCTAGGCCTCTTAACTTCCCGAAGGCGTTATACAAGAGCAGTACTAACCAGCGAAACAAGCCACACTCAACGGCGGTAACGCTTTGAACAATTATTTGCTCGAATACTTGATTCCAGAGTATTAAGAACCGATATACGATATTATTGGCATTTATATGGATCAGGATTTATAGATTTCATGATGAGTACTATACTAATATGTATTGGAATGGGCGACGTCTTGCGAAATGTTTTCGTAATTGATATTATTTCTGTGATATAGTATTTCTGAATAGCGATAGTTCCCATTTATATTCCACGGTCCGAGGCATCGACTGATATGTATCATTGTATCGGTTCTTTGCTATCAGCAAAATCGCCAGGATTATGTAACCATTATTTAAAATTCACAGAGTGACTTTAATATTTTATTTATATATTTTAGGGAACAACTTGGAATGTGTATTTTGCTTGTTTTTTTTCTTAATGAATGCCTTTATATCAATACAAAAAAGTAATGACAATTTGGCCTTTAATCTATGTAATCTTTAAAATATCTTGATTATATAGTACCTATGAAATTAACGATGGCTCTCTATTGATTTATCAGCCGTATCGATGACTATCTTGCGATACGTTATTTTACTCGTATTGCGACCAGACTACTCTATACGATCATGTTTCGCCGGTCGCTGGGTATGGATATTGTTCTTGTCCTAGGATTAATATCTGACACAAGGCGATGCGAATAAACCTTAGCTAGGAGGGAAATGAACACCAACTATGGAATTCCACTTATTAGTGGAATTACATTGTTGGTTCTCGTTTTGACAAATTAAAGCTAGCAGTAATTAGTAAGTGGTGTTCATTTTCTATATTGATGGATAGATCCCACAACGTTAAGCTTGATACAGTTAATTTCGTTCAAAAACCTTAGCAGTAGGACCTTTCTTTTTACAGAAACGAAATTTCTTTTATATTTTGGTTTCGCTGCATTTTCGTAATAGACTTTTGGCCTCAAGTGATACATTTTTTGGTGGAGCTTATAATGTAACGAGTAGTATGAAACGAATTAAAGCCGGAGCAATGAGGCAAAAGGGAAATTCGACTGGAGATTGGTTGGGAGGCTACGGGTTATGACGCGGAGTAAGTGGAGAATTGGCTCAGCAGTTTGTTTTTCTGGACTTTGGGAGTCTTTTTTGTCGCTTTAGAGTCGCTGCATTGGGGTAGTGATGGAATGGGATGGGAAAGAGCAAAAGACTGCTACACTGCCGGGAAATAGGTCGGGCTAATATTAAGGAACGAAAGGGGAGATGGAAATACGCGATATGAGGTCAGATCTACATTTAAGCCTTGCACATTAATGGGATAACTAGAGGATTTCCTTGAATAGACTATTCTTGGCTCTTTGATAATAGAGCTACATTAATATCGCAGCCGGTAATTAAACCCTAGAATAATTTTCACTTTAGTAATTAGACTTCCTTTTCTTTTCCCATATCGGCGCTGTGGTCTCTGGTAATGTCCATCCATACGAGACATTCAATTCTGGGATTCATCCGCTCTATTCGTAGGGCTCGTGGTAATTTGATTTTTACAAAAAGAGGACTCACTGGAATATTTCAAAAGCTGCATGAGTTAGGAAGAGCGTTGATTTTTTGCGCTTGTATGAGTTCTATTGAATATTCCGTTGAATATTCAGTCTCACAGACTCCGGGCAAAATAAAAGGTCTGTAACTTTTAAATCAATCGTACGTGTCTTTCAGTACCTTGTACCTTGTGTTATGATATTCTAGAACCCTAACTCATTCCATCGCTTATTTCAACTGCCCCTTTTTGTCACCGATGTTTCATGATACTCAGCGTTAATTCTTGGTCATATAAGAAATTTAAAAGTACTTCATTTGCTTGCATTTTTAATGGATCTGCTTATAATAACCTTCAATTACATTAAGTCATTGAACAGCAGTACTAAAATTATGATAAAATGATGGGTAGCAAAATGGAGAGAAAATTAAAGGAAATGTAATTGGTAAAATTATTTCTTCGGGCGTAATAAAAAAATGCATGTAGGTAAAAGGAGACAATTTCCCTGGTTCCGTAGCTGGGTCAGTTAATGTAGGCACAGCTTTCAGTTTCTTCTCTTGCGATGCCAATTTAATTTCGGAAAAATCACCTGGGGAAGAAGTTGACCGGAAACTTTAGAGCTTATGGACCTTCGTGAAGTAAAATTAACAGAATTGGATTCAACGTTCCCTAGAAAAGGCCGCTTGAATCTGATTTTTTTTTTACTCCCAAGAAATTTATTGGAAAAGCAGCCGTTCAATTTTTCCGTGGTTCTAATGAACGAAAAAATTTCAGGAAAACCGAAAGATCGAGTCATTTTCCTGATTGTCTGAGGGGGCGAAAAGCAGTTGAACTACGAGAAACTATTTTCATTTGGTGGTATTGGAGACGCTAAGCGCCGCATGAACCGAATCTCTCGATTCAATGGCAACAGTCGTGCTACTATATAATCATTGTATTCCCCCCTCTGTGTCTAGTTGTGCGTGGAGAGGAGTTGGGACTATAGCAGGAATTCAAGTGATGGAGGCAGTTAATTTAAAAAATTCCTTTATGCGCGGCCTAGAGGCAAAGATAGATTTCGAAGTATTTTATATAGACTCAGCTGATTTTGTTCACCCCTTGCAGTAAGGGTTGGTCGTATAAAAAATTGTTTCAGGCAAAAGTTTTAGATAATATTTATAAGATCTACAATAAATTTGAACAAATCTGAGATTGTGTCTACTAATGAAGTTATGTTTTTTTTGTCCGAAAACCCCTTTTTTCCACCCCTTGCGCTAATGGTAAGTGTTATAAAAAATATTCAAGCAAATGTTTTTGGTTTTAGTCTTGGAAAGTATAATAAATTCAAACGAATTTATCATATTTCATATTGAGGGAGTTTTAGCGATTTTTCAGTTAAAAAGAAAACTTCCCCATTCCAACTCCCTTGGTCCGATTTTGCCCATGAGCGAACTTGATCGAGATTGATATAAAAAAATCAGACAAAATTTTTAGTTAATATTTAGAAAATCTGCAATAATTTTGAACGATATTGATATCTGATATTGGGCCTACTAAAATAAACCTTCCCCTTTTCCACCCACTTGAGTCCGATTTTGCCCATTAGCAAACTTGACTGAGATTTTCCATCATCATATTTTATGCATCAGTCTGGAAGTAATTTGTGAATAGTAACGGCAGCTATCGTGACTATAAAAAGTTTAATTTAATAGCCAGATTGAAACATAAACATTTGGGTTGGTGATGGTTTTGGGGTCTCCTGCCCATGAAACGAAAACTGTAGAAATTTTCCAAAAGTCTCGCCATGGTAATGACTATAATAGGTAGTCTTTCTTCGACATCTACGTAAAACATGAGTTCATAAGTCAGGTGCATCCACAGGCTGGGTAATTATTACGAGAAGGTCAGAGATAAACGTCGTTTACGATATAATAAAAGAAGAGAGCAATTGGCAAGTAAATTAAATTAAAAATTAATCCAAATTGTCAATGGAAGGAAAGGAAATAGACTCCTATGCATGCATTTCGGTCATCCAGGTGACCATCCCCTGGGAGAAGATTTTAATCTCGTGAACATGTGTTTGTTCCCTGAGGCTTAAAGTCCAAGTCCACTACACCAAGGCACTGAGGCTTAAAGTCCAAGTGCAGGGGACTTGAACCTTTAGCCTCGGGCAACACACACGTGTTCACGAGATTAAAATCTTCTCCCAGTGGATGGTCACCTGGATGACCGAAATATATGCATCCTTCCCTTCTATTGACAATTTAGATTAACTTTTAAGTTAGTCGTTAACGATAGTAAGGCCGCACTTTCGAATATGTAAGATGTTTTATGGGCCAATTAAAGGAAGGAGGTGATAGGGAAATAACAAAAAGCTCAAAGGAGATAGGAATGAAAGGTGAATCAGTGATAGCAATTACTACTAGGTTAATTATTTTTCACGATCGTGGTTTCACTGCATTCGTCATTATCAGGTGGGCGCAATTACGTATCTTTATAGCGTGAGCGCTGGCGTAATCATAAATTTGGTACTGCTACCATCAATTATAAAAAAGGCGATGAATTTTCTTCTAACTACGCCTGTTTTTTAAATCACTATTCTCGCATATGTATCAAGTCGGAGGAACTGTTACTGCGAACTGCTGGCAACAATGGATGTTCGCGTTTAGGATATCATTAGCAACAGTGAACAGGAAATATCCATGATTGCGCCTTGTTGACGTTACTTTGCCACATAGCCATGATCGCGGGCAATAAAATGTTATGTGGAAATTGCTGTTATAAATTCTTCTTTCATTCCTAAAATTTGTAGAAAAACTTCTACAAGGGAAATCTAAGTGTAACAGATTCATTGGTTGAAGTAATTTGGGACCCCTTGAGACACGAAGAAAGCAAGCGAGACAAAGTCATATTAAATGTTACAGACAAATTTATTTCCGACACTGCCCAGACTATGAGGCTTAGTCAGTACACCAATATATTTTAACACCGGGTAAGATAGACACCAAGGCAGTCTAAAAAGTAGCAAACGCATTTTATTGCTCAGTATTGGGTATCTCGGAATGGCTAAATAATCCTGGTTATTAGGAGTATTTGAACCTATCAGTTCAGATTAAACCAAACGTGTTCTGCATTTCAAGGTCTCCAAGTTTTAGGAACTGTGTTTCAGTCAATGTGCAACTATGGTTTATGCTCATTCATACATAATGAGTGAAATTTTAATATTAGAAGTTTTTCAGTCATGTGAATAGCATTGTTTACAGTTGATGGCACAGTAAAAAACGATTTATACATAGATTTAACATACTCGAACAACCTATCTAATCAGCCTTCATGACTGCCATTACGATAGGTACTTTATTTTTCGCGGATTAAAAAAATGGTTCTAAAGGAAATTGTTTCCTAACGTTATATTTCCTAACGTTATGTTGGTATATAATTGGAACTAATATGGCGAATTTCTTGAAGAGTGTTGACGTCGTCTGGAGGAAGTTCGGTGACGCACTTGCTAGAAAGGTTTATCTTAATTTATTTACATATTTGTCCGATTTTATTCCCATCAAAGTTTATTTGGTCCCTCTTCACAAAGTTGCTTTCATTAGCGTCTTAAAAATACTTAACTGTGGAGACAATATTCTTTGAATTATACAAGGATCAATAAAGAATAAATAATTATAACTAGTTGCACGGAATCTGGGGACCCTAGAATTTGTCTCTACACCGCACCATGTTGTAACCTCACTTGTGCTCCAGTAAAATTTTATGACGCGTATGTACATGCCACTTACTTGCGTGGGTGAACGTGAGTTGGGGCAGAAGGGGAGGAGGAGTGAGGGTTTTATACGGGGTTGTGTTTACGTGCGGGCGTGGTTTTTCGGAAGTTGCGTCGCAGTCGGCGCAGGGGAATGGGAGCGTGCCGAAAAAGCACGACTAGGGCGATTTAAGAGCGTGTCTTTGTGAAGCGAATGTTCCTTTGATGAAAGGATGGCTAATTGGATTGCGAGAGAGTGAGGGGGAAAAGGCTGAGTAACGGGGGCTATCGATCAAACCAAGAAGAGAGTGGAGAACCGGCTTCGGTGGGGAGTTGAAAAAGTAGCCCACACTACTTCCTCCTCCCTGTTGTGAGTAAGAAATGAATACTTGTAAAAAATAAAGCATTTGACATTTATGAAAACTTTTTCTCGTTCTGCTGGAATTTTTTTGTAAATTATGGTCGGGGGAAAAGTGTTATCATGTATACATATTTCTTATCAACGCACTTATCCACACCTTGTATTACCTTGCGAACTGTCGCAGAGGTGTGTGGCAGGGGATGTCAGGATACCAGCCATGGATCGGGAGGGAATACGGGAAAGGAGTGAGGAGAGGACAGAGGTGAATTGTATGTAAATGGTGTGCGTTATTGTCAAGCTCTGTTATTTTCAGAATCGCTAATGGTGGTTGGAAAGAAGGACTTTTTGTAACTGTCAGTTTGGCAGTGTATCTGTATTATTTTGTCACCTCTATCAGTTCTAGAGATACCTACAGCGTGGGGTCAAAATAATAACCTTCGTGTCGCACTGATAATCGCCTGATGTTTTTTCAGATAACCTAAGCTTCCGAATTTCTTGACAGATCCCAACCTAGTCCTTCTGTCATGTGTGAAACACTTTCTGTTCCCTTGTAGCAGTTTCTGAAAAAGCTATTTTATTTACTTCGTGAATTGAATATTTCTGTGAAAGGTCCCAAATGCTCGCGTAATATTTGAGATGTGGCCTAACCAGCGCAAAGTAACATATCTTTTTCTCTTTTTCATCGGAAAATCTTTATACTATGTACTTGGTACATTACCGTTTCTTTAATGTACCCCCGCAAATGTTTCGTGAGCTTTCTTCTCAGTATAATTTATGAAATGCCATGGAATATGTTTACAGGATTGTGTGTTGGATGCGGAGGGATTATGAAAGTAAACGTATCAGCCGATTCTGAGCTGAATCTCATGCTACTGATTGGTTGAATTTCATGCTGGTTTTGTAGTCGCAAGCATTGAGAGAAATCTTTCTTTCTCTTTTACTAATGAATTCTACCATTCATTAGTGTGGAGATTCTGAAAGAGCTGAATATCACGTAAACGTTGTTTGTGAACTTCAAAGAAATGTAATTCAGCACTTTAAATTTTCTTGTAAATAGTAGACTGAGCCAATAAATGAAGGATAGTTATCTAGGAAAGGCGATATTAAAGGATTCGGGTTTGAGTACCGTTCAAAGTGAATAATTTTTCCTCTCTGGAATAATAATATTAATATATTTTATTCCATACATACAACTTTTACAGTGCAATCTTGGACAATTTTAACAAATTGATGGAATATAGGTACCCCGGAGTAAAACCTGTTTTGGCGTTACCATTATGAATAATTTTATAATGGCAGAGCAGGTGCTAATTCTTACTTATAAGTTACATTATTGCATAAGTGATACAGTGATTACATTTTTATATAATTTGGTGCGTCATACTCTAGAGAACCCACGTGCAGGGAAATTAATCTCACATGACTATTCAAAAACAACATCCATATGTACATACAAATTGAAATATACATTGATATGTATATATTCACATACATAACCATAATTTATTACATATAAGATCATACTCATACAATTCATATGACTATGTACAAGTTAGCATCATTTTATAGCATTTTTATATAACCTTTTTTGGAAAAGACTCAACTTCCTCATTGCACATAAGCTATTGTTAAACTGCTTTAATGAATTCAAATTCAGTTTCTGCCTTGGCCACGTCATTTGGCATTGAACGAATTAATTTTGGTCCCAAGTATTGACTTGATTGCGGAAAATTTTCATTGTTAGGCCTTGGTATTTCAAAATTCCATTTTAATCTTGTAGAATAGGTTTTTGGTTTGGCCTTTTCGCCGCAACGGTTATAAAATACTCTATGGACTTTATAAATGAATAAATGTCTTAATGACAGAATCTTTTGTTTCTTAAAGAGTTGGAAAATGCGCACTTACTGTCCCTTGCGAGTGACTCCATATAATTTATATCGTGGCTCGTCCCGGTATCCTCAAAATATTTGCTAAATTAGGGAAAGTTTGCGTAGCATATTATGCGTGGGTACAAAAGAAAAAATAAAGTAATTAATTTTGCGTTACCCAAGGTTTTTAATGGCTTTTTAAAACGTTTCCGTGAAAAAATAAACATTCTTCCCTATCACATTTGAGAAGCTTGGGAGGCCCAAGATTGTTACCAAGTCGAGCGTTGGGAATGATTTAACGAGGTATGAGAGGAAGGGGTTAAAAACTCCGCGGCCCCTTTTGATATAGCAGAAGGGGGAAGTACGTATCGAGAAGTCGACCCCTCGAAAAGAGATGAAGAGAAAAAAAGAGGGCCTTGTGTTCTGTTTCCCTTTGAGATTCTCCGAGACGTATTCGAGTGGGGTATTTCCAATCCATTTACAGTGCTTCCAGCTTCAGCAGCGCTCCCCGCCTCTTCTGATCCGTCCATGCCTTGACTTAATTCTTTCGTCCGCATCCAGTCTGTGCAAAGCGCAATAATCTTTTCACCGTAAATCAGATATGAGGGCAGGAGGTACCGTGCCTTATCTACCTCTAGTATTTCTTTCTTCATCTCAGCATAAGTCCTACCTTTCTTCATTCCGTCCATAAAACCTATTCTCTGTGATGAATATCCTTTAATCTTAATTTTTTTTAATCGTAATAGAACTTCGGGAAAAAAGCTGAAAATCACCTAAATTTATTATTATTAGAGTAATCTACCGGTTAGAGGTAGGTTAAGATGAAAGTCAGAGAATATCCAACAGACACTCTTACACGTGCCGTGCCTTATATAGGTACCTCTAGTATTTCTTTCTTCATCTCAGCATAAGTCCTACCTTTCTTCATCCCGTCCATAAAACCTATTCTCTTTCTTCCCCTTCCCCGCCTCCCCAGCATCCTTCCCTCTATCACGGCCTTCAGCAAACCATCGCCCCTCAATGCCGCTCCCAGCTACCTACCCTGCCTTTCCCTAATCTCATCCATAATTTTCCTTTCCTCACCCACCATATCAAGCACTTCCTCATTTGTCTTCCTTTCCGTCCAACGCACCTTCTCCATCCTCCTCCACATGAAGCGATTAATTAAATGCACAGGGAGTAATTTGTCGCGGTTTAGCGTAACTATTTTGATGACTCCGAAATCGCGATTGGGAAGAAAAATAAGTTAGTTACTATGTAGAACGTAGTTCAAAGATTTAGCTCGCATAAGCCCCTCAGAAATAATCTTGTAATTTAGATGGCTTAGTGATGAAACAAGGAGTGGGACATGGTGAAGACAAAGAAAGAGTGATTAAACAAGCTTATGTACCTGACCGGTAGTTGGGTGATCCGGCTTCGGATCCCGACGAGTCAGATGATTTTTTCATTGTGAGTTTTCTATGTTTGATGCTGTTAACATAATGATTTAATATTCGACGAGCTTTCTTATTATCGTGATTTACCTTTCTCTGGGCTCACATCGTAATTTGCAAGCCGATGTTGCTTATAACTTTTAAATGGTGTCATTCACGAAAAGTTGAATTATTAGTGTTTAGAAGAATATAAAAAAGTTTTTCTCTTTTAAATGATGATTTTACTATACCTCGTCTACTACGATGAGTAGTTCAAATGTGGTGTGTGTGAAATGGAATTGGACATTAGTGGTTCCTTCGTAATTAGGCCTTCTATTCAGTAAAGAAGGATGAATATTGTTGGAAGCGGAAGTATTGCTTGGCAGAGACTTTGCGTGCAGAGTATGATTCTATCTTCGTCACTCAAGCTGGCGTGCTGAGGCGTAGATTGAACGACTCTGGAGATGATGATGGCGTAAGTTGTGGCACCGTTTTGATGCCCTTTTGCTGTATTGGCGCGGGCTTCCCTCTGACTAGGAAGCACCTCCACCTTGCAGTGACAGCGGGGTACTATGACGAGGTAATTTATAAATAAATAAGTTACAGTTAATGCTCGCGACACTACCGTAAGCCTTCATTGCGTGAAACGTCTTCTCATGAGTCGGCGGTGTGTGTGTTTCTGTCATTCACAAAATTTTCCTGAACGTTTCGTGGATATAATTTTAGGTTTCTTATAGTCAGAATTCATTGCCTTTTCACCATGTAATCTCTTTCTACAGGTATTCTTTATCTTACTTTGGCGTTTTCCTTGAAAATGCACATATTTTTCTACACTTCATGAATTAAATGTTTCAAACTTTTTCTAAACTTTATAAGTTTTTTTATTTTCGTGGTTTTATCCCTCGGAATGATGTATAGGCTTTCAAGTGAACTCTCTTGCGAACGTTTCACACAATGTTTTGACGAGATACAATGATTTTACGCTGTCGGCAATACGTGATTTTAAACTCATACTTAGCGACCATTCTCTTTTGTCTGATTCTGTCATCAATTTTTAGATTGCCTCTTTTTTCCTTTTTCTACTATCCACGTTCGATAGTAGTATGTCCGTTTCCGATTTTCAGTCAAATAAATATTTTAGACAGTTCTCTGACACGTAAATGAGATAAAATGTATGGACTTATAGTGACGTAACAGCCGTTTGTATGCTGGAAGGAGCACAAATCGGAAGAACTGCCAAGAGAAATGTACTGTAAAATACAGTACAAAACAGCAGCACTACACAATGAAGAGGACTGTAGAAATTTTTATTATAATTATAAGGGCGTTTCCTGCGCTGGCTTTTGTCGTCTCACTCTTCTCTACATTCTCGCTCACAGACGGAAACGAATGCAACATTCGTTTCCGTTTCTTCATGCCGTGACTTCCTCTGCCGAAATTACGCGGTGCCGGCGATGCTCGCGGACAGGAGTGCTCCGCTCGGGTTATCGATCCGTCATCACGGGATTTAGTAAGAGTATTGGACGGGCGCCTTTTGAGCGGCTTATCCCGTGCGTGATTGGGCGGTGTTGGTTGCAGACGTGCGTCGCCCCGTAATGCGCGCCGGGCGCCGGCCGAGGGTTGCAGGCGTGATGGAGATAGGGATTTAATGCTTTGATTGTTGTCATTATTTGGGCCGGTGATGGGGGTGAAATGTTGGCTGCTGACACCTGAAGGCTGGAGTCGCCGTCGCCAGGCATTTTCGGCGCGCCAACGCCGCCGATCCACTCTTCTGCGATCAATTGTCGCGAAGAGCTCTACTTTCGTTTCCTGATGGGTTGCTATTGCGCCGTGAGGTGATGTGCGTCTCTACGCAGTCCAGCAGTCGGCAGCAACGTGTCTTTTAACGTTTTCCATTCGATAAAATCTTGTACTTACTCGAGGGCCTGAGGCTGCTAAGTATTAATGCATATAGTAAATCCTACTTCCACCTTTAAAATCTAACTTCATCAAACCTACCTACTGGTAGATCACCTCTAAAGGCCGTTTTACACGGAACATTTATTTTTACAATCTATCGTGCGAACGCATGTACAGTCAAGTGTGCAAGAAAATATTGTACGAACGACTGAATCAGACTTAATGTCGCTTTACACGATGAGTGCAAACGCATAATTTTCCGTGCAATTTAGCGGTATAAATCGATCGGAATTCGCAAGTGTTTTGTTTATCATGAAGAGCTGATCACCTGAAATTCGGAACCTAGACTCGACCATCTGCCTACTGATAATTCTCCCGTTTTAGACAAAGCTCTCTTGGACTCTTCTCTCTGGGTTTATGTTCGACCTTTGCATCGTTTCGTTTTTTCCCATCTGGATTTTAGTGCGACAAGTCATTGACGTTTCTTGCCGGATCTCCAATCTTGATAGACAAATTTCGTGGGTTTATTATGTGTGTGTAACAAAGTGTTATTATCAAGTGGTATATTGGAACACGGGGCCCTTTTTAGTCCCTCCAAATTTCCCTCCCTTGTATTTTTGCCTATGTTTTCATGTACTTTTCTACGATTTCGTTACTTGCTAACCAGCAGAAATAAAATTATTATTATTATATCACGCGGGATATCAAGAACTCTACTTGAGGACGCGACCTGTCATAAATTTGGGGGAATGAAATCATTTTTAACCCAAAGATCGCGATTACACTGAAAAACCAGAACACCAAATAACACGACGAAATGAAGATGTAAACATTGGAGCAACTTTGAGTTAACTCTTCTCGGGTTCTCCACTGGTTCCAACTATTCATAATTGCCGACGTAATTAATTCTTACCATGAGAATGAGTGACGAGTCGTCTCTCGAAACGTCGACAATTATGAATAGTTAAAATCGGTGGGGAGCCCGAGTAAAGTTTACTCATTAAAAATTATGTACACAGGATAATAGTTACTCATATTATTCGACGGGAAAGTGCTAATCCTTTTTATAAACAACTTTTTTTTTCAATCGTTACACAGGCACCACAGTTTTCGCCATATCTACGCCATCTGTTGAATAAAACCGGATTGAAATTGTGTGATTGTCCGAATAGAATGAACAGGTTCTATTTTCCGTTCAGTCATTCATACATTCGCACAAGCGTTCGCACAATTTGCCGCTTTACACGGTACAATTTCCTGAAACATGCGTTCGCACGATAGATTGTACAAAAAAATGTACCGTGTAAAACGGCCTTAATAGTAATTTATTATTCCACCCATTGCTTAATGCATGTGGCTGATAAACTTGGCCAATAATTGCTACGTTACAAAAAGGTACCTACCCCTGTGCACATTGCCCTACGAGCCGCCGCTGGTGCGTGTGGCATGGGTGTTAGTACATCAGCTATGAAAAAGGCAGGGAAGGGGAATTTCTGGAGGGTAATGATTCATTTGAATTTTATGATGACGGTGTGCCTTAAAGTCTCTTTCCGTTTTTAATCTAGTCACTAATAGTGCGTGAAAAAAGTAATTGTCGGACCTCATTTCGATAGTTCTCTTACTTAGCCGCGGTAGTGCTGGTGATAGAGTACTGAGTTAAAATAATATCCTCCTTATCACCCTTAAATTCGCGTAGTCTGCATTGTTCATGTAATCTAATTGTATCTCCTACGGTAACAACCTAGTCCCTCCATCAGCTGTGTTACTCTCTGCTCGCTCATAGCAGTTTTTATTGAGGCGTACGACTTTACTTTGTATTTTGATCATTTCGCGTATTAGTTCTTTCTGTATAGGGTCCCAGCTTCTCGTGGATTATATCTCTCGCAAAATTTCATGTGTTAGGAGTACCTCAAAAACATTTTTCGAGTCAGGTTTCATTTCAAATTCAATGAATAATTTTTTGACTTGTTACTTATACACCCCTGTGCATTTTCTTAGCAGTGCATTGAGGCGGGTTTATTATACTTGATGACCGATTGAGGTGCTACCAATCTCAGATGAACGTCAGTTTTGGGATATTAACAATAATTGCCGCGACTACAGAATGCTGTATCAAAAACTAGACTGAATTTACCACCAGCTTGGAATAGTTAGCTAAAATGAACCCCTTTCTTTTTATAAGTCTGGGAAAAGCTTTGGTTGTAATTTTCCAAAATGTCTGAATGATTCCATGGAAGTCATTGTGTGCCATTTCCCTTCCAGAGCCTGAAAGATACTGCTTCATATTCCTCCAGTTTTCAGTTCTCTTCCGAGTTCATTTGTGCCCCACTCTTTCCGCAGACAGACTTCTTCTCTTGCTTGGATGTCCGATCTGTGGCTGGAGTTTCTCTTAATTTTGCACTTATTCGGTCGGTTTGCATCACTAATTAACGTGGCGTTGAGCCTCCCGAGTAACCTCGAGAAGTGACCCTTCTTTTCCCGTTGGCCTCGTTTTCCTTCCAAATGAATGGCTTCTGTCGCCCTCCGCTCCATCTCCGTTCTTTTCCTACCCTCAGTCGCTCTCTTGAGTGACTCAAAAGAGACGTAGTGGTAGTGGCCCTTCGACGTTGTGAGAGGAGCGAAAAAAGTATAAATTAAAACCCCTTGAGGAGCCTCTCTCAACCGCTATGCGCGGTCCACTGCCAAAAAGAAATACTCGTCTGTGACTCTTTTCTATATCTTGTATTTTATACTTATTTAACTTAGCCTTTATATTTATACTTATCTATACTTAGCCTATTTATTTATACTTAGCCTTTCTCACAGGATCTACTTCTAAATCTTGGGGTATTCTTTACTTAATTGTGTACTTCGTTTTTACCAATTTATTTTCATTTCAGCAAATTTATATTTTTAGAATAGTGCGCTACTGTTTGCAATCATTTTCACCGTTTTTACTGCAGAATGTTTGTTAATTTTTAATGGTAATCAAATCACTTTCTTAAGTGTAGTTACATTCCTCTCCCTTTGTGTATTCGGCTTCATAATCTTTAATGCCTTGCCTGGTGCATCTTCTAAAAAAATGAATAGAGCCCTGTTACAATGAGCAGTCATCGTGGAAAAAAATCAAAAAAGTAAAAACTGATAAGAGTAATGAAAAATAAGTAGAAAAATTGAACAAAATACAAAAAGAAAGTACATAAATTTGTTAGGTACGCAAAAGATAATATTGCTAATAAAAACGTCAACGAAATTATGAAAGAAAAGATTACTGGAAACAATTATAAAGGTGTGTATTACCCTTTGTTCAGTTTAGCTTAAGGAGCTTCTCTTTCTCTCAAACAAAATAGAACCCGATGCTAATGCCTTTTTTCACCACCAACTCCGATTTCTCCTGTTAAAACCACTGGTAGAGTTGAGTTTTGCTCACCGGCAGAGCCTCCATGCAGCGATTCGGCGTGTCAGACTTGCTAGGATCCTCTTCAATCCGTATGTGCGGACCGAGCGGGAGCGTAATTTTAGGAAACCCCGTGATTCGAATATCCCCCTGAGAAATTTCCGCCTCCTGATGAAGATGAGGTTTGCCGCCTAGTAGCACAAGGAATAGGAAAAAGAAAAGCGAATGCGTACTAGGAGTAGAACTCTGTTTATTAGGCTTGCATACTCTTTGCTTTTCGCTTCAGCGAGACGCCAAACTGGGTCAGAGTGGGATTTAGGGTTGGAGACGCAAGAAGTACTTACAGCGTTTTCGGCTCTCACGAAGCATTCTATATACGATGAACTGATGCTCAAACTCATTACTTGTGGGACAAGCAAAGAATCAGTTTTCTGGATTAGACTTTTGGCCGATAGTTAATAGTCACCATGGAAATAGAAGAGCTTAAATTCGTATAGGGTATACCACAAGGAATTTTAATCGGGCCAATTGTGTTCATAATTTGCACTAACGCAAATGGAACTGCGTAACAGTTACTGTGAGATTTTTTCGCCCAAGACTTAAGTCATGTTCAGGAAAATTACATTTACAGTAGCTTAAGTTTACTCGAAATTTCGCTGTGAGGTAAGTATTGGGTCTTTGAATAGATTGTAACATGAAGGCATACACTGTCGTGAACTTCTGGATAAAAAGAAACGGAAAACGTTAAATCGAGTTGTTTATATTCACTCTCACCTCAAACCTCTTCCGAAACGCGCACTTATTATAGAAATAAGTTGGATCGCCTGGAGAAACCACACTTCATTTGATGAGTGAGAATGAATATTTTGATATAGTAAGCGAAGTATGTTATTCTGCATTATAATTTAGGCCGCGGTTAGAATATGCAATAAGTATTTGGAAACCAACGGAGAAAGAGTTCGATGAAGTATCAGGTAAATATAAAGTTATTTAAAGTTGTGAAATATTTTCTGAGAAAGAATTACGGTTAACTAGGTTATTTATTAAACTAGGATGGGACTCTTCTCAAGCAAGAAGATTCTAAGGAAAAATATTGACACCTCTAGAAAGGTACTGTCGACTCGAGTTATCTTACTATACAAACGATATTACTTACGATAACGATAGAATTGCTCTCACTAGGTCGGTATATACTAAAACCATTATAAAACTATTTAAACAGACACCAATACTGTTACGGTTGACCCCTGTTTACTCACTTGCTGGGTCCGTATCCACAGCAGAACCCAAGCAGTGGAATCATTTATTTCGAAACAATATAACTTCATTTTCTTTATTTGCAAATATATTTGGAGTTTGATCTTGAATGGCATTGAATCGTGAACAGTAACAGCTGCATATAATAAGGCATTAGAACTAATTAATTGGTAGTGTTGTCGAAGAATGATGATGATCAAATGGACGGACAGAATCACCAGCAAAGAAATCGTACGAGGAGCTAGAGGTAAAGGAGTATAATTAAAACTCTCATAAGAAAAATATATTATAAAACTTATTGGACACATTTTGTGACATAGTAGCCTAATTAAAACAATAATGGAAGGAGAAATTAATGGGAAGAGTTCCAGAGGAATATCAAGGGTGGGATACATACTCCAGACAAATAATTTTGGACGTCAAAGTGAAGAATTATGCATAAATTAAGCGTTTGGCTGATAGGAGAGTCGAGTGGAGAGCTGCAGCAAACCAATCTTCGGAATGATGACTGCTGAGGATTACAATTTCATGTTCACGGAACACGTTCGCATTCGCAAAAAATTAAAAATAGCTGGTGCCGTAACACCCCTTGCTACGCGCCCTCGTGGCAGCCTCCAAAGGGATATCATAGATGAAGATATTGATGTGGATAAATATTCCTCCGGGGAAATTTAGGGTGCTGAAGGAATGGAGATGACTTTGTGCATAGTCTTTAAGGATGCGGAAAGAGGAAGGAAGAGTGGGTACAGAGCTGGAGAGGAGTTCTTTTCTTTTCATGATCTTTGTATGCTCCTCGCTTGTCGCATTGGTAAGACGCCGAACTGGGGCAGCGCAGGGTTGGGGGACTTGGAGAGACGAAAGGATGTTTTTCGCGGAAGTAGGACGCGGAGGCTCATTTTGAATGCCGACTGCCGCCGCATCGGAAGACGTCTACTTTTGTGTGTTACACTCTGTGAGCAGTCAATAAGGTATGGTGGAGGGTTTGGACGCCAGCATTTAGGGAAATACCACCGCGACTGTGTGAGTCAAAACAAATGCAGAATTCCACGTTTTTGGTATTGTTAAAAAATAGGGCTTTCTCGGATGTGAGTCCTTAGCTATAGGAAACAAGATTAAGATGCGAAACATACTGGTTAGTTGATGATTCTTATTTTTACGGACTTTTTTCCCAGCCTAATCAGCCGACTTCAGCGCCATTTTCATTTAACTAAAGCAATTTTACTTCAGCTCCTGCAATTATTTGATAATAATTCCAAAAATATGATGGGTTGGTGCGTATGCTTCGTTACCATTCCGTTCCCTGCATTAATTTCATGTAAAAAACTTTTCGCGAAAATGGTGTTCATAATAGATAGAGAAATACTATATTTTCATGTTTCACCACGAATTATCGTATTTATCACCCTGCACTTCCAAGTTCAATTTGCGAAATAAGTATCTTGGACATAAAGGATAAATTTAAACATTAGTGATACTGATTCTCATTTCAACATATGGAGATATGTTTGTTTTAATTAGTGCTACTCTTTTAGGTGGTTCCACCGTAAAATAACTTACATGTCATTTTATTCATGTTTTGTTTACTTGTAAAAAAACTTGTCCTCTATCTGATATGAACAAGAAAGTGCCACCTTTCCACGCTATTTACCTTGCAAATAGAACTTGAAATCACATGGTCTTCAATGGGAGAATGAGAGAAACACGGGGAAAATAGTATATTTCCATAAAATATAAATGCGGTTTTCGCGGGAAACTGTTTATAAGAAGGAATTAATCCAGAGAAATTGCATCAAAATATAATTTAGGCGTCTTATCAACTTATAATTTTAGTTATTGGGGAAATAATGCCGTTATTGAAGTCAAAATGTGGTAATTAGTTAGAAATGGCGCTGCAGTCGCCCTCTATGGCTGAAAAAAGGGCTCATTTAAAATATATTCGAGTAATAATATGCATAGTTTCTACCTTACTTTTGGTTTTCTATAGTTAACGCATTCCATCAGCGAAATCAGAATTTTTTGTACAAAATATCAAAAAAGTGGAATTTAGTATTTGTGTTGACTCACAGATTCGCGGTGGAACCTCCTTTATAAACGAGTAAGTAAAATATTATTGAAGCCTTCATGCATTATATGTTTCCGAAACTTGGTTAAAGATTAGGGTTAAGGATTAACCAAGTATTGGATGCTTTGAGATGTGGGTTTCAACAAAACCTACTAATTCTCTACTAATACAAATTCTCAAAATTTCATGCGCCATCTTGGAAAAATGGCTGCGGCAAGAAAACGAGGGATACAATTTTTAAAATTGTTGTATTCAACGGCCAATACATGTAAGTATGTGCATGCAAGAAATGGATTTTTTAAAGTTGTCATGCTATCAATTTGTTTTTATTGGACAATTTGACATCCAATGACCAGCATGCAACACTCGTCCCAGTTCTAGGTCGAACCTCGCACGCTCTCCTGGCAGTTATGCGCAGACAAAAAAAGCAGTCAGGAGAGCAATGCAGGGGAAACCAGAAAGTACGAGAGTTCTATGTTAATTGACTTGCTAACTTGCAGTTAACGAAATAAGATACTACTAAAGATTAGTATTACTAATACTATTAATTCATAGATACTGCGAGGCACTAATTCATGCAGAAAAAATCATGCTGGGCATTTTAAGCGGGATGAGGTGCTAGTAATGATGATAATTAATTAAACACGAGTACGGAGTCTACGTAGAGCTATTCAGTCCAGTCTTCATTCCTCGACATTCATGCCGAAAAGCAAATATTGTTAAAAAGTTTCTGACACATTTTCATTCGAGTATTCTACCAGCTGATTGGTAGATTCTTCGACAGTCCCCATTCTGCATCCCAACCTCATAGACATTGTCTCGCTTTCTCCTCCTCCTATGGATGTCCCGCCATTAGATCCCTCTTCAATTCTTCATATCTTCCACCTCTTCTTATTTCGTCGATAATTCCTATCCTCTTCCTTCCTCTTCCACGCTTCCCCAGTGTTCTCCCCTCTATCACTCTCTTCAACATGCCCTCTCCTTTCAAAACCTCCTCCATCCATCTCTTCTGCCTTCACATCGAATGTAAAATTAATTAGCATACCATGTAGACTTAAACTAAAAAAATAAAGGCAGAATTTGAAATAGGGTGGCGAGAGTAATATTTTAGGAAGATTAGCATGGTGAGTACGGTGGAGGGGAAAATGAAGTTGATGAGGAAGATTTGAAAAGGAAGAAATTGGTTGTTGAAGGCCGACGTATTGATATTCGAAGGAGATATGGATGGGAAGAATAACAGAAGAAGAAAAAGAGTAGGACACATCAGGCATATTATGAAGGACGTCTAAGTGAAGAATTGAGTATGAATGAAGCGGTTGGCGGAGAGTCGAGTGGCGATCTGTTTAGAGAGGATGTAGAGATTTACCAGTAAATCTGTCTTTGGATTGATAACTACTGACAATAATGTACGCTGACAATGAGTTAATTTGTCCGTTATATTTGGTCATTGAATTCATGCTTATTTAGGTTTTGACGTAACTCTAATCCTCAATCTCTTAAGCCTTTTGGAGAGTTGTTTAAATCCTGGGGAAGTTACGTGTTTTCTGCTGTCGATATTGCTTTTATGTTACAGACGAGTAATCTAATGGTACCCTTTCCGCAGGTGCTTATGTCATCACTGTAAATTAGGCATTATATAATGGTCTCATCACCCAATGGAGCAACCGAATATTTCCACCTATTTTATCTCACCATATCAATGACTACTTGTTTTCTGGTCTCAGAAAAAAATCTTTTATGTAGCTACCATCTTGGTCGAAGTTTTAAAATTGTCCTTTTCAACCAAAGTATTGAATAGTTTAATGTATCCCATCCTCAGATATCAATTATGTATTTCACCTATGCTTACTCGCGTGATATTCCAGTACGTAAGACTGCAAAAGGCTTGCAGAGGTACGGAAATCATGAAATGAACGCAGTGTCCGATGCACCCGATCGATGAAAACGCCGTGTCCTGATTCGCAATATCTCCGTTCGGATATTTTCGTCTGATGGTGCGCGTCCTGCTTCGTGCCCATTATGCGCCTGAGAGTGTCAATGAAGTGAGGCCCGCGGTGTCGTCCCTGATTTCCCAGGGGTCTCTCCCCTTACGAGATAGGTGATCCTCCCGGTCGGTGGTGCGTAGCCTGCCAAAATGGCGTGGAGGCAAATATTATTTTCCTAATGACTTTTCTTGCAGCTTATAATTGTAAACGAACCTATTCACCAACAAATCTGTCCTTTTAAAAGTTTGTACATTTGTAATTGAACAATTAAATGATCCATCCAGAGCGCTGAGCAAATGTTGAAGGGAAATATGTGTATGTAATTAGTCGGCAGGTGGGTTTCCAGTTAGAGTTGTAATATCGATTTGAATTAATTGATAATCTACGCATTTTTGCATTATTTTCCAGTGTTTTACTTTAATATACGAGGTATACTAATATTTACCAAAAAATGTATATTTGGCGTTGACAAAATCAAATGTCTTTCTCATTTTATGTTATCGTGAGTTAAGTATAGTGAAGCTTCACGTTTTGACGCTCTCGAGGAAATGAGGTTAAACTCTTCACGTTCAGAAAAATCGTATCAACCAGTAAAGCTGCGAAATGGTGTGTTTTTCTGAAGCTATTAAAGTGCCACGGTGGCGACATTTCATCCAGGAATGTTCGACTCTTCCAGTCAGTGGCTTGGGAGCATCGTGATAGCCGAGGACGGTATCTAGGTCGGACATAAAACGCCTCCGAAGAGACTGCATAGAACGCCTTCGTCTCTGAGCTTTTGAGGTGTGAAGGCGACAGATTTTATTTTCTTAAAACCATTCGCGCTTTGACTTTATAGGGGTTAACAAGTGGGATGAACCCAGCACGTGTGCTAGCTTAAGTTTGTGCAGACGATGTGTCTCCCTTGTCGTGGTTAATGACACACACGCTGTGTCGACTCGTCCATTTGGAAACACGTTACCTTGACTCTCCAGTAAGATAGCCGTATTGGTGGTAATGTGTACCGTAACCTGAAAGAGCCTTTTTCCATGAGGTGTTAGGAGCGATTTTTGTTTATGTACAGATTTACGAGAAACTTTCCATGCTTGTTCTCATTAGTCATATCTATAGATAAATTCGAAACAAATTGCATCATACCGATATGTTTTTTTTTGGCAATCCAATGCCATTTTAACACGTAGCCTAATGGCACATGAAATATATTTCGTAATGATTCGATTGCTAATGCACAGATTTTCTTCTAAACAGGAAATAATGTATTTCTTACAATTTTTATTGTTTCTAACAAATATCAAGGTGTCACCCCGCGTCCAATACTCGAAAAAAACATATTTCAATAGAATGTCGTCTAAATTTCGAATACCGCGCCGAAAAATCTGGTCACAGCATGCCCTACTTAAGAGAAAAAATATAAAATTTATTTCTTGTATCATTTCCATTTCTGCCTGTATCGTGAGTTCCAACGCAGATGCACTTAGATGAAATGTGGTCGGAGAACTTTTTTTCGATTTGTAAAACTATTAAAATGCACCCTCAGTGACCCACGATTTCCGCTCTAGCCACTTTAACAGTTTAGGTATATAGGCTAATTTTGTAGAGCGAGCTCTTGACGACGATTATTTTTTAGTTTTATGCGTTTTTAGCGTTTTAATGGTCAAAATACGGCATGTTCCGATGGTATTATCTGAATATTTTGAGGATTGGTAAAATATATCAATACAGCATTTTCCTTTACGATTTTCTGCAGAAATCAAACATGCATGCTTGCGAATCTCAAGACAATTAATATCTTAGATATTACCCCATATTTAAGCATGTAAATTGTCTCGCAAGTCCAAATGTATCTCCTTGAAAATGGCGCAAGTTGCCGAAAGTGTTTATATATTCGATAAAGGACAGTTAATGCTAAATTAAATGGGAAAATATGTGTAGGTAATCTGGAATGAGATTGATGTTTCCGGCAATTGGGCTTCATGGATGCCATTTAGTTGACAACGGCAGTTTTTATTCTGCTAAAGCCTTTTATGTGATTTTACAAAAATAGGGTATTGCATTTTAATTATGCCATTTTGGTCACTAGTCGATTTTAAATTCTTAAGGGCATCTTGGTATCAATATTACGGTAACTTAGTGTGAATCTTTCACCAATGGCAAATGATCTTATAGTTTCTGGTAAATGTTTGCCGTTTGGATGGTTTTGGGGCTAATGTGAATGGGACTTGCATTTCTGGTTTTAAACGGGAGATATCAAGATGTACGAGGGAGTAAGTTACCTTCAGTATAATCAATGAGATAGTGCATCGAAGGCCGTGGTCATTCTTCGAAAAAGCTTTAACCAGACTGTAAAACCAGGCCATGAAGTTTGATTTCCATCATGGCAAGCAGTCAGTTTATGAACTCTTAAATCTATAAATAAAGGGTCTTCAAAATTTTTCGATTCACGGAGTCTTCATGAGCATAAACATTATACGTGGCAACTTTTCTAGAATATAAAATAATAAATATTCACGAAAATTCTAGGACACATATGCAAAATATTTTTCCATATCAACATTCTCGTAAAACATGTAAATAGTGACTAATACAAAGTTAAATATGCAACAATGCGTGAAACCCTCGAGAGGGTATTGTGAAATCTCAATGCACAGTGGAACGAAGTCTGAATGCCGCTTCTTTAGAGCTTCATTTTTGTGGTAACGAAGAGATGGCCATCATTTCGTGGTTGCCTTTTTAAATTCTTGGTTCTTTCTTATATTCCTTTACGGACCCAGTTCTCCTCCTTCCTCTGTAGCAATTCTCGTTTTTGCTCTCAGTTTGCTGGGTAACGAGTGTCGTTTCCATGCCCTAGTTGAAGTCAGGTGACTCCCACGTGTAGGTAGTTTTCGACCTGCCTGAAGTGCTTGAGCGAGAGCTCTCTGGTACTAATGGACGGAAAGCCATCCCCGTCCGCGTCCACTGACTCCCACGCCCGGCCGTCTGCGCTGTTTGCGAATCCCATCTCCAACCTTCCCTTCCTCTCCTCAAACAGCATCCCATTATACCTTTCGCCACATCCTTCCCTCCCGAGCCGAGAGCATTCCGGATGCGTGCACCCTGCCAGCCGAGGCTCTATAGATCGATCGCCGGTGACCTTGGCGAGGAGTCACGGGGTCACAAGGGTCTCGGGAAGGCTTGAGGAGACCCGGACGGGTCACTGCCAAGGTCGGCGGCGTCGCCTCTAGCCCTGTCTCCCCCTTTCGTTCTTCTCTATGCATCCTCTCCTCGCTCTCTCATTGTTGCATAACGAGGGCATTGATGGTTAAATGGCGCACGGGCATTGGCGGTTAAATGCCACCCGGAATACCCGTTTGAATTGTTGCGAGATGGACTGGAGGTTGAGAGGGGGCTGAGAGTTCAGTTATGAAAGGTTGCCATAAGGTTTTTATCTTCATTTTCTTTTGGTGTTATATTTTTTACCTGTATTTGTTTGCCACCTTCTTTAACTTTGAGAAGACGATTGATAAAGTTAAGTTGCCATGAGCTACTGGAAATATGTACTGCTAAATTTAGTTCTATGTTGGAGGATTGGCGTTGTATTAGAAGTATCTACGCGAATTATCCAGCCTCGTTGGTGGTGGGGTTCAATTCCCACCTCGTAATCCAATGGTAACGGGTTCGAGTCCCACCGGGTGAATTTTTCACTTCCCGGGGAAAGTGTATTTTCTTATTTGATGTAAAAGTCCTCACATGCTCTGTCCGAGGTTGCCAAAACTAATGAATAAATTAAAATCTGACATCATTGGCAATAATAAAGGAAGGCGAATCAGAATTGATAGCGATAAGATTACGTCAGGGTTTCCCACTGTCATATTCGCAATGTGAAGTGTGCTGTAAGAATTTGTTAAAAGAAGAATAGGTAGTTATGGAAGGGAATTGATAGTGGAAGAGGAACTTATAATGTGTGTTACTCTTGTGTACGATAAAGCGTTTGTTCAGCACATCAGCATGGGGACCCCTGTCGATGATGTGCGCGTTTGAGGTACATCTTGTTAAGATTTGGTATGAAAGTTAAACATAAAGAGGCAAATGCAATTATAGTATCGCGTAGTCATCACGTAAATAGGATAACATTAGTAAAATCGGAGGACATAAACCTATGCTGGAGGAACGGTTTATTATGGGAATTGGGAATATTCTGGTTGAGAACGGGTGAAGCAGTTGAGGATATTTGACGGAGCATTTATTAAGGAAATGGGTATTTACGAGGAGGAAATTCAGTGGAGGCAAGAGGAAGTGCAAAAAAAGTCCTTCAGTGAGGATGGAGGATGATCGTGGAATGCTGACTTTTGAGAAAACTATAACTGCCCGGAGGGTTTTATGTAGCTCTTCGGATTCGAATCGAGAAATGGATTCGGTTTCTAACGGATCGAACTTTAGCGATGGAGGACATGCATACAATTTATTTCTGATATTAAATTTCCTCGAGAAATCAAATGCATAATCCAGCGATGGAGGACATGCATAAAATTTATTTCTCATATTAAATTTCCTCGAGAAATCAAATGCATAATCCATATGTGTCAATCATTCATAATTGCCTTTCAAAATTGCATATAAATTTGACAAAATCACATGCTCAAAAGCGGCATATTGCTGGCTTGAGGACACCGCATGGTATCGCTTTTCTCATTTACATGTATTTCATCAGGAAAGGACCACTTAATGATAATTTATTGTCTTCCGCAAAGGAAAGTTTAGCGATAATTTCGTCAAAATACTAAAAGCAAACCGGAACTTCTCAAGGAAATACGTCGTACATCTAGCAGCAATACTCCCTGTAGATGGTCACCTAGATGACAGAAGTACGTACATGAATAGGACGCTAATTCCTCTCCTTTAATAGACAATGTGGATTGATCTTTGATTAAAAATTTACTTGCCAATTGCTCTCTTCTTTAGTTACTGCAGTCAGACGTTAGTTAGGTTTGGACGACATACGAATGATACTGAAATGGGAAATTAATATTTTTTTTTCATTACGACGGATCCAGCCCCTTGAAAAATATGTATTTTCGACGTGGGGGGAGTGGGATTTGAAGTGTGAGGGAAGTGTGTGGAGGAGGGGGTCTATGGAGTTGGTAGGAAAGAGTAGTGGTGACATTGGCGGTTTGTTTTTTTAGCGCCCGGGGACGTGGGGGATCGGGGGCAAGTTGGACGCAACAATGGCCGTCACCGGGCGATCAATCGACGCGGATTGGATAATTGGAAACTAAGCGGGAAGGGTTTAATAACTAACAATTCCGTTCCCTTCGGAAAGGGCGACGGTGAGCGTGCAACATTCCGCTGATGGCGTCGCGGTATCATTTTCCCATGACGTTGTGGAGCCAAAATCACCAAAATCGATAAATATTTTTTTTCCAGGGTAGGTGAAAATCTCTTGTGAGACACTGTGAGCCTCGTAGTTCACAGTAGTGTGAGACTCTAACCCACTAAAAACACGTCCCTTTGGCCACAACTGAGCAAGCTTATATGGCAGCCTCTCTTTCATGCTTTTGTCGCAGTTGATGGGATAAAGCCCACTGGCTACTCCCCTGAATTATTGACTTTTTACAGTAAAAGTGATACAATGGAGGAGAAAAATGGCACTCATCAACTGACTACACATCTACCTACTATCCAGCGGGCCGCCGCAGAGGCGTGTGGCAAGGGGAGTTAGGATACCAGCCATGAAAGGGTAGGGAATAGGGAGAATGAGTGGGGGAATGGACAGAGGTGGCGTGTATGTGAACGATGCCTTATGTTAGCGTCACGCTGTTTTTATTATGACCACTAATGGTGCGTGGAAAGAAGTAATTTTTGTGCTTTGCAGATAGGCAGTGTATATCTTTTATTTTGTCGCCTCTATCATTTCTAGAGATATAGCGTGGGGTCAAAATAATATCCTTGGTGTTGCAATGATACTTGCCTGATCTGAAATTTTCAAATAAGTAATCTTATAACAACCCTATAATAACTAGTAATCTAACTCCAAGTCTCTAACGGCTCCCAACCTAGTCCTTTCATCAGCTGTTTGGCATGATGCTCAAGAATGAACTTGGTTATATTCCACACAATATTTATTGTGCCCAACCGGTTTCGAACTTGTCAGGTCATTATCAAGAGTTAACACCCCCTTCTTTATTCCACAAAGTGAATTCGCCAACCATTGATTTGAGCTTTTTTTCACTTTCTATTCGCTCGTGTTTAACGAAGCTTGCAGCTTTTCTATGTATTTTAATAACTTGACGAATTAAATTCTCTGTGCAGGGTCGCAAATGCTCGCGGCGTATTCGAGATTTGGGCTAACCAGAGAAAAGTAGCGTCTATCTTTCACTTTTTATCACTATCTTGTTTGGGTCAATTCCATGGTCCACTTACAGAATTAAGGTCTAAACGAGGCTCTTTAGTTTGGTCCGCGATATATTGAGGAACCTTAGGTCGTATCTCGATCGATTCAAATGATTATTTCCGGAGTATATTTCCAAACAAAGGTTTGATACGAGACGTTGAAAGCAATGTTAATGCAAGTTAGTTTTTTTATATTTTAGTGAGGTTTGCCGAAGCATTCTTCTACCTTAATTCTGTTTTCTTTTACAAGAATTGTGTGTTTTAGCCATGAATGGTGTGCCTCTTGTGTGAAGATCCAGCATTTTTTCCACGGCAAAGAAGCATATAGGGTTTCATTTCTCTTTATTTCGATTAAGCCTCATACTCCAAAAAGTGGCATTTTTGACTTGAAACATTCTTGGCTATCAGTGGCACTGACTTAGCACCCTTTACTGCGCACCATATAATTTGCGTAATTTTTCCTGTGCTAGTATTTGCTTTAAAATGTTCTTGCTCATCGTGTAACCTTTCCGTTAAGCCTGGCGTTTGCAAGAGTTTGATGAGATGGAGCTGGTTCCATATCCATTAAATCGCAACATAAAATAAAAAAAATATATAACTCTTTTACGGAAAATATTACCGTGGGCGAAATGCGTTAAGTCTGAAAGGGAACGGTTTGCAGTATATCATCGCAGTCCGCTAAACGCCGATCATTGGGCCCACAGTAACGGTCTTTTGACGCAATAATTTGAAAAGCGAGCCTCACCAATCATGAAGGAGAGGTAGATAGAGACGATTTTTCAAAGGACCAAATTTAAACTGCGAACTTTTTCGCGGATCAAATTTTGAGCGATAAATTTAGCGCCCACGCTATTTCGTGCAGATGAAACGTCTCGCAAATTGCAGTTATTGCGAATAAACACAATAAAAACCTTCAATCATGGAATCAATATTATCTCTGAGGACGGAACGTGGACAGATGTGATCAATTTTAAACACAAAGGCTCAATTGACCTGTCTATGAAGAGGAGGAATGCGAATTGCTGGCGTCAACGGGAAGATGAATGTATGGAAGGGACCATCACAAATAAATATGAAGTCGAGTGAGGACTTAGATGGACAGAAAAATAAACGAAAGCAGTTCCTTTATTAAATCAAAGTTACTGGGTAGAAAATTGATTGATTTTTAAGTGAAAAAGTTAAATGGAGATCTAATTCTTACTTCGAGTAATTTTTCAAATAAAAATTTCCTGCAATTTTACCTGCTTCAACACATTGAAAGGCTTTGTATTATCTCTAATGAAACTACACGGAAATTTATTCTTGAGGTATCCGTGAGGTCTGTTTATTTCCTTCATTCTATTATCAAGTACCTAAACCCTTCGTGTTTTCTTGGTTTCATCAACGAGGCGCCTTTAGGTCGAAGTATTGCAATGTGACCACTATATATAGGATAGCTGGTTGCATTTTGCCCCCACATAATTATAACGTCTTCTACGGAGCAGGAGAACGCGATGGAATTACCCGGTAATAGAATGAAGAAAATTCACGGAAAATTACCAAGTCATGTTTTAGAGCGGAATTAATTTTATCATAAAGGGAAGAATGATTTATTTTTTGGTCTTGGATGAATTTTTTAGCATTTAGAAATGTAGTAAGCCTAAGAAGTGTAAAATTGGATTACAAAAGCTCTTTTAAACCAAATCATTCAAGTGTAATCTGTCACTTTGACGGCAACTCATTAGCATTATACGTTCTCCTATCTCTGTAATAATCTAAGGATTTAAAAAGAAGATACCGCGGTGGAAAATGGAATATTAAAACGAGAACCAGACGTCATGATTATTATCTTGAAGAGCGGAAGTGAGTTAAAAGCGGCTGTGGGTCGAAAGAACCCTCATACAACTCTCTACCATATTATGGAAGACGTTTTGACATGAAAACTCGTCTTATTCCTGACAATTTTACTAGAGTATTGCTGAGATAAATGCGAGGAAATCAATTATGATTAATGCCGATATACAAACATAACCCCTAAGGCTTTTTATTGCTAAGAGATGTGCGGGAGTCATTATAAGCTTTCACTTTAATTGAGTGACAGAACGAAATCAATCTTCGCCACAATACACGAAAAGAGTGGGCAAGGCTTGTTACGTCAGCGCAATTACGTTTCTCGCATCAAGTCGAACGCAAGTCCGCTCACATGCACGTTGGATCTGCGGCCGACTCGCGAATTGAATTTATTCCGCAATGAACTGAATAATCGCATATGAGATTAGACAGAACGATGCGAGATTAAGGGGAGAGGGGGTGGTCATTACTGCCGTTTTTAATTGCGATGTTAATTAATCGCCCTTGAAACTCGGTGTTCCGCTGAAACTAATTTCCAGCTATCCCTCCGCTTGGAACAGTTCCATTTTCATAATGGACCGCATTCACGTTGGCACGCCAGCTCAAGTTTCAATGGCAGAGGTTATTACTTCCGAAAAAAAAATCTCTCTCGCCGCAACAATGCGCCCACCAGCACAGATGCGTCACAACAAAGGCAGTCATTCAACTTCTCCCTTCTCGGCAGTGTTTACACTCGACTGAACTACCCAGAGAGAAGAGCGAAGGTGGGGCAGATGAAGTGGAAATGAGGACCACGGGATACTGAAATTTGTATGCATAACCTCAATACGCAGCGGATGTCCGGAACAAGTAAATAATCATGCCAGTATCGAGTTGGCATAACCTATCAAAGATATATGATATGACGACCAATACCGATTATTGAATAATATCCGTATCCAAACTATTTATGAGCTTCACGGAGACAAATACCAAGTTCCATTTTACGTAGGGTAGACCCTTAGCTATATGCCCTTACGACTTTATATGCCCCCACGCTCTTTTCTCTCTACCTCGCTTTTTTCGGAAGGTGGCGCCGAAGTCTTTCAGTGGCTGATATGGCACTGTGGAACATAACAATCAAGATTATTGAGAGGTGTCTATGTGATCATTTAGAAGGTGATACGAATGAAGGTCCTGCTTGTCAAACATGGACTTACATACATTAGAAGAGATTTTCCTGCCCTCCCAAGGATACATGGGCATTGAACGCCGTTGCTGAGGCATTAGTGTTATTTATTCATTCGGAAAATGAGGTGAAGAGTTGTCGCGGTGTTATTATTAATCTCAAAAATGTCTATTGAAGTCAATTTCGGCATTCAGCATGCATCGAAATCGGTCGCATTAAACATTTGTGGAGAATTACAAAAAGTTCTTCTTTTGTCATTAAGCTCCCTCCGATATTACAGCGGCACTCTCAAGTATGATTACGCCAAGCACACTTGGATACGGCTACAGTTTCATTGGTTGGTGTCGTAAATAGTCGATATCGTCGATGGTGGGCATAGAGTAGGTGTGGCCGCTAGAGTACCTACTGACTCATTCCATGCCAACGGCCCACTCGTTAATCCTGGCTGTTTAATTTCTCAATGGAATCCCGAATGCATAGGCTAAATTGACAATTTATGACTTTTTATTAGTTTATCTTTGCTCTTTTGATCTCGGCAACGTTCAACCTTTCTCCTTGTTTTAGGTACTCCATTTCCATGTATCTAATTTTAGAATTTTATTAGAACAGACCTTGCCTCAACCACAGTTCACTCATCCTTAAGGTGTTACGTATCAAAGTCTTGCCAATTATTTTCCTTTATTGCGAGTATGGAGTACTCGGCATCCCTGGTTTTAATAATGAAAACAAACACAGAAACGAGATACTTCCTAGTGAAGTCATCAAAACATAGCTATACTTTTTTTACCAGTGAATTTTAATAAATATTTAAAATATTTCTGGCGTAAGGCATGTTTCACGCACTTGAAATTGCGCATAATTCAGTTACAAGCCGATAAATTTCAGTTTAGTGTCTATGTATAAGATATAAGATAATATGTTAGATATACAGGCATATTAATTTGAGTACTAATCTATTTTGCTCACATTGCTTGTACTAATCATTTGTGGTCATTATTCTTATATGACTGTTTATTTTTTCGGGATTCATTCCGCGATGTTTAAAATTGCAAATGAATCCCGAAAAAAGAAACAGTCCACACTACATCCGCGGAAGCCTACGAGCTAATATTATTCTTACATGTTAGCCTAGTTTGCCAACTTGATGGAAGCATACCAAGTAACATTTCTTTTATGTTTTTTTAGTTGAAATTTTCCTGCATATCAAAGATGAAATGTATTCTCATTTTATTCTAGTAATACTCATTCTAAAGTATTATGCCATGTGTATGTTCTCAGAATGTCTGAAAAGGTCTGTTTGTCTGCGACAATAAACGTTCATCATTATTCTTATAATTCCTATAAATCCATAGACTGACACATCTCACCGAAAGTTAATGGATCTGGGTTCTTAACTTGGATTGGTCTTAATGAATTCTCTCATGGTGTATACGCAAAATATATTTTTTATAGTACAGAATTGTTTAATTGGCAGAGTGTTGAATATATTGCCTAGAACATGATACTGAAAATATTACCGTTAGGTCTATGTTCACTTTCTCTTTCCTTAGCGTTCTTCTACTTGCGTAAATCGCGTGTCTGAAACTGTCACCCCTTACCCCCTCAACCTCTTCTGGTCCCTCCACCATTATCAATCATAGCCGTTCATTTTCTCCCCCAGGCATCACATTCTCATCCTTTTTACTATTCGGATGATAATATTCACGCCATTTGTCTTCTAGCTGTGACCACCCCTCCCTCTTCACCCTTCGTCACGCTAAGCGCACTTGAATTTCAGGTCAATGAGTTACCGAATTCGGAATGTCAACTTTGCGTCTCTGGAAAAGAGGCTTCGTTTGGTGAAGTGGCTGGAGACGTTGTTGTTTGCTAGTTCGGCATTTGCATTGTCTACTCAGTGCTCTGCAAAGGTATACGACAGTGTGTGTTCGCCACTGGCGTGCTCTTCATTACGAGTTCACAAGGTTTTTGAACTCTAGTAATGTATAACGTGCCTCATTAGGTTTAATGCTTACATATCTCCTTAGAAGTATTGGAATTTAGAATAGTAAGTAAGGGTATCGTAATTTATCGTAAGTTAGCATTGGAATTTCGAAGTAGGCATGCGAGGCGCACCGTTATTAGTTTTTAGCTCGGGAAAGATAATCTTTATACTAAGATTCAACTAATAGACAACCAACACGGCAAGCAGAATCTAATTGACTATCCCGTCTTTAAGACAACTACCGGAAGATGTGAGTACTTTGCACGTGGAGGGGTTACTTTATATCGAGTTAAAAAAAAACATTTTATTGCCCTCTGTGAGCATTGCTTGCACAAGAATGTACTCACTATTTTTTATAATATGGAATAGAATTATTTATGCTATGAGAATTTATACCTCCTGATCGCTATAGCTCCTTATAGCTTTATACCTCCTGATTGTGTAGATATATGTATTTTTAAGAGACATAATAAATATTGCGTCGTATGTATAGATGAATACAGATGAAAAATAATAAATGACCGTTTTTTTGAATGGTTCCTAATTATAACCCATGATTTATGTCGCGGCAAATGTGATTTACGCTATGAAATGCTATATCAATATTAGTTGTGCAGTTTGCAAATAAAAATAGTTCGGCTTCTCCTCCTTGTCGCAGTGCATCTACAACGTATTATTGGTTGATCAGAGGAGGTAGTTGTGTACTCATTAGAGAATTCAGACAATGAAAATATATTTTTTATTAACAATACTGCGTTATCATAAGATGAGAAAAAGTTTTCACAGATGTTTATTCACACTTTTTATTTTTCCGTCTCAGGTTTCAACTGATAACAGTCATTTTCTAGGGGTTTGAAAATGACCTTGAAATGGGAAAACATTCTTTTGACGAAATAGTTTTTTTCCCTATGAAATTTTCTTTCCTTCTTTCCTTATATTTTCTTATGAAAATAAAAAAAAATCCGCTAAGTAGAGACTGGGACTGTTTCATTCGTGAGTACTACGTTACTAGTACTTTAAGTAACTGAAGGTAAACTCAAGCTAAGGATAATGCAAAATCGTATAAAGCAAGAAACATCACACTTCAGGGTTGGGATTCGAACCAAGGATTCGATTCTCTTTATTTTGCCTCGAATACTTTAGCCATGTAAGCATTCCATGTAGGTATCCTATCAAACTGTGAATTCCTTGGAGGTATGAATGAAAGTAGATATTATCACGCGATAGCATGCATACCTTGCCTAAATTATTCGCACACTTACCCTGTCAAAGCGTTGATCCCTATTGTTTATGAATTGCTTGCGTTGGTATCTCTAAGCACGTTGGCACTTAAGATTGATTGAAGTGACAAAATAAGAGAGATACCCTGCTGAACTGATGGGTACAAAAATTCCTTCTTTCCATGCGGCGTTATTGACTGTAGCATAATCAGAGCAAGACCCCTAGACAATCTGTTGTCACTTTTGTCCATTCCCTCTTCGAATTACAGTAAAACTCCAATTATCCTAACTCCAACTATCCAGATCACTTTGAGGGGAAAAATTCCTCAAAAATCGGGTATTTACATGGACGGAAATAGGCTGTTTGAAACGTAAACTGTACCTTTTATACCGTTGATTTCGTTTCGACAGTTATTGATTAATGATATTTTCGATTACTTTAATGTTGCAGGTCACATTCGTCCTTGCTCTCATCCAATTTTTTGTCCCTATTTCCTGCCATTTACATGGCTGATGTCCGATCACTCATTGCCACATGTCCCTGCGATAGCTCTAAGAGTAATGTGTAGGTGTATAGACATAGAGATATAGTAATACTCTGTATTAATATATCTCTTTGTGTACAGACTTTTTAATAATTCTATTTTAAAGTGTGAAAATGTTCAGTGAATGATTTCACCAATGCCTCTGGCTTTGCTGTGGCTACTTGTTTAATTCTGGCCCTGAATAAGCCTGTATCGATCTTTTCGCTGGTGTCTTCTCCTTGCCTCCACTGGAACCGAAACATTTCCAGCGCCCTCCTTTCTTCCATAGCTCAACCTTATTACCCCTTCAGGACTTTATATCATCCACATTACTTATTTTCCTCGACTTTCACTTTCCACCCGGTGCCCTTCATAAACAAAAACGATCCCTAAAGGGAAAGGCCCCGACTGCCTTTGGGCGCGACGCCAGGAATTGAATCTTGGGTGGGAACGTTTTTTCAAAGAGGGAAAGGAAGAGAGCTTGATTGCTCATTTAAATCCACGTTAGATAGCTAGTAGGAAGTTCCTCGTGTGGAAAGTGAAAGAGAGATGCTGTTTCGCTCTGTCTAGATCCGAGAGTCTAGAATTCCAAAACATCGTGAGCGTATAATTTTCGAAATAAATGATTTTCAAAGGAAAGTCATTAAAAATACTTAGAGCGAACAGAGGGTGTAGCACAGGTGATGATAGGACTAGCTTGAGAGCCGCTACAGACTCGAAGTCTACACGCAAGGCTACGATTACATAAAATATGTATTAAAAGATTGTCCCCCTAATCAAACTACGTACCTAATTGCTCCAATGGCCCAAATGACTTTTTATCTGTGGCCTCCCTAAATAATCAACCAAACGTGGAAATTTTTAATGAAAAAATTACCAAGGAAGGCCCAGCAGAGATTCCATCTAAGAAAATGTTTCTGGCTTAATTAAATAGGTAGGTATATAGTTTGATGATTGCCTATGGTGTGGTAGTTATCATTACTCTAGGGTAATTTGCCAGCTAATGTCCAAATGGATGAGAGTCGGAATCCTCTAGATTTTTACAGGTGCAGGTCCCTATCCCATTTATATTAAAGAGTAATTAAAATTGTCAAGAAAAGCAGAGGAAATAAGATTTACATTATCAGATACATATACAACGGATAAGAATACATACATTTCGGTCATCCTGGTTACCATGGACAGGGATAATTTAAATTACGTAAACACGAAAATTAAATAACGAGATTTTAACTCTTCCTATCGATGGTCACCTGGATGACCGAAATGCATGCATAGAAATCTAGTTTCCTCTGATTTTCTAACCGAATCTAATTTTTATTAATATTTTATTAAAATTTACTTTTTAATCACTCTCGTCTTGCTTTACCCTATCCCATTACTCTATTTCTTTATTCGCCTTACCCGCTTACCTTACATCCTCCTCTCTATCACCAAAGTGGAGAGAAGGAAACTTTCTTTCGGCTCACCTTGCTGTATCACGACCTTCAGAAACCCTTCGCGTCTTAGTACCTATTCCTTCCACCTACTCTGCATCTTCGTTTCCTCTTCTCACATAACACATCAACTGCTTTATCGTTTGTCTTCCTTTCCGTCCACCGCACTTCCTGTACTCCCCCTCCACACCCACATCTCAAACGACTACAGTCTATTCACGCCCACTTTTGTCGTAGTCCTATTGAAGTATAGTGGTGGCGAAATATAGTGGCGGCGAAATATAGTGGCACTTGCGTAGAAGACCCTTATCAGTGGCTGAGTCTATTCCTTACCAACTGACTTAGCATGGGGGAGTAAGATACAATTCTCCGCTTTTGACTACCAGGGTCCCCAAGGTTGCAAAGGGTGTAAATGTTAGTTGCGCTCCCATAGTTTTATTTTTTGTCAAAATTAATCACGTTCTGCGTAATGTAGGCCAGATGTGACATGTTAAAAGTTATTTTCTACTTTTTAGTATATTTTTTTAACAAAACAGTGTTTTTTTTAGTTTTATTTATAAATTTTGTTTATTAGTTTTTAATAATTTTGCATCATTATTTTCATTCAATGACTGTCGTTATTCTCTGGATAAATTATTGAAACATTTACAGTTAAATTCTTGTTGAAAGAGAATGAAACGAAATTTTTATAGCTAAATTAATGTTTTAATTTTGTGTTAATTTGTTTCAATAGAGAAAACATTGTATTTTCATCCAAAAATACACATGTGAGAAAAGTTTCAAGAAAATCGACCTGGTGGAAGTGGGTAAAAAATTGATTGCAAGATTTGACGCAATCAATCAGAGATGTCAAGATAAAGAAAACCATGTAATAATGATGAAATCGAGAGGTTGTTGCTTGAGACACGGAGATCGACGGGAAAAAAATCTGGAGATGGGTCGTGGTTTTGGAAAGTTTGGGTGAGGAGGCGTTCTCCGGAGGTGGTGTTCACCTCTTTGAGGCTTTCAAGGCCAATTCGCCAAGTTGAGTGTGCTGGATTTTATTTTCTCTCTGTTTTTCCATCGCTTCGCCCACGCCACCTGAGAGGAGAAGGGTTATTATTTTGGAGAGCCCGGATCAATACTGCTCGCGGTCGATCGTTTTCAAGGAGGATATCGGCAATTGTGTAGTTGCTTGATCCATCTGCCTCTTCTCTCTGATGTGTTCCTTTGGTGGTCTTGCGGCTTGGCCCTCCTCGTCTCAAAGGGATACCGCGCTGCTAATTACCTGGCTAAAAATGAGATTCAGTTAATGATTGGCAGTCGTAGATAGAAAGGTTGATGCGCTCATTTTTCTTCTTTAAAAATATTTATTTTTTTAAAGAAATTTTTCTGCTGAGAGAAAGTGGCCCCAAACTCATCTCTACTTCATTATCTTTATTGCGAGGGTGTAATTAACCACAGTTTTTTTTCCTAATGATGTGTTGGTATGCTTATGTAAAATGGAAGTCTTTTAGGCTGTTAAGAAAGTACTTTAGTTTCCTTTGGTTAAAACTTGAAGTATACCTCCCCTTAAACGAAAGCGAATTTCTACATATCTTCTGTGTTAACTGGTTCTCACGAACATGCACAACGCTATATGCTGACGGCTGTTATAGAAACTATGGAAACAAATGTATTTTGCCTCTACAGAAATGCGTAGATAATGGTTATATTGAAGAAAGGAACTTTGTTGATGGTGATTCGGAAGAAGATACGTGTCAATTCCTTATTCATTGGAACTGATAAATGCGTATAATAATATGCGTCTTTGTGCAGTGCGAAATTAGGATTATGTAGTCCTCTCTCTAAAGTTTAACGCTTAAATAATACATAAAAATCCAGGCCCTGAGTGGAAGAAAACCCACCCATGTGGAACTCGAACTTTTCCTGTTCTATAGTGAACGTCCTCATTCCCAACTATTAATTCGTGAGTCCAGTTTACTAAAGATTAAATCAGTCTTGGGTGAGTACGTTAATGTCTTTGTTTGTTACATGTTATTTTGTGAAATAAGGCCTGCTTTTCAGAATATCCTCTCGGAAATGCGGGTTGAAATGGTTGATCTCCATTTGAAAAATTCTGTGCAATAACTCATTCGAAAAAGGCGAAATTCTTTATGAGGGGGCTTCTCCCGTGGCCAAACTTCACTCACCAAAATGAAATTTATGCATGAATATTACTCCCCATTATTAAGGTCATTAATTTTTCTTCTTTCGCTCATCGGTATGTCTGTGCACTTCCGTTATATATTTTTTTCTCTTTTCGCTATTCCTTCTTGCATCGCCTTAGGACGGCGCACTTGGTGGCGTCTGCAGGAAACTAGAGACGCGTGTCTTATCCGTTTGGTATTTTTCTCGCAATCGTCGCCGGTATATTGACATAGCAGCGGTTCAAATTGGCTTCGTGACTCCGCAGTCACGCAAAGGGACATGCACTCTCCTTTTGTTTGCGCTCACCGCGAGCCGAATTATCTACGAGGAACGAAAAAGCTGCAAAAGTCACTCGCCGACGCCGCCGCCTCAGGGACGCCATCTATAAATAGATTTCCGTGACCTGTCGGGTCGAGTGCAATCAAAAGAAGAGCGAAATTCTTGCGGAGTTTGGTTTGGGGAGGTGGAGAAGTTTTGGGTTGAGGTGACGAGTGTGTATTGCGTGCCCTTGCTCGAGTGGGATAGGAAAGCGTGGGCTGTTGCTGATGATGATGAAAGGGTTAAGTTTACTGCCTCAGGAAGGGCTTCTGCTTGGCTGGGCGGGAAAGTAAAAGGCCATGCCGGCGTCTTGAGGACGCCTTTGCGTGTCTAGACGCTCGGGATTACGGGGAAGTCTTCCCCGGCGGAGATGGGTTAAGGAAGTTGGGTTGGGCGGTGGTTATCTCTTATGTGAAGTTGCGTGTGGGTGTCCAGGGAAAAGGGAAGGAACGGAAGAGGCTTTTGAAGGTCTGTCCTTGCGTACGGTCAAGGGTCTGAGCCTTGATTCCATTAGTTCTCCAACTGCACGTTTTCGTGCGTCAGTGCAGTACAAGCTGCCAAATTTCGCACGTTTCCGCCTCTGGAAGTCGGCCGTCTCCTGTGTGAATATGGCAGCAGTGTACTCAAATTTTCATAATTTTTTCGAACGTAAGTTATTATTTAATAGACACCGAGATTCACATCGCCACGGTGCAACGAATACAAAGCTACCAAAAGTTGATTCCTATATGAATTATGTCCTGAGGGATGTTTTGATTAACACCTTTGCTTGTTTACTTTTCAATTTAGTTTTAATATAAGTGTGTACATTAAAGTAAATTATTGGGGCCCCGTAAAAATTTTATATTCTTATGGCGTAAAGGATTGGAAACCTGCTTAAAATTCAAAATTACCAAATTTCAAGTAGATGAATTTTGATTGTTGTTTGATTGAATGTAATTTGATTGCTGTACGATGGTTTCAGCTTTTTTGGCCAAATTGGATTGAATTATCATAAGGTGTAAAATTTATCGAGTTCAATCTTATCCAGTGACCAATGAAAAACCTGAAGTTATTTATTCTACTTTTTATGTCGAAATTTGACATGACACCAGTAGAGGCAAAACTACATTTAACTTCTTGGCTTGGATTGCGTTGAAATAAAATTTGACATTGAGACTTATAATTCAGTTTCAGCAATTTGGTGTCACGCCCTCTTCTGAATTCCTTTTTTTATTGCTGGCGAATAATCACAGACGGATTACTAATGTAAAATTAATATTCAAGGCCAAAATTTGGCGTAGATATACAGTTGAGGAGTGCTGCAATCAGGTGGCTGTCTCAAAAATAAAAAACGTATTTCCTGTAATTAATACGAATGAAAGTGAGGACACCGGTGAAGTTGAAAACTATTTAAATTATCGTGGTGTAGAAATACATCGAAATATAAACTTATTTTACCAACGTTTAGGCTGTGACAACTTCTCGCATACCTCTGGTAACGCCATATCATTCCTTCGTCTAATGCCTCCGTCAAGGTTAATGACTCGCAAATTATGACCGCGTAAGCAGGGATTTGCGAGGCGGGAACTTCTAAGCGCCAGAAAAGCCGAGTCTTAGTGCGGGCTCGAGGTCTTCGCTCTGGAGAGGTTGGACGAGGGCGAAGCAGAAGAGGGGAGGGCACACGACTTGCGACCTCTTTACGAGCGGGCGTGGCAGTGGACTCTGAAAAATGGGCGGTCGGGCGCTGTTGCCTTTGAGTACTGTGCGTAATATCCCTCTGTGGTGCGCGGGAGAGAAGGATTGGAGGAAAATTAACGAAGCTAATTCGTCGTCCGAACCGCATACTCCCGAGCGTAGAATCTTTCTTGTGCAATCTCTTTGCGCCGAACTTGTATGCGTGCATGCTCGCTTACTCCACGCCTTGCTTGAAGTCTCGTCTTCATCACCATTAATAGTCATCAGTCTGAAGATCGTGTTGTTGCAGCTATCCAATCCACTCTCATCTCTGCTAACCGCTTCATTCTTATATTATTCTTCAATTAGACGTCCTTCACAGTTTTCGAAGACGTATTCCGTTCTTGGCCTTCCTCTGCAATGCTTCCCATTCATCCCTCCTTTCAATTTTATTTTCATTAGGCTATTGTGTCGCGAAATTGTGTCCAATTAATTTGTATCCTGTTCTTCGTATAGTTTTCACTGTACTTATTTCCTCTCCAGCTTTAGTAGGACTTAATTTCGTTGGTCATTTTCTCCGTCCATTTGAACTTCATCATTCTTCGGTAGCACCAAAGACTAAAGACTGTTAAACACGAAACGTAGGTCAGCGCTGAAATCAATGTTGAAATCAGCGCCGAAATCACCGAATCGAATTCGAATCTTTAATCAAATTAGATGCCTCGGAGCCAAATTTACACGATGCTAATTTGAATGCACAGCGGAGATGTCTGGACCTTTCCTGAACTACGCAATGTAGATAAATTGCTGTTTTTTTCATTCTAAACCAGCTCCTTTTAAACACTTGGTCTATTCCACGAACTTGATATCTTGATTACAGTTGCCACAATTCCTCCGGAGATTATTTTAGTAGATTACAGCTCCACCACCGATGCTCTCTCGGAAAAATCGACTCGTCTGCTTGCTTGTAATTGGTCGTTGGATCCAAGAATGGCATGGAAAACTAATATCATACGTATTTGTGTTTTTAATATCCATAATCGTATTCGTTTCTTACATCGGAAACGAACATTCCATTACACGGTACGATTGCTGCTATTTTTTTGTGGGTTTCTTATGTATTTCAGTGTCGTTCGCTTTTAATTGTTCGATGCAATTTGTGCCCAATTTTAATTTTTTTCTGTTATATATTTATTTCTGCTAAATAGTAGATGTCCTCAGTTATATACCATTATCTCATTTTATGCATTGATATAATGTGCAAATTGTCTCCTTACATTGTCCCCATACTTACTCCCATAGCTTTGCTCCTCTATCTTTTGAAGTGTACCTCGCGACAGAATAAGTCTAAACCCTTGATTACAAACATCGCATGAACTATGTGTCTACTTTTTGACATGACCAAGAGTCGAAAAGGATAAGATTAAGAGCGGAAAACCATGCTGGTGCTTCGAGAATTATTTTTTTGCATTAACTTTGGACGAAGGTATATTTTATAAACGAATTTCGCACATTCGTTTATAACTTTAATCCTACTGAAGAAACGGCTGAATCGTTTTTATATCTCTTTTTGAGACCTAACCTTTTAGTCTGCAATGATCGCAGTCATGCAGGATAAATACTAGAAAAAAGCGCTTAGTAATTTCCTGTTCTTTATGTTGAATCACAGAAAATTCATCACATCATCTTATTTTTTTAAAGACAAATACTGAATGACAGCCTAAAGATTATTTTTTCTTATAACACAGCGGTATAGGCTTTTAATGAATGTGAAGTCGAATGAGATTTTTGGAAAAAAATATTGCGTACATTTGGTTGAGTAAAAAGTAAATGTAACCTCAGCTTCCGTCAAATATTAAAACAAGGCATTTTTGTGATGGTGTCACAAATTAAAAAAACTACGTAGCCTTGTAAGTTAAATTTTTTACACAAAAAACAACGGAAACTGTATGGACCTGGTGCCCGAATGTTTATGCCTGGACAGTGACGTAATTTCGACTTCACAACCTCGAAAAGTCGAATGATACTACGTACCAATATAAAATTTGAGTTTTGTCGAGACGATGACGTCATCATAGTTTCTTCATTTAGAGGTTCGACCATGTGGAGACCTTCCTGAATAAGGCTCTTTGCTCCATTAGCGGAAGGATCCTCCTTGTTCCCTAATCGCCGTCGTGATGCTGGGATTAGGTATAAATCCCCATCGCCGCAGAGATGGAAGATCCGATGGCTCAAGGAAAGAGCGGAGGGAAGACTTACAAGGGGACGCAGCATCTTTCTTCCTTTCTTCCCCGGCTGCCTCCAGCGGGGGGGCGGAGACGTGGAGCCGGGGGCATGTGGCCACTGACCACTGGAAGACGCCTTCCCACAACCGGTCTTGCCTCGACGCTGCCCCCGCCCTCTTCGTGACAGCACGCCTTCTGTTTTCTCTCATTTTCGCATTTTAGTAGTCCCCACCATCACCGTTCCCTTCCGCTTCCTAACGACCAACCGGCTGGGTCGCCGGTCAGTGGGTCTTTCCTGGCTCTTTCGCGGCTTTTTTCATTCATTGCCCCTCAGACGGAGTTGAGTGAAATAAAAAGACGCGTAATTTTTCAGCCGAATTACTCGCCCTAATTCAGAGTCATTAGCTGGACCGCCGTTTAGATTTACAGGCCCCGAGCGTAAATATGGAGTGGGTCCACCGTGAATAAAAAAAATGAATAAATTAGTACAGTTTTGAGTCTATTTAGCTCAAAAAATAAACCAATGCAACAGTTATGCTTATCTGAATAACAATAAGGTTAACCGGGGCAAGTTTTAAACCCTAAAGTTCAACGTTTTTGTGTACGCTGTTCACATTACCTTCCAAATGTTTATACAATATTAAAACTTTGGCAACAGGACATTTAACATGTAATTTATAGTAGTTATGGGTCGAATCCAAATCCGGAATCTCTTTTTTTATCTCTTTTAGTTCTTTTGCATTACCGATACCGATATATATAAAAGAAATTCAAATCCATTTCTACATTTTCTTAGACATTTATGAACCCATAAGTTGCTCTAGGTTTTCCTCGTGCTCAAGTGTAATAAATTAACTTTAAAAACAGAAATAAAATTTAATACCATTTTCAGTTTCACAATAAAATTTATTAAGTTTTAAATTAAGAATACTTAGGTAAGTAAGTGAACACGAGTAACTTAATAATTTTTGCTTACTCGTCGATCACGTCTATGCGCATAATTAATCAGTGGATTTAATAATAAAACACCGGGAAATTAAAAGAAAACATTGATTTTAATATTCACTGGTTAGTTTGATCAGTATTCAACACTCCCATTTCAAAATCTTCCTCCTCATGTAATTTTATTCATATGCTCACAAATATTAAAGGCGGAAATGCGCTCAACTTTGCTTCCAGATTGTTAGAAAAATTGATCGTGCCCTAATCCTTACCAGAACAAGGCATGCTAGCGGATGGTATACGATTTGGTTGTTTACACGGAGAAATGTACTTCTAGCCACTTCCAACGCCAGCTCTGGTGGCAGTAATGTCGCCGTGTGTACAGACTTCAGGGCGCGTTCTTGTCATAGGGAGCCTTCATTGATGTTCCCTGGCAGTTTATGCTTGGAAACAAGCAAACACTTGTGTCTTCCATTGCCTTACGTTTCGGGAAAAAATATTAGGCCATTTAGAAGTTTGCTGCATTTTTCGGGTGTTCACCGCGTTGGCTGCATATACTGACAACCGTTTAGTCCGTGTTGCAACGGGCGTCTTCAGGTCAAAGTGACATGTTTCACGCACTATGCTTCCAAGAGAAAGGCGTTGTTGATCGTGAAAACGGTAGTGATGTCATTAATATACAAAAGGGTTAATGAGGGACCGATGATACTTCCCTGGGGTACACCTGCTGTTACTTTCACTGGATCTGAACTAACGCTATTTCAAACTACCCTCTGTTCGCGGCCGCTTAATAACTCTTCAATTCATTGGCGGCCCCCTACTGGACAGCAGCCCTTGCTGCTGCTGCAGGCCCACGGGCAGGAGTAGGGGCAATTGCCTGCCTGAGCCTGCCTTATTATTTTGTTACTTTGTTGTTGTTGAAGTTTTGGTTATTTTACTTTAAAATCAAGTAAAAATCTATGTGTAAACTAAAACTGTTTTTCAAACCACAAGCTAATGTGAATGTAAATCAAAATAATTTTGAGATTAGTCGAAACTTGGTGGTAATCTAAGAGGGACACATGCATTTAGTAAAAACTTACTCTTCTTAAAAGGAAAACTTTTGCTTCCAAACCACTTATAACGCGCCATTTTGCACATATGTAGTTTGTTACGAATTTCCTGGACGAGAACCACGAACTCCCGTTTTCTTGGGGGGTATTCCATACCCCAAGAGCCGATGGTGCCCCTTCCGAACCTCTGGTCTGGAGCCACCCCTGCTTCAATCCAACGTATATTGTCGATTTTTTATTCCAAATGATTCCAAATTAACAAGTAATTTGGAATGAGGGAGTTTTTATCGGGAGGGAGGGACGAAGCTTTATTTAAAATCTAAAAATATCGCGTCTACCTGAACGCGCCTTTCTCCAGAGGGACGAATGTCGTGAAGAACGAGAGCTAGCTGGGTTTCGCAAGACCTATCTTTCCGGAACACATGCAAATTTTGTGATAGCAAGTCTCGACTATTCATGCATTCCATAATCGAACTGACTGACGTTCCAATATCTTGCACGAGAGGAAATCCAAGAGAAAGGCGTTGTCCAACCGAAAGAGGCTTGTTTTTCCACTTGTCAGCACTCAGTACAGTACCTGCCTATACTCATTGACGCAAAAACATTTTAATTTTCGTCATAAACTAGTATACGTTAGATTTAATGAAAGCAATGGTTTCATTTAAATTAATTAGTTTGGGCTCATCTGCGCAGTTCGCGAGAATAAAATCGAGAATTCGCCTCGGAGCAAACGAGCCCATTGTTTCCTGATCTGCTTCTTTCGCGGATGATAATTTTTTATATTTTTCTCCGACAAAAGAGGTGAAAAAATACATCCACGGGGAACTTGGGTAAAATGTAATCCTCATTCCCCTCTTCCTCTTTGCTGTCCACGTGGGACCAGTTCCAGTTTTCGGGGTGGTCGAAGTGTTGGTCGACTTACGGCGTGCTCCGGAACTCTTTTCGGTTTATGGGGCAGTGGGTAGTTCCAGTTGTTTTTCGCGTCGCTTCATTCTCTTTCTTTTGTGTGTCTCAAGGCGAAAATTACCGGTTCTTCTTTCGTCCAACCGACAGTGGAAGAGTAATGGATGAAGGATGTCCACCTCTTGTCTTAAATGACGAAGCAGGGCCCCACATTTTGAAAATTGATGAGTGAGTTCTACTTTTCCATCGCAGTGGGTCTCTTACCTCCAACTCCATACGAATGGAATACGCATGGAGCATGCTAATGAATGACTCCGAAGCCTTGGCAGCAACAACTGCATAGCGAAGACGATTGGAAACATTCGCAATGTAAATTTTTCGGAGGAAGGCGAAGACCAAATGGACGAAGAGAATCGCCAATGAACCGTGTAGAGCTGGAGAGCTAAAGAGTTTAATGAAATCTTAGCGAAGCGAGAGATACAAACATATTGAACCAGTTTTTGCTGACAAATAGCCGCCTAAAAATGATATTGGAAGGATAAGTGAATAGGTAGAATTAAAGAGGAAGACCAAGGATGGAATAAATCAGGCAAATTATGGAAGACAATTCAGTTCAATTCAAAAGTTGCTATTTCCGCATTTACGATACAAGAAAAGGAAGGGCCAAAGTGGAGACTTTTTAGGAATGAAGCGTTAAGATGATAGGAGAGTAAAGTGAAGAGCCTAATCAAACCAATCTTTGGATCGATAAATGCTGGTGGTTTTATCGATTTTTTGCATTTGAAGATAACAGCGTGAATATCATTGAGAGCATTTATCTATTCCCTTGAAAAAATTTTACTCTTCCCCAAAATATTTTATAAAATAATGGGAATACTTTGAATTGACTACTCATAAATGTCCAATTTATTTGATACGTATTTCACCCAATCATGACTTCATTGCAAAACAACGTATTTGTTTATGGTAAAATCATGAGTTAAATTTGCTGTGTCCAGTACCATTGTCATGCCGAGTATGAAAGGTTTACTTAAGATACAACTGGAACAGTTTCATATGCTAATACTTCACCTACGCCAAAGGTCAGAAACGAAGGCACTTACCATTTCTAGTTTGGAGAATATTTTCCTTTAGTATTCTTTCCATGATTTTCTTTCTAGAGTACTTAGTGATGAGGTTATATATGTAACAGCAAATATAAGTTGAGTAAAATGTATGGTTTTCTTGAAGAGGCGATTATAATATTTTGCTCTGTCATGAACTCTAAATAAAATGGCTCGCATGCTGATTGAAATTCTCCAAGTACATCTATGATACTCGCGAGTTGGAAGCGCCGACTATTACCCTTCATTTTCATCGACCTAAATTACGCAGTTGATATTCATTGGAATGAGTGTTGGCAGTTGGCATGCAAACATTTTTTTGATGTTGTTTGTATTTATTTTAGCCGAGAAAGGTCAGGAGTTTGCGGGAGAAAGTTAATTTACTCCATCATTCACTGTCAAAGCCCGCTCGGAAAGGGCTTAAGGTCAACTTTCACTCAGTGACAGGCTTAAAAAATTGTGCTGTCATCCTGTTTCGCTATTTGGGTAGAAAATGAATCACGACTTGAGATTCCCAGATAATAAGGTTGACAGATGGAGATTTATATGCATCTTCAAATACGTCATTAATAAGGATATCCCATTTTTTCCGGGTAATGTGGATGATGGTGCATGAACATTCTCAAGTTGAACGTTTGGATTCTTGGGTTTCTACGAAAGTAAATAACTCTTATTTGGCGCCAGATGGACTTGTGGATTTTGTGTGACTTTGTACTACACACGGGTGAATTGTTGGACTAATAATTTTTTCACCATTGAAGAAAACGGAAATACCATTGGGGGTACTCGGAGGAGTAAAACAGAATCTGAGACGTTTGCTATTTCAAGAGAATTAAATGATGACGGTGGCCTATTGTTAAGTTTGTTAATGCTCGTGAAGTAGTCCGGTATAGAGCATAGTGCTTTACGGTCCTGAAACCTTGACAATGAGAAAAGAGTATAAGAATGGAGCTGAGGCCTTAGAGGTGCTGTTGCGAAGATTGAGTTGGTGCCAAGGACATACAGGACAAACGGAGCTAAATAGGAGGACGCTGCTTAGTTGAATGGAGCAGGTTACAAGGAAGATGGGGCGCTGAAAGCAGTGGCAGTAGGGAGAAAGCTCAGTAAGCAGAGTTGGTGACAATAATTTAGGCTTTAAGGATAAGATACTGTTAGTATATTTTCCGAGGTGAGAATGCAAGCCCACAGTTTAAAAAAAGTTCGGAACCTCTAAAAAGGACTTAGTAATTAGATGGCACTTCTTCTATATAATTTGGAATCTAAAGTGGATCATTTATAATAATTATAATTGTACCTAATGATACAGATTGCATTAAAAATGCTACTCACGAGATTTTGAGTTTCCCGGTCAACGGTTATGAGCGATGAATTATGTATATCGTGTTACTTTGCCGAATGGTTATCGCGTTTTCTTACTGCGTCGAGTTTAACTGATAATTTTTCCTTTGGTCTTGGAATACCTCAAAGAAATTGGCGTTCGTTTTTCTAACTCCTATTGGGTCTCACTACGGAGGCATCGTGCGGTGAGGAAATGAACTTCTTCGATTAGGGAAGATAGCACGAATAAGTATGTGATTTTGGCTACATGAGGTCAGAACGCCATTACTTCTTTATCTATCCACACCTAGCTCAATCGGTGGGCTACTTTATATTATGACATTAATTTTGCTGAGGGAAATTTAGGTATAGGCATGAAAAATGCAGCACACGACCTATTTAATGGTCCATTCTTCTTTAAACTGAGCAAATGCGTCAACTTAAGGAGGAATAATTGAAAACAACATTTATCTCACCTAATCATTATCACGAATACTAAAAATATATTTTTTGAAGGTATTCTGATGGTTTTCGCGGGGTCTCGATAGCTGGTACATTCTTCTTTCGGATTCCTTCGCTTTGGTTAGCTTTTTAGACAACAGTTTCTCCCCCTGCCCTGGAGGCGTCCTCAGGTCACTTTGACTATTACCATAGAGTAAGTATATATAGAGTAAGTTACATAGAGTAAGTATATATATATACTTACTCTATGCTATTACTGATGAAGAAGTATCTACTACTAATTTAGAAAGCTACTGCAGATATAGAATCAGTCACTTCGACCTGAACACGCCTGCAGGGCAGGGGGCAAAACTGTTATTTAAAAAGCCAACCAACGCAACGATCCATGGAGATGCCGCGAAAGCCTTAAGAGTACTTTCAAACACTACCTGCTTAGTTTCCAGGAAAATGGTCAGTGGAGATAAACAATATGTTTCCAATTATACCCCCAATAGATTACGCGTTTGAACAGTTTTTTCTTCTCAAGTAAGTTCGTCCTTCCCGTGCTGAAGTATCTTAATGAAACCGGCGAAAAGCGACCGGCTTGGCGGTCGCTTTTTTCTTGCTACCTTTGAGTCTCACTACGCAGGCCTCGTACTATGAGGAAATGAGAATCCTAAGCACGTTTTATCTCTTTTTCTAAGCCGCCTATATGGTTGGCCGTGCATACCGATAACCTTCTCTCCTTCATTTGATAGGGACGAAAGGCATTTGTTTTCTAATTTCCACGGGATTAGTCTCCCACTCCCGTTCACGAAGATTTACTTCCCGCACCTCCGCTTCGCGATCTTGAAAATAAATCCACCGGCTTCGCGTGCATGGGAATGTGGATAAACCCGAAGGGATGCTGCATGCGCGTCTATTAGGATAGGGAGAGCCGCTCAGCGATTCCATTTAGCTACCCTATTCGTTCCATAAAGGGAGAACGAGTTAGTTTTGACTCCTTAAGGGAACGGAGAAGACCGGTCCCGTTAGGTAGCGAGGCATTGAACAGACTACGAGAGCCAGGTTGGGTATTCCTTCATTTGAGGCCGAGCCTGAGGATCCTTTCCATTCTTTACTCGGACTGCGCGTTTGTTGTCCCCGAGGTGATTCCACGCGCAGGTCTTCGCTTGATGGAGGAGACGCCGCCTTGGAAAGATTAAAAAGCAAGATGCATCGATGAGGTACGTCTTCATTAATGTGGTTGAAACGCCATTGCGTGGGACGAGACCCGTGGGAAGTCTCGGCTTTTTTGCCTCGTTAGAAAATTACTGCCTTCGGTGATAATGGTGGCTCCTCAGTAATATGACTTAAATGCCATTAAATTCATAATATCTGGAGGCCAATATTTGCTCGGATTGTAGTTTTTCTTCAGGTAAGTTCTTGAAGGAAACACAAGAGCTGAGCTAATTAATTTGTAGAATTTGTAAAACGCGTTGCAAGTCCTCAAGTCGCTCACTTCTCTGGCTACGACATGTGTAATCCTTTCCCGTAAATAAACAAACAATGACCGTGATTGGGTGATTAAATCACCAAAATAGTGTGTTTGATCTTATTCATCAAAAGTAATAGACCAGTAAGTTCAAATCGAACGCTGAAACAATAAACTTTCAACTTTCTTGCTCAAATTATTTCAATTCGCACTGTCTTAATTGTATTTTATCATACTTAAAAGTCGTAAAATAAAATTCTCTACCTTGAAGTCCGCATTAATGACCATGCTTATCACTAATTGTCCTGGAAATCGTTTCTGGAATCAAACTCCGTACGTTAACAAATTTTCCCGAAGATCAGATGAATTGAATGAAATGCATCAACCAATAAATTTCTAGTACCTAAAACCTTCAAGATATGGTGGCTCATTAAAATGGTTAATTCCGTTTTCGAGATAAATTTTACATAGATACATACAATTAATACTCGTTTGAGAATGTAAGATTATGGCTACTTACGGAAAAAACTCAGCCATTTTTGCTGAAGCTAAGTAGAAACTGCATGGTGTTAGATGCTAAAATGGAGTAAACAAGGGGGAAATAATTCAGTATATTTAGGCGATGATGCGTGGAACATTAAGGGTGGATAAAAATATACGAAAGTGTTGTTTATAAGTAGTTTTTTTTACGTAAGGAGGGGTTGAAGTGAGATGGAGATCAGTATCGTCATATTTTCAAAATACCTATACCCGGATTTTGCAATCCCTAGTTTAATATTTTATCGGTGTGAAAACCTAAGAAAGGCGTCTTCCTATCTAATACGCTAGCGCTAACCTCAACTAGCCACCTGCATGATGGAATTCTCAGAGACGAAACCGACCGAAGTTCAATTTAATGAATAGGCCACGTCATCTTCTTTAACGTTAACCAGACGTAATTAATCCGGGATGTAGGTGGGTGCTTAGCTTTAGTTAAATTCTTATATTATATTTATAAAAATTACTCCGCCTCAAATGTAATAACATAGATCTTAAGTATGTGCTTATTGTGAATTGGAAAGAAAATTTTGTCTGGTCATTTTTCGTTTTAATTAAACAAAAACACGGGAACACCGTAAATGATGGTTCGTACTTTCTTACCACAACCTCTTTATGTTCTTATTAAGTGATGTCAAACTTAAAGTATGCGATACTGGGGACCCTCCAAAAAAAATTTGATAGATTTCGATGAAAGTTTAAGTAGATCCCGCGTTGTTGTTTGGTGAAAAAACTGCTGCGATAAAAGGGAAAGTTTAAATAGGTTATTAGTTTGTAACTGGGTCGGTTCTTTACTCAACAGTTGAATCCGCCCCAAAAACTCAAGAGTACTTTCACGAAATGTCTCGTGGGAATCAGTACGAATAACGTCACAATGCACATGCCTACGATGCTCAGTTTGGGGCTTTATACGTGGACGCTACCCTCTTCCTGCTCGAAACGAGAAGGGCAAACATGATGCGAAGAATCTCACTGAGCGTCCATAATACGCACCAAGGCCAAGGATCACCGCGGAGAATGCTGCTCTCTCCAGCCCGCCTCCATCGTATGGGACATCACATGTGCGGCACGCCCAGTTCTTTTCAAAAGGTTCCTCGAGGGAAGAAAGAGTTTGCTCAAGGGTCGTGTGGGGGACACCGGGAAGGGGAAGGGATGTGAGTAAATATACATGCGACGCTGGAGAGGAGGACAAAAGGTTTCTTTTTTCCTTTGAGGCGGATGTGTGCTCTTGTTGTGTCAAAATTTCCGAGGCCCGGTTCAGGCAGTGCATTTTTCCTTCTTGTTCAACCAACGGAATCGGTGCACGCTACTCTCCGGACGACGCTGCTGTCTGATCAGCTTGCCGCGCTAATCGTTGGTCGAAATTAACCATGGAAAAATAATTTGATTTGACCGTGATTCAAACCCGGATCTTCCAGTTGTGGGTCAGGTGTGTCAGCCAGTAACACCACCTAGAGGCGAATTTTAGTGGGGGTTTAAACGAACAGGTTGCTCTCGTCCCTAGTCTTGTAGCACGGTGGACGTGGTCGTGCGTAATATGTCACAGTTGCTGAAATTCGCTTTGAATTAAGATGGATGGTTTGGTGGATAACGCACCTGACCAGAGATCCGGGTTCGAATCCCGGTCAAGTCAAATGATTGTTTCATGACGAACATCACCCTCTGAGGTGTATATATTTGCATTCGTGCGCGTGACTGCATACCTCATCATTTGTGCAATCGCAAGGATTGTAACATTTGGTATAAACGTCGCAGCGCGTGGTGACCATCACCTGCGCGTGGAATTAAGGTGGTGAGAGCGATTTGTGTCGAATTGTACAGATTTGCGTGAAAATTTGCATACTTAATCTTATTAGTGATATATAGGGATGAAAGTGGAAAAAATTGTATTTAACCGACTTGTTTTTTTTTGTTGCTATTCAGCACAATGTTAACACGTAGCCTCAGAGCACTCGTTATATGTTTCATAATAATTAACTTACCACGTGTACAGATTTTCTTCCAAACGCGAAATAATACGATATATTTCATACTACTAAAATGGTTGCAACAAATATCAAGGTGTCACGATAAGTCAAAGATACGAAAGAATATGTCTAAATATATATTTTCGCTTATATTTTCAATACCTCTCCGAAAACTAGGAATAGCTCAAGTAAGAAATTGCTTTAATGAAGGCAAAAATGTAAAATATAATTATTTTATCATTTACCTTACTGCATGTGTGTTGAGTTCCACCTCATTGTCAAATGAAATGTGGTTGAATTTTTTAGAAATGTTTTTACTTGAAAAATTATTAAAACGTGCACTCAATGGCCCACGATTACCGTTCCAGTCACCTTTAATGGAGTTTTGTTGACAGCGATGCCTACCATGTGCTGTGCTCATTAGCCGACCCCTTCCACACGAGTCCTCCCCGCCTTGACGCCACTATCTGCGCGATTGACTGCCACCAGAGTTGGTGCTCGGAGGGACGTATGCTCACAAAGAAAAAGAAAGAATTATCATCAGTTCTTCAAAGGAGGTTCTTGTTCGATCGGAGTTCCTGACCCTTATAAGAACTCGTTTCTTCCAGGAGAAAAGCGTTGCCGCGTAAATATTTCCAGACAACCCTTGCCCTACGCCTCTATTCTTTCTTTACTTCCTCCCACTCCATCCAAGGATTCGTGAACCACTCACAGCTTCCTTTTAGTGGTAATTTCCTGCCGCGTCGGAAGACGTTTCCCGCGGAATGTTTTGTGTGCATATTTATGTGGTCGTAGAAGTGATCCACATGTTGATGAGAGTACGAAAAGGAAACCCCAGAATGATTCACAATATTTTGCCCGTCTGTGTAACACCTTTATCTACGGCGAGAAGCGGACAATTCTACCCCTCGAGGTAGGTGAATAGATACTTCTCAATTTCATTTCTTTTGGTGGTAGCCTGCAAGCCGCCGCTGGGGCTTGTGGCAGGTGGTTTCAGGACACTAGCCGTGTAATTAGGAGGGAAAATGAACGGGTTGAGGGCGAAAGTGAACTGCTTCTTAATGTTAGTGTTATTGCTTGAAGTGTCTTTGCGTCGCGCTCTATAGCTGTATCAGTTGCTTATGGTGCGTTGAACGAAGGAATTTTTGTATGTATCAGTTCGTCATTGTATCTCTCTTTATTTTGCCGCTTCTATTCGTACTGGTGATTTAGCGCGGGTTCAAAATAATGTCCTCCGTGTCATAATTAAACTATCCGTATCAGAATTTTTCAAGCTATAAGAGTTAGAGTGTGTGGTAAGAGGTCATAGTAATATCCACCGTGTCTTACTGAATCTCGTCTGATCTAAAATTTTCAAGTAATCTAAGTCTAGCGTGTAGCTTCCGTGTCTCTTAACGGCTCCCAACCTAGTCCTCCCATCAGCTGTGCGACACATTCTACTCGCTCGTAACAGTTGTTAACGAAGCGTGTTGCTCTCCCTTGCATTGTATTTATTTCGCGAATTAAATCTTTTTCTGCAGGATCCCAAATGCTCACGGTGTATTCGAGATGTGGCCTAACCAGTGCGAAATAGCATATATCTTTCACTTGTCATTTGAGGTCCTTCCCACTAGTTAACTACCTAACGCATATTCAAATGAGAAATCAAACAGTCTTCCTTTTCTTCTATGTAATAATTTGAGGCGAAATAATTACGCTTAGACTTTAACATTTTTTCTTGAAAAAAAGGGCTAAATTCTACCATACTTTTAAGACAAGATGTGGCAAATGTCACCGACGTATTGGAAATTTATGTCTGCTTCTTTTTTATACTAAAATTATCGTTTCGGTTACACTTGTGGCTCGTGTTGTATTTTTTGTCGCGTGCGTGATATTTGTTACCTGTATACACACAGTTTCTTCCCACCATTTCGGCCAAGGAGAAAATCGCGTCTTGTTCCACGAGTATGCATTCGGCAGCGTCTGGCCAATGCGGGTTCCAGGAAGGCCGTTCAACTCTCCCTTTAGACGCTGCATCGTGTGTGAGATGGAAAGTGCCACAGCCTCGTGGATATGTTATGGAACCCGAAACCTTTTGCGGTGAGCAGGCGGTTTCGTCGTCGATGAAGTGCCTATAAGGGAAAACGAGCCAGTATCGCTACAGTGATTACCGTGGGAAACTTCGGAAGAGCTCATGTTTGGCTGAGATCGTGTTGGTGCGGTGGCTCGAGTAATGGGTTCCCAACCATAGGTCTCGGATTCGAGTCCCGGCGGAGCCGGATATTTTTTAAAGGAATCCCAGTCGCGACTCGGTTGCTAAGTGGAAAGTGTTTCTAGGAGTTATACTTGGCCAAATTTCAGGATTCAGGATGTTTAGGAGCAAATTGAGCCCACTGTTCTTTTAAATGTGATATTCTGTAGATTTTGTAGAGCCTGTGAAAATATAGTTTGTTATAATGTACTCTATTGCATTCAATGAAGTTTATTAAATTCCACCAATTAAAAGCGATTCTTAAACATGCGCATATTATTTGAAATGCATCTTTTTGAGTTAGACTATCTTGGAATGGGGGAATTATATTCTGAATAATGGTGAAAGGGGGAAAATGGGGGAAAAAAGGTTGAGAACCACTGCATTAAAGTGACAGACTTATTTAGCGATCGATTTTGCGCGCAAAAATATGATCCGGTGGCAAATTTTGAATTTGCCACTTTAGTATGGATGGGATTTTCGAAATTGGAACGGAAGTTCTCCCGAGTACGTGCTGAAAATTCAGCTCTCATGGTTGGTTCGTTTTAAGAAGTGAGTCCATGGGAAAGATGGGGAAGGGGTCATAAATCAAGCGGTGGCGTTTTGGAGGTTGATGAATGGCCGACCTTCGCCACTGCGGAGGGCTTGTGAAGAGGCCCCGGGGGAGTCTTTTGTGCTCTGAAAAGTAATGAGGGATGCTTCTCCTTGTGATCGGAACTTCTTCTCTTTCCTCCTCTCGCCAAATGATGAACTTGTAAACCTATGGTTTCTTTTGTTCAACTTCCACGATGCTGTTGTAGTGTGCACCTCTAGTATGAAAATCCGACTTGATGAAACGAACTGATTCTTCCTCTGACTTGCTGGGTAAAACTTAGGAATCAACCAATGTAATGCCGCCTGTCGAATGGGTGTGGAAAGGGAGATTATAGTGGTAGCGCACATGGTGGAAGTTACGCAGAAGGCCCTTTCCAGTGGAGGAGTCCATTGCCTACAAACTAGCTCCGTTCGCGGGAGTAGTCACCGCGTTTTGGGAACCCATCGTACGGAATCTTCCTTTGCTCTTTTTCATAAGCTAGGAATAGAACAGTAGGAAGTTGGTACAGAGAGTCTTGGCGGTCAAAGAAATAAACCGTGCCCATGTAGAACCAAGTTAAGAACAAACCATAGAATATTAATTCCTGAGCCAAACGATGAAGCTATCTGACATTCATTCAACTATCTGGCTCCTTAAAATGAAATCTATTCCTGTGAGCATGGAAATAAATTTATTAGACCTTTAAAAATATGGTTATTTTCACGGAGTAATGATGAAAAGATGTTTAATTCCGTCATTTGAGTAGACCACTTCATGATGGGTTTCATTTTCAAGATGTTTTTCTAGAAAAATAAGTTGATTTATATGGTATTGTTCATATATTGCTGTCTTCTATTTACCGTGTATTAATCTATTTTCCACCTTTATTTGCCTGTTTGTGTGTATCATACATTTTTTTCTCTTCTGTCTGTAAATTTGCCAAATTATGTGTTATTATTTATTTAATTCAATTGCCGAACTCTCCCTTCATAATAAAGGAAGGGCAACCCCTTATCAAGGTGCCTCTTTTTTCAAAAGTAATTTTTCTCAGGTACCTAATTTCACTCATATCACCTTTTTATATCTTTAGTGTAATCATTTGAGTGAAATAAATACCATTACTATTATTTTACCATAAGGGTTCTCTAGGTCGCAAACATTTATTGCCAACTCCAAAATATACTATCTTTTATTCGCGTTTACTTTCTAGCTCCCAATGGCTCCATGGCGATCTAATTGAATATTCTTCGATTGATTGCGAACATTTACAGCGTATATAATCCAGATATGTTTTGTATCGTTAACATTGTCGTGAAACGCACTTTTTGCCTTCATAAGTTAAACTTCGGTATTTTGGCAGCGTTGTTTACTATGTACTGTCTGTCCTCTCCCCTCCGCTCCTTTGCCGACTCCTTCACATGCGAGCCTTCCCCACCTTGACATCACACTTGGCGTAGGCGACTGGCACAAAGTTTCGCTATCTCTATAATACTAAAACAATCAGATTCCTGGACGCAACTGGCAGGGATGACCTCAGTAGTCGGTTGCTTACTCTATATAACCAACCAACCGACGAAACAACACTGTTGTAATCAAGTGGGAATCAGTGTTCCAGCAGTGGCAGACCATTTCCCTTAAAATATATAATTAATAATTTGTTATGAATCATGCGTAAAATTCTCTTTGAAAAATCATTCGCCTTGACTGGTATTTGAACTCAGGCCCCCCTATTACGCGTCTGGTGCTTATACCAATCGAAAGATATGGGTTCGTCTCCCAGTGCAGGCGAAGGATGTTTTTCACCGTGGATTTCACACATTTCTCCTTTGAGGGTAATGCCAATTAATGTTTCATAAGTAATTTAAATTATAATGATTCATAAGTGTACTTGGAATGTTTCTCCTTTGTTTATTCGTCTTAAAGCGGCTCTTCCTCAACATATTTCACTCTTGTACTTAGAATTATCTTTACCAATCTACAATCCGTCTAACATACCTATCCTTCCTCCCACTCCAAATTTTTCCATGTACTCCGTCTTCAATGATGGTCTTCGACATCCTCCTGCTTCTAAATACTCCATACTTTTACTGTTACTGATCTCCTCCAGTAACTTTCCATTCTTACCTGCATATCTTCTGTGACTTTGCAAAAGTGAGTTAAATGTAGGAAAGATCCATGAAGTGCAATTTTACTCAATAAAGACGCTATTTATTTTACCTTACCAAAATCTTCTGTCATCCTTTCTGTCCTACGAATTTCATCCTGCCTTTTATTTGCCCAATTTTCTTCTCTGAGCCCATGTTTTGCTTACATAGAAAGCAACGTGACACATCATTCTCTGATCTTTAATTTGCATATTTGCTCAGTGTGTCTGTTATCATTCCGTTTTATACCAACTGATTAATACGGTTTTCGGCAGTATCTAACTTTACTTTTCCATTTTTGTGCCATCTTTTAATTTTTCTGCACATTAAATGCTCGCCATTAAGTCATTATTGAGTGTCCTCATACCCTCTGCTTCTTATTTCGTCTACAAGTTCTATCCTCTTCCTTCTTCTACTGCCCTTGCCATGCATTCTCCCCTCTGTACCTCACCTTTCCGTATACGCTACATGTCCTCACCTTTTAACACGTCATACAAATATTTTTTCGGCCTTCTTTGAATCTACGTTACCAACTGTCTTTCCTTCTCCATCATACCTGAGACTTCCTCGTTCTTCTTCTTCGCCACCCATCACCACCTTCTCCTTTCATCTCCGCACCCGTATCTCAAATGCTACCTGTCTACGCGCATCTTGTTTCCGAAGTGGCCAGGATTCATATATCACCCCTCTTCACATCAGACCTAAGCAATTTTGGGCGGAGTAGAGACAAGAATTTCCCTATTTCACTTTGGAAACTAAAAACGATTCTCGACTTAACGCTTACACTAAAATAAATACTATCCGGGGTTACCCAAAGCAAGATTTCGTTCAAGAATGCAACACGCTAAAAATTGAGCCGAAAATAAACGATTATTTCCAAGTTTCGTTTTCAGGATTTGGTGTTACGGATTTTGAATCCATTTAAAAATACGGTCTAGGGCTAAGAAATGATTGTGCACTCTGAGATTTTCGTCGTCAACCATATTATTGAAGAATACGTATCGACAATATTGCTAATTATCTTTGATAATGATTTTTTTCTTATTATCACTCGATTATGTTAATTTTTATACTTTTTCATAATTTTTATGAATTGCAATTCGAACAGTTGACATGAGTTTTGTGAATGTGCCTCACTTATCATAACTGTGATTTTCCGAAGGGCTGTTTTTTTCAAATTTTTATCGTATTCTTTTTTTATCAAATTGGCTGAAATCGAGCTGCCCCGTGGAATACTATAATCACAAAACAACGGCAGAAACCACGATGTTTCGTTTAAAGAAATGTTCTCATACACCGTCCATCCTTGTTCGATTTATCTTTCTTTCTTTCTCCGTGGCTCTAGAAATTTTTTCCGAAGCGGCGCGAAATCGTGGGAGCTTAATATTTCACGGGATGGGAGAGATGTATCTGCAATAATTTTGCACGGAACGCGGGATTGGCACGGCTCGGCGTTTTGGCCGACCGACGCATAGGGGCTCACGGAGAGGATTATTCGGACTTCTGGATGTGGCCGTCCGACTGTGATTAATACAGTTCCATCCGGCCAGTAATCTGCATCCATCTATTTATCCCGGCTTTCCTCTCAGTCTTTCTCTCTCTCTCTTTTAGCTCTTCTTCCCTCTACCTCCTGCCGAGTCATACGTCAAGTTCGGAACTTTTTATAACCCAATCTGTCCGACTTTATTTTTCTCATTGCTTGACCGTCGCGAATTTTTATCACCCTCATCACTTTTTTCGAAATTGGCAGTCCTCATTCACGGTCTTTATTCCTTATGAGGTAAGTGTCAATGCGGTTGTGGGTCTCGAGATGAGAGTTATTCGATTCCGTTTATAACTCAGTTCCATTTACATTAGACTGTGACAGAGAGAAAAATGTTTCTCTTTAAAGATATATGCGATGCCACATTTACATATATTCAATTATACTGTATATAATAATATATACAATCTATGCAGTGCTATTTCAGGCAAAGTGTCCGGTTATAATTCATCTCTTGTTTCCTGAAAGTACTGAGAAGATTGTACTAATACGATCTTTTATTGTTCTAATTAAATTTTTGCAGCCAACCCTTTAACAAAGTTATATAAGATTTTTACTCTTCGGAGACGCTATCATGAGTGGTAATTTTTATTTGCGATTTGCTTTGATTCGTTGATGGAGCAGATTTTGAATAATTATAAGTTCTTCTACTTTCCTCGTACATTTTGGAGGAATGGGAGTAAATTTAATTTTGAAAATATCTAAATAATAGGTACTCTGGCTGAATTCAGCGGGATTTTAGCTGTAAAAATTGTTTTTTAGTACATTACGTAATCAAAAGGTTTTAAGCGTTTTTACTTTTACCCACATTAATCAATCAAACATGATCGGATCTATGCTCAGGTTATAGCAATATAACTCATCAACTTATGAAATTCATTCAATTGGACTTGTGTCACACCTCGAACACACCTGTGGTTTGCTTGAAAGACATTTTACTATTAAAATGATGCAGATTTTGCGCATTCAAATAGGTATTTGCTGTATTGTAACATGCGGCCCTTTGATCAGCAGCTGAATGCTGTAACTATTGCGAAGCTGGGTCGCAAGTGGTCACAAATCGAAAAAAAGCTGGCCAAAAGTCGAATTTTCGACTTTTAACTAGGAAGTTCAAAATTGTGTACTCGTATTCTATAGGATATGGCCTACAAAAGGGAGTACTAAATTGGTCTCTGTATTCAGTCTAGTAGTGTGTGTAACCAGTCAAACTTAGGTATGACGAGGATTAAACGCCCGACGCGTCGAATCGGTCAATTTTAGAGAAATACACCTAGATAGAGGATGGCTTTAATTGCATTGTTGAGAATTGCCAATTTTTAAAACGTAAGTTATGACCTTTGTTCGTTGTACCCCGGTGATTTTGGTTCTTTTTAGTTTTATTTATAACTATATTAAAATATTTATAATTTTAGCTATTTTCGAGTTATGTTTTGATTGAATGTATCGATATTGTTTTGTGCTCCTCTATGATTTCTATACTAAATTAATTAAAAAAGTATATCCAACGTAATTAAGAAAAAAAGTCTTGCTTATACACTCTTTTCTGACTTCTATAAGGTTTTTAGTTGAGCGCTGCGGGCGGTTGGCCGGCGGCCGGCCGGCGACGGTTACACTCGCGTGCTGTTGTAAGAATTGACATTTACATATTACAACCGCAGTAAACTTAAATACATTCTGGGAAGTTACTTAGTAATTACCTAATTGCAGAAAATGTTTTGTGATGGAACCCTTCGTCTTCATCGACCCGTTTCTGCCGGCCGATTCGTTTCCAGTGGGTGCAAGAGATCAAATCTATTGCAAAAGACGAAGATAGGCTTTTGTCGAAGGAAATCAACTGACTTCAGCCAGTTGACATTGGAAATCTTACCTTGAAATTTCATATAATGCTCACAATGGTCAATGGAAAGGTAGGTGACTACTTATTTTTAAGAACTTTTTTACTTTTCTTAATTCTTTCTATTTTACTTTATATATTCTTCAATATATCTTACAGATGTGCAACGCTTGAACAGAAACCATCACCATGATGTGTTATGTTTGTGGCGCTAAAATATCGGAAATGAATAATTTGGAGAGCTTAAAAAGGAGGCCAGAGGATGAATCCACGTATTCTTTCGGCATATCTTCATTAGTACATCAAGTGTTTCGAGTGTCGAGTTCGAGTTTGCACATTAGTTACCGTTTGGAAATAAAAAAAAGGTCAGTGAGTCAAAATAACTAATAGTTTTTCTCAATAAACATACTTGCAAAATAGAAATAAGAAATTGTATTTGGGTTTCTTTTCCAGATTAGAACTAGCGATGGGAGCAAGGAGGTATTGAAAGAAAGAAAAAGGAAATTCAGAAAAATTTCAGATCGAGGATGGGGCTAATAATCGACGCCCTAAAACAAACCTCCGGAACATCGAATGATGTGAACACGGCTAGGCGTTTCTTTGCGGATGCGAAGTTGTCGGCTGAAGTTAATGGTAAATGCACAACTAGGACGAATCAGTAATTACTTTAGTCTCTCAACTGCATTTAACTATAACTGATACTGTTTACGGCATTTGGAAAAATCAACTAACTGATTTAGGGGATATTTATGGTATTTTAATTTCCATTACAGGTATCGACGAGAAACTTATAAATCGCTTTTCTGTGATTTTAAAGGCATTGTACAGTGGTCACGAGATCAATAATGATGCATTCGACGAATACTGCATGGAAACAGCTGATATGTATGTCCATATATACGAATGGTACTATATGCCGGCTACGGTGCACAAACTGCTATTACACGGTGCTGCCATTGCCAAAGAATCTCTTCTTCCAATCGGACAGCTGTCAGAAGTAGCGCTAGAGGCGAGAAATAAGGAAATGAGAAGATTTTGTGAGCATCATACGAGGAAATCTTCAAGGTTGGCAACAAATGAAGATCTACTTCGGAGACTCCTGTTGACATCTTATCCGTGCATTTCCATTTATCAGGAGTATAAGAAGAAGTCAGCCTACCAGGTGAAGCTCAAAATCTTCTCATCATAAATGATTTGCAGAGTGACAATGAGTCCGATATAGTGACTTCGGACGATGATTTTAGTTGAATTTAATTTTTATGGAAAAATAAAAGTGATAACTTTAAATTCTACGTGTTTTTCTCTTTATCACCCTTAATTTCAGTAACTATTTATTAAATGAAACTCATTTAGCACTAGTAATTCATAATTAAAGTAAATGTATGGTGTTTTCCGATATAAATAGCTCGCCGGCTATGCTGATGGTCCGGGTTCAAATCCCGTGAATTTCATGTCCGTAGCAGTATCCTGGATTATTTTATTGCAATTTATTAATCTGTTTTATACAATTATGGTGTTATAGGTTCAAAATATATGGCTATATTTCTGCTAATCCCGATAACTTCTACTCTCAGATTTTCAAAAATTGTTTAAATTATAATATCTCTTTAAAATATTAAAATGCAGAGATAGTAAAAAAATAACTTCAAAATCAGATTTAGCTAATCAAAAGAATATGGAAACAACCTTCGTAGTTACTAAGAAGGGTGAACTAACGACGGTATTAATTGTGGCCAGCTTTTTTCGATTTGGGACCACTGTTCGTCGCCTCTTTTAGGCTTTACACTCCACTTTAAAATGCGTCATAGGTACAGTGGCGTATCTAGAATATGGCTCTGGGGGGCCTGGAATATTTTGAGTGGTGAGTACTGGGGGTCTGAGTCCAGCCAAATTGGGGGCCCTACCCCGGAAAGTTCTTGAAAATTACAATAACAAAACTGCATTTTTAGTCCTTTTTGATGTAAATATTTAGTTAACATTTTTGTATATTAATGTTGGTACCCTTAACAAAGTTGCTTCTGGGGAGGATCCGGTCCCGTTCGTCCCCGCCCGCCCGTAAATACACTCGTACATAGGTATTACATGTAAGCGTAAGGTGTGAAGCCGCGATCTGAGAACCCGAGGATTTGATTGATGTGTTGGTTAGAGTATTGGCTTCCTACGATTTCGTGCGACCTTCTAGTGAAGTAATCTGTTCGATAAATGGGACGTAAATCGGTAAACTCCACCTTTCTTTATTCTTTTTCTCTATTCTTTATCTGTTTCTGTACTCTTTCTATATTTTATGTATTCCACATTCGTTCAATACTATTGAATGTGGACAAGATTTGGCGATTGTAGAGTTATGAATCGAGGAAACCATGAGATAAATTCATAAATTTTGGATGCGATGTTGGGGGACATGCATTATTCAATAAGAAACTGTTTGTATTTGAAAATGGTATTGTGAAATATACATGATATACATTTCGTCGAAAAAATGTTGTTACGAAAAATATTTCTTCTTAAAAATACAAGCGCTGGGTGGCGTGAAATAATTCTTACGTCATCGGGAAAACGGGTGATGACATCACGTAACGATATTGATAAAGGCAATACGACGGATTTCCTCGTGAAATAGTTTGTTTTTCATTTCTTGACTAATTAAATCGTTTGAAATTCCTTTGCGGAAGATAGTGAACTAGTATAATTTGATTCTTCCTTTTAAAGTAGAGTCGCCGCATAAAGTCTGGCGACATCGGCAAAAGCCCCGAATTAGCGAAACTACGATTTTGTGTGGTACCACTGATTCAAAAGTGAGGGGTGGGGAGGGGAGATAGAGAGGAGGGGAGTGGGAGGGAGGTGAGAAAGTGGCCAGAGTAGTCTTGAATCGGAACCTCGTCTTGGGGACTAGTGAATTAAAGGCATTAAGTTGCCGATGTCACCAGACTTTATGCGGCGACTGTACATGTAAAGCTGAGAAGCAATGCCGAGAGGGGACTTCACGTAACCAAGATGCAATTTTCAGTAACGTGAATTTTTCAACTTTGTATACACTCTTGAAAGAAAATTATTAAAATCTGCTGTTGACGCATTTTCATATTCATCAGCAATTTCAGTTATTGAGGAAATGTCTATCGTACATACATAACTTAAATATGAGAAATAAATTGAATGCATGTCCCTCATTAACAAGCGTTTCGAGGATTGACCCCCTATCATTAATGGTTCAAGTAACCTCAATTTGGGGTCACCCACTGTCATTAATGCTCCGAAGGGGACGACCCTCATTGCCTAACCCGTGTGATTATGTTGCGAGTTGGCCTTTTTAACCATATATGACCTAGTATTTATTGTGCTTAAAAATATTTTTCAGTTTTATTGTTATACATTTTATAGCTACTGATACAATTTATACTACGTAAATTGTACGTGGTGCGAAATGACCTTAGCCGTCGATGCACCCAATAAAATTAATTAACTACTACTATTAATGCTCCCAACCCAACTACTATTAATGCTCCGACTGAGAATTTTGAGTATTCCGTTTCCCAATTTAGCTTCCTGACTGGCATAATGACATTCAAACATGCTTTCTTACTATGCTTTTTTTACCAAATTCTTGGTCTAAAACTAGAGAATGGTGGAGTGAGTCGATCAATCACATTTGGATGGTGTGAGTGACCGACTGATGACTTTCCTTTCTAAGCGTGCGCCTGGCCAATGGTTTTTGCTCCTCCCTTCACACGGTTAGATGCTATCTCCGATAACTGTACAAAAAAACTCGAGTGACTGGTTTCAGCTCCGCTCCTATAAGGAGGATAACTGATTTCAACTCCCGATGATATCTCATTTTGTCGGGGCGCGACAATCAATCAGTAGCTTAATTCATTATCCAGTCTGGACCTGTTAATTACTTTTCGCTCACCCAATTCACTGCTTAAGGCGATTTGGTAATGAGGTTTAGCCTCGCGCTGTTGCAACCGAGTTTTACTATTTACTACCGTTTTTATTTTAATCCTGTGTAATTTCTCACATTCCTCGATACTCTGCATTCACAGTTCATACATTCGTGTGGAAATTTCAACGCGTTGTCTCAGACAAGCGGTAATTATCTCAATAAGCAAATGTTTTGCAGTGCCTTCTAGACTCGCTAGTTTAGCTCAATTTAGTATGTGATGTATAAGATACACATTGAAATTGTTTGGAAAAAAGAAGGAATATCGAAAAACTGGGAGAAATATTCAAGATCTTTAATGTTAAGCCTGCCCGATCTAGCATGGTTAAAAGGAATATAAACCTCCGCATTATAATAGGCATGTCCACACGTACAAAATTTCAGTTCGAAAAACAAAATGTTGATGGTTGTAGATTTATGTTTTTTTCTAAATAAAGCAATTAATGAATAAAATAGTTTTTCTGACGAATTTTCGAGCCCTTTATTAATAGTTCCAAATCATTTATTAAAAATTTCAAAAAGTTCATAACGTAGTAAATCATTTATTATGGTGAAATAGATCTCTAATTTGTGTGTTATGATGGTATGATTACGCATATGATTTTCAAAACTGTGGATCGTATGGCTGATTTATTTTATATTGTGAATTTTATCTTAATTTGTCAATTCTAGTTTAATTGATTGAATGGTATACATTTAGAATCGTGGTTATAAATTGATTTTTTACTTTGTTACCACCTGGAAATTTAAGCTAAATAGTAACATGGAATAGTAATTATAAAAAAAAAGATTTACTGGCCAAAAAGAAGGAAAAATGAAGAGGTATTGAAGCCATATCCAAATTCAGATCGTCGTCGCCTTGTGTGAGGATTGACGTGAAGACAAACGAGGAAGTTCTTGGTATGGTGGGTGAGGAAAGGAAACTTCTGGATGATATTATGAGGGGGCAGAGAAGGTGGTTGAAAGAGTTAATGAGGGGAGAAGGGCTGCTTAAGGCCAAGATAGAGGGGAAGGATAAGAAAGAAAATAGGCTTTATGGACGGGTTGAAGAAGGGTACGAGAGACACTGAGATGAAGGAAGAAATATTATAGGGTGGATAGGGAATATGTAAAAATCAAGAGGATTTTTACTCACTTCCCTTTAAACGTACCTTAGCAGGTAGATTGCCTTAATAATAATAATATTGGGCAAAAACGGACATGGCACTCCGGTCCGGTGAAAAATGACAACTGAAGAAATATTCTCTAAGCGTTGGGAACTTATCATATCTCATTCGACATTTAACATCTGGACGTTCCTCAAAAAAGTATAGTATCATTGAAGAAAAATGTTCTTGGCTATTTATTATGCACATAAGAATGGAGTTCTTAATTCGAATGCTTTATCTTCATTCACGGAAGCTGTTGCTTTCCATGACTTGCGAATTATGACTGTCCGGCCGATCCTTAATGTCTTTCAATCTCCATCCTAAAACGAACAAATCTCCCAATTTGAAATTTGTAAGGTCATCATTTTTTATCGGAGTTATCTCTGCTCATAGTGGTTCAATGAAGATGATCTGGTATTCGTTGCAAGAGTTTTTGGTAATGTTTGCCCCATGCTTCCTGACCATTTACTAATCAATTTTTCTAGGGAAAATGACAACATATTATTTTTCCGACTCCTACGTAGCGCATGAATTCGGTGGTAGGCTTATTGCTTTGGGGGAAAACCAGCAATCAGTGACGAAACGTCGGGAAAAATCAACAAACCTCAAGCGGAAAATTGCCGATCTTCCTTGAATCTAAATTGAAATAGTACCCTGCAGAGCAACCTCAATAGTGTGTCTCGAGGTGCAAGTTTTTAGAACTATTATAGTTAGTGTGACGCTCATGCCCACACGCGTTGAGTTACTTTAAATTGGGAAAGGAAAGCGAGCATGTGAGAAGTGCTGTTAGTAGTCATTTCCACAGTGAATAAGCTAGTACCCGAGTTGCAACTAAAAATAACCTTCCTACCCAGCAACTTACCTATAAAGTCTTTATTAACTACTTTCTATGGCTCGGAGTTTTAATTATTTGCAAAAAAAAATGGAACTGAAACCCGCTCAGCGTTCTGATTCCTTCATCGGATTGTTATCATCTAAAATCGAGCGCAGCTTCATTGGGTTTGCGTGATGATGATAATAATAGTGACACGTGTTTTCCCTTAGATTAGTCTTTTTTGTGATCATTCCGTCAACAGAGATTTGTTGATGTAACGTTTGCGCGATCTTGAAGCTTGTGGATGCGGTTGAAGAATCACTGAGGTCCTCATCCCCTCGCCCCGGATATACGGAGTCCTTGGCCGCGCTTGCCTTGAATTTGGGATGTTGTAATTACGCCGTCCACAGCGAACTGCGACTCAAGTGCAAACTCATTTGCGTCCGAGGAAACCCCCTCTCCGCTCCGTCGCCTCGGAGACGACGAGGGCTCCATTTGTCCGGTCGTCACACCACCCGGATGTGCCGCAGACGCTGGCCATTGGCGTTCGCAGCGGCGCTTGATTTTCCTCGACGTTTTAATCGAGGTCCGACCGACCCCTCGCGCTGCCAACGACGCATCCCCGCGAAATATAGTGACACCTCCTCTTTCCTCCTCACGCCCTCCGACCAATTACATTCTCCTCCGTTGCGTTCTCTACGAATGTAACCCTCTCCTCCAGTCGCCTTCACTCCCAGCATCCCTCCTCCCTCAGATAATACTGAGCCTCCTCACTTATAAGTTTCAGTTGTAAAAAGAGTGGGCGAGAGGATGTGGTCGAATGATTTGCATACGCTGTGATTTTCACACATTTCTCTGAGGAGGGTTTCGCCCGTTGATGTTTATTGCTTTAAAATATATTGAATTATTATCACTGGTGTTCTATCGGTTCGGATAGGTGTACATGGAATGTTTCTACTCTACTCATTCATCGTCATCGTCTCTTCCTCAACATGTTTCTCTCTTATACCCAGCATTGTATCTGCTTATCTACATTCCGTCTAACAACCATATCCTTCGCCCCTTTCAATGCTTTCCTAGTGCTGTACCTTTAGTTATAGTCTTCAAAGTCTTCTTACTTCTAAAAGCTCCATACTTCTGCTCCTCCTTATCTTCTCCTTCAGCCTACTTCGCGCTGCCAACGACGCAACGACGAAATACAGCGACACTTCCTCCTCCTCCCTGGCCTCCTCCGTTGCTTGCACTGCAAATGTAACCCTCTCCTCATGCCCCCTTCACTTCCAACATCCCTCTCCACTCTGAGGAGACTGAGCCCTCTTACTTATAAGTTTCAGTTATAAAAGAGTAGGCGGGATGATGTGGCCTTGTGGTACTCCGGAGTGAATTTTTTTCGCACTCTCTCCCCCCTTACATATGAATGAAGTTAAAGAGTGAGAGCCCTCTCTCTGCCCTCAAGGAGGGTCAACTAGGCCTTTAATTCCTTCGCCAGCTAGCCCTTCGTCTTCTTGTTTTATATCTTTCCGGAGTTTTCTCCCTCTTTTTTTACGAGGATGTTAGGAAGTCTGGAGGACGTGTTTTGAGGGTGCAGGTGGACGTCGTCGTGGCTGTTAGTCGAGTCACACACCAAACGGACGCTGTAATTTGTGGCTAATGTGCACTTGGGTGAATTTCTCGGAAAACGAGAGTGTCTCCCTCGAATGGAAGAGCTCGCAGTGAGCATATAAAAAAGGCTGCTGCTGTAATTTGGAGGTGCAATGGTGAGGGTTTTGGAGTAAAAAAAAATTTGGGAACTTTCCTTCATCACACCTTGACATTGAGCGGAACTATCTTTCCTAAATTAATCCTCTGGATTTATTTAGTCCCTGCTTTAGGCTTACGTGAATTTAACTGTCCAGTGGAGCAGAGAAACATTTTCTGAGGCTTTAAGGTCTGTCTCTACAAATTGTTTAATCGTGACTTAAGGGAAAACTCACATTAAGAAATGAAATCGAATTTTGAATACCCCTCGAATTGCTTATTTAACCTTTGACAGTTTTACCCTGACGCTGGAAAGGTAATTTTTATAAAAATATGATATGAAATATTACATTTTTCTTTAAATTTTATGAAATCAGTTCTAACCAAACGAAAGTTAATAAATTGGTAAAACTTAACTTCGTTGCATCAATAATATATATCGTCTTACCATTGTCGTAGATTTTGTCGATAATGCTTTATAAATGCAGTACTAATGAGTTTCTTAGGCACGCATTATCGTTGCGAAACTGGCATAAGCTCAAAATTGCTGCTTTGACTCATTCGTTCAGTGTTAATATTTTTTATAGTTTTTGTGTCTTAACTCTTTCACCGACTAATTATCAATAATGTTGTAAGTAACGTGATTTTCATATGCCATGCTTCCAGGAAAATAAACAGTTTGAGAGAAATGTTAAAGGTCTTTACTGGTAAGCCCGCCCGATATTACATGGTGAAAAGAATGGAAAAACCTCCGTATTATAGAAGGAATGATTACCCTGACCAAATTAAAGATCGAAGACAGAGAATGAGTTCACGTTAATATTCTTTTGCAAATAGAGTTCGGTTGAAAGTTCCCAGCACTTCAGTACGATGCCAATAAGAATGAAAAGCGGTGATTTAGACAGTGATCACAAGTGTTCTGATTGAAGTCAGGAAAGAAAATGATCTCTTTCATTCAAACCCTTTTCCTGTTGCGATCAATCAAAATAAGACACAACCCGGACAAAAATGGGTGTATGAGCATGTGCCAGGAACCTTTAACCAAGGTCTTACATGAAATGATGTTAATAATTTGTACGTATGGAACGCCTCTATTTGCGTATATCTCTTATGAAAAATCTTGGTGCGAGTACTTATTACTCTTGGAACGTCGACAATTTCCACGCTATTAAGTATCGAAATTCCCTCGCTAAATCCAGTTTTGATAATATCTGGCGTAAGCACTAACTGTTACTTCCAATTAGCTCTTTTTTCCTGCTAATTCTACTGTAATTACCGTCTGATTTTTCATTCTGTTCTAGTGATGTAAACGTGAAAACTAGTTTGTTAACGAACTATTTATTTAAGTTGCTGTCTCAGGCTTAACTTTGTGGAAACGCGACGCATAAAATAATTTCTTGCTTCATAAATTACAATTTCTTTTATTTTTACCGACCATGGTTTCGAAATATAATGTAATTTTAAAGGTGACATCTTGAAAATAATATTATTTGTCGAAACCATGGTTGGTAAAACTAATTAAGTGTGCAATGTGCAATGCGAAAAATTATTTCAAACTATTTAATGCCTGGCTTTGTATAATGATCTGTAGTTGCTATCCTATTTTATCTGTTTTATACTGTCCTGAGTGAGAATCCTGTCGATCCTTATATGAAACTAATCAATTTTTTGATAATACTGTGGAGTAACATTAACAGTAAGTGCGGAGCTTCTTCTTTTTAACTTTATGTTTAAACTTGAACTTGACATAGAATTTATTAAAATCTGGTTTTAGTAATAAACGATTCATTGACCTTTAATAGAAAAATGTTTTGTATTTCCGTCACTCGATTTCTGCTACTGTTTCTTCTCTAGTGTTTTTCTGGGTTATAATTTCCTCGGATATACTATTATTGTATACACGCGCCGAGACTACTCCTAAAGAATGTCCCTTTGTGGAGAATGTTGCGAAAGAAAAAATCTTAAAGTGGCCTTGAAAGTTTTTATGTTGTGCCAACTGTAAGGTAAACAGGAAATAAGTACAAAGGAATAGAAAACTATTCCTAACAATTGAGTCTTGAATCTGATTCAATCTTCTGTTTACTCTTCGGTGACCAGAAGTTAAAAAAAAATAGTTTCTCCGTGAACAATGCCGTCCATTTGTCCCAGCGTATTCAGCTTACAGCACCTCCATCTATTCAATCTTTAAAGCATTCTTGTGCCGATCGCCTAGGTGGTACGATGATCTTCGAATCAACGGTTTGGTTTGCTGGCAGTTGGATTTAGCTTCCTGCCCTTTTGTTGCTCTCCAGCTGGTGAAATTCTGTGTTGTTTTTGTTTACTGATTATTCCATTTCAATGTGTTCCCGGAAGGAAGTCGTAAATTTTGCTCCCTTGCATTGGAAATGCTTGACACACCCTTATTGTGAGCTTGATGCCGTCCTTGCTGATCAGTTCAAACCGGAATTACGGACCTAGTACTGTTTCCGTGGACAACTTTAACCTTAATTTGATTACCAAGGTTCTATTCTGAGAGTTTAGCTCGTCAAACAAAAAAAACGAGATAGTTTTACTGTGGTTTTACTACGACAAATATTAGAGGCCTTTGTTTTATTTATTAATCTCCTTCACTTTCCAAGTAAATCGATCTAGAATAATGTATGCCCATAAATTAGAACCTGCTTGTTTGCATTGGACAATCTTGTTAAGAATACCTACTTAAGATACTTTATTTTTTTATTGGGAGGTACACAGAAGTAGTCGTGTTGGACATAGCTAACATTTACATCATAATAGCATTTACATCATCTAAATTAAGTGGTTGATTGTTTACTAAGGTAGGTGGCTGACTACTGAGGTGATCTGCGCCATGTATTTGTGGGGGGTTAGGTGGTAAAGGAAGAACTCATCGAGAAGTGGAGGAAAGGCGGGGAGAGACTCAATGTCGGAATTAGCCTGCTCTAAAGCGCCACATTATCCACAGTTTTACGTGACATCATGCAGTCCTTGAAGTGCTCTCCCAATAACATGAAAGTAGGGATAGGGATTACGCTGGAAAAATGTCCCCCTTGTTGGTATTTGAACACAAGTCCTTGGGATGGGTTGCCATTATTGCCACTACCGCTAACCGATCCCCCGAAACACACCTAGGAGGCCATAGTTTTACATCCTATCTGACGGACGGAGCTCTACTCTTTATGGCGTAAAGGCTGTTTTACACGGCACTAAGGCCAGCTCTGTAATCAGCGACAAACACCCCGAACAAAATTCAAAACTTAATCGAATTCGGTCCCTCGGAGCCTGTGTTTACGCGATGCTAATTTCAGTGCGCAGTGGCATTATGCGGGCATTTGCTGAATCACGAAACCTGAATGAAATGCACTGTATCGATAGCTAATAGCACAATAATTGTTTATCCTCTTTTTTAATATTTCGGAAAACGCAAAAAGATTTCGAACTTGGAGAAATTTATATCTCATTCTTCTATTGTCCTAATTGTGAGAGATGGATATAATTGTAGGGACATGTATTTATTTTCTTCGTCACTTCCACTATTTAAAAAAAATTGACCTACCCGAAGTATTGTAGCAAATACATCAAACTAAACCACTATATTTCAATCTTCCATTTTTGTTGTGGCATACATTTATCTTTTTGTTGAATTTGCTTTTGTATTTGATAACTATTTTTTGGCGTTTGCATTTTTTTCTACTGTATAATTATTTTCAATGAAAACTAACTGACATGGTTTGTTAATTTATGAATCTTTCTCATCTTAACATTGGTATTTTTCAGCTGTTCATTTTATGTTACATGTTGGTTCTTGATTGATTTCCTTTCTTTTGGATAATATACCACAGATCACTGTTGTTATGCTTGATTTAATGCATATATTTCTGAACCATTGTCTATTGTAAAGCCCTGGCTAAAGAGAAACCACTCGTGGAATATCTATTCTATTCTATGCAACGATTCCATTTTTGTCTTCTTAATTTTGAAATTCAGCGGTCACCATCTACTAGTTAATCGTAAGAGTCTGTCAGACACCAGGCGAGTACGGGTGTTCCAAAATGTTACGCGAGTACCGATGGGTTAAGTGCGCAAATGCTCTCCTTATTGCACTAAAGTAGGCTGAGATCAAGATTCCACTGAAAAATCCACGCCACTGTGAAACTTCGCTCTCAGGATGAGAAGCCAGCCACTTAATCCACCACACCACCCCGATCCCCGTTCAACTCGAATTCTCCGGAGCCGGAGTCCCAGAGGCCGCCGATCTTCCCGCTCGTGAAATGTTGCCGGACCTCTTTCCCTCTGCAAATTGCGCCATTAATTCTCGCCCGTAACCCTCCTAGACGCGATTGCCCCGCGGAATCCCCGTTCCTCCTTTGTCGCCAAGAGAAGAACGTCGCTTGGACAAGGGGACCATCACTTACAGGGTTGCCTCCCGCCGCGAGGATCGTCTCCCCTGCGCTGTAATAGCGAATCCCCATGGGGTGCTTCGTGTGTGCCCTCCGAGTGAGTCTCATCCCGACCGACTTTGCCCTCTGCTGCTCCACGCAATATCATTCATTCCTATTTTTTTCTTCTCTACGTATGCCTTCCATCAGAGCGGTTCAAAGGTGCACAAACTGAAGTAGGCAAAGTCTCCATGGAGCGTGTGTTAGAGTCAAGATGGTCTCGAAACGTCGAGTAAAATGAACTTAGAACTCAGCCATTTAAGGAAACTTTTCTATTTTAACAGAGGATAGCGAAATTTCCTGATCACACGTTACTCGTGTCAATGCAGAACAACGTCTGCTGTGGCGATATCGCAAGCAGAGGTACATGGAGACATCCAATAGTCCTTAACAATTAGGCGTCCCAGGAGGATGAACGATTGATCGAACAGAATTGACGATTGGATAGGCATCCTTCCACTTGACGTCACACATGGAACTCCATTTAGCTTAAAGAACTGCATCTAACATTTGTATATTGTGCATCTGCTAGCTAGGCTTGGCTCGATTGGTGTTAGCGAAGCTTGGTGGCGGGAGAAACCAAGGAGGTTAAAATGAGATGGAGGAGGCATGGCGGTAAACGCTCCTGGGCGAAGGTGAAGCAAGAAGAGGGGTCCATGGGAAGGGTTTTGTGCCAAGTCTGGCGAACAAGTCGAAAAACATCGTATTTTCGGCAGGTTTCAACTTAGATTGGACGAAAATCAAACACTACCTCCGGAAACGCAAGCCAGAATACAGAGTTAACTGTGCTGACTGTAATGGCGTAATTGGCTTCAAGAATCAAGCGGAATGTCACCTTCATTTTTTTCTTATCTCCTTGGGAGAAACCGACCAGTGTCACGCCGCCTGTGGAATGGAAATGAAGACTGAGGTTATAACGGTAGCGAAACATGGTGGCATGTGCGCAGAAGCGAAGCATTGCGGCATGTGTGTCCGTGGAGGAGTTCATTGCTTACAAAATAGCTCGGCACGAAAGATTAACATAGTACCTGGATTTAACTACCAGGGTTCTTAGGGTCCTTCCTTATCTACTTTATAAAATGATCAATCTGTTATTCAAATCTAATTTCTAGCTCTCTATGGCTCTTAATTCAATTGCTTAGGTGAGCTTTTCCCATGGGTTGGGAGAACTGCCATCATGTGTTGATCCTGCCTTTTTGTATCTTAATCGTAGCCGTGAAAACGGCTGCTGACACTTTTTCGTAATTTCAAGTTAAATGGAATTATGTTGGCAGCGTTGCCTATCATGTGCTGTCCTCTCCCCTCCGCTCCTTGGTCAAACTCTTCCACACAAGCCTTCCACACTTAAACGTTTTTCTTCGTTCATGTGATTGTCACCATGTTTCGCCAACTCTAAAATAATATAATTTAATTGTCCTTTATTGTGCGAGGAAACGGTGACGTAATGTTCTTCGCCACCGTTTTCCCATGCTTGCAATCCTCACCTTGCGTTATTCAATTCATAACATAGCAGTGTTTGTGGAACTGTTATATGAGCAAGCCAGTGTTCTAGTCCTGGTTAGGGCATGGTTGCTGTGTTTGTCTTTGGATTAAGATCGTAGGCTAGGTGGTGTGATATAACCTTAGCCATTAAGGCGTCTAAAGCACTAGTTCAGTCAGTGTGTTAGCCAGGTCGATTACTAATCGGCTTATGAACCTTTATTATGCCCTTTTTACCCTATCCTTTGCGTATATCCTGTCTTTTCAATGAATAATTATTTGGGGTGTATGGTGGAGTGTGTCTTTTGACTGTGACACCTAAAGCAAAATATAAATTTACTTATGTAATCTTGAAGAAACGTGTAGAGTTATTGAGACGAATAATGAATGTGGCTTAAGTCCTTTATTTACATCTACGTGGTATCCTGTGGGCCATCTCAAGGGTGTGTGGCAGAGAATTGAGCTTTCAACAAAATGGACCTCACTGCATCCTACTAATGATATTGAAACTACGGCTATGGATGCATTAGCAAAACTCTGCAAATACCGTTCAAGGGGTAAATTTTCATAAACATGAACTACACAGCATGCTATCCATGTTATTGAGACAATGTTGATCTATTTTGCAGCTACATACTTTCAAAAAGATTACAAAGTTATACTGGAACCAGGGCAGACGAATTGTTAATACTACTTAGCAAATTAAGACAAAAGCATTGGAGAATATATAAAATAATTTGCTACACTACCAATATAAAAGCCTAATTGTATAGTATCCATTAGGCATGGGCTGCACTAAAAAAAGTACCGGTATTTTTTTATAAGTATTAAAAACTAAAAATACTCCTTAGGGCGTCATCATCAGGTGTGCACCCTATGCATCAGATGACGCCCTAAGGAGCGTTGAAACACGTGTTGTGTATTTCACAATAAATTCAAGTGGACAGTACAATTACTGTAGTTTTTTATTTAAAATGCTGTTCCACCAGATATCGCCCGACACTGTCGAATTTATACTAAAAATACTACTCGCCAGGTAGTACCGACGAATAAATAAGGGTATTTTTGTGATTAATTGAATTTTTAAATTAGTTACAAATTAACATACGTTTCACCCTAATTTTCCGGTATTTCGGCAAATTAGAATATCAGTCCAAAATGATACCCAGACATTTCCATCCATGGGCATTTTGTAATGAAAATTCATCGGTAATATACATCGGCTATTCAGTAAATGAATTTTATTTTACTCTGTATGTTTGCGCTCGTCGCGTTTGTTGGAATGATTGTTAAATCACATGAAGAACGATCGGTATTGTTTTAATGCTGTGGTCAGCTAAAATCCCCTGTTATAGTGATCAATTCTTTTGTTCGCACTAACGTTTGAGTTACAGGAATAAATATTTGTATTTATACGGTTCAAAATCTTCGATTGTCTGGTGTTCGGCATGCGTCAAAAATGTATACTTACCTATTATATCAACAATGATAACAAACATATCTCAACTTCACGGTTATGTAAATGGTAAAAAAGACAGACATATTACGAGAATATTTGAAAATTAGCGTAGTTAGTAAATTTTCGTAGTTAGTTCCGTAAGTTGACTAAAGATGGCAGCGCTGTCTAAATACCGATACTTTTAGTACCGATACCGTCGGTAGTACCGATTTTAAATACTAGGCGGTACTTGCGGAATAAAAAAAATAGTATCAGTACTACCGAATACCGGTACCTTTTGCCCATACCTAGTATTACAATTTCAAAACAGATAAGATTGAATTACAAAACAATTACATTGGAATTGACATACATTCGAAGATTATTATTTATATTATAAAATTACGATCGCTATTATTATTATAGCAAACTGATATATACAATACAGTCAAGCCATTTATCATACATAACATACATAGGATACCTTTTAAGTCCTGCTAAGCCTTTCCAGGCTTGTCGGCAGGTGCTCTTATTTATGTCTATTTATTTTCACTAGGTAGTTCAATACATATTTAAAATCGATTAAATACTATATTTATACATTAGTACATTAGTTCAAGTTTAAAAAAAGATAAAAAATAAATAAATAAATAAAAATTTAATAATGCATTTAGTTACCTGTTCAATTGTCAGAAATTATAATTTGTTAAAAGTAAAAGACAAACCCATTTAATAGTAATAAAAAACATAAATATACACAAAACAAAAAGTACAATTTCTATCTCAACATTAAAATCTACCTTTGTTTCGTTTATTTTTTAACTATTTTTATAGAATGCACAGCATTTTTCAGTCAAAAACAGATAAAAAATTTTAAAAGAAAACATAATTATATTCCAAAATGTAATAAAAGTTATGAATGGATAAATCATATTTATAAAAATTTCTAAAAAATCATATGTAAACTTCTTAGTTTAAGAACTTGGTATATTATTTTAAAATTAAGTTCACAACATTTAATTTTATCAGCTGTTAGCTTACCCTATTGACTCAATTGCATATTTCTTTATTCCACAACCATTTTTTTACTTCTCTCTTTAATACAGAGATTTTTTCAGTTTCACGTAAGGTTTGTGGTAGCTTATTGAATATCTTTGGTACAATATACATTAAACAACTCTTACCGTGCCTGTTATTACATTTTGGAACATAATATTTTTCGATACAGCGAAGTCCAATATTATGTTTAACAATTCTTTGTATTTTAAACTTGTTTTGGAAAACATTTTCACATATTATTACATACTGAAAAAGTTCTGGTAATGGTAATAAACCTAATTTCATATAGATATATTTGATACATTGGACTCAGTTACATCCAGACAGGCTACTATTTTATTTTGAATTTTCAATACCTCGTATAAAAAACTTCGGTACGTTGTACCCCATACGGTTAGTCCGTATCGTATGATAGCTTCGGCTAATCCTTGGTAAAGTAACTTTTTCACCTCAGTTGACAACGTATATTTTAAAAGAGATAATTGAAAGAGAATGCATCGAAGCTTTCCACACAAATAATTCAAATGTGGCCTAAAATTGTATTTTTCGTCTATAATCAAACCTAAGTATTTAAAATTATCAACCTGGGAAATTAATACACATGAATATAAGCGGCAGGTATTGCTTGTTTGACAGCCCTTAGTGGAGTACAAGCATAAGTGGGAATGAAGCGTTAAGTTTATAGCTTTTCTTTTTTCTTTAACACTGATAAATTGTAAAGTAACAGTTTTTTTATTGTTAATTACTAATTTATTGTTATGACACCATCTTTGGATGGCACAAAAATCGGATTCAAGTTTTTGCCTTGCCATCTCAAAGGACTTACTGGTCGAAAGTAAAGCGATATCGTCTGCATACATATATATTTTACATCTTTTAATATGGTCAGGTATATCATTGATGTATAAAAGAAATAGAATTGGTCCTAAAATGGATCCCTGTGGAACACCAGTTTCTATGGTTTTTATTGTGCTGTGATGATCGAACAACCTGACCACTATTTTCCTGTCGCTGAGGTAAGATCTAAGCCAGGAGAGCGGTGCTCCACGTATTCCTGATCGTTCCAGTTTTTTCAAAAGAATGTTTATATCGATTGTATCGAATGCTTTTTGAAAATCGATAAACACAGCGAGTGCGGAATGTTTCTTATTTAGACATTTCCGAACGTCTTCGCTGAAGTCTTCAAGAAGAATTTTAGTACTTTTTTGTTGTTGATATCCATACTGGTGTCGAGTGATGACATTAAATTTAGCAAGAAAACCTCTCAACTGGTTGGCAACATAGCGTTCCATGATTTTATCAAGTGAGGGAAGAATAGATATTGGACGATAGTTGTTAGTATCATTTCTCTTTCCTTGTTTATAAATTGGCCTAATTGTTGCAAGTTTTAAATTAGCTTGCATCTTTCCTTGTTCGATATTTAGGTTTATCCACTTTGATATTATTGTGGTTAATTCCTATGCCGCTATGTACTTCTTACCTGCGCTCACATTGAATTCAACTTCACCCTATCCATACGAGCTACCTATCTTCTATAATAGTCTCTTGTCTTGGAGGAAAAAAATGGGATTTTATACTTGTCCTTTCTGCAGTCCATGCCGAGTATGTTCGAGTTTCGCATCAATATTTCATTTCTTGACCTGACGTGCCTTCTATTTTCTCCATTCAAAAGAATCGTATTTATGTGGAAACACCAAACGTCATTATTTGCTTTTAAGATGCCTCTTAGGTTAGTGATCCTGTGTTTAAAAAAACTCGCTCTGAAGTTCAACTCTTCGATGCAAAGATTGTTTAGTTGAAAAAAAGCAGCCTATTGCAGCTCTTTAAGCTGCCATAAAAATCAATGTGGTGGAACTACAGCCTTCATTCGTCACTGAGCCGTGAAACTCAAACTTCTTACCTGCGCTCACATTGAATTCAACTTCACCCTTCTTGATTTTATGGTTCGATTTATTGGATGCCGCAGAGTAACATTTTCGACCTTTCGTCTTCAATATTTGAAAGCTTAAGTTCATCGTAGGGGGTTCACACTAGAACTTTGAGGTGACCCTTTCCTCTGAACCCTACCCACCGCTATGTATTCAACGAGATCTTCTTGATTGAAATCACCGCGACCAAGTATCGTCAACGGAGGAAATAAATCGGAATGCAAGGGCCAGGGGAAAGCATGAAAAGGTTTGAATTATTTCTGGAACGTCGAAGGTCTGGCGAGGAGAGGTGAATAATTCTATTCTTACTTTTTTGCTCCCCTCGTGAGATGAATGCTGTTGACCCTAGGAACTCATACCCTCGCCCCACCCTGACTTCGTTCCCTTTCACGTCCTTGTGCCGTTCCGTTGGAGAAAAAATTCCCCAGGGACTCCAGGGGCTATACCGTCCATTCCCACATGCGCTCCCCAGGTCTTATTCCCATCCAGAATTCATCACTCCTCTTCACCATAGTACAATCCATCATTCAGAGCCGATATTTCACATCCGACCGGCCGTTAAAAGCGGAAATCTGGGATGGATTGGAACTGGAAATGATTTTTTTCTGCAGTCATTCAAATAGGTCTCAGATTACAGCTGCTCCGCTTTCCGCGTCTAGTATTTATAAAAAGTGTTCTTGAAAGTGGGTGAAATTATTTTTTGAACCCATTTACGATGGCCATTGTGCACTTGTGTGTGTATATGTAATCATGATAATTTATCCATCCAGCGGTGAAGTTCAAGTAGTTTTTATAAAGCAAGCTTTTTTATTTGGTCAGCACATATTTTTGATAATTTTTTTAAAATTTTCAATGCTAATACGTATATATTTATTTCATTATTTGTTACCAAAGGTATTACATGGTTGAACTGATGGTGACCTGGCAACAGGTGTACCATAGCGGCTAATCAATGTTTCATTTCTAATAATGTTCCTTATTTTGTCAAAATGTTTATGCAGTTAAACTTATTCTTGTTTGTTTACATTAAAATAATCCACAAATAGCCAAAACGGCCTCCCCGTTGTAATGCTAACAAATGATGCTAAAAAGTAATGAATAAAGAACGAAGTGATGTGTACAAGGAAATCAAACAATTATGAAGAGATAAGTATACTCAAGTATACCTTCGTATTCACCTTGTACCGAACAAGGTACTGGAATCGACTCGAGTTTTAGTGGGTGATTGACCACTTCGTCGTAATTGATGTTTCTCCTATTTGCGAGTGGTAGAAAACATGAAAAAACCTCAGTTGTCGAAACACGTTGAGCTTAAGTGCTACTAGTTAGGTACTACGTTCATCTAACCCTGTCACCTACTTCTCAGACGCCGACTATCCATCATCCCTTTCCCCCCTGAATGAAGCTTTTACTACTGCATGAAGCCGCACTCCATATTGTGCTACTACTACCTAATAGGAGAATATAATATGATAGCTAATGGGTTAAGTATAGATAGGTAGCATTCAACGAGAAGAAGCTGTATTTAACGTCAAAATATATTAGTTTAAACCTCAGGAAAAGAATGCTCAAAGTGTACGTGTGGATTATTTGATTTATTGCTCCGGAACTTGAACTGTTTTGCAACTGCAGAGAAGGAGAAGGAGGCTAGAAGCGTTTAAATTATGATGCTACCGGAGGTTATTGAAAATTCTTTGAACAGCTAAGGTTGCTCCAGCAATTTAATCCTCCATAAATTGAGGGACAGTCTATACTTGGGAAGACCTTGAAACGAAAAAGAGATGAATAAATTGGACACCTTTTTGCGGCTCGTGGACTAGATAAAATGTATAACAGAGGGTAGCATTCCGCGAAAAAATGTGGTGGTCGATCAAGACCTAAAGCTAGGATCGAGATCAGCCAGTGTATGTGTAAGAATAAATATCATTTTTCAGAGCAAAGTTAGAGACCACAATAGCTATGATCTAAGTCCTCAGTAATGCTAGTGGTAAGAGTAGATAGCTTTATTTTTTAATTTTTGAGACCTTTATATATTTTTTCAGTTTTTAATGCCTGCATGGAATACCAACTAATTTTACATGATTGCAATTTTGTAACAATGTTTGCATGACTGTCGAGGTCTGAATTTTTCTATGTAGACTAGACTTCGTACTTGTGCTTAATAACTTGTGCTCACCTCCTGGTGTACACCAGGGGGAATCGTACCCAATTCTACGGCGGTGGTAAAAGCGGCGGTGAAGTACACGGGCTGCTCTAGACTGCGGGTGGTGGCCCATGTTGGCACCAATGATGCTTCCGAGCGTAGAGCCGATGAGATCTTGGATTCATTTAGGGATCTAAACTCGGAGGTGGAACGCGTTCGGAGGGGCACTGGTGTCGATCTGCGACTATCCATCTGCAGCATTGTTCCACGGACTGACTGCGGCCCTCGAGTTTGGGACAGGATTGCCTGGATCAACAAGAGGCTGTGGAAATTCTGTGCGAGCATTGGGGCAGAGTTCGTGGATCTTCGGCCGGTGCTTAGATCATGCCGGGCTCCCCTCAACTCGTCTGGGGTGCATTATTCCAAAGAGGCGTCTGAACGGCTGGCTCGTAGGATTTTTGAGCACTGTAGATATTTTTTAGACTAGAGGATAGGTCATATAGTGGGATTTTTAAATATTTAACCAAACGCAGCCTCCGAGGAAATCCGCATTGCGAAAATGTTCACACCCAAGTAAACTTAGGAGCGCTAAAGCCGGTAAATAGTGGCAATTTTCCCAAAACTCGTGCTCCAGTGAAAGAAATGATATCAAATGTAATAAGCACTTCCAGTGAAATTCGCCCACCTAATACCCATAAGCGTGGAAAAGAACCAACCGACACTCAATCGACATAATATGACATTAACTTTTTAGTAGTTAATTGCCGTAGCGTTAAAAACAAGCGCGCTGAAATCAGCATATATTTCAGGACGCAGACGTGGTCATAGGAACGGAGAGCTGGCTTACTGAGGATTTAAGCGACAGCGAAGTTTTTCCTCCAGGATATAAAATCTACAGATGCGATCGAAGCGATAGGGCAGGTGGCGGAGTTTTTCTAGCAGTTAAATCACATTTACACAGCACCGCCCACGAAATAACTGACAATGAAATAGAAAGCGTGTGGTGTACAATTAAACAACGAAACAAAAGGAGTATACATGTTTGCTCTTTCTATAGACCTCCAAACTCCAAAATTGATGTTATTTACCAATTAGATAATCAAATATCCGCATTTACTGTGAGAGACAGTAAAAGTGTAATAATTATTGGGGGAGATTTTAATCTGCCATCTATAAATTGGGATTCTTACACTGTAAAACCGAATTCTAGGAATAGGGAAATCAGTGAGATCTTACTCAACACACTTGCTAATCACTCACTTTCCCAAGTAGTTGACAAGCCTACGAGAGGAAATAAAATATTAGACCTTTTTGCAGTAAGCCATCCTAAGTTGATAAAACAGCTCGATATTATTGACGGCATAAGTGATCACAGAGTAATTTTTGCAACCTTAAAAATTGAAGTAGAGTCAGCTGTAAAACCGAAACGCAATATTTATTTATTTGATAAATGCAACTTCATCAAATTTGGCGAGATGCTTAATGATTCGTACACGGACTTCGTAGCTAAAACAGAGGATAAAAGCACTGATGAATCATGGAAATATTTCTTAAAAATTCTACGACAGGGAATCAACGAATATATTCCGCAAAAATTGAAATGCGACAGTAAAGAACCTCGCTGGTATAACAACGATGTTAGGAGGGACCTTAAGAGACAGAGAAAATTGTACAACTTGGTTAAAAAGTTCACTACGGTAAGTGACAAATCGAAGGAACTTGAAGCAAAAGAAAGTTACGCTGCGCAACGCTCAAAAACTAAGAAATCAATGCGTTCTGCATTGCTAAATTTCAAGAAAAAAGTACTTGGTGAATTACTCGAAGAAAATCCGAAATCTTTTTGGTCATATGCGAGAGAGCTTCAGGGAAAATCTTCAACCGTAGATTCGTTATTTGATAATGATGGCAAACTTGTCACCGAAAATATTGACAAAGCTAACACGTTAAATTCCCACTTCAAAAGTGTATTCACCACAGACGATACTGCATGTAATTTTGAAATACAATTCACTGAGGAACCGATGAAAGAAATCACTATTCAACGTGATGGGATAACTAAACAGCTACAGTCGATAAAAAATAGTAAATCTCCGGGTCCGGAGGGAATACCCGCGCGTGTCCTCAAGGAGTTAGCGCCACAGATTGCACCGTTCTTAGACATAATATTCAAGAAGTCATTGTCTGAAGGAAAGATACCATTAGACTGGAAAATTGCAAACGTTACACCGATATTCAAAAAGGGAAACAGACACGACCCAGGGAACTATCGACCAATTTCATTAACGTCGATTATAGGCAAGATACTCGAACATATCGTCGTTAGCAATATCATGACGTACCTGGACAGTCGTAACGTCCTCCATGGCTGTCAGCACGGCTTCCGGAAAGGTAGATCATGTGAAACACAACTCGCGCTCTTTCTTCATGACGTTCTCAAATCTGGCGAATCGAAAAGACAAGTTGACGCATTATTTCTAGATTTTAAGAAAGCTTTCGACACGGTACCTCATAACAAACTTTTATACAAATTACAGTCATGCGGCCTAAACGAAACAGTAGTAAACTGGATACGCGACTTTCTGAGTGATCGTAAGCAAAAGGTAGTTCTTGACGGAATTAGCTCTGATGTCGTTAAAGTGACATCAGGTGTCCCGCAAGGAAGCGTGATCGGACCCCTTTTGTTCATTATATACATAAATGATCTATGCTCTCGAATTAGCAGTAAAATACGTCTATTCGCCGACGACGCTGTCATCTATCGTGAAATTAGTGATCACTCTGACTTTGAAACTCTATCATCGGATTTAAACAACGTTCATGTGTGGAGCCAAGAGTGGGGACTCGAACTTAATCTGAGCAAATGCACGGCGGTACATTTCTTGCGGAGGTCGTCCAACTATTCCCATGTATATGCTGTGGATGGTGTTAACATAAAGGCGACAGATGAAGTGAAGTATCTAGGAGTTACGATAACTTCGGACCTATCGTGGGGAGCACATATAAGAAATATTTGTGGCAGAGCTCTGAAGAAGCTAGGAAGCGTATTGTGGGAAGCGTCAAGCGTATTGTGGGAAGATTTTCGGATGAAAAAGTAAAAGAGAGGTGCTATTTTGCACTCGTCCGGCCACACCTTGAATATGCAGCGAGCATATGGGATCCGGTGCAGAAAGACTTAGTCCGGGAACTTAATAAAATACAAAGGAAAGCTGCGCGATTCGTCAAAAACAGCTACGGGCGTATTGACAGCGTTACACAGATGTTAAACGAATTAGGCTGGGAACCGCTAGAGACTCGGAGGCTGCGCGCTAGGCTTAGATTGCTTGAACAATTGAGAATAGATATCTTTCAGAGCGACACGGAGAACATCATATTAGAACCCCACTATATTTCCAGGTCCGATAGAAACGATAAATTAAGAGAGATATTTTGCCGAACGGATAGGTATGGGAATTCGTTTTTCCCCCGAACAATAAGGGACTTCAATAAATGCTAGGCGTAATTTCATTAGAGCGTTTCCTTTTTATCTTTAAGCGGCTGGTGTCCTAACACCCCCCGCCACACGCCTATTGAGGCGGCTTGCGGGGTAATATGTAGATGTAGATGTAGATAACTTCTCATTGCTACTACATTATCCCACTTGAAATGTTCCGCATGATTTTAATGTCTGCATGAACTAATATCTCGTAGTATCCATCATTTAATATTACCGGAAATACTAATCAGTAGTGGTACGTTAACCAACGTACTGCCCCTTAGGGTGTTTGTCAACGTAGCATTCCCTTGCTTTCTGGTTTGGCTTTGCATTGCACCCCTGACTGCTTTCTGGTCCTCGCCTATCGGCCAGGGAGGGTAGGGAGCGTCTCTATCTTTAACTGGGACGAGTATTGGATGTCAAATACCCTGGAGGTGGCTTGCACAGGATCTCGTTGATGCCTAAGGATTGAAAACCAAAGAAGGAGACTTCCCTAATAAATTCATCACGGGTTTCCGTCCTGGTTAGTGGCTCCACTTTCTCCTCTGCCGACGTTTCGAAGGAAGACTTATCCTTCGTCATCAGGATCGTTGAACGGCCCTCTCATCAAAGGCCCTGATGATGAAGGATAAGTCTTCCTTCGAAACGTCGGCAGAGGAGAAAATGGAGCCACTAACCTGGACGGAAACCCTGATGAATTTACCTCAGCTCTTCGTCGGGATAAAATCAAACCCTATTTCCCTAATAATTTTTCAAGGTACTTTCTCGGAGGATCCTTCCCAGTTCAAATGGTTTGATGTAACCTTAGTATTGGAAGTTTTTGAAGCCCCAAGACTGCAACAACTATTATTCAAAGGAGCAAGCAGGCATTCTGCTATGCCACTCTTTGCCATACTGCCTCCTATAGTGTTCCTCCCATTCCCCAGTCCAGCACGTCACTCACACCTCTCCCGACAGCCAGTCCAGACGGAACCAGCCGCCCACCCTGGCGGAATAATGCTTTAGTACGTGATAAGTTTTTTCGCTTGGAACCCTCCCCTTTCCGGAAGGACACGTCCCGTGGGAGATTTTGCCACGCCCCCCTCCCCCCACATCACACCATTATGCCGCCCCTCGGCCCTCGCTGCCATCGAAGGAAGGAGTTCCCCTGCTTGGGGAGGTAGGATGCAGTGAGAAAGGGAGGGGAACTCCTGAAAGAAGAAAATAAGAGAATGGTAATGCCCCGTTTACTCCGGTATCATGCGTACCAACGTATTAGATTAAAATGTGCTCAAGCTGATTCTCACGTTCATTCCTCATGTGTTTATCTCAAATTTTAGAGGTCTAACTATTTGTGTAAATGTTGTCTTTATTTTGGCGGAACCACTTTATCTCCGTTCTCACTGCTTAAAGAGAGCTCCTCGTGTGTTACGTTTACATTGTTTTACATTGCCTTTTTCGTGAGTTTAGGACCACGATTTAAATATTTTAAAATTCATGGAAGTGAAGGTGTATTTTATAGCGATTTTTATTTACGGCAATTTTTGTCGTTTTTCAGCGTGCGTTGAGGCAGGCAGGCAGGCTCTTGTAACTTATGGGAGTATCAAAACTGTTCACGATGATTATGCGAATGAATAAAGTTTTAAGGGAATTGGTATTGTGGCTAGAAAATTTGCTTCACATCTGCTAAATTTATGCTCATGATCTAATCTATCAAAGTATGCTTGAGTTCTCAAAATGTTGTTAACATGCCATGAAAATATTATTTTGATGCAGGAATCTAGGTCTGATGGAATCCAAATTGTAGTGGGACGTGAATTATCTTTTAAAATTAATATAAAACGTCATGGGTAGGTAAAATTAAAGATGAAATATACTTGGAAACTGTTGTAATATGGCTGTAGAGAAGTATACTATAAGTTGAAGTGGCTAAGATATGAAGAGGTACCTACTGAATGCCATCATAAAAATAAGGAAATTACAAGGAGAAGGGCTTCTTGATTGGGAGGTAAATTACGCCATAATGGCTTGGTGGGCAGAATCGTGAGAGGAAAAAAATTGAAGGAAAGCGAGAAAGAAGAAGAAGAAGGATTAAAATTCTTGATGACATAAAAAAATAGCTGAAGTTACGGGAAAAATACGATACTCAGGAAGGAATTCGATGGAGGACATTCCATTTAAGGTCGTCGGAGCGATAAGATTTCAAATCAAAATCAATGAATTTGGTCGTCATAAATAAAAATGTTTCACCTTTCTAAAAAGATACCAAAACGTCAGCCACTTGCCATTGTACTTTTCGAGATATTTGCCAAAAAATAGCAGCCATTTTCCATGGGAAATGGTACGGGTACACACTCCAGAGAGACTTTATTTTTAAAAATGAGGAATTTTTAAGACATAAATCTCGTCGTAAATTTTTCTGTGTAGTTTTTATTAAATCTCAACCAATTTAAAAATAAATCAATTACTCACCGCAGTAATTTTTACAAAATCGCGAAAAAATCTACTGTTTTAAGGCGTTTTACAGCGTACGGCGTAAAAAAAATGCCAAGTTGCAAGTATAGTTGCACTCATATATGCATATTTAGGTAATTAGAAACCATTTCAGTCATGTAAAAGAGTATATTTTGTATATACAATATATTTATACATTTTTTGTCATTTATGTTACAATATTTCCTCCATACCCCTTCAGCTGTTGAAATTTTAAAAATAAAATTCGAATATGGTCTCTATCATGACTAGGGAAAAATCTCGCCCAAACCACCTTAAATCTATCGGGAAACTGCTCGACCAGTGACGATGAAAACGTTTCTCGAGACAGTTATGTACGTTTTAGCTCTTACCATGTTAAGTATGCTGTGTAAAGGCTCGTTCACAACAACTTAACTAGGCGTAACTTGACTTATTCTCTCTTCGAAGGTGAACCAGTGCGCGAAATTTCTAACCAATCACAGCGCACCACTGCCAAAATCGACCTTACAATCGATTGATGAGGCCTATCGATAACGTGAGTTTCGAGAATTGTAGTCAGCTCCCCCGAAACAGCTCAGTTGAGGTGAAGTATCAGTTGTTAATAGTGAGTTGAACTATAGAAGTATTAAAATGGAAGGTTTGTTGAACATGTGAGGGTTATTTCGCTCTGACTCGATCAACTTATCCGCATCCATTTTCGCTTAAATGTCACCACATGCGACTTCACAACAAAATCACGTTTTCAATATGGCTGCTCGAGGAGATATCGAGTTTAGCAATCGACTGCTGCCCGACTATCGATAGTAGAACATGCCATGCTATTGGCTGGAATTACGAGAAAGTTGAAAGCTGGGCTCAACTCCGGGCTACGCCAGTGTCGAGTTACGCCGCTTTAAGTCGTTGTGAAGTCGTTGTGAACTGGTGGATGCTTTTCTCAAGGTATTATCCCTGGCGTTGCGCCAAGTCAAGCCAAGTTACGCCGAGTTAAGTTGTTGTGAACGAGGCTTTAGGATCTCCAATTTACGATGGTACGAACGCGCTCTTACGCAGGGTATCCTGCCAGTGGTAGTACGTGCGACGGTGGATACGTTGGTATTTTGAACAGGGCATAAACTTCTCTCTAGGGGCGAGTGGAAGAGGGGTCGTTGGATTTTGGGTATAGGGTGAGGAGAGAGACTGAATATACTAAGGGAAGAGAAGGCGTGCCTATTCACAAGGATAACGCGCGTGTCATGAGTGCCTGAACTATTTTTCTCTCCCAACGGTCGTTTGTTCAATTCCATCCCCTTCCTCTTTGCTCTTCCTCGGGGAACACCTATCCCGCTCCTCTGCGGCGAAGTTAGGGTGCGAGAGACTATTCTTCTCAGGGTTTGGTATTTCCCGTTAACATTTGATGTATGGGGCTCCAAAAATGACGTGCATATAACGTAAATTCTACTGGGTTAAATTTTAGAAAAATACCGAAGTTTTTATTCGAACGACTCGGCCATCGTCTTCAGGGTTAATGTGGTGGAATTCAAGTACAGTAGGCTTATAATCTTGGTCCAACAATCAGGTGACTCCTGAGCTTGCCGAGCTTGAATTCCTCCGCATTAACCCAAAGGACGTTAGACAAGTCGTCCGTTGGAACGCCGGTAGTTTTTGCAAATTGATGCCGGTGGAATTACCAAGAAAAATATACGCCGTGAGTATAAGTAGAAGTATATAAATATTAGTGTTCGCCGGGCTAGCATTAAATATTTTTTTCGCATGACTATAGCTAGCTATATTGCTGGAGCCAACGTACTACGGTAGAAGCGATCACAGGAATAAGATAAAGGAAATTGACTGCAGAACCGATAGATTTAAAATGTCATTTTTCCCACGTACAATAAGGGATCATAATAGTAGCAATAGATCAATCATATGAAACTCCCACCCTCAATAGGTAGAGGAGAATTTTCACTTGTGTTTAATAACACAACATAATTAATAAAACTTAACACCGGTCGATTTATCCGGCATTATTTTATTTTGTTCTCTGCATGAAGTAGCATCTCGTAGCATTCATAAATTAACAATATTAGTAATATTAACCACTAGATATGTCTATAGCATTGTTCTGCATGTTTGCATGTTCATTTACGTATCACTCTCCCAGTTTCTGGTTAGACTGCGCAATGTTCTCCTGTCTGCTTTTTGGCCTGCGCCTAGCGGCCGAGGGAACGTGCGAGGTTCTGATTTGTCCTGGGACGAGTGCTGCATGCCTGGTGTGGAATCACCCCGTGCCACACACCCTAGTGGTGGCTTGCACGGTACTTCGTAGATGTAGATAGCTTTATTTTTCTTTCACCATTTGAATTAGCTTATATATTTGGTCCCTTTTACTTAGCTAGTCTTAACATTTAAAAAATCCTTTAATTCCAAACAAAAGAAACAAAAAGTGAAATGTGTTTTGATGGAAGTGTACTATTGCCACGCTCCGTTTCTCGTTTTTTCACTGATGGTGGTCAGGAAGAAGGCATTTTGTACCTGTCAGATCCGTGTACATCCCTCTTATTTTGTCGCTCCTTTAAGCTCAAGAATATTTGTCCGGGGTTAAAATAATATCTAAAATAAAATAGTATCGCTGTAACTCGTGTGACCTCAATTTTTCCGGTACGATAGTCGAAATTATTCAATACCTGATTTACCAATGTTCCTTATTATTTGTATTCCGCATGTTTTGACTGCTTCATACCAGCTCAGTTATGCAAAAAAAACACCATATTTCGGCGATGGAATCGATTTTAATTTGAATAGGAAGTCTCAATCTGAAATGCTGTAAGCCTGGAAGTGTGTTATTTTTGTCGTAACATTGATTAGCCGATGAGCCTTACATATTACCTGAGTGTTTGAGTATGCCAGATCACTCCAGTCCACATTACCTCTGATAATCGAGATTTCTCTGTGTAATGCTATCGTAGCATGTAGCCTTAGATTCTCTGGCGGCTCCCAAACCGTAAATTAATTTAAAATTTAGATCAGGCAAGTTTCAGTATGACGCGGAGGATATTATTTTGACTTGACCCAGCACTGTATCTCTAAAACGGCTAAAGAGAGATGCTATGCGGAACTAATAGTTAAAAAATAAACTTCTTCCCATCCATCATTAGTGATTATGAAAAAAAATTTTGTGTGACTCTAAGACACTCCGTTAACATTGTATCGCATTAATCTAATTCACCTCTGTCCCCCTTTTTACCGATTCCCTCCCCTTTGCATGATAGGTTTTCTAACACCCCCTGCCGCACGTCCCGGCAGTGGCTCGTAGGGTAGTGTACGTAGATGTAGACCCTAGGCCTGCCATCAGCTATGTTACACACACTGTCTTCTCGCAGCTGCACTATGGACCCTCCTCCAGGATACTTCGCTGAGCTGCATCCCTACCTCCGAAATGCATCTCTGTCCGTCTCATCATCTGTCTAAACTCATCCTTCCTAACCTTCTTTTTTGAAAGGTTGAGGGCCCAGGAGGCCAAACCGTTTATGACGCGCCGAAGGCGCTTCAGATCCTTTGCACACCCTTTGTCCACGTTCCAAATAGGAGGATCCTTTAAGGGCTCCTTCCCTCTCACTCCCTCCGAAATCCCTCTTCATCCTACACCCTTACCCTCTCTCGCAGTTCCCCTTCGGCCCTTCCAACGCACTCCTCTTCTCCACAAATAAAGGTCGCTGGAATGATTCGTGCGGAAGGAGGAATGAATCCTCTATCTGCGCCGCCTCTCATACAGCGCAAGACCGGCCAGCTGTTCTTCTCTTGCTTTCCTCCCGTCTCCCTCTTTCTTCACTCCTCTCATCTTGAAAAAGGAGAATACATCACTCCCATACTTCTAAGTGGTTCATGTCTCCAACTGTCCAGGCAGAATGCAATTCTTCTTTGGAGTTGGGTGCCGATGACATTTTATTCCGGGGCGGTCGAACCGTTTTCATCACGGTGGTGCATGCGGAGTATTCGATGTCCATCCTCCAAATGGTACCTTATTAGAAATAGATAATCGTAATTTTTGTGTGCAAGTTTATAAAAATTGAGCCAAAAGACGATGAGGGTTGATGATGTGTGGCATCTGTATGTTGATCTTTACATTTTGTTTTTCAATTTTTGCTTGGTGAGAGTTTTTTGTGATATTTATTTCCATAACCATTGATCAGTACTTTAAATTTGATAAACATATAGTTAAAGTAAATAGTAAACTAAGGAAAGTTAGCTACCAGTTATATCAAATTAATACACTAGTCCCAACTGATACTAAGGTGTTGATATATTATGCATTGGTAGAATCAGTATTACGTTATGGAATAACAATCTGGGGAAATGTCGCAAACTGTTCTAAGGCAGTTCTACAGTCAACACAGAAAAAATACTGAAAAAATTAACACAGAATATGACTTAAAACTAAAGGATAAGGGTTCAGGGATATTACTTATGGGAACAAAGGATTGCACTGATATCAAAAGATCTATGCATGCAAAATCAGGAATATTAAATGTAACTGACCTTTATAAATATGTGTTGGTGTTAAATTATTATTTTAACAAGGAACTTAAGATCCTTAATAATTATAAACACTCTATGGAAAAGAGAAAATTTACAAATTACTACGTACCTAGATGTTTTAATAACTATGGAAAAAATAAAATGAACGTTAAGGTACTAATGATTCTCAATAGTTTACCTAATAACTTAAAACATATAGATTCGATTAGAGAATTAAAGGCTAAATTAAAAATACACCTTTTGGAGAGATCTGTCAACTGATGTTTTAAAAACTACGTTAAATTATCTGATTATATTATAATAATACAAATGTCTAAATTTAAATGTAGAAAGATCCTTGTAAATAAACTTATAAAATATTATTTTTAAATACTATAATTCTACTACAACATGTAAGATTCTTTGTAATAAATTTCTGAATTCAAATATTTGTAACATGTCGCTTTGTAAGTAAATAAGGAAGCTTATGACAAGCTATGTGGCTTAGAAGGACCTAGTATGCATATGACTTAAAGGTACTTTAATTAAAAAGCGCCCTGTTAAATGAGAGTAGATACCCCAGATACAGTGTAGTCTAAGGTACGTAAAACTCTAGGATCTATTGATTATGGTTGTCCAATCCTGTTTATCATACTCTTCATGTCATTTGTGGTGACATTGTGACACAAAGTAATATTATATAACTTGTTCCTGTAGTATTAATATTTTAATATAAAATATTCATTCATTTAACCATAAAAATAATAAAAATCATCAAATTATACATATCATTTATCCCGAGAAGCGCCAAGGATGGCAAGGGGTGTTTTAATACTAGCTATAAAGAAGGGAGGGAATACGGATTAGGGGCTATTCAAGTAATACGTAAGGCGATTTTTACCACTTTTTTAATGCTCCCTCCCCCCCATGTATGACAACGTAAGATTTCACGAACGTTCTCTCCTAACTACGTTTCACGAACTAAACTACGTTTCACGAACCTCCCCTCTCAATCTTGCGTAAGTTATCAGACATTTTTGAAACCATGGACATATATAGTAAACTATGGGGGATTCTATGTCAAAATGCGCAAAAACTGACCTCATCACGGATATCGATAACTGTTTATGATATTTCGCGATTCGCTGTACGCACAACTCGCCAAAAACGTGATTCTTGAAAATGCGACATCTTCAAACTACTGAACGCAGCGAATTGGTTGTAAGTTTTTCTATAGTTTAGAATACATTCAGGCGTACCGCAGCGGCGGTGATCCTAAAAAGTAAGAAAATTCCCACGAAAATAATTTTTAAATATTATAAAAATACGAATTCAGAAGTGACATATATCTTACGTAAGACTGTCTCAGACCCCCACATCCTCCTACGTAAGACAACGTAAGAAAAGCCCAACCCCCCTCCCTCCCCAAAACGTCTTACGTAATACTGGAATGGCCTCTTAGCAGTTTCATGAAGGAGTTAGTGATAATTAAGTAAATTGAGAGAGTAGAAGAAAAAAAGTGAATGTTTTATTGGCTAGTTGAAATTGTTAACGCTGCATGGTTTGAAGTTGTTTTTCGAAGATAGCCCACTCATTTCAATTCCTTCAAAAATATTTTATATCAATAAGCAAACTCAGTTCCGTTCTCATTAATAAAAACCGCGTGAAACATGATAACCTCCAGGAATAACTGTGGGCAGAATTTAAGTAAAAACCTCAACGATTTCCCAAAGCTTGATAGCGCGCTTTTTAAGTTTCGCAAATGTTTTCCGATTATTCAGTAGGAGAAGCATCAAGTCTTGGTTTGGAAGAATTACTGCGCACTTTTCTTGAAACGATACAAAAAGGTCCTTCTGTGCAACGGAATACAACTTAAACAAGGCTTACTGCTTCGTTTCTAACATAATTGAAATCTCATGTTATCTCTGTTAATTTAAGTGCTGAAAACTGCATCTCTTTATTGTGCCTATAATGAGAGCAAACTTAGTGGGGAAATAGGCTTGAAAAACAGCCATGTGTCCCTAAGGGCCCCTTAAGATACCCTCCTCCAGCTGACCAAGTCCGTTACTCTCCCATCCCTACTTAGTTCTCCTTCAAACTTCTCCCTTCGCCTTCTCCCTTCCGGGTGTCCTCGCGCCCCCCTGCGGCGAATTCTACCCTCCTTGTACCCTCCTTGGGTACCTCAGAAGAAGGAAAAAAGTTTCGGTGCCGACTGTCCCCTGCAGATCGATTCTTATTCGTGTCGGGAAGTAACGGACTTGGGTGCCCTTGCTTCTTTTTTCCCTACTTTCCCGGACTGCGGGGACTTTAAAGAGCCGGTGATTTCAGCTTTCATTCACCGAAAGTCCTTTGGTAGGCAACGTGTTGGGGTAAAATGAAATGTAAAGCCTCGTAAGGAGAAAGGTTTAACGGTTTTGAGTTGAGCGTTTCTTGCATTTGGATAAATTTTTGCCTTGATGGATTCAGGATAAATGGATCTTAACGAATAACAAGTTAGAAAATATGTTTTTAAATCTCCTTGCGTTCGAGTGAATTTTAGTTGTGATCGTGAATGAATATTTCGATGCTTAATAATTCAGGAATTATTTTGACTGCTTTTTCCAAGGGAACTATGGCTTCACTCAGGATCATATTATTCATGACGTTGAGATGTACGTAGTATTTCTATGTACTTTTCTTGCCAAGTTTTTGACAAAATTGTGCGACGCGTAACTTATATTCACGGGTAGCCGTATAGTGCAGGTTTGTTTTTTGTGGTAATAGTTCGTGTTCTCATTTCTAAGCTCTGCAAAATCCGAGAAATTTAATGTATTTAAAACTCAGTGTTTGATTGAGAGCTTTTATTATTAATTACTTAGAAGGGTTAAGTAAGGCAAGCATATTCGTTCCTTGATTTAACGCTAAAATTAGCTTATTGTTAAACTTTTTTAATTTTGAAAAAAACAATCAAAATCCAAATAGTGCAAGCAAATAGGAAGAATTCAGCTGAACCGTCTCCATAGAATTCCCTTAGCATATAACGTTTGTGCTCATAGAAATATTACTCGCCTCACTGGCTATGCAGCCTAATCTATAAAGTAAAGAAGAATAACAATTTGCTTATGAAACCGGATTCAATTGAGGAACAAACCAAAGTGACTGCAATGCAAGAGTGTGCATGGCACCTCATCGCATTATAACCTCACCTACATCTACATTACACCCGGCAATCCACCACAATGGTTTTTACCTTCTACTTCTTCATGTGTCATACTCTTCCTAGAGCGTAGACGATTACACTGGCTTCAAATTGTGTTCTCGGCCTTTTTTTTAGCAGCCCTTGATAGATGTTGTACCAGTCCAGTCTTTAATATTTTGTACCCAATCTGTTCTTCTTCTTCCCGGACTCCTTTTACCCTGGATCTTTCCTTGTGTTATAAGTTGATGGATCTCATATCTTTTCCCCCTCATGATGTGCCCTAAGTATTTTATTTTCGTGTCTTTTATCTGCTTGATAAGCGTTCTCTCCGACTTGGCCATTTCGAGTACTCCCTTGTTGGACGTTCTTGTGGTTAAAGATATCCTAAAAATTCTTCTTCAGTCCTATCCTAAACATCCTTCTAAGCCAAATGGCTTTTCAGAAGGTTCCACAATATATACAAACAAAGTGGCATTTAACAAAATGACAAATTGCAATTTCAAAAGACATAGAGCAAACAAATTTCTACGGGTTAGTTACAATACAACTTCGCAACATTCAGCAAATTAATCGATATAGACATTCCACATCATTGAATACATGGCCATGCCAAATGTATCAGCTATTACAGATTACACATTTTTTATTTCATCAATGAACCATGCGTTTACTTTTTTCTTTACCTCTACCAACCCTTTAAGGTTTTTGGGATGTTTGGGCATACAGTTGGGTGTGCTTGGTACATAATATTTTGCCAACATTTTACCAATTACAATAAGTATAATACCTTATAAATTATAATAACATGCACTACTGTGCTATCATTGTTATAGAATCTTTAAGTGTTAATGTACTTCGTAATTACAGGAAAGCACTGAGTTACAAGAGTTACACAGGAAGCGTACGAGACCTGCTGTGTAGAAATTAAAACTTAAGTTATAGGGAGAAAATCAACCAGCTATACTACCCATCGAAAAAGCGAATTACAAATCTCATTGGAAGTTGTTTTGGTCTTTTATTGTTTGGGTGGAAAGGCGTTTCTTAAAAATTTTCTGACGTCTTCGGGATAAAGATCAGCTTGTAAAATACTTTGAAGATTTGTCTAAATTTTAACCATATTTCTGATAGCTATTCGCGTCATCATTAAAGTTACCTGCGTCATCGCCGGCGAATGCTCACAATGGCGGACGCTTGACGACGCAATGCTCCCATTGGATGCGCCCCACAAATAATCTTTTTGTCGTGGTTCTCATAGTTTTTTTGGGCGTTACACAAGGGTCTGCTCTTTTAAAATGCAATTAGCGGGAGGTGTGCGAATTAGAGGTCGAATGAGTCAAGTTCGTGAACTGCGAAATGAGCTTTATTAATGAACGCGTGACCGCGGTTCTAGGAGAAAGTGGACTGTGTTGAGCGGATCCTTTATTCATTTCCCGTGAGTATTTAAGTGCGAGATTAATTAGTGCTAGAATTGAGTGAATCAAGTTGGTAGCCGTCCATGTTGGACTTTTATGGCCGAGTGTGAAATGCTTAACCTTGCCTTCGCCTTTAGTACTGGCTGTTTATTTACGCCCGAGACCATAAAAGGCATCAAACTCCTTACGGAATATGTATTTGCATTAAAAGAATTTGGAAAATGTTACACGGCTTTCTGGGAAAATATTTTTCGTAACTAATAACTCTAATTCAAATCACACAATAATACACTTGTAACACGAATAATGATTCGATTCGATATTCTGACACTTTTGTTACGACTCGTTACGTGATCTATGTGGCAGGAATTGATTTGAGGCATGTGATAAAAGAGAGAACACGTAGTAATATCGTCATCTTGTAACTCTGATTATGCAATGTTAACATGGAAACTGTCAGTGTATGAAATATATGGCGCTGAATATAAACAAGTGCATTTTTTTTATCCTCATGCCGAAATTCCTCGCCCATCATCACTCTTATTTGTGATAGCTGTGACATTTATATGAAGGTTACACCGGAATAATTATTGTAGTCCATTACTGATTGATTTGGCAGTGTTGATTTAAGCTCTTTGTAATTATCTTGAAAGTCTCCGCGACGTTTTTTTTCGTGGAAGAGTTATAAAGCATTCATGAAAGAGAAGGAAAAAACGATAAAATGATATGCTTTTTCTAATATTCCCTCATGTAGAGATATTTATGTTAATGTTAAACGCAAGATGGATTAAATTGGAGAAACGAATGTTTTTCTTGCAGATCAATTTTATTTCGTCCATTAAAGTATATAAAAATGCACCTTCAACGGCAAGATTTGGGCTGAAGTATCCTTAAAGGACATAATTTTATATTCTTAGAAAATAAAAGTATAATCATTTTATACAATACACAGATAATTATAAACTAAGAATGCGTTTCTTAGACTATGTATTAAAAAACTATTTCGGCTCCTATTGATCGTACGGACTTCATCTTGTTTTTCATTTGCTGAAAAATTTCACCTATGACGTGTTTTTATCGGCGTTTTCCATAGCTGAAGCTGTATTATATTTGTTTATAACGCAAAATATGGCTGTTTTATATGTCATGCATTTTAACACTTAAATCCAAATTATTCATTCCACTTTTTTAATTCCTAGTATAAACCTCGAAAGTCAATGTGAACATGTGCAACTTGATGTAGGATAGCCCAAAGCTTGAGAAATAACATTGTAAAAACGTTTTTTTTTGTTGCCAAATCGGGATAAGCAAAGTGATTGAATATTTTCCTTTGAAATTTTGGGTACTTACTTTGTACTACATACTAGAGCCTCAATTTGCACTGGTATGATGTATGTGTAATATTTTTTTGCATTATTTATTAACAATTGATAAAAATCAGTTTCTGATGTTTTTTTATAGCGGGTCAACAATCTGACCAATTTTGTTTGGGGTCATTTCGTAGGTTTTTTAAAACGCACAACGTTTTGTTTAGGTAAAATGTTTCCCTGAAAAATCAATAGTTTTTTCTACTCCTCGGAAAAACAACTTTTTCTCATCTTAATTGTTAAATATAATTTTTTATGTGAAATCAAAGATACCTTTTCTCCACTATCATTCTGTTTTCATTCCATCCATCAGATCTCGAGTATCAATAGTGTCATGTCAAAATTCAAAATCGACTAGTCTTCTACTAGGTTCCTTATACAGGTATAGTTCTTGAAAAACGCGTCATTTTACTGAATGTTCCTCCATTTCCGGGTGTTCACTCCATTCGTTGTGTTTGTTGACTACAGTTTCACCTGTATTCGAAGCAATTCGACCTGAAGACGCCCGTTGGACTAGGGGCGAAACTGTTGTCAACAAAAACAACTTAGGCGATGGACACCCGGAAATGCAGGAACATTCGTTTCAACGCCGCGGAAACATAAGATGGGACTACGTCATTTATTTCTCGTCACAACACTTTCTGACAGTGATTCCTCTGCAGTATCTTTCATCAAGATTTATATCCTTCCCTGCGAGTCACTGCGGAGGTGTGTGACAGGGGCTGTTAGGATACCAGCCACGTAAAGTGGTTGGATTAGGGTGAAGGAAGGTGGAGAGAGCAAATATTAATTAATTGCATGTTTGCGGAGTGTCTCTGTATTGGTTACAGTTATTAATATTGGGTGGAAAGAAGGAATTTTTGTACGTATCATTTCGGCGGTGTACCTATACCATTCTCATTTTGTCGCTTCTATCAGTTCTAGAGCTAAAACACGGGGTCAAAATAATACCTTCCCTGTCATACTGAATGTCACCTAATCTCAATTTAAAAATTTCAACCCTTGTTATGGTATAAGTTTTATTAGATCGGGATAATTTTTCCCACGAACTTATGTCTTTGTCGGACTAAAGGTGAAAAGATGTTTCGGGATGATGCAGTACCCCGTAATTTGGAATACTTGGACGAAGTCTGGTGCCGTCTTGATGTTCGAAAGGGCACTCTATTCCACACGGAATTCTATCAAGGAATTCCTTGACAATGGAAAAATCTTTGAAGTGTGGAATAGAAAAAAATCTCTTATTTAACAATAATTGAAGCTTAAGTTCTCCACAAGGTTACGCCTAAGATAATCACTAACGTTCAATAGTGGTTAGAAAAGCAAGAAGCATTTACAAGTATGCTAATGTAGGAAGCATCATTCTGGATAAAAAAGTGTATGGGATAAATGAAAATTCTATTTCAAATAGTTAAGAATATCGGATGTATTTAACCTTGTCCTCGGATATTATCGTATTTCTTCTGTCTTCTCAAGCTCGTGTATGGAGTCGATTATCAAAATAATAGTGTGCTACTGCTAATTTTAGAAGTTATATGCAAAAATCGCCGCTGAGAATGGAATGAACATGGAAGTAGGAATGCATGCAGGAAAGTTTAAAAATTTCGGCTCGTTTCGGAACGTATTTTATCCCTTGAATTCTGCGGAAACTTACGAGAGAATAATGAATATTTCTAATCAATCCCTAATTAAGAGGAGCCACACTACTCATGATGACGTGCCTTCGAGTTCGTCCTTTGTTTGGATCACCGTCTCTGTGGAAAAAAATGACAATGATGTTCCAGCGGATGCGAGATGAGAGCTCAGAGATCGTCCTTAAAAAAATGAAGGAAAGCGTACAACAATGCCTTCACCGACAATGAGAGGCCGGGGTCTTCTTTATGTGAAGAAGTGCTCTCATTGCTGTGCAGGCAGTGGAATATGCAATTCCCCCAGAATACTCGGAGGGTCCCGGGGCCGTTTCCGATATCGACACTATTATTTACGTTTTCCTTTGGAGCCTCTTATCATGAGTATTGTGTGTATTCACTTTCCCCATTTACTGCTTCCGCTACTAAGTTGTCTCCCAAAATACAATTCGTGGTGGTTTCATTAGTTCTTTGTAGGTGACGCGCAATTAAAGTATGCCATGAGAATTCGTTTACGCATACATATGTGCTCTATAGCGTACACATAGATGATTTTTCATCGTTCACAACGACAAAAAAAAACGATGATATTCTAAAATCCCTTGAAATTAGTCATGTTGGCGGCTCGTGAGTCTCAGTGAAGATGTGAATGTGTTCGGCTCTGCAACTGATAGAATACCTACGATAACTAATGTGCATGTTAGAACACACTTCGTGGACGACTTATTGGTCTCTCGTTTTAGTTGCACATGTTATATTGTAAACAGACGGTCGTCCTCGTCTTGGCTTGGCAGACTTGGCCGTCCTCATCAACATTTGGTATCGAATAGTTTGATTGGATGGTTTTTCGCAGCCCCTTCCTTAACTTTTCGCTTTCCTCCTTTTAGTGTTAACTTCCAGTTATTTTCAAAAGTTCCTGCACATTTACCTTGTTGACATTTCTAATTTGTCTTCTCCAAAACTGACCTAAAGCAAAAAAGCAGTAAAAACTGTCAAGTTCGAACGGAAAGTGTGACGAAACTGCACTAAATTTAAATTTGGCGCTGTGTTGGAAATGGTTTCCCAAGTGGCCGGTCGGAAATGCCGCACTGCATTGGTCCAATACTGTCAATTTAATTTGGAACGCGAAGGACTGGATTTGGAGTCTGAGGATTGAGACTGCTTGAGCCTGAGTTACTCGCGATCTTTAGGTTACGAAAAAAAAATTTATCTCAGGAGTTTCATATCGACGTAATTATGACTATTTTGCCCCGATTACACATCCACTGGGCATGCAAAAGAGAAGAAAACAGAAGAATATTATTATGAATCTGCTATTAGACAGAATTCTTTCTTGCGGCATACACCGAAAAAAAATTATTCTAAAATGTAGAGGACACTTTCTCTTTTCAAATCCTCTCATAATTTCCTCTTACTTTTAGAATATTTGTCCTCCCATAAGAGGATCTATGTTTCCTTTTGAGATGACATTTCTCTCCCAATATTCCGCTCAATTCAAGTTTAGTTATCTTAAATTAAGATGTCGCGTATGAAGTGGAAATAAAGAGGAATTTTGCTGATGAAGAATGAGCGGCCCTTGGGTTAGTAACCTTTGTCCCAGGCCAATCACCATCAGTCCTGGACTTGCCGTGAAATTCATGATTTTCGTGATATATTATTCCAAATACTTTAAATACATGGAGAGTTATTTAGTTACCTTGTTTTATTCATTTCCTGTCCATTAATATAAGATGAATGTTAATAAAAGAGAGGAATAGTGGTGGAGATTCCTCCTAGAATTAGAGGACTTTCTGAGAGGATTGCTCCTAAAAGTAGAGGAAATTTGAGAGGATCGCTTTTAAAATAAGAGTATTCATTTAGAGTTATCCTCAGAATTGTAGATGAAATCTTGAGAATAATCCTCTTTAATGTAGAGGAAATCACCTTCTATACTGAATATGATCCTCTAAGCATGAGAGGATTCTTCTCCGGAGAGGAAATTCATCTAAAACTTAGAGGAATACTTTGGTTACCATATAGTAGCGGAAAATCCGCTAATTGATAGAGGATTCAACTAATTTTAAGAATATTTTTTTTTCGGTGTACCAATATTGATTCCGACGGAAAAGTCAAAGTGTTTTAAGAGAGGATCTGTGCCAAATGAAGATGGAACATAACACGAAAACGTACCTTCTTTTAATAATAATGATTATTAATACTCATATGCTTGTTCATTTATTATTTTTTGTCAGTTGGTCAACTCTCTTTGCCACCGCAAATGTAAATTTCCCCTTGAAAATGTAAATTCAATTCAACGAAGTCGGAACTCTAAGTAGTCAAAATTCGCCTCTTCACCATCCCCTCTTCCTATTCTGGCTGTAAATTTCCCATTTTCTGTATAATTCCTTTTTACGTCTGCTGTCCTAACTTCCCCTGCCCCACAGCCTTGAGGTGGCTCGCAGGTTAGTATTTAGATGAAACCTTTCACTATCACCTCCACATTGACGTTATCCACTCCATTTTTATTCATATATGGTGAGCCTTCGCCTTTCCCGTTTTCTTTCACTCGTCTCAATTTACTGCAAGGATTATTTTTTACTCAGTATAGGGCAGGTACACGTCTCTTATCCCTAGGGGGCCACTCCCTGTCTCGCCTTGTCATGGTTGCAGCGCAAACATTTTTTAGAGCTGGTTCCAGTCTTTTTATTAGCCTTTGTAAAGGTTGCGATGAGAGGCTGCTTACAAAAAACGCCATTACTACAAAGGTCGTGAAAAGTCGATGGAGGAAATGCCCTTCGCTTGCGCGGGATTTGAAAGAAAAAAATCGGCGCGAAACGATTCAAGGACGGCTGAGAGTAAAATTTCTGGGAGGGCTGAACTTGAATAAAGATGTGGTAGGTCTGCCGAAGGCGAGAGAAAAATGAAAGGGTAATGCTTGCCATTGATCGAGAAGTGATGATCGATAGGCTAAGGCTTATCGATGAAAAAGTTACCATATCCTGTAATTTTTCAAGCGTTTCCCCTGGACCTACCCAGTTAATCACGAAAAGCATTAAGGAGGAGTAAATTATCCACCATTTTCTGTTTTTTCTTCAGTTTATCCCCCAGGTGAAATCATATTCCAGCGTCTACAACGAAGAAAAAAATTGAATATTTGTGTAAGGATCAAACATTGCGTCGACTGAGGTGGCGACGGAGTGATTCCATGTTTGCATTGGGGAATATTTGCCATGGTATTCTGATTTTCGGTACACGACCAGTCTGTATTCAGGTTCATATCTTAAATATAAGTGATAGGCTCTCCGCTTTCAAGTGGTTTTGATTAACTTCTCGTCCCACCATCAAGTTTGAAGTATTCTTATTTCTTCGAAATGTTCCATAGACCGGGAGAATGGTAACAATAAGGATGGGATAACGTTCAACGTTTCCTGACGTGACAGAAACGGACGGTGGCGTTCACTTTTCTGTCGTCTACCCGTCAAGGAGAAGTACATGACGATTGACGGGATAGTATCAGCGCTGACTGTTGATCGCTTTTGTAAACCGAGCTCCAAACTTGTGCGAAGTAGCTTTTCATTTTCATATTTTATGGCCAAATGTAAATAATAAGCAAAATGCTGACTAATATTATATATTCAAGAGGATCAATTGTTTCATTGTAAAGATATACGTGAACAATCTAGAAATGAAATTTTTTAAATATTGAAAAAAAGCTCTCCTCTTTTTGGCTGACAATAGCATAGCATGATGGAAGATTAGGACTTCGTCAAGGTTTGATCATTATCCGTTGACGGCGAGGTCAACGTCCAATAATCGTTATAGGCGCCTTTGCATATAAATCAACAAAATTCGCGGACGCTACCGTCCGTTTCCGTCACGTCAGAAAATTTCGACGTTGGTCGTTTCAGACGTTGTTTGTAGTAGTATGGCAGTATTTTTGTTTAACGTACTTCGACGGCTAAGGTTATTTCGCACATACTGTCTGCCAAGTGCAGACAGGGGCAACAGCACTCGGACGAATCGGAGGATCACCCCTCCAAACTGAACCCGGGCCCAACAATGCTTAACTTCGGAGACTGATCGGAAACCGGTGTTTCCATCGTGGCAGGCCGTTGCCCACGTTGTTCATTATCGTGCCCTATGCTCGAGAATAGCCATAGTTGCTTATACCAGGGGATTAATGACATGGGCCTTCTAATGTCCCGTTTACATTGCTAGGGTTGAATGGTTATTAACATGGTGGCTCTAACGCGATTTCCAGTTTACCGTCGTGCAAAGCCTAAGATACTAATCCGTAGTTTAAAAGCTGGTGAAGAGTATGGAATCACTAAAAAACAACTGAGGTAAGCCGCCCGCCTGCAGCAGTACTGAGCGGTATTCGCCTTTCATATTTGTCTGTAATGTTAATTCAATCAATGCATCCTCCTTTGAATGGACTCGCTGGGATATTAGTCCAGAAGAACTTCAATTTCCCTTTTAGTGTAGTGCTGCCATCTTTTTCTACTTGCTCCTCCTATTCCTTAACTCTGAATATGCCACAGTGTGGCGAAACGCGCGTCGTGCTTGCGGAATAAAGTTTGTGGAAATTACAAAGTTGGTTTTTCTCAACAAGGATATCCATCATTTCCACGATGTCAGGCCTGATATCATCAGATTTAAGCCTACTAGGGTTGGCGCTAACAGGCGTTCACATGACGAAATTGTTACTAGCATTCGAATTACTAGCGTAGAAAGCTAGTAAGGTGAACGGGTAATCAGGGAGATATTACATTCACAGAAGGTAGAAAATGAAGGCATGAAGGTTAAATTAAGATCCATAAAATGGATATAATTTGAATTGAGCGGAGGTGTCTACAATAACCATTCACGAAGAATAAAATTACATTGATATTGTGCATTTATTTATAAGTGATATATAAATATTTATTCGTCATATTTCCTCGCCACAAGTAATTAAAAATCAATTTATTATTGGCCGTAATACATGTTATAAAATAGAAGAAAACCTTCGGTTGTGCAGATGTTTTTTTCATCGTGCGGTATGAAAGAAATGAGTCAAGTTAAAGCATATGTGTATTTATTTGATTACTGAGAAGTTATATCGTAAAAAATATAGTTTATACGTCATGAATATAGCTGTATTTACTTAATGCTTCTTACAAATGCTTACATGCTAATGATTATAGTCTCTAATATGCCTAGAGAAAAATCTCGCTCAAATGGCTTACTAATGGTTTTTAAATTTATTTCAATTACAAATCATTGTATCGAAAACACATTTTTTCAGTGCTAAAATTATTTTTAAATAAGTAGCTCTGTTGATACGGTAAATTGTTTGGTGATGTATTCTTCTTTGTAAATTTAAGACAGTTATTTTATACGCAGAATACCGAAGTCAAAGGTTATCAAGTTTGTTGTTAAGTCAAAATCAAAGTTAAGTTGTTATCAAAGTCAAAGGTTATCAAATTATTTACTTGAATCAACATTAGTTATCTATGATATCCGGCTTTTGTTTATTGTAATAGTTTTTAGTCCCGAGGAAGTTAATACAATTGAAGGAACGTTGGCAATGCATGTTCGATTTTTTCTTAAATATAGACCATTAACCTATAATACCTTAGTTGCTATTGATATTGGCTTGGGATTTTTAGTATCGGATGACTGAAAGAATCAATTTTTAATTATCGTATTCAAGTTTCTTATACGCTTTGTTTTTGCCTAAAATTAGAGTTTTTTCTTCAATATCGTCAATTTTTGCACTATTTCTATTGTATAAGTGTTTAGAATCTTGGAAACCGTAGAATAATCTTGGAATGGGAACTTATGCCCGAGGTCCTAACGGGGGATACTTTTAGTGGGGATATTTTCCACCCGAACCTCTCCATGTGTTGATAATGTAGTAGTGTGGGAAAGTATATGCATTTTTCACGTTATTTAGGGAGTATTCATTTAATACAATGCAAACATTTTATTATCTTCTTCTTCCCATTGAAATTCATCGGGCACCATCTCCTAGTTGTAAAATAAAATTGGAATATGCTCTCTTTTTTGACTGAAGAAAATTCTTTCTCAAACTACGTTAAGCCTTTTCTCTCTCTCCTTTAGCCAAACGAGTCGACCACCTGCGCCGTGCTTGGTCGTCTGTGTCTCCCCTTTACCCCGGCCACTCCCTCGCTCCACTTAATTCCCCATATCCACTCCAAGTCCTTTTGATCTTTGCCGCTATACCTCTCTCCTTCGCGGCTGTGACCGATGAGAGATTCTACTACTCCCCCGTGGCTGGAAGCGGCGGAGCACGCCTGCATCTGTGGGTGACGGGAATAGCTTCCCTCGTTAACCGTTTGTTGATGGGATTTCTAGTGGAACCGTACTTGGCCAGGGAGAGGAGACTAGTGTCTAGACTTCTCCTTTTTCCACGTCCTAGGCTGCTAATGAGACGTGATGCCTCTCGAACTTGCTTTGTTTGCCAACGGTCGTGATTGAGTCGCCATGACTTCCGTTCGGACTTGTACGCTCACCGTTGTTTTCGATTCGGCTCTAATGCGAAGGTATCCTCGGGAACTGAATTCCAATGCAAATTTCCTTACGACACGGAACCGCAGGAAATACTTTTTAGGTTCCCTCATTTTCAAAATCCTCAAGTTTAATCAACCTGCCTATTTAACCGAACTCTTTGCATACACTTCCGAGGTTCGAAACAGAAACCTGCTCACCCCCCGTGATGCACTTTATATCCCAACCCATAGATCAACTCTACTCCACAACTCCTTCTCGGTAGAAGCAGTTAGACTATGGAATTTTCTCCCCCATGCAAATACTCGTCAAACATCATCGGTGAACTTATTCCTGACAAAATTATTCCACTACCTTCGCAACCCCACTCCATCTTTCTCATAATATCTGTTACATTTTTCTGTTAATAAACTGATTTGTATAATTTAAATAATGATCTGTCATTGAGTCGAGTCTTATTTTTTGAAACATGTATTTTACTTTTTATTCTTCGATTTGAAAGAAAGGTTTCACTTAATTTAGTTGTTAACTTTTACACCTGTTTTCAACTGATATATTGTCGTTTGATGTGTTTTTTGGTTTATTTTTGTATCCTACATTTGTTTAGATGCCCTTCGAGGCCTTTATCTTTATTTTTGTATGTATTTGTATTTTTGCAATTTAAATCATATGTGTTACGTATCCACCTGAACCCAGGGGACATAGGATCCCAGGTTTTAAATAAAAGTTATTCTATTCTTGTTTCGATGTCCGATGGAGATGTGCCTAACGTGGCTATTTCACTTTGAATGAGGGATTATCATCGAAAGGAAACCTGCAATAGTTTTCATGAAAAGACCATTGAAGCTAAACCATCGATGCAGAGGGTCTTGAATCATGAATCTTGAACCATCCATGATATCCTCATGTGCTTTCATCGTCTGCATTAGTTGTCTTATGTTATGGCCGCATACCAACCAGTTTAAATTGAAAGAAATGGCCTTGTTAACGCGATACCTTTATGTGAACACTTTTATGGTTGTTCTCTTCTACCGAGTACATTTTGAGATCGTGATTTAAAAAAAAATTGGACAATGTTAACAAACATATTTGAGTTTCTGTGTAACATCTAATGAAGATTTAGATTAGCAGATGATGTGTGTGAACACTGTATGAACTTGTCTGCCTAATAAATGGCTCACTAAAACATCAATATATTAAGCCAATATTATACGTAATACTGTCGGGAAACATCGAATAAAATCATCGATAGTGAGAAAACATTGATGGCAACGTGTCGATGGGAAAAATATCGACTATCGGACTCTTACTATCGATTTATTGTAGACTACCGAACATCGATGGTCATTCCTGCTAAAAAAATCAGATACAATCCCTCAAATTTGCTAGCATCATGGATCCAGCACCTAAAGGTTTAATTAAGGTAGCGTGCTTTGTTGAAACCTTCAACGAGGGTACGAAACTTTTGACACAGCTAGTAGGACTGGAGGTTAATTTAAGCGAATTTGCTTGGTCGAATTATTACGTAGTTAAAATAATTGTATTTCTTATATTCTACACTTAACTTTAGCCACCTGGACCGGCTTTGACGCGGCGAACGCGTCATTTCAAGAGTACTACAAAGATATTTCTGGCAATATCGATATGTTTCTTTGTCTGATAGAGCCGTAGATGTATGGCAACAATAATGATATGAAGGTTCATGCATGATTTTCCATAAAATTATCTTTTCTGCTTTAATTAATCTCGGGTTTTATCTCTTTTCAGGTAAGTTGACCTGAGTGTTGCATCAACAGCTGTTATTTATTGTCCTGAAAAGTTTGTGGAATAAGGCCGGGTGAGTCCAGTACGTCAATTTTATTTTCAAATCCAATTTTTACCTGACCTTTATTTTAAATGGGCCGTCACTCGCTGTTGCGAAAGGAAAGTATTTCATCGTGCTTGTGGGTGAAAGGGCATTCTTGCACGTCGATGGAATGCCATCGTGGCATTGCTGCCGCTGAACTCAGATTCCTCATTCAGCCACTCTACTAGTGAAATACCACGGAATACAGTTGTATTTCACTAGTTTCTCCATGTGGTGGATGGAGTATTGACCTCCCATCCTATTGGCTGAATCTCGAATCCCGAAAGAAGCGTAGATTTTTCAAGGGATACCAGAATCCTATTAGGATGCCATGTGCAGACCACTTCAAATGCATTACTCCGTCCGTAATATATCTGAGGACCCTATGTATGGTTCCCTTCTTTAAAGTCTACTAATGCCGAGGCCTGTTTCGTCACTACTATTCCTCAGCATACCGCATACTACTTCTATTTACGAACCTTCTTACCTACCCAATTAATCTAGTTTTCGGTCGTATTATAAACAAAAATCAGTCTACAAAAAATTTTTAACCTTATTCGATATTGTGCAATGTTCAAGGTTCTGGAAGAGAAAAGTCAAACTGTGAGGCTTAGAATCAATGAAAGGATAACTGATTATATGAAAATGTCAGCTTCGGAATTCAGATAATGGGCGCAGAACATAATATAATGCAAATAAAATTTTGAAACTGTTAACTAATTCTGTTGTTGTGACTGTCTTAGATCGCGAGAATGCAGTGACGGAGTTAAATAATAAGAGGATAATGGCGGTAAATAGAGATAACCTTGCCAACTTAAAGTCTATGAAGTATACACTCCTATCCAGAGAAATTAAAACCAGTGTATTCAAAACACTCATTTAGCCAATCGTGATCTATAGAACTGAAGCGTAAGCTATGTGAGCTACCAATGGGGATGCATTACAAGTATTTAAACGGAAAATTGTGTACAGGATTAATGGCTCACTGAGAGATGAAGTAGTATGGAGATTAATTGCAAAAGATTCGGGTGATATTACGTGTAATGTGAACACCAACGGTTTTCCACAAATAGCAAAAACTTTTATTACGACTCAGGTTTCAATGTACTACGTCATCATCAGGTGTTGGTGTAGTTTATCGAAATTTTCTACTGTTCTACAGTTGTAACCTAGGTCATAATTAAAGTTGTCACTAAAAGTGGAAAAAGTGCATATTTTTATCCATCAATATTGGAGAGGAAGATAGAGAGAGAATGCATTCCCAAATGTGAAGACATTGTGAGATATTTTGAAGTCCCGAAGGCTGGCCTGGTTAGGTCACGTGAGCTGATGAATAATGAAAGGATGCAAAAGGAGTGCTTCATATATGGGAGAATGGAGGGAAATACTAAAAGGGGAAGACCAATAAAGAGATGGATGCAGTCCGTATAAGAAGGCCAAAGTATAATGGGGGTTGCACGATGGTGGGAGGTGCAGAATAGAGATAAATGGAAAGGTGTCGTGAGGAAGGCTATAGCCCACCCTTAGCCGTAGTGGCAGAAGAGGGAGAAATCCTCGAAATTAGGTATTCTGGTCCCGAAAAAATTATGTGTAATATATACAATGTCATACATAGCCATTCCCTTTCGGGGTAGGCGTAGTCGAAGAACGTAGTTGTTGCTGTTAGGCCTAGGAAACTGGCTCTCTTTCAGTAATGTCCTCCGTAATTCCCTATCCTTGCATACCTCTTTCGCTTTTATTACTTTTATGCATTGATTCATACACGCTCTCCTATTCTTAAGACCCATATTTCTCCATTTCATAATATCTTCCACGACATTCAAACATGACTTCCTCGGTCTACCCCCTCCTTTCACACCATTACTCCTCTCTATTACCATATACCTATCTGTTTCGTGTTTCAACTCTCATGCATTCTTGGAACATGATTAAACCAACAAAGCCCATTCCTTTCTAGTACATATATCCATTTATATTCTGAAGCATCCAAGCCGTATTCCTCCATGATCCTCCTATTTCTACCCATATCCCTTCTAACTTTACCGCAAACACTTCTCAGATATCCCATTCCAATTGTATTTAGCCTCCTTTTATGCTTACCGTGATAAATTATGGTTTTGTAGACATACAACAAAGTCGGGAGGGGAACACTTTTGACACATTGCGATTTTTGCTTCCCTAGATAAACATTCATTCCTAGATATGCTCCACACACTACCTACGACTTCCTTCCGGCATTCATTATTTCCTTCCGGCATTCAAAATTACATATATCTTCACATTAAATGCCTCGGGTGATAATGCCACGTGGAGGAAAGTGCGCGGAGCCAATTAGCTAATACATTTTTCTTCATGTTCGTTTGCGCGTGTCTCGTGTATCATTGAGTTTATAAATCAAATCTTTGTCACGCCTTTTTAAGGTCCGTATTGTACAACCCCAGAAATGCATTTTATTGTTTAGTTAATGTTCCCATTTCCACCGCTATTACGTTTGGACGCCGCATAGACTGTGAAGGCTGAGGGTGCAAGACGCAGTCCTCATTTTCTAAATAACCCTGGGATTAGCACAAGTAGCACTTGATTCAGTCAAATTGCCACCTACATACGCACATTCCCTCCCCTCATCACTTCTTACACGGGCGGTTGGCCATAATGGAGGATTTATCCTTTGACGATCTGGATTTTACACTCGTGTTTCGCGTTAATAATCCACCAAAGCATTGATAAGGGCGGAAGATTATTGCCTTAGCTAGGAGGGAGCCCCTTGAATATGGGCGTGTGGCGTCAGATTCCCTGAGTGAGCGGTGGTAGCTGTTATTAGGGAAGGCGACCGACAACTGATATTATTTTCGCTGTGGAGGCTAGGTAAGCTGGTTGGTAAGAGAAGGATTATTTGGGTACTGGAGGAAGTTTTGAGAGATATTAACCCAAGAAATTAATATATTAAGAAATTAATATATCCCGTCGGCATTAATCTACTGTCGACGAAAGGTCCCAAGCGATTCATAGTTTTACTTTCAATCCGACAAACTGGGTACTACCTTTGACAAGAGTGGTTAAGGACGGAAACTGAAGAATTTTTCGAGGAATCGCGGCAGAGTGGCAAGAAGACAGCATTAACGAGCTCCTCATGAATATAATCCCTATCTGACTATAGGAAACTAAGGATAAAGCACTTCAATGGCCGTAAAAAGTTTGGGCACCACTCGTCAGAACAGGCACACGCCAGAAACTAAAAAAATTCCCAATCAGTCCAGATGTAGTGATTTACGGGGAAACTCATTCCCCGCCAGTGACCAACTACAGGACACAGACACTCAACCCAACAGTGGGATCCTTCGTTGTACTGAGGGGGCTCCGAACACAGGGGTTATGATCACCAAGCACTCTTTCTTGTGATTGTTTACGAGAATAGTATTCCGCGCCTGGGACTATCACAGAACTCACACACACCTCACAAGTACTCGAAAATGCAATCACCGACACTCTTAATTAGGGACAACTTCAGGCGGAAAACTGGCTCAGTAAGATTGATGTGAACGTTTGTGTGGTGCTCAAACTTTTTACGGCCGTTGGAGTGTTTTATCCTTAGTTTGCTACATTAGATGCGGTGGAGCTCATCTTCCCCACATTAATCCTATCTGATGCCCGGTTCAGACAAATACGACACGCATTCACACCACACTATCGTAACTCAGTGCTGCCATCACCGGGAATTGCGAAGTATAAGTAAAGAGCAAGAGAACGAAATAAGGATCCCCATACCCCTATGGCGTTTCGAGGCTCTCGAAATGGTTTTCAAAACAAATGACACCCCTGTTTGCCTATTCCTCAAAGTGGTACCATCTCCTTCCCCATTTTGATTGCTTCTTTTGATTATCGTCCTTCATCACTACTGGTTTCCGCTCGTGACACCAGCGCTGACCACTGTCTGGTGGTAGTGTTAAGAACTACTACTTCGTCGGTAACCTACGCGCGTTCACAATGGTTAGCGCCTGCGACAATACGAACAACGGTCGCTACGTTAGTGGTGTGTACATTACTGGCCAAGTATTACTCTTGAAGAGCGCTACGCATAGTACCCAAGTAGCAATCGAAATTCCAGCGAAAACGAATAGTTTTGCCTGCACACATCGTTCCATTCGTCATCGATCTTGTGCACTGAATTACTCTGATCTGTTCCGATCCGCGCTAGCTTCACAACCTTTAAATGGCAAGCTCCTCGAACAAAATAAGCCCTAATTACTTCGTCTTCTGCGCGTTGGTTTTCAAAAGACTTTTATCTCATCACGGAATTCTCGTAGGCGTAATAGAGATGTAATGATCGCCGCTAACGGTCACCGTGGGGGGTCCTCCTTGGTTTGTTGGGGTGCAGGAATGGAGGAGGAGGGACGTTTGGTGTCGGGTTCTGGGGAGTTAATTTCGGCACGCACATATTCGCCCTCGCCCCCACTGTTCGAAACCCCCCCCCCTGACAGTCACCCTCGTGTTCACCCCCTCTCCCTGTATCCCAGCCTTCCAACCCCTTCCGTCATAATTGAAATATATCCCCTTTCGGTTCTCGCTTCGAAAATTTCGCATTCGGGCTGTGCCAGCTTAAACCAACTCAGTTCGGTCTTCATTGAGAGCGCAAAGGGGGTCGGTACAGTGTGTCAGCAGAGGGAGGGTGGGGCGTATGGCAGGGGCGAACAATGAGTTTTTTGGGGGCGTATGCATGGCTGGGAGGAAGGGTAGGACTGGCTCTTCCCCTCGTATAATACCCATTCCTCGCCTCATTAGCGTCCCTATATTCCTTCCTCTGTTTCCCGAACCCTAAGCAGGGCCGCGCTGCATTGTGATATATCGACCGCGATATGCAGCATTAATATGATATCGTGATTGTATTGAGACCGCTGCGGATTTTAGATTAAATTCTGCCGATAATTATCTACTGATTGGTTTGGCTATTATAGTGGGGAGGTAAAATTCGTAAGATCACGAGGAAATGAGTGAAGGCCATTGAATTTTTAATGTATTTGACCTTTTTCAGGAATAAAAAAGTCCGATATATTTCGTCAAAACATTCTACAGTTGTCAAATATACAAAAACTATACCAGGCATTCGCGTTATCGCTATTTTTCATATTCGCTCATGGGAACGAAAGCGTGATCAACATTCTTTAAATGTTTTCAGTTGCTTTAAATACTAGTGTTAATTGAGAAGGAGGGTTCTTAGGATGTCAACTGTGAGCTTTGCCCTTCTGGTGAGGTTTGCATTTTTAAATACAATAGGCGAAAGAAGGAACCGCGATCCTACCCCAGATCTTTTATTTTCGGCACTCTACCCCGTCTCGTCCGTGAAGTATAGTAAAGGGGGGAAAATAACTCAATTAGTATGATAATACCTTTGATACTCGCAACTCAGGTATTTGGCACCATCAAGAATTTGTAGGTGAAGAGAGTTCGTTGCATTCGTATGATATTGCGAGTAAGAAGGCTGGATGGTAAGGGAAAAGTTATGCTAGAAGTGGAGGAGCGATAGAGAGAAATCCGAAGTTGGCATTAGCTTATATTCTAGACGTGTCAAGGGTTCAACTTTTTAAGTGTTCCAACCGACGGATGTAGTACTGTACTTGTTGTGCATTCCACTTAGCAACCAATTACAAATCAGAATTATGTTTACTTAAAAACCCCGTCACTAACGGAATTCGAACCTTTACCATCAGAAGGAAACCCAGTGCTCTCACCATAAAGACAATCGATAAGCTACACGTGCTATATCGTACGATATTGGTATATATTATGATATAATGGTAGGTGTACAGTGAGGGAGGTGGATTGACTCCGGGACGAAACCCTCTAGGCGCTTGGCGCTGCATGTAATGCTCGTAAAAGCGTGTGCCAGTATCTGTACAGAGCCGACGAAACACGTCAAATTGGCTGAGATTCGCAGTTGAAAGTGATTACATTTAGATGTAATTACCTCAAGTACAGTTCTTTCAACCAGAAAAATAGAAAATCTGGAACCATCTTACCTTTGAACTTGGCGCTCGGCTATTGCGGGTCGTACAGCTATAATACGGAAACGTTTGTGTGTTTTCTCACCAAATCCGATCATTTTTAGCGTTCGAATTTCAGTGTCACTTAAATAAAAAAATAAGCTCCAATCTACTGAGCAGTTTGGATATGGTTGGTCTGGTGGCTACGTACTAACTTCCCACGCATAGAGTTTGGGTTCGCATCCCGAGAGGGTCGGCCGTTTTTCTGTGGAATTCCGTTATATAAGTGGGTTCAAAGGTTGCATTACTTCGTATATCAGATGGGGTGTTAAACTGTGGAGCCTTTAGCGCTCTCACATTATTAGCAGGGAAAAACGGACGCCAGGTTCCTTTCCGCCTTTAAAGCCACCTATACCTCCGGCTTACGCCAATCCATACCGCTAGCATTATTCTGCTTGTAATTTATTCTTGTTGTAGGAAGTACCTTCAGCCTGCTTCGAAAGCTCATTGTCTCTTGATATATTTATCGCCACCAGCAATGACTGTGTATTGCTGTGAAGTGGTTTCTAATAACTTTGGAGTGTTAAATGTGAGCCTGCCCTTACGAGGATAAAGAAATAGGTACTTCGTAATTTTCCACACTTTATTTTTCTGACCTGACAGTTTTTGATGGTTTCACGTCATCGTAGAAGGTTGGTGTGCCTGTCCGAAGGTTATGCTCGTGATATTATGTATTAACGAGAAGTAGGTATGTGAATCCTACCCAATGTTTTGATACTTTCAAATCTCTAACGCTACCATCATGTTACGTCTATCAGCCGGAGTATGAGATATAATGCTATGTTATGCGATATTGCTAATTTATTGCCAATTCGATACATCTGTGCTTTTAAAATATGATATTCGTATTGATATGCTATATTTAAATTCAATATGTTTCGCATTCCCCTGAAGGTCGCATTTTCGGACGAAATACGCATTGCTCCCTTCGCTCTTCGAGAGAGCCACTTTGGAATAATAATGATTTTACCTCCCCGCGTTTCAAGGCCATCGTATTGATTTTCGAATCCCTCGCGTCTATCATTTTCCGGCACCCATTTCGAGACACCCCTTTGGGCATTCCGCATAAATGCCATATTTCATAATGGATGAACTCCTTGGAAGTGTTGGAGGAAAGAAATGTGTTGCCCTTGAAGATCTTTTTTGTAGAGGGTGAGCCTAAGTGATTCCGATGGAAAAATGGCTCGCAGAAGTGGAGGAAACGTTATTCTTGTCAATACTGACCCTTTAGCCGAAGGTAGGTTTCCTAATGTTTCATCAGTCTCGTATTTTATTCAGCATAGCTTTGTGGACAAGGAAGTTGGGTGGGCGGGTGCACGATAGCTCCATCGATCATGTCTCAGTCTGCATTTGTCGCCCACCCCATTTTCATCCTAGTTTCCATGTTGTTTTTTTGTATACATAGTAAGTTTCATATATGATTGACAGTATAGGTATCTATGGAGATTCTTTTCCTGTGAAAATCTCCATTAGGTCGGATGTGCAATGTTGCCAATAGCGTCAGGAAAAATAAAAAAAGCTTTGAATTATACCAACACTACACCTATGAGTCTGTAATTATGCAAATAATATTCTCTGAAGTAACTTTCTTAAATTTAGCGCGTTGTTGGAAATGATTTCCTACGTGGCGTAGAGGTAAGTGCACGGAGCGTAATTTTGGCAACAGCGTTCTCTATAAGGACCACTCCGTTTATGAAATGTGGAACGCTCTGTAGGTGGGTGGACCATCAAGGGTTGGTAAGAGAGGGGTTACATGAATATAGAATTTGGTGGAATCCCAAGCCTAAATTGAGTGTTATGTTTGGAGTAGTTAAAGCGCATTACTTCTTCCATCCGATGGTACGTTTAACTGTGGACCCCTTGTCTCCTTTAGTTAAGGGTAGGCTAATGCCAACGCAAGGTTTCTTTCCACCTGTTCTCCATTTCCCATTTAATCCTTCCCTTACCAACCTATCCACCTTTCTTAAATAGCGAAAATGATATCAGTTGTATAATTTTAAGCTTCCCCGGCGAATCTTTAGGTAGTAAGTCCATCGGTTTTTCCACCGGGTCATGTTCTCCATTTCTTCCAATGTTTCGAAAGACGACTCGCCCATCATCTTCAGGAATCCAGGGTTACCAGGATAGAGAAACTGACCCAGTGGAAATTCCGTAAGATTTTCAACCAAAATGACCTCAGTTGTTGGCCGCCTTGCCCAAGTCATCATCCAACCTACTAGTAGTTTCGACATTTCGGCACCGTATATACTTCCGGGATTAAGAAGGGTGGATCGCAGCCGCCGAAAACAGTGCCATGGCCACCTACTGTTAGTCATACCCTGTCTCGCCCTTGGTTGTTTGCTAATTTGGGAAGGTGACCGAAAACTTATGTTATCTGCACCATTTAGGACAGGAGGTTAGGTTGGTAGGAAATAAAGACCTGGGGGTGTAGGAAGATTGGGGATACCCAGCGCCGGCATTAGTCCACTCTTAACGAAAGGCCCCACGGGGACCACAGTTTAATGTCTCATCAGATGGGTGGAAAACTAGCGCTTGATGTGCTCTCTGCATCACATTTAGGTAGGGATCGGGATTACTCTGAAAATTTTCCCCCACCAACGATATTCGAACCCATACTCTTGGAAAGAGGAGCCAGTTCTCTAGCCACCAAAGCAAACCGGCCTTCCCTTAGCTTTCACCAATCTCATATTTTATTTACGTGAGCGTTATAGACGAAGGTGCTTTGGGGCGCGGTGCGCCGTGGCTGGGTCGATCGCATTTCCAGTGCTTTATTTGCCGACTATCTTGCTTTCCTCCTTCGGTTCTAAAGTTAAACTTTTTTTCGAGGATGTTGGATATGATTAGTCTTCCAGCACTCCAACTTGGCTTAATCAAGCTTCTTCCCTCATGGAGCTGTCTGCTTTGTTATCGTCTTGCCTGCAGTTTTTGTGAAGGGTATCAATCATATACGTCGCCGCTTAAGACGGCTTCCAGTTCCTTAGATGTGCTCCGATCAATCATTTCCACCCCTTTTGTCGATGCAGTGTGTCCCCTCCATTCCAAACTGGCCTTACCCGATCGAATTCTCCCCTCTTCATCAACACGCTACGTCCTCAGGCACTGGGAGATGCATTACCCATCTGCTTCCCGCTATGGTAGTCTTCGCTTTTCATCTTCTTCCATTAGTTAAGCCCTCCTCTTATTTGGGTTCGGTTTTTTCATTAGCTCGCCTTTTGTGAGTAGTGTGGCGGTCGCCGCGCCGAACGGTGGTTGCAGTGAGTCTAAAATTGCTTAGAAATTGCCATGATAAAGAAATTGGCCAGGACCAGGATTCGAACCACTGACCTTTGGCTTGCCGGGCCAATGCGCAGTCCACCATGCTACCCAGGCTTTCTAATTCTCGTGGCAATTTTTGAGAATGCCAGGGAACTACTGCATTGCCCTTGCGGTCCCTCAAGGATCTCAACGCAAGGGTGAAGAGGACTTCAAAGAAGCCACAACTCGTGAGGCTGTATCCTTTACCAGCACGCGTATAGCCACTTATATGAAGATATTCATCTCTTTCGGAAGTATGGCGATGAACTACGCAGACATTTCCGCGAGCAAAATATTTTTTCGTGGCTTTTTCCATTTCCGTACTTTCGGCAGAGATGAATACATTAATATCTGAAGTTTATTTTTACGTGAGTACGTTTTAAAAATGTCTCATGATCGTGTACCAAGGATATATGTAACGTTTAGTGGGTGATTCATTAGGACGCTATAGATTCGTGACTAATTGTACGACTGAGATAAATGCGGTCTCTTTCGATTGGATAAGATGCAAATGTGACCTTGCCTTGCTTCTGTAAGGCGCGGATGGCCCCGGCGATTGACAACCTTTTTGGGCGTGGGTGAAAATTTCGGCGGAGTACTTCGTGTGATTTCGGTGTCTAATGGACCGATTTTAATGCCAAACGAAAGATCTTGTCTATATGTCTTTTTTATGGAGGTTTCACTACGACTGTGTTAGTCAAATCAAATACTGAGATCCATGTTTTCGGGTTTGTTGTTGAAAAAAAACTACGTCTCCTGATGGAATGCCTCAGCTATTAGGAAGCAACATAAAGATACAAAAAATGCAGATAAATCGCCGAAAATATTTTTAAATGAACACTTTTCCAGCCATAGGAGCCAACTGCGTCGCAATTTTTCTTGAACTCACGCATTTTGACATAATTTTCTATCGATTTTGCTGATTACTCAAAAAATAAGTTGGATTGGTGCTTTAAGTGTCTCGCCATTTAATACCATGCGAGAGCTCATTTCTAATGACCCGTTTTTCGAGAAAATGAAATTTATATCGAATCGATATGGTCTATTTTTCCATGTTTACCCACTCTTGCCACGAACATATTGAGATTTCAAGTTCAATACGTGAAAAAAATAGCGTAGGATATTTTTCATATTAAACCAAGGACACTTTATGTAAGCAACCGGAGTATGAATAAAATGGCATTTAAGTAATTTGATGTAAACACCTTAAACCAAGCAATTGAATTTTTCTACTGCTATTTATTGGTGATAAATAAGAAGTAGGTGATAATATTTCATGTAAAATTGACCATACTCACCCAAGTGCCCTGGGAGAAGGGAGCACAGTATGTAGTTCATCGAATCGTAAAGGGAGTCTGATTAGCCAGTGACGTAATGGCGACGTAGTATTTGCAAGTTAATCCATTCCGGCTAAGTAACTTCCTAAACCATAACACTTTTTAAATAAATATTCTCTTTAGATCGAATATAAATTACTACGATGCGAGCATGACCTTAAGTTGGCGCGAAGCTCGTGTGGTATCCCGCGGTGGCTGGCGGCCATTTTGGACCAGGGCAAATATTTCCGCGCGCAAACGAAACATTCCGGTTATATGATCTCCGGTGAAATATTTTCTTGGCATAAAGTCCGATGTCGGTACCTTCTTTGACAAGTCTACCGTCAAAAAGTTATCGGAATAATGTAATCTACAAAAGGAGAACTCTTAGTATACATCAAGGTAAATAAAAAGGCTACGTTGTGGTTAACGTTAACCAGACCTTATGTGATTTTATGTATTTATTACAGACATACAGGATTTAATGTATCGTATCTCAGTTAAAAATACATAATAAAATTAAAGAATTTTTTACAGGCCGGTGTCGCGCAAAAAAAAACACTTCAAATATCACTGGCTTCCAGACAAGAGTGGTGCTCACGTGTCCTGGTGCCCCCGGCTAGTATAAGCGGGCGTGTTCGCATGCAAATGGCCGCCTCTATCTCCCCCACCGCACCATTCTCTCTGCTTTTGTCCTCCCCTCCTCGCCCCCTGCACCTCCTATCCCCAATTTCCATCAACCCTGCTCCCCGTCATTCACCGAGCAAAAGGGCCACCGCGAATTTTATCAGCCGACGTACCCTCCCGACCCTCGCCGAATGCCCATAGCCGGTCATTCTATAGAACTTTGGCCGTCTGGGCAAGTGGGTGGCGTCCAGCATTATTAATAGACACTCCCCTCGATACTTCCCCTCTTAGGCTTCTGGGGCCTTATTCAAAAAAGACTCGACAATGCCTTAGACGTGATGTCAGTGCCTTGACAAATCTTAACTTTTAGAAAGGCATTGTTTTAAGTTTTCTATGTTCTGACGTCAAAAGTCCGTCATTCTCGAGGCTGGGAAATTCGGAATCCCTCCCGGAATATGGCCTTATTCAGGAAGGTATGTTTTAATGGGCCTTATTCTTCAAGGTATGACGGTATTATCTAGCAGCGACAATTACAAAATTTCGACGTCACAGTCTCAAAAAATCAAGGTTGTGGCATTAATAATGTTGAATTTAGTCGAAGTTTGGCGTCAAAACTTCGACATTGTCGAGTTTCGATATTTGCGAGCCCTACCAGAATACCGCACGTGGACTCTTCTGTTTCGATATTTGTTTTCTCGTGCGTAAATTTGTTGAATTTGCTGTACCATATGGCTGTACGTATTGAAATGAAGGCAGTGACTTCGTCGTTCCGCGTAAGATTGATTGTACACACAATCAGGGGAATGACCACCTCCCTCTTCCCCCCTATGCTGTTGTCTGTGTGGAGTAAAACGGTGTGCTCTGTAGAAATTCTTACGATGATGACGCCCAACGTCCTGGGTCTTAAATATTGTATGCGGAGAAACCAAATTATTGCCTTCATTTCAATCTTCCACTATTTTCCGACTGTTGGGGTTCGGGTGTCCATTACTTGGTCATCCATGTGATAGGTTTAAGGTGGATCAACGAATCTCTTCTATAAAACGTTTGACCAGGTCAATTCTGTAAAGTTTTTATTGAAAACTGGCTTTAATGGAAGGTTTAATCGCCTGCTTGCACAGTTGACCAATATTAGTAGTTATATGACTGATTTTTTCACACATGTAATGGAAATCAATAATGAAATAAAATGAAAACGTTGTACTTTTTTCTCATTTTATAATACAGCGCGACAATGGTTTCAAAAACTTGTCTTTATCATGGATCCCTCCCGGTCTCGAAAAATGGTGTCAATCTAATCCTTGATAATGACTCAGGTTTTTGAAATCATGGTTGGATTGAACCATGCAGTGTGGAAACCGTTTACAATTTTTTATCATTTCATTGCAAATATTGCATAATTGATTAGCTTTTGTGAGCTGGAGTGCTTTTTGAATTGGATATAGAAGGCAAAAACCGCAATAATCCCTTTCATCGAACGTTAATAGCCCTTTTCATTTAATTATCCATGATCCTGTAGCTCGTTCTATAGGAATTCGCCAGGTGCTTGCAATGGGTAGACTTCATTCTTCACCACTGTTTCATGATACTATCGATACATCATTGGCTCGTCATTGTATTCGCTTGCATTTGGAATATACGGCACTGGATTCAATACGTATAAAGTTATATTTAATAAACTCAGAGTGCATTTCAACGGAATCTTACAGGTGAACTCAAATCATTCTCGCTGAATACGGGCTCAATACTGGGAGGCTATAACCAGTAATTATCAATTCGAAGCTTGGTTTGCACTAGCTTTCCATTCTACTCTCATCTCTGCCAGCCGCGTATTTCTACGTAATTGTGTACTTTGACGTATTTCATGATTTGCTTGTATTCCATTCTTGGTCTTCCTCTATAATCTCTACCATTTATTTCTCCTTCCAATATTGTTTTCATCAGGCTGTTGTGTCGAAGAAATTTCCCAACAAGTTTGTCTCACTTCACAGAGTTTTCACTATGCTTCTTTTTTCTTCTGCTCTTCGTAGAACTCCTTCGTTAGTGATTCTCTTCATCTATTTCATCTTCATCATTCTTCGGTAACACCACATTTCCATTGTTTTCAACCTCATTTGCTCTGCAACTGTTATTTTTCATGGTGCACTGGCTATGTGGTAGCAAACAAGTACATGTCTTTTTAAACATTTTCATATTAAATGACGATAGCATTAAAAGTTTGTGATAAATTTAATAGTTCTATCTGTTTTCAATTTTAATTCCACAAAAAAACCTCTGGGGCTGTCGTAAATTCTTTCAGATTTGGATGCATCACTTTAATTAATGAAACAGAATGTATGTACGTATCAATGCACTGTTTAAACCTCTACCTTAACATTTAAGGCTTAAACACGTCACTCGCTGGAAGAAATAAAGTTATGGACATATGCTTATATTACAGCTGCTGTCCGTAATATAGAGTCTTTTATTTCAACTAAGCAAACTAAGATAATGGATTCCACCTTTGCCTTGACACAACGCAGTGGTGAGGGAGCCTCCTTAATCAGCTTCCCTAGGTTGGTTTCCAACCCGATAAAGGTTCAAAATACTTAAGAATAGGGCGATCTCGTTGACGTTTCGTTAGCTGCTTAGTAGATGCGGGTTTCAACCTTTTCCCCTCCACGTAGAAAAACCGCAGGACTCATCCCTCATATCTTTCATGAGTGGGCAAAGGGAGAGTGGGAGGGAAGAAGGCTGTGTGTGGTTATGTGGTGAACCTTAGGGGGGCCTTTCGGTTTGCGTGGGTCGCACAGATAAGGGTTTTCTCCTTGGGTGGGGAGAGATTTTCTTTATTGCACTGCAGACGTTTGTGTTGAGGGACTCGTGCGCTCGCTGGTCCCTTTATTTTTTGTTCTGGGTCGACTTTAGTATGTGTGTGTGTGTGTGAAGAGTAGGAGGAGTAGGAATGCCTCCACGCCTCAAACCCTTGGGCCTTCACTCCACCCTTTCTTACCCTTGAGCGTCGTAAAGGATCGCTCCCTTTGCCACGCCGCCGCCCTCCTGTGACCTCTGACGACTCCCACGCCCTGCTAGGGATCTTTCAGCTCCCCTCTATCCCCCAAACATTACGATCTCTTTCTCTCCGACTTCTCTTCAACCTCTGCATTCTCGGCCCTCCACCGTTCCCTTTCATATTATCGGGCCAACTCCTCTCATAATATCGGTCGAGGTTTATAACTGCCCCGCCCACATATTGTTGCCGGGATTGCCTCATTCTTCTTGCACCCTTGGGTAGGAGTGGGGTCGCTGCAAAAGTTGACAATGGACCCTAGGTTTGTTTTAATCAATTGCGCTCGGGTTATTGTTCTTTGTTTTTCCTTCTAGTCCTTTCCATTCGCTCTAGTGCACTGCATACTTCGAAATACAACTAATAGTACGCTAGAACAACACAGCTAGTACGCGCTTGCTTTACAATCGTTTTAGAACCGGTTCACTAGGCAGCGAACTTAAAAACAGATTGGGAGTAGAGTTGATGTGTGCTAAGCAATAAAATACATTCAATAATCGCGTCCGCGATTGTTTCTAATGTGTTGGTTTTCATCAAATGTGTCCAATTTTTTTTTAAATAGTCTTGATAGTGACTATATTCGAATTTTATTTTTTTATTTCAACAGCTGTTAGAAGCATGGAGTAAATATAGTGTAGTTAACGGTGCCAAAATATTGTTTTATATATCTGAAATACTCAGTAATTAGATAAATATACCTATATCAGTCTAGCTTGACTAATCACGGTGAAAACGGCTACACCGCCGAAGGTTATATTTTACGATTCTGTAAAAATTACTGCCATGAGTAATGGATTTCATTTTAAAACTGGTTGAGGAAACTAACAAACTACAATGTAAACTTTTTTACGTGATCTATGCCTTAGAAATTCCTCTTTGTTTTGCCTTGCATATTTACCCGTACCATTTATCGTGGAAAATGGCTGGTATTTTTTGGCAAATAACTCGAAAAGTATACTGGTAAGTGTATGATATTTTTTATATCATTGGAAAGATGGGGTACTTTTCTTTATGATGAGGCCAAATTCATTGAAATTTATGTGAAATAATATCTCGCTTTAAGTACCGTAATCGTTTACTCCCTCTCCATTTTTTTCCGAAACCAAATATAGAAAGACACCTATCTACGCATATCCTCGTTCCTCAAAGACCGTGGTCATAAAATGCATGTCTTTAGTCTCTCGGTCGCTCGTCCCTTCGCGCGCAATTATCTTGTCAGCCTCATGCATGGAAACTTGCCTCATGTGGGCATCCTGTGAAAATCTATTCGAGGAAATCCTGAACGTGAAGCGATGAAAAGCGGGATGCCAAGACGTCTTCAGAGTGATGGGAAGGGATTGGGTGTAGATCAAAGTGAACCCAAGGCTCCCACTTCTACGTAGTACCCTGAAAAAGCTACCTCAAGGTGGCAAGGGATTTGTGGCAAGGGATGAATCGATATGCCAAGGGAATCTTGACATGCGCAACGCTCTTTGATACAAAATTTGAAGAAGTTGTGAATAGTAATTGGTTTTATAAATATATACGTTAATGGAGATGCATCAATGTGGAATGTTAAGTTAGGATGAGCTAGACATGCTGTTAGTATTATTTGGGGTATAAAAAATTACATATAGTAAATTGCAAACTAGCTACTCTACCCTATGAAGAGGGAAAATTTAACCACCATTCAACACACTACGTTCCGCAAATTTATTACAAACTACGAGTATTAATGCATTAAGCAAATGCACGGAAATATCTGGTAGGTGGTGAATTGTCACCAGCAGGCGCTACATTATATGCCACAAATGTTATGGAGACTCTTTAAGTATTTATGCATTATGCTAATACGTGCATGCAAAGAGGAATGAGAGTTGTACATGAAGCATGCAGTACGTGCTGTAAATATCACTTAGCATTTTTTAACAGAAACGTTATGAAGATAATTAGCTAATTTACTATTCTACTTGTGAAAAAATCAAATTTTTATGTCTCTATGGCAAATATTATGATCTATAATCTAATTATTTACGGAAAAAATGACATTTCAAACTTGACCTCATAGCAGTACAATTCCCTAATTTTGTGATTATGTTCTAATTGACCGTAAGATACAGGGGTTTACATTTTGTTTTTGACTTCGTTATGAAATTATTTCTCTTCAAACTTTCTTAAAAGATTTAGTCCAATTTTAACTAACGATCTAATGGTAATTCCCATCCTTTTTACGGTCATAGGCTTATGACCCTAATTTTATTATCTAAACGACCTTTTTCATATTTTGTCGATCTCCGCTCCGCACGATTTATCCCAGTCTTTATTCCTACCTAGTTAAGAATCCCATATGCTGGTGGAGAGCAAGGTCTGTAGAGTACAGGTTGTCTCTATTCCTTACCACCTCCACCTAAGTTTTAGCCTTCTGATGTCACTAGAAGCCAGAATGGACAGGCGGGACAGGCTGTATAGCTTACTGCGTGCATTATGAGGCGTAACTTCATTTCAACGGACGATTAGTATACTTGAAGAATTTAGATTTGAGCATTAAGTAGCGAGAGATAGAGAATTATGTAGTGAGTTCAAATAATATTGCACATAACACAGCCAAGGTACAAACTTTCGCTAATGTAGTCATATGATAATCACGTGAATATAAAGACCTGCTTTATATTTTCCTGATATAATAGTAACATCCAAATAATTTCTAATATCCTTGGTAATATCATTTTCTACGTAATTTAACTACTGACAAGTGCGATATCTCCATCATACGGCAAATACAGAGGAGAAAACATTACTTCATCACCATTCAAATATAGCTGCGAAACGAATCGTATTATTACCGCGGACTTAAGCGCAATGAAATTAGATATTTGGCCGCTAGTGAAATAAAACGCCATACTCCAGTAAGATTTTATATCTTTCTCAAGGTTTATATCATTGGGTTTCTCGTCGAGTAGTTGCAGAATATATAATCCATTCCCCTTTCTCATTAAGCCAAATTACTTCTATGCAAATGACTAAAATGAGTTACAGCAAACAAATCGGGTCAGCGGTAGTCCTTGCAGTAGTAGGTGAATTTCAGGATGAATTTCCGAGAGCTTAGGGGTATAGGTTAACAGGTAGAGAGCCAAGTAGATTTTTTGAAAGACTGCACAGAACTCAAAATTCGTAACTGTTATCGAATTAATGACCTTCAGGATGAACTAAGCGTATTATTTTCTTGCAATAATGAATATTGGCTATTAAGTAATTTACAATTGCAATTTAACACTTAGGCAAAAAAAACTTAAATTTTCAAAAAGAAATAATTTTTAGGCATCCACAATGCTTTTATTGTTGCACGTTAAGAACATGACTTGTTGAAATATAATTTTAAACGAAACATTTAATGAATTAAATAACACAAAATGTAAAACTGCTAGGGTATTGGTCCAAGCCCCAGCACAATTATTGCACTGCCTTTACAATGGGTAGTTACCTTTAGCTGAAAATTTTATTTGAATTTCTCCAACAATAAGAATCAACTGCAGGAAAAACCATAGATATATCATTAATAAATATCAAAAACAACAATGGGCCCGATTTAGATCCTAGGGGTAGGTACTCCGGATATAACAGTGTACTTTTAGTTTTTAAATAGCACATATTTCTGTCTGTTGTTCAAATGGGACCGAATAAGTTCTATCACCTTAGGAGATACATTAACCACTTTCAATTATGAGATTAGCAATTCATTATCTACAGTATCAAAAGCTTTCCCAAAATCTATATATATGAAATCCTAATACTTAAAATGCGCGGAACAAATCCGAGACGTTTCGTAATTAAAAGGATCCTTCCTCTTACATCTTTCAATCCAGATGGCACGCAGGTTTTCTTAGGTATTCTGTAATAATGTATTGTATTTAATATTCTTCCACTAAATGCCTTGTTTTTGCCATGCTTTTTGAACACAATGCAATGGCACACGAAGTCCCAGGCATGTTATCGAGCTGAAATCAGATATACACGAGTTAAAATGCAATTTATACACAACTAATTATTTTCTAGAGAAAGATACAAAGTTTTTACATACCTGTTGATTACAGTCCTTCTTACTGTAACTGTTTGCTTGATAAAAATGTCAGCGTGACCACAAGAAAAAACTTACGAATTATTTTTATCTCTCACCAGCTGTTCTCTCGCCTTCTTCGCTTACTATGGGTCAAATTTAATAATTGTATTCATAAAATTGCTCTAGAGCATAAATAAATACAATAACGTGAGAAAAAGCTCCAAAAACTCGCTCAAAACGTAACTCAGCAGCTCTCGTGCACTTAGCTCTCACAAATAAATGGCCTATACTGGCTTCCAATGACGTCACGAGACGGGAGAGTGGGGGATGAAGACAACCTGTACTCTACAGACCAGGTCTTGGGTGGCGAGTTCCTTGTGAGGTCCATAGACCTTTAATATAGGCCTTTAATGTAAGACCTATGGTAGGGCCTAACGAGGGAGGAGTTCCCTCTTTTCTTCGAGAGGGCTTGGTAAGCGTACATCAACGCCCTCTGGAGGAAGTAAGTGTAGACTTCGAGTGGGGGAGGGGCGAAATTATTTCTGTCGCCTACGCCGGGGCATCGCGCTCACGAGGGCTCATCCTCATTAGGCCCCGCGCAGCGCGTGAACCCTTTGCTTGACCTTTTCATTTCCATCGTCGGGCAGTGCCAACGTCCTGAGTCCGACCCACCCCGTGACGACAGCTTTGAGACCGGAGATTTAACATCGGCTCACTGTGTCTCTCTTTCCAACCTATAGTTTATTTCTAATGACTTGGCAGGGTTCTCCTCCCCCCGGCTGGCCCCGCCTTCCCAGCTTTCTTTCTCGGACTCGGACTTTTCATTAAGCTGTTGCGTGGAAAAGAACTATTTTCGACGATGTATAACAGTATGTCCTACCAATCATACTCAGTTAACACTGAGCGTGTGTAACGCGTCGAAGTCGAATTCTATGCTATTTTTACGGCGTCAGCAGTTACTCAACTCGAGGGTGATGGAACCATGGATACTAGAATTTAATAATAACAATATGCGTTTATTGGCGCAGACCAATAGGCCTCAAAGTCATTTTGTTTACATATATATATATATATATTTTTAAGGATAGCAGACTTCCAACTTAGGCGTGATACCTTTTTTTAAGCTGCCAACCGTGGCGTCACTGTCATGAATGAGTCATTTGAATCAGATGATCCCTATGCGTCATAAGTATTTTCGTTTTTTTAAATTTCGAACTTTGGGAAATTACGGCTAGTTAGGAAGAAACTAATGGTTTTATTCGTCAAATTATAATGTTAGAACGATCACTACCACAAAACAAAATCTTTAGCGCCAGTATGGGTAATGAGCGTAATTCACGAATACTTGAACTCGGTAATTCATACTTTCAATGATCACATCATAGAAATTTACATCACAATGAGATGAAAAACCAAAATCTGTCAAATTAATAAGAGGTCTGCAATGGATACATAGGTAATCATCAGCATCGACCACGCCTTGCTGTACGGTAACGTAAAGAATACAAGTGAGTACTTACACTATCCTTAAACAAGCTTCTGTTCTTCACAACTAAAATTTAGTTCTTTATCACGGTTGTGGAATACCCTGTGGAGCATCCAGGAACAAAGCAAGATCTTTTACCCATTTTTAGTCGAGCAATCAATCTTTTTCTTTGCCGAAAATTGGAAATCCCCACTAGCCGCCATTCGTAAACAAAGTAACAATGTACCTCAGAGTCCTCACTAAGCCACCTATCGAAGGGCTTCAAAAAATTAAACAAAAAAACATGGAAAAGCGCACTGAAATTGGCGGGGCTGGATGGGACAGTAGTAATCTTGCGTACTTTTTATTATTTGACCAGTTTCGATGGTTTCACGTCATCATCAAAGGTGGGTACAAATCTCTGTTTATCCTCGTCATAAGTGTCCATTTGAAAAAGCTACATCGCCTACTTTTGCTTCTAGACATGAGTGGTATGATAGTATAGCTATAGCAAAACTTGGTGGTACTCACCAGTGAAGAATTACAGTGGAAACGAAAGCACAGGAAATAGGAAGCCTGGGTAGCGTAGTGGTCTGCCCATTGGCCCGGCAAGCCGAAGGTCCGCGGTTTGATTCCAGGTCCAGGCCGATTTTTTCTCTTCTAAATTTCTACGTATGCTGGAATATGGACAAAACAAATATCATTTCATGGTGTATCATATCGCGTGATAGTAAACCTTGTGGCTTTCGAGGCAAACATTTTGTCGGAGTGTGATTCTGGAATTCAAATCTCCCCTAGCCCTTGTATCTTGGTCTTGGGGAGTTAATGAAGAATACGCTACGGAGAGCCGAGGAACCCCCACGGTGCTTTTGTGTTTCTGTGTTTGCTTTCTGTCTGTCTTCGCCACACGTCAATCGAAACCGCCTATCACAATCTCCTACACTGCGCCCTCCTCTGGCCACACTTCTCTCTTGCTTTCATCGGGTAGACTCTTCGAGGGTCTTCTTCCTCATCTTCCCATCTTTCGGACCGCCACCCTTGGGTATACATACGTCGATCAAAATCCCGCCTTAACAATAGCATCCTATTCTTCTTACGTTTAAAAATAGCATTAACTCAACTTTTCCACCACGAAAAACTTAGTGCAGTAATAAGATAACAGTACAATGCTTCCGAAAAGAGCAACATGCTGTAGTTTCCTTTTTAGGTTTGTACTAATTTTCAATTTTCTAATGTTTATTTAAATCAGAACTAATTTCTCATAGTGATTTAATGATGCTTTCTCGTATTGATATTCTGAGAAATACTTCTTATAATTATAATTTTGGCAATTTCTCATTCCGGAAACATCATGAAACCAAGTGTAATTAGTTGTAAAGTTTTTATTAGAATTACTCGCATGATCCGACAATGCGAACTGCGACGCATTTTGTCTGAAACCCATACCGATTGCCTTGTGGCACAGAGAGTGTTGAGGCCGTTTTGCATGAGGCAATTAATTGCGCAGTTTGAAGTACAGAAATTGCTCTAACTCTGGTACGGACGTAAAGCAGGGGCTATGTTCATGCCTTTTCTTCATGCATTCGCGCAGTCGTTCTAGGAAGTCCCCGCTTTAATTAACGCAAGTTTTACTCCGCATCCATCCATGCATAAGACTGTGCAGTAAGATGCCTCGTATAAAACGGCGTTCAAAAGCGCGTTATTTTGTCCAAGAAAGTATTTTTTTGGTAGATGGTGAAACTTGGAGTACTTCTGCTAATAAGTTTCAACTCTCGTCGTACTTTTAAGTTGTTGTCGCACTCGCTCGTGCTTCGTGAGCTCAACGGATATTTTCTCACCGCGCCCGGTTTTATTTCACTTTTATTTCCCGGGTGCAAACTGGCACCCTTGGCCTTCAGCTCTCACGGTTATGCGTCGAGTAAAAAGGGACATAACTCCCGCAAGCTGTTGCAGAACACGCCCTCGAATACCTTCGCGGAATCTCACCGCTCTGCCGCCGTTTGTGTGGGAATTCAACCGAGCGAGCCTCCTCGTAAAAACTCATCCCCTTCTCCATCTCTCTCCGGACTCACCTTCTCCGTTAGGCGCCCTGTGTATCCATTACTTCCGCCTCTCCTTATAAAAAGGGAGTGCCCGCGTCTATTTTCCATTCCCTTTCGCTCGTGACTCCCTTCGTATTGCGTGTTTGGTGTGTTTTGCGGAGACCTACGTCGCTGGCGTGAGATGCAGTGAGGGAAAACGATTCCTGACTTTATATCAAGAGATGGCTTCGTTCGGGGGTCGTGGCGTCTTGACGTAGTTTTATCAGGTGTCTATTTCTTTGTGTGCGGCCTGTGTTTATACTTAATACATTTTTAAACTCTTATTTTAAAAAGGCCGCTGTCGACGTTTTCAATTTGTTTTTTCTTCATTTTACACTTAACTTATGATAAGCGTATACGTATAGCTTCTAATCTCTTTAGCTCGTGACTCCTTCCGTATTGTATGTTGAGTGTATTTTCCAGAGACATTCGTACCTTATGTGATATCTGCTTGGGGACAGTGACGGGTTAACACACTTGGGGGCCTGTAGGCAGTACAAGCAACGTTGATAAACAAGTCGCAAGAGAAGAAAGGGGAAAAAATTCTCAGGGCCCCTCCAGGGCCCCCAAAGCCTTGGGGTTCATAGGAAACTGCCCACTTTGCCTTATTGGTAATCCGGCACTGCTTGGGGACAAAGTCTTCTCTGTTGTGGCACCGGGTGAGTCTTTCCATAGCTGACGTTTCAACGAGCAACTCGCTCATCTTTCTCAGGAGAAAATGGAGTATCTCATTTTTTCCCTGAGATTGATGAGCGAGTTGCTCGTAGAAACGTATGAGTCTCTCAGTTTTTCCATGAGCTCGAAAGCGTCGGCTATGGAAACCCGGTGCCACACCCGGGAGTACTTTATCCTTGTCACTTTATCCACCGGGAAAGCCTGCGGTCTGTCATATCTGCTCAACTTTAAAGGCTTATAAACACGGAGACATTTCTAGTGCTTGGTATTGCTCCAAAAGATGCCGGAAACATGTGTCGTCCTCTGTACTCCAGAGTCCTCTACTTCGCGACTATATTGAGAAATCGCTATGTGGAGGACTCTGCTTCACACGAGCATCGTATAATGTTTGCTATTTTTCCTGAAAATTGGTACCTGTAAGAGATAGCTTAAATAAAGTTGTGGAAGGTTACTTAGTCTTTCAGTTTATAAAAAAAGACTATGTTCCAACTATTTTAACGCCGCGCCGCCGCCTGGCTTTGCTCGTACACAGTGGTGACATTTGTCGCTGCCACGTATGTCATTATTCAAGTCTTACCAATCTGGCACCGGAATGTCAGCCATGGATCATAAAATGTAATGCGTCTTTACAGGCCTTAAGAGGCAGCGAGAGAAAACTATCCGCAGCCTTCTATCATGATCTGCTCAGAACTCATATACAGGCGTATTACGTAGCTTAGTCAGTCGTCTGCATACAGGGGCGGATCCTGGGAGCAACCTTGGGGGGGATTTGGAAAATTTGTATGAGAAAATGGGTCTGTGCGTACACGCGTATTCCTGCGTGCTTATATGACTCGCATGTCTAAAATCTTATGCCTAATCAAAACTATGCCTATGTATTATTAATATTTCAATTAGCGATTTATTTAACATCATTAACTATGGATTTGTTAACTCCTCTCTGCAAATACTATCCGCGATCTGGTGATGCCTGTACAGGGAACGTCGGAATGGAAAGGAAGTAACATTCAACGAATTATCTGTCAGTGTATGCATTTCTTTATTCTCAAATACCCGTCACCCACTTGTGCTCAAGCCAATTACTATGCTCCCTACTCTAATATAACTATCCTTACCTGCATCCCACTTTCATAGAATTGTAACGGGCAATAGAATTGGTACGGGCTGGTGGGCTACGTTACTTTTACATCAGACCTCGGATAATGTGGAAAAGTTAACAAAACTGGTTCATGACAGCTGGTTCACTAGCGGTAAAAGTATATGAAGATGAAATAAGAGATATACTATACCGGTTTATGGAGAGGTTAATTCCGTTTTACGATGTAGTTAAAAAGTATAAAAATGTTCTTTGAAAGTCATGTTGTACTGCTAAAATCCAAAAAGTGTTATCTTTCCCTATTTCGCTAGGGAAACCATGAAATTCTTACCTGAACAAGGAATTGTTTGCAATTTACATGAAAAACAAGGTTAAACACTTTATGAATTAGCACTAATCAAAATAAGTTTTTACGTGAGAAATACGAAGAGTATGTTTTAAAAGTGTGTGATAGAGGTGAAATAACTATGAAATGGAAGATATTTGCTTTACAACCTTGCAAGAAATACATACCTATCAACTTGAATGAGAGAAATCCAAACGAAAAGGTAGGTCTCGAAAAATGTGATGACTTTTCATCTGTGGAATCCGTAAATACTACTATAGTCGGTGAATTCATATTGTGGAATAGTACAAAGTCTTTTATTTAACATGTTCAGTGCAACTAAATTCCACAGAGTATCGGCTGCCTCCATTGACATTACTATAGTCGGTGCCTCAAGCAGTTGCACGATGCGCGTAGGCATTATTCAGTGCAACATGGAATTGTAGTTTCTTGGTGGCAAGCTGAATAGGATTTTGTGGAATGAATAACCAGAATTATTTCAATCCTAAAGGTACTGAAGTGAGATGCTTGTAGGAGAAAATTTCTTGCAAACGGGTTGCATTCGATTTCGTGCGCAGTAGAAGAGTCAAGAATTATATTCGCAGTGATTACTGAGAACTTAAAAGGCAGCGTTTGAATGCAATGGCATAGATAAAGTAGACTATGGTAGACTAGTGCAGCCTAAATACTGTTGTCATGACATTATTCTTTTAATTAAACGGTTCTGGATACGTGCGATATTCCACAGAGGAAAAATCATTCGCCTTGACCGGGATACGAACCCGGATCCCTCGATTTCGCGCCGAGTGCTTTAACCAGTTAAGCTACCGAGGCGTCCTTCTCCCCTGTGGATAATTTGGAGAAGGACGCCTCGGTAGCTTAACTGGTTAAAGCACTCGGCGCGAAATCGAGGGATCCGGGATCGTATCCCGGTCAAGGCGAATGATTTTTCTTCTGTGGAATATCGCACTTATGTGCACTTGCGGGTGACTCCGTAAAGGTAACTACCGTGGCTAGTCCCGGTATCCTCAAAATTAGGTTCTGGATATCTTACAATTAGTGGTTGTGCGGGTGATTCCATCGCCAGCAAAGAAAGCGGAGATGTGTTATTTTTTTTAAAAAGAAAGGTCAATTACCGTGGTCAATTACTATGTTGTGCTCCAAGACAGGAATCTAGGTTTCAATTGGAATGCCAGCCCATCCATTATATTTATATCCATTTGCAAGTGATAGGTACATATGTTTGGGAGAATGCCGTTGAAACGCCTATTACTCAGGTTATTTCTTGTAGTCTCTACCTCCAAAAATACTTCTATTCGAATGAAATATTTTGTGCATTTAAAGGCTTTCTTGTTCTATAAAATAATACTTTACTACTAGCGAAACCAGTTAGAGATAACACTACATGGTTATTACAACAATTAGGTCAATAGATACTACAGTGATGAATTCATAGGACATTATTTTGAAAAGGACTACAGTTCAACCTCTTTGGCACCTCGTTTAACGAGGGAGCTGAAAAAGATGTAAGTAAATCGACCGGGCTTTTCCTCTACACCCTTATTTTTTAGTCTCCTTTCGCTCTGTGCTATAATAACTCGGTCTTCTTCCGTGCGTCATGAGATGTAACGGGTTCAGGTGTAACGAAGGAGTAATATGAATACTAATGGGAGAAGACTGTCGGCCCGATTACAAATTCCAGTCCCGAAACATCACACGAGGAAGGGCTCACGTTTCCTCTCTCCCATTCCCTCCCACGCCTTCCGCATCCCAGTCTCCTCACCGCAGTCCCTCAGTGGGCGTGGCTCCGCAATTCCCTTAACAGTAACCTTAATTTCGGCGGGAGAGCATCAGCTGTACTGCCGGGCGGTCGTCCTCCTGCTCGGCTGTTCTTAATTAACTTGGCGCGTATCAAGGTGGATGGTGGAGTTTTGGTCTTGTACATATTACCGCAAAACTTTGCATTAATTGTTATTTTTAGTCATATCTATGGATAAAAGTGAAAAAATAGCATTTTCCCGATTTTGTTTTTTGTAACAATCAAATTATTTTTTTTAACGTGAAGCCTAATGGCACATGAGATATATTTCGTAATAATACGATTATAAATGTACCTACTACAGATTTTCTTCCATGCGCGAAATAATACATTCATATTATTATAATGGTTGCTAACAAATGTCAAGGTGTCACGCCGAGTCAAAGATTCGACACGCATACTTTAATATAACTTTCGCCTAAATTGCGAATTTCGCGCCTAAAACTCATGTCATAGCATGCTTTCATTAAGGAAAAAATGTCAATTATAATTCTTGAATCATTTCCATTACTGCACGTATAGTGAGTTTCAACGCTAAATAGTTGCAATGAAATGAAATATGGTCCAAGACTTTTTTTCGACTAATTAAAAATATTACTAAAATATGACTCAATGACCCACGATTACTGCTCCATCCACCTTAATAGTGCCGTTAATTTCAGAGGGAGAGCAGCAGCTCCACGGCCGAGCAGCCGTCCTTGTGCTTTGCAGTTCTCAATTAACTTCACGCGTATTAATGACGAGAGTGTACCCGCTAGATAGCGTACTTCCCACTAAAGCATGTTACTCACTTCGCAGTTTTGCAGCAAGACGTGTGACGCTATGTTATTAGATATATTTTCAACAAACTGGGTTGTTATCATTGATATTACATGCTTGCATGCATAACTAACCATCACGACGTACCCTTTTTGGGGATTCACTGAGGAAATAGCATAGTCACTGGTTTTACCCTTAGAAGGTGCCTCTGTTCTAGTGTTCTATTTTGCACTCTCCTATCATTGCATACCTGTTTAGCTTCAATAAATTCATGGATCGCTTCAAACACGCTCATATGTTCCTAAGACTGAAATATATTGCTCTTTTTTAGAGTCTCTTCTGTCTCATTAAAACATGACTATCCGTCTATCCCGTCCTCTCACACAATTCACTCCTCCGTCATACTCGTAAATGTTTTACCCTTCGCCTCTAATCCATTCTCTCAACAAGGCCAAACCAACGGAGTACGCTACTTTCAATTATGCCCATTATCAGAGCGTGTATGTTGCATCGTTTCTAGATTCTCCTAAATGTGCCAATATAGGTCTTATCCCTGACCGGTAGTAATTACTTTTAAGTCCTCTCGTTGATATTTGTTGCGGCATATTGAATTATTGAGGCCACCAGTTTTTATATTGCCTTTTATAATTTGCTTCTATAATTCTTTTTCTGTTAGTTCCGAGCTTGTTAGCGTTACTCCGTTAGTGTAAAATTAGGTATATGATAATCGAATATAGAGCGTTCCACGTGCCATTGACAGTATGGGCCTTATGGACAACGCTGTTGCCAAACTTAGTTCCTTGTCCTCACCTATAGGCCACTTAGGCAACCAATACCTACACCGCGTTAAATTTTAGAAATTTACTTCAGGGAGTAATATTTGCCTATTGGAAGACTTCCAGATATGCAGTTAGTGTAGTTCATTGCATATTGTTAAATTTCCTGTTGTTCATTGCAACACCGCACTTCCCACTCTAGGGCGGGATTACGCTCGACGTTTTCTGACGTGACGTTAACGGACAGTGGCCATCAGTTTTCCGTCAATTTTCCGTCGAGGAGGTGTGTATTACGACTGACGGGAACATCAACACCAATTGGCTACCGGTTTTGCAAACGGACTTGGCCAACGGTTGCGAAGTGACTGTTTTCATATTTTAATAACAAAATATTAAGAATCCGCGTACAATACTTGGAAATAGTGCTTCGAGAAGATTAATCATGCTTCGCCGTAAAGTTAAAAAGTAATATGTGTAGACAATCTGGAAATGAAATATAGCGAATATTGGAAAAAAAGCTCTTCTCTGATCGATTGCCGGTAAAGTGTGGTGAAGAAAGAGATAGGCTTAGACAATGTTCGCTCATTGTCCGTTGACGACACAGTCAACTTCCGGCCATCGTAATGGGTTGCACCACATTTCAATCACCAAGATCCGCGATCACCATTGTCCATTTCCGTCACGTCAGGAAACGTAGATTGTGCGGAAGGTGCGATGTTGCCAGTAGCGAGAGAAAATTAATATTATGCAATGTACTGTGTAGTACATGTATAGTAATTATCGGCCTCAGTGGCGGCGGGGTAACGTCCTCGCCTGCTAACCCAAAGGTCGCGGGTTCGAATCCCGACTGGGGAGGATTTTTCACTTCCCAGGACATGGTTGTTTGTGCTTGTCCACTGTTAATTGTTACTACCCCGATGTAAAGGCCAACAAAAGTGCTGTTTTCGGTGGTAATTAATAATAAAAAAATATCCTGGAGTCTTCCCGCCCTTATGGAGATTTAAAGAAAGAAACGAATCGCCATAAAATCCCTACAGTCAACTAAATGTGAAACGCATTATACCATCCCTATACCAATATTAAAATGAAAATTACTTAAGGCACATCTCACTTGTAAACTGCATTTTAAGGCTGGAAATTTCATTTGCTTGACGAGTACAGGCGCATATTTCTGCATCTCAGCAATATTATGAGTGATGGAAAAGAACCCCTGGGTGCAATTACATAATTGATTAAGTGACCAATCGATTTCAACATCTATAGCGTCATTATTTAGGTACGAATTTATCTATATCATATTCCTTGAGAATGGGTCTATAGAAGTTGCAATGTACTGGCCAATTAAGTGTTTAAATGTACCAAGAGTTTGCTTTTCATCCCGATTATTATTATTTCGTGTAATTTTCGAGAATATAGGGTTCAGTTCCCCTCTCTGTGCTACCTGCGGTTTCCAAGGAAGGTCTCCGGTCAGTTGTGTAATGGGCTACCCGCTGAGCTACCATACTTGCAGTTTTCCACTAATTAAAGACTAAATTGACTCTTAAATTTGCGTAAACTGAAAAGTGTTTTGTTTCAAGCTTGAGCATCCAATATGATTTCCCTCTCTGCAAAATTTACCCTCTTTATTCATTGCTAATTGTAAGTGCCAACCAGCCGTAGAACGATAGCGATGTTCGTTTGGCCATTACGTACCATATAGATTGGGTATCGGGAAATATTTCGTATGCCCTCCCCCCTTAAACCTTCCTTATTCATCGCCGGCACTTGCCTTTATTGGGGTCGTAACGTTTGTTTTGGAATCGTGTGCGCGATATTCCCTCGCCCACGGCTCCCAGTCGCACGTGTTGGCGATATATATCCGTCCACTCAGTACTCCTACTCCTCGCCTGAGTAATGACGTCGGGCCCGGAGACTCTTCGGAAAAAAATTAATGATAACTTCGCTCCGCTCCGGGTGTGTGTGGAATTATCAATGGAGGAGAGTTATCACGTGTGGGAATGGGATGAGGTTTTAAGGGGAAGTGGCGGACGGTAGGAGCTTTTATGCAGGGTAAGGGCGCGGCAAAGAGCTGCTAATTGCTCTCCCTTGTCGCCGTATTGGGGAAAAGCGTTCTGTCATATCGGCTCGTGGTTTGTGTCCTCTTACCAAAGGGGAGTGGAGTCGACTACATCATCCGACGCGGCTCTCGAATTCATTTTTCGATACCCTTTTTCTCCTACCGCTCCTCTGCTCTGAACACGGGTTTTTCGCCAGGGCTTTTGAAGCCTCAATTATTTTTTAGCGCAAGCTCATTTTTTGTTGTTCACTTTCGAGCTAATTTTTGCATCCTACCCGGTGAATGTTTTTCAATATTTAGGTGTCATTGCAACTGAATTTTTCTCCAATATTATTTAAATGGGTATCAATAATATCCAATATATTTTCATTTACATTATGCATTTTCTTTCACTCAATTGATATAAAGGTCGAAGGCTGGCACTGGTGGAAGCTTTCGATATTAATGATGAATAAAAGACTTAGTACTCCTCTTCAGATTTATTTATCTAGAACATAATTAATTACTTTGCCACTACAAGATGAAAGTGCTGTCGAAGCTAAATTAATCTGTGGGAGAGTACTGTTTTATTCACCATGAATATTCTTATACTCAGTTAATTCTCGAGTGAAAAAGTGTTTGTGATTAAATATGGGTATCGCATAAGGATGAAATGCTTGGTGTAATCGCGTAATTTGGTGTTTAGATAATTAATGGTTTTTACCTTAGCCAAATGCTCCAGAAATTAAATGCAAAAAGAACCTGCCATCTAATATGATACCTTGGACCTTTGGATTGCCGGGTCTATGGACACGAAGCTTGTATTTTAGGAAGAGAAGTTCCGGAATTTATTTTTACATATAGACACTCATGTATCCGATTTAGGAAGAATCTTTGTCGTGATAGTCTCCGTATTGGCTTTATTTGCGAGTCTGTGATTCGAGTTCCGATGATTTACATTCTGATGACGTTTTTCGTTGCTATTTCTGAGAAAAGAAAGGTTTTTGAGATTTGAAAATAATATTAACTAGGTGGGGTTTCTAATATTACTTTTTGTATTGTCACGGTACAACTGAATTCAGGAAGTTTTGCATGTGAAATGAGTCTTTTTGTTTCTTGGCCTGAACGAAGGGTTGTTGCAATACGATATCCCTAAATTATGCTTAGATTAGGAAAACCATACATAGTAATAGGATAATTACAAAATGCGAATCAATTATTTTATTGAATTGCAATAAATTGCATTATTGCATTACACTGCTGAACCCGTAGTGTATATAATTCGTACCCGAAATGCTATTATTTCATCTATCGGTATATTTTAAGTATAGTAAAACGAAGACTGCAGTAGTCATTTCCATCATTTAGCGTATCATTTCCGATCTTAATGTGTAAAATAGTTTCTTGCCTTTAAACGTAAAACGTTGCTAATGAGAACTCGAAATTATTTTTGTATTAGTCTCTATAACAAAGCTGAAATTCATTTAAAATTAATTGAAACGTAGTTATAAATTTTTCGTAAATGTTTTTCAAGATATTCGAGAGAGATAATGGGGAATCATCTGAATGGGGAAATCAAGCAACTGACAAAAGTTCAGCGTTTAGCAGCAAGATTTGTAATAGGAAATTTTAAAAGGAAGGCAAGCGTTACGGAGATGTTAAATACGCTGGGCTGGAAATCATTAGAGTCGAGGAGGAAGAAAGCACGCATTAAGTGTATCTATAAGGCACTTATCGGTGATCCTGCGTAGAGGGACCTATCAAACCGGTTAAAAGGACCGAGTTATCTGGCGAGGAAGGATCATTATTGTAAGATTGAGCCTCCGAGGCAGCTCTCAAATACTTCAAAGTTTTCCTTCCTACATCGGGGGATAGGGGACTGGAATGGTTTACCGGAGGAAATTTTGGAGCCCTTCCCAACTAATACTAGGATATTTATGACGAGGGTGAAAAAAATTAAATTTTGAGGGATTTTCCTATTTTTTTTTGTATTTAGTATTTTATGTTTTGTATTTTGGTCTTCATATATTTTGTGTCTTATGTAACCACCCGACCAAATGGATAACTTGTAATTCGTATTTTATATTTTGTATTTTGTTCTTTGAGTATTTTCTTGTTATATGTTACCACCCGACTAATTGGTCGACTTGTAACAATTTATGCAATAATAATAATAATAAATAAATTTTTAAAATGAGTGAGAAGTCTTTCATAACGGAAAATGTTTAACTCTTAGTAATATGTTTGCAGGATTCCACTGTGAGGAAATACCTGAGGCCAACAGAATTTTCACGAACTTTTATCACGTGAAACATTGTTTGGTGTGATCTTCATTCCTCTCATTTCCTTTTTCGATTCCTCATCAGCGAAATTATATACTTGATTTTTATGCTTTTTTTTAACTTCGTTCTCCGAAAAATTTCGCCTCTTGACTCAAAATCCCGAGCCAATTTCCACTTCTTCGACCACGTGATCGTGCTTACATTGCCTGCTCTCGAAGTTTGCTTAGGAGGTCCGTGACCCAGCAAAGTGTTGCTGGGAAAGTATTCATGTAATTAAGGTGATGAGAATGTGAAAGTTCTGCTGAACGAGAGCCTTAGTTCCGAAAAAAAAACACGTAAGTCCTTGAGGGAAATAAAATATTGCAAAAACAATCATCGTGATGAAATTCGTATCCTGAACAAGCCGTCATTTTCTCTGAGGAGGAAACATTTGCCGGAGAGCGGTCCCGAAGTGGTTCCTTAGGTCTGAGGAGGAGATTAAGTGGCCTTCGATGACGTTGCTGTCGTAGCAACCTGGCTCATCGAAAAATAAAATGCGTTCAACTTGAGCCTTCCTTTAGGTATGGGAGGAGTTAAAAATATGCATCGAACTGCCGAAATAAGTTGTTTCAAATTATCCAATTTTTATATGGGTAAATTTGAACAATGTATTGGCATCAATTTTTTTTAAATCCTCACTGCATTTTGAATTCTTTATCTCCGACCGTGAAGTAGAAAATATTGTAATGGGGGATTATCATACGAATGCTTTTTCGATATTACCGTTGAAATCAAATTTGTAAAGTTTTTCATGTAGATTTACTGAGTTGCTTCGAGTAGGCCTAGTAACCAAATAACTAATCGTAGAAAGTTGCATTTTTTTCTGTTTCCGCAAAACGACCTCTGACGTCATTTCATTTATCGATCGAAGGCCCGTGGTTCGATTCCCGGTGAAGACGGATATTTTTTCAAAGTATTTTCCAAATATTTATACTATTGTATTTCCGGCAGATGAGGACATCTTCACAAAAGCCTTTTTAGGCATCTTTTAGAAAGTATCTGGAAGTAGAGGGAAGAAGCGATGGATGAAATACGTCACGGCCGTTTTGGGAAGGTTGCCCGTCAATTCAACTTTAGACTGCTATAGCTCTGGAAATGTTTGGAATCTTTAATAGATGATTTACAAATGATCATTTGTCATTATCTCCTGCACGGTAAAGTAAAAAGCAAAAATCGTGATAAACCCCCATTGAAGATTGAATGATTCTTCTCAAATAAAGTTTTGAAGAGTTGGTGGATTTTAATTATTTACCCTATCTATCCTCACCCGGCAATGATTTTTAAAATAATTTTAGTTTGTAACGCTGTTTTTGTAAGATAGACTTGATGAATACCATATCGCGTATCAGTTTTGAAGAAACAGATTATTCCGATACATTGACTTCGGAAAGATATAGATATATCTTTCCGAAAAATGTTTTGAACGGACCTGCTTATGCTCATGTTCTTCTCATTCCTACCTTCCTCAGTCGGTAATGGCGTGAGCAAATCCTCGGGTACAAAATACTTGTAAACTATCCGCAAGTGATAATTTAAAAGTTGTCAGCGAAAGATTTTTCTCGTGCGGGAACACGCTGATGTTCTAAATTATTTTCGCCCATTAGGCTTTCTTTTTCGTGATTTGAAACCCCGGCCGTGAAATTGAAAGTTAAGCCAACCGTTGGGGTGAGTGAATGCGGCGCAGGGCGAGGAACGCTGCTGGAGCTTAAGGAGTGGATTTTTCCCACCCGTTTTAATTTCTTTCATTTACAATTGGGTATTTTCCAAAATTTTAAATTTAAGTTTACTGATCTTTATATGTTACTTAAACTCGAACAAGCTTGCGGAGCGAAAGTAGTTTTAAAATTGATTCAATATTAGTTGAGATATTTAAGATTAAAATAGTCGAAATTTCAAATTTTTTTACGCCGCTGCGAAACGAAATCTGATTGGCTTGACGTCATTTTCGCTGAGCAATAGACGGATGTGAGGGGGAAAGTGAGTAACTGTAGAAGATCTACCGTATATTTAAAGAGTTTTCATTCAAAAGAAAGACTATGGCGTGAAATTGTTTTATTAAAACCACATAAGATAATTTACCCAAATTGGATATGTTTATGGTGGGCGTTTTAATGAAGAAGGACGAGCGATTTAATGCTGCGGAATTTCGTTGAGCTTAAGTCCAAAAAATGTAAGCATAAAGTTTGCTTATAAAATCGTCATTACTATTTTATATCATTTTTATACATATAATTATGTATTTGGTGTATGAACATTATTAACTGTTTTTCCAATACACTCATAATCATTATGATACTTCTTTCTTTATCGAAGTCCATACCAGTCCATGCAACAGTAAACAAACAGTACCTTAGTAACATCTCAACATTTCACAGTACTTGCCAAATATTTGTGCTGCCAATACTCGACACACCTAAAACGTTAATTTTTTCTTTTCTAATTAGTGATTGTTTGTAGAGGAGGTTTCTATAAGTGGCTTCTCTGCTGTAGAAATGACTAAAAATAGATTCTCATCTCCTAAATGTCTATTTAAAGTTTAATTTAAGTGTTGTGATATTATGAAGCTTCTCGTGAGAGTTATGGTGATAATGCTATAGGATACGTCCAAGTGAAGAGAGATGGACCACTGTGTACAGTCATTGCAAGAATATGTCCAGAACACAAAGCGCGAAGTAAATCATACATTTTTACAGGTGGACATTGAGGAATCCAAGGAAGAAATTTCAATCATTCAATGTCGTGATTGCGTGAATAAATTTCTTTTTCGGTGTTTCAACCGATGTATTTGTACATTGTGGCACAAACACCATCTATATCCCTTACTTAGATGCTATTTAAAGGCTCATCAAGAAACAGGAAAACGTCCAAAACTAATTTCGCCGCACTTGGTTCCACCATAAGTATAAGAAAACGCCTGTGTCTAAATGTAAACAGCAAAAATGACGTCACAGGCCATTCGGTTGTTTTCGGAGAGTGCTCGGGAGCATTCGTAACCTTCGACGTTCTTTAGCTTTTAAAACCGAAATTCATACAATTTGATAAGAAAATTTTTAGCCAATGCAATAAGTTCAAGTAACTGAATCAGAATATCGATAGTTTGAAATACGTGGAAAATACCCAATTCAGTCCTCCTCTCCGAGACTCAGGGTAACAGGACCCTCTCTGTATCCCCGCCGCTCAAGCCTCTAATTCACTACTTATCTTTCTCTTTCTCTACTCTTCACTGTCGTCTCCTCCTGCAATCATTCTGCTTGCCTCACGCATCTTAGTCGCCTTTTGCCAGTCCACCAATCCTCATCACTGTGCCGGATATAAACACGTTTGATTTTCAATTTTCTAATTTATTTCTGACGGAAGAGAGTCTTAGGAGGGGGAATTATAGGAATATTAAGTACAGGAGGCTGTGTATGAAGCTCGTTTAGACCTTTTTGTATACACAGGTTTTAATTGGCTCCACATGATTTTAAAAATATTCGACTGTAGGTATATTTTTCGATTGTGCATGGGAAATAAAATTTTTACTAGCGATGTAACTAATGTAAACGGAAAGCAATGGTATTAATGACCTACATTATTTTCCTTTGCCAATTGTTGGCAAGACGATAGTGCATAAGTAATCTATGTGTTAATTTTTTATCGCACCATCCTGCGAAGGACTTTAATTCTGAGACAAACACAACATCCAAGCCCTGGGTGTAAATCAACCCCGCAATATTTAAAAATTAAAACCAAACACTGTTTACTGCGGAGATTAAGATTGTTGTCAGAGACAGATTTTTGCTTAGGCTGATAAATATTAGCCTAAAGATAAGCTCAATTGTATCCCTACAGATTACATCGGGCGGGATACTTAGAGCCAATGATTGAAGAAGAGAATATATGGAACCATACGGTAATATATTACCGTATGGTTCCATACAGCTGAATATTGAAGTCATTAAAATGCTTAATCGGTCGTATCGAATGGTTTAGTTGTGCAATTCACAAGGGTATTTGTTAAAAACATAAAAAGTAGGTATTGGCGGAATGGCCATGATACCGTAATGATTTATGTAGAGGAATTAAAAATAGAAATGCAATCAATGCATTATTCATAACATTTTTGGAAATAATTGTGCGCGATAGCCTAGCTGGAACATTTTTCGCTGAAAATAACTGGATTCACTCTCGTGCGTCGGTATACCTCCTTTAATTGAGCCGATGACGGCAAGAGTGGTGTAATTTAATATTGGAGGTTTTCGGAAATGAGACTAAAAGATAAATAAACACCTAATTAAAGCTCTGAGTTTTTTATTTCTAGTGAAAAAACACTGAAACTAGACTCACATTATTTAATAAAAAAACAGAAATCAGGTAGAGGAATAATTCAGTGCACCTAAATAAAATATAGCACAGAGTTGTATTATACCACTCCCAACAACTCAGTTATGAAATGGATCTCACGGGTGGTATCACCTTAGCAGATCAATGGATCGTTGAATATTTATGTGATGGATTTTCGGAGAAATATTTAGTTAGGCTGCGAAAAAATTTAGAGTTTGTAAGGGAATTTCGCAACGGAGAGAGGGGAAAGAGGTGAATTTGAGGAAGGTGAGGAAAAGAGTTGGTATCTGGCCTGAGGGAGGAGGGTTGTGTGGGGCTTACGTGAATCTCTTTGTCTCTTCGGACGGAGGAAATCCTGAGAGTTTCCGGGCAAAGGGCGTCTCTTTTGTAAACCTCGAACTAATCCCAAGGGCCAACACCCGCTGAGTTCCCATGGGTAAGTTGTCCAGGAAATGGAAACGATTTGAGCAACTGGAGAAAACCATTTTGGTAATATGAGCGAGACATTTCCCTAGTCATGGTTACCATGTTAGAATTTTATTTTTTTAATTGAGGTAGTTGCCCGAAGCGTGAAGTACAGATAACAATATTGATGACGCAAAACTTTGTTTTATGTAACTGAATTTTTTAGTTATTAACTAAGTTTACATGTATGAGAAGTTACATTCATCCATTCCATAATACATATTCATTACTAGAACAACCATTTCACATTCATTTATCACCCACTCCTTCCTTACCCGATCCATCCTGCTTTTACCGCCAACAATTCTCTGATACTCTCTAAATTTATCCTACACTTTTGATTATCATGGAATACCCTTTTTCACTACCTTAATGAAGTAAGAAGAAGTACACTTATGATCTTTGGGTCTTTTGATAAGTAGCATTCTTAGGTGTTTCGAGCAATTTTTGTTTATGTAGGTACAGATATTCGTGAAACTTTGCATGCATGTGTTCATTTGTAATATCCTATAGATTAAATTGAAAAAAATTACATAATTCCGATTTATCATTTTGGCAGTTCAGTGCTATTTTAACACGTAGCCTTATGGCACATAACATATATTTCGTAACAATTTGATTACTTATGTACATATTTTCTTCTAAATGCGAAATAATACATTTATTTGTTTTAAAAAAATGGCTGATAATAAATATCAAGGTGTTACGCCGAGTGCAATATTCGAAAATAAATTGTATTTCAATATAATTTCATCTAAATTTCGAATACCGCGCCGAGTATTCCAGTCACAACATGCTTTAATCAAGGAAAAAATTTAAACTATATCTTCTGCCTCATATCCATTACTTCCTGTATGGTGAGTTACAACGCATAAACAGTTGCACGTAGCTTAAATGTGGTCCTAAATTTTTTTTCCGACTGATTTTAATAAATTATTAATTCGTGCACTCCATAATCCGCGATTTTCCACTCCAACCACTTTAACTTGAAGCGAATATTCATCTCACCAGAGAGAACGTTAAGCCATCAAAACCCGACCGAGCGGGTGCTTCGGGTCCTTAAAACGAAGCCGTTCGTTCTCTTAGGCGCCTTGGGGACAGGATCAAACGGTGGAGTTGATGGACGGTGCCAGGGAGGGAATAGTCGGCTCTCAAGAGGGGCGGAGAGAAAAATTGGAAGTGGAAGGGTTGGTTATTGGATGAACAGCACAGTTTGTCACCCTCTGTCCTGTCCTAGGGGATAAATGGTTCCGTTGATGCGGCAGCTGTTCATTGTAGATGAGGGCGCCGCCGCTGGGACATTTTTCGTACGCCGATGTCTTCGTCGGCGCGAGATCGGCGCTCAAAGAGTGTTTTTTACATGCTTTCCTTTAACTCGCTTATCCATGGATTCATGGTTACCACTGCATTTAAAACTAAATGATAGTAATGTAATGAAATACCCTACATATGTTGTGATTCGAGGTGGAATAGAGGTAAAGCATTCGTTTCTCGTCCCGAGGAAGATTTAGATAGCCGTCCCCAATCTGGTGAATTTTTCTAGTAAACAGTCCTAGTTTTTGAAATCCTGACTAATGTTGTTTAATTAACATTTTATTAATTAGGACTAAAAAGTATAAAATTCAAAAAATGAAAAAAAATTTAAGCATGCTTTTCTAAAGAATAAAATTTTATTAAAAAATGTAAAAAAAATAAACATCTTAACATCGTACTAAAAAATAAAAAATAATATTTTCCCAAGTGAATGAAAGTTTAGCCTAATACTGGAAATAATTAAATTCAATTCAAGGAAGTAAGCCACACAATGAATTACCTATGGACATAACAATACCACAGCGAAAAGCATGGGGCGCGACCTCATTTATATTTTGCACCTTAAATTTAGTTCATTTAAAGATTTTCTAGAAAATGTATATTGCAGCTCTCTATTCTATTGAATACCAAAATCTTCATACTTAATGAATGTGTTTATGTCGAATATGAAAGAGCGCCTCATACTTTTCGTTGTAGTGTCTGCATAAATAATCAACTAAAACATGTACCTAATATTGTTGAAAACATACTTTTTTCTATTAATGATCATAGGTAATCCATTGATAGGGTAATTTCCATGAATTGAATTAATTTTTTTCCAGTACGAGGCTAAATTTTATTCATTTGAAAAATATTATTTGTTCTTTTTAGTACGATATTAAGATATTTCTTTTTTTATAGATTTTCAGTTTTATGTTTTTTAGAAAAGCATGCTTATAAAAGTTTATTATTATTATTTTTTTAATTCAGCCTGAATGCGTTGCTCACCTGGCACAGGAGTCGCGCATTATTGCGCGTAGTATTACTACAGTCTGTAAAATAAGTCTAGGAACCCTAGTTTGAGAGGATATATCTCATGATAAAGGAAAAAGATTTTAATGCAACGAAAAGTATCTAATATCTTGTTTAGTTTTACGTTTAGTGATATAGGTTTGCTAAATGTTAAGCCCTCAATGCACTTTTACTGAATTTTGTTTGCAAAAAGTCACGGTTTTTGGCGCGTAAAAGCGGATTGCTCAAGTTTGAGCGCTTGGTATTGCGTTAGTTTTCAATTGATTGAGTTGCAATTCTAAGCTAAGAAAGGCAAATGTCTTGACAGTATTTTTCTGTAAATTATTTCTTTATATCACTAAAATTACAGAAGTTGTTTAAAAAAATGTACCTGTCCGCTAACTTCGACATTAATGGCTCGATTGAAATTTAAGTGAGATCGTTGCGTGCGCAGAAATTGCAGTATAACGGAATGTTTAAAGAAAAAAATAAACAGTTACCATTTTTTTCAATAGTTATTTTCATTTATCATAAGTTTGAACGCTGAACGCAGCTTGCGAGCCAGCAATTGAAGGAGACGCTAAAAATGGATTGCAAATCCATTACCTCGCAAAACTTGGATTATGATAGCTATTAAGGCTGATTTACACGATGCAATTTATTACAGTCTATTTCCCTAATTTTATTCTCATGGTCTTATCTACCGTACCATGTTGGGTTTCGTAATATGTTATTGGCGTCGTCAAAAAATACATCGGCATGGAACTTACATAAATGACTAATGTAAGTTTAAATTTTAACCGACGTTCTGAAAGTGATTACCGTCATAGTCGTTATAGAAAGCTTGTAACTTTAACGAAATTATCATAACGGTATTTTACGTATCTTGCCAATATTTTCTGCATGAGTTCTAACTCAGTTTTGATGCCTATCGTGTCGAGTTTCAGTGCAAAACAGAGGATACTATTTTAATCCCGCACTGTATCTGTAGAACTGATAGGAGTGACAAAATTAGAGAGATACCCTACTGTTACAAAAACTTCTTCTTTCCCCGCACTATTAGTGATTGTAACAAAAACAGCGTGACACTAACTTTAGACACATCGTTTTCAGACAAATCAACTCTCTCCCCACCCCTCCTCCTTTTCCCTGTCCACCCCGTTACCATGGCTGGTGCCCTAACACCCCCTGCCTCACGAAGTTGACGTCTGCGGCGACTCCGTGGGCATTGAGTAGGTGTTGATGAAGATATATTTTCTCATGACCCCGGAAATGATGTCGCCTATAGATGTCTCAAGTCATTAATAATTTTGGCTGTTTTTGATAATAATTCTAATTAGTTTTAGTAATTAACTTTCATTCCTTAAATTCCTCATTTGGGCTTTCATTTCCTCTTGCGTTTCCCCAGCCATGAATTTTAGAGTCCGATGTGAAGGCATATACGATAACATGTTCTGCGTACTCATCTTTTCCAGTAGCAAGCTCCATTCAAATTCACATGGTAACAATATTTGGTGTGATATAATGCCATTAACGCAATTCAAATGAATTTAATTTTTAAAAACACCTCTGGTGATGAGAGAATTTGCGTGTTGTTCATTACTGGATTAGTTCTTTCCGGAGAAATTTGAAGGAATTTTTCGGCCAAATATTTGTCCGAAGTACATTTTGGGGCGCAGGACGGTATTTAAAATCAGATATTCTGCCGCGATGAGATTTACCTGCGACCGATGGAATTAATCACATTAAATTATCAAATATACGGCTCGGTAAATTCCAGGAACTACGGTCGGGACGAGGCATTCAAAAATAGGGTTTTCTCCATGTTCAAGGCCTGATTTGCAATTGTATTCCGGGTTTGTTTCACTCCACCTACCATCCATATCTCACCTTAATTCTTTGAAAATCAAGGATTTCCAAAGAATTAAGTTTTCAATCTTAATTGGTGTTTAAAAAGAAATAATGTTTATTTGAATAAAAATAATGCCAATTTAATTTTCTTATAGTGGAGATTTAACGTTAAAAATGAGTACTGCTGCTAAGTGGTAAGTTTTCGGCGCATTGCCGGCATACCTGATCCATTCAATAATGCCAATTGCACATTTTAATGGCTTCATTATTCCGCTTTGCTATGGTGCATTATGGTTACATTGTCTCTTATTTAATCAGTGGTTCCGGAAATCCTGCCCGATAAAGGCTATGTGTACACATAAGATATTTATTTTAGTATGCATCATACTTTTTTCACATTATTCTGGACACAGCCATATGGGTCTTTTTCTTCAGGCATTTCAATATGTAGTCACGGGCGAACATATGTAGGCATATATAGCCTTTGGGAGGTGAATATTAGATCAATGCGAGATTCTAACCCGCGATCCCTGGGTTGGCAGGAAATGACTTTACCCCGCCGCCGCCGGAGATATATGCAAGTGTTAAAAATGGTTTTAATCAATACAGCAACCGATTTTTTTTTTCATTTTCAAATATTTTGTGGTTGATTTCAACACAGGGCTTGGTTTTTTAGTTTGTCTCAAGATTACAGTCCTACGTTGGACGATGCAATAAACGTTAGCATCGGAACTCACCCATGAACTGAAGTCTACCACTACTTTTCAATAGAAAATACTGGATCGCAGGGAAGAATGTATAAGTAGACCCTAATTCGTGAAAACACATAGCACGGCTATTCTCTTTCCTCTTCCAATTCCGTTTTCGTCCCTTCTCCATGCCTGGTTCCATAAGACACCCTGCCACACGCTTCTCGGGTGGCTCGCAGTTTAATATGTAGATGCAGATGCATGAATCGAAGTGTCATTTTTAGGCGTTCAAAAATTTATTAGACAGCATAGGCTCTTATGGAGATTCGTTTCCTTTGTAAATCTCAATCAGGCCGGTGGTGCAATGTTGCCTATGACAGTAGGAAAATTAAACATAGTGCTATGCAGTGTTTTACTACTCATGTAGAAGTCATTTAATATTAAAATATTTTTCCCTTCAGTAACTTGATTTAAATTATAGCGATGTCGGATATGGTTGCCTTCGTTGCCAAGGGGTGAGCACACGGAGAGTAAGTTTGGCAACAGTGCTCACCCTAAGGCCATGCTGTCCATTAAATGTGGAATGCTCTAAATATATAGCAAATATTTATGGAAGATTTAGCGATTGCAGTGAGATTAGCATTACTAATTCAACTATGGTTAATAATGCAGTAGGATACTCTAGTATAAATTATCTAGGATACTAACGTGCCTATGGTATTCTCCAAATCAACTTATTGTAATTTTAGGGCAATGACGGAAATTTTGCATGCGTGGCCAAGAGGTTTAGCATACGGAGCGTAAGATTTGCAACAGTGCTCTCGGTAAAGCCCATATTGTCAACTAAATGTGGAACGCTCAATAGATGTAGCAATTTTTAATGCAATGTGATATACCTCATTTTCATAGATTTGGCGATTGCAGTAATATCATCATGACTAATTAAAGTATGCTGAATAATACAGTGGGATACTCTGGTGTATAGGATTATTATCTAGGAGTGTACTAACGTTCCAGTGTTATTCCCTTCGGTAGCATATTTAAATTAAGAGCGATGGTGGACATGGTAGACTCCATGGGCTTGAGGTGGGCACACGGAGCGTAGACTTGTCAACCGCGTTCTCCGAAGGCCAATGATGTCAACTATATGTGGAACGCTCTATAGAACCTTTCAATCTTTGCTTCCCCTTATTCCTTCGACGTCTGGTCCTCATCCTGTGCCACTACTTCCTGTCTTCCTACTTCCCGTTTCACTTTCATCTTTCGCGCAACCACTTCGTGTGCAGTGCGAGTATTGATCCACGGAAAGCCACCACCCCTGCTCCGACACTTCACCTCTCATTCTCCCCCTTCTCACGGCCAAACCAACCCTCCGATCCACCCCCTGTCTCCGTGTGTCTCTCTTTTCCTACCATCCCCCTTGGTAACACTGTACCTACTACAGCTGCCACGCCCCCCCCGTCCTTCTTCATCCATGCTCCCACATCTGTTCCGAAACATGCCCTCACTCCTTAGTTCACTTTACTAGCTTATTACCATGCTATTCTATGACAAGGGAATTTAGCCAGATATACTTCGCATGAAAGTTAATGCCACAGTATCATTAAAACGTTCTCATCTTTTTAATGATACAAAAATATCAGCCACTTACCGCCTAACTTTTCGATACATTTACTAAAGAAATATTAGCTGTTTTCCCTGAGATATACTGTCCGTTTAAAGTTGTGTAACCCTAGTTTGCAGCTATTTTTGTCACTTGCACATCCAATTAGAGCGTATTATTTTCTGCGTGGATTAAAATCTTTTTTAAAATGCTTATTTTTGTTGGTAAAACTGTTAAAAGCGGAAAAACGGCCCATTTTTCCAGCTCCAGAATAATCACAAAAAGAGTAAATAATATTTATTAATTTGCAACTACTTACCATCCGAGTTTTCACTTCATTATGCTTTCTTTATGTAGTTAAGTGAGTGTGTATAGTGTAAATAGTTGTATAGTGTACCTAAAACACAAAAAATAACGGAAAGCATTGTCTGACTTGAAAGGGCAAGCTCAACAACTTTAAAATCATGCGTCTGTAGATATCATATTGCAATAATCTTTTGTGCGACTCTAAAAGCGAATAGAAATTGTTGAAAGGCGATGAAAGAGCTAGGTTGGGAGTCATTAGAGACTTGGAGGCTACACGCTATGGTTAGATTGCTTGAAAATCTCAGATCAGGCGACTTTCAGTACGATACGGAGGATATAATTTTGGAAATTTATTTATCGAAGCCAAGTCAAATTAAAAAACCGTATTCTTTGCCAAAGTTTCGGAATGTAATTATTCCATCTTCAGAGCTAAAAAGGGGATATTTTAAGTTAAGCAAATAACTTTTGAATATAAATAAACAAAATCATATTCCATATCCAAATCCATATTTACCTCAGTTTTTTTTCTCTTTAGTTTTAAAGTCATTTTGTAGTACATTTTACATACATAAAAATGTAATAATTCCATTAATTATCGTCAAAAACATGGCGAAAAACAAATAAGCATTAACATTATTAATACAATTGTACATATAGATATATAGCATAGTATAGATCATTGAATAGTGGAACAGTAGAAAATACAATTTAACTCAGTGGGGTGTTGTACTGTTGGAGGACATAAAAAGAATTTGGCTTATTAAATTACTACATATCTTACTCAGCTTAGCAATATTTGTGTTTTATTGCATGTATCCATGTTATGAGATGAGTATCATTGCTTTTATTATGCGCTTATTCATATATGTTTCATAAGTCTAAAATAGCAGCTTTATAAAATTCAAGTTTTTGTTATTACTTGAATGTTGTGCAAGAGTACAATTTAATTTATAATTTGAAACATCTTATTTATGGTTCTTTATTCGGTTCTTTTAGTACTGAACTGTTTCACCAATGTAAATTTATTTACAATCCACCAATATAAAATGTGAACGGAGTATGCTAAGTCACTCCTCATATTAGGATCAATTTTTCTTTTTATTTTGGAAAATATGACAGAATTAAGAGTTTTCTTTTTATAAAACCACGTCTGTATTCTGTTTGACCAAATATTTTGGCTACTTGTTCAAATACCTTATCAATATATATCATACTTCATTATTATTTTTTTATTATTGCTTTCATCTTAATGAAGATTGTCATGACTAGTGTTTGGCATGGAGCTTGTAGATATTTTAAACAAATAAATAAATAATAAATCAATTGACGTAAAAATTAAGGTCAATATGTTGATTAATGATATTATTTTAGCCCCCCGCTATATCTCTAGAACTTGTAGAAGCGACGAAATAAGAGAGATACACTGCCGAGCGGATAGGTACCAAAATTCCTTCGTTCTACGCACCATTGGTGAATGTGAAAAAAGCCGCGTGAAATTTGCATAGGAATATTGTTCCATTATTAAAATACAATTCATCTCTGTCCTACCTCCCCTTCTTTTCCGTATTCCCTCCCCTTTCATGGCTGGTATCCTAACACCTCTGCCACACGCCTCTCCGGCAGCTTGCAGGGTGTATGTAGATGTAACGTATTTATGACCCAATGGCACTTGGATACCCACCAATTTTCTCAAAAATGATGAAGTAAATAAAAAAATCAAACCTTTGACGAAATATATGGACGTTTGTGATAAGATTCAAACTCTCAGACGTATGTGTTATAAAGCAAAAATCTCAAAAAAAAAAGTTTTGGACATAAATGGGTTAAATCTTAACTCCTTGACGGTCTCCCTAGGTACGGTAGTGAAATATGTTTCAGTGAGAATTTGAAACTATTGAGAAAAACATTACGAGCAATGTTTTTCATGTAAAAGCTCATAGGGTTCATCGCGAGATTTTCTTTTCTAAGCAATAAAGCTGAATACGACTTCATTTTACCGATCTTCAAATCACTGCAAAATTGCGCAAATGATATGGTGCGCAGCAAAGCTTACGGTTGCAAAGATATACACCAAGGGGATGAAATTCGCAATGAAAAAATCGTTTGACTTGAAAGACAGGGAAGGAGAAGAACATTACAGTCGGTAATGGGCCAGGTGAATATTAAAAGAGCCAATCACAAAATCATTGATTATTCCATTAAAAAGCATACATGATTGAAAGGTAGACGCGTGAATATTTTTTGTTACAGGGTTTACAATTTGAACGTGAATTAGTAATGTGCTTGCTCAGAAGAGAGTTTCACTTTGTGGAAACGCTCTGTTGTTAACTTTTTACCTACTTTCCTCACAGTTTTTAAACGACATGAACCGTGAACTATGTTGAAAATATTGTGCCTTCATAATGCTGCATTGAGATTGATTGATCTACACGTGCTCGTGGAGTAAGGATGACGCTATTTTTGCGTTTTAAACCACTCTCTGTACGTAATCCTTTAAAAAATATTCATACTCGGCGAAAGCGTCTTGGAAAAAACCTATTTTTGGCGGTTAATATCAAGGTGGGAGTGTGCCCCTAAGCATTGTCTCTACAAGTAAATTCGTCAAATTGAGTTTACTTTTCGTGAATCCAATTTATTACTTTCACTTACATGAGCGGTTAGTATCAAAAGCAGATTCCTTCATCATCTCATCTTGAGCTAGCGCCTAAGGCGATATCAGTTTTGAGATGCTGGAAGCATTTTTTTCGAATTTATATCGCTCATCACCCCTGCCAAGTGGGAAATGTTCAAATTGCTATCCATCTCATTGAGAAAATTATGATTACGGTAAATCTTTAAAAAGCCCTGAGGAAATGAAAGGACTGATCACGTTAGTGAAAAGTTATAACATACTCCAGTTGAAAGCCGCTAGTGAACGCATATACTTTGATGTCGTGCAAGCGGTTTAACTCAATGATGAAATCTGTTGCTGACTACTCCTGCGTATCCATTAGCATTCCACCGCACGAAGCTCCAAATGTTGATTAACTTGATCACGTACGTGGTGATTCCACTCGCAATTAGTGGTGAAAGTCTACTTTCTTTGATGTATTCGAGCTGACGGAACAGCATTAGCATAGTTGAGGCAAAGTGGGTACCTCAAGGGAACGTGTTAGGGCCTAACGAGTGAAAGGCGAAGTCGAACAAATGCTATCTCGAGGAGCAAGGAAAATGGCATTGAGAATTGAAGTGGCTATATGTAGTGTGGCTTAATGCATTACGATATGGGTTTCGGAGTGAAAATAGTTACTTTGATGTGTCTTCCTCTAAATGCGATACTCACTCCCACATTCTACCTTGAATCCTCGCAGTTTGCTCCCACTTATCCTTGGTGCTGCCATCTTGTATGATCGTGCCGCTTCAACCCACTCATTCGTCGTTCCTTGAGATCAAGATGCAGTCGCCCACTACTCTGGTGCTTACTATATTTTTCAAGGAATTACTGACTGCTTTTACGTCGTCCTTGACCGATATCATGAGAAAAAAATTTTATAGTCAGAGTAGTGAGCAGAGATATGCGGAGATTTTAAAAATCCTTTATACAATTCTTGAGTGAAGATGTGACAGAATGTAGACTGAGATGGCAGTAAATATTAAATTTTGGGTGAGATAGTGGATTATGAGTCACTATCCTCCTTTGGTATTCTTCTAAATTTTATCATAAACAAATGTGGGATCATGAATTTCTAATATATTGATTGCTTGGTTTTAGGACAGTCCTTACCTTAACTTACCCATTTATAGGTATTCATCAAATTTTCATTCTCTTAACTATCGATTATCCGTGTAATGATTATATTTTTAGCTCTTCAAACCTTATTCATAAACCCTTGTAACACGCCGTTCCTTTTAAATACGTGCTGCATCCAGTTTTGCTGCCTTCTCCAAAGCTAGAAGTCGTGGCATGTGCATCTAAAGGAAAGATAAATTGCCTGATTTTTAGGAGAAATGGGTATCAGTGCATTCCCCATGAAGTAACGATGATAATGTGCTGATGATCATTGAAAATTCCGATATTTATGGTCCCTGCTTATATCTAGAGTCCAAAGCCATATTATAATAGTCCTGTCACAGTGGAAAAACGACTGTATTGAGTATGATTTGAGTATGTACACATATTTGTGAATTTGGACAACTTATTGAATTCCTTTCCATGAGTGTTCAAGAAACACTTTCTTGGTTTCAGTAAAGTGTGAGTTTAGTCGCTCTGTAATATGCACCCTCCTCGTATGTGTCTGTCTAAATCAGAAAATTAAGGCAACGGCCTAACAAGGTGGAAACACCAGGTTCCGCTCGATTTCCTAAGCTAAGCATCGTCAGCCTCGGCTTGAATCTGGAATGGCCATCGTAAATTCATCTTGGGTGTTGGTTTCCCCTGTCATCAAGAATCAGCCTGTATAACTACGAGATGTTTTAGCTTTTCTGATGAGTTTCACTTTTCTCAATTTTTAGGGGCCGGAAAAATTCACCGATCCAAGGTATTATAATACCAATGGATTAGGGTCATTCTGTTGCAAGGAATCTTCTCACAACATGACTCGTACCTAATATGACCGACCTTTGCAATAGCAAAATTTCACATTTTTGTGCTATCATTCCATGTTGTTATTTTGTGATTTGAGAACTGTACCTATCTTAATGGAGTATGAAACTTGAAGATTGTTATTTAAAGGTACAGGTATGTTGTACCTTTAGTTATTTTATCTATAAGAATTATACCAGATCTGTTGGCATATAGAGCTCTATCAGTTCTTACACCCGAATTCCAATATTAATTGTAATCGCTGTTTTTGGTTATTTCTTGCATTAATGTTATTATCACCTAAGCTGAGAAGTTAGTAGCCTGGATGTGAACGGAAATTTATAAACTGGGAGTGGTCGACGATATCATTTAACAAGTCATGGCGCTTAAATATTTAGGGATTGATATATCTAGTCATGGGGATTTTGAATATGAAGTTCGACAACGAGTCAGTAAATCAAACTAGGTCGTCGGCTGTCGGAACGACACTACCAAGCCAGATTTATTAATCTACCGTGACAACTATGTGTGATGATATATCATCACACATTTAGCTGAAAAAGACCAGAAACCTCAAAATCGAAGCTGCTAAGGAAGGCAGTGGAGGTGAGAGCACTCCGTAGAACTTCGGGAAAGACCGTACTAAACAATAAGAGAAACTACTATATAAGAAGAGCATATCAGACCGAAAGCATTGTTGACTGGATGAGCAAAAGGAATGGAACGACCATGCAAGTGGGATGTACAGCAATATTGCTGTAAAGATTGCTCGAGATAACTTACCAATTGGTAGATGAAGTGTAGGAAGACCCAAAAGACGATTGAAGTACAACCTGAGAATTAGCGAAGTAGAGCAGGCCATTGGAATAGTATAGATGATGGAAGAAGAAGCTGAGAAGCCTTAAACCGTGTCCTGTGGTGTGTTTTAACCCCTCTCGTAAGGGTTAAATGTCTTTCTCGACCAGCCACCTCGCCCTATGCTCTCGTGTGTGAGAAGTTGACTCGACGAGTAAAAGGAGACGGAAAGTTTGGAAAAGTCCGACGCCTTTGTGTGTTGAGTTTTGTAGCAAGAGGGATGGAGAGAGTGTGGGAGTAAGAAAAAAGTAGAGCCCACACTCTCAGGACCATATGCCCACATGGACTGAGGGAGAGACTGAAAAAGGATATGGAAGTCCTGCAAGGACCGTGTCGAAAAGAGTGTTTGTCCAAGGGGTGGAAATTCAGTCTCAAAAAAGGACTGTGGGAGGAGGGTGGGGTGCGTTTCCACTTCTCAGAAGAAGCATGCATATGAGGAGAAAAGAAAACACTGTCCGAGGGAAAGAGACTTGGTTTAGGAGGGAAGGAAGTCCTTTTGACGAACACGGTTCGCTTTTGGGGTCGAGAAAGGCGGGCGGGAAAAGCTCATCAGGTGGTAAGGTCGGAGTCGATAGGGAAAGCTTACAAGAAAAGTGCGTCCCGCAAATGAAACCCCGGACAAATCAAAGCGACGGCAAACGCCCATTTAACGAATGTTTCGCTGAATGGTACACTGGGTCACTATAAAAGAAAAGAAAATTGTCAATAATATTCATATGTTTTATTTTACTGATCCACTTTTGACGGGTAACCGTCATTTTCACCCCTTATATTCACTCTATTCACCCAAAATACGACTCAAGTGTGACACGCTCTCAATTGAATACAGTATGTATACAATTGAGGGTTTTATTTTCTTTCATTGTGAAAATGAAAAAAATCTGCTAAGTTTAGCCTGGAACTTTTAGTTTTATATCCTGGGTGATAAAAATAACAAGTATTATGTATATCTATACCATTGGATTAGACGCTAAGATCCGAGACGAATTTTCCATAGAAGTGTTTCGAGGGTGCAATAGTTAATTTTTGCATATGTGCTTTAAAAATTGGAAAGAAAGAACCAATTTGAGTTATTGCGGCAGCTGCAGTGGAAGTGCCAACTGTGAAATAATGAAGCGAACCACTAACTGTCCTCCCCGCAAATGCCGTAGCGTTAAAACTGCCACTGTAGCTACCGGATTAGCTCTCTCCAGCGGCTCACTGTTTGTTTTTTTCCCAATTTTCAATACTCTATTGCAGAAAAACTATCAAATCGGTGCAAAAATGCCTGCGGAAAATTCGTCTTAGATATTCACTCTCTACCCAACAGTATAGATATTCCTCTTGTTTATTTTTTAACAACATGTTTAATTCTGGGTAGTTTCATATTTTTATGATTGATTGGGCATGGCCAATCTGTTTTGGAAAGAACTTGTTTATAGAATTCATGCTGAATCCAAGCTAAGGATGTTTATTTTTAATTTATTAGATTAAACGTTCGCCGAACCTTATAATTCCTGGGAAAACCATATGTAGCTTTTTTACGTACATAAATAATTAGATATACAGACACATATGATCATCAATGGTATCACATACCGATTACAATATTTTGGTCTAACTTGACACAGGTCAAGTACACTACAATATTTATTGAACAAAGCAGGAATTCTATTTATCGGTTAGTTTTTTGCAGACTCGATATTGATATGCTTTGGATAAAACAACGACTGTGGTCTCAAACAAACTTTAGAGGCATATAAGTTAATTTTATTCAGACCAAACTGAATTTCACCGTAATTAATAATCTGGATGATTCCTTTTCATGACCCCTTTTCATGACCCCATAATGTAATGTGATGTTTTTCCCTTCTAGAGATATGGGTCCTTAGAATATCACCTAGGTACAAAAAATCTTTGATGTGCCTCTTTGTTCTAAACTTCGACAATCGAACATCTTCATTTATCTTTCTTAGGATATATAATTCTTATACGATTGGTAAACACATAAACAATATAAATATCTGACAAATTTATTTTGGACTTTATCGATCTCTTTAATGTATTTTTTTGAATATGGCGTCCAAAATACTTACACTTATTCTAACTTACTTGTAACATAAGAGAAGTATAAAACTTTTAAAGTTCTAGATGATTTAAATTATTTTGATAATATTTAAACAAAACCCAAAGTTTTACAAGCTCCAATGTTATATTCAAAATGTGTGGTAACAGTAACATACTTTTATCAAATGTCACTCCCAGGTCCTTAAGCACATCCTTGATATTCCTCCATGTTCTTCCCATTTATTTATCTCCTTCCAGTTTTCTCTCCAATAGGCTTTTGTATCGCAGAATATGTCCAATAAGGTTACTTCTTCTATTTAGCAATTTTTCATCAAACTTAATTTCTCTCCAACTCTTCATAGGACTCATCTTTTCATAGGAACTATTCCCTACGTCCACTCAATCTTCACCATTCTATGATAACGCTACATTTTTATTGCTATCAAATTACTTTTCTCTGTAGCGGTTATCGCTCAGGCTTCACTATCATATATAGGTATGCTTCACTGTCTAAGTATGCATTTTGATGAAGTTTTTCTTTACTTTCAATCTTGTATTGCTGGGTTATCATTAAGCTGAGGACATTGCCTAAAATGCCTATTTTTTCTTTTACTTAGGAAAGCAATTTTATGAAGTTATAAGTTCATTTAGGATCATTTATGGCGAAATTAAGGCAATTTTTTACTGCCTAAAAATGCCTATTTTACCTGTTTATGCCTTTTTCTGCTGATGTCGCCTATTTAAGGGCCTAAAAAAGCAATATCCATCTCAACGTTACCAAACTTCTCTTTAGTGCGGAGCTAGTCTGTTATTTCAGTTTCTTTTTTAATCTATTAAGGTTGAAATAATGTCATTAAACATGCATAAAGAAAAATTATCCAGAGTGTAATTATACAAAGAGTAAAAAAACATCTATGGTAATTTTACGTGATGCGTACATGCGATGGTTTCAATTGCCAAAAACTGGCTTTTGAAGGCACCACTCAGTAATGCTGAGTTTAAAGAGATAACGCCCGAAGTTGCTCTGCCTTGAAGGCCAGTATTGATATTGTGGGGAACATGGCTAAATACTGCATTATACCTGCAAATAAAGTTATTGAAATACGTGAGGTATGTGACAGGAATGATGTGTGCTTCCGATACATCAGTTAGAACGTCTTTTTCACCCACTTAAAGGTACCCTATTGTAACCGATTTCACTAATATTTTATAATGTGTGTCAATTCTATCTATAAGAAAATTAAGCCATCATGGTGCATGAGTAGGTTTTCTGTAGGCAACAGAATATCTGGATGAAGAAGAAGCAAACTGCACTCTCGAATCCAAAGCAGCAGAGTTGAATCTTGATGTCAACGCAGATCCTACGTTTATCAGATGTAATTTTGGTTAACTACCATCAATCATGTCATCGCTGGAGGCAAGAGAACTACTCCTTGCAACAGCTACAGTGAAAGTCTGAACTGTAGAGGGTGACCTTTTTGATATACCAAGTGATGTGGGAAAATCCATTGCTTAAGAATTTAAGACGTTCTACGGAGAAACCCTGAATGGGAATACATTAATAAGGTTGAAGACATTTTATGAAGAAATTATATGGCTCTAATACTAAAGAAGAGTCCATAAGAACTGTCATTGTTGCTGAGATATATTACCAAAAGTTTCATTTTTCTTATTAGGGAAATACATTTTAACGAAGCTAGAAATCCATTCAGTGTTATTTATAACGAAAAAAATCAAGTTGTTACTGCATTTAAATGCCAATTTTATCGATTTGTGGCTTTTTATTCTTATATTGCCGATGTGAATGTCTTACATTGTAAAAATCGCTTATCGTCCCGAATTTTTATTTCCGCGTCTACATAAGTTATTTTAATTCGTTAATTCGTCGCATTGTTGCCCGTTTTTCTTTCTGAGCGGTGCAAAAGAGCTCTCAAATGTAATTTTTTTACTTATAAATGAACAGTTGAATAAAGCTGAGGTGTAAGCGCCGGGCTCTTCAATTTCACCATGGGCCTCATCCCATTCTTGTACCTACCCCACATTCGCACTACCCGGTATAACCTGGTGCCTTGTTTCCAAATAATGGTAAGCTACAACAATATCCACCTCCGCGATTACGACTGAGAGACTGAAAAACATCACCGTCTTATATTTTACCACTTGACGTATCGCGCGTCGTATCACTACAATGTGCACTCGAATGTCGTAGGGGCAAATATCGTGCCGCGCAACCTCCATTAAGTAGTTACAGTGTCGGGTGTTGTATCCCTCTGGTGTGCACACCGCCTAGTTGCCACTGAGATTTCTGCCAGAACAACAAAGACCTAGCATTTATAACATGCTATTTTGGTAAATTACTATCCACAATTCAATCACTGGAGGAAAGAGAACTACTCCTAGCGGCAGCAGTGGAAAAAATTCGAAAGGTGGAAAGTGAACTTATTAATATACCAACTGATGTGGGAGAAGCCTTGATTTGAAAATTCAAGAAAGTTATGTAAAGGAACCCTGGTTGGGAAGATGTCCATAAAAATGCAGGCATTTATCAGGGACGTCGGGTGCTCCATGACCAAAGATAACAGCAGAAGAGCTTGCATCATTTAAGTATTGCCCTATCACCTCACGTGAGGTTGAGAGGTCATTTTCATGCTATAGAAGAAATATCCTGACAGACTCTCGGCATAAGTTACAGGAGAACATTTAGAGAAGTATGTTATTGTCAATTGTAATGAAACTTGAAATATGTAAAAGTTTTGAATTTTATGTTTCTTCAATTTATAAGCTAATTTTATTTGGAGTTTTATCCTCTTTCCTCTCCATCAGTGCTACCGAAAAGTAATCGTGTATTTCAGCGCAAGCTTTAAATTTCAGATGCTTCTTTGTGGCAATAAGCCGCATTATGCTTATAGCCGGCCACGGTGGTGGCGGGGTAAAGTCTTCGCCTGCTAATCTTGGGATTACGGGTTCAAGTCCCGGCTGGGTGGATATTTCACCACCCAAGGCGTAGATGTATGTCAAGTTTTGTTTGTATGGTCCCTGTAAAACCTGATTACAGGCTTAGACTTTTGGGATTCCAGGACCGACAGAATCGTCCGAAATGCCAAAAATATTTTAAGCGCCTATTTTAAGTGCCTATTTGGAAATTTTTAGTGCCTATTTAGGCTGCCTAATTCTTCATTTTTAGTGCCTAAATGTCCTCAGCTTAGTTATGATGTTATGAGGACTGGTTAAGTAGGATTTCTGGACACAATTGTTTATATATGTGCAAGACGTTGTCTAAAATAATATGAATACAGCTTTTGTTTCTTTAATCATAATATTGTTTTTAGTTGTTCGTGGTTTCTTCTCCATCGATGCGTTTTCTAGCCGGTAAACAATTCTAAAACTAAAATGGGTTTCAAATTTAGGCCATTGGTTCATTTTTGGACAAAAATTCCAAGTTTCGCAGATCACGTTTCCGACGACGTCAAAAATATTCTACAAACCCAGCGTAATAAGGTCGATTACACATCATGAGCATACAATTGTGGAATAAACTGCCAAAATAATAGTTGAAAAATGTCATTTTTTTAATATTGGGATTTCAAAGATTTACTGTCATTTCCAATACAATAAACGCTTCATAATCAGCAGTAATGATTCCTAAGATTAGTGTGCTAAAACTCCCAACTCCATTCTCTTTCCAAGTTTGTCCCTTCACAACCGTCTTCTGACATTCCTCGTAATTTTCCTGATGTTTGTATGTTGTATTTCATTATTGTTTCAAAAGTTAGACGAAATTGTCGAAACAGCGGTGGGATGTATAAAATATTGTGTGGGAAGCACTAAGGCTTGGTATATTAATCTATGGTTATATATTTTCTCAGGATGTAAACCGAAGTTAATGCGTTCTTCCATTAATAATTCTAACGTCAACTAACCGACAGTCTGATGCAGAATTCAAAACCTGAACTATCAGTAAACATCAAGAAGAGGAAAAGATAAGTCATCTTTACCAGACATTATTAAACTGGGCCACTGTCTCTCTTTCTAGCCTGAGTCAGTGCGGCAGAAGAAAGCTGTGTGCCTTTGATCATGTGGCTAACCTGTATTTTGACGCTGAAGTGTGGGATAGGTCAGAAGTGTTCTTCATATGTTGATGGCATCTAATATACCTTGCGCAACCTAATGTATTTTAGGCAATAATTCTTTCAGAACTACTTAGGCGGGTACAATTCGATATGTGCTCAAAACATTTGGCTCTAATGTCAACAGGTTCTGTTATTATTTCCTCAATTTTATCAAAGGAGCATTGAGAAGTGATCTCATTGCATGTCAACATCTTGTGTAATATCTATCTATTTTTCCGCTGATTGCTTATGTCGAGTTGAAGGTAAATTTAGAGAATATAAGAAATATTATGCGAATTTTCCAACATTTTCAGTGTGACAGAGCGCGAATAGTGATGACTATGTATTAGTATGAACAAATACAAGGTATTTTACATAAAAAATGTGAGAAAAATTACATTATTTAGATGAATATTATCAAGTGTCACTTCTTAACCCTGTGAGAGTCTTGTTGCGGGTTTAAGACCTGTAATACTACCGGAAGGAGTGACTTTATAATGGCCTCACGAGACCATATCGCAAGAGGAAGGAAATCTTTTCTTCTTAAAATAAAGCGCCCATTGACATGTACAGAAAGAAAAGCTAAACAATGATAAACACCGAAAGATTTTGTGGGATGTGGTAGTATCAGAATGTGTATGCTGTTTTATATGGTTGCAAAACTAATGGTCTTTTTGTTTAAAGGCCTGATTAACTTGGTCGATGAAAACGAGCCCATAAGGAAAGCGGATGTGTGCGTGTAGAGTTTTTTGGTATGAATTTCCATCTCTTTTGTGTCTCAAAATTGGCGTATAAAAATATAGTGATACTGTTGTCCCGTTGGTCCCATTTTCTGGGAAAATACGGCGGAAGTGTGACCTCAAAACTTATTTAATGCAGAAAATCCATTCAAGAAAGATTTGATAAATAAATTCTTGGTTCATGGCTTAATTATAGCGTCTGATGCGTTAGGAAAACTATTAGTAGTGAAATTCAAAATTTGATAACGTGTATACATATATCTGATATATCTGAGAAACTATCTCAGTTCGAAGATGAGCTAGATTTGTAGGTAGATGCAATGAAGCCTCTCCAAAGCGTAATCTCTTTGGGAACACTGACTTTTTTCCGGTTAGTCTAGCTTAGCGACTTATTAAAGGTCGCACATGTCATAAAAGACGTTGAGGTTTACTATATTAAGTCCATGCGATGCAATGTACGGCTTACGTTATATTTAAGTGGAAGAGAGCGAAAATCCTCGAGATTTCTACAGGCGCCGTCTCGTATCTCCTTACACGATATCTATCCTCATGTCAGCATACGTACTCTCTTCTCTCTTCATCTCGTCCATGAAGCCGCGAATAATATCTTTCTTCCCCATTCACGGCTAGCCAACATACTCCCCTTTATTGCGGCCTTATGCATCCCTTCGCCCCTCACCTGTTCCGGCCACCTACTCTGTCTTCTCCTAATTATCTCACGTAATTTACTCTTTTTTTTTACTTTACTCTTATCCTCCACATCAAGTACTTCCTCGTTTGTTGATAAAGTAGTTTATTCATTTTGATTTACGTATTTTTTAAACGCGCACATGCACTGGCACTTGTGTTTTTCCTTCTCTTTTTTGTATCATGCAAATCCCTATATTGTAAATTTTTTTAGAAGATAGAAAATTGAAACATGTCGTTGGTTTTTATGTGCTCAAAATGAAAATTTTTCAATAGTGATTGCTGTTGGAATTCCGCTCATCCAAGTTGCACTTGTTCCGGAATCGATTCCGTTTCGAGAGGAAGAGAAACAAGTTAGAGATTGAGAGAGAGAGGGAGAGGGACAAGATGACGGAGAGGAAGACGAAGTAAAGGGAGAACGAGGAATGGGCAATAAAGTGAGTGGGGAAGAGGAAAGAAGAAAACGAGGAAATGAAGGAGAAGTTTATCTCGCAGGAAGTGGCGTCCGTCCGTCTGGGCGTGTCTCGATCGTCTCGGGGAGACCCCCCTCCCCCCCGGGGAAAGCGAGTCGAGTTCGCATGGGTTCGCATAAAAGAAACATTCTCTCCGCCCCCGATTGCAGGGGTCCAGCGCCGCGACCCCCCTGGGGGGATAACCATTATTGACGTCCCCTGCATCGTCTCTCTCTATTTTCGTCGATCTCAAACGTCTTCCGTGCATACCCTTCTTCTCTCCTATAGAGTCTCTCAGACTTTCGTCAGCTTCTTCTTTACCATAAATCTACAGATGTTGAGTTTTTTTCACATATGTTTCATAATGTTTATCATGTCAGGAAATGATTGGTCTAGGTGTTTTATTAAGTAATGGATTCTATAGCCGACGTTTCGCGAAATCTATTTTGCTTCCCTAGGGCTCTTTAAGTTCACATTGTTTTTACTAGCATGCAATTCGCGATTCACAACATGCAAAATGTCAAAAAGATTGATACAGCAGTTACCAAAAAATAATTGTTAAAGTCGTTTTCCTAAATATTGGTAGCAAATAATATGTTAGCAAAATAAATTTGGTGAAACTTCGTCTATGGAGTAAATTACTTCCATTCTTTAAAAAAATAAAATTAAACATGGTTCCATGAAAGATGAATTGCGTAGCAGGAAATAATATGGCGTATTTCTCGAAATGTGAAGCGTTAGGAAATCAATGCGGGAAATGCGGAATGAAGATAAAACATAATAAAACAAAAGTTGTAATATTTTCTCGGGAAAAGACTGCGGGAAAACGACTCATGAAAATTAGGAGTACAATGACGAGATATAAGACTCATCTGAATCATGTATATTGCCCAAAAGGCTCTAATAAGGTTTGCTGACGGAGAATCAGGGTGGGCAGTAGATCGCATGGTAAGGCAAGGATGCCAGTCGTTGCCTTTGCTGGTCAACATTTCTATCGACAAAATGATAAGATAAGCATTGGATGAGCTAGATGTGCAAATCAATGTAGAGGGCCACGCAATAAAATTATTCAGATTTGAAGACAACACGTTGGTTAATTTATTGTGCTAGGGATTGAAAGCTTTAGTAGATATTTTAGAAATCAGTGTGGGAAATACGGGTTAAAGTTAAATCATAAGAAAATAAAAGTAACGAGATTCTTTTGGACTAGCAATAAGAAAGCGAGGCTGATCATAAAAGTAGGAGGGCTGGAGAAATTAGACCTATTTGATTACTTGTGTAGTTATTTAGAAGAAATGGATAAAAAGGCAAAGTCATCACGAGGAGAATAGCGCTAGCGAAAGAAGCGTTCAGCAATAGGAGGGGTCTGATGACGGAGACCTTGGGTGAGGATATAGAGAAGAGGCTGGTGAAGAGTTTAATATGGAGTGTAGCGGTGAATGGGGTGGAAACGTGGACTCGGAGAAAAGAAGACGCGAATATACTGCAGGAATTTGAGCTAGGGTGTGGAGGATAATGGAGAAAGTACGATGGACAGAAAGGAGGACGGAAAAAGGAAGAGTGTAAATTTCTTAAGGAGATTAGGAGAAGGCAGAGTAGGTGGCTTGAACGGGTAATGAGGGGTTAAGGGATGCTGAATGCCGTGATAGAGGGGAGAATGCTTAGTAAGCAGAGAAGGGGAAGAAAGATAATAGGCTTTATGGACAGGATGAAGGTAGTTAGTAATTTTGTTGAGATGAAAGAAGAAATCGCGTTCGGAGATAAGGGGAAAATAGCTTGTAAAAATCTAGAGGAATGTCACTCTCTTCCATTTAAACCTACGTTCACCCTAATAGTAATAATAAAAATAATAATGGCTCAATTCGTCATCTGCAGTCATCGATCTAAGAGCATGGCGATAATGAGATTTTCATGAATAAGAAATACAGGAATTAAATAAATAGTGCAAGTGCATGAAATAGAGAAGAGCAAAAATGTTAGCGTGCATAGTGCTTTAGGTGAGGGTGGGGTTAGCAGTGAGGGCACGATGGAATGCACATCGTCGCAATAGAGTAAAGAGAGATTCACTTTCGAACGTATTAGAACAATAATTCTAGCATGCTGAACATCTTTTACAATTATTAGAGGAACAGGTTGAAGCGCTGATTCTACCGTAACAATTCTCACTAATCATCGTTCTCCACTCCCAATTCCTCATTTGCACATCCTGCCTTCCTCATTACCGCTGTTCTAAAGTTACGTTTTCACATGTCCATTTATTCGTTGGCGCACACTTCATAGCCAATGAGATGCGATGTGTGGAGAAAACTATTGAAGCGGTTCGGGATAATAATCCTCATTTGTATGACTTCGAAGGAGGTGAAACATAGTCACCCGACTATTTAGCCCGTCGCGTCGTCTTCTTGCAAACAAATACCAAATGCTCAACCCAATCGCTATTAATCTTCGCGAACATCCGTTTTTCTACGACTGCTTCAGATTAAACAGGGGGGATTATTCGCCGTAATGTCACAGTTTATCACCGTCTCCTTTTTTAATCGGGTGCTGCACGCTGTGAAAACGGGGTCTGTGAATAACGCTCAACGCGGCGGCAAAACGACGCAAAAACGGATAAATGACAACGTAGCTTAACACCTCCTGCTGCACGCCCCCAGGGCTTCTTAGAATAGTCCGTGGCTGTAGAAGTATTGTCCGCGCAAAAATCTTGTGAATTCGAGTTCAAGCCTAAATAACTCCGAGACTCCATTGGATTTTTATGGTATGTATGTACTTGCATTTTGTACGTGTTATTGATGTTAGAGGAAGTAAAGGTCCCATTTTTTTAGAGCTGCTGCGCCATGCGTAACTTTGACGCCTAATAATGGCAAAAATGGAGCGTTTAAAATAGACGAAATCATAACACGATGTGATAGAAATTTTTATAATTACGTCTGCTGAGTTTCAAGTTCTAACTATAATACTTATTGATGTGCTGTTCAATTTATAGAACTAGTTTTTCTCGTTATCTAGGCGTCAAGGAGCCATGAGTCCAAAACTGTTGCCTTTTTTTATAATTTAAGACTTCGTGCTCTCAATCTAAGCGGTTTTACCGTCTCCCCGGCACGTTCTGCGCTCAGAGAGTGTCATCGATATTTCGATCTTCTTAAAATTGACACTAGTCTTAGAGTACCTATTTTTAAACCGATCTTGAGCTTATTTCAAGATATTTCCGAGACATTCTGAAGTACAGAGTATCGCTAGTAGGTGTATCAGCGGATTCGAAAACTGCATCTTTCTTTTCGTCACTCAAACGTCTTCCCATCATTTCCTTCTTCCTCCATTATCGTTTCTCGGTCTTCCGTCCGCTTCCTTGCTTCCCCCTACGAGTTTTCGTCGTCCAAGCTCCCCTTATTATTCTCGCTCCATGCCCTCGGGGGCACATTCAGGGCACTTCGTCTCTTCTTTTGTTAAGGGTGCGCGCCCCTGACCGTGCAGACCTCGCCCTCGCCGATTGACCCCTCGGGGCCCGCTATCGTTACTACCTCCCCTCTCGTCCACTTCTGTCTCAGGTCGGAATCTTCCCCGCAAAGGTTCGAGGAGAGGTAAAATATATGCAGCAACCAAAGTCTCGGAGGGACAGCAGTCAATGATAAGTCCGGAAGAGTTACATTGTAAAATATATGGGATAAACATTAGCTAAATGAAGATGAAAGTATTAACACAGTATAAATTTGTATTCAAACTTTAACGTAACCACAGATTATTCACACTCACACGACCCGGGTTTCAATGAATTTCTCTTCCGTTGATGTTGCATAGATACTACGTAAACCAGAGACCCAAGCACCTGATAATGATAATCCATTGAAACTCGGGTCGTGTGAGTGTGAAAAATCTTTGCTTGAGTAAAAGTTTGAATAATAATTTCGATCATACTATACCACAAAGCAACCACCGATCAAGTTTTATTTATTAAAAAACTGCTGACGGCTCTCAAGTTCATTCGTGTTTAGCACGGCACTTGTTATTTACGGTTCACAAGTATATACTTGTATGGTGTTGAAATGTTTGCGGCAAAATTAGAATGGTTAATAGGTAATGGTTAATGGTGAAATAGTTTGGAATGAGTGGTTCATAAAAGAATATGGGTTGGATGCTCTGTTATGGACATCTTTATATGAAAGGAGTCGTTGGTTTGGCCATGTTGAGATAATAGATAATAATAAAAATAATAATACGTCTTTATTGGGACGAGATTGAGACTGAGGCAGTCCCTTCTTCCATATAACCCTCCGTAAAATACATGCATAAAATAATTACAATTATAATATATGTATATATGCATATGTATAGGTTGTAGAAATATATACACGATTGTGGGAAAAACTAAGGAATTAGGAGCTGATATCCTAAACGAAATAACCCACGGCAGGAAAACACCCACACATGAAGAGTTGTGAAAAATCTATGAAAACCTACTAATAGATGGATGAGAGTCGAATATTGAAACATATATACGGTAGTGGAGTATATACTGTGAGAGGAAGTGGTGTACCGAGGAGTTCTTGGGTAAATGTGGTGGAAGAGATTCTTACGAGGAGGAATACTAAGAGTCTAAATTATAGGAGAGCGTGTATGAAGCAATGTATGAATGTAATAGAGGCGACAGAGCATTGGAGGGGATGAAAAGGGCAATGAGCATATGTAAGGATAGGACATTATGGAGGTAATTCTTGAAAGAGAGCCATTTTCCTAGGCCTAACTGCAATTACTAAGTTATTTGACGTGTTCTACCCCAAAAGGGAATGGCGTGATGGGTATATATGTACGTAAGTCTTGGAAGTAGGCGATATAACTCTATGATGAGAAAACCACCTTTGTTATTTCCACAAAACTTTATTACGCTGGCACGACGCCCGTTTCACCACACTGTGGCGTACTCTTATAGGAACATGAGTATGCCACAGTGTGGTGAAAAGCGCGTCGTGCCAGCGTAATAAAGTTTTGTGAAAATAACAAAGGTAGTTTTCTCATTATTCATATCCATAATTTCTACGAGGTCAGGTCTGATATCATCAGTTTTATGATGTAACTCTTTTGGCGGTGACCGCGCCGAGACCGTTAGCTGTGAAGTTACAACAAAGCGCTAATTTACATCGGATTAACTTTCCAAGGCCTCCATGAAAGTCATTTTGGTACCCTCCTCTATCAATACAATTCTTAGATCAAAACTGGAATTAATGGGAAACTTTAAAAATTGTAACTTATTCCAAACTGTTCCTATGGGTCGAATTTGTTAAACGACCAAATTCTTTCTGAACCTTCACCCTTCTGTAACCATCCCATTTCCCAATCTTCCTACTTGTGTTCACCTCTGTATGTTTATCTCCTTGTTTACCTCAGTTTTCCCTTTACCTCGAAGGAACTTACCCATCCCCAATAGTGAGTTCTAACCCCACCCCCTTCTCTTCTAAAATCTCCTCATTCCCTAAAGTAATCTTACATTACATGAAATTATGAGCCTAAAACTGCAACGTTTTCATGCAAAATGTTTTTTGCAACGCTCATTTTTTTTCAAGATTCAAATGTCGAACATCTTTCAAACTTCGTATATTATTGAATTTCGCCATTCCGGAGATAATAGGCTACTTTTTGCACACCTTAAGTCTCAGGTTTGGCTCTAAATCAATCACAAGAAATCCTGCTGAATAAATGTAAGTGAAGTTCATTTCAGGCATTGTTTCTTATGCAAAATTGAAATTGAAATAATGATAGAACTGTAAAGAAGTGTCATATGAAATAAAATTTAATTAATTTTCTTATTTTTATCATAAAAAATTATTTTCGTTTCAAATTTGCGAGAGATTTTTTTATGAATTTTCTAGCCAAAAACTAAAAGTATCATTCCAATTACTCTTATGGTACCGTGACCGCACATACACACTTTTGGTCAGGACGGTTTTAGAAAAACACTTAAGAAAACTGAAAGGTTTTTACTCCGCCCACATTTTGGACGCGATATATGATGTTTGATTGACGCCACGGTTTATATTTTGACCTGGTAACAAACGTATTTGTATTCAGCGGGTGTAAAATACCCGAAAACCACTTTTTACTAGCTTTTTAATTGAAACCCTTCTTGCATTAAAACAAGAGTTCTTTTTCTGAACCGTGCCTAAACAAATTGAAGGATATGTTCAATTGCTTGAGGCTGTGCTCGGAGAAAGAAATTATGCGTAGTGAGAGAAATGATTTTGTACTTACTTATTCCCACTTCCTCGGTGCTATATCCCGGGAAAGCACTTTTAATTCGCTTGTTACTTGAAACACTTCTTGCATCAAAGCAAGAGTTCTTTTCAGAAGCCTGCCTAAACTAATTGAAGAATAGGTTCAATTGCTTGAGGCTGTGCTTGGAGAAAGATATTGTAATGATCCGGAAATGGAAGAATTCCATTTCCCAAAATATGCATAAATGTGTTGTTGTGTGACGTCTCAGAATAGCCAATTATGTCAAACTATACCTCGGGAACTGTACCTTTCACTTTCGAGAACGGCTAACCTTCCTCTTCTTCTTTCCCTCCCACCCTTGCCATTTTGTCGAAAACATCCTAGTTTCACCTTTCCTATATAATGGCACGGTGGAGACGCTATCGGGGAGTACACTCGACACTCGTCAGGCAGGCAGTCAGTGATTCACCAGTCTCTCATCGGTCAGTCATCGGCTATTGGTCACTCTACAGCCATCCACTGTGACGGCACAGTCACAATGTAGCCGGGACATGGGACCCGTGCTACCGAAGCGCCTCGCTATCCACCCGTGCCCTCCTCTCCTTCCCGAGACATTGGTAATGTTTTCACTTTCGGCTATTCTAGACGCACATATTCATTACTTGCTATTTGTTCATTGAATTGATTCTTTTGGGATTTTAAATGGAAATAAACTTTGAGTAAAAGACAAAAGACTTTAAATATTTGCTTGTGATCATTCGCTTCCCGAGACCAAGGGCAAGAACCCACGTAAAATATTATGATCTCGGGTTCCCCGTCACGCGGATGGGGGGGGGGGGGCGGACATAACAATATGATGCGTGGTAAGAGAAATGATCTTGTATTATGCTTATTTTAAGGATTGCTACAAAGCCATTTCTCAAACTTGGACACTATTGGAGGTTAACTGAATGAGCGTATAGTTTATTTAATCTCCAATTCCTTCCAAAATTGACTTTTATTTATTTATCCAACCCGATAGTAATATCACAATATTTAATCGGAAAACCTGATGATGACGATACATTTTTGAAACCCGGGTCGTGTTTGATGTGTTAAGTGTGGTCTTTGTAAATGTTACTTCGATTAAATATTGTAAAATTATGGAGTACCACAAAGTTACTGAAAAGAGTGTTATTTATCCAATAGTAATAAACTAGAAATATATCATGTTATAAAACTTAACTGTACCAATCTCGTGTAACAGCCATAACGGTTGTGTCATTTTTCTGAAATACAAAGACAGCCTTCGCATTCTTTCTCACGGATGCCGTATGTTTCCTTCCTTAATCAATGGCGAGCTATCCCTCACGTGTCCGTCTGGTTGCCAGCGGCATTTCTGGGGAACGAGGCAAAAAGAAAAACCACACCGTGTGAGAGGCATGGAACCCCGCCCGGAGAGGAAACGGCCATTTGGCTGGCACAGCGGTAATCCCTGGCACTGGGAGAGTTGCAGGATAACAGCAAAGGAAACGACCGCAGGGTTTCTGTAATGGACGGAAATCTCCGCAGGGAATAGCAAATGGGACGGGGGAGAAAGGGATTGGACGAGACAAGGGAGAGGCAGTTGTGCTGTTTGAGAAGGGATGCGAAGGAAAATGTGCGTTTCATGAAGCAAGAGGCGAAATTAACCCCACGTTCAAGCTACCATTGCAAATACCTATCAAAGTAACCAATCGAATATAGCCGAGCGATATTTCGATTCATCGAATGCTGTATTCGGATGCGGTATGTGGATCTAGCTTTGCAATATTAATGCGGCTTTGCACACATGCAAACTGACTGCTATGGAAGTCTCGAGTTAAGCGATATCTCGACATGTATCGCTTACCTTTCCTTGAAAGGCATCGTCCAGCTTGCACACGTGACTTCCGCCTTTCCCCCCCAAAAACGAATGACAAACAATGACTACGGCAACTGAAAATTTACAAATTTTGTCAATCAATGCGTTTGCACAACACACTCATCGAGTTCCAGAGGCAATTGAGCAATTAATAAAATTTTAAATGTTAAATTAAATCAGATTTAGGACTGTTCCTTCATCATTTTTTACGTGGTTCCTTCCGATCCCCTGAACTCCTCACTTCCGTCTCACTTCGTGTCCCATCTCGCTCCACTCGAAAGAAGATTCTTCTTCACACAACTCAATTCCACCTATCCGTTTCCAAAAGATCCCTTTTCCACCGAATACCATTTATTTTCAACTCGTTTTCCTACAGGTTGCAATTCTTCTCTAGACCTCTTCTCTCCAAACAGCATCTTTGCCACCCCACCGAAACACTGCCTCTTTGATTCATCCCATGTAATTATAATTTAGTGTTGTTTAATTAGTTGTTTTTATTACCCTCACATTTTTTAATGTACTTATAATTTACTTGAATTAATTTCTTTCTTTGAATATGCCCAATGTAAAAGGCCTAGAGGCTGTTTTTGCGGTAAATTTTAATTTATTATTAGATATTTAGTCATCTTTAAATCTTATTTAGTTATTGTATTATTTTATTTGGGATCGAGATGGCCTACTGGCCTACTAGTAGTGGGCAGAGCGCTGGGCTACTGACCCGAGTAGGCATGTGCGATGAGTCGATTAATCGAATTCATCGACGATGATTTTAGTCATCGCGGTGCGATGACTGTAATCTATGACGATGAAGGTCATCGACCATCGATGTCGATGAGTCGATGCGAATCATCGATGTCGATGAGAATCATCGATCCCGATGAGTCGATGAGTTGATGCGAATCATTGATGTCGATGAGAACCATCGATGAGGATGATCGATATCCTTATATAACTAATTTTTCTTCTTTTTTTCCATTCATTTTAACGCCTTAGATCTAAAATGTATGTACAAAGTATAAGCACCCCAGCTATTGCGCCTTGAGGACGATGGCAGGGCCACAGTGGGATGTTTGGAATTCATTTTTTTCCTCAAGTTTGTGGTAGACGATACAGAAGTAGCGATCACGTTCAATCACAGCTAATACGCAGTAGCAGTGGTAGCATTGTATTCGTTGGTTGCACTGGTGCAGTTGGTAGCCGCGGTAGCAGCCTGAGCTAAATCGGCTAAATTCACGGAATTCACAGTCACAGTGATTTCGATTATTTAGTCACAGGCTGTGATTGTTACTTTTCAGTATCGGTGATTCAATCACAGCGATATATCGCTCATCACTACTGCACAGTTCATCGAGAGTCATCGATCATCGTAATTCATCGATCATCGGCATTCATCGATCATCGACATTCGTTGATCATCGATATTCATCGATAGTCATCGATCATCGTGTACACTCTATACGATGATCGATGACAGCCATCGTCATCGAAACATTTCGATGAAATTTTTTCATCGAAAATCGATGACCAAAATCGGTCATTGCACAAGCCTAGACCCGAGGGTCCTGGGTGAAGCCTCTCTGGACACACTCTCCGAATATCCTCGCGGTGCGACTATCTGCTTGTCAGAACTTCGTGGAAAATTGCAGGTGGCCCAGGGAAAGGAACTGGCCCACCTACCCTGAATGTGTGAATTTCACTCGCCGTTGGCTTAGTGCGGGGTGAGATCTACTCTCTCACCTATCAAACTAACCTTCGGGTTGAAACACTGATTGATTATTTTATTTCTCATAATTCAAGACAAGAACACCCACTATTAGTCATTCTTTTAGGTCGTCGGTAACAGCAAAAAATATCTCAAAGTTAGCATAAACATTCGAATTTAAACTTTTATGTCCTCCTCTATCGCAATAATATGATAATTAGATTTACTATCACTGAATCGCCTGCTTACACATAGAACTGCTACTTGCAAGTGACTTTTAAGGTCAGCACCAAAGAAGTATCTTCCATGTTATCTTCCACCTCCTTTAATCGTCTGGGCTCTGCATTATGCAGTTGCGCATTAATACGGCATCATGCAATATATTTTACGAGATCCGACACACTACGGTAGATCAGATCATGAGAGTAAAATTAGGGAACTAGACTGCAGAACGGATAGATTTAAGATGTCATTTTTCCCACGAACGATAAGGGACCATAATAGCTGCCATGTGACTTTTATCTAGGTTTGTCGTTAGGTAGTGTAGCTCTTAGTAGTGGTAGTACTTCTAATACTTGAATCCTCATCTGGTACCTAGTACATACTAACAGCACGCCTAGCATGTTTTCTACATGGGTCTTGAGTCCCTGTCCATGTGTGTAGTTGTAGAATGCATGTATATTGAGGTCACCCTCCATTTTGATGACATCTGTAGTGTAGTGTTGCATGCTTGTGAGGCTTCGCCTCGTGACAAGCATTGGCGCTTTATGCTGATGCATAATTAGTCGTAGTTACACTAACTTTAGGATATAGTGTAATTTATGTTGGTGATTACTCTGCCACACACCCCTGAGGTGGCTTGCATGGTATTTTGTAGATGTAGATGTAGATGTGAAATCCAATAATGGGAAATGCAATAAACCACGAGGTCTGATCTGAGAAATTTACACCGAAATTATCTACTGCAGTCATCAATCTGAAGATCGGTTGGCTGTACCTCTTCACTCCACTCTCAGCAAACCGTTCCACACCTACTCGAGTCTTCACTTTGGCGCCTTTCATAATTAGCCTGGTGTATTCCATCCCTGGTCATCCTCTGTAGTCCTTCTCTTCCCTTATGTCTTTAAGAGGCTGGTGAGTGGCAAGAAGTGTCAAATAAGTTCGTCTCTTCTTCTTATTCTCAAAATGTTCACTACTTAGCTTAACTCTCAAATTCTTCGCAGGACTTCTTCATCGGTGACACTCTCCATCCAATCAATCGTTTACGTGGGACTTCGACATTGTAATTGTAATTGGTACGGCACTACACTGAAAGAGATGCGCGTCCACAATTCTGTGTAGGGTCTTACCTGCAAAGCTACCGCTTGCGACGACAAGTTTGCAGTATTCCGTGGCAAAAATTACGATGGTAAGCATCGCACGTTAAAGCAAGGTTTTTTCTACCTGCCGTGAATACGCAGGATGCTGGGAACCTTGGTGTATCGAACGGAGCTTGGAATGAGGTGACAAAGGAGAGCAGATAAAGAGAGGCAAGAAAAGAGAGGGGGTGAGGATGGAAGAGGGGAACTCATTTCGGATTAGGAGAGGTAGCGTTGAACGAGGGCAATAAGAGAGGTTCTTGGGCGGGAGGGAACGGTTTCTGCACCGCGGATTATACGGAGATGGCTAGGGCGATAGGTAATAGTTTGAACGTGGGGTGGAGGTGAATAGGGGGACGGGAGGTAGCAGAGGAATTAGGAAGAGGCAGGAGGTACCAGGGGAAGCACGAGGGAGCCAGGGTGGCCAAATTAATACAAGCAAGGGGTATATGAAAAGTAATGTTGGGTTGAAAGATCTACGGCATCCACCGAATAGATTACATTGGTCGTTAAATCCTAAGGTTGGTTGACTGCAGCCCTCCATCCTTCCCTATTCTAACGCTAGTTCCCTTATTCCCGAGTAGTTCTTGTCGTGTTCTTTCCTCTTAATTTGGTCTATGTATTTATTCCTTGGCCTTTCTCTTGGGCATCACTCCTCTATTTGCCCTTCAGTTATATTGTTCGCTAACTCATTATGCATCACAATGTCCTTAAATCCATCTGGTTCTTCTTTTCTATGTAGGTTGTGTGTCCCATATGGTCCTTTCCTCTTCAATTCCTCTGTATCCTTCTTCATTTCTTATTTTATCGATCTATTTGGTCTTCAGCATCCCCCTCCAACGCCAGGTTTCGAATGCGTCGAATCTTTTCTGGTCTGCTTGTCCAATGGTCCATGTTTCCGATCCATAGATTGCCACGCTCCACACGAATGCCATCATATGTTATTTCCTCGTTCTTAGTTGTCTCTTCTTTGAACACAGTGTCACCAAATAGATATACGAGAGAAATAGTTTAAGGGGTGGCTTTGGAGAAGAAAGAAGTGGTTATCTACTTTGGCAGTACGGAGGAAATAAAGCGAGCAAGCAGGCAGATGCCGATACCCAGTTAGACCACGGAATTTTCAAGCCACGACAATGACGGATTTATGACGTCACAACCTCGAAAATTCCAAATGATGACATTTGAAAGAGGATATTTGTGGAGGCTCTGACGTCACGTACAGCATTGTCGAGCTCGAGTTCTTCCGGCCTACCATACACGTACCGTCCCGGCCTCTAGGCTTGGCCTTGAGGCCGGAACTGCACAGTTTGGCCGGAGCCGTGTTCTCCCCCCACACGTACCGTATGTGCAAACCAGTCACGCGGTAGCTCTGTTCGAAGGTGTACGTTTTGTGCTCGACATGTCAACTATTGAAGATATTGAGGCAATGGCAGTGACAGTGTGTGTTCTAGCGATTAGGAAAAATGTTCTTAGCGATTAGGACTGCGGGATTCAACATACACGTACAGTTCCGTCTCAAGGCCATGCGACCTTGAGGCCGGACCTCATTGGTTTCCCATCCGGCCGTCCGGCCGACGCACAGTGGTCCAGATTTCAAATCTGACTGGACAAAACCTCAAAAGTTGACTTTTTAGGAATGTCTTCAGCCATTGGGTGATCAAAGTAGAATAACGGTGGGACCATAATATATCAATTAAATTACGTTGTATCAAGGGAATACCAATCACGAGAGTGTTAAACCTGGGGCTTTCGTGTGACAGTTGCGCCATTTCCTGGCGGCCGAGATTTTAGCGCTCTGCAATAATGATGATATTATGATTATTATGTGTGATTATTCCATTTTTTTGGCTTCATTATTCACCTTGCAAGTATTACTTTCATTTTGATACGAAAAGGAAGCATTTTCTCTCATATATGCATGGTTAAAAAATCCATAAATGATGCGTTGAACTATAAGTCAAAGGGGAATAAAAACAAGTACTTTCGCAAGCCTTAAATAAAAAACGCCACGACATTCTGCGATGATTTTTCGCCCAGTGAACAATATGACATCCGAGAGTATTTGCAACCAATAATTAGCTGCAACCTCGTGCAACCTTTGCAGTTATTCTTACTTTTATCTGTGACGTCACAGGCTATAATAGTGGACCGAATAGTGTGACGCAATATGCTGATCACATGATAAAGTTCCTTAGAGCATATTTCATTTTTATTTCAATAATATGTACAAAGACATTCGGATTGCTTTTACGTTGACTCTGGTCTTGAATGGGTAATGGTTATTGGGGCTAGAAGCTGAGTGAAGAAGATAAAAATATGGGAGAAAACCTAGCGGTCAGTTTATGGATGGGGAAAGCAGCAGAGAATGGGCGAGGAAAGAGAGAGGGAGACCTTTCTTATATCCGTCTTCACTTCTTATCTACCCTTCTGCTCCCTCTGACCCTATGTGCATACCCCCGCATATGGTCCCCTAGTTCTTCTACCCAGGAATAATCTCCCAGTTGTGCGTCACCTTCGGATGTGTTCGAGTGCTGTGTCTAGTGTTCCTTTGCTGAAATATTGTGCATCGCAATTATTCCCTCATTCGTTACACATTGTAACTGCTCTCAATCGTGGTGTTGTCTGCGCTTCTTTGATAGTCAAAGCTCAACTGAAAAGGTGCATAATTTTGGGCATGGAGATCGCAGATGAAGGTATGATATACTTACATAATTTTCCTCAGTAAGAAATGATTGTCTCATGACGTGATGTTAGTTTCGCATTATCAAACGGGAAATATAGGAAAGTTTTTCAATTAAGTCATAGGTTACCGTAAGGTAACATGAGTTGACAATTGGCTGAAAATGATTGTATGGCAGGATCCTAGGGCTTCATCAACGAGATACTGCCGGCCAATAAAAATACATTTCGAAAATGACACAGCGGAAATGATGCGTGAAGAGGTCAGTAATATGAAAGCAAAAATACATAATCTTATCCCAACAAAGGTTGAAATTGAAGGACGAGAGATTTCGGTGGAGCACTAACTAGCCATGACGATGGTTAACGGCAAGGTGTGCGCTACCCTAACCGAGCAGTCTACATAGAATTGTTTCATTTGCGGAGCTACTACCATGACAATGAACAATTTGAAAAGTCACTCCAATAAAAATTTTAACCCTAGCTCACTCTCTTATGGACTATCTTAATTGCCTGCATGGTACTTTGAAAACCTCCTTCACATTTCTTATAGACTTGAGGTAAAATCATGGCAGATAAGAAAATCTGACAGGGAAAAAGTGGAATTGAGAAAAAGAGAAATCTAAGGAGGTTTTCGTCGAGAAATGGGATTATTAATCGGCATACCGAAGCCAGGTAGTGGCACCACAAATGATGGAAACACAGCCCGTCGATTTTTTGCAAATCCGAAGTTGACTTCATCAATTACAGGGTTAGATGAAGACCTAATTAATCGCTTCTCAGTGATTTTGAAAACAATTGCGAGTGGTTTCGACATAAATGTGAGTGCGATTGAGAGCTACGCAATGACCACCGCTAAGATGTATGTCGCTTTGTATGAGTGGTATTACATGCCTGCAAGCGTCCACAAAATATAAATTCATAATGGAAGCATAATTCAGACAGCCCTGTTGCCAATGGGTCAATTATCTGAAGAGGCCCAAGAAGCACGCCATAAAGATTGTAAGCAATTTAGGGAGGGACAAACCAGAAAAATTTACTGAAGAAACACAATAGAAGACTACATATGCTACTAATAAAATCAGATCCTGTTCTCTAAAAACTTGAGAAAACTTCCTAAAAAGAAAAGTGAAACCCTTCCAGTTGAGGTAGTCAAATTGCTCCTAGAACCTCATGAACAGGCTATTGAACACACGGAAGGCAGTGCTTCCGAAGATGAAAGTAGCTCAGAGTCTGATGACAGTTTTGATTTCTGAGATGAAGGTAAATAAATACTTTCTTGGATTATTGTTTGTAAATGTTTTAGCTAATGCCTTTGAATTTCTCATCCCTATGTGCCTAATACTGGAACACTTTCACATTTTACAGTTTGATTGCTCACATAGTTAAATCATATATGTTGTTGTAATATTATTCATAGTTTATAAATTTTAAAGCGTAAGCTTCATCTATGAGTGATATAAAATTAATATTTTTCAGCGTAAAGAAAACCGTGTACATTTGGATCAATCGTTGGATTACGCTCCCACATGTTATTAGTATTTTATTTTTTGTATTTACTATTATTGTGTATTGTTTACCATTTTCAATTTTATAACTCATACCTAATTCAGTTGTATAATAACTTAAAGCTTTTTTGTGAAATGATCAACGTATTGGATTCTATGGTTGCATTTTATGTTCATATTCTGTTTTTTCATCATTGCTATTGTGGATATTTAGCAGGTATTGTTTTTAATTTTTAATTATACATTTCATCCCTCAGTAGATTAACATTCTGATTGTTTAGTGTAATGAAAATTTTATAAACATTTAAATCCATACTTTTCATGGTTCCAAATTTCACTCGCCAGAGAGGCATGATGACATTGAAATTAAAAAAAAATAATATTTGTATACTATTTGTTAACTTATGTCAAATGGCATTAGTAAACGTTTTAACATCATACAAGACGAGAAAATCACTTTCCACACGCAATGCCCTTCACCGACAATTTTGTCCAGTCAGATTTGGAATCTGGACCACTGTGCGACGATCCGCCTCAAGGAATCGCCACACACTGTCAGTTCTTCCTTCAGTCCAGGACTGTACAGTCCAGACCTTGAGACCAAACTGAACGTGTATGGTAGGCCTTTAATGGTTGCAGCGATTTTTGTCTCTTCACAGATTTGCGTGATACCTGGCATACGTGCTCTTATTAGTGATATCTATTAACATTTATAATTTAATAAGTAATGCTGCTGACCCCTTGACGTGAAGTTTGTACCAATTCAAACAGTGGCATGCGCAAATATGCTGAAAGATGTACGACACGAGTATTTATTCAGACGATTCAGACACTTCAGTGCATTTAACACACATCCACTGGAAAATTGTATATCTTATTAAATAACGCAAAGGAACATCAATATCAATACGCTTGATCCTATACAAATATATAAAAATTTAATAGTGCCTGTCTATTTGTCTGTTACTCAATCATCAAAAACGGCTTAACCGATTACTTTGAAATTTTGCATGTGGTAATCAGGTGCACTGGAACGAACATAGGCTATATTTAAATTGCCTCAGAGTCCCAAGGGCCACTTAAAAGGCCCATAGATGTTCCCATAAGAAAAGATTTGGAATCAGTGCAGAGGTTGATTTTGTTTTGGTTTTTTAATTACTTGCACTCTTGGTACAGGGTTGTAATTTTAACTATCGGATGGCTGAAAAAACTTAGTTTATAATTATCGCATTTGATTATGTTTTATGCCTTTTTTTGCTTAAAAATCAGGTTTTCAATTCCGAAATTATTAATTTTTCTCTGATTTTAACAATAGCATATTTTCTTGGTAATCTGAGCAATGGCGATGAACCCGGGATGGCTATTAATATCACCCGGGTCTTTTATAGCTTGCCTTTAATTAAATGATCAGTATTAGCAAATTTAAATGAGATTTCATATGGGGTATTTTGTGCCCCAACCTCTCCATGTGCAGTGGCTTAACGGCTTTTGCATAGTGTCTGCATTTAGCATGTCACATTCTCAAAATTAGGGTCAATCGGTATGCGTAGTATATTGCTTACTACTTAGAATTTTGCAAGCTACTAGAAACATAAGTGTTACACCTATTAAACCGTAATACAGTCCTAGAGCTCTAGTGGGATGGTTGGGCTTCAAATCGGCTCTAAGTCCTCAAATCACTACTTTCTATTTAGCCTAGGAGTGAATGCAGTAATAAGTCGTTTATCATGGAATTTTGAGCGTAGATGCTTGATAATTATTTCAAATAAAAATTTAAATATGGGGTCAATTGGTACTGGAAAAAAGTCTAGCTCAAACTTGATATAAGGAAAATATCCTCGAAGTTCATATAGTCATCTTCCCCAGGCCCCTTATTGCGAAACTGGAATAATTATTTAGAATTACTGTTTTAAGAATAAAAAAATTCAGTAAAATAGCTTATTGCTATGTATCATTAAGTGACAAAACGGGCAATCTCCACTTAGTAAAATTAACTGAGATGATAATTGAGAATTGAGGTTCTGTTATGTTTGAATAGAATTACTATATTATTGCTTAATTTATATATGCCTTTAAGAATCAACGGGCATTTCTGCAAGTTTAAAATAAGGCCTGAAAACCTTAATTTTGATCGTCATATGTGTAAAAGTAGTAGTCCTAAAATTTTCAATTCTCTGACGGAGCTAAGGGGAAAAAATTCGAATACATGGTTATTATTACTATTGGTCAGTACCGTACATTTTCTTAAATGGACATTGATAACTGCAGGAATTCTGAAACTGCTGGAATGCGCTGCTAAAACAGTATTGGGACACGAAACCTTAGGACGTCTATTCCAGGTAATTTTTTTTGTCGACCTATCTTTATCTTAAATAAATAGAACCTTGCGTATCTTGAAAACGGTAGTTGGTTGTGCTGCGGAGGAAATAACATAAAAAGGTATATAACTTATTGACAAACAGGTAGGAATTGACTCGTTCTGTTTTCAATCAAAAGCATCTGCCTCCTCGTGACCACGTGAGAATGAGAAACCAACGTAATTATTTATCATCTCTTCTATTACTTTGGCTCAAATTGCCTTTTTATTACATCCAATCTGGTGTCTGGAGATGTTTATCGATCAAGAAAGTCATGGGCGTATTGTTCCTAATTTATCAAGCATTATTCTGATAATTGCCTGAATTATCTCGCTATAATATTGCTAATGCTTTCCTAAATGAATGTATTGTTAATTAATATGTACTAGACATATACGAAATGTGAGTACTGCTCAGCATATATTTGCCGGCGTGTAGGCTGCTTGTTGTTGTTTTTAGTGAATTTTTACTCTTCATCAAAAGTCACCAGCATGTCTACTACGGTAAACTGGAATTTGTGTGAACGCAAGTAAGTTAGAGCTGCCATGTTAACTTTAAAAGTAATGTAGACGGAGCATGAGTAGTATCATGACGAGGAGTAATGTCCATGGGCTTCGCCGCCTAAGTTCAATCTGAAGACGACCCACAATTCCTCGGAAAAAAATCACGTGATCAAAAAATGACACGCAGAAAGCGTCGGTCCTCACCACCCTGCCGCAGCTCCAGTGACGCAGGCTGCGTCATAAGTTGAAAGATGGGCAGCTCCGACGGAAACGCAGTGATTGGCTATGCAGTGTCCGGCAACGCAAAAACGGCCGCGTGAAAACGTAGGCTTTAATTAATGGACGCGTGGTTTGGGCATCCACGCATGACTGTTTTCCGCCTAAAATTGAAAACTCTAAAAGTAGATTCATTTTACGACATGAATACTTCCGAAACGAAGCAGGTGACGAATTGAACAGATTACTCCTCGCGAACTCATCGATCTGTACCTCCCTGTGTATATAATGAAGATGAAACGCGATGTACGTTTGTCACGGTCCGAAACCTCTTTGTGTCCATTCGTGAGCGTCCACATGCACATAGTATAAGGAGGCCATTCAAGGAGGCCCGAACTGACGTATCTGCAGCAGTTACTGTACGGTACCTCTTCTGCATAGAGGTGACTTTGACCGTGATTTTACTCCTTTCCAAATAACCACGTTTTAAATAATTAATTAAATTATATCACGGGAAATTTTTAATACAATATTAAATTTACCCAGTAAAGGTAGTGTTTATTTTTTTTAATTTTATTAAAAGGGAGAGAATTGGAACACCAATTCCCTCCCACTCCGTCTTCCCTTGCAAGGGTAGGGCGGAGTTCGGGCGGAGTTCCTCTTTGTTGTTTCAATTACAATAATATTTGGGGTACCTATTATTAAACCCCCAATTTTCTACATTTTACTTTTTTTAACAATTGGTTCATATTTTAAAAGTGTAGTTCAAGTTTCAATGTTTTTTCATTACATTTAATTTTACAAAGTGTATTATTATTTACAAAATTTATTTGGCTTTCTCCTTTGACTTCTTCATCGGGTGTCTTGCGATTTTCTTTGCTTGCTTTACAATTGTTATTTTCTTCTTAGTATTTCTATCACAAAGTTGTTTTCTTTCTTATTCCTCCTCCTTAGCATTCCCAGCATTCCTTCCACTTCTTTTTTATTCTCTTCTCTCCTCCTTTTCTTTTCTTGTCTTGATTTCTTCTACGTCCATTCTCCTTCTCGCGGTCTTGTGAGGTTTGAAACTGCTTCGGCTGCTTTTTTATTCCCCAGTCCTTTTCCAACCTCTTCCAGTGTGACTGGCCAGTTTCCGAAGATCTTATTAAGTTCAGTTCTTTCTTCTGCGTATTTTGGACAATCGTACATCCTATGCTGTGCATCGTCTGGTCCTACTAGGTTGCAGTCGCAGGCTTCATTTTGGGGGAAACTGATTTTGACCCCAATTTTTAACTATGAAACTAACACTTGGAACGTGATGAATTTTTCTTGGGATTGTAACACTATGGATTGTAGAACATTTAGAAATTTTCGACGTCGCCACTTTAAACACTTTTGAGGGAATTGTGAAAAACTGATTTTGGCGCCAATTTCTAACTGTGAAATTATCATTTGGAACTTACTGAAAATTGGGTGGGGATAGAATACTATAGTTTAGGGGACACCAAATAATTTTGAACGACGTACTTATAGCACTTTATAGAAATAATTGGAATCTTCTGACAAGGCATGTGGCTTAGAAGGACCTGACTTTAAATGCAATAAAGGCAATTAACATATTTAAAAAAAATATATTTGTAATCTGCCCCAACTATATATATGGGGTAATTTACCCAACACCGATGACTTCACACCGTAACTGACAAGTCGTTTGTAACTGACAACAAGTTCCCGACATTGTCCGTAGTTACACTAACTTAAGGGTATAGTGTAATGCATGTTGGTGATTACTCACCCCCTGCCACACACCCCTGAGATGGCTTGCAGGGTATTTTGTAGATGTAGATGTAGATGTAAGCAACCGCCATCTCGATCGCGACAGGAATTGCGTTGATTCTTAGCGCTCGCTAAAGCTAGCATTAGCTACCTCTTAGTGATGAAAGAACCGGAGTTGACGCCCTGGAAAGAGCTAGCAAAATATGGAAGAGGTTGGGCGTTAACTATTGAAGAGACCAAATCTCATGGAGGGTGTGGTGGCCAAGCAATAAAAACAATCTTCTCTCGTAAAATCATCAAATACCCTGGATAGGAAGCTTGGGTCTCAGGAAGAGGTGAAGGAAACCCCATCACCAGGCTGGTCTAGAAATATAGAGTCTCCAACCCCTTTGTGCCCCCCATTTCGATTCCAAATAACTAGAAATCGCCTTATGCAGAATATTACCTCGATATTTAAACACGCAGCCGTGCCACACTCAATTTTATATTCGGCTTAGGCGCCCTTTAATACTAGGTAACACGAGCGAAGACCGTTGGTTTTATAGATGCTTTAAGGATACCTGCTTGGGTTGGGATTGGGCGAGGCAGTTGTGAAGATACTTTTTATTAACTGTTGCCTCAGTGTCAAGAATCGTCACTCAGGTTTTTAAGATAATGTGTGGAGATACCGTTAATTTTTGCATATGCAATTCCATCATTGTTAAGGGGCGTGGTGCTGAGAGATAAAATCTCACGGCTTACTAAAATTTTTAATTTCGTGATCGACCATTGAGTTGAGAAATAGGTGGTAGGGAGTAGATCTAGATAGATAAGATGAATTTCCACCTTATTTAATAATTAAGTTATCTCGCCTAAATACGTACATTTTCTCCAATCCTCGAATGGGAGGCAAATGAAGTAAAGTAAGAAAAGGGGATGGTAGAAAGGAGGAAAAGAGAAATTTAAAGAGAAGGTGGAGTGCAAGAGAAGAGGTGGGATGAAAGAACGACAGGATTGACGAGGCTTTCCTTGAAAGAGGAGGAGGGAGAGTGGCCATGTGGTTGAACAAGGGGGAGCCGAGACCTTTGCAAACTACACATTTTATAAAAGGCTCCTCTACTATAGAGGGGGAGAAGAGAACACAAGTCTCCCCTCTTGAACTTCCAGCGGCAACCCTCCCCTCTAATGTTCGTACACATCGGATCTGTGCTTCTTTTACAGGGAGCGTGCGTAGGGAGAAGAGAACCCTTAGTAGGGTCCCGCCATTGAGCGGAGGGCAAGGGGAAGTAAATGGATAAGGGCTATTGAAAGAGGGTAAGGGAGAAGTGGCACTATGGGTAAGGCTGTGCGATACTCAGTTCACGATATCGACCCTCGATACATGTCATGGGTTTCCTAATAGTTAAGATGGATCGAATAGGTAATATTGCTGCGAAGATGCATCAACCGTCTGTGTCCCTATAGTTTGCTTCTTTTCTTGGCAGAATTTTCATTAAACCTCTTTTCCCTTCAACTCTTTGTAGAACCTTTCTTTGATTATTTTCTCGGTCGATTTGGTCTTCATCATTTCACGATAAGAACATATTTCTTACTATTTGCTCCCACAACGTGGCCAATCTTCATTGTTCAGCAACGGTCATCGTCCACGCTTTACTGCCATGCAGAGACGTGCTCCAAATGTATGTTTTAATATAAAGCTCTCTTACTTCCAAGCTTGCTTTGCTGGCTGTGATTGCGTTGATGTTTCTCCTGCTGGAATGCCTTCTTGAACTACGCTTCTCTCGGGATTCATGCATTCCTGATTCTAGTAGTATAAAATTTATTAAAAGATGAGTTATCTCTCATTAATTTAAAAAAACGAGGTGAAAAATGAGAGCAGATAATTCAAAATAAACATTGTTCTTCTGGTAGAAGGTCTTATTGAGCTGCGCTTCTCTCGGGATTCATATTCCTTATTCTTGTAGTATAAAATTAATTGAAATATTGAGTAGCTCTCATTATTTAAAAAGTAAGGTGAAAAGTGAGAGTAGATAAAACAAAATAAACATAGGTATTGAGGGAAATCCCAATATATTGCCTTTTTTATTACTTTTAACTTTATCCTACTATATTCACTTTTAAACGTATCTTTTGGGACACTATTAAACTCACAGTACTCTTCTCCCCTCTCTCTCTTTCTCATGGCGGGCTGAAGCACCTCTTACAAGACTGGCCAATGAGAGTCACATGACACAAATACACGCGTGACATTCACAAATGTCCACGCTCCATCATTTAAATGGAGACGATTCTCTCTCGAGTGCATTTTCGTGAAACAAGCACGTGGACTCAACGGCGATCAACCTTTCTTCCGACCCTCGGACGCTTCGAACGAAAAACGTTCCGGGCACGTGCACTTGAAAACGGTTTTCCATCATACGTGGCCGGACGTGGCCACGCGCCCGGAGGAGTTCGATTGATCGTATCCACGAGCCGGAAACGGCCTACCCGGGATCGTTTTCCCAACGACGATTAAGCCGATCGAAAGGGAACGCATGGAGAAGGAGACTGAAGCGGGTGGATGAAATGTAAATTTCCCGACGATTTGCTCCCACGGGGTAACATATGGGCACAAGTCGCTCACAACAGAATCCCATAGGGGAAAGGGATCGAGAAAGACTAAGCTCAGAGAAGAATTGGAGCTCGAGGCGTGCATCCAGCTGAACTTGAAGAATGCTCCGGGGAGAAATTCGGTACTATTAAAGAAATAGGATCTGGTTGATGACCCCAATGGCCTTAGGGTGCGATTTTTGACATTGAAGAGAGATCAACCCATTACTAGACCAAGACTGGAGACGAAGAATATTTACTGTTTTATCCGGCTAGCAAGAACCATTTCACTATCTATTCGAGGGCGTACTATTTTTATACAAAACTAATTTTCCTCAGTACTAAACAATGAACACTCCAGGTACTCGAGAAAATAATATTGGGAGGAATATTGCAAGATTCAGCTATTACGCTTCCATGGGATTTTCATCGATAGCTTTCCAAAACGCACTGAACGCATGCAAAGCTGTAATTGTGAAAATCCACAGATGATCTTGGAGAATATGATCTGAAGGATGAGTAAGGAAGGAGACTCATTTATAGCACCGTAAAACGTTTTTTTCTCTCATTCAAACGAAAGAGTACATTAAGATATGGAAGAAATGTGGCCTTGTGCAGTATTTACTCGGTGCAATTTACATATAGTAACTGGAATATAAAAATACTAGCAAATTGAAACTGAAATTCACATTGGAAAGAAATCATTCGCTTCGGATGGTATTCAAACCCAGACCCCTTGCTTACGCACCGTGTGCTAAGACCTTTCTAGTTACCCCGTCGTTCCTTATCTAGGTATATACAATATCGACTATACACCTAGCTCTAATCTATATATCGACTATACACATAGCTTTTCTTTTACGTATGCAATCCTTAATCCATCTGCTTTGGTAAAAAAAATCTTCGGGTTGATGGCTGCTGATGGTGATGAGAATTGCCTTAAGTCTTCTACATTGCGATCATAAAAATCTTATTCCTAGTGACAAAAAATGGCTGTTGTCTTGACATCCTTTGCTGGCTAGTGACGGCTTACCGAGCACAACGTCAACGTTGGTGAGCTTTTAATGTGGCGGCTTGAGTTGTGACGGACGGCAGGCACCGGCCGAAAAGCAATTTCGCGGGATGGGGAAAAGCCCGTCGAAAGAAAGCGGGGTATGATGAGTAAACAGAGAGAGAGGATGAGAAGAGTGTGTAGCGATGTGAGCCGTGTTGAGAAACGCTAATGAAAGCAAAGCCGCCGCTGGCGCCTGTTGATGTTGGCCCGCTTCCAAAGCGTACGTGTTTTGAAGACGCGGCCATGCAAATTTCAAAAGGTCCGCCACGCATTTTACCGCTCTTCCACGTTTAATATTCAATAAAATCCTTTGGTGGCGGAACGTTTGTTTATTTTTCTACTGCAAGAATTTGGATGAACGCCGCTAGACCTCTAGATGTGGACGGAAAAACCACAAAATTATAATATGTGAGGTTTTTCACGTGCCTTCCTTCGTGGTGAGTGGCTGACCCATGTGTTTGATACTTCTAATAAATTAAACGTGACGTACTCGTTCTCCAAAGGATAATTATGTGCGGATGACATTAAAGGATATATAAGGTTGTTAGTGAATCGAGGAAGAGGATAAAACCGTAGCGTGTTTAATATAATTAGCTTAAATAAAAATGATGCCGTAAGGACTTTATCGATCGTTTTAAATGTGCGTATCCGTGCGTATCGACCAAATTTTCATCAAATGAAGGATAAAGTCAACAATACATTTTTTCTAAATAGCAGCTTTAAAAAACCTCACAGACACAGGCTGTTAGTCACGTTAGGTATAGAATATAATACGATACTTTCTGATCGTAGCTCTGAACATATAAAAAAAGAGCCGCGATGGTGTATAATCGCCTATGCACTGGCCCATCCAATTATATGACGATTGCTCAAAATTATGGCTTCAATATGTTACTGAGCAATCGTTCCGTATGGCTCTATCTATAATCTTCATTCATCTGTGGTTCAACCCGTGCCGTTTTTGTAAGTATGGAGAGGACGGTTTGGTGCTTCAGTCGCTTGAATATGGCACCCTTGAAGTGATCTGTAAGGGTTGGATTTCGGGTTTCAATGTCCCGCTGGAATTCATTCCAGGGCATTTGAAGGAAGGGCTTCGGAGAACAATACAAACTCTGGGGGAAGGGAGTCGTGCCTCCTCTGATGCAATGGAACGTCTCCATTGTTTCAATTTCAGGTCGGTGATTCAAATTGGTGTGATATATCCCCCGGCCTTGATAAATTACGTCCACGTTCTTAATTGATTTGAAAGTTTGGGAGAATTAAAGGGTGCTCCTAAACAAATAAATGTTCACTTATCGTGATGAAAATTTCCCCATATGAATTCCCTGGAACATAGGGAAAAGCAAGGGAAAAATTGAAAATTCATTAGAAAAGATATCTTTCCTACGGAAATTCCGTTAAGCTCCAGGGTATGTATTTCCTAAACTTTTTTCTTTAGGAATTAAAGACTTCGGTCAGTAATTTCCATATAAAAAACGCTACTTATGGGAATAAATTCAGGCATAGGAAAAATTACATCAGTAATTGCATAGTCTAGTGTGCAGTGCATAGAGTGCTTAGAGAGCAATGACTACAGAGGGAAAAACATGTATTCATAAAAACAAACAATTCATTCTACATAGTTTCATTTATAAAAATAGAGCTATCATAGTAAATTTTTAGGATACGGAAAAAATATTTCCCAATGAAGAAAGATGCACAGTCCTTATGAAAAATCACCTCTCTCAGTCAACTACATTTGGTGTAAAACTACTATATTCTAAGCCATTGCCCACATTCAAAAGAATTTCCTTGGGGAAATACATTATAGGGAAATTATTCCCTACAGTTATATTTTCCAGGGAAAACGGGGGTTCAATTTTCTAGGAAATTTTCCAACAGGGTTAATTTGATTCGTTAGTTTGTTGCCAAATGATTAATGTTAATTAATTTTATCGCATCACCTACAGGCCTTACTGTAAAGTGTTAAGAACGTATTGACTTATGATTCAAACACGTCATAGTCTCAGAAAATAAGTTTGTTTTTGTTTGTTTTTCATACTTAATACTTGGCTCAAAATGTTTTTTTTTATTTTCTTTAAATTGTCATGTTTTGTAATTTGAATGCTTTCCCTGAGAATTTGATTTACGTTAAAACATTCTCATGAATTCCATCCAAATATTGGGAAAAGTAACCGATGGTAACCCCAACACGTTTTCCAAAGGACTACCAACAGTCCATATCATATAGTTTTAAACTTTTAAACTTGATGTGTAACGGATAATTTTGAGTGAGATAAAATTTTTTCCTTCTTTTTAAATTGCATGGAATGCAGTATACTGTTATCGTTTCGTTTCCCAAGCGTCAGCTTGCATTTTTCTAAGAACTTTTTTGTATCCAAGACCGTTTATTTGCAAACCGTTTTTTGCAGACCGTGTTTTTATACGTTACAAAGCTCCTCATCACCCGGTATCACGGCGAATTGACCACCTGCCGATAGGGGATCCCCTTGCTATACCGTCTAATCTTGTCTGGAAAGGCTCTCCCTTAGGGCAGTAGCAGATGGGCCCACTGAAGGAATTGAGTTAAAAGTAATGCTTGGAACTACGATTGAAGTACGCCTGCGGAACAATAGAATACTCCTGTAATGGCAAGAAGGGTTCCTTTGAACGTTTGAAAGAGCAAAAGAATAGAGAACTATATTAAGAGAATTCTGAAACTTCCAGTCAGTGGCTAAATGTTGTTATAGCGAGGCATCACTACACTTAAAGTTCAATGAATTTAGCCTCATTGCATGGAAAAATATTGTGATTTTAATGATACTGAGTGGCTCACTGATTGGTATACTTGTCGAGATTTTTACCAAAAAATATAAGCCATTTTCTCTGGCATACGGTATAGCTGTGCGCTCTGAAGAGACAATATAAAATTATACAATATAAAAAAATGAAATTCAGACGCACAGATAGCGTCAGAAGTTTTATTTAGTTTAGTTTGTATACTTCCTCAATTATTTGAGAAATAAATTTGTTTATCACCGGAATACATATAGTAAAATCGCAAAAGAAACCCTAGGCTGTGCAGGCGTTTCCAGTGTATGGCGTGAAATAAGCAATTTAAGTTAAAACCTCATGTATGTACATTTCGTTGATTTTTGAGAAGTTCAGTCATAAAAGCATGATTTTTGCGTAGTAAATGTTTCTCTAGTCACTCCATATTCTTTTTACAATTGCTGAAGTTTTAAAATAAAATTAAAATTTGGTCTTAATCATGACCAAGAAAAATTTCGCCTGAACCATCTTAAACCAGAATTTGATGACTGAGTTTTATTATGAATTTTTCCTTTTGTACTTATGGTTGTTTTGGGAGGTGGCATACAACTGGGGTTAAATTTTTCCTTATGAAAAAGTGATTTGTTGGTAATGGAAGGATGTGGGGAATGGAGGAGAAGAGTACTTTCTTCCGTTAGTATTGTTTACATAAACGGTTTATTTAAACGATATACACCGAAGGGTCCTCGGTTTTGCGTTCCATCTTACGGAGGGAGTATTGTATTATTGTATTACTCCCTCCGTACTTAATGTTTATTTAATATTTATTTAATATTTAATATAATTACAAAACGTTCAATTAGGCAATCGCCTGGTGGTAACATTAACATAAACATGAGAAAATACACATGAAAGTTTCAAAACACTTCCAAATAAACCATTATAGAATCGAGGAACACTTATGCCTGTTGCTCACGGTAAAATTTTCGGTAAAACGTTTTATAAAACCGACTAATTTTATAAAAATGAGCTTGCTAACGATAAAACCGTTTTATAAAACTGAGTTTTATAAAACGTTTTACGGATTAGGACAGGTTCTATTTCCATAAAACCGTTTTTATGCAACAACCAATGAGATGTTCCGCTCATCGCGAAGGTGAGCTTTCGTCTCGCACATTTTTTCGCGATTTTCACCCACTTTAAACAGAGATATCGAAACCAAATTCACCTCACTTATTATGCAAACTTTGCAAATTTGTTTAACACTTTCAACGCAACAATGCATCAACTACTTTAGAAATGGGAAACTTTCAAACCTGAGAAGTGCGATTTTTCCTCTCTGCCATCTTGTGAAATAATGCCGTTTCCTCTTATCCACTGTACGTGGCACAGCGATCGAGCAGTTGCTTCTCTAGCATATACACACCTCTCCTACCTCAGAGTAAGGTTTACTCTGAGTCTCCTACACAGTTTCTTCCCTCCTTCCACTGAAACTCGCCCCGCAACGAGTGTTAGAGAATGGAGAAAGGTTTAACCTCAGGGTATACCCGATGCTAGCGCTATTTACGGCATAGCGGTTCATATTAGTACTGCTTCGATTTTCCTCTTATAAGGTTCTTGAGTTTTACCGTGAGCAAGCTAGTACGTTTTACGTACGATTCATAAAACTTTCAATAAAAATTTTTATAAAACTGTTTTATGGAAAATTTTACCGTGAGCAACAGGCATTATGTTTAAAAATTTTAACATTAGCGGGAAAGATCTCAAAAATTACTTCAGGTAACTCATTCCACTCCTTTATACCTCTATTTCAGAAAGATTACTTCAAGATATCCGTTTTCTGCTTTCTACATTTTATTTTGTACCTGTGGTAATTTCTTCCTATGTAGCAGGGTGAGTCTAGCCTTTGATTTATTTCCTCCCAATCCCGTTCTTTTATTATTCAATGATAGTATAGGGTGCAGCTTTCCTTTAAAGCTATTGCTCAAACTACTAATGAGAAATAATTGAGGCCCGGGGTGACAGGAGATACGAAAGCAGATGTATGGCAGTGGCACTACCAACTCATAAAAACGAGACTCAGTGTGCAGAAAGATATCACGCAGGCGGCCGTGAATTAAGTCAGGGGCTGCGAGAGGGAAGAATAAAAAATATGAATAGTAAATAGAAAGTTAAAAAAGGAGCTGATGAAGGGGACTCTGGTGGATTTTCGGATGTAGATCATCCACAATCAAGGATGTTGCTAGAAAATCATGGTGCACCTCCGTTTGGGATCGGTTTGGTGTCCTGGCTAGTTAACAGCTTTTCCATCGCGAAGCCCTAGATTCGAATCCCTGCCGTGGTGATAATTTTTCAGTAGAGTCCCTATCCCCTCTTAGGTGCTATACCGAGAGCACATGTCTGCAGTAGAAATGTAGTATTCCATCTGTCAGATGCGACAGTAAAATGTGGACATGTATGCTCCGTCGCTTGAGAATAGCCCTTCCCACTTCCCCTGGATAGTATCATCGCCTTAGATGACGCCAAACTGATTACCAGAGGCAACGGATACTGTGAACGATTGATCGAGGAGACCATGAAGATCTAACTGAATAAAATGAACATCAATAGCGGGATAAGGGCCTAGCCAAGCTTGTAAGCATTTCATCCAAATAAGGATGCAATGGTGGGAAATTCAATTTTTTCGTGAAAATTGAAACTATCAACAGCCAATCATAGGCGATCTGACTCTAATCCTGGAAAACATAATGCGTCAATATCTAGCCTTGGTATCTACTTGAATCGTGAAAACACCGTGGTAGATTTAGTCATCGAAGCCGTCCATATCTGAACTCATGACCCCGTGGGAAACCCATGAAGAACTCACTCAACCCTACCCACCTATCCCAGCATTCATAAATTAACAGTATCAGTAATATTAACCACTAGATGTGTGTATAGCATTGATCTGCATGTTTGCATGTTCATTTACGTATCACTCTCCCAGTTTCCGGTTGGACTGCGCTCTGTTCTCCTGACTGCTTTGGCCTGCGCCTAGCGCCAGGGGGAGCGTGCGAGGTTCTGACTTGTGTTGGGACGAGTGTTGCATGCCTGGTGTGGAAGATCCCCGTGCCACACACCCTAGTGGTGGCTTGCACGGTACTTCGTAGATGTAGATGTAGATCCCTAATGGCGTAAACGACCTATTTTTTCTTTCACTTCCCCAATTAACTACCGAACCCGCAGCATTGTACTTCTTTGATTTAGGTGACTGGAACGATTTTTGTCTATGTACAAGTTTACTACATGAAACTTTGCATGCATGTTCTTATTAGATTATACCTATAGATAAAGTGAAAAAATTGCACATAACCGATCTCGATTTTGGAAATTCCATGCTATTTTAACGCGTAGTCATACATAATAATACATTTCATACCTATTTTTATAATGGTTGCCTACAAATACCAAGTGGTTGCGTCTAGTAAAAAATGTGGATATATAAAATAAATATAATTCTTTTTTAAATATAATTTTACCTAACTATAATTTTATAAATTTTGAATACCGCACCAAAAAAGTAACCCATGGCATGCTTTAACAAATTCAAAATTTTAAAATATAATTCGAGCATAATTTCCTAGGCTTAGTGTGTAATGAGTTTCACCGTATAAACATATGGATTTAAAAGAAATGTGGATCTAGAATGTTTTCCACTCAATTGAAATGTTATTATATGTGCACTCAGTGACCCACGATTATCGCTCAATTTCGTCTGGAGATTCTATATGCATCAGAATGCGGGAGAAAATGCCTCGTGTATAACAGCCTTTCGGCTCGCAAGAGTACAAGCAGCTGTAATATTCCCAGCTGTTAACCTCACCTTTCCTTATCTACCAACTATACCCCTCCCTATACCCACGCACAAATCCTCTCCAAGCTTTGCCCAAGGGTTCAACCTTTTACTTTCCCAGAAGTGCTTGCCTCTTCCATGTAGACAGACACACCTTTCACCCCATACCTTTTGCCAGCTCACCCTGGTCACCTGGCGCGTTGGGGTATGTGTCTAAGGTGTCACGCGCCGCTCATCTGTAAAGCTCCTTCGCCCGAGATTCTAGTGTTTGAGGTCGGGCCTTCTTCCTTCCACGTTCCCCTTTTGAAAGCCATCTCCGCGGGGCCCTTCACGATTCTCATTTTCCCTCACTTCAACTAGTAAACAGTGCGCCCTCAGATCGAGCCTGTGGAGTTTGAATTTCTAGTTTAAATTGAATTTCTAGATTAGGCCATCTGTTTCTGTGGATCCTAGGAAGTCGAACAAAATTGATTCCAAGATATAGTCCGACTTTTGGTATGCTCGACGTTCGAGTCTAATTTCAACAAGACAAAAAATGCCAATAAAATAAATCCGTTTCACAGCCCTTATAATTACTCATATTACGTTTTAAGGGCTAATAGTAGTTATTTAATCAAGTATAACAATACTGTTGCCTTGCTGTATGCATTAAATCTTATTGTAATGCTTAAAATATTAAAAATTATCTCTGTTGAATGATTATGGAGAAGTCTGAAACAAGTTACCTCTAAAGGGTAATGCTAAATTTCTGGTAAAATAATTTGGTCAATCTCTGTACCATCTATAAGCTTGAATGAATAATTGCTTAGCAATGCCCTAGGGTAACCCATCAGGGAAAATTAACAATAAACAAATTGTGCATTCTGATCAAATAATCGTAATACACGCATTTACCCAGATTTAATTAAACATTAGCTCCAATTTAATGTCGAAATTTTTTTAGTAAGATTTTAATTTATCTTTGAATGATTGGGGAAATGAGGAAGATTGAATGTGAGAAGGTAGGTAGTTTCACAACTTGGTGGTGGTATTAAGGAAGGAATTAAGGGAAAGATTGGTGCGGACTTGGGGAACGTGAAGGAAACTGTGATCAGAGCGGGTCAACCTATGTGAAACACTTGTCCTGTGGATGAATAGTTCATATTGGTAAGTGGGATTCTGGTCAAGGCAGAAAGGGAAAAGGAAAGACCCTAGGAATATTCCCTTCAGAAATCAAGAGGTAACCAATTTAATTCAACTAAGTAATTATGTACGTAATAATATTTGCGAAGGTCAAATGTAAATATAACTCAGCTGTTAATAAGCCGCTGAAGACGCTCATGAAGAGCGTTGGTCTCTGTAAACTAATTCACATCTCTGTAAACTAGTTAACAATAATCCGAGATTGGAAAAGTAAGAGACGATACAATCATAATTCTTGTAGATACAGAATTATTTTTTCTATGCATTTTCAATGGATAAGCAGTCTTATTTACCTTTTATACATTTCAGCTCATGCTGTTACCATTACAAATTAGATGAAAGAGTGAGTTCAAGGTAGCGAACAGTCTTTTAATTGGAATGACTGTAGTAGAAATACGTACTCACGGAAAACAATCGTAATCACTGCTGTTAAAAGTTTTATGTTGTCAAAAATAATTACTGGCGTCTCAATTGGGATTAACTGGAGGCAATTATTTGTAGCCCATATGAACTTCGAGGATTTATAGTAAGAAGTGTTTGAACAGGATGACGGGTTGTCTGAATAGCTCTGGAGCCCTAGTGGTCCCTCAACCCAGCAAATACTTCCCCTCCTATAAGATTTTGTTCTTTCTCGGCGAATTTAATGTATAAATTGTTCACGGGTTTCCAACCGAGTAAGGATTTTGGCTGTTGCCAACGTTTCGACGGAATACTCCTCCATCTTCAGGGAAATTATTTGCAGGACATTCTATCGACGCTTATGTACCCATCTAATCGGGTGGGCATTGTTGACTTCTGTCCGTTATTTTTTACCTCCTCCTCCTATTTTAAATATGCAGCTCTAGTTGTTGGTATTTAGAGCCTAGCGGACTAAAATTCGTCTCCTCTACATTCCGTTGCTTCGTTATTGTGGATCAAATTCAAAAAGTTAGTTACAAATTTAAACTTCATTTCCCTGTTGGTAATCGGATGAGAGACCTTTTGCTTGAGCAGCAAACTCTTCGAGTCCCAAGGGACCGCTGTGGTTGAGACTTGAAATTAAATCATGTAAACATACTGCAAAGTGAAGAAGAGAAAAGTAAATCATTTGGGGAAATTTGAATGACCTGTTGTTTTCCCGGCGAATCTTCTGATAGAATTTCTCGGGAATTCCACCCAGTTATAGGATTCGTATTGGCCGACACTCCGCGTAACGATGCGCTCTTCATCTTCAGGGCTTCTGAATGCTTGAAATAGAGTCACTTCTTCCACATCTTTCTTTGCTCATCGCCCATTTTGCCACACCCTGATCCGTTCTTACATCCCCCTTTTCTTGGACTTAGTATTATATGGAATAACTTAACGACTGCGTTCGATTAATAGTAACATCTCCTCAGGTCCAGAGGGAATACCTGCACGCGTTCTCAAGGAGTTAGCGCCGCAGATCGCACCATTTCTAGAAATCATATTAAGCAAGTCATTTTCCAAAGGCATGGTACTCCAGGACTGGAAAATAGTCAACGTCACACCAATATTTAAAATCGCTTTAAGATCACTTTCATGTAAGATTCTCAAGAACATTATTATTAGCAATATTATAGCCTTCTTGGGGATTCGAAACTTCGTTCACGGGATGGTTTTTGTCCTTAATTTTGCCTTTATTAGTTTACAAGATACGATAGTTAGTTAAAGCCGTCGTGCGAGAGCAACTCAAAACTCGTGCTGTGGAACATGGGCTTTATTTGGCTTCGATAACAGCATTCTTCTTTTTCTCGTTCACTGGCTTCGTGCTTATTCGGAAATGGGGGATATAGACCGAGATGTGCTGGGAAGAAAGGCGGAAAACTCGCGATCACGATTGACCCGGTTGCATGTCCCCTCCGTGATCGCACCAGTCTCTTGAAAACTATCGGGAACACACCGACGCGACGCGTTGCCGGGGCGAATGAGCGCATTAGACGGGTCTCCTGCCCATCTGCTTGTATGCTATAGGGCGAAGAATGCAAGGTGAAGGATTGCATGCGTGGGAAAACAGTGGCGATGAGTATTGCGTCGCCGTTTCCGCGCGCTAAGCAGTACGATTTTAAGGATACTATTATAGTGGTATCGAAACTTGGTAGCAGTCACATTATCGATGTATGTCTTCAAGGAGGGGAAGACTCATATGGAAGGGGTCGCTACAGCCCCTTTAGGGCCTTGGCTCTTTCCACTATGCATCTCCAATTTTCCCTCTCCTCTGTTCTTCCATTGTCTCCATTATACTCAGTTTCCTTTGGCGGAAAACTGTGGCGATGAGCATTGCGTCGCCGTTTCCGCGCGCGAAGCAGGACGATTTTAGGAATGTTATTATGGTGGTAGTGGAACTTGGTGGCAGAAGTTCTCGATGTATGACTTCAGGGGGGCGATGACTCGTGTGGAAGGGGTCGGTCGCTACAGCCCCTTTAGGGCCTTGGCTCTTTCTTCTATCTGCATCCAATCTCCCTCCCTTCTGCTCTATTCCTCCATTGTCCCATGCTCAGTTTCCTTAGTATTCTGTAAGGCTCTTGATTAGAAAAATACGGGCAACGTTTGTCCTCAAACTCGTTTAAATGCTTAACAATAAATCTTTTTTCCATATAAAAATGTTTACTCGCTATCTTCCCCATGTACTGAATGAGTCTGTTTTCAGTGAATTGTCCGTACTTTCCCAATCTAGAGCTTTACTATCCTGTTTCTAACAGCACTCTCTAACTGAAATCAAATTAACTTAGACCGCCATACAAGAAAAAGGCAAAAAGAGAATTTATGCAGTTAAAAGCATCACGAGTTCTTGGCTAACGATGAGAAAAAGGGTTTAAACTGAGTATTAATATCAATATTTGAAGATCGTCACATTAATATGCAAACTTCATGTGCGGCGTATAGCACTAACTATCAACACAGCAAGGGGTCATGAATTAAATTTTTCAAGTAAGTATGTTGTCAGAATTTTGAGACAAAGCATCTCTAAAAGAACAACGGAAAACCTAATGCAGTACCTTCCAGAAGTTAGAATTCGGGAGGATATGTTTTATTTAACTGTTGGTGATCAATACAAAGGTTTTCAATTTAGAATAATTTCACATTTTACCGGATTAAGCAAGGCTTTTAAGTTTAATTAAACTAGTATAATGAAAATTTAGTAAGCTCTAAGTGGATGATGATTTCATGATTATAATGAAAATGGCTAATGGTTTGTCAGAAATGATGAAAATATCTGGGTTATATTTTGTATTAATCCACATTTGGTACGAAATAACAGTCGCGAGAATTTTGTAAATGCTATATCGCCCAAAAAACAGAAAAATAACGTGCCTATTTTATGCTTTTGGATGTAAGATGACCGACTTAATGTACGACTAAGTTCAAATACCGCGGCTGTTTTGCCTTTTTCCGTCAAGGCGTCTTCCAGGTCAAATGAAGTGTGGTTGACCCCTTATATGTTTACTATAGCGGGTTGGACGTAGCTGTCTAATTCGTGCAACTTTTTTTCAGTAACCACTCCGAGTTTGCCACATGGAGTTTATAGTTCCTGATTTGTCGTGATCGTTCATATTCAATTCTCATTTACTGCTACATAGATCTTTCTAAAGACCTTCCTCTCCTATTGTCTCAGTTTTTGTAATTCTATTCGTCACCTTTTTTGTCATTGTACTTGCCTCTGATTCATACGTGACAACCAGTCGAACAATGGTTTGGTATATTTCCACTTTATTTTTATTTCTTATTATTAATATTTTTAGATAAGAAGACCGCTTTCTTTTTCAATACTATTAAAAGTGTTACCGAGCGTATAGCCATGTCCCATGGCAAACGTATTTTTTGCAAAAATATCTAAAAACGTAGTACAATGAATGACTTATTCTTTCATCATCAGAAAGTTGAGATATTTTTCGGCATTACGAAGACAAATTAATTGAATTTGTGTTAAAAAATCTCACTCAAACTGGCTTAAAAGCCTCTTGTTAAGTTTGTATGGATAACTAGATGGTGCCTGCTGAATTACAGCGGGGAGAAGGAAAACAAATTGCTGGATAGGATTTAAAGAATGCTCCAAAAATGGCATTCAAAATGAATTTTCTGTGTAGCAGTCATCAACTACACATGGAGAGGTTGGGGTGAAAAACCCCCCGACCAAAATATCGCCGTAATTCTGTTAACTGATCATCAATTATGAAAAATTTGTACCTTGGACATTAGTTTCCTATGCTGTGGTTACTAAGTTAATAAAAATTTCTTTGTCGAAAGATTAGTGCCAAATTTGACGACCGTTTTGGCCAAAAAAATACTTTATAGGCAAAAACTAAGCGTGTACGAAACTTGAATGCAAGAATTAAAATCTAAATTATTTTAGACATCCGATACTAAAAATCCCGAGCCTAGGTGTATCATGACTGCTTGTGTTTTAAAAAAGGAATAAAAGAAACCTCTACGCCGAATCTTTTGCTTTCCTTATGGAAGTATTCTTTAGCCACCAAACGCCCCTTTTTGGAGCCCTATAGTCCCTGAGGCCCTAGTAATATAGTTTATTAATCCTTATAGGTCACTTGTGCAACACTTTGTTGTTTTGGGATTTGAAAGTGTATAGTGTTCAAGGAAGTGCAAAAAAACTTAATTTCATTTTTTTATACATAGATTGTTCCAATTTATTTCAGCGAAAACTTTTTCGGAATATTTTCAACCCTGAAATCGGTAAGTTAAGGTAGGCCCAGTTCAAAAACCGGCTGGTCAATTAGTAGATTATCGAGTGATAATGAAATTTTAGGCAAATCGTTAAGGGATAGTGTCGATAAGAAAGTTTCACGTATTCAAAGGTGGTATGACGCATGCTTCCGCTTTTTTTTTCTAGGAGAGAAAATTTCCTTGTATTCTCGAGTTCGCTAATTTAGACCGTGGGAAGAAAATACAACGTGATTTCCTTCGGTGAAAGGAGCAGAATGGTGGCCTTGGCCTCTACTTGAACACGGCCATTTTTGCGTGGGATTCATTTCATGTGTGCATTCCATCTTCCGTCTGCGTTCTTCCACATTTAGAAAGTTTGGTACAGAAACGAGTCTTTTTATTTTTAGCAACTAGGGTCAGATCGTAGAAAAACGACTGTGGAAGTCTAAAACCGAACTGACGCCACGATGGAAATGCGGTCGTTAAAAATATATGTGCTACTTAATGGTAAAAATTCCATTATTTTTGTTTCCTTGAACTTTCCATATATGAAAAGTTTCCGCCTAGTGACTCAGTAATCTTTTATTTCTTCTTCCAACTACCTGATTACGGTTAAGGAAAAGTCCGTTTCCCTTGCTTGAAGTAAAGGCAACCACTATCGAAATAAGGTGTGCGTATCTGAGCAGATTAGGGAATCCCTACGCGTTTGGAAACTTAATTTTACTTTCCTTTCATTTCCTCTTCCCGACGGGAAGATGGGATATAGTTAACTGACGGAATCCGTTCTAACCCAATTACAATTGCACATATACATTTTGCAGCGCAGCGAACCTCCGCAGCGGCGTGTGCAGTTGTCATTTTTGTGATTAGGGTATTAGGAGTCAAGTCATTTTTGTAGCGAAAAAAAGTATGAAAAAAATTTCAGTTATATTTTAGTGCATGCACTTTTGCTTGATTCTGATCAAGTTCCTGGTAGTACAATGGAACTGCTACTTAGTATTGAACTCTATTTCTCATAGTGTCTGTCTCCCTTATTTTTCTCAGTGGACCCAATTACTGGAGTACATATGCACGAATTACCCCCCCCCCATTTAGACCCCATTTGGAGTATGCTTCCAGTGTTTGGGATCCTCATGAAACAGGCTTAAAAACAGAGTTAGAACGTGTACAGAGAAGAGCAGCCAGGTACGTGAAAAGCCGTTACGATAGTCTTGTTAGTGTTACTGACCTCTTAGAACAACTCGGATGGGAATCACTGTCACACCGTAGATTGAAAACAAGACTAAATCTATTATGTAAATTCAAGAGTAGTTTATTTTCCGACGAAGTTGATCATATTTTACGACCGCCAACGTACTATGGTAGATTAGATCATAAAAATAAAATAAGAGAGATAGACTGTAGAACAGATAGATTCAAAATGTCGTTTTTTCCGCGAGCGATAAGAGACTATAACGGCTGTGTAAGGACTTAGAAATAGATTAGTTGACTGGTAGTGTAGCTTACTAACTTATGTATTTCTTAAAGCATGTTTGCGGAGTTTTATGGTGATTCTAACAGCATGTTTTGCATGTTCTAGCTTCATAGGCAGATTGCCCTCTTAAGTAGCATGTAGAATATTATGTGTGATCGTACATGTGTGTCGTGCATGTGGGGATTCTCTTGCATGCTGCATGATGGTTTTTAGTTAATGATGGAATTGGTTAGTATCCTTAATATTCATGACCGTGCGGTGTGCATGTGGCGGTCCGCTTGCATGCTGCATTTTGGTGACTTGTCACCCCCTGCCAAACACCCTAGAGGTGGCTCGCAGGGTAATATGTAGATGTAGATGTAGATTACCCTGCAAAACGTCACAGAAGCGTGTGGCAGAGGGTGTCAGAACACCAGCCTTGAAAATGTGTGCGAATAGGGTGAAGAATTTGGTAGGAGGAAAGGACGAAAGCGATATTTTATATGTTAACGGAAATTCTTAAAGGTTTCACTCTGCATTTGTTGTAGTCACTAATGGTAGTTGGAAGGAAACATTTTGTACCAATCAGTTTGGCAGTGTATCTCTTCGTTCGTTGCTTCTATCGGGTCTAGAAATATATTGCGGAGTTTAAGTAATATCCTCCGTGCCACCCTAAAAATTTCAGGATTCCAATCTACAAATACCCTGCAAGTCACCTCAACAGTGTGTGGCATGGGGTGAGTTATTACTATAACTACAGTATACCCTACTAAAATTAATGAGACAACGATTGTTAATGCATTAGCAAAACCTGCAAATGCCTGTCAGTAGGTGAAATGTCGCCAACATGCACTACTAGTATATACTACTTGTATATGCTAGTACTATCACTACTGTACACTACTTTACTAGTATGTATGCTTCTAATGTTATAGAAATTACGTATATAAATGTATTTTGCAACGACATTAATGCACAGAGATAAAAGATTTATACAGGAAACATGCTAGACGTGCTGTTAGCAGCAGATTACGAAGCAAGTGTGATTGAACAAATTAGTTCTACATGTTGGAAGTGTCAGTGGCAGCTTTCATGGTCTCTTATTGATCTCAGGAAAAATGATTTTTAAAAACATGTTTGTTCTGTAGTCCATTTCCCTAATTTTATTCTCTTGATCTCATACACTGTGGTAGATGTCTCGACTTTCGTAAAATGAAAATTACGCCGTCAGAAAATTAATCGGCTTACGCATTACATAAAAGTAAAAGGAAGATTAATCCGCTTATCTAATGTAAATGTTAATGCCTTTTGACGCTTGCTGTACATGTGGATTATACGTTTGAGTTCGTTGGAATATTTTCTATCGCGTACACAACTTGAAGTAAATTTAATGAATGTATCCCATTGAAACACATGTCAACTGTTTGGTAATTCTTTATACTATCGTCTCGTCACCAATGGCTCATATGAAGTGTATTCACAGCCGGCGATATATATTTTTTTTCAACCAATGGCCCACTCCGGCCGCTTATCAGAATGGTAGGCAGCTGGTGCGAACATCGAAGGTGGTGGATGGGATTCCCCAAGGTTTTATTTTTTATTATTTTTCAGGGTTGGGCGAAGGCTATGAGGGAGTTTTTTTTGTGGGATTAGGGTGGGGGAATATCGTGGGCGTGGAAAAAATGAAAGGGGGGAAGTTGGCCGCGTTATCTCTGTGGGAAAGGGTGTCTAGTCGGTACCTACGGGCTCAAACTCTTTCGCGTTGAGTCCTGCCATAAATTTACGGTTATTACGCCTTGCGTTTTGAATACATCTCCAGTGTTTTTTTCCCGGGAAGTCTCATTAATAAAGGGGTTTAGGGAAGAAGTAACGATTGCACAACAGTGAAAGAACTGTACATAGAATGGCTTTAAACAAAATACCCCGTGTAAAAGTGTTTAAAAAATGGGAAATATTTCAAAGTTTTGCCACAGGCAAAGCCAAGAAAAAAGAGAAATTTTAAAAGTTGCATACACATTCCATTCATTGACTTGAGTGGTTGACGAGAAAAGCAATTAAATTGTTAAAAATAATCTGAGGGTTAAGACGAGGAGGAAGCTTGGTACGGTAATATCTGTGAACAAATCTAAAGTTAAGGGATTCTCAGGAACGCCACCAATTAGAAAAAAATGTAGTAAGTGAAACAATTTAGAGCAGTAAATTCATTTTCAATATTTAATTTGTTACTTTAAGTACCACTTAAGTCCATACTTTGCGCAAAAGCTAACTAAAAGGTATTTTTTCTGCTATAAGTGGTGAGATCACTAGAAAATTGAAAAATAGAAGGAGAAGGGAAACCCAGACAAAATATTACAATACAATAGCTCTACCAACACTTTAAATATGGGAACGAAACATGGGTAGCGATAGGTAATACAATTCAGTCTCGAATATCTTAGGTAATATGAATCGAAACCAACTCGAATTGTCAAAAACTCGGATAATACGGCCAGGCTTATGTGCGAACATGAATTACAACAAGAATATGATATTTCCTTCCTTTGCCGATCTTCAGTTTCTGATACTGTATGCATAAAATAGTGCCACGAAACCCCGTGTAATAATAATAATGGCTTAGTTTTCTGTGGCTAGTTAACTAAGAACAAATACTGAATATGTAGAAAATCACATCAAAGTCGACAGTAAGACAAATCCAAAAATAATGATTTTAGGTTTTAAAATAATATTGTAAATTTCTCATGAGCTTGTTCTCCATTTTTTATATTCAACTATAAAAAAGGTTTCTGGGAGTTTCAGGCAGTTCACTTAACATTATATTTAAATCACCACTTATGAAAATACACATTTTATAATCAGGGAGTTAAACAAAACCAAATGAATGTATTTTTGAACATTAGAGAGTGGTTGTGATATATAAACAACATTTTTCTACAAATATGGATGGCTATGAATGATTACTTGTGATGACCGAATCGATTGGCGAATTCTGATCGTATTTTTTTAATCTGACGCAAAAAGTATCTTTGCTGAAATTCGGCTTCTATATACATGATAGCTGGTTGGTTGCATTGCCAACGACTGCTCCATTTTGAATTTGAAACCAAACGCTCTGATTGGTCATTTTGTGATGCCGAGTAATTAATCTCTTCCAACTCACCGTGAGGGTGAGTTGGAAACCTTCTTTCCGGTTGAAGTTTTCCGGGTTCATTATTTTCACGGCTCCTCTTGTGACTCGGCAAGTTATTAACCATCGCGTAAACCTAAAAAAATAATATTATGGATGTTTTTCAGTCACCTGATGGTGGCTAAGTAAACTGAAACGAGTCGTTTCAATTTAAATTTTCCTTGGAAAAGTGTCATTTAATTTTAAAAACTTATCTGGTAGTATTTAAAATATTATATACGAATATAAGTCGATCATTCTTTAACTATATGGGGTAACTTGAGGCGTCACTTTTTGAAATTTTCTAACGTACATCATGAACCATTAAAACTTTGTTCTATTTTCACTTACTTAATTTGCCGACCAAGCTTTCAACTAAGGCACCACTCTCAACACATCATCATCACCTGGATAATGACACTGATGTGTTGAAACCTTGTTCGGAAAGTAAAGTAATAGTGCAAATAGTACAAAAGTTTGATTGTTCATGATACATTCTTTAACGGCATAAGTGCTTGATTCTGTTTTATTTTTGCAGAAAATGCTGTTGAAATGGTTTGGTGTATGGATCTTTTTTCCTTGAGGGATTGCGTAAAACTCAGCAAAAAAATCGTGTTACCGGCACACATTTTTCCTCTCTCAAGTCCGCCTTTGAAAGTCGATGAAGATTCTTGGGATTACTGGACGTTTTGACCGACTAGTCTACGGTCATCTTTGCGTTTCCATCTTCGCATACAGCTCCGTTGTAGTGCAATTATCTTGTCAGGGCTTGTCCCTCGCGGCAATAGGCACTCCTTGACGTCTTAAGTACGTACATCCTTGATTGTGGCAGTTCGATGACCTAAAAATTCGCTAGAACATCTTCCGTTTGTAGCATCACGTCTTATTCCTAGAATTTCTTCTAAATTTAGGTCTCTTGTACGTGTCCAGGTCGTTTTCGACCGTCTGTGCGACATATTTTTATAACCCAAGTGCTTTTTCTCGTAAATCCGGAAAAAAACGCTGCGTATTTGTCCTCTATATATATCCTCCTTTATGGGGTGTTTTACGTTCATGCCATCATTCTTTTGTGAGTGGAAACATGTTTTCTGCCTAATACGTTCCATGACCTAACATCTCGTGGCGTAAAATTTCGATTTAATGGAGATCGATTCGCGAAGAAATTCAGTGGACGATATCGATTATCGTTTCCTATGTTATTGCCGTTTGACTCGAGGAATTTCCTTCCTTTCGAAGGAAGAAGCACGTCTAGATGTGCAGCCTACATTGAGTCGAGTAAAGTGGAGAATTGCTCGAGTGATTGCGCGAGTGCATGGATTACTGCCTGGAAAATAGTTTCTACTCCAATTGGTCCTTTCATGCTCGCAATTTTGATTCGACAGACACCTCCTAGGATCTTGCCGTAATCTCTGTAGCCCATACTAAAGTAGGCTATGTTAACCCAGTTGGGCTGGATCTCCACGATATCCTGAAATCATATTGAACTAAATAGTTTGTCGACGCGTTATTTCTTGGATTTCAAGGAATTGGACGAGGCTTCTCAGTACACTCTAATATTGAAACTGTGGTCATGTTGATGATGTGGCAACAAGAGTGAATTGGTTTATAATTCATAAAAAAACAATAAGTGGTAGTCGACGTGATTAGGTCCATGATCGTTAGTGTGACGCCTCACAGGGAGCGTGATCGGTCCTCTTCTATTTCCGATTTTCATCTATCACATTGACTCCATAATCAACGGCAAACAAGATTTTTTGCACGCGACGCGGTCATTTGCCGAAAATGGGACCCTATTGCGAACTATGAGGATCATTCATTTGATCTAAACCATTTTATATTTCGATATCTCAAGTGGGGGTTCAAATATAATATATGCATATGCACTGATGCACACTTTTTACAATGAAATTGGTGGATTATCAATAAATTGCAGGAGTCGATATGCATGTGGTGGATGGATTCTACTTCCTGGGCATTTCATCAACTTCAGACTGGTCGAGAGGCAAGCAATTCGAAACATTTTCGGCAATGCGTTAAGCCCATTTTACACGGTGCACGTAATTGCACAATCTGATGTACGCATGAACGTGAATTTCAAATTGCATCATGTAAAGCCGTGAATTGCAAGAACGCTTGCGCGAATACATGAATGCGAGGTGGAAAAATAGCCCCTGCTCTAATTCGAAAATGATTGCACGCCAGATTGAGAAAAACATGCAGTTTTAAGTTGTGCAATTTCGTGCCCCGTGTAAAACGGCCTTTACAAGCGATTAATTGGCTTTATCCAGCAAATTCTAGGGTAAAAAAACGAAAGATGGGTGTTATTTTGCTGAAGTAAAGCTATAATATATAGAGTGAATTGCGAGTATTAGTCCCTCTTCTCAGAAATATTTATGTTGTGAAGATAAAAGAATGCCAAGTAATTTGTATCGCTTTGTCAAAAACTGCTATTGGAAAATATAAACAAAAAATACACGGGAGGCTGCTTTATAGGCCAGGTATTTCCCACCTTTTTCTACGTGCGACCCCAAAACTATATGTGACGATCACTCGCGATACCATTCATAATCGGCACTCGATTGATAGCTACTATAATATCCAGCGATAGCTACTATAATATCAAGTGATAGCTACTATAATATCAAGTGATAGCTACTATAATATCAGGCTATAACTGCTATAATATCAAGCGATAATTTCTCACTCCCTTGCGACCCCTCGAGCCTCTTCCGCGACCCCAAATGATGTTGGGACCCATGGGTTGGGAACCCCTGTTCTAGGCTTAAATTACTGGATATGTTCAGATCTTTCTTACGTACGTTATTTTTTTAAACATACGGATATTTGCAATGAAGAAATTCATCAATCCGAAGATTTGTTTGCTGCGTCTCCCCGATACGCAATTTCCTCTCAGCCATCCGCTACATTCCAATGTGATTCTTCACTTTGACGTCCTTCATTATTTGTTCAAACGATATGTTTTCTCGACCTCTTATATTATATGGAGCAAATATCAGGAGTTTTTAGGTGGAATAATAATTTTTTTTAACTTCTGCAAAAGATTTGGATATTTATTTATCCATCTTCAGGGCTATTATTAAATGATACATAATGAAAAATGTTTTTTACAATCCTTTTTGGATGGCAAAACGGTTGAAATATATAATTAACAGTCATTAAGAAGAAACAAAAATGGAGATATTCATGATTATGTTACCTTTCAAATCTGTTGATGTTTTAATTACAATTTAATTTTGATGCTTGGTTTTATTTCTTTGTTGAAAAATTATATTTAATTTATTAAATAGCGGTAAATTTTACTTAGATAAGAAATGTTTGCCCTTTTATTGCTACTTTTTTTGTTTCTGGAGATATGGAACATTTTTTTGAATAATCTTTTTGATAAATTTTGTTCGGAGTCTAAAATGTTGGCTTCTTCGAAATTAAATTTGTGATTATTAATTGCATGATTTGCTAATGCAAAAAGTTGAACTCAAGTGTTTATTGATGTTTTATGTTGCGAAATCCTATTCTTTTACTTGGCCAATATAGCTACTGTCATAGTCTTTACATGGAATAGAATAAATTAGATTGCTTCTTAGGTTTATAGGGATTTATGACTTAAGTTTAGAATATATGTCTAATGGTTCATTATGTGTCTAATGTATTCAATTCTTAGTCTTCCTCTGTAATTCCTCCCCTTCATTTCTCCTTCCAGCATTGCTTGCAACAGGCTATTGGGCCGAAGAATATGTCCAATAAGTTTGTCTCTCCTTCTTTGCATAGTTTTCATTGTAAATCTCTTCGCTCCAACTATTCGTAGAACGTATTCGTTGGTGATTCTCTCCGTCCATTTCATCTTCATCATTTTTTTAGAACTCCATTTTTCCATTGCTTCCATTCTCTTTTACTCTGCAGTTCTTATTATCCATGCTTTAGTGTCATCTATGGGCAAGCTCAATGTATATGTTTTAATACAGCGCTTCTTTACTTCCTGAACTGCGCTACTGGCTGTCATCAGACCTAAGTGTCATATATGGGCAAGCTCTATGTATATGTTATAATAAAGCGCTTCTTTACTTCCTGGACTGCGTTACTAGCTGTCATCAGACTCAAAATCTGCATTAATAAAGTAGATTTTTAAAGAAAAACCTCCTTCTTTAGCGGGGCAAAGTGGTTTTTCAGTCGTGTGCGAAGTTGCCTTTGCCAAAAAGAGTTATCGTGATGTGACGGTTGGAATGAGTTTGCAAGAATGATAATGAAAGAACGGTAAAAAACTATTTCTACCAGATGCTGAGATGCGTATTTTAGCTCGGAGAATGCGGTCGCATGAGAAACAAAACATCCTATTGCCCAATGCCTGTGGAAAAAAACTGAAAAATTCAACCCTCCGACTTAAATTAATTTCGGAAGCACTGGTACGTTTGTGGGTTTTATCGCGGAGATAGAAACCGTTACGGACATGCGCTCCGTTACGAGATTACTTTGATGCGGGAAATTCGTTGAAGAAAAAAGTGCATGGTTAAAAACGACAATCCTTGCACGTGGATGATAACAGTATCCGCAAAACTCGTGACAGATGCTCTTTGATCATTTATGGCACTGGAAGTGGTTACTTCCTGATAGCCGGTCGTTGCCGGTTGTGTTTGTACCGTCTCTGTGCCTTTGTTAACTCTTTAACTACCCAGCGTGTAGTGCGTGCAACAATCTTAATTTATGTCAAGTGAGGTTTTTGCTACATCTGCATCTACATGGTACCCTGAAAGCCACCTCAAGTGTGTGTAGCAGAGGGTGACTCTGCAAGAGGCATGCACTAAGCATCAAACACACTTCTTCATCTCAGTTAAATAATTAATCTCTTTGTAATTTTCCACTCTGTTTATAATACAGCTGACCGGTTTCGATGTTACAACATCATGAGAGGTCGAATATAGTTGCATTAAAAACAGTGTGTAAAATTACCATGTGAATCATTCTTTGACTATTTTGCATTTCCTAGGTGCTTGGCTCTCCCGTGTCTTGAGTGTATGTTGGTGTCAGATATTTTTCCTTTGGTTATAAAACTTTGGTACTCGCCTATTTAAAGCACAATAGCACTCATTTTTAGTTTGGTCTTACGCCCAGGTGGTGCAAAGTGCAAAGAGAATTTAGTTAGCGTACTATCTGAAGTAAATATTAGTTTGAGTGGTCACTTTCTGACTGTATTGCATTGTCTTCTTCCCGGTGACTCCCGCGAGGGAGCGGTTACAAGATTGGATGAATGCAAGCGACGAGACGTGCCATACTCTCCTTCGCGGACTTATTTCAAGTCGTGGGAAGCTATAAGCGCTCCTTTTCCTTGACGAAGGCGTTAAGTATGTTCCATTTTCTCCCATACTTAAAACCCTTGTCTCACGGTGAATATTTTCGTTAATTTACTAATTAAATCCATATTCATGAAAATAATTCATCAGCCTGTATGTCTCATGAGTAAGAAGCATTCTTGAATTAGGTGTTGATTGGCAGAGGGTCTGATTGGGCCTGAAAGAGAATTTGATAGTATGAACATCTATCCACTGTATGAAAGGCTACGCGTACGTACGTGTGATTAAGTTGCTAGGTGTAGTAATTCATATGTGCGCCAATAGATGGCAAGCGAGCTCCCATGTACGTAGAGGTCCTAAAGTGCCTCAACATATATTTTTCAAAATACACGCAAGGGAAACTTCTTAGTATTAGCTCCACCTGCTTTACCAACAATGTTCTATATAAAGAAATATCTGACATTAAGATATTAGATATTCTTAATCATAGTTAAATATATTGTTTTCATTAAAAATTAAACACCACACATTTTCTATTTTATTTTTTTCTTTATTCCTTATTAATTATGCTAATCTGTGTCCGTAGGCTGTTCAACTACTCGTGTATAATCGGTCCGAAAAGAACAAATAACGAAGAGTTTTCTTCTGTCTACGAGCCTAATTGCAGTAATTACACGGAATATGTGTAGCCTTATGCATATATAGAATGAGTTGAAAGGCCATATATACTGATTCACGATAATGCACATTGAAATATCAAATAAGCAGTTCCCTAGTAATAATGCGTTGTTTGTTGATCTAATTAGAATAGCTAACTTAAAAATGAATGAAGTAATTCTGCTTCTGCCCTTCAATTAAAAATTATCACCTATTCGCTCTAATTGACGTTGTGAATAATACTTTCTTCCTCATATTATTGTAACCGGTGTGGTGAAGATAATAATAATAAATAATAATAATGGTGACTTCTTTTTTAAGGGCGAAATTAGGGCTATGCAGCACTCTCTTGCATTTCACCCTTCGTTCACATACACACATTAACGCTCATACCCTGAGTGGTAGAAAACCCCCGAACCCGCGACCTTTGGATTAACGGGCGAGGACTCTACCCTGCCGCCACCGAGGCCGGCAAAGATGGCGGAATTCAATCATACTTTCTTCTCAAGTAGTCGATGTGGTCTCTGTCAGGGGAATGATCGAAGCGCACGCGCGCAGATAAACCAATCAGTTGCCGTTTTTCCTCAAGAATTTACTTATTTACCTAATTTACAGTTTTACAGAGAATATTGACCCGCGCATGAGTAGTCCTATTCTGAGAGATATCATGAATTATGCATGAATAAATTTACGAAAACATTTGCTGTGGAACACCGGCTTAAGACTGTTTTATACGAGACTTAAGACGGCATTGAAATCAATACTTAAATCAGCGCCGAAAACTCAGAACCAAATTCAGAACATGAATCGAATTATATGCCTCATAGCCTGTGTTTACAAGTTACTATTAATTAAATTCCGCATTGACGCTGTCCGGACGCTTGTTGAAATACTCATTCCAAATAAACTGCCCCATATTGCCTTTACATATGAACTATGTAGTTTACAAAACATTCTAAATAAGATCCAGTAGACCAGCTCTTTTGAACTACTGTTACTAGCCATAGTTATTAGGGTTTTGAGACTATTTTGTAGATTCCATTTCCACCACCGGTATTCTTTTAAAACACAAGCTTACTAGCTAGCTTTCAGCTAATCAATGCATGTATTTCCGTGTGAAGTTCGGCTTTTTTTCGTTATTTGAAGAAATAGTTTTAATTTCCTTAGCGGAATATAATGAACTACTACGATTTCATCCTTAACTTTGAAATTAATGTAGATTAGAGGAGCGATACCGTGCGGTGACGTCAAGGCACCGAGATGCCTTTTTGGATTACGTTCCTTTTTCAATTTTTTTATGCACATTTATTATGATTATTCATGTCCGCGATTGACACATGCCTACGTATGTAGATATTATATATTTAAGTTATTGAGTATATTTGCTGTCGGGCACTCTATCAAGTAAGTTTGCTAAGTATTTTAGTGTGAGAATTAAATTTAACGCCTGCTCCTCATTCCATTCTGTCGTTCTCGCCTCTCCTACTCCTCCATGCCTACTCCGCAAAACCGCCGACCTTTCCGACACGCTCAATTAACCCCCATTGCCTCCATCCTCAAGAATGCGGGGGCGGCCATCGCACGTAACAATTAAAAGAGTTCTTGCGCATTTTTGAGCATCCAACGGAGAGCGAGTGGGAAGGAGCGTTATGGGCAGAGTGGGACAGAGGTCGGATATTACGACCCGGTCGAGGGCAGGACTGCGCAATATTCAAGTAGGTGTCTATGTCGCATAGCGATAAATATTTTACCAGGATGTTTTTTGGAGACTTGGTCATGAATAAATTATGTCGTATTAGTACTCTTGCCAACGTTAATTTTCTGAAGTATTAATCTAAGCCACCTCAAGGTAATGGCAAATATATATTTTTTCTTCAATAGTTAAGAGTTAAAAACAATTGTTAATACATGTATTTTATGTTCCTGTTTTTGCCCTGATGATGAGACTATACAATTTTGAAACGTTGGAGAGAGTGCTAATATGACATAATTTATTCATGAGCAAGTCTCCATAAAAACACCCAAGTATAATTGAGTGGTCAATAACCAACTCTCATCAAGATAAATATTTTCCACCGTTGAAGACGCAATGTGTCGTAGTACTGCGATATTGTAAATTACGTGATCTAAAACTTTGGCATGGTGGAAGGGCTTGCGTGTTCCAATGACCCCTAAAGCTTAACTATTGGGAGGAATTATAATTACTCCTGGATAGGGCAACCCTTGCTAGGCAGGTTGAAGGGTATGATCCAGAGGAGAGGTAGGAAGTTCAAGTGATGGATCGCACGTACATCCACTCGCAGAAATATCTCAAATCTGGAAAGAAATTCAGGCATTCATGACCTGCTGTTAGTAGTTTTTAGATCATAAAACAGTATCTCATAGGCCGGATGATTATTATTACAATACCGTTCCTCCGGCGTATCGTATATCGCTGTCAATATATATCGTAGTACCTCTCATCTCAGAAAGATTTTGGAAAGAAAAGCAGGTATTCACGACGCACTTTTAATACTTGTTGGAACATAAAACATTGTCTCAAAATCCGGATTATTATTATTACAATGCTATTCCTCCGGTATATCGTATATCGATATCGATGCATCGCGACATCGCACATCTCTACCTACTCACTCCCTTAGACGCTCGAAGTGCACCGGCACTCTTAATTATTACGTGCGATTGCTGCCCCCGCATTCTTCCCCGAGATTCCGGGCAGCTTGGAACGTGGAAAAACGTGGGCGGGCCAAGGATAAGTCCTTGTCATACGCGCGCAAATTTTTTTCCATCACGGCCTCCCTGCTCATCTTGTGAGCTTCGCGCGGCAGTGGGAAGAGAGAAAGCAATGAACGTATAAACAGTGATGCTCCCCATTAAGTGAATAGGTCAGGACGTAAAACTCATTGCGCGTAGCGTTCCTGGAATTCCAGAGTCTCCCAGCTGGGGCGAAGGGGCAATCATTTTTTTCTCCCGCAAGCTCTTTTCATTACTATCTCCGCGTCCTTTACAAATGGGTCGGCTGGTTTTACTATGGATTCTCGTGGTTGGCGGAATACACATTCATGGGAAGACGCAGAGCGAAAAAACAGGGTAATTCCACCCACCAATGGCTTCCTTTTTATGCAATGTCATCACATCTAATCAGTTGTGTACATATGCACGTATCACGAGAAAAGATTAGGAAAAAAGAAACGGGTGAATTGGTAAAAAGGAAGGCCTGGAATGCATGCAAACTAAATCTGTTTCTGGTAAATGAAAGTATTGATTGAATTACGTGTATCTTTACTTGATTGGTTGGTTATTTTGGGCGGAGACCTACAATTCATTGCATTAGCGCCATTTTGGACAGGTGCTTAGGGCGATAAGTGTGGGGTTGAATGGGGAAAGGAGTTGGAGTGGAGAGAAACCCGGCGTCAGCAATAGCCTACTTTTAATAAAAGGGGCCAAGGGGACCGCAGTACTGCAATCGAAGAAGAGGATCGGGATTCCGCGGAAAAATAATCTCTGCCATTTCCGGGATTCGAGCCCTTGCCCTGGAGATGGGAAGCCAGTAGTCTAGCCATCGCGCCAATTAATGTGACGAACTGACGCGGGATAAAGTATTTATTCAATTTCTTTGCTACTTTACATATTATTTGTAATTTATCTTAATAATTTTGATCTTAAAGTATTTATTATTTCTATATCAATTGTTTAGAAGTAACTATTTATTAGTTGTTTGTTTAACAAACAAGTATTAAGTGACAAATGTGATATTAAATTATCCACATTATATTCTGAAGATTATGGAAATTATTGATCTGGTTCTTCCTTGCAAGGAGAAAAAATGACCTTTAACCTCCCGTCCGGCTTTGCCTTTTAATTAAGCCCATTAACCAGCTCCTCGACGATTTCGTCCCAAATTCCGTCGAACGAGACGCGGAACCCGTGTAGAATGAATGGTGTCTTGCTCCCAAGATGACAAGTCCTAGACCCTTTGCGACTGAGACCGGCTCGTGGGTGAGTAAAAAAACCAAGGGTCCCTCAGGGAAAGACCTTTACCTCCCCCCAAACCCTTATCGTCCTTCAGTCCCTTGAGGTCCTCTCGCCACCTGTCCCAACGTCGCCCTCCTCCCCCCCAGTCACCCCGCCCGCCCCCCAACCCAGGGCAAGCTGCGCTCAGTGCAGTCCACTCCGCAAACTTCCTTGTTCCTCGAGGAGGAAATCCCCCTTTTAGCATCTGCTGCTCCCGTTTTAGGTAACGCTGCCTTCCCCGTGTTCCCTCAGTCCAATCCCTCTCCTCCCTCTTCGGAGAAACCAACCGTTTGATTCTTGGAAACGCTTATCGTCGGCGCCGGCCTCTTACACGCTTTGTGCCTCCCCCCATTGTGTCTCATGTCTCGCCTGTTTTCCGTTAACGGATGCGCTTTTGTTAAAAAGCTTTGGCGAACGTTCCGCTGTCGTTGTCGGTTCGCCGTTATGCGAGGCATGATCTTTTCGCCGGCTTGAGGCTGCTCTTAGGTGTTTCTCTATCCATGCGTCAGTGTTTACGGAGGCGTCGTTTCCAATGTCGGAATGGTGGCAACCTAAGTCGATGGTTTCATGTATAAATTTGTGGAGTATGTTGGCCGTCGAACAAAATCGGGTGTGGCTGAGGAGTAGGCACGGGCGGCCTTGGGTTTTAACGTGAATACGTCTGAGTTTTCGGGTGATGCTTAGCGACCGTAGAGGTGCTTGCGTCGTCGTTTGCGGCCCGCGCCGCATCAACTTTCCAACGTTTTCAAAGCCGTATCACCCATTTTTCCTCGGGCATAATGGTGCTGGGCAACTGGGCCTCCCATGATGAAAACACCGATTCCCGATCAGTCACCGTAGTTAAGCATCGTTGGGCTGGGCTTGAACATGGAGGGGTAATCCCCCTATTCGTTTCGGGTGCTGTTGCCCCTGTCTGCATGTGGCAGACAATATGTGCAAAATGATCTTAGCCGTCAAAGGACGTTGCACTGAAATACTAATATGTACTAACATCATTGTACAAATATGTGCGTATTAATAGGCATTTTCCAGTGACGCTCTTCGATGAGTAAGGTACCTATGGGACCATATCCGAAATTTTACCTAAAACTTTTAGTTCATTGTTTTTATTTTGTCACGCACTAATGTGAAACAAAGTCAGTATCTTGGCGAGATATTTCGTTTGGGATCAAGCGCACTAGCACATTTGCGTCTGCGCGGAAATTTTCGCCCATGCCCAAAATGACTGCCAATCGCTTCGGGTCCCCACTCGTGTCACAGTGTAAAGAAATTATATTCTAGACAATGACTAGTATTACATTTGTGCGGCCTCAAATTATGGTGATTGGAGTGGGTTTTGCCTATGTACAGATTCGCGTGAAACTTCGCATACGTGTTCTTATTATTGATATATTCAAAGATTAAAGTGAAGAAATTGCATTTTACTGATTTCGGTTTTTGGCTATTCAATGCTCTCATTTTACATGAGATACATTTCGTAATAATTGTAATAAATGTGCAGATGTTTATCTAAACGCGAAATATTACATTATATACAAACTATTATAGCTGCCAACAAACAGCACGCAGAGTCATAGATTAAAAAAATTATATTTTAATAAAATTTTCGCACACAAATGCGGAATTCGCATTTCGAATACAGCGCCGAAAAATATGAATAGCTAGAGTCATAACATGCTTTATGTAAGGCAAAATTGTAAGATTAATTCTATGGAAAGATTATTAAATATAATATGTCATGTTTTGCAAATATTATAGGAGAGCAATTTTAAAGTTTAGTAGGCTCTGAAAAATCATAATGTCAAAGTTTAGGTGTTAACTTTTAGTAATGGATGTAAAAAGCTGTTCTTTTCATATTTTTTTTTTAACTTTCCAAATCCAACGGTACTAGCACTACGAATCCAACGGTATGCGTAACTCAATTTCGCAAAAAATAACGGACATACCATCTTTAGCCATCTTGCCACAAAATTCTTATGTCATTTCCCTTATTGCAAGTATGGTGAGTTCCGCAGCATAAACAGATGCACAAAGTTGAAATGTGGTCCAAACATTTTTTTAACTTTCTTGAAAGATACTAAAATGTTCTATCACAATTACCGCTCCAGCCACGTGAAGACAGCTTGTAGCTAAGGCAGCTAATCCTATGTCCGAAGGAACGTGACAAAATGTTTTCTAATCTTTTTAATAGTTGCGAAATGTTGTTGTGGATCCCCCTGAAAACGTCAAATCGGAATTTCCGTTCTGGTACTCCAGTGTCGGTCAGGTTTTACAGACGTATTCTCAATAAAACTTAGCTTCAGATACGTTTGTGGCATCCGATTTTGAGTTGCGTTGCCTCAGCTACGTGTTGTGCATCGGATGCGAATTGGTCATAAAGGGACATTGTAGTACGTATTCTTGCATGGATTAATGCAGCAATGAACGGAATTGTGAGTGAGGTGTTGCGAAAATATTCACCATCGCCTCTCTAATTACAACACTCAATTTTATTACTTGCTGGTTCTTGAACACCGAAGAGTCTGCCACAAACTTTTATTGGTTTAAAATGTGTTGAAATATGATGCCTGGATTTAATTTTTTTTACCGAGAACCATTATTCATTTAAAAACCGTTGTGTTGGTTTTTATGGAGGAGCCTAAATTTTATGAAAATTGTAAAGAGGGATGTGGCATTGACGTATGAGTCGGTTTCCGGGACGGTAATGTTGCAAAATTTTTATTGTTTTACATTATTGAAAGAAAGAATTATTAATACTTGTGTCGCTTGTGTAGATTATTTGATTTTCTTGGGTAATTATATAATGCCTTCCCTTGTAATCAATGATGTTTTCTATAAATGCTTACCTATTCATGCCATATGCGTGATACCGTTACATGCCATGCGTGATTTTTCGTGAGCTAAAAAAAGTGGAGATTGAAGAAACTCATAAGAACCTGATGTCACCCATATTTCTTAAATTTATCGCGAAATAAAAAAAAATTGTCGTGACTGGATTAAATGGTGATAAGTGGATGCTCCTTGGCATAGTCTGTGGCAATCACCATGAAATAAGAAAGCGGATTTATGCTACATCAATTATACATTGTTTTGCGTGCATGCCACAGAGAAACGAACGACCGCACGAGGGATCTACAGACTGTGTAAAAAAAATGTAGTTTCCAGAAAAAGTGTAAATAAACCCTCGTAAAATTATTTTTCAAAGTTTGATCTTGTCATAAAGCATATTTGTATCGTTCTATGCAGCGTATCATTGTTAAAATTACGTCACTCACTATCAATCTTGAGAAAAATAGAAAATTTAGGCGGTCCAAAATATTGAGTGGTTTGGAAAGGTAATCATGAAATATATAGGCAATGTTTCCAATCCTGGTGTCACTCAAATACCGACCACCCGTCTCCACATTCGTGAAATCGTTTCCTGTCCGCTCTATTTATGGAGACGCGATGTGTTGGTTGTCCGATTCGCAGTCGTTGCTGCTTCCTACTGAATTCAGGAAGCCGTGGGCGGGCTCCCACCAGATACGGACACGGTCATTCTGATGTCTTATCTTCGCCTACGGCTTTTTCCTTTTTCGAGCTAAGGAGGAAAAGCATTATGAACATTTAAGATGGATAGATATTTCTATTTATCCTTCCGAATCGTTTGCAGTAGTACCAATAATTTGTTTGAAATATGTGTGAGTTTTAGGAAGCATTAAGGTACCAGTATCAACCAATGTATCCTAGAAGTATGTTTCTAAATTATGTTCCATTTTACATTGTGTTTTGTATTAGGTTCGATTTCTTTACAACACAGTATCGGTAGATGTATTAAAATCCATGTACTATTCAAATTAGTACACGTGGGCCGCCTACGAAATAGTTCAGTGGGGATCCTCAACTAGTTTACTTAAAAAAATCTTCCTGGTGCAGGAAAAAATAGATGCATGTGGTTGTTTCTCATAAGAATTCGTGCAAACCACTGATGAAGCAGTTGAACCTAATAACGATTTCATCAATCTACATTTACTGTGTTATGGTAAGGAACAATATTCAGCAATATCATCTTAACGGTGAAATTCATTCTCACGCCACTTAGAAATTCAAACCTCATTCATGTAACACATCACAAAAAAACGAATTACGTTAAATAATCCAATGGTTATTGGTACAAAAATATTTAATTCGTTACCGGCCAGTATAAAAAATTCTAGGTAAATAGAAAAGTTTTAAAGAATTTCTTTTGTCTAAATATTCTTATTGTTGTTCTGTTGTGAAACAGTTACAGTGTTATTTTAGTGTCTCCTCTGGTTAATAAATGAAACCCTCTGCTGGAATACGCCCTCGCGAGAAGGGTGGCGTTAGAAACCTGCGAAACCTAATTCTTGACTGCAAGATCTAAGTGAAAAAAGATTTTCTCACGCGGAAGCACTTCGATATGTAAAGAGACTTTTGAAAGTGAGTGTACATTTCGCGTACTTTCTGGCACGTGCGTTTACTTCGCGTCCTACGCACCTCGTTGACGTCGGAATGTCGCTGCGAGCTTGTGTCACCTCACTGACCCTCGGCCCTCCACTATGTATGTAGGGCCGTCTCCCTTTTCAGGGTCCCATTATCTCCATCCTGTTGAAAGTGAGCAACTTAACATACGCAAACGTGATGCGCACTCGGCAATATCATCGTTCATTTGTTTTTGGCGCGATCTTTAAGTTGTGATGTTTCGTATCTAATTACAGAAGAAAGAAAAAAGGGTTGATTGTTGCAAGAAGAAAGGAATAAAGATAGTTCATATTTCTTTTAATAACGAAGGAATTTAATACATCCGTCCGTCCACCCTTCCCCAACGCGCCTCAAGCAACGTTGGGAAACAAGTAGTTAACTTCTTAAAGTTTTAGCTTTATCTCCAACATTTTTACTGGATGGGCGGATATAGCTCCGGAACTCGTTTCCCGTCATTATCGTTCCATCGTCTGAAATGGACACACAAAAAAATATTTCGCCGATCACTCAGTAAGCCACCAGTTGTTCGTTGCTTGCTTGGCGTATGCGACTCTCTCTTGTTCCCCCCGGACGCGACGCCCGCCTTTCCCCGACCTACCCTTCCTCCCCGCCCCTGGCCGCCGTATTTGATGTGCAGTCACGAACGCCCAGCTCCCTGCTCTCAAAAGCTGACCAAATAATGCTCCCATCTCTTATATTATCTCTCGACCACTCCACTTCGCGGTCCGCTTAGCAAATAAAAAAATAAATAAGAAAAAAACTTACTCAAAGGGTCTTGAATCGTCCCCATCCCTTCAAGAGTGTCTGGCTCTGTCTTCTGCATTTGTGTTCCGGGGTATTCATCCATCGTTTGGATTTACAGCGTGAAGCGCGTTCAATTTAAACCTAAGTCTACGAGTCGTCGCTAGGGTTTGAGGCAGAAGGTGTAAAGGCACCAGTTATTATTGCGTTTTAGTGTTTGATTCAGTGCTTTGTGTGTATATACTTATGTTGTCTGTAAATGTACGGGTACTTTTCCGTGGCTTTGTGGTGTTTACGAATTGTGATAGGGAAACCAGTAGTTGACTTTTTAAAGTTTTAGCTTTATCTCCAACATTTTTACTGGATGGGCGGAAGCAGAATGATCTCGGAATCTAGATGTCAGAGATAAACCCAGGCTCTCTGTATTTTTTATGTCATTATCCTGCATAGTTTTCATCGTGTGGGAAAGAATTCCCATGTAAGCTTAGACACTAATCCAGTCGTTTATAGTTTTTTTTTCTCACGACATTTTCTTTCTTAAATTTGACTTTTTTCTTTGACTACCCTTATTCCATCATTTGATGCTTATACACAGGAAAAAGCATTCGCCGTATCCGGGACTCCAACCCTGATCCCTAGATATCACTCCGAGTGCTTTAGCCAGTTAAGCTACCTCCTGTAGTAGTCTTTAGCCAGTCTTAATCTCCTGTGGTATTTGAGGTATTTCAAGGAACAAGTTGTTCAGGGCTGCTGGACAAATGATGTGAGAGAAGCTGTCCAATGTTTGGGTCATTTGACGTGATCGTTATTGAACGTGGTGGCCAGGTGGGTAGAGCGCTTGGCTATTGATCGAAGGGTCCCGGGTTCAAATCCGGGTGAAGCCTTTGAACGCCCCCGAACAAAAATCCTCGGAAGGCGAGGTGGCCCAGGGAAAGGAACTGGCCCCCCTAAATGTGTGAAATTGACACGCCTGGGGCTTAGGCCGGGGTGAGCTCTACCAGCAACTATCCTATCCAACCTTCGGGTTGAATCACTGAGTGAGTTATTGATAGGAAAGTGAAGTAGCATCGGTTTTCATGCAGATAAAATATTTAACCAGAGAATATAATACCAGGCCTCAGTCACAGTTTGTGCGACTCGCTCTACAAATTCGGAAACAGTGAAACTATAACACGTTCTTTAGTTAGTGTGTGGTATTTCATTGCTAAATTTATTTTCATGTGGAAACATTTATATATTCTGTGCATTTTAAAGTTTCCTCGTGAAATTAATTTAGCAAGAGTAAATAATTTACAGAATAGTTTGAAAAACGTTTGTGACGATAATTCACAGATTCAGGTGATAATTTATGGGAGATCATACTGAAATTAGAGTAAGAATTTGGTACTTTTTCTAAAACTAAGAATAACTACGTACTACTTAAAAATACTCCTGAAATATTAATGAAACTCCTTAAACGCTAAGAGAGCTACTTAAAGTATGAATTCTATTCTGCAATACCGTCATGGTTACCTTAAACCCTGGTTGTGATACCTTCATGGTATATTAAAACTGATGATGATGTTGTAACACATCGAAACGCGTCATAATTCAAAATACATCTGTTGAAAAGTACCTAACTCTTACTTAAATTAATTCCAAACATTCGTTGCATTTTTCGTATTCATTAAAATGGTAAAAAAGTTACGATGACGCGAGCGATCACGCTATAAAGAACTGTAACCACGTCCCTGAGACCTTTACTTTTCCCCCGGGAGAGGTTCGAGTGGAGATTTAGGTCTAAGTATGTGCTTTTCATGTTAAAACACCCATATCCTCTCGATAGCTCGGGGTCGTAGTTGACTCATCCCAGTGCCGTAGAAATGGAAGATGCTGGAGGTGACGAGAACCCGCACAGTGACAGCATCGTCAATTAATCTCCTCTGGTCGTCCATCGAGGTTCAATCTCCGCCCGTCCTTGGTCTTCGCTTTATAGGAGGCAGCGAGCCATTCGGTCGCGTCTCAAAGCAAGGCCATCCGGAGAGTGATTATTCCACCGAGTGTTTATTCAAAGGAGACCAGCGCGCCCATAAATAATAACAGGGCGTTCTCTTCTTGACCATGGGAAGGCCAAACATTCCTCGTACGCTTTTTATCCCGGCGTGATGACGTTAGGTCTCACTGCCAATTGAAATTTGAAAATGCCATCAGTCTCCGCATCTTAAGTGCTGTGCACACTTCTGGTGCTTGGGGAAGTTTATCGCAAGAGATGCATTTCAGATTGAATCCTACACATGAAAATATATACATGGGACCATAATTTATCCATAATTGGAAGTGCGAAGGGATCTATGTGTGGAGGGAAGGAGTTCAATAGAGAGGAGAGGCGGAAGAAAAGAGAAAGTTTAGTAAACGAAAGTCTAGGAATGGGCATATGGAGTAAAGAATGAGGCGGGATGGAACTTTGAAATTGATAAAGGAGAGCAATTTGGGCCAGTCGATGGTGGAATTTAGAAGTTTTAAGTCTGCTGTGAGTCTATGGGTGGTGAGATTAGGGATGGAGAGGGAGGAGAGAATAGCATCGGTGGTCATGTTTTCTTTCCAGAATATGAATACAATTAAGTTAAAGTCAATTTACGGTGGTACCACCCAAATTTCCTCTGAACAAATTCTGTCGAGAATTTGCGGATGAAACGAAGTATCAAATTGCAGCGCAGAACATATTTCCTGAGAACTGGTCTGTAAACGTTATTAGCGCAGCCGCAGAAGTGATTGGTTTAAATAGTCCATTCTATCTCTCACAACTCGTGTCCACAACGAAACCACGGCAAAGAATCCATGTAGTAAATGCAACTTTATTCAAAGTTAGCCGGCGCTTTTTTCGCGTACATGAAAACGAGAATCTCAGGGAATTTCGCCCTCCGTCTTTTTTGTCGTGAGCATGCAAAGTCTGACAGCTGTAAAGTAACGAGCGTGCATTCGTCCATCGGGATTGTGCTGCCTTTAACTTTTTTGTTCCTTTCAATTTGCCGAACTGGGACTGTCGTGATTCGAGTACCTAATTGAAGGGGGAGCCGTCGTCACCATTAAATTTCTTTAACCTTCCCATTACCTTCTCTACGCAGAAAAAGCGATTGTGCTTCAATTCGATGGCTTCCTTTTCCCAGGAGACCAGTTTTCACCTCATTTATTTTCCCACGTTAAGGAAGTCTGCGAGCGGCACGCTCCAATTTTTCCCCGACCAGATATCATCTTCTGCAGTGTGTTACCTCGACCTTCATCGGAGTCCATATCAATCAATCAATCTCTGTGGAGTCCAAGCGAGCCACACTCTGTCGTCGCCTCTCCCGCTATCCAATGTGGGCTTTCCCCCTTCTTCTCCCTTCAGGGTTACTGCCTATCCCTCCCTGAATTCTTCCCCCCCAACCCCTTGTATTGAAGCCCCACCCCCCTGCACCTCTGGCTTTAGTGACGACGCGTTAGTGCCTATTTTCCGTCTCCATTCTTCTCCCCTGCTCTCCTATTCACCCCTGCTAACACAAAACTGCGCTCTTGAATGCGGGCGACTAATCGATGACCCAATCTTTTTCCCTTTCCGCCCATTAAGGCTCTCGGAATAGCCTCCACCCCTTCCACCCCCAACCACCCTTCCTGGCCTTCTCTTGCGAGATCAATTCACCTCCCACTCCACACAAGATCTCGCGCACTCCGTACGTGTGCTTACAAACACTCAACATCCATTTCTCTTCTTGTACCAACTCTTTTTTAAGCAGATTTCGAAGAAAGGCTACCTAGTTTAGTCGTTACCATGGTGCGACTTGCAGAAAATTTCTACATAGTATTTCGCTTCATGGTCAGTTGACACCGAAACCATCGCCAACGCAAAAGTTTATAAATTTACTTCAGTTATTTTAGATGATCTAAATATTATCTAGAACTTTTGTCTGAAAAAAATTTTGATACGTCTATCCCTTACTGCAGGGCTGAACAAAATGAGCCGAGTCAATATAAAAAACCTTTAGGTCCTGCCTTGAGGCACGGGTAGAATTCGTAGGTTTATTTTTAATTTTTGTATAAATCTCGGTCAAGTTCGTTAATGAGCAAAATCGGACCAACAAAATGGGGGAGATTTTTTGTAAATGTATATAGTTAATATGAAAAAAATCCCTTTTGCCCTGGCCTAGAGGCACAGGTAGATTTCGAAGGTTTTTTTGTCTTAGAAAGTATAATTTATGCAATCTGAACGAATGCAGTATAAACGAATGCTATATTTTTTTCATATTAAGGAAGTAAGAGTGATTTTTCAGTTTTTTTTAATCTTCCCCATTTCCACCACAACTTGTTCGTAAATGGGAAAAATCGGACCAAGTTGGTTCCGATTATTAACGAACTTGACTAAGATTTATATAAAAAATCTTTCAAAATGTACCTCTGCCTCTAGACCGGGCCTAAAGAGATTTTATTTTACTTGCGCACGTTACTTCTTAACCCTTCAATAGGCCTCTCGTTGCAGGGTTGTCATTTGTGCAATTATTTCAATCGTATCCAGGTAAAGGGACGAAATTGGAAATATGTTGACTACACTCATAGGCGGAGCTAGACTTTCGTGGTGGTGTACTGCGTTCTACCTATTCTGTGTAGTACAGAAATCCTATATAAGAGACAACACGGAACCTCGCAATCTCTCCAATCATAGCCTTTTCGCAGGGTCGCTGGTCTCAGTTGTAAATATTGGATTGGCTATCACTGATTGATATTTTAATCGGCATGTGCGAATGTTGTAAGGGAAAATAATTACACCTTAATGGCATTACAAAAGAATGATCAGACGAAATAAAATCTCCATTGGGGTCTCTTCATTACTATCAATTCAGCAGTTATCATGTTACCTATAATATGAAATTGAATGTTGTTATCTAAGGTATCCAGTCAAGTGCCAGTTGGACGGCTTACAAATATGGGTTTCTAAAATTTCTAAAACTGAGTTTAAAAGTTCAGATTATGCAATGAAAATTTTCTGAAAGAAAAATGAAATCTTCAGTCTCCTGCTAGGTGACTCGTTCAGTGTAAGGTTGGGTTTTAGGGATCTCAACTTCTGAGACTATTATGCGCCGTCTAATGGAATATTTTAACCCTAAGACAAACACAACACCCGTGATGAAGGCAGAATACTCTCCCATGTCTTGGTTCGTATCCCGCCTCCGGTTGGCATATCGACCAGTTTTCAACCGGGTTACCGCGGCCGACTCTAGGCATTAGTTCTGAGAAAGTCGCGGTCTCGTCTTTTTTTTAGAAAATACGTTAAAAAAAGTAATTTATCTTTATGTTTTTCAAAAATTCATTATTTTTGTTCGTAATCCAAATTCCTGAACAGAGCAACGTGTACATGATTATAAATTCTCTTGATCACGTTTTGTTTTTGAAATAGGCATTCGGTCGGAGTTCTTCCTGCTAGCTTTTGGAAAGGGGGAGTCATGCCATGCCATCTGGATTCTCACCTTAATATACTTTCTATATCAAATAAATAAATAAATAAATATATATATATATATATATATATATATATATATATATATATATAAACTTTGTCACAAGTGTGACTTAAATGAAAACACATAAAAAGACACTCACACGGGTTGTAAATTTTTCGGTGGATCGCCGCCACCTTCTTCAGCGAAAGGTATAGGAAGAATGCTTCATTCTTCCTATACCTTTCGCTGAAGAAGGTGGAGGCGATCCACCGAAAAATTTACAACCCGTGTGAGTGTCTTTTTATGTGTTTTCATTTTAGTCACACTTGTGACAAAGTTTTTATATATTTGTGTTCACGCTCGTGAAAGCTTCCAATGATTATATATATATATATATATATATATATATATATATATATATATATATATATATATATATATATATATATATATATAACTTCTAGGAGAATCACTCGGGTGATAAATATACAATATGCCAAGAGGGTGGCCGATAAACCTACTAATGATTCCTACTCTTCTCCTAGAGAAAGGTGGAGCTAATATCTTCACCGAAATATCGGAAGTTTTAAATTGTGATGGTTCTTTTTTCCGTTTATATATTTTTATCGGCCACCCTCTTGGCATATTGTATATATATATATATATATATATAACTTTGAGCTACACATTCATGCTTCTTCTTTTCTATTTCCATAGTAATAGCAATAATTTGTTGAATATGGAGCCTTTGTTCTTTTCCCCAAACTGTATTGATCTCCGACTGAGGTTTCAACGTTGACTCGTCATTTATGAGGCCCAGTAGTGGTAGTTAAGCTTTCTTCTAACGTCTTTTGGCCTTGAAAATTAAATTATTTATATTGCTTTTAGTTGGCGGTAAGTGCTGTGGGTAAGGAGAACGACTCTCTTCCATACGATCACCTTCTTAGAAACAACGCCTTTAGTGTTGGATTTGAATCAGTTAATTGAGTACTTGTTGCCATACAAGTGTTTTCAGATACTTACGATTACGTAAAAAGTGGAAATACTTAATAATTATTACGAACAATGTATGAATGCTGTCCAGTGCCAAAAGATTTATGTATTTTCTAATTATTTTTGTGGACTGAAAGTGTTCTAAAATATACTTGGAAATCTTGTTTCCGTCTTGCAATCTCCGGCTCTGGTGATAAATCAAAGTTCTTCCTAATATTTCAAATAGAGCGAATCTTAAACCTTGTACGAGAGTTGTTGTTCCGGGTTTTTCTCGTGGGTCGCTACTCCATCGCGGATGAAAATCAAACAGTCCCACCTCGAATGGTCCGCTACCCGCTTCCCCCATCTATCTTCCCCCTCGCCTCCAAACTAATAAACCCAACCGGTCCCACTCACCGCTCTTGCGGCACCCCTCCTCCATTTACGGGCACTGCCCGCTCGCAGTCCCCCCATGTCCAAACCTACACCCTTCCTCTCAACATTAACATCCGCCAACGACTGTACTCCACTCCCCCCACTCTTTCCATCTTCCACTCAACCATTCCCAATTCACACACCCTCCCTCTTTATTTTTTCACCCCACCCCAACCGACTGAAATGTTTTGATTGTCCTACACCCTACTTCCTACCCCGCCCTCATATTCTCTCTGCAATAACACAATCTTCCCCCCTCTTTCCCGCTCTCGCCCTCGACGACTGAACAACCCTCTTGTGACGCTCCGTTTGTGTCCATTCCCACCTCTCTCCCACGCATGCATGCACTCCGCCCACCCAGTTTTCCACGGCACAATCACCTTTTCATCGTCCACCCTCCATTTCCCCCGTATTTGGCAGCTCGTGGCCGGGTGCCCGTTTGTGCTGTACTGGAAGACTTTGTACCTACTTGCGTATCTGAGGGTGGGTAGGTACGTAACTATTTAAGGTAAAGGTTTGGACGAAATCGTGACTTAAAACTTGAATCACGTTAGTAAAAATAACCGTTTGCTAAGTAATAGCCATGGAGTCTATATAAACTCCATTTTATAGACTCCATGGTTATAGCGTTGGTTACTACTGCCATGTAGTTTGTACCCCTTGTTGATAACTTGTTTGAAGTCATTTGTGCCATTATGGCATTGTGGCTAGATAGGTTTGCAGGGTTAGAATGATTTTGTGTATGGAAGGAGGAAGAGAGAAACCTAGCGTCGATATAGCCATTATCTCAACGGAAAGCGACAAGGTGTACTTTTTTATAGCTTCATCAGCATTCATTTGTAGTTCTCTTCAGATAACAATCAAGTGGGGATTGGTTTACTACGTTTTTCTCCCCGAGTTGTTCATCCTAGATTCGAATCCAAGCTCGCGAGAGTAGAAGCCCACACATAATGTATCATGCCTATCTGATTCCCGTAGTATGCACGAGTTGTAATGTAGAAATTGACAACGCTCTATTTCTCGTTCACGGCCTGTTTAAAGGTTCTTGGCCTTCTTCCGTTTATAACGTGTACCTTGGTTTGTTTCGCATGAATCATTGTATTCATCTGGAGCAGCAGTCTGTTTGGTGTCTGTGTGATAAATATTCTGCTTTCAGATATCGTACGTAGTTTATGCCCCAGCCTTAAAATCTCCGAATTTTGCTGTATGTGTGAAACGTTTTTTTGTAATTTTTCATTCAATTTTTCATTAATTTGATCACACTTGTGTGGTTGTTTTTTCCTATTTCAAATGAAAGTAAAACGTTTATCCTTATGTCTCTCTTAAAAGAATTGGTGCTCACATATTTGAAAGTCTTGACTATTTGCTAATGTAGTCGACCACATCATTTATGCCGCAGTGTCCTCCCAATTTTATTTGCATAGTTTGACTTTTATTTTAGCTTTGTATATGACTGACTGATTTCGTGATAACTGAGTGTATATAGCTTTCGGCTACTAACCGGGGGGCCTTGATTTCTATCCTATTGAAGTCATTTTTCTCTTTTCTAGCTTAAGCCATGATCGATAATGTTCTGAGTACTAACAATAAGTCTTTCTGGGAAATTATCGGCGGAACTGAAAAAGAAATTGTTCCCGATTCCCAATATGTGAATTATACTCGCCCTTGGGCTTAGAACTTAGTGAGCTCTACTCTTACCGTTCAAACAGTTTATATGACTGAAATATATTTGATCTTACGTGTAATACACGCCTTTGCTGATACTGTTTATACATCTCTTTAATCTGATGACTGCGTCCGTCCGTCTAATAGGTAGAAATATTGATTAAATTGCACTTAACAGGCTAGGAGCGCCTGTTAAAATGTGGAGTCTAAATAGCTGCCTGAACCGTTTCTTTAGCTGATATCCAGTTATAAGTTGTTGCGTATTCGTGTGAAATATGGTTGGGGGCTTAAATTAAATCAAAATCAGTAAGCTTTGGAAGGCCAAGAGATAAATGGACCTGAATAACCCATGATTACCGTCCCAGCCACCTTACAGAAGATAACTTACAGAAAGGTGTAGAGTTTAATTCAGGCATCGGCAGACATTCTACGACTCACATAAGTAAATAATAATAATGTCTTTTAATTGAGTAATTTAGGGCTTCATAATCCTTTCTTACAATCAGTTAATTAATTAAAATGCACAAAAATCCATATACTGGGTGATGAAAAGCTCACTAAGGCGGGACTCAAACTTTCGACCTCAGGATTAGCAGACGAGCAATCTACGTCATCGCTCCCTAGGGAAAATATTAAGGAGGCGATGGGTTGAAATACTTCTGTGTCCTTCGCACAGGCGATTGACACAATAGGTCCATGACAAGGCTCCCTCCCATAAATAAAAGACCACAAAATTCAACACGCATCACGCACTTTACATTCATAAAAAAAACATAAAATTGCTGTTGTCATGGCACACTCATATTCACTCCATATGCGAGGACCAGTTTGGGTTCTGGAAGGGGAGGGTAACTCGGGATGCTATTACGGTGATGAGAGCACTTAAAGGAAGGAACATAGAGTATAATCAGAATGTTATTGTTTGCTTTGTTGATTTCGAAAAGGTCCTTGACAGAGTGAATTGGGAAAAACCTAAGCAGATAATTACTCATGAAAATAAGAATAGATTGGCGAGATAGGAGACTTATTCGAAACTTGTTTAAGGCCCAGAGAGCAGAGGTGAGGGTGACTTACGGAGAATCAGGGTTGCAATTACAGGTCACGGGGTAAGGGAAGGCTGCCCGTTGTCGCCTTTGCCTTTGCCTTTGCCTTTTAAAATGTATGCCGAGGAAATGGTAGAGTCATGGGAAGAGCTGAGTGTGGGAATCAACGTAGGATTCCAACTGATAAATCGTGTTAGATTCGTGGACGACCTGGCGTTGTTGAGTTGATTATCGAAAGGATTGCGAGATTTAGTTGGTGCATTAGAAATCAGTGCGGGAAATGCGGAATAAAGATAAATCATAAGAAATGGAAAGTTTTGAAATTTTCTGGGACATAGAAAGCGGGGCTGGTCATAACAGAGCACAAACTGGAGCAAGTAGAGTAATTTAATTACTTGTGTAGCGCGTTAGAAGAAGGTGGACAGGCTATCAAAGACAGGAGGAGAATTTTTCTAGCGGAAGAAGCGTTCTGTAATACTTAATCTTAAATTATTTATGCCTTCGCCACGGAGGGTAAAAATAAATGATCTTGTAGGTTTAAATACTTCTTTGTCTCTCACACACTTCGTTGTCACAATAGAACCATGACTAAGCTCCCTCCCATAATTTATGAACCACAAAATTAAACACGCATCGCACACTTTATTCATTCATAAAAACACAACATAGCTGTCGTTCTACTGTCGTTCAACTCCCTATAGTGGCAAAACCCGGGGTGCTACGTTGATGTAGACAATACATCTTGTTTACTTTACGCGTCCCGCTGTCGTTCCTCTTACGAGCGACATTGTCTCATCCCGGAGATGGTATCGGATCAATCCAGACGCAAAGGGGTTGGAGCTCTATGATCGTGCCCCCCTTTTTACCCCTCCATAACGTACGAACCCTTCCGCGAATCCTTGTTTGCACGCCTGTGACCTTTGGCGTGCTCCTATTCCGCGCCACATTCAAGCCCACCACCCAGTACTCCTCATTTCGTCATCCGTCCACTCTCGTGTGTTTGTTCAGGGATAATTTGAACCCCTCTTCCGCAAGGGCGCGACGTTTGCCTTGAACCCTTGTTAGGTGCTCCCCTTCGAACGATAACCTTCATGACGCCTCCGCACTGATGGTACATGCAAACTAGTCCCCTGTAAAATGACTCTAATACATCCTCTACGATGCATATGAGAAGAAAATTGAACATGTAATGGCATCGGTGAAGAAACGTTTTTCTTTCTAAATAAAATTTCTTTAATTGCGATTCGTAAAAAGGGTAATGAGAAAGTGCGACGGTGAAGTAAGGGAAGCTTACTACCCCTTTTTTGTTAGGCCTTCTTTAGAATAAACGTCCGGCATAGTGACGATGTGATATAATAGTAGGTATAAGCTAGATTACTTCGAGTTAAGCTTACATACTGAATCAGAACTAGTGCAGCGCTGTTCTGCATTTCATTTTAACGGTCGCTACGATACGTTAATTAGCGCCAGTAGACAATGTCATTAAGAGAATGGGAATGACTACCGCATGAAGTTGGAAACCTCAACATGCTCTTGTCGATAAGCTCGTAACCATGAAATTAAGGAATTGCATAGCTTAACGGGCGGGTTTCAAATATTTTCCGCGAGCAATTGGAGATTGTTATTGCTGTCATCAAGACGATAGATTAATTGTTCATGAGGTATATTTGCAGTTAAACTGTTTAAAAAAAGCACTCAACTGGACACAGAGTCGACCTCAGTTTCTCCAAAATCACAAATAAAAATTGAACCTAGTAGTATTTTGTCAACATCATTATCCGACCGGTAGCCTAGTTATTTGTATCTATGTGCGGAGCGTTATCTTTCTGTGCTAACCGCTAAACTTACCCCATCTGCTGGATACCGCTAACCGCTATATATATCTCAGTTGCTTCACGGATTAATTGTGAAAAATATTCCATTTTTTTTTACAGATATTTAGTCTCATTCAACCTTATGATGTGCGTTTCCTCTAGGAATATGTGTTGTGTTCCGTGAGAGCATTGTGGTACCAATCTCTTTTCCTAATCGCCCTTTCATGCTCCTTGATTTCACCTGATTTTGTTGGTGTATGTGTCCTTTATTTTATGCTTGTTATGTTTACCACATTAAATTAACATTTTCTGCTGTATGTGGATATTTTTCGAGTAGGTAAATGAATAATAATGTACACAATACATGTTTGGTGAAAACCATCCCCGTGCTACAACCACTTGGGGTGGCTTGCAGGGTAATTTACGGACGTGTTTGCGTATGCAAATTTACCTCTGTGCTAACAGCTTCATTAAATCCCCAGCGTTTCCCACCCATGAGCACCTTCCCTTTCCGCCTGTAGCACACTTGGTCACTTTTGATCCCCAGGTCTTCCCTTTAGAACGCTTAATTTCATACCTCGTCCTCATTCGTTTCTCTCTCACCGGTGAACCGGGTGTTTGACAACCGTCTCTCCCGTAACTCTCCTCTGTTCGCTCTTAACCCATTACCGGCCAATGTCCCATTTTTGGGACGCAGGTTAAAATTGCAACAAAAGTTTTATTTTTTGTCCTATTCCCATTTCCTCTCCACTGGATATTTATCATTACTCAATGTATCCACATTGCTGAAAACGTTACATTTAGTTGATAATCTTCTAAACCAGATGGCTCTGAAAATCGATTTTTTTTCTAATTTAGCACGCTTCTACCTCTAGTGCTTCATACACTCTATTACTGGTGTGTGGTGCAAGTTCATCCAACATTTATAGTCACTAAGAGTCCGTCTATCGTGCGAATTCATAATATATTGAATACAGCAACAAATATAAGTATAACTCTAGTCAAAATGCTGCGTCCCATTTTTGGGACATTGGCCCCGTGACGAACTTTTGTGAAAAATAGTCCGTCTTTGTCTTTTATATACAATAATTGGAATATTTCCTCTGCTAATTTATTTATGCTACATACTCTTCGTTTTATCTTTTATTTTAGAAATTATTTTTATATATTTACAACAAAAATTTAAGTTTGCAATCCAGACACTAGAGCAGGAGATCATTATGTCCCAGCGCAGGTCCTTGACCTTGCAAGAATTTACAACTATTCTATTTCAAACAAGTGACGATGAAAACGATGTTGACGATGTGGAAATCGCTATAATCCCTCCTTCTCCTGACGAACTGACGGATGAAGAAGAAATTGATGAAGGTGAACTTCCAGATACCATAAATCTACAAGATGTAGCAGTCAAGTTAGAAGTATTCCTTCAAAAAACCCATGATATTGGTAATATTCTTGCTGAATTGTCAACTTCAACATCTCCTATTCCTAACCGAAGCAAGCCAGACACGTTATATGTCCCAGAATGGAAAAAGTGTTCACCTAAATATGGTACTGATATGGCTGAACCTTCCAAAAGAACTTTTGACAATCTGCAAGCCTTACTTGGCTTGAGTGTGGTCCAGATTTTTGATGAATTTTTGAGGATGACTTATTGAATCTTATTGCTACACAGAGTACAATACATGCAACTCAAAAGTATTTTTTCCACATTTCAAAGTTGATATGAACGAATTGGTCCATCCAGCGAAATTGAGGGATCCGGGTTCGAATCCCGGTCAAGGCGAATATTTTTACTCTGTGGAATATCGCACTTATGCGCACTTGCGGGTGACTCCGTAAAGATAACTTCCGTGGCTAGTCCCGGTATCCTCAAAAAAAACTTTTTTTAATTTAGCATTTTTCTCTTTTGATGAGATGATGATACGATACCATGGTATGTATTTTGCCAAAATAGTTATGCGAAGGTTGCCAATAAAATTCGGCTATAGGTTTTGGTGCTTGTGTAGCTCTAATGGCTATCTTGACAATTTTTCACCCTACCTTGGGAAAGAACGTACAAATAATAAAGGCCCCTTAGGATTCATGGTCATAAATGAAATCACGAGTGTCATTCCTAATAGCGAATCCACAAATTATGAGTTATTCATCGACAACTTCTTTACAAGCCATGAAACGTTAACTGATTTGAAGAATAAGGAATCGAAAGCATCAGGGACAGTTAGAGAGAGCCGCATCAAGAAATGTCCTTCAAATTCTGGTAGCAAAGTGGCATGACAGCCCCCCAGTATGCGTTGCTACCAATTTTAGTCGGATTTATCCCACACTTTGTGTAAAACGTTACTTTCAGAAAGGCAAAAAAGAAATCACCGTTCCTATGCCTAGTCTTATTTCTGAGTATAATAATTTTATGGGAGGATTAGATTTACTGGATAAACAGATCTCACTCTACAGCGCAAGAATACGCGGGAAGAAATGATTGTTCCCTATTTTCACTCAAATGGTTGACATTGCCATGGTAAACGGCTGGAGACTCTATCAGATAAGTATTCTAGAAGAAAATATGTCTTTACTTGATGCAAGAAGGAGAATAGTCTTGGCATATTTGACTAAAAACACTTCTGCTGCACGTAAACGCCCCGGGCCCTAAAGAAACCGTAAACCGGTGGAAGAGTAAGCGCAGAAATAATATTTGATGATGGAAAACATATAATATTTCGCTGCGCTGCGCTTTATGTGGAAAGAAAACCACGAGAATTTGTAAACGCTGTAATGTTGCATTGCATGACCGATGTTTTTCCGATTTCCATGATAGGTAAACTATTTCAGTGATCTCTTGTGGATATACGATGAGCATTCGCTAACAGCAAATTCACTTCTTGAAGAGCAATTCTTTTTCATACCATTACAGCTTTTTATGCTTGAACGTCAATTCAAATGTCACGCGATAAAAATTTTTACATGGTATTATATATACATAGTTCATCTCATGGTTTTTTCCCTTTCTATAGTTGTACCAAATGGCAACTGATAAATATTTTTATATGTAATTCTTTATAATATGCATGGTTTTATCCCTTTCTATGTGTACCAAATGTGCACATAGAAAGCAAATGCGCACATAGTGCAAATTTTGTGTGTTTATAGTACATCTCATGCTTTTAGTCCTTTCTAGTTTTATCAAATGGCATCTGGTAAATATTTTTATTTGTAATTCTTTATGATGTACATCTCATGGTTTTAGCCCTTTCTGTTTGTACCAAAATGCACATTCTATGTGTGTTTATTGTTCTGTAGACGCTAAATAATATTGTTTATTATAAAATGCTTCATTCCTGCAAAACTGAAAACCTTTTTCATGTAATGCAACATAGTGTAATGTGACATGGTGTAAAATATAGATCAAGTTCAAAACGTTTTGTCAAAATATTGAATAAATAAGCACGTATGATTAAACGCAGTCACCTTTCTTCTTTCATAAGCGTTAATTACATTAATTTTAAGCAAAAAAGTATCCGAAAATAGTTATTTTACCAATTACTACTGATGGTCGTATTTTGGAGGGGAAGCTACTGTATTGGGCCAATGTCCCAAAAATGCGACGTCATTTTGTTTGCACTAAATATTAATATTTTTTCGTAAAACTTGGGTTTTGTCATCCTTATGTGATTGTATCTTCGAATCAAACTTTAAAAACCAAATTATATTGGTGAAATAATTATGGTCCTTAATGGGTTAGAGCCAACCAGGAAGTAGTATTCGAAGTCTCAAGAGTGCGGCTGCACTTTCCGGACGAATTATAAACTTACTTCCTTAGGGATAAATTTGAAATTAATGTCTCCGAGAGTGCTGGAAATGTCTTTTGAGAAAATCAATAGCAATTGATACAGATCCCCTCCTCAGTGCTAATCCAGATATACAGCCGTAATAACATAGATATAATGATTAGGTTCACCGCGGACACCTCTGTCGTTAGGCTGCTATCGCCTTGGATTTTCGGGTCGTATGTGAGAAGGAAATTGCAAAACAGTTCACAATCAGATATTGCCCCTCGCAAAGATGGGGATTGGTGATATCAACCTTACACGTTGACCTCAAGTACATATGGTGTACGTTTTTAGAATTTAATATCGTTTAACAAACGCCTGGTCGGTGAAGAATATTTCCATATGTCGAAGCAATTAAGCCCATTCTGGGAAGTGCTAGTTCTTAGATCACTGCTGTCGCCTTTCTCTTTGGCATTGGAATTTTGTAACTAGCTTGCACTCAAACTTGGCTCAATGAAGATGGGATTTTATCATGAATCTTGTATCCGTTTTGCATCTCGTGTTTTATGTGGGTAGTCGTTGATATTTAAGAATTTCTCAAAATTATGAGTGTATTTATTTTAGGGGATAGTTATACTGTTTTGAGTTTGTGGAAAACATGGTTGAAATACTGACTCAAGAGGCGAGAATGGGGGAGACGGAGTGAATATATTACTTTTCCTACTGTTTGTATTTTTTTAAATGCAATCTAAAATAAAATGTTTTTTTTTTCTTGAAAAATAGAATACAGTAAAATGAAGGTGCAAGCCCTTTGTATATGTGAGTTATGAGCTATGTATTGCGAATAACGAAGGAACAACGTTATTTCAGTGAATTGGTGCTGCAGAAGTCTTGTTGTGGACAGTGTGTTCCGTATTTAAACAAGTGTCCATTGAAAACATATTCGTCTAGTAATTTCATATTTAGTATATTACATCTGCTTTTCTGTGTAAAAGTCGATATACCAAGAAACCGTACAGTTTTAGATACATTAACGAAAGTTAGGATTTCTCAGTTATTTTGACTCTCGCAGTCCCTATCAAACTACCTTATATGTTTTCGTTTGCGATGTTTGGTTTTGGGGTCAGATGTCATTTTTAGCTCCTTCCTTTTGCTTCGAAGTAGCTTAAGAATTATGAAAATCCCATTTACTTAAACTCAGTCCCAATTCAAGGTAGTTTAAGCGATATATTTTTGTAGTCACAATAGGGGCCATGTTCGAATGTAGTTGCAAGAAGGATGAAGTAAATATAGTGAAACCTCTGAAACCACTGAACGTATTGCAACGAAATTTGCCTCACATCTCCATGATGTACCATAGGTGTTCGGTAACAAAATCTTTTGAAAAATAAGGAATAACTGGACTTATTAAGAAAAATGTATAAAATCCTAATGTCACTGGCTTTCTGACTGATCACGATATCTTTAAAACCGCTGAATACATTGTAATGAAATTTTCTGCACTCTTACGTATTAGAACCTAAATGTTTACTCCCATCGTGCCTTTCTTATAAAAATCGATTAAAACCAAATAACCGGACTCAAATATTGATTAAGTTATCTCTGGTCCCACTGAACGTATCACAATGACATTTACCTAGCCAATGCAAGAAGGGGTTGAGACAAGGATGCGCGTTATCACCAGTGATATGTAACATGTATATTGAAGAGACCCTGAAATAAGTCAGGAAAATTACGAAAACGGGAGTAAGAATTTACGGAGAAAGGATAGAAATGCTAAGGTTTACGGATGATATTGCTGTACTAGCGGAAAAGGATGAAAACCTCAAAAGCATGATAGAAAAGATTAATGAAATCATGGGAACAAGATATAACATGAAAATTATTGAAACCAAAACTAAAATAATGGTTTGCGACAAAGATGGACAAGCGAAAGCGCAAATTGTGGTTGATAATAAACGCCTCGAACAAGTGGATTCCTATGTATACCAGGGGAGTAGGATTACGAGAGATGGGCGAAGTAGGGAGGAAGTACGAAGTAGAATTAATCAAGCAAAAAGCGCTTTTAACACAAAATTGAAACTTTTTACGTCCCGAAGCTATAGTCTTCAAATAAGAAAGAGGCTTCTTAAAACCTGTCTGGAGTACATTGTTATACGGGTGTGAGACGTGGACCTTAGGGGTAGAAGAAAAAAGGAGACTGAATTAATTTGAACTATGGTGTTATAGGCGTATGCTAAGAATTGGATGGGCAGACCAAGTGACGAATGAAGAAGTTCTTCGACGAGTTGATGAAAAACGCAGCCTAGAGAAAACCATAGTTCAGAGGCGAGTAAAGCTTGTTGGAGTAAAACATGTTGAGACACGGAGGGCTCCTGAAATTAATAATAGAAGGAAACATTAAAGGAAAGAGAAACAGAGGGAGGCCACGTCTGCTGTACCTAGGGCAGATGATGAAGGACATAAGATACAGGAGTTACGTTGAAATGAAGAGGAAGGCAGATATACGAGAAGAATGGCGAGTTGCTGCAAATCAATCAAAAGAATGAACACTGAAGAAGAAGAAATACAGTTTCTCCATAATAAATAAACGACCAAATGTCTTTTAAGGATCTACATCAACATTTTCAAACAGTACAAATATATTACTGTCAAATAGAAAATACCATTTTAAATACTAGAAACAGAAAATTGAGCAAAGTTATTAAGATAAGATCTTAGTCATTAATATTGGGAGTTTTTCATTGAATTTATAATATGAAATTATATATCGCTCAAACTATAGCCTATGGTTTTTGGCGGTCGAATATTATTTCTATTGCCTTCCTTTTGCATACCATTGGCATAGGCTTTTTGTCATTGCCATAATTTTTTTTTGAGCGGCATAAATATAAATTTAGTAATTCCCATGTGCTTTGACTCTCTTTCCTGATCCAACCTCATTAATTAGGACATTTTCCCACGCACATCTGATCGTCGGTTTTGCGGTCGAACGAAATCCTAGCTGCCTGTGGCCGCCTACCCTACCACGCGGTTTTGACGCTGCTTAACCCAGTCCGGCTCCCTCCATTTAACCGTTCGGCGCATTTCGGCGTGTCAATATTAATTATCGGATCATTTTAACATCTTCGACCTTCACTTTGTGGAATTTATCCATAGTCGAAAAATGACAACTTTGTTATGTTCCAAAAAACTTTTAATTACTCCCAACCGGTTTCAACACATGAGTGTCATTTTCAAGGGAAATTCTGACTGCAAAGAATAAGCATTAGGGCAGCCTTAAATAGCAGCCTGCTTGATTTTATAACCCTGTAATATTAGATAAATTACTTTTTAATTTTATACATCTAATTGACGTGCAACATAAATGTGGTGTTTACTTGATGATGTGTGGTGAATGCAACGCAGTCTATGATGGCCAGACAGGAAGAAAATTTATGACTAGAATAAATGAACATAAAAACTGTGCTAAAAATTATGATGTGACATGTATGCAATACACTTGATCAAGACTGGCCACCTGGGAAACTTCAACCCACAATTTTTAAATGTAAATAGCAAAGGTTTTTAACTTGATGTAAAAAAATTGAAATTGTTATACGACGGTGTTCACCCGGCATTATTCTTCTTTCAAATGATTTGTATTAATTTGAATGTTCACCTTGGACCTCCGTATTTGGTATATCCCATTTGATGCCACAAACCAATGCTGACCTAACCCCTTAAATAAACCCGCCGCCCCTTCTGCATTGAATCCGAGCCATCATTACCCTCCCATGCTCCACCTCCACCCCCCACCATTTTTCAATGACTTGACAAGAATTGGTTGGTTTAAACCACACCCCGCTTTAATTCTCACTTCGCCTTCAGATTCCTTCCCCGTCCGAAACCACTAATGCCCAAATTCTCCCTCCCCCTTATCTTCCTCTCTCTGGTGCACTATTTAAGGCTGCCCTAATACTCCGTCTTTGCAGTATCAATTTCCCTTTAATGTAACACTTATGTGCTGAAACCGATTGGGAGTAATAAAAAGTTGTGTGGAATATTACTAAGTTGTCCTTTTTCGATTATTTGTCGGAGACTTGTGGTCTACATGAGGTTAATCACGCAAGAGGATTATCGGGAGGAGATGGTAGCCGATTGTATTTCGGCCAAAATAAACGGTAACCCCTAAACGAAGTGTATAGTGGTAGCGAAATTGGTGGCAGTCGCCTGCGGAAGCGTGATGTCAAGGAGAGGCAAGCTGTTGTGGAAACGGTTATCAAAGTAGCGGAGGGGGTAGAAAGCACATGGTCGGCAGCACTGCCAACATGACTGCATTTTGAGGAAAGTGAGGGCGGGAAAATGTCAGCAGCGCGTTTCATGGCGATGTTTACGTTCCAAACAAAACTGCGTAAAACTGCGCCTACCGTGTTTGTAGTCCATCCGATAACCCCGTCCAAACAGGTGGATTAAGAGCCACAGAGAGCATCTTATATTTCAATATTAGAATTAGATTATCTTTCAGATTATTTACGTAATCTGTATTCGCGTAATAGTTTAAATATGTTTTTCCAAACTATTGGCGAGTGACGTCACCGGGAAAGTAGCCAATGAAATGTGTTTACCCTTCCACCTCAGTTTCTGGCTCCCGGGGGCCGAACTGCATTATGCCTAGAAAACTGTGTACTAATCATACATGATGCCTAACAGTTGTGATTGAACGATGTTATTCCGGAAATATGCAAATTACAGTGAATATGGATCACATTTTATCTTATTGATTACGTTTATATTTTTTTATTTTTGTTATTAAGTATACTAATTTGAATATTTTCCCTCCGTTTTCAGGTAAGCTGTGTTTCATACTAATCTGTGCTACAAATGTGATTCAGCATTTGGAGCTGCTGAACATTGGGTGAAAGTTTGCTCTGCTGTAAGTTCTTTTAACTTATTTTCAGCTATTTTGTGTTAAAGTTGTGGTGTATAGGTACATTATAAACTACATTCTTTACCGTTTGCATATCCATATTACTTTCATGCTTTAATATTTATTTTTGATATGATCTTTGTAATGATTTTGTCATTATTATTATTGATTAGGTCTATTTGTGGAAGCTTATCGCGTGTCCATAGCACATTTCTGCAGAAATATCATGCATGTCATATTCTTGTAGTGCACTGTACTTTGCAGTAAGTTCAAAGAACTGCTAATTACTCATAGCCAGGTAACCTGTATTGAAGTTTTCTTAAAAATTTCATAATTATGTATATCTACATCGGTTATCTACTTAACCCTGCTGTTTACTACGAATTCAATCGTGAAATCGTCTAAACCTGTTCACCCTAACCGTTATACAAATTCATAGTGTTATTTGCTGTTTTACTTAATATGGTGTTGAGTAACGTTTGTGTGAGGAGACTATATACTCGCAACATGGCTTCTAATTATTATATTACTCATTTGGGATGGACATTGTTCTTTTAAAATTTCAGGCATCATAAATTGAAGTTCAACCAAGGTAACATGCGATGAATGCAAAAACATTGAAAAATGACAGGGCTGTCAATTACAGTCAGGCTAACATGCACAATTATTTTGAAATTTATAAGTGAATGAAAAATATTCAATTAACATCTCATACAGAAGCTGAAAGTTGAAGGAAATAAAAAATACCATAACAATAACGCTACCTATTGTTTCTATTGGTTTTATATTTAATAAAAGCTTTTACAACACCACATAAAATACATAACACGACCCAGATTTCGATCCTTCCCTTCAGTGTATAATAGAGTTTAAGTTATTACTATTCACCTGATGATGATACATCGAAACCAGGGTCGTGGTGTTTTAGTATTTTATCTGCTGTTGTAATAGTTGCCGTTAAATATTCGTTTAGTGGAATACCACAAAGTTGCCGAAGAATGTGTTTAATTTGAGCATTATTAGGGGCAAAGATAATCGTAATACACTCGGCGTTATTAGTGAAAGCGTAATTTTTTAACAATACCAACAAAATAATCACTAACAAAGATGTCCTACGAAGAGTTTGAGAGAAAAGAAGTCTAGTACAATGCCTTTGAAGTAGGAGAGACAAACTAATTGGACAAATTTTGCAAAACAACAGCCTAATGAAAATATTACTGGAAGGAGAAATGATGGGAAGCATTACCAATGAAGGCCATGAATGGAATACATCAGGAAAATAATGGGAAAGACGACAAAGTGAATAATTATGTGGGAATGAAGCGATGAAAAAATGCCAATGGAAGAGTGGAGTGGAGAATCCAACGCTCGGAATCATGCCCGCTGATGATGGTGATGACACAAAACGGTAAAATTTAGTATTTACTGTTCGCGTTTCACTGGCGCGCGTCCCTGCAGTTCTTCCCACCTTCACCGCCTCCACGCTCCATTCTCCTCCCTCTTCTCCTGCCGAGTCCTCAACCTCCTCCAAGTTGACCTTGGCGACCTTGGCATTGGCCTTATCTTCGCGTCCTCGCCGTTCCCGCCACGCGGCAGCACTGGCGACATCGAGGATAGGCGAGCTCATTTCCCTGCATTTGTCCAACTGTTCCTCCTTAGATTGTGGCGAACATGAATAAAATACTTGAGATAGGATGAGACTAGGAGATAGAAGTATATATGATAGGATGTTTTTCTGCATACTCAAATATGTAATCCATCAGTAGTCAACCGTAGGAAAAAAATGGCCTTTAAAAAGTGGATATAATTTTTTAAAGTCGCATGATCGAAAATGTCATCGTAATGGACATCAATGCACGGTGTCATATCTCTACTCTACGTACATTTCTAAAGGAATGATCCAATGATACTGGTTCATTTTAATGTGATAAAGGAAATAAAAACTATTAGTTTCGTCCAAACAGCGCAACGAAACATTAAGTTGCGTCCTATTACTTGAAGCATTACCGTTCCGTGACGTCATCCGCCGTTTACTCGTTACGCCTTTTGAAACCTCCAAAATCATGTAACTTTTGAGGAGATATATTATTTTAAAACAGCGTCGTTATTTTGACCCTATTTTTATCTTCTATATTTAAGAATATGAATTTCATTTGCAAATAGTTTTAGAAAATGGTATTGCATGTTCCCCCTTGTGCTGATGAGAGCAAAATGCTGAAAGTGAAAATTGTCAATTTCCGGAAAGCGATGCTTAAAGTTAAATAAATAAAAAATAATTCTTAATTGCTGCTAACTAATGGGAAAAAGCAGTTTCTAGGCTCAAAACACTCATGCGCAAAACTGAGTGCAGGTAATTCTTCTGCGCTAGCTAAAATATGGAAAAACCACCTCTTCTTTCAACGACTCTATGTATCATAATTAGATGGACACCGATGGGCACGTGCTTCTTCTTCGACTTCGGTAATAAATATGATTTTAGGCGTTATGAACCAGTTGTTAAGTTGATAAAAATTAATGTTGTAAATTGAATGTTGGTGAACGTCTGTTAAGCGTTAATTCGAATGCGTAAAAAATTCATATCCGAGAAAAACTTAGCGGAACTTGCCAAAAACTTTCAATTCTAAAACCTGGTTTGCCGTTTATGGTAACGTCACTATGCGGTAAAGTGTCTATGTGCTTGTTTACTTAATTAACAACTGACCTGCTGGGACTTGCACTCACGTGTAAACGATAAATATATTCTTAAAACAGTCCAGTACTAGCTTCAAGATGAATGAACTATAAATGCTGGGGAATGTCCAGTTTGGTGTTCCAATTTTGAATGCATGGTTTGAATTGTTTAGATAGAAGTTTTATATTCTAAGTGTTAGGGCACAGTGCTTACAGCAAAGGGACGTCCAAATCATATCCAACATGGTTTCTTGTCTTTTTGAGCGTTGCAATGAAATAATGTAGGTACTTCTGAAGCGTTATATAGCTAAGTTGACGTTTTAAACATTAATAATGATTGTCATCTGCATTTCGGTGCGTAGAGTGATTCAGGGATTGAGATGCATCCAAAATTGTTTCATGTAGAGCTGTGAAGTGCTTGAATGAATGCTCGAATGCGTGAATGAATGCACAGGGAATGCACAGTTCTGTTTATTCGCTCGCGATGCATTCATCCATTGAATCTTAATGCATCTCGTTCGCTTAATTTTTTGCTACCAAGCGCTGCTACTTCTGCCACCGGGGCAGTTATATCATCTGTATGCAAACCTGCCTTGAAATCGAATCGCGTCTTAAAATTTACTAACAGTTACGCACGAAAACTTCCTCTAACAATACAAATGAAATGTTGTTTGCGCTAGCGTAACACGAGGTTAAATGCACCGTAATTTGATTTTTCAGAATAAACATTCAGTACTGCTTGCATTTATTATCGCAATGCATCTTTTAACCTTGACTGCTCGAACTGACGCTGATTGGATATGTGAATTGGAATAGCTCCTGTTAATCGGCATTTTGTTCGATTTTTCCTAATGGCTTAGCTAGTTTTGTGATAGAGATAGCTTTACTCTCTGCCAATGTGTTCTCTTATGTCTGCCAATGTCTTCCCTTAGGTCTCTGCTTATGTCTTGCTCAAATGAAGAATTTAAAAAATCTATCCTACTAGATTTATGCGTCTAAAAAAATTAATTGAACGTGTATGTACGTGTGTGCTACCTTATGTAAATTAGACGTTAAAATGATTTAATTCATTTTTCATATGCAATTACTCATATAATCCTTTTTCCATTCTTCTGCTCGGCATTCGTCTCACATCTTTTCATATATTTTATAAAGTCTATTCTCTTTCTTCTCCGATTACCCTACGTTCTTCTATCACATCCTTCATCATCGCCTCGACCCTCGACTAGCCGTTACAACCACGTAGATACTGCGCCTCCTCCTAATCTCCCCCAACATCTGTCGTCTCGTGACAAGCATTAGCGATTTATGCTAATGCATAATTAGTCGTAGTTACACTAACTTTAGGGTATAGTGTAATGCATGTTGGTGAATACTCATCCCCTGCCACAAACCCCTGAGGTGGCTTGCAGGGTATTTTGTACATGTAGATGAACATTTTTGTCTCCTCTCCCACCCTGACGAGTACTTCCTCATTCGTCTTCCTTTCCATCCATTGCATTTCCTCTCAGCCCCCCCACACCCGCAGCTCAAACGCCTGCATTCTGTCCTCGTCCCCTTTTCTCAAGAGTCCATGTTTCTGCACCATACAATGCTTCGCTCCACATTTCTCATCGTTTCTCTTTCGTTTCTTCGCTGGAAGGCTACGAAGTCTTTACTGCTGCCAAACAGCTGAGAAAGAATTTAATATTCTGTCATCAATTCGATTAAGTACCGATTTCACGAGGAGAAAGTTAGGATAAATCGAGAAAACATTCCAATTTACAGGACCTATTTCAATGCGCATGTTCAATCATCATCAGTTGGAGAAGTCTAGGACGAAACGATGTATTGCGATTATAAATGCAAGCAGAATTGGACGGTGCTTGTGAAAAAGCAAACTATGGTGCATTTCCTTCATGTTATGTTAGCGCAAACAGCGTTTCATGTGCAATATTAGAGGGAGTTTTCGTGCGTGATTATAAATTAATTTAAGGACCCAATTCGATTTCTGTAGAGCTTTGGGTATAGATGAGGCAGGAGCTATTACTGCTGCAATGACAGAAGTAGCAGTGCTTAGTAGCGAAAAGCAAGTGGGTGAGATACAATAGGATTTGGCAGATTAATACATCAAGAGCGAAAAAACAACAACTTTTATGTGTATTCATTTGCGACTTTGATAGCTGGTGAACTTTTTTGGGTGTAAGTTGGTAACTCTTAGGTGGAGCAGTACTTTGAAGCTCGGTTCACACGATACATGATCCAGCACAAGACGTATTGTGCTGGCCGGTAAATTATATTGAGTACGAAATGCAGTATGAATTGAGTAGTCCTTTGAATGTTCATTGAACTTGTACCGACGAGGAAGGGGCATTTTCATTCTCATCAAAAGCGCGTCTGCTTTAATTTAAAAAAATGTTAAAGTTCATGTATTCCAAATGAAATTATGTTAGATAATTTTTTAACTTGAACATTTATACCAGATTTTGTCAATGGTTTTAAAGTAGGCTATTTTCGTTATTCTACATTCTACAAAATACCCTGCAAGCCGCCTCAATGGTGTGTGGCAGGGGGTGAGTAGTCACCAACATGCATTACACTGTACACTAAAGTTAGTGTAACTTGGGCTTGCGAGAAATTTAAAATTTCGAGGTCAAGCTAATGTTTTAAAGCTTTTATTTCCTATCATGGAATGTGAAAATAAATGATCTTTCATGTGAAGTTTATTTTCTTTCAATAAGATAAATTTTCATTGAGAAATAGCGTCTCAAACTCGAGTGTCTCGACTTTTTGCTTGGACAGTTCGTCCTACTGTGAGAAATTAGCAAACTAGTACCGCGTCAATTATGAAAGTAAGTAGCTCTGTGAGTAGATAGCGATCATAATTGTTCACCAGCAAGCTGGTTCTGTATCACTCGTAGGGATGTTTCAATTTTACTGACACAATGCTGGTATTGATATTTTTGATTTAATACCGAGCGCTTTGGTATTGATTCTAAGAATTTGATACTGATGGGGCTTTTGAGTTTTGCTGCGTTGGGAGCATATCTGGCTCAACTTTTAGTTCTACCTCTCCCTCTCCCTTTGCTGCGAGTGTCTTAAGGAGCGAAGATTTCTTATATTTATGGTACTATTCAATTTAATATCGGGTAGTATCGATACCATTTCAATACGATAGCAGTATCTGTACTTATTCCATGGTGCTTTTGATATCCGAGTACCGATACCGTCATGATGTCGTACCTACTGGCGAACATCCTCGAACATGTACTGGGACAACTATCGTGTGAGACGGACTTCAGGCTATGTGTCGAGTACATCGTCCTATCATCGTAGGGGTGGTGTGTGCTCGAAAAGGTCGCGGGTTCGCCGGTGGAGACAGCGCGGTTCAAATACCGTCCGTGGTGCATTCGTATTCGGTTTCAGTGATAGTCCCTCCCCTCTCCGGTCCATCTCCATCTCGTATTCAACCAGTAACGCCCACACCAGCTTCGCTTAGCGGTAACAGCGACCTCCTTTTCCCCCGGTGCTGGCGCCCAACTCCTTGACCTTTGACCTCAGCATTCGCTTCCAACATGCGGGTGCCTGCCACGCGCCGGTCCCTCGACTACGGAGTCAATGACTGCGATCGCTCCCCAGAGTCAAGATGACTCCGTGAATCTCCGTGAATCGTGACACAATCTTGACGCGCTGAATGCTGCCGGCACGTTCCTATCCATATGTTTACCTCATTCGCCAATTCACTGCGAAATATACAAATTACATGGTACATATTCAGGCGCCCAGCTGCAAAGATAAACACCAAAATTCCAACCATCGCTTGAAATTCGCCTTGAACTATGATGTTTTGGTTGTGTAACTGACTGATACAGCTTACTGGCTATCTGGGATACTGGGAGATCAAGGTTCGAATCCCGGTTTATTCAAATGATTTTTCGTGGAGAACTTCACCCCTTAGGTTCATATTCACCTTATCACTAGGAACGAGCGTCAACATAAAATATCGATAGTTGACCTCGACATACTATCGATGCAACACCTCGATGTTGGTGGCGCATTGATCATTAATCTCAGGTAATTAAATGATCAGAGAAAATTTAATTCGTAGAAATCACCAGCGTTACGATATCAATGCTCATAATAAAATTTTCTTGCTTTGAATATTCCTTTTTGGAAATGAGGAAGAAGTGAAAACATTCATTTGGAGCATTTTCCTATATGGCATTGAAGCTTCAACGTTAATTGATTCATAGCACAGCAGATTGTAAGCAACCTATATTTGTTATAACCGAAGAATAATGAAGATCAAATGGATGTGGGGAATCACCAATGATAAAGTCGTACGAATTGCTGGAGAGAAAATTTGTTTTTGGAGAGAGAAGGAGAAAACTCTGGCAGTGAGAAGAAGAGACAAACTAGGGATTGGAAAATCGATTTCGATTTAAATCGATTATCACTCTCCGATATTCGATTTAATCGAAGTCGACTTTTTGTTTTGAAAAACCGATCAAAATCGATTCTAGCCGATCGATTTTCGATTTTTAGCTAGCTAGCTAGAGCTAGCGTTTGAATTTTTCCAATCGAGCTGCGCCAGTTCGTAAACCGCCCTCCAGTCGACCGCAAGTCCAACTCTCATCCACTACAAGCTTGGAAGATTGAGGGAGAATATCCCCACGTATATACAAACCAGCCAGCAGGATTTTATCTATAGTTGCCTTTACCGTGCCGTGTGAGCGACTATTTTCTCACGCCGGGTTAATTGCTACTCAGGCGCGAAATCGATTATTCGGAGAACATTTAAATATGATAGTTTTCTTAAGGTCCATCCCTGAGGAACACTTGTTCCACGGCTTTGCAAACAAGAAATACATAAAATTCTGTTTTTCATTTTGTGGTATGCCCACTTTTCAATATACAATTCTTATTGCTACTAAACTGTATGTAATTTGCTTGTTATATTACCTATGTGTTAATAAGTATCTTTTATGGATTATTACTTTCCTGTATATCTTATTAATATTTTTAAAATAATATATTTTATTAATAAATTTAACTGTATTTGGTTCTTATCCCTAGTGCTTCCATTAACCCATATTTTGCATTTTGTTACAACAGCGCATCCGTATTTCAGCAGACAATTACTAAACTATGTATAAATATCTATTTCGATTTTTCGACTATTTTGGGCAAAAAATCGAATTTTTAGGCAATCGATTTTAAAAACCAAAACCGAAAGTCGATTAATCGAAAATCGATTCTGGATTTAAATTTCCAATCCCTAAGACAAACGTGCAGGTTACATTTTGCAACAAAATATCCCTTGATATTAATAATTGAAGGAGGAGGTGAAGGGGAGGGGTCACTGAGAAATATCAAGGATGGATGCATCAAGAAAATCATGAAGGGCGTCGAAATGGTGTTTTTATGAAAAAAAAAATGGTTTGATAATAGAGAAGTGGAGTGAAGATATGCGTCAAACCAGTGTTCGGATTGATGACTGCTGATGATGATATTCCATCCATCCCATTCAAAATTTTAAGAAGCAGCCAATAATTAGGGAATTTTCTCCCAAGATAAGCGTACAGCATAATTTCTAAATGCATTATCTATGTCCAAAAAGAATTAATGTGATTATCAACATGCGATGTGTACAACATATCGTAAAGAAGAAAATTTAGCTATCATAAAATAATATCATGACCAGGAGATCCCCATTTTATGAGTTTTGAAAAGTAAAGTTAGACACGAGTTTCCGTTCTTTCCTTTTTTGTTTGATAAATCAATTGCATAGCTGATGTATTCAAGCGTTTAGAATTCACTGAAAATAACTGACATTTGAATCAGGTTTCACCAGAAATTCACCGGAAGTTTTTGAATCTACTCTCAGTTTTCGACCGAGCAAGTCGTAGCAACTCATGCAGGTCGAAACTTGTAAGCAGCATGGTATTTGTTTAGCATATGGATATTAATTGCTTAATATCTATGAATTACTAATGTTTGCAATGGGAGGAGACCATCAATTGTATGAAAAGCTCGGAGTCAAACCATCCTGTTTGGGAACATTTTATGGCTCGTCCATCCCAAAATTAGCCCCAAATGCTCACAATTTATCATCATCCCGATATAGAGTTCCCCGTGATAAGGAAATTAGGGAAGGGCGCTTGGTCCTCGGAAGAGGTTTATGACTGATTTGGTTACAAACCTTATTTATTACGGAGATATTATGATGGATTTGCGTTCTTCTTATTATCAAATCAATCAGAAAACAGCAAGGAATGTACATACATTTGGAGTTCAACTAAATTGAAATATCCATAAAAATATATTCTATTTTTAAATATTTTACTCCATTTTTATCTCTTCTAGTTCTCGGCAATGACCGCGTCCCCCATCTCGCGGGATGATACCCACCCGGATTATAAGGGCCCAATGCCTGCTACTCCCTAGGAAGCATGCACGTAGCCATGGGGGGGGGGGGCTTTAGGGGCTTCAGCCCCCCCTGAAATTTTTTCCCCGTGTGGCGACTGCCTTTCGCCAAGGGGCACTCATACTCTGAGCTAGACTTAGGTTCCGAAGCAAATTTATGACTACGTGCCTGCAGTAGGAAGTGTCCCTCCCTATACGAAGTGTCCGAGTGGCACTAGGAAGGGAGAGTACTCCCTGCATACAGTGGTAGTTTGGTAGTTATAAAAGCCAGGCAGCCGCAGCAGAAGGGTTAAAGGAGATGGATTTCAATCAACCCTCTTCTCACACTGCCCTTCTCAAATCCCTCCAAGGAAAGGGTTTTTAATACTTCCATTTTAGTCCTCGTTAGACCTCTCCTGGTGCGAACACATTAGAAGAATATGCGGGTCAGCCTTGAAAATACTTTGGTTCATTGGACTGGTGGTGATTTGATGTACGCGACAATGGGAGCGCCTCCTTAACTCCTACAGCAGCGCCAATGGGAGATACAGCGCAGGCTAAAAAATAAAATCATCTTAAGAAAAAACTCGGAAGTCTCTATCACCTTTAGACCTCTCATGCACCGCGTATATAAGGTTAATCATGCGGGTCAGCCTAAAAAATGTGCTGGGCTCATTGTGCGAGTGAGAAGTTAGTGCACTTTAAAAAGAAGAGAAAGTTATTCTTTTATATCAATCAGGCTTCAAAATGAGTATTCCGCTATTATTTCGGACCTATTTGTGAAGGAGGTGGTTAAGGTATTAAGTTCAAAAGAAAGTCAGCCAGATTAATGAAAATACTGTTACGGAAAAAAGAAGTGTATCAGAGTTATTGGGTAAAATAATTTTTGGATGGGAGTCCCTCCAAAACAAATAAATCTTGCAAGCTTGGCATTAGAAAGGTTCAAGAGTTCCGAGCCTACCTGTGGCTTAAACGTGATCGTAAGGTTCCCTCACCATATTGTTAGATTTAGCGGCGTAATAACGTTGTGAATTTTGGTGGGGCAAGCGTTTTGCCGCCCCTACGGCCGTATGGCGCCCCCCTTATTGAAAAGTTATTTCTAGCTTTAAAGCAATCCTTACCGAGTCCTAAAATGTTTAATATTCAAACTCTGGATCGAAATTCTCCACTTAAGTTCCGGCTTTCGCTAGAATCTTTTCGGTCTGTATTTAGAGCAATACTCACTTAAGCATGAAATGCGCGTCTTCAGTGCTCTCCGCACATTTAAGGGGGCGAGGTACCCCCTGTTGTTACACCGCAGGGTAGATTCCTCCTTGTACATAAAGTAGGGGAGATAGACTTTCCGATTGATACTAAGCGATTGCTTTCCGACTTAGTTACTACTAAGACTGGTAATTTAAATTATCTTTTCCTTTGAGCAATTGGTGACAACACCGGATCAACGTCAAAAGTTGGGCACATTTGAACACATGAATTTTTTACTTAGAAAACTTTTTTCTCTCTCACAGAAACAGAAAAAAACTGCTGCCGTTCTAAAAACCTCTGTGACGCGTACTCTTGTAGGCTTGCAGTGTACAACGCTGATGCAGGTGGTATATTTTTTCGCCTAATTAAAAATTCCGGCTTTAACATGGGGGTGTTGAGGAAAGGGGTCGTGAATTAATCAAAATGAACTCTGCTACTGGGGGATAGGGCAATGCTAGTGGGCTAACATAAAATCCCATTTGTTAACGAGTGATGGTTATATGTATTTTATGGTGACTTACTGCTACATTTAATGGAAGCGGATTCTCATTTACCTTGTGCTATCGTTTGGGAACGGAAATGGTGTCGGAACACGCTGGTAGCCGTATTATTTTTTGAAACCGTTATAAATTTGATTGTCATGATAGGGTCATGGTACCCTGGTGGTAAGGATATTATTCTAAGTTCTGTTAAAAATGAAGACATGAGAGTTATCTCCATGTTTTCTCATGAAATTGTAATGCCTGAAGGGCAAATCGTGAACAGTATTCCCCCGGAGTCTGGTGTCGCTAATTAAATTTTTTCCTGCGTCGCGACGATGTACGAGATAATCCGTTGTAAGATTTTATGCCTCCAGACGTTTAAATTAAATATTTACGAGGCAGATAGGTGAGCAGACAGTCACAATTCACGAGGATTAGCCGGTCATGATGAGACGTATTTTATCTGGCAAGGGATATTTTTTATATCACTTGAAGAAGTTTTCATGAGCCAAGTGATGGTGTCTTCGTCATAAAACACCTGTCTGAGATTTTGAGTTCAATACTTCATGTATCGCTTTTATGTACCAAATATGTCGCGACATTTTATCCATGTTCTAAAGCTCAATTTTCCGCCCTATTTGTAACACTCTTCAATGAATGCTTTCTGTATAAAAACGGTTTGAACTGACAATAAAGTCAATGGTAGTTCTTGAAAAGGATTGCCCTTCCTCACGCTCATAAAATTAAATAAAATATACGATAAATGATTAATTTGGTGGATCATTTGACTCTTAAATGCCATCATAATTTTATTTTTGGCATTGTATTTCCCCTATTTTGTCCTGAAATTTTTGACCTAAAAGTCATTTTTTTAAATCATTGTAAAGCATGGTTCTCTTGAATCAAGGATCAGGGACATGGCTTTTATTTTATAGTTGAGGATAGAGTTTGCATGGTACGAAGTCAAGGAGTGTGTGAAATACTTCTATAAATTCAGTATGAATAGTTGTGATATCCCGATACGAATGGATAAAACAAATCCCCCATCCACTGTTAACAAAATGAGGAATATAAACAACAAATATAAGGAATCAATAAAAAGGAATACAAAGGATAAAATGTAGACACAGAGAGTATACATGATGTTAGATTACTATTGTGAGTTTAAACTTTTGAAAATTTTATGAGAATTTTTGCACAGGGTGCACAACATTCATTGCACATTAATATCCTCCTGTCAAACTATCAGTCAAAGTTGCTATGAAAGCTGCGGACCTGAAGATGCCGACTAAAATGGCGTAGAAACTGTCATTCACAAGGATGAACCAACGTGGAAAGAATCCGAAAACCCTCGAGTTATCAGTTGAAGTTTTTAAAAATGCCGATTCAAATTATTATGTTTTGAGAAATAAAATTAAATAAAAATACTGTCAACAAAGCGAACACCGCGGATTGCGGCGCTAAGCGCACGCTTTGGACTGCTTTGTAACATTGCATGTACAGCAGTCTTGAGCACCTTGTACCTTTAGAGCTCACAAATTCCGTAGGGTTGATGGACGCCTCGGTAGCTCAACCCGCTGCAGCACTCGGCGCGGTATCGAGGGGTTCCCTCGATACCGCGGATGATGGCGCCGTTGAAACGGTACGTGGGGATGACGTCACGGAACGGTAATGTTTCCAGCAAATCAATGTATTCCCATGTGAAGTTCAGCTTGTTTTTCGTAATTTGACGAGATAATCGTTTCAATTCCCTTTGTGGAAGGCAACGAACTAGTGTGAACCGATCCTTTACGTTGAAATATGTACATGGAGATTATTGAGAAGCGATACCGTGTGGTGACGACAAGCCACCGAGATGCCGCTTAAGTAATACCACGTGACTTTTTCAAACTTTATGCTCTTTTGAAAGGCAATTGTTGATGTCTGCGGTTGACGCATACGCATATAGATTTTGTATTTGAGTTATTGAGGACTTTTTTGTAATGCACACTGCTTTAAGGTGAGAAATAAACGTTATGATTGTTCCCTCTTGCGTAACTTTCAACCCATTTTATGATGGAGCCACGTTAATTGAATTATACCTGCCGGACCCATTTTTCAGCGTAAACAGCAATCCAGAAGTGGGTTGTGAACGAGAGTGAACTAATTCCTGGAAACGAAAAATTTTGTTTTTGTTTTACTCGTTTCTTTCATCGCTTTTTGATTGATAACAATTATTCCAGAGGATTCTTTAACTTGCTTTTGAAAAAAATGGAGATGTATTTGACTCAGGCATCCCACGCAATTTATTCTTTCTTCTTTCTTGAAAGGAGTTCCTTGAATGGAAAGTCACTCTTCTTTGAGATACATCTCTCGGATTTCTATCCCTTTAGAAAAAAAAGGAAATGAGCGGGAACTTTAACGCCTTCCCATTGTCACGGGAGAATTTGCCTTTGAATGGCTCGAAGCTTTCACCCCTCATTCTCGGCCTCTAACTCTCTCCTTTCGTCTCAACATAACCTTTCTCTCTCTTGCGCCTTGTTTATAACGCAGGAAGTCGTGTGTCGTGCCCTCCTCCCCCACCTCTTTCACGTCTCTGACGGGAAGTTGCTTTTCTTTCGTCGAGATATCGTTACAATCCCTTCTGCTCCTCTTCTCATGCCTTCCGGCGTACCTTTGGAAGTTTTCACCGTTCCTCGCTCAAGGGTAGCCAAAGGATTTCACATTTGAATGCGTTGGAGATGGTGAGGTTGCGTTACAACCAACGGTTAACAGTTATTTAGATGGCGCGGATTTTAAAGAATGAGTGTCCTGATGTCTTCAGGAATGGAAAGACTCTTTCTGATTATGATTTCCCCAAATGCTCTCTCTGAAATACTTAGAGCTGAAATTCGAAATTTTTATCGAGAAAATTATGAATTAAGATTTATTAAAAAAATTTACAACCTAAAAAATAAATTCTTGCATAAAATATACTCGAGGGAAAAAAATGATCTATACAGTCTTGACATGATGAAAATAAAATGGCAGCAGCTATAAATGATAATTAATTGACGAGTGACATTTCAATTGACACGTACCTATGCAAGGACTTGAGGAATAAATCAGTATCTTTTCGTTACTTTTTCTTACGAGAATGTTTCACACATTTTTTCGTTCAAATTCGGGATATTTCTTTCAAAACATTTGTCTTTGCTTCATTCTCGTTATTTTTGTTTGCTCGCGCTGAAATTTTATGCCTCTCGATTCTTAAAATGAAGGGCGCCAGCTTTTTTTGGGAAAGTTTTGACAGGACAATGGCCCTGATCATAACAAGAAGAATAAATTCCCTGTATAAGTAGAAAGGGGAGCCGGCAAGCCCGCCTCCACACTTCACCCTCTCGTCCACATTCATCTATTCTTCCACCCTCGCTTTCTCTGACTCCACCCGTCCGATTTCCTTTCTCGCCTTCTCTTGCCCTTGTCTCGCCAACCCAAAGAAGGCATTGCCACTCTATAAATCTTTCTACAGTAGAACTCCAAATATCCGGATCAATTAGTACCGGACCCCATCCGGATAGTTCGATAGCTCACAAAAAACGGTAATTTCTTTGAAAAAAGCTAAATTAATGTATTAAATGTATTACTTTGGTAACTGCAAAAACAATTGTTTACATTTGCGTGTGAAAGGCCTATGACTCATCGCCTGCCTAGGCGGTAGCGCTGTCGCTGCACTATATAGTTTCGCTGCATGAAGGGCGTAATACGTTGCGCGACTACTGAATGTTGATTGCTCGCGAGAAGATTACGTCTTTTAACATTTTCGCTACGGATTGATTTTAGAACGCTAAAGAAACGTAAGTTCTGCAGCGAATAACTGTCGAACGAAATTAACGGTTTAAAAGATAAAATACAGGTTTCGAATAGCCTATTGCCGTGAATGTAAAAGGCCAATTTTCGAGGATTTTTTTCCCTCAAAGCGATCCGGATTAGGGATGGGCAAAAAATACCGGTACTCGGTAGCACCGGTACTATTTTTTAAAAACCCTGTAGTACCGACCAGTATTTAAAATCGGTACTACCAACAGTACCGAGAGTACTAAAAATACGGTATTTAGACAGCGCTGCCATCTTGCGTCAACTAACGGAACTAACTAAGAAAATGTACTAACTGCACTAAATTTTTAAATATTCTCTTAATATGTCTGTCTGTTTTTCTTATATTAACTTGCACTGCACTAAACTTTTAAATATTCTCTTAATATGTCTGTCTGTTTAACATAACCGTGAAGCTGAGATATGTTTGTTACCATTTTGGTGTAATAGGTAGGCATACATTTTTGACGCATGCCGAACACCAGACAATCGGTGATTATGAACCGTATAAATACAAATATTTATTCCTGTAAGTTAAACGTTGCAAGGATTGATCACTATAACTGAGGGTTTTACCTGACCTCAACATTAAAACAATACCGAACGTTCTTCCTGTGATTTAAAATCATTCCAACAAAAAGCGACGAGTGCAAGGATACAGCGTAAAATAAAATGTATTTACTGAATAGCCGATGTCTATCCCCGATGAATGGTCATTAAAAATTCCAAAGGTTGGAAATTTCTGCGTATCTTTTTGGACTGATACTCTAATTTGCCGAAATACCGGAAAATTAGGGTGAAACGTATATTAATTTGTAATTAATTAAAATATTTAATAAATCACATAAATGCCGGTATTGTTTCGTCGGTATTACCGGGCGAGTAGTATTATTGCTTTTTAATTCTCATAAAACATATACCGGTACTTATTTGAGTACCGCCCATCCCTAATCGGGATGGTTGGAGTTGTGCTGAATTTTCGTCCATTCTCCTCCGTTTAGTCACCCCGTGTTACCAAGGAGGTTAAAATGAAATGGAGGAGGCATGACCGTGAACGCTCATGGGCGAAAGCGAAGCAAGAATAGGGGTGCTTGGGAAGGATTTTGTGCCGAGTAGGTGTTGCCAAACCAGTCACAAAACATCGCCTTGCCTGTGGTTTTTAACTTAGATTTGACGAAAATCGAATGCGACCGCCGGACACGTAAGCCAGAGGAAGGTCTAAACTGTGCCACCTGCAATGGCGGAATTGGCTTCAACAATCAAGTGGTATGTCGCCTCCATTTCTTTTCTAACCTCCTTGCATGTTACCATTTTCTCCTACCATGATGACTGAATTCGTTTGTTCGTATTATTTTATCCGCCCATTTGACGCAAAGCATCCGCCTCCAACACCTGATTAAATGCATTCATCCCCAGCTCCACAGCCCGGTGTGGGCCTTGGCTTCCTCAGTTATATGCCCCCATTCGACTCTCCTTCTTGCTTTCTCTCTCCATCTTCCAATCCCCATTGTCTTCAGGTCCTCTTCAACATTTTGTAGCCATCTTTTGCGTGGTCTTCCTCTCCTCCTACTCCCTTCCATCTAGCTATTTATTAACAATTTGGGCATTCTATACTCTTCCATTCTTTCAACATGGCCCAACCATGACAGTCGCAATGCCTTTGAGAACCTAACTATATCCTTCTATTCCAATATTTCATTTATTTCAAACTTCATTCTTATTCTCCACGTTTCTCCTTCTTTTACTGGGCCATAGATTCTCCTTATTATTTTCCTTTCAAATCTTCTTAATGTTCCTTCATTTTATTTGGATAGGACCCATGTCTCAGCTCCATATGTAATTACTGGTCTTATCAATGTTTTATAAATTTTCAATTTAGTTTTCCTGGACAGAAGAGTTGATTTGAGGAGGGGTAAATTTGCCAAATAGGCCTTGTTACCTTGCATTACCCTTTGATTTATCTCCTCAGAGATCTTATTTTCATTATTTACTATTACTCCAAGGTAGGTAAATTTTTAAATACTTCTAATATTTTCTGGTCTGCTTTTCTAATAGTCCATGTTTCTGATCCATAGAGTGCCACGCTTGTTGCCTTTGCCCACACAGTTGTTGCCTTTCCATCATGAACGCTTTCGTAGCTTGGGCTATTCTACGCTTAATGTCCCTTGTACTTCTTCCGTCCCACGTGATGGTGCTTCCGGGGTAGGTGAAGGAATCCACTTGTTCTAACTTCTCTCCTCCTAGCGTGACTTCTACTTTCAGCTTCTTTCTTCCGCATACTAGGATTTTGGTCTTCTTCTTATTTATTTTTATGTTATATTCTTCTAGAGCTTCGCCCATTGTGTTCAGTGATCTTTGAAGATCATCACGATTTCCTGCTTTGACTGCGATATCATCTGCGAAGCTGGGCATGTTTATTTCTTCTCCGTTAATTGTAATTCCTTCCAGTCCCATTTCTTGTGCTTCTCTTATTGCATCTTTCAAGTATATGTTGAACAGTGATGTTAAGAGGTTTTATTTCTGTCTAACTCCTTTGTTAATGTTAGAGTTTATATTCCTTCCGTCTCTAATTCATATGTTGACGACTTGCTTCTTGTATAGTTGAAAAGATATTCATTTGTCGTTGCGTGGCGCTTGGCGTGAAAAAAATGAATCAAGATACATGTTTTAGTAATGCAGAATAAGATTTTAATAATGGTAACTGAACAACCTGGAAAAAAATAATTAAGCTAATACCAAGCAAATGTATAAGGTATTAGATGTATTACCTGTTGAAAAATTGTGTAAATACATTCTACTAATCAATAATTACTGTAACAAAAATGTTCAAGAAAAAACGCACCGTATGAACATTACAGATAATAGTAGATATATTGTACCTAGATATAATAATAACTATGACAAAAACTTAATGGAAGTACAGATACCAATGTTGTTCAATCAAATTTTAAAAGAACTCAGATTTTACAAAAAATAGGAGATACTGAGGTAAATATAAAGACTTGGTTAATAAATGACAATTCATAATTTCAAATACGTTAAAATATCTTCAATTAAACAGCACTATGTATGTAGTTCAGCATATCTCATAAAATTTAGACAGTACTTTCAGTTATAGTTGTAAATTTCTATTAATATGATGTTATTTATGTATCTAAGTGACAGTTTATTTTTTTATTCTGATAATTTGTGCTCCTTTCAGACGAGCCTGTTGGCTCTGAAGCAGCACACTTCTGAATAATTACATTTATGTGAAAAAAGGAATGCTCTGCTCTGTTTACCTTGTGCAAATCCATTTTCGCCTCTGTTGTCTTGTTTTTTTTTATATCATACTTGTATATATTTTTATGTATTTCCAGTTAGGGCACATTTTTTCTTGTTTTGTGTGTAAATTTGACAAATTATGTTTGTGTATGCATTACAAAAATAGATTTTCGAATAGGTATATTATGTTAATATGTCGTCTCTATCTCCGACAGATATCTATGAGAGAGAATTTTCAAAATTAAATTAAATTGAAATCTCAATTATGGCCAGCGTCTTGCTCTAACTACCGTTAGGAGCGTTGAACGATGCTGCTATACGGGATCTTAAGACACGTGGCGAAAGCTGGTAGCGCGCTTTAAAATAGCATTCGGTGTGTGGCGGCCTTAAACGATTGCCTTTGAAAATTGAGTATTACTGCCGTGTAAATTGATAGTGAGTATTCTGTGACTTTCTGCGGATATTCCCTAGCATTCTAAAGCATCATTTTTTATCTTTATTCCTCTCTCCTAGTCTCACATTCCTAACAAGCTTTCTTTACAATGAGAAACTTCTCGTCTTTCCGTTGGGAAACCGTAGGAATTCTAGAAACCTGAGTCAGTAAAAGCGCAAATGGATCTGCTCTCTTGCATTTATACCTCCGCGGTGTAACTGTGTGAACAGAAGAATTCTAAGGTCTCAACTCCCACTATCTCTCAATTTGTGCAGGAAATGCAAGACCAATGCTTGTGATTAGCCTTTTTGGCCTGCTGCCTACTAAGATAAAATCTACTGGTAGAATATCGATGTATCAGAGTTCTTCGTTTTATTTCCTCATGGCTGATACAAGGACTTCTACGTGAATTTATCTCAGATTCTCTGCTTAAATGCAGAGTGAACTCCCGCTATTAATTTGTAGCATTTCTTTTTTTCGATGAAATCTAAAAAAAATTGCAAACTTCATCATACTACTAACATAAGTAGAAGTTTAAGAGATAAGAGTATTGAATGGACTAGTTTATGATGTCTGCAAGTTATAGGTAGTCCAACTGAAACTTATATCTACTGCTAAATTAGAAATAGTTATTTTATTGCTTGAGAGTATTTTTGGATTGATGATTCGACATGGGTTTGGAAATAGAAAAAATGGGATACTCGTAAATATATACTCCTCTTTTTTGTAACGTAATATTCTGTTTACCTAAACTTAAAATGATGGGCGTATACGTAGGGTGAACATGAAGATGAGAGTAGATTTGATAATATTTCCAGAAAACGTGCTTACGAAAGAATTCTGTAGGGTAGTTAGGGAGACGAAGAACTTAGAATTGAAATATGATTTGAATTACGTTCATATTTTGCTTTTTTCCACTTTAGTGAAGAGTAGCTGCTGCCCGCAACTTTGCCGATACCTAGGTGTTCTGTTTGTGTTGGAAGAAGATGTTCTAGATAGTGGTATCTAATCTGTCGCGCCCACTTGCTCTCGCTTTGTCAGAGTTTTTCACTTTCTCAAAAAGCCCAGCGACCGAAATTCAGATCCGTATCTCCGAAATTTAAATGAATAAGTCATTAGCGGTGGGGATGGAAAGCTAAGGCGTCAACGGACAAAGAGGCTTTCATGATTGGTGACGCATGTCCGCCCGCTGCACGCCATGTGAAGTCGTGTGTAAACACCGGCAGGTGTCGCCCATGACGCTGGCAACTGCCCTCCCTATGTTCTCCCTATTTCCCGAATGCCCTGGGTGAGATATACGTCGATAATTATTATTAGTTGTATAGTGCCATTTATGGTTTTTTTGAGTGCCCTTTACGACTTAAACTGCAATTATGTTGATTAGAGTTCTGTAAACTACGAAATTGTGAATTAGTCAATAGAATAAAAGTACATTAATGGGCTCGATTTTCTGATAATTGCTAACAAAGAGTAGCAGTCAGCGGAAGTGATGCCAACATTTGTAATAGGGAAAACTGGTGTCCCACAAGGAAGGTAAATCGTTCCTGGTTATTACTTGGTCATATTAACGATACTTACTACAGAATAACCACCAAAATTATAGTGTTTGCTGAAGATGGTGTCTTCTTCTGGGAAATTGTGACGAAAGCGGACTCAAGTCTCTTTCATTTCATCTTCACTACATTCATTGTTGGTGCCTTATGTGAGGGCTACATTAAAACCTAAAAAAATTGCTCGGGAAAATACTTTTTACCAAAGGAGCCACTAGGCAGTTGCATCTATATATATAATAAATTATATCTATACTATATATACTATTATATACACTACATTATGTATATACTATACATACAAATTAACAATAAAAAATATAATAGGGTATAGTGTAATGTATGTTGGTGATAACCCTGCCGCACACCCTTGTGGTGGCTTGCAAGGTAGTTTGCAGATGTAGATATAGCAATATTGCTCTACAGTTTTGGTGGAGTTAATTTTAGTACAGCAGATGAAACAAAATTCCTGGAAGTCACCATTACTTCGGTGCCTATGGCGGAGATAACACATTGGAAAAATTTGTGGGAATGCATTTATGAGGGTGGAAATCTTCCAGTAAATAGTTGGAAGGCCCTTGGACGAACAAGTGTAAGAGAAATGTTGCTTCGGTCTAGTCAGGGCTAACCTCGAGTACGCCGCAAGCATTTTGGAGCCAGGGGAGAATGATTTTATTCACGGACTTAACAAATACAAATGTAATTGATGCGCGCTCTGTTATACACTTCTACAAGCGAACAGTAATTGTAGGGAATTAGTTGCTGTTCCTGATTCAGGAATATAAATAGTTGGCCAATAGTCTGATAATTAGCTTTAAAGTTAATTAAATTTGGTAAATTGAAGTAAAAATTGATGTTACATCGGAAAACAGGTCTTTTTATTATGTATATTTTGTGAGGAAAAATGATCATAATCACAGATTACCAGCATTGGTAATTTCTAAAACAGTTGCTGCTCGTCTAAAGTAAATTAAATTCGTTTCAAATAGTAACTTAGGTCAAATTTAAACCCCCGCTACTGCGAAATATAGATTCTTTTCATCCAGCATCTCGCGCACACATATCCTGAATTGCGTTTAGCAATTATTGTAGTCACTTGACCGACAGGTTAGTCTACGCTTGGCCATCTAAGAAAATATCTTTTATTATAACTAATATTAATTTCAGAGTCATGAGAATCAGCATTCGTCAATCCTAAGATTTTCTTGCTGTGGAAAGCCGCTCTCCTACCAGCCAACCGCTTCAATCCTTCATACATTTTTCTCTTGGGAATCCTTCGTAAATTGTCTTTATTTATTCCATTCTTCCTGCTCCTCTATGATTTTTCCCATTCATTTTTCCTTCCAATTTTGTATTGAATGGGTTATTTCGTCACAATTTTTTAAAACCAGTTTGTCCGTTCTTCTTCTCTTTTTTTTCCTGGTGTCCGCCATTCCTACGACTCGGCCTGTGCTCAGCAATCGAACCCATCGATAATCACGATCTCCGTGCTCACGGTGGGCACGATTCGAGGCCGAGGGACTCACTCCGTGCATCGCAATGGATTCGAGGGCTATCCCTTTGCGATGGTGTGCAAGGGTCAAGGGCAGGATCGAGATGCACGGTTGGATAAGCGTCTCAAACCGGGAAAAATTGAGGTCATCGGGTCTCATTTACTGTTTTATCCTTCTTCGTATAGTGGTTTTATAGTGGAAATTCGGTTATAATTAGAAGTAAGAGTTAGCTTCCAGCGTTATATGGTGGAAGTGATTCATCATTTAGTTAATCGCTAAGAAATTCCGCGAACATATTATATTTCATTACGACCAAGTTTCAATGCATAGCGTCATCATTGGGTCCAGATTCGGTGAAATTTCTAAGTTTTTCATTTATTATACTTTGGACAACGGCCTGCCACGATGGGAACACCGGTACACGATCAACAACCGAAGTTCAACATTATTGGGCTCGGCAGGAATTTGGAGGGGTGATCCTCCTATTCCTATGTCATTTTTCCCACGTACAATAAGGGATCATAATAGTTGCGACAGATTAAGCATATGAAACTCCCACCCTGAATAGGTAGAGTAGAATTTTCACTTGTGCTTAATAACACAACATCATTACTAACACTTCACACCGGTCGATTTGTCCGGCATTATTTTATTTTGTTCTTGGCATGAAGTAGCATCTAGTAGTATTCATAAATTAACAGTATCAGTAATATTAACCACTAGATGTGTGTATAGCATTGCTCTGCATGTTTGCATGTTCCTTTACGTATCACTCTCCCAGTTTCCGGTTGGACTGCGCACTGTTCTCCTGACTGCTATTGGCCTACGCCTAGCGCCAGGGGAGCGTGCGAGGTTCTGATTTGTTGTGGGACGAGTGCTGCATGCCTGGTGTGGAAGATCCCCGTGCCACACACCCTAGTGGTGGCTTGCACGGTACTTCGTAGATGTAGATGTATTCGTCCGAGTGCAGTTGCCCCTGTCAGCAAGTGGCAGACTGTATGTTAGACATTACCTTAGCCGTATAAGCACGTTTAACTGAAAAACTACTTAAAATATATTCATTCATTTAGTGTTTTACTGGTCAAGGTAGGTTCAAGTCGTTAAAAATCATCTAGTTGTACACATGTCCATGTCCCAATCTAACTATAATATTTTTTTCTTCATCATAGCATACGTCCTACCCTTCTTCATCCTGTCCATAAAACCTATTCTTTTTCTACCCCTTCCCCGAGTACCAAATATCCTACTCTATCATGGTCTTACGCAACCCTTCCTCACTCATTACCTCTTCCAACCTTATTTCCAACCTTCCCTCCAACCAACCTACAACTTTGCTTCCTCATAATTTAGTCAGAACTTTTCATTCCTCACTCACCATACCAAGCACTTTAACGTTTGTCTTACTTTCCGTCCTCCACACCTTCTCCATTCTCCTCCACTCTCACATCTCGAAGGCCTTCAGGCTATTCCCGTCTTCTTTTCTCTGAGTCCTTGTTTCTACCCAATACAACGCCACACTCCAAATTAAACTTTTCACAAGCCTCTTATTTTATTTCCTCATTCAAAGTCCCTATCATGATCTCTCTTCTATTGCTGAACAATTCTTTCGCCAGGGTAATTTTCTCCTAATATCATTACTAATATTTCCATTTTTTTAACGTACAAGCCAAGTTATTAAATTACTAAACTTCCACCAGTTTGTGCCCGCCAAATTTTATGATCTCCTCACTTTCTTAGTCCTGGGGAATCTCATTATCATTGTTTTCTTATGATTTATCTTCATATCGTATTTCCCGCACTTATTTTCTAATACATCTACTGAAGCTTTCAAATCTTTCGATGATCGACTAGCCAACGCCAGGTCATCCGCGAGTTTAACTGAGTTTACCAGCTGGCCTCCCACTTTGATTCCCACATCTATCTCTTCCCACGACTCCCTTACCATCCCCACGGCATAAATGTTAGAATGCAAAGGCGACAACGGGCAGCCCTGCCTCATATACTATGTATGTGCATGTAAAATTTTGCGAAGTATTTGGGTGTGTATATGTAAGCCTGAGAGACGGCTACAATTGTCTAGAGAACGAGATAAATATAAAGAATCGAGGTTTGAGTGTTGGCTCGAGTAATGGTTTCCCATCCCGATGGGCCGGCGCCATCGCACGGCATCGCATTTCTACAATCTAATCGTGCTTCAACGTGATGGATGAAATCATACTAGTGCACTGTCTCCCGCTAAGGAAATAAAAACGATGTTTTCGTCGAAGTACTTAAAAAATGCCTAACTTCAAATGGAAAGACGTCGTATAGCTGTTAGCGTTACCGTTCCGTGACGTCATTACTCTGGTTCCCGATGACGTAGCGTTTCCATGCCTCCCAGTGCCCGTAATTTTTAAGAAGAAAATTTTCAAGAATACAGCATTCCATTCCGTTATAACTACTTACTCATCGTTAAAATAACTCATGCACTGCTGGTTTATTTAAGAAATACTTTAAATAAAATTTTTAAATATATTCATGTTCTCTGATCAGTATACTACTAACAATAAGAATTTCTACGAATTTGACCCTGACGAGGTAAAGATCATGGACATACATACTTTCGTTCCTACGAACCGCATTACTATACGGACGCAATCGCTTTCTGAACTTCCCCACCTATGGAAAAGCTTTCCCATCTGACAGGATTCTTTCATGCTACAGAATTTTCCACGGGACGTAGGTCGACACCGCTGCCCTCTGCTTTAAAAGGAAAGCGCGGCGGGTGATTACGAATAGGTTTCGCTTTCGTCGCCGTCTCCTCAAAGGGATCGAGGGAGAGCGGCAAGAAAAATAATTAGGCGTGTTCGTTCGGAAGAAAAAAAAATGTGACTGCTTTGCGGCGTTTCGCGGCTTCCGAGCGCCAGTTTACCTTTACCGACCGTGACTGCGTGAGTCAAAGCCAATGAAAAACAGCACATTTTCTCATGTGTCTTTTTAAAATATGCTGCTTTCACTGATGCCATGCCTTTGCGACTGGGAAGCAAAAGTGAGATACTTTCAATGAATGTCAATTACGAGTCTACGATTATTTATTTTATTAATATTTTTTCCAGACTTATGAGCCGACTGCGGTGCCATTTCTGTTGACACTATCGTATTTTTCCTTCGATAACTGCATTTATTGTTCATGCAAAAAGTCGACATATCCGAGTTTGAGACGTTATCTCTTGAAATATGAAGTAAGTTAATTAGTGAAAATTTCTAACGTTCATAATGAATAGTTATAACTTAGTACCTACTATTTTCAAATTCATTTAATTTTCCGACCAAGGTTTCAGCACATTAGTTTCATTATTCAGGTTTTTATTATTGATAATGATATCATATCTCTCGTTATGATATCATTATCTCTCGATAACCAATTATTCAATTGCAACGCGGTAAACGACACATTAACGTTTATTTATTTTTACGTTCCGTGATAGGAGTGAAAATTTAAAAAATGGTGTAATATATTTATGGGACTGATTGAAAAAAGCCATAGTTTTTTACCGCAAAAAACTGTATCACCAATTTGAACGCTAATAACTTGAAAACCGCTCAGCGTACGTGCATGGGCTTTTAAATTAGGACGCATGTATTAAAAATACACATATGGAAAAATGTGTTGCCGTAGTAAAATATATATCAGATCTTGTTAACTGTTTAGAAACTCTGCTGTTTTCCTTGCGTGTGGGTGCAAGAGAAATTAACAAGTTTCTAGGGCATCCGATCAGATAGTACATAGCGATTATTTGAAGGAAAACGTTGTTGCTTTATTTATGAATTCAACTGTAATTTTCATTTTATCGCTACTAAATAATGAATAAACAAAAACATGCCGTTTATCGGGTTGCAATAGGATCTTAGGTTACCGAGATGTAACGTCTCAAACTCGGGCATTTCGCCTTTTAGCATGGACAGTGGATGGGAAATTTATCCAAAAACCGAGATGATTTAGTGCCTTCAATTCTGGAAATATTCGCTTTTTATGTATGTATTTTATCGAAATATCATTTGTATATCGTAAAAGAATTCCTTTTTTCCTCTCCTAAGTCCACTCTCGCATTAAGTATGTGTAAGTACCTTCAGGTTTAATACATAAAAATTATCTGGTGAGGTAGGATTTTACTGAACTCATCTGATAGAGGATACTATACTTCCATCGCTATGGGGGTTCCACCGTTAAACATCATAAATGTCATTAAATTCATATCATTGCTACTCATGGAAAAACTTGTTCTCTGTTTGATACATGCAACAATACCTTACCTTTCAACGCTATTGTTTACGTAATTTGAACGTAAAATTATTTGATTTTCAATGCGATCTCTAATGGGTGGAACAAGGGAAAAATAGTGTTCTTTCTTTCTAATATAAATGCCATTTTCGCAATAAAATTTTCATAAGAAGCAGTTTTCCCAGGACATTGTGATAATATTAAGGCAACGATCTTTCCTATTTGTTTGAGTTATTAGCAAATAACTACAGAAAATGAAGTCAAAATACGCTAGTTGAATATAAACGGGGCTCGTGTTGAATTCTATGTCTGGAAAAAGTGTTCATGAAAAATGTAACATACGAATAATCTGCATGTTTTGCATTTTAATTTTATTTACTAATAGTCAATGCATTTCATCAATGAAAGGAGTATTTTTTCAGCAATACAAACGAAAAAGTGGTGTGTAGTATTTGTTTTGACTCACATAGTGGCGGTGGAACCACTTAAAGTGTGACGATTTCCCGCCCGAGTGAGTGGCAAATCCCGCCTCTCGGCGCACGGCGGTAGCTTTTTGTTTTGCCGGGAACCAGTCTGCATCGGCCAACGCGCCTTCACGCAAATAGGCGCGCTCACCTTGTCCCTGCACACTTTAGAGCGCACAAAACTCAACTGGAAGGGGGAGGAAATGTGTGAAGGGAGTGTCAAGGGAGATAGGTTGAGCAACTGGTCCCTTCAACCACTTTAGTGCCCTTCCTTCCACCTTCCCCTAATCGTTGCGACTCGTTTGAGGGCGGTGGAGGAAATGGAAGGGAGCGGCTGATGATGGCAAAGCGAGCGGGCGAGAACACGGCGCGCCGCGGCGGTTAGAGGAAGGGAGGTGTGAACATTAGTCGATTCTAAGGGTGAAAGCAGTCTACATTTATGTAGTAATGCCTTGTTTCCACCGCGTTCATCTTACGCTGGTTTCAATTCAATGCAAAAGTTGTTTTTGTTTCCACGATTCTAGGAAAAGGAAGGAGAAACTTAACACAACAATAGAACAATTGCTGCAAAAGATAAAAATACTGCAATTGCGGTCCTCGCTATAGGCATAAACCTCTTCACAGCATGGTGTCTGTCACTGAATAGTCAATAAAACTAGGAACTACATATGGGAGAGGTTTAGGCTCGGCATTTTCCCTTACGGACGGCGGAAAATCCACAAAAACTGTCCACCGGAATAAATAAATAATGTATATTAATCAATAAATCAACTTTGAAGAAGATATCAATGATAGAATAAATCTAACAATACATAGTTTAAATATAACTCTGAAAATATACAACTTTGCAAATAGTTCTTTGGCAAAAAGGCAAATACAGTATATTACAACTCGCTTTATTTGTTTCCCTACTGTCTCTGGTATACAAAATTCCGGGCTACATAACAGCGTTCCAAAGGTCACTTTCTAACCCGCGTAACGGACAGCCTTCTGAGAACCAAGATTGGTGTACAGAGAAATTACGAAGAAAGTTGTTGAGCAAAAGGATGGAGATTAAAGTGACTGCAGTGGTGTTTAAGAATGTATCGAAATTTTTTCCTTCTACAGGTCACCTGGGAATAAGAAATTAGGCAAAGAAAGCACCAGAGATTACTCTTTTACTTGCCGGAGTCATGCGACAAGCGTTTCCACTGCAACTTTGTAACTGGTGTAACCTGCCAACCAGGGTCAGTCGATCGTGGTTAGAAATCTTGCCATGGTTGGCGCCAACTGGCGCTTCCATTACAAAATTTAACCAGCGCAAGGCCTAATCGACGTAAGATGAGCGTATTGTAGACGGGTCATTACTCGCAGATAGAAGGGTGCTGCCACCGCAGCCATGAAGGAAGAAGTAATTTAGGGGAAGGCATGATAGAAGAAAGGAGATAAAATAGGTGTGTTTTGGTGTATTAGTGTTTTGAAATCGATGTTTTCAGGCTAGATGTTGTGGAAATTTATTTTGATAACCCAGAAGTTTCAGTCGTAACTCTCAACATGATTTCGATTACCATATTCAGATGTCCCAAAACCAATACACATCTAGTTTTGAAGTGACTAAAACAGGGACAAATTGGGACGTTGTTTATAAAAGTTAAGCTTACGTTGCACAGTTATTTTAATTTTTAATTGCAATTACTAAATAAAATAACTACTTGCAGCTGCAGTGGCTTGTTTTAGTTCCAAACTCTGGAGTATAGAGTTCGAATCTCGTTAGCAAACATCTCATCAGGGTTAGAATCTCGTCTCGTGCGTGGCTGAACCCTTCTTGGCCCCCGCCGAGTATTTTTCTATATTAAATGCTCGTATAGAAGACGCTATTCCATGTCGTTTATAAACCAGAACTTGTAACACAAGCCTAAAAATTGGCTTTTTCATTAGGCCGTCTTTTCTCTGCCCCATATATCATTTAAATAATAATTTTTGTTATTTTTATGGTGATGAGTTTTCTGCCGCTTTATCCGCATTTCTCCCGCAGAATATTTTTGGGCGAGACACATCTCTCGTTATCGAACCGATACCAAGATTAGGTTTGATGTGGTTTCAAGAGGTGCGATGGCTCGGGTTCGAATCCCGGAAGTGACAATGAATTTTCAGCCGAATATCGATCCATACTTATGTGCTTTTTTATTTTAATTCGTTAAAACAATTTATATTTTCCTGTTCCGTCAGGCAATTTCTGTCGACCGGACATCATTCCTTACTTCATATCACACATTATTTTTGTGCATAATTGAAATCATGTAGCTCAGGCTCATTTTAAAAATAGATGTATTGAAGCATTACAATGGCATTCTATTGAAGCATTCACTTAAATGTCAATAGACACTAATCTCACACTGTTTCATGGTATGTGGTGAACAGATATGCATAGCAACAGTCTTCTTTATACTTATCACCAATCTTCTATCAGGGGACGATTTCAAAAATTCTATTAAAATGCTCTCGTGTTTCTATAATTTAAATATTTTTATGCAATAGTATCCTCAAAGTATCATGTGCATACAGTATCAATTTACCATTTCTTATACACTGTTTCATATCTTTCACATATTATATATTAAATGATAAGGGGCCAAGGATAGAACCTTGTAAATCACATTAGCTCATGTGAACCTTCTCCAATATGAATGACTTGCGAATAATATTTAAAATCAGGAGTTTAGGTCCTTATCAAAATGATAATTCCAGCTATATTTCTGTATTGATAATTTCCTGTAAACAATGTTTTGCTTATGTTCATTGGTGGTTTCATCCCATTTTTAGCCCTGATGAGGGAAAATAATATTTCCGAAACATGGCCAAATAGCTGGACTTATCATTTTGATAAGGACCTAAACTCCTGATTTTAAATATTATTATTAAAAAAGAGGTATAGAAATCTGCCAACTTAAATGACTTACTGTAAAATTGAGATATGTCAACTTTTGACTTTCTACAACACATAATTTTAAAGTTAATTCTGCACCTTGTGCAAAATACCATATTGACTCAAAATATAGCAGAGATTGGTGATCAGTTATATCAAAAGCTTTTACATAATCTACACAAATTGAAATTACATAATTTACCTTATCAAGGTGGTGACAAACATATTAGGATAGCATTGTGGCGAGTATTTCAGTTGCACTGCTACAGTGCTCCGTCCGTCAGATCAAACTTCCAACTGAGGACCCTTCGGCGCCTTTCAGTAGCAGTAGTCTAATACTGATGCCGGGTTTCTCTCAACCTTTCCTCCGTTATTCAAATAATCCTTCAATTATCAACCAACCCTAATGGCCTAAATGACCTCAGCTGTCGGCCGCCTACCCAAATGATCAGCTCACTAAACAAGCCTAGCCACTTCCTTTTTCTGACCTTTCTTCTCTCCTTGAAACTCATCAGCGTCTATGTTTATAGAGCTCTTCATTACTTCACAATGTTCATTCCACTGGAGGAAGGGATCTTAAGGAAGTATTTTAATTATTTTACTGTCGTGCAATTCAACTTCATGCTTTACTTGGCCAGGTTATCACTAAATTTACTCATATGGCCTTATTTTCACGCTTTAACATACTGATTTCTGAAACGGATTGCTTTTTCTCTCCCTTTTTTATACGCCGTTTTGATCAACGAGCGTATTTGCATTGCCAAATTCTGGGATGTTATGCTGGGATCCTTGCTGGCTTATCGCACTCCTCCGAGCGCTAAATTTGGCGGCGCAACTTCCTGTCATGTGCTCTCTGTAATCTCTTTTTACCCTGAAAAATCTACGGTCACCGACCTCTTGAATTTCATCAACATCCTCTCCTTAGAGGCTCCTAAACGATTGTCACACAAAAGCCAAATTTTAATATCAGTGTGCGTAGCAAAATTTGATAGCCTAGGACGTGTGTGGGTGATCATCTATTCCTTCGATAGCTCATCAAGACGTTTTCAGCAGAGTTAACTGTCCCGATATTTTACATTTAATTGGATCATTTTGCTATTTCTGTTGACTGTGTTTCCTTTTCGAATTGATGAACTTCCGCATCGTAGCATTGCTGGATAATAATAGGCATGGTAAAATGTTGGTAGAAATAAGATATGCTTTTGAATTCAGTTTGCGCGAATAATTTATTTTAATGAAACTAAATGTTATTTAATATTCATTTCATTCTTTTGCGAAGTGCCTTTCTTTACTGTGGAATTTTAAAATGTAATTTAAGTTTTTTTTCATTGTTACTGCAATGCTTGAATCAAAAGCAGTATTTTTAATACTACACTAATGCACTACGCTGATTTCTCAGGATATTGATTTATTTTTTTCCGGCTCTGTTTTTCTTTAATTTTATTATTATATCATGATATTTCCAGATAGTTAGGTTTGCTACGAAAGCTAAGTTCATGCTTTAATTCCCTCTGCTGGTAGACATGAGGAACCGTATTTGGACGAATAGACGAACACCCATCTTAATACGAGTCGGGCCAAGTGGTGCTTAGCTTCGTTGACCGAGCGGAAAAAGGCGTTTTCAACGTTGTGGGCTCCCGCCCTCCTAGTTGGAACACACAGAGCGATGCTGTCATTTTTCATTTATAAATTCTTCGTATTCATCATGCTCTGTCTTAGAATATCCTCTTTGAAAACATCCGAAAGGTAGACATTTTTAGTGTAAACGCCCAGCTGTTCTCCCACCTCAAGATTTATTGCGCTCTGAATGCTAACTTAGACTTTAAAGTCGCTACGTTTTCCCTTCTAAGATTTAAAGGAAGATGCTTACAGTGTTAATCTTAGGTAAGGAAACTATTTCACAACAATTTAAAAAAAGAGAAGGACTTTTTATTTGAACGTTATTTTACCTGTGCGAAGTGGGCGTTTCCTCATTTTTAGGACAATTGTATATCTTTGTAATTGTATTATTTATTATTTTATAAGTTTCATGCAATGAATCATTGTTCATTGAATGAATGTAGTACGTTTTGGTGGCATGAGCCCATTTTTTAGCTTTTCAAATAACGTGCTAGCAAGTTTCTGATTCCGCATTCTGAAACAGTTTTAGTTATTACTCACGCACACTTTTATTCAATGACTGGGTTGTAAAAAGAATTCAAAAGTTTCGAATGGAGACATAGATAAGATAGACATAGGCAAAAAATAAATTGTACCCCACGTGTGTACAGGTGCATCATAACCCCGTATAGGATAAGCTTCCAAACTTAATTGTTTTTTAGAAACCATGTTAGGATCATGGTTCATTCCAAACAATGTCGTTCTGTCGCATTTCTTTGTATGTTTATTCTCAAAAGCAGGGGTCTTCGACCGGCGAAAAAGGGTTCCCATCGCCGCGCGGCCAGGTATCCTTTGGATTTCCAAGGGTAATGACCCGGGGTTTGCCGGCCCTGCAGGCAAAGAAGGTGAAGAAACAGGCCATGAAAGAGGCCGTACATGGAGATTTATTGGTCTCCCCACCCCCGCTCCCCCTCTGGAAAGGGTTTTCCCTGTCACCAGATGCAAGGGGGAGGAGGCGCTTTGCTTGGCGTGGACAGATATTAAATTATCGCTCAACTCTTGCCGTGTGCTCATCACTCGACTTGTAAACCTACCAATTAAACAAAATAAAAACCGATCTGGTGTAGTTATTAAAATTAAGAATTAGTCGACTCACGTTTTCCTAGCAGTATTCGGCATTCCGAACATCATAAAAAATATGACATTCCAAAAGGCGTAGCCTGGTACGTAGTCTCCCCTTGTCAGATTAACTTCCGGTTCGACGGGGTCTCCAGCGCCGACGAAAAAACCGCGAGATTTACGACCTCGACGGCACGCGCGGACAAACAAATAATTATCGACCCCATTTCCAAATGTAACATTTTTTGTTAACTGCAGTGGTGACTACGATGAATTGCATCCCTTAATTAGCGATATCGAGTTGGTGAGGTGTCTGAAGTTCAGGAGTCCCAAACCTTAAGGTCAGGTTGAACACCGGCATTGACGAATGATTCATTGAATTGATTGATCAAATGCCTACTCGATCGTGAAACAGAGAGCACTTCAACTGCAGTACTCTGGCCGTCAGATGGAACACTAAACTGCATCACACCTTGGCGCCTTTCGTTAAGAGTAGGCTAGTGCCGTCGCTGTTTTTCTCCACCATTCCCAAAAAAATCCTTCCCTTACTAACCTACCCACCTGTCATCGATAGCGCAAATGACTGTAGTTGTGGGCGTTTCTCCCATTTAACTAACAAATCTCTGTGATTTGTACGCTGTAAAAAAATAAAAAACATTTTCCCAACCGTCATTGACGAAAGAGTCGATCTGCCATTTTTATTAAGGTGGCTGGAGCGGTAATCAAGGGTCATTGAGTGATCATCTTATTAATTTTTCAAGTAAGTTGAAAATAAATCCTAGGACCACATTTCACTCAATTGCATCTGTTTATGCATCGGAGCTCACCATATAGCCAGTAATGGAAACGATACAAGATTTATAGTTTTCACTTTTTTCTTTAATTAATGCATGTTAACTAGAGTATTCGAAATTTAGACGAAATTCTATTGAAATATGTTTTTGTTTGAAATTTGTTATGGCTTCGTGACAACTTGATATTTGTTTTCAACAATCATAATGATAAATAAGAATGATGTCAAGAAAAAAATCTGTAAGTATGTAATCGAATTAATACGAAATATATGCCATCTGCCATAAGGCTACGTGTTAAAATAGCATTAGAACCCAAAATAGCAACATAAAAAACAGAATGATGCATTATTTTCACTTATATCCATATATATCACTAATGAGAACAAGTATGCAAAGTTTCACGCTACTCTATTCATAATAAAAATCGCTCCAAGCACCTTAACACTGCCTCCCCTTGACGCACATTCTCTGTTCGTCGGTTGAGTTTCCTGTGCACGATTGAATCACTCAGAGGAAGTGTGCTTTTACGGTATAGCAATGCCAATGTTTCGGGATGAATCATGGGAGTGATTGTTCTCTTTATTCAAGGGTGCATTCCGGTCTTACCTTGTTTTTTATGACGCGTTCGCCTCTTTCCTTTCTCCCAGAGAGCGGTGGCTTTCTGCTTGTCTTCGTTCCCGGCTACCCCGGGCACGGGCAGTATTCTCACCGGAAGGCACCAGTCACAGTTATATCCACGCCCGAACAGTTGGTCGAAGAATTTTTTCGTCGTGTTTTAATTTCGATAAATGGAGGACAGAGGTGATTTCCCCGCTCGTTAACGACTCTTCCCTTTGGTTGCCGGAGAGAGACATTGAAATCTAAATTTATGCGTTCACCCCACTCGATTGAGCAAACCCAAGTTACTTTGCCAAGGCAGGTTAGCGGAAGCCATATATATAAATTGTTTCCTCTCGGCCTATTAATTTGTGGGGATGTTGTTTGTGTGGCTATAGTATTGACTGTCCATCCCGTGGGTCCTGATTTGAACCTAGGCAGCGGCTGAGACCTCAGTTGATCACCTATTCCTACTTGAGTGGAATATGATGGTCACTTTATGTAGGTCAAGTCACTTGATAAACTATCGCGACAAACTAATTCAGCAGTGCATCAGATCGGCGCTCAAAGATCGAAATGTGTTGGCCATCCTATGCCGTCTCTGGTGGTGATGAGAATTTTTTAATACCCTTCACCATAATCAGTCGCTATTGCATACGGCTCAGTGGGGCAACACTAGCGAGAGTAACGTAGAAAATTGCCACCGGAAAAAATCGTTCTGGACTGGGAATCGAACCATGGACCTTTGGCTTGCCGGGCCAATGCGCAGAAAATATAATATTAATTCTGATACTTCCTAAGTATTGTAGCAAAACGACTACGATCGAATATAAATTTTAAATATCTTTAAAAAATACAGGGAGTATTCTTGATCCTCCCGTCGGATCTTTATTTCGTGAATGCGAAATTATATACGTTACTCTCATTATTGGGAGATTATTTTGTTTTGTTTGTCAGAAAGAAAGTTGAAATGAAAGAAAGAAAATTACGCTATACATAGCATTTATTAATCAAAATCATTAGTACAAATGGCTAACCTATAAAGAATTGGTCGATGGTAACTAATATTTTCTGATTTCTAATGTTAATTTTATATTTATTGTATTATTAACGTCTTACTCACGTTCACATCTCTCCGTAGACCCCTCGCTCACTAAAGTCGACCTACTCGTTCCGGAAATACAACTGAACTGAGCGCGCGCCGTGCCCACACAAGCCCAAGTTTAGACCCCCACGCGCAGCACTGTGACGTCACCTCGCAACACCCCTCCCGCTCGCGACAAATCATTTCCGGTAGTCGACAATACGGGCTATCCAGTCATAGTTATAGATGTTCTGTAATCCTTATAGTTTTTGCTCACGAGACCCTCGAAAGTACACAAATATTGGTCGCGGCAAAACCTTACATGACACCGTGAACGAACCATAAGATGTTCATTCGCATTCACATCAATAAAACTATAATATCTAAAATTTAAAAATGTAAAATAACTAAAATCTATTCTGCGCAATGGCCCGGCAAGCCAAAGGTCCGTGGTTCGACGCCCGGTCCAGGACGGTTTTTTCCTGTGGCAATTTTTACGTTATTTCATCGCCGTTTTTGCGGCAGGCATGAATATCTTCACTAGCGGGAGTACATTCGACTTGTGGCCACCCTATTTTAGAGGCAGGAACGGGCTATATGAACCACTAGTGCTGTTTGTCGAGACAATTTATCAAGTGATACATACTCATCACGCTTTTCCCCTCCGGGGTTGGCACAGTCAAAAACATTTTTACTATCGGTGTTAGGACTGTTAAGCCAATCCTGCTTTCTAATTTCCTCCACTCTGCCGTCTCCTTGCATACCTTTTTCGCTTAAGTTACACTCATACGCGTTTGTTTTATTACGTTACGCGCCCACCGATTTCTAACATTCCCTCTTCAACGATTCTCGTCTCTATGACAAGAGTAAATCGTTTCTCACTATATCTGTGTTTTGACGCTATACTGCGGACTTAGTTTTTGTGTATATTGGAATGTGTCTCATTTCATGTCCTGTTACATGTGCCTCTGTAATTCGTCAGCAATGCTGTATGTGGGCACTTTCCATAATGAGTATAGAGAAACATTTAGGCATTCTTAAATGAAGTTGCAAATCTGTCATTCACGAGGATTAAAAAAAAATGTTTTACGCCTCTTTTACGCCTTTTGTCCTTGGTCCTCATTAAGGGACCACGGGAGCGTACGAGTCTCTATATTGAGGTGGGACGAGTGCTACATGCCTAGTGTGGAATCACCCCATGCCACACACCCTTGAAGTGGCTTACGAGGTATTTTTAGACGTAGGTCTCTCATTTAGCGTAGCCAGCTGTTTAGGTCAAAACATCTCCATCACTGGTCTCTTTTCTTTCGTTTTACCTCCGACGGATGTTGAGTAAAACTCCATCTCCGTGATTCATTATATTTTTATTGACCTTCCTATGCGTCTTAGATGACATCAAGGTTAATGTTTTTGTGTTCCTGAGCTATCTCGGAGTTTATATATAATGTTTTGTCAGGCTTCAGTTTAATTTATTCACCTGGAGTCCAGAGGGGAGCTTTTTCTATTTCTCTTTTTTCCTCATGGCTGCCGCTGCCAGCTCGCTGCAGGAGGGGGCGTCGTTTCTTAAACCTCCGAAATATGTTGGGACACGCCGGTAACGAAAAAAAAGAACTTACCTGTTTGGAATTCTGTTCGAATCGTCGACTCATCCCTAACTTAATTAACCCATGATGCGAGGGGTAAATACTTTTTCTTGACACTCTTGTTGTTTTCCACCGGATCGGATTTACAGGAATTCGTTGGTACGCACCTTTTTGATGATACGGTTGCCCAGTTCCTGCCGAGCCGAGATCTTGGAATGTAGAATCCTTTGTTCTTCTTCGCTCGTGTCTTAAGGTGGGCCTTTCTAAGGCGGAATTGAGAGAGAGAGGTGGTAATTTGAGGATGGAAATCGAAAGGTGCTTCACCCAGGAAAATAAAAACTAACGCCTTCGCGTATGAATCTAAAATTCCATTGAATTCGTAGAACGCTGAGCATTTTTGGTCCAATGAATGATTTAAAAATTAGGAAAACATGCTTATAAATCCATTGCTTAATAGTTGGAGCGAAGGCTTGCTAATATACTAGAGCACATTCTTCCGGAGCAGCTGCGTATGTCAATGTTCGTCATATGTTAAACATACGAAAGCTGCGCGATTCGTCAAAAACTGCTACGGGCGTATATACAGCGTTACGCAGATGTTAAACGAATTAGGCTGGGAGCCGCTAGAGACTCGGAGGCTGCGCGCTAGGCTTAGATTACTTGAGCAATTGAGAATAGATATCTTTACGAGCGACACGGAGAACATCATATTAGAACCCCACTATATTTCCAGGTCCGACAGAAACGATAAATTAAGAGAGATATTTTGCCGAACGGATAGGTATGGGAATTCGTTTTTCCCCCGAACAATGAGGGACTTTAATAAATGCAAGGCGTAATTTCATTAGAGCGTTTCCTTTTTATATGCAACCGGCTGGTGTCCTAACACCCCCCGCCACACGCCTATTGAGGCGGCTTGCGGGGTAGTATGTAGATGTAGATATGTCTGTCTGTTGTCAAATGAACATTAACACTTGTAGCTGCTCCAGAAGAATGAACTCCAGGACATTACTAAATACTTGAAAAGATTAAGTACCTCGTGATGAAAGATTTTATTCTTTCCCGGGGAATAATGAATGTAAATTCTTCCTTGGCTTCCGACAGGGTTAGGTTATCCTTCTCTGCCCAAGTACGGTGGAAGACTTTTCTATCGTCTTCAGGGTTGTTTTGTCGGGTATTTTGTATGTATTCTCTGCACTTCAGTTTAGGTCTGTTGTGATTAGTGGTGCCATATGGCAGCTTTTCCCCTATAATTTGAGAAAGTAGGCAGAGATGGAGAACCTATCCCAGTTGGGAGCTCAAGAAGAATTTATATCCAGTAGGTTTTTTCACTCAATTTCGCTAGATGATTAAACAAAATAATTTAATCGCAAAATAAAACAATCGAGTCGGTAACTTACGTTTACTCTTTGATAACATATGTTTGCAGAAATTTGAATACTGCCAAATTAAAATACGTTAATTGACGTCGGCCGCATCTTTAGGTAGTTTTTGAATCACGTCAATTCACGGGATTCGGAGCGGAACTCTTGAAAGATTTTCGGATGGCTAAGGCATTGTTTTAGGTGGAAAATATGCTATCACCCCTGTCGGGTATGCCGTGGTATGTCATTGGTTTTACATAACCTTAACAAAACAATATTTTAGTACGTTTATAGTGGTAGTTTTTTAGATTTCAAAATTCATATTTCATATTCAATCGTTAACTTTTTTCTATTTTACTTTGGAATTATCTGAATTAATAGCATACTTTCTTGGATATTGTGCTGGTTAATAATAAAACTTCGTTATGAAGTCTGGACGCCGAATTAATGAAATTGTAATTGACCTGTCATGATATTTGGATTGTTCCACATTCCTCCAGAAATTATATTCCTTTTTGGTAGGAATAGTGTTTATTTATCATAGACCACGTATGATGAATTCTTTCCACACCCTTGATGCACACGATAAAACTTAGCATTTATTTTGATTGTGACTTCGTAAACTTCCTTTTTCCTCAGATTTGTTTGTGGTAATTTTTAGTGTAAATATTTGATTGCTTACGGATGCGACTCTTTGCTTTGATTAGAAGGGAGTGAATATTTATTTTTGTCCGTCTGAGAAACAGACATCATCGCTGAGCAATTTTTTAGTGGATACGAATGGTAGATATTCGGGAATGAAGCAAAGTTTCGTCAGAATTTCTGCGTATTTTGTCGGCGGAAACGCGTCGTTTACGCAGTATTTGACTTTTCCCAATATTACGGTATTGTTGGCATTATTTCTATATATTATCTTCTAATCAAAGTTAGACCTAAAGTATTTAAGTGTATTGTATTATTTTTGTAACGTCTCTCAAAATTTTCTCGCTCAGGCATAAAACTAGTGGTAGAATATCAATCGGAGAAAGAGTTTTCATAGCGGCAAATCTTTTGTTTATTTGGTTTGCTTTTGTTTTAGAAAATGAACTGCTAAATGATGAGCTGTGACTTGCGTCGCTGTTAGCTAATTTCTCCGACATGGTCGTGTGAGAATACGTAACTAGGTAAACTTGTCGGTTTTTTACTTGTTTAATGGTGTAACACGTTGAAGGAAGTTTCAATACTCGTGTACAGTGGACGACTTGAAAAAAACCCTGTTTGGACTTTAAACTCTCGGACTTTGAACCTCGGACAACACGTATATGTTTACGAGATTTTAACTCTCTCTGTCGATGGTCACTTGGATTACCGAAATTCATGCATAGGAGTCAAAATTTCTATTGCTTTCATCAACAATTGGGATAAATCTTTAATTTAAATTTACTTGCCAATTGCTCTCTTCTTGAATTGCGTCAAACATGTATGATGTAAAGTTTTGAATTAATCTCTGACCATATAAACTTCTAAACGTTTTTAAACACGCATTTTGAATGTATTCGATGACCGTAAACAAAACATTCGGCCGAGGATACTGTGAAACTACCAAATACCGCATGCAGGCAAGTTATCCAACGTTTCTCCTTCGAAAATAGCTCCATGCAACGTCACGAGCTTGCGCTAACGTTCGCTAATGTGTTTCGATCTGCACATAAACAAAAACGTCAATTGGTAAGCTTCCATCATGGGAAGGAAAATGACAAACCTCTCGAACATGACGCTCAACCCATAAGCGTTCCGTATAGCCACGGCTCTCGGGGGCAAACTTGATGGGTGAGTTGATTGCGTTTCTAGGAAGACTTTTCTTTGGATGAGATCCAGGTAACTTATTTAAACGTTTTCCTTCGCCCTTCACTTTCATCCGCTCCGAAATGAGTACAGTCGGGGGTTGGAGGCTTTCGGTTGTGTTTGGAGTCGAGCCCCCGGGGGCATGGAGGCCCCATGGAGCGACGGATGGAGCCGACTGACAGCCTCACGCCCCCATCCTCCGAACAAGCGGTGTTTATCTCACTCAACCCCGTTACAGGACGGCGCCTCGTAAGCCTCGCGTTTTTCTCACCGGAATGGATTATTCACTTTGGTCTCGAAATTAATGATCGTCTTGTGCCTGTAAGGTCTCCCTTTCAAGAAAGCGTTCCTTTTATGGAACTGGGTTTAACGGTAAAATATGAGTCGTTAGATTGGGGTTATTTAGGGTCGATTCACTACTTTCTCACACAGTAGTACCTTTTTTAAAGTAAAAAATAGTATAAAAATTCATTTATATTACACTTTTGTTTCCAAATTAATGATCGTCTTGTGCTTGTAAGATCTCAATTTCACGAAAGCGTTCCTCTTATGGAACTGGGTTGAACGGTGAGATAGGTATTGTTAGATGGGGTTACGTAGGCTCAATTCACTGTTTTTCTCATGCAGTTGTAGTTTTTTAAAGGTAATAAACAGTATGAAAATTCATATCCATTTTATCAACACCTAAGACCACCGGAGAGCCACCCCAATTGTATGTGGCATGGAGTGGTAACAAAGTCCCATGTAACATGCCAACATATTTCTAATTTTTTTAAAGTAAAATAGTTAATCATGCATTTGCAATAATTGTGTCCTCGAACATATGGGTAATTTTCCGTTTGTCTTTAGCTGTCATTATTTGACCGGCAAAAGGTTTTGAATATTTATTTTTTGTTTTACATTAATGCCTAAAAGCTTGGAAAATAATGAGGATGTATGCAACATTATTTATTTCATTAAGCCCTGTGCATCAAATCGTCATCAAATGCACACAGTTTCTGGTTTTAGAGTTCTCTTTTTGTTTTGATTCGGCCAATTGTTGGAATTCACCAGTTCTTTTCAAACTTTCACCAATTACATATTAATGGAAGGGTCTCTGTTAGCCTCTTAAGGAAGTTTGCCTTTCTAGTTACTCGTAAATATACCCTTAAGAACATTTCTTGTGAGCAGCAATTTCTGAGAGTGAACTTAATGTTTCTTTGAGATTTATGAAAATAAAAATAAGAGAAAAATAATATTAGTGAAAAGTAACGTTCAATCTCATTAGACGATAGTTATAAAATTTACAAGAGCAGTAATTAGAGAAAAATTTCCCCCAATAACCTAAGGTATTCCTAACGTGCGGTATGTTCTTTTCTCCCCTGTTTCCTCCACATCTTATCACTTATATTCTCTGCCGGGTCTTCATTAAATGTATGTAAATTGCTTGGACGTAATGGTTTGAGAAACTTCCCTTGGAATCCGTATCGGAGACAAGCCAGACAAGCAAGTTATTCATTATCCGTTTTACGATTGTTACAAAATTTTGAAGCGTTTAAAAGTGTGGTTTTCGATTAAGACCGTTAAAAATATTATTGCCCCTCATCACCATCCTCAAGTGAAGAAGTTGACCATTTCTTCTACCTTATTTTTTTTCATTCCCACGCTTTACAAAACATCCTATTTCCTCTCGGCCGCGTGGCTAACAGCGGAGAAGCTTTTAAACCTTTGGGAAATATCTGGCGGTGCTTTAAAAGGCTGTCATCTCTTCCAGTGGCATGGGAATATAATCGCTGGTTTTATTTCTCCCTCGGAACAAAAGTCGACTCGTTCTTCAAACGCTTGTGTATCCTTGGGGATGGTTGCGGCTACAAGGAGTTCCATTTATGAATGCCTCTCCCCACTTGTCCCAGATAAAACGTTGAGATAATTCCGATTGATGTCGTGGTACGCCGCGTAATCAGAAAGTTTTGGAATTTACGCTTTGTCGTGACAAGAAAGTGGGTTGCCGCGAGTTCTGTACCGGCAAGGGACTTAGAGGTATGGTGGTCAGGATTACGTTAAGAGTGAAATTGCGTTTTATCTCCTGGTGAGTAATTAGAGGGAAGGAATAAAAATACTTTAGTTGTATTTTGTATTCATAATTTTTCTATTCCAGGTCTAAAACATTTCCTCCAACGGTTCCATTGAACCAGTACTTATTTATATCATCGTTTTATCCTTGAACTTGGTCAATCTCGGATGAATGAGCCCCGAGAATGTCCAACTTATGGAATTCTGAACTATTGTTGAAATTTGATACGTGCTGCGAAGCGTGATACAACTTTAAGCCCCATTGGAATCCTCACATTGATCAGGACTATGTTAAATCCTCTCAACCTGTATTACGTTTAGATCAATGAATAGGGCCGATTGAAATCTGCCACCCGTGAATTATTTGCATTCATTGGTTTTGACTTTTATGGCATTGCCAAGTAGCACTGTGGTTAAAGTACTTCTAACGTCATTTTCTTGTAGCACTTCGGTGACAAAGTGAGGTGCTAGTCAAGTACTAATATACAGAGTGAAGTGAAAGTGAAAACTAATTGAGGCTAAGTAAATTAACAAATTCTTTTAACTTTATTATTTTTTCCCAGGGGAAGTCGCCGGCTTTGATGCTTGTATGTTTTCGTTTGAATTTTATAAAGAAACTTGTGTGAGAAAATTCGTTGGTGTAGAGCCTTTCTAAATTTTACTCAAGATTTTATCGATCATCCGTGTCGTGAAATTACCTGTAATTCAAACTTTATTTTCGAGTTTGAGATAAGGGAAGGCGCAATCCTTTTAGATCCTCCGGGAGTTGAAATTATACCTGTCATTATGTAGTTAATGTATTTGTCCGGAACTAAAGCCGCTGTTCACGGGCTGTCTTTGATAACAGTTTTACGATCTATTCAATCATCCTATTTTCTCCTCAGGACCCACTAATGTTTATGTGTTTTGTTCCTAAAGGAAACTTAATTTCATTGCTAATGATTGGAGTTTTATCACCTTGATGGCATTGGAATGAAAATATGTTCAAGAAATGAGAATAAAAGAGAAAATTCGATTTCCTATGGCAAAGTTAGCAAGGTACGGAATTAGGTACATTTACGAGACAAATTCGATCTAAAAATGTTAGTTTGTGATGGTCAAGCTGTTTTTTAAGCTTGGGTTTGAATAGTTGTGCTAATGAGTGGAAGTTATATGCTCCGGATTAAGCACTATTTTTAAAATTAACTACTAATGCCCGGAACAGGAGATAAAACGCATCTCTAAAAATATTCATTCGAGTTGAAGTACAAATTGTACGCTAAAACCCCAGGAATATCTGTATGCAAAAAATGGGATGCAGAATAGAAATATTATCAGGGTGTAAGAGTAGAGGTATTCAAAATGGAAGAATGGAGAGTATGTTTGTTTGTACTATTCAAGTTTTACTGAAACCGAAATAAAAAATCGAACACGACCCTGGTTTCAATTGATAATATTAATTTCGTCCTTATTCAGATCGAATTTAGGACTGTGTAGTTCTCTCTTTCATTTTACTCTTAATTCTTGATAATGATCATCTGGTCACACCTTCTTCAGTTGAGACTGCGATATTCGTCGTGTCTCAGAAGTATCATCAGGTTTTTAGTGAAAGGGGTAATGCTAACGGAAGAATGGAGTCCTGCAGTTAATTATTTACGGCATTATTTTCAACTTTGACAGAAACAACAACGAGAAAACAAACACGATACTAGCTTGAACGCATGAGCATCATCTTCCTATTATATTTCCATTAGGTTATTGTGTAGCGTTTATGCCTTGAAACCTGGTCATTTTGTTTTCTCTTGATGGTTTTCTAAGCTCAAAAGTGTGTATGGATGAATAAAAAATAATGTCATGAAGGAATCAAATAAAGATGCGTTATTTACCACGTGTAAGAACTTTTTATTACGGCCCAGGTTTCTATGTACTACATCATCCTACAACCTGGGTCGTGATTGAAATTGTCCTTAGTTATGCATCTTTTTATCCTTCCATAATGTTCAATTGTACTCACAATATCGCGTGAAACTAATGAATTTGAGTGCAATAATGTATTCACTGTGGAATACTATTTTGCTGAAGAGTTGTCATTAGCTGCAGTTAACTAGGGATGGGGGGAGGGGGGGTGCAATAACAATCTGTTTGAGATGGTAGTTCATTGTGGTACGGTATGGTATGGAATAGGTACTCGTAAAAAAACTCACGCAGTCTTCCCGATCGAGTTTTTCTCGTCGGAATATTGTTGATCGAGTTGAAATAAATCTCGATAAGAGTCGAAATAAACAATATTACGGACGCTTAAATTGTTCATCCGAGTTTTCCAAACACATCTTAAATCTCTAACCGTTAGTGATTGCACCGCGGGACTCCTTGGTCACGTGATCGAAATTACTCGCATGGTCCAAACAGTTAGTATTTCAAACATTCAGTTCAAACTAGATCAATGCTCGACGAGTTAACTTTGTGGAAGTTCATCTTAATAAAAGTAAAGAGAACTTAGTAATTTGTGGAAAATTGCTAAGTGTGGAAAATTACTAAGTTCTCTTTATTTTTATTCCGTTCAAACCCTTAGTATTTAGATTGATATTCTGATAATGATATTACATTTGTTCTTTGGGAGGTTGAAATGAAATGGTGTTAGGGAATGAAAAACAAACAAAATTTTCGGATGTTCGAAAGTCGGCGAGTAGTGTGAAGCAAACAAAAACGATTGGGGTGGCGTCGGAGAATGTTGGAGAATACGGTTGATCAGAATGCACGGATGGACCCGCCACCGCGAGAAAGGAAACTCATTACGTTAATGTGGGCCGGCTGCATCACGCGTTCCCCTCCTCTCGTCCCGCGAACAGGTAAGAGATGATTTGAGTGTAGTGATGCGGGGAAGGGTGGGAGATTACTTCGGAATAGTTCCGGAAGGTGGCACGCACTTACATGGGTGCATTCAGGCGCCAGTCCCACATTCCCCTGAAGCCCAAAGGTGCATCCATTCACTCACTCTGATCATTCACGGAGATGGAATGTGTTCAGCCAGAGTGCAGAGTAAACATTCGTCTCTACCTTCGTAGTACACCTCAAGCCACTGTAAGGATGTGCAGGAGCTGCATCCTCACTGACTGCGTAGTTAATTAAATGGGCTGGTCAGAGAGAGATGTTTACCTCTCAGAATGCACGAAGGTTCGAAAATTCTGCATACCTGCTAAACATATTATTACCAGTGTGTGGAATATATGTATGCAATTACAGTCCCGTAAGACGGGAGTACTTTGCCTATTGAGGGGATACTTTTCATCAACTGAACTGTTGGTGACTACTCACCCCCTGCCACACGCCCTTTAGGTGGCTTTCAGGGTATTTTGTAGACGTAGATGTAGATAAGGGTACAAGCATTCAGGAGTAATTCAACTAATTAGCTGCACTACCTATCGGCAAACTTAGTGAAAAGTCTCATTGGCAGCTATTATGGGAAACACTTTCAGACCGTCGATTAACATTTAGACTCAATCTACTATTTAAGTTCCAAACCGATTTATTCTCTGACGACGTTGATAATACTTTACGAAATCCGAAATACTACGTTAGATTAGATCATGAGAATAAAATTAGGGAACTAGACTGCAGAACGGACATATTTAAAATGTCATTTTTCCCGTGAACGATAAGGGACGATAACAGCTGCTAATTAGACTTTTATCTGGGTTTGTCAATAGGTAGTGTAGCTTGTAGTAAGTAGTAGTACTCCCTAATACTTGTCTCCTTATCTGATATCTATTACTAACAGCACGACGTGAATGTTTTCAGCATAACTCTTGAGTCTCTGTCCATTTGTGTAGTTGCAAAATTCAAATACGTATACAAAATATATACATGTATATTAACGGTCCCTCTCCATTGGGAGCATATCTGTAGTGTAGTGCATGCTTGTGAGGCTTCGCCTCGTGACACGAGTTAGCGATTTATGCTAATTCATAATTAGCCGTAGTTACGCTAACTTTAGGGTATAATGTAATGCTAGCTGGTGACTGCTAACCCCCTGCCACACACCCTTGAGGTAGCTTGCAGGGTATTTTGTAGAAGATTATGATCTCTCATTGTCAGTTAGACTCGCATGAACGTGAAGTCTACGTCTTCTCATGGTTAACGTAAACCGGGCATTGTTAAACCGAGCCTTTATACACATGCATGCATGCCTGTGCGATTATTCGATTAATTGAATCGTCGATTCAATTATTTTTACAATTGATCGATTATTTCAGCGAATCGATGTCCATTGCGGTAACTGACTCGATTGTCGATTTTTTTCAAGTGTCAATTGTTGAATTGTCAATTGTTATTCGATTCATAATTATTGTCCGGTATTCGATTGATTGACGATTATTGATTCGCTATGGATTGCAAATTGTACGCTTGAACTGTTCGCTTTCGCTCGACGCCGGCCGATGGCCGACGCTGCTGATGTTTGCTGCTCGCTCTTGCTCAGCGCCCGGCCTCGGCCCTCCTGCTACCGTACAGGAGATATTCAGGGAGGAAATGGCTAAGTTCAGGGGCATTCCAAACGTGAGGATGGAGGTTGCGGTGGTGGTGGGAGAGGGCCACCACCTAGCCCTCCCTCCAGAAGGTAGTAAGAAAATATCTAGCTATCCCGGTAACTAGCACTGCGTCCGCGATGTTGTTCAGTCTCGGTGGGAACATTGTCATCGACACATGCCAGTGTCTGTTAGATGAACACGCTGAGGATCTCATCTGCCTGTCTTCAAATAGCGATCTATTCCTTTAATTTTAATTAAAGCTAACTGATTGAATTAGTTTGTTGTTTTTCAAATTAGTTTATTCATTCTTCTCATTGCCAAAGGAAAGCCTTTGAAAAGCACAATCCAATTGAGTCCTGTCAATTAATTGGTTGATGTCAATTAATTGAGCAGTGCCAATTAATTGACACCCATTTCGATGTCAATTAATTGGCCTTTGTCAATTAATTGAATGACTTCAATTGTCATTTCTTCAATTCCCGACAATTGAATCGACCACATTTCCAATTATTATTATGATTGACGATATCGATTTTTTCGATAAACGCACAGGCCTACATGCATGCACGTGACATTTTGCCCGAACAAGGTTACAACCGTGTATCCGTTATCGTGAAAATCTCGCCACCACCAATCGTCCGCCGTGGAGAGGGAGCGTATCTCTGGGAGATGCTTGTCGGAGGATGACCGGTGAGGTGACGCGGCGATGACTCAGGCCCTTCCCCGTCTCAATTCTTCCACCCATCCCCTCAGAACTCTCTGCTCCAGCATTCATTCTCCGCTTCCCTCCGACACCCCTTTCCCTCCCCTCCCGCTCTACGTGTTTCCGCACACTTCTCGCCCTACTGCACCTCTCCCCCTCTTGTCCTTCGTCCTAGCGCCGCAGACCGTGTAGCGATGTCTCACACCTCGCCCCGAGTCGTTCGTGGAAAAGCGAGAGCTCCAGCTGGAAAGGCCCCAAGGGGGCGGAGAATGCTTATACTCGAGAAAAATATGCACATAGCGCCTGGGCCGATGGTGACGTCATTCCTCCCCAAGGCGTCCTCACCCGCTATCGTTTGACTCAACCCTTGAATGTATCTCGAATTCCTCGCTCGGATTTCTTCCTCACGCGTGCGTCGCAATAGTCGAGTTTTCGACTCACGTCTCATGGACCCTCTCGCTTTGCTTATTCACGTCCATGTTGTTCTCGGAGGATTACTGTGTGGTGTGAAGCCGTGAAGGGCGATTTGGTGTCAGCGTGGGTGGGATTAGATGACTCCACAAGCAGCCATGCATTATTAGTAAAATAAACGCTATCATACATATACAGCTACATCTACAAAATACCCTGAAAGCCACGTAAAGGAAGTGTGGCAGGGAATGAGAAATCATTAACAAGCATTACTCTATACCCTATGTAACTACTATCTACTCTTAAGTCTCAGTCCATTTGTGCAGTTGCAAAATACATATACTAACCTCGTCCCTCTACCATTGGGAGCATATCTGTAGTGTAGTGCATGCTTGTGAGGCTTCGCCTCATGACAAGCATTAGCGATTTATGCTATTGCATAATTAGTCGTAGTTACACTAACTTTAGGGTACAGTGTAATGCTTGCTAGTGACTGCTCACCCCCTGCTACACACTCTTGAGGTGGCTTGCAGGGTATTTTGTAGATATAGATTTACATCTACGAAGTACCTTGTAAACCACCACTAGGATGTGTGGCACAGGGTGATTCCACACTAGGCATGTCCATTTCAAATCAGGACCTCACATGTTCCCCCGGCCGCTAGTAAAATTAGGGAACTAGACTGCAGAACGGATAGATTTAAGATGTCTTTCTTCCCACGAACGATAAGGGACCATAATAGCTGCCATGAGACTTTTATCTAGGTTTGTCGTTAGGTAGTGTAGCTCTTAGTAGTAGTAGTACTCCTAATACTTGAATCCTTATCTGTTACCTAGTACATACTAACAGCACGCCTAGCATGTTTTCTACATGGGTCTTGAGTCCCTGTCCATCTGTGTAGTTGTAGAATGTATGTATATTGACGGTCACTCTCCATTTTGATGACATCTGTAGTGTAGTGTTGCATGCTTGTGAGGCTTCGCCTCGTGACAAGCATTAGCGATTTATGCTAATGCATAATTAGTCGTAGTTACACTAACTTTAGAGTATAGTGTAATGCATGTTGGTGATTACTCACCCCCTGCCACTCACCCCCGAGGTGGCTTGCAGGGTATTTTGTAGATGTAGATGTAGGCGAGACCAAAAATCAGTCAGGAGAACAGTGCGCAGTCGAACCAGAAACTGGGAGAGTGCTACGTATAGGAACATGCAAACATGTGGTACACTGGTAAAGAGACAACTACTGGTTAATAATACTATTTATAATAATTTATGAATACTACGAGATACTAGTTATGCAGAAAAAAATAATGCCATACATTTATATCTACATCTACGAAGTACCGTGCAAGCCACCACGATGGTATGTGGCACGGGGTGATTCCACACCACGCATGTAGCACTCGTCCCAACTCAAATCGGGACCACGCACGTTCCCCGGCCACTAGGTGAAGACCAAAAAGGTGGGGTGAGTCCACTTTTAAGGTGGGGTGAGGTGTTAATAATGATGTTATTTTATTAATCACAAGTATAAAGTCAACTCTACGTGATCTATCTACATCTACAAAATACCCTGCAAGGCACCTCAGGGGTGTGTGGCAAGGGGTGAGTATTCACCAACATGTAATGCTTGTTTGTGAACACTCACCCCCTGCCACACACCCCTGAGGTGGCTTGCAGGTTATTTTGTAGATGTAGATGTATAACACTTTACATATTCGAGAAATTACCGGTCAAGCTAATCGTAAATTGGGATTTTTTAAAAGAGTACTTGGCAAGTGCGACGATAAAGTTAGGGAAATCAGCTACTTCACACCCCTGCCCCCCACTGCCACACACCCCTGAGGTGGCTTGCAGAGTGATTTGTAGATGTAGATGTACTTCTCCCTCGTTAGACCCCACTTGGAATATGCTGCCAGTATTTGGGATCCTAATGAGATAGGCTTGGCAACTGAGTTAGAACGCGTGCAGCGAAGATCGGCAAGATACGTTAAAGACCGTTATGATAATCTCGTTAGTGTTACTGACCTTTTGCAGCAACTGGGATGGGAAACGCTTTCAGACCATTGATTAAAATTTAGACTCAATCTACTTTGTAAGTTCCAAACCAATCTATTCACTGACGACGTTGGTAATATTTTACGAAATCCGACATAATACGGTAGTACCTATTTAAAAGTCTCATTGGCAGCTGTTATGGTCCCTTATCGTTCTCGGGAAAATGTCATTTTGAATCTGTCTGTTTTGAAGTCTTAATTCCCTAATTTTATTCTCATGATCTGATCTACCGTAGTATGGTTGGTTTTTTTGGCTATTCAATTTTATTTTAACACGTTTCCTAATGGAACACGTGATATATTTCGAAATTATTTTAATACATATGTACAGATTTTCATTTAAACGCGGAATAATACATTTCTTATTACTGTAATTGTTCCTAAGAAATTTCGGTGTTACGCCGAGTCCAAACCGAAAACAACATATTTAAATATAACTTCGTCTACACGTCGAATATCGCTCAGTCATAACTAGATTTTATGAAGGAAAAAAAATTAAAATATAATTCTTCTATCATTCCCATTACTGCCTGTACGGTGAGTTCTAATGCATAAGCAGATCCACTTATGTGTCATGTCATCCAAGACTTTTTTCGACTTAAATATTTATTAAAATGAGCACTTAAATGACCCACGATAACCGCTCCAGCCACCTTAATGTGTATTTTAGGTAAATAATGTATTTGTAAGGAAATGTCTCCTCCAATATGGGTTCTAGTCATCATTCCCTCATGTGGGATGGAAACTGCACTAATACATCCCGGGGATCACTTATTAAAGATCAAACATGCTAACATGCAAAGAGTGCAAAAATTATTACAAAATTACTGACTCATAGAACTTACAAGTAATAGCATTAGATTTTTATTCATAAATTAAAATGTAAAAAAGAACATCTCTACCTATCGGAACCATTTATAGCTCCGATGACACCTATTATAGTCTCTGATCGTTCGCGGATTAATTGGCATTTTAAGCATATCGACCCAGCAATCTAACATAGTTCATGCACGTGGTTTATCCTACCATTGTGGCACGTTAATACGTTCTTAACGACTTCCGAGAACATTCCGCGGAGAAATTATCATACTGGAAGTAAAACACTGATGTTGCAGTTTTCCTCAAGTAATTGTTTTATTTCACGACTAGTTTCGACGTATTGCGTCAAGTGATACTGCGTCATTATCAAGTGGTAATGACGTAGTATCACTTGATAATGATGTACGACCATTTGATCATGGCGTAGTACGTAGAAACTAGTCGTGATATAAACCTATTAACTGTAGAAAACAGTGTTTGGCCTTCATAATGGAACAGTTCCATCATTTCAGCCCGGGATTGTTTCTGGAATATCATACGCCTTGACTGGGACTCGAACTCGGATACCTCAGTATAAATCCGAGAGCTTTAGCCAGTACGTGGCGTGTAACAGTTTCGTCAATTTCCCCTGAGGATTGTTGCTTTCTTTTGACGAGAGATCGCCGCATGGTGTTCAAAGCTTGCCTTAAACCTCGAGAGCGGTGGCGCAAACAGCACGTTTTGACTTCTTATTTGACATATGTCCGGCAGTCTAAAACATCTAGTACTTTTAAAACCCACAACAATCCGCTTGGGAAAATGACGCCTCGGTAGCTTAACTGACTAAAGCACGCGGCTTCATATCTTGGAATCCGGGTTCGAGTCTCGGTGGAGGCAAAAACGGAATTTTTACACTTATGTGCACTTGTGGGAGCACTTATGTAAACGGTATTATCGTGGCTAGTACCGGTATCTTAAAAATTTGTCTCCGGAGAAGTAAAAAGCCTCAAATTTACTTAACTTTGAAGTTGTTTGGAGGCTAATCTGTGAAAGGATACGCGAGTAACCCCAAAATTTCTTTGAGAAAGGACAGAGGTAGTATGGTAACATGAGAGACGCGTAATAATATAGTTGCGTCTCGTATCCGAGCCAATGATGGACATTAAAATGGGACACCCTCAGGAGCCAAAATTATAGTTCTTTCCTCAGCCTCCCATGCCACCATCTCGTCTCGAGAGCATACATAGCTTTCACGAAACGGAATATCAAGCGGAGGGCACACAATGCACTTGCCTCTTAGCTGGAGGCATGATTTATGCCGGGATAATAGTATAACGAGCGGTTAGACTCTCTCAGTTCATCTCGGACTTCTTAACCTGGCGGTTTGAAAGAGACGTCTCGGGAAATGGAGGCGGACGCGAGATGATCAAACATGTATTTTATCTCGCACCCAAATCAGTCACACACATATTCTCTTGAAACCTGAGACCTTTTCCTTCTAACTCGTTAAGGATGACTATATGAGCCCTCGACCGAGTCCTGTTAGACGGAATTACTTCCGAAGGACGGGGATGAGTAAGCCCTTTTTAGGAGTAAACGATGAGAGTTCTTTTGACGGCAGCGAGTTCTCGAGATGTGGATGAGCGTCACTCAAGGATGCAGTCCGTTGAGTGGCCCGGACTTGTCGTCGCTGCTTCCGGCCAGTAGGTACGGACCGCGACACTTCCCACCAAACAGACGATATCCTGACTTCCTGTTAGGCAACCGTCACGTCGCCGTGCTGTGTAGACTGTCGGAAGGAGTCATGCAATACAACCTGGAATGTCCGCTGGTTTCTACTGGCGCCAGTAGGGCGACGATGTGGACACGTCAACTTCATGGTGATGGGTGATTCCACCCGAGACGTGCACTGACCGTCGAACACACTGTCGTACTGTTATTAGCAATTTTACTGAATACTTTTTTGTGCTGAATAAATCAATGTACGTGGAAGGAACTCCACATGAAAAACTGCTTTTAAACATCATTCTACTCATTTATATCCATCCCTCCTCCTAAATTAAAACGCCTATTTCGCAAGTTAAAAAAACTAAAGCTTACACAAATGTACGACGGTCTCAGACCGTCGATTAAAATTTGGCATTAATCTTTTCCACGTCCCAAGCCGATCTCTTTTCTTGCGATTTCAATACAATTTTACGAACCTGACTTTGTGCAATAGATTAGATCATAAGAATAAAATTAGGGTAATGAGGCTGCAGAACGGACAGGTTTAAAATGTAATTTTTCCGCGAAGGATAATAGACCATAATAGCTGCCAATGTTTTCTATAGGTTTTTCGATAGGTAGGTTAGCTAATAGGTTGATTTGCTCCCTAATGTTTGCTTCTAAATCTGCAACGTGGTACTAACAGCACTTTTCGCATGCTCCTTGTATGGATCTTATATATCAGTGCATTAATGTAGTTGCAAAATACATTTCTTGAATGAATCTTGTGTATTTGTGTATCTATGCAGTTGCGAAATTCATTTATACAAGTAGTTTCGGTAATAATGGAAGAATACCCATAATTTAGTGCATTTTGGTGAAATTTCACCTCGTAGAAAGCATTTATAGATTTTTGTCAATGCATTAATTGCCGTCGTTTCCTTAAATTTACTGTGGTATAGTGTTGTGCATGTTGGTGATAGCTCATCTCGTGCAACACACCCTTAAGGTAGCTTGCAGAGTATTATGCAGGTGTTGATAAAGACCTACTCTGTTGAAAGATTTCACACTAATTGAGCTACAATTCCCCAGACGAAATATTTAACGATTTGCTCGATCACTCGTATTCCTTGAAACTCTTTAAATATGCTTCATATTGATAATCTTTAAATAGGTGCTAATAATTTCATATACTTAAATATTCTCTGAAGGTAGTTTGAGAGTGATATAATTTCTCGTAAAATTCAATAAATTTGGCCTCATCATAAAGAAAAATATCTCATATTTCCAATGAAAACAAAAGATCAGCCACTTACAAATATACTTATCGAGGTATTTGCCAAAAAATAATATCCATTTTCCATGGGAAATGGTGCGGATATACACTCCAGTGAGGCTTAATTAAAAAAAATGAGGAATTTCTTACGGATAGATCTCGCCAGAAATTTAAAGGTTGTATTTTGTATTAATTCTCAACTATATTTTAAAATAAATCAATTACGCACCGCAGTAATTGCTACAGAGTCGCAAAAAAGTCTTCAGTTGTGAAGTCCATACTGCGTGAAAAAAATTAGTCAAGCTAAAGATGTATGCATACATATTTAGTTAATAACTGAGGTGATCAGTCATATTAAACAAAATATTTACGCTATTAATGTTAAAATTTTGACTTTATGTTCCTTACCCTGCTGAAGTAAATAATTCCAATATGATGTCTATTATGACCAGGGAAAAACCTCGCTCAAACCACCACGTACCTACGTGGAAAGAGATTCAACATGCAATACGGCTTCTAACCATCATTATACTCATGTGGGATGCACTCTGAACTCATAAATGACGGGGACCTTATGTCAGAGTACAGTCAGACTGACATGTATAAATCATTACAAACTTACTAGAACACAAAAAAAAAATTATTTAGCATCTAATGCCGAAATTGAAATTGCGAAAACTCAATAAAGTAAGCATTAGATATTGGGAATGCATGAATTTAGGAAAAGCAGATGCGACGCTAGTGCGGTTGGGATAAACATAAGTTAATCTTTTCCCAATAATCCCTTCGTCACGACCTTTTGCTGGCATGCGGGGCACAACACAATTTGAGGTTATAGGACGGACAGGTTTAAAATGTATTTTTTCCGCATACTACATATTAGAAAAAACAATTGGTGTGATCAAAACTGCCGGATGAAAATGGTAACGATAGTTTACGTTGGTTATTTATCATTTTTTATTTCAGTAAGGCATCCTAATTTTATGATGTTTCATGTGTCGGTAATTTTGTAATAATGTTTTCACACATTGCCTGTCAGGATGACTGGAAGTTAACAGGTTGTCCCCGTGGAGTATAAGTGCCTGCCCAGTATCAGTAACAAAATAGTGGAGTGAGTGGTTGAGAGGAAGGGGTAGAAGGAGAAAGTCATGGTTTAATGTGGCGGAAAAGACTCTTAAGAGAAGGATTGTTAGGACCCTTTAAGAATAAGAGAATATGCATGAAGCTTTGCGTGGATGTGTTGGAAGCAAAGCAGGTTTGTGGCAATGCAGGCAATATGGAGGAAATTATAGAAATGGAATCCAGTTTTCTAGGATGATTTCGAGGTTACCGGGACTAGCCACGGTAATACTTCTGCACCCGCAAGTGCACACCAGTGCAAAACTCCACGGAGGAGAAATCATTCGCCTTGACCGGGACACGAACCAGTAACCTTCGATATTCAGTCAAGTGCTTTAGCCAGTTAAGCTACCGAAGCGTCCTACTCCCCTGTGGATTTTTGAGGGCTTTAAGGTACAGTCCTGCTCAAAAAAATCTTACCACCTCCGAGCAGAAAAATTTCTGTCCCAAGTTGACGGCGATGTGACAACGTGGCCGAACCATGCCCCCTTGCGCGGGAAAGCAATATGCGCCGGGAACGGAACAAGGGCCTGTACCTTGTTTGAGCAATATATCAATTCACCTCGAATTTGACCTCATTTTAAAGAAAAAACTCATCTTTCCAATTATATCACAATATTATCTCCTTGCCGAACTACATATCAAGCCACTTGCTTAAAAAATATAAGCTGTTTTATATGTGATTGATTACTGTGCGATCCAGAGGGAGACTATTGGAAAAATAGGGATTTATAACGCTTAGATTTCATAAAAAACTAGCGGTGTGTAGTTCGTAAGTTTTATTTATTGTTCACAAAAATTAATTTTGGCATAATTGCAAAAAAAACCTTCTGTTATGGCGTTTTCACCGTATGGCATGAAAAAATGAGTAGAGGTAGTGACTAATGTAAATATATTTATTTAGATGCTGAGAATTTTTGTCATGTAATACTATAGTTTTGCGACATTAATATTACAATATTTACTTCATACAGATGTTAAAACTAAAAACTGAATTCGAATATGGTCTTCATTATGACAGGGAAAACTTCGCTCAAACTACCTTTGCACAAACTAGGAACAAGTTGTGCAGGACTACCGGACATATTATGTCACAGAAGTAGTGCAAAGCGTATGTTTAACGCTACCGTCCCCACGGTTTGAGGGTATCCTTCGACTATCGTCGAGAATATTTTTCCGTCAGTTATCCATTTCTAACGCCGAGAATTGTGTTCTTTTGACTGCGCCTAGCTCGATAAGGAGTGTCGTGATGTGTTTGAATGTATGCATGTATATTTTGTTAACGGGATGTGTGCGTATGCATAGTCAAAATCGAGAAGTGAGAGAAAGTAATGGGTGCTCGTAAAACATTTTCCTTTGGCGTGCTCCGCTAAGGATAGGGCTGCATTGATACAACGGTTCGACGTATATAGAACCATTTACCACTTTCACCGCTCGATAGAAGGGACGCTATCCTCTTCTCTTTATGGGTCCCGAGAGAATGCTTTGCGAAAACGATAAAAATGAAGGCAAGGGTCTCCGACCGTTCTTGGAACCTTTTTTCACCCTTTGACGTCATGGATCGGGTTCCACGTGCATTGAAGGTGACCGATGAATTTGTCTTGAAGCAACGCGGAGTAATGGGATGGAGATAAAAACAAAGGATAAATGAAGTCGAGATGGTATGTAAAACAATTTATACTCAATATTATTTAAGGTATTTTTTCGCTATATATTAAAAAAATGGATTTAAATTGGATTTTAAATAGCGATACGACCGTAACGCAATTCAGGCACCAACTTTAATTTCTTTTCGAGGTGTTAGTGAACTAAAAATGTTGCTCTCTAGATAGTTGAACTACCAATTACGGAAGAAAAAAGAAAGATACGGTGAGGGGAGTAGTCTAAGCGAAAGAGACAATCTACCGGTAGAAGATTGTTCTAAACCTTGGCATCACTAAAATGGAAGTAAGAAAGAAAGCCGCTAGAACATATGTATGAAGCGTGTTCCGTTATGATGTAGTCTCTTATATGGTAAGGGTTGTGTGATAACATCGTCAGAACAGAGAAGAATATACGGTAGTGAAAATGCTGTGCTGTTGTGGAAGAATTATAAACATCACTTGTATGAAGAAAATCACTAAGCCTTACGATGAGTGAGGGAGGAATTCGTTAAAAGAAAAAACTACGGAGTAGAAGATGCAAACTTATTGGCAACATTTATAAGGCAACTCAGCCTCGTGAAGACAATGATGGCAGGAAAATGAATGGGAAGGATTACATTGGAAAAATATGGATGGAGCACTTGAAGAAAAATATGAGGGATGATAAAATAAGGAAGTATGAAAGAACAAAGAGGTGACGGAGTGCATTTGAATGGCTGCAACTAAAACAATCTTTTCGGATCGACGGCTGCTGCTGATGATAGTGACGGCAGCGATTTATTGCGATTACTTTCCCGACGAAATGCGCTCGTTGGTGTGAAACGGGTGCATGGGTTGAGATCAAGAAGAACGGCAGAGAGTATGGCGGTACACCTCTTCAATTTCCTTCTGCCATCCATTCATACCAGGCGCCGCGCCGAGCCGACATGCCCGCTTGCCTCCCCCGGTCTCCATCTAATCTCCCCGTCCGACTACGACAACCGATCTATCAAGTGCTTCAGGAAGAGTACGAGGGCGATAAAATCACGTCCCTTTTAGAACAACCGCCCCGGAGAGTATCCATCCCATCGGCAAGGAAAAAAGAAGAAGCCTTTAACGCGCGCTTCCCTCCTTGCTCGCTGCAACAATTGAATTAATCTCAAGACCACGCGACAGACGGAAAGACGTGGTGAAATGCGACGGAAATTAAGACAAATCACGGGGAGGGCAACAACACGGAGGCCAATGAAATTATCGAGGGAGGGAGGAAGAATGAGGCAAAGAGAAGGCACCGTCTCTTAAAAGGACCGGGGTCGTTTGGTCCTTAATGGGAGCGGGGAGTGCCTTATGGTGGCCCTGAAAAGGACCACGGAAAAATAAATCTCTGTACATCCTGGAAATTGGTTCAATGCATTCTCGCTAACGTAATTCAACTTCTAATATTTTTACTAATAGGCATAATTTCCTCCGAGATACTACCCAAGTAATTGAATTGTCTTAACTGATCCAGTTTGAGCCCAAGATAGAAGGACATGAACTTAATTAATTTCAATTTTGTTACCTTGGTAGCATCTCGGAGGGCGATGGGTGTGGTTGTAGGTTTTTTTCGGAGGATTTCGTTTGCGAAAGAGGCGTTGTCTCATAGGAGAGACTGATTGAGAGGGGCTTCATGTATACTATGTACATGCGTATGTATTTTATGGGATATTCGAAGTTTGGAAGTGAAAAGGGAAAGAAGAGGCAATACGTAGAAGAGATTGTCCTAACGGGGTGCTATTTTCTATTCTCTGGGATTTTTTATTTTTCACAATAGTGAAAACTGGTATCGCTAAAAAGCAAAGAAGTCTTCTCAGTAAATTCCTCACAGCAACCACATCATCCATTAAGGGAATGGATCTCTCATTAAAATACTATGATACAACGAGGTATTGGGCATACATTCAGCAGATGAAAATCAATGGAAATATTGATTGTGAAAAGGGCATTGGCAGGTTCTTTTGGAGATTCCTAGGAGTAAAAAAGCTTAAAGGACCCAGTGGGGCAATACGACGTGCAAAAAACGCCTGCAAATCACTGCTGTTGTATTATCTGATATTAAGTTAAATCCTAATTTGAGAGGCTTTACCTTGTTTTGGTCTTAAGCCGATGTCTCACTGTAAAGGTTTGTTGATGAAAATGCGAGCAAACGTATTTGAATATTGTGTGACAAACTGAATTCGAGGACATTGTATTTTGGTTCCAATTTATCAGTGAATCAATCAAGGTCCTGAAATCAAATTAAATGTCTTCAAATTCTCCCTGTAATACTATACTCAAACCCATTTGGCCCCTTTTTTTGTAAAATTTTGACCTTGGGGGGAGACTTTAGAACTTTAAATCAAGCGTTGTTTGTTGTTTTGTGGGTAACAACATTTTTGCATTTCATGCATGCTAAATTATAGCTAAAGTACACAGCAACTAGACAGAATGTATAATCCTGTATTGACACATTCTCGAGTATTTTGACCGAAGACTGATATTATCTTTATGGTTATACTGTTGGATTAATGATCGAGTAATTTTCACCTTCCCCGTCAGGGTATTATGCCCACCAAGTTGTCCAAGCCGGTATGTGACACGAAAAAAGCGTGTCGTCTCTTCCCATTGTATGCCAATCTCTGCTGCATACGCTTTGAACTCGGAATTTTTCCGAGTTATGCTTGGTATTTTTAACCCTCCTTGTGAGGATTCAATTCGCCCGAGGTGTATTCCGCATGACGTCTAACTAGACGAAGAAGTAGCCGAGTTTCCTAAGGAATCGGCAAACTTCCCCGGTGCATCATCAAGAAGGAAAGAAAATTCTTGGGAATATGAAAGTAAAAACGTAGAAAAACTGGGAAATAAGATGCTATGATGGAGATAGAAAATATCCAAGGTTGTCAAAAGTATCCTTTACTAACCTTGGAAAATATCAACATTCAATTTTAGTAATGGAAGACGACAGAAATACGGTCTTCTACCAAGCGAACTTTAGCCGCTTTGGATTCTGCTGCTTCTCCTTTTTTGAATGTATTACGTCCTCGAAATGGGGTCAAATAATATGTAACTTTGCTTAATGGAAGCGAATATGAATTATGATATTACAGAGTATGAGTCTAAAGACTGAAGTTTTACTGGTCACGGATTATGGGCTCTGAAATAGCTCCTTGGATGGAGAAAACAGAAACAAATGGGAAGATTAATTGGAAAATACATAAAAACAAACTGGAAAACTAAACGCAATAGCAGAGAATCGATTAGAAAAATCTTTCCATTTACGAGTATTGTGATGCTTTCCCGTGTTTAAAACTGCTCGATTATTTTCTTGATCCAATTCTTTTCCAGCCTTTAAATTAATAGCATTCTCACAGGCTTTTTTATCACCTCAGAAATATATTACGAAGTGGCTCTTCTTTAAGTTTTTCTCCAGTGTTAAACACTCTAATCTAAATGATTCGGAAGTTTTAAATTAGTATATTTTTAACCTTCCTCATGAGAATTTCATGCGCCAGTGGTGTATTCTAAATGAATTCTAACGAGGATGAAGCAGGCGAGTTTTCTAAGGAACCGGAGGAATCTAAGGCCGCACGTCTCCGGTGCACCATCTAGGCTATTAAAAGGGACGTAGTATGTACCCTAACCGGGAGACGACATGAGGATGTCGGTGTGGCTCTAAGTTGAAAAAAATATATGAAGGAATGCAACGGGGGACCGGGAGGACACCTTTGACCTCTCGACCCGCTCGCTTTGCAGCGCCCGACAGCCACCTTCGTCGACTCATCTCCCTATTCCGTCTCATAGTGGAAAGTGGTTGTCGTTTGACCTCCGCACCGTCCACCCCTGTTCGTCTTCCGTGACGCGTTGATGCCGCCTGTGCCTGAGGAAGAGTACGCCGACGCGTAATAGTCCCTCCCTCGGGTTAACTGACTCACTTACTCCCTCTGACGACCAAGAAGGAGAAAGCGCCCTGCATCGAAGGAGTTCTCGACAGACGGTGCGTCATTAGTCAAGCTCACGTCTCCCGCCTATTTAGGTAATTTGAGCGTGATTTTTCCATAGTCATAGCATAGAGGTTTATTTTAAAATTTAAGAGCATAAAAGCATTAAGTTTGTAAATGGTAAAATTATTGTGGTTGTAGTGATTTTCGTTTGTGTACAGATTTGCGTGAAACTTAGCATACGTGTTCTCATTAGTGATATGTGTTGATAAAAGTGAAAAAATTGCATCCTAACTGGGAGAGAATCTCGAGAACACCTTACATATGTTATCCGCCGGGAAAACACCAGATCTTATACATTTCATCTTTTTATAATCGTTTCTAACAAACATCAAGGTGTCACGCCGATTCGAAAAAAAACGTTTAAATAGAATTTATGCGAAAACTTTCGATTTTTGCGCCGAAAATGGTCATAACACTCTTTATACAGGGGTAAAATTTCAATATATTCCTTGTATCATACACAGTATTGCCTATATGAGTGAGTCCCACCGTTAAACAGATGAACCTGAATTAAATGCGGTCCTAGAACTATTTTTGACTTACTTGAAAAATTATTCAAATGTGCGCTCAATATCCCACATTACCGCTCCAGCCACCTTAAGGTAGTTATAGCGAAATTTTTCCTTAGTCTTATCTGAGAGATTTATTGTAAAATTTAAGCACTTACGAAAAGCATTAAGGCAATATTAATGACGCAGTTACTTTCTTTTATATAACTGAAATTCCAGCTCCCTAATACCGTCGCAACCGAAGGATTTTTTTTGCGATTTTGTAAAAAGTATTGCAGCTAGTAGAAGAAATGTTTTTTAATACTTGAGTGACCATATGAGCTCCGAGTTCCGTTATTTTCCCTAGCAATCTGTGTGCCAGAACTCCAAAATATTGTGGTAAATATTTTATGGAGTGCATTGCAGTACGTAATCACAGGAAACCGGCTTTAATATTTTGGCAAATGTTTGGAAAATATTGCGGTAAGCGGCTGGCATTTTGGTATCACTGGAAGGATGAGGTATTTTCCTAATTAATATGGCCAAGTTCATTAAATTTTATGCGCAGTGATATCTCGCTTGTATAAGCTTAAAGTACTGTTAAACTAAAAGCGAAACATGGTGGCAGTTTCCTAGGAGGGCCTTTACAGTGGGAGAGTATTTCCTACGACCTGCCACAGCACGGTGGAATAAGGTTATCTCCACGTTTGACTTTCATTTTTGCCAAGCTCGCAAAACATTATTGCAAACTTAAAAATGCTCAACAATATGCCATTCACTTAAATCTAATTTTTAGATGGTCTTCTTCGATGAGTTGTGAAGTATTTGAGTGTATTTTAATGCTGGTTTGTTTGGATCGTAACCGTAGTCTTGAAACGCGATACTGACACTTTACCGCCCCTTTCAAGTTTAATACTGTTATGTTGGCATTTGGCATTGCTACCTATAATCTCCACTCCGATCCCTAGCCGATCCTTTATACATGATCCTTCACGCATTTAACGATATTCCAATGATATGTTTTCTTGACCTCTTGTATTATACGGTGCAAATATCAGGAGTTTTAGGTCAAATAATAATTTTTTTTTCAAACTTCTGCCAACGCTTCGGATGTTTATTTATCCATCTTTAGGGCTTTAATTAAATGATGCATAATGAAAAATGTTTTTTTTACAATCCATTTTTGATGACAAAATGGTTTAAATATGTAATTAACTGTCATTAAGAAGAAAAATATATGGACATATTCAAGATTATGTTACCTTTCAAGTTTGTTGATGTTTTATTTAAAAGTTTAATTTGGTTGCTTGGTTTTATTTCTTTGTTGAAAAATTATATTTCATTTATTAAATTAACATTGTAAATAAATCATCAACAAACTTGAAAGGTAACATAATCTTGAATATTTCCATGTGTTTTTCTTCTTTACTGTTAATTATATATGTAAACCGCCATGTCACCAAAAAAGGATTGTAAAAACATTTTTCATTATGTATCATTTAATTATAGCCCTGAAAATGGATAAATATATATCCGAAACGTTGGCAGAAGTTTAAAAAAATATTAATAGACCTAAAACTCCTGATATTTGCACCGTATTTAACGTTATTCTTCGCATTGGCTACTTCCACTATGTTTCGATACCACTATATTAAGTCAGTTACCATCAAAATAAATGTTTGTGTGATAGCGTATACATAATTTATGATAGTTTATACAAAATCGTGTACTCAATATGGAGACTGTATTACTAGTTTCCGCAGCGTATTTTGACTACGCACCCATCCATACATCGGACTGGCCAAGAAAATTCCTCATAAAAAACCTTTATCGATGGAGTTTTAAAGAGAGGTGATCTCTCTCCTGAACGTCCAGAGCGACTCTTTAACCGTCCCTTGAAAATAAGCTTTCAGTTCAGGTTCAAAACTCAATCGTAGGAGGTGTCTCCCGTCAAAAGTGTGTTATAGTCGGGACGGTAATTACTCCATTCGATAGGCTTTCCCTTCGACGTCTTCCGTATAATCTCACTTCAATCCCCAAGACTCCATCCGATCTTCCCTCGCCGCCTTCTCGTCTCGAACAGCGGGACTCGTTTGAATTTTGGTCCGTGTGCGTAATGAAGGCGTATTTCCGTCACCACCGAGGAGATTAGCTTCGAATTTATTCGTGGCAATCATTTCCTGGAGAAGGATTTAGTTAATTTTTTTCTCTCAAACTGGATGGACAAGCTGAGAGGAAAATTATAACTAATTGGAAAAAGATTTCCCACGGGTGATGGGGTGTTGTTTTTTTATTACTCGTGAAAATCCCAGCTGTTTGCCTTGAATCCATGTTCACGCACGTATTTGGAGAGTTACTCGGTGGGATCGTAAATGTTCGCCTTTTATGTCATGTTAGTGAATTATTGCTGTCAACCTTAGCTATTTTAATAGTGTGATTAGTTTGTTTCTCACAATTTGCGCGGGACAACTTTGGGATTTCGACGTTGTATCACTTCAACGTACCTTATTTCTTTTGCATGCTTAAAATCAGGGTTGACAAGATTAAGGTGGCTCTATACTTCCGAGCCAAATCATTTTGTGGTAGAAGTTCCACGGGAAATCGCGGAAGTGGCGCTGGCAAAAGTTAAGTTTCCGGCGACGGACTTCATCAGTGACATCTTCGCTCGCCATTGCTTGATCTGTTTTCCTCGCTTAGGTCGTAAGGGGTTGCAGTTACGGAAACTGCATTAATATTTGTTAATTGTTTGCATAAATGAAGAAAAAGTCTTCACTCTGAGTGGATTGAAATCCTCGTTCCAGATTCTAGCCTTCGCAATGTCCAACGGAATATTACTAATAATTGGGAAATTATGTTAATTTTTAATAAAAAAGAGAAATGAGCTTTGTGAGAACATTATTCCATTCATGAGGAGCAGCAAATGATTCTTCATATAAAGAGGATAAAATACTATAAGTCTTCAGCTATTACGGTGAAGCCGTTGCAGGGAAACAGGTAAACGTCTGGAACGAGTGTTTTAGCCCATTGTATAGAAATAACAAAAATAAAACAAATTTAAAAAGGACGTTTTCCGTACGCTGCTAACATAAAAACCTGCGGAAAGCTTATTCGAATGAAAAAAAATAGGCAAAATAAATAGAAAATTGACAAAGTTGGCAAATTTTTGCAGGCCCTTGATTCTTCATTCAATTGATGATTTCAGTTGAATTGATTCAGATTCTTCATTCAATTGATGAAATTCAGACGCTTTCCTATTTCGGCTTCTTCACCCATGCGCACATCACGTCATGTGGTTGAAATCTATTACGGTGAAAGCACCGGGAGAAAAGGTACTGGGTAAGGACTTCAAGGTAGGGTAGGCGGAAGAAACGGGTTAGTGTATTTGCTTTCTGAGTTCTGCATCTTGTCTTTCATTTTCATCCAGTATGTCTTTCATCCCATAGCTCTTGTCTACTCTCAAGGGTATTGTAAATTTTTGGGAATACTACCTTTGAGGGAATGCCAATATATTCGCAAAATTATTCGAATAGTATACGCAAAATATTCACCCCAACATTCAAAGCATAATTAATTCTACGCCTTCGAGTGGAGAAATGATATTTAAATGACTATTTTGCCGAGCTTAAATGTATACTTAGTAGTGTAATTGCCCTTTCGCTCCCATTACAAGGATAATTTTGTACTGTCTGCGGGCCTGATTTTGGTTGTCTTTAAGGTACTTTTGGCTCGGGTTATGTGAAAAAGTATTCCATAACACGCTTGATAAGGTTATTTAGTTGCATTAGTTGGAAAGTTTCTTTCGCTAGTCTTGTCATTAAGTCAGAAACTGGATCATACGGGTTGTTATGAAACGTTTTGCACCATCCATCGACGCAAAGAGCTATGGCGGATCCAAAAATGTTAAATGTCCTGGGAGCAAACTTTCTTTCCTGCTTTAAATTCGTTGATGAGAAGACCGCGCGACTACGGCATCTGGCTTGCTGGCTTTTTACTGCGAGATCGCGGGGTCGAATCCAGGAGATGATGTAATGATACCTACTAATTTTTTCGGCCCGTTAAGAGGTATTTTGATGTGGTAAGCGTGGAAACATTCGCACAAAAAATTCATCTTTGGAACATGTTCTTGTCATGAACAATTTTTCTTCATCATGAACAATTTTTCTTCATCTATATAGAGATCTATGTGATACTCTGCATGTCACCTCAAGAGTGTGTGGCAGGGGGTGATTTATTATGAGGCATGCACAGTCATACATACTATCATAATTCGCTATTTTACTAAATATACTTACTGTTACGCATCATATTTGTAAAGAGTTCTCACATGCATTAAGCCTGTTTTACACGGGGCACGTAATTGCACAATCTGATGTACGCAAGAGCGTACATTTCAAATTGCATCGCGTAAAGCCGTGAATTGCAAGAACGCATGCGCGAATGCATGAACGCGAGGTGACAAAAAGGCCCCTGCTCTAATTCGAAAATGATTGCACGCCCAATTGAGAAAAACATGCAGTTTGAAGTTGTGCAATTTCGTGCCCCGTGTAAAACGCCCTTTATGGTGTCTCAGTATCATTTTCCTTGAAAATTACCCATAGGTTACGGGGAACATCAGTTGGAAAACAATAATGCTTACATGCACAACTATGACAAAATTACAATGCTTTTAATTACAGTCATGCTGAAATGTATATATTATTAAAAAATTACAGATCCACAAAACACAATAATCAATCATCACAGCATGCAGAAATTGATAGTTGAACTGAATTAAGATGGAAAAGGGCACAAAAAAACGCTATCGTCTCTTGTATGAAAGTGGAGCTTGGGCGATAATAGCATCTACAAAGATGGAAGCTATGGAAATATGGCGTTATGGAAAAATGATGAAGATGAAATGGGTAGAGATGAAGAAGTTCTGCGGGGAGTTCGAGGTATAATGTATGGTGAAAACTATGAGAAAAAGAAGGGGTAAGCTTATTGCACACCTTGTACGACATAAAGACCTCTTTAAAACAATAATGTGAGGGAATGAATGTGAAAAACTACTGAGGAAAGACCCAGAATGGAATACAACGAACAAATTGTAGTATGTGTGAAAGTAAAGGATTATGTAATCATTATGTAAAAATGAAACGGTTAATAAATGGGAAAGTGAAGTGGTAGAGCTACAGAAAACCTATTTTAGAAGTGATGGCTAATGATGAGTTACTATACAATTTTTCAGCGGAGTTTATTGATGTGACATGGTGACGAATGGCTGGAAGTAACTAAGTTTTCTGGAGTCCAAAAATTCCGCAGAGTAAAACCTAGACCGGGAGTTGAACAGGGGTCTTTCACTAAGCCCAGGGATTTATCCAATCAAAGCTACCCCCTGTGGATTTGTGTCTTGGCTTTGAAGGCACTTCATGTTCACGCCTGCCGAACATGCCTTCAATGTAACGGAGTGTTCGAATCGTGCGCGTCAACGAGGTTAAAGCTAAAATTCAAACACTGAGGTGATGACTTTTGACGGTACCGCGACCTAACCGTGGTACCTATTACATCTATGCCTCGTGTACGACTAGTCACCAGCTTCAAACGTAGGTTTCGTCTTGTTAATCTTTAATGGGTTTCACTATTGACGTTGATAAAGCATGAATTTTGGTCGGTTCCTTTTAATAGTTTACATTGTCAATGTTTATGCAGTATCTCTCCCTTGAGAAATGTTTTGCTCTTAAATTTTCTTCCAAATAAATTATTCCGCATGTGATTGTTATCTTCAAGACAATTTAAGCAACAAAAGCGGCCTCTTTACCGCTCCCTCTTCTGAACAACTATAATCAAACGCCAACTTATTGAATACGGATATAGGATAGAATAAAATAAAATAAGGTATATGAAACATCTTTTTATCGTAGCCTCTCTTCTCTCCAAATATATATTGTAGGATCTCTAACTACGCTTTAGATGATTTTGGAAGTTCCAGACTGCACTGCAGTTGACGTTGACGCTCCAGGCTTCAAATAATCGTGGACTGGACATTACGGAATCGCCAGCAAGTGCGTAGAAAAAGTTTGTTGATCAGGAGTCCCAGCTGATAAGATCCACTATGACTTCGGGAGCGTCACACTGTCATTATCGTGCGGTAAGATGATGAATTTTTGGGCCAGAGGAGAGATTATTCGTCTCTCAATTTTTTCCAGGAAAAATTACGTCAATTAACTCTCAGTACTTTCCCCCTTTCTAAAACGACGTACTTCCTGCAATCTCTTCCATTTAATTCCATTGCCTTTCTCTTCCGGTTCCATCGGCGGATGATGGGTTGGCCATGAGGGAAGGGAGGAAAGGAGGGGAGATGTGGGAGGGTGGAGTGGCAGCTGATGAGGCCAATCGCCGTGATTTAATTGTGAGAGTGCGCCGTCTGGAAAATCAATCTTCCACTGGTCCTTTTCATCCAGTCGAACCCTCTTCCCCTGACTCCCCCTGCCGACGTTTAATCTCCTTCCTGCCTGAAACCTTGATCCCCTCCTCCTCAACGTACGTTACTACGCAGATAATTCAACTCTCATCATGTGGCAGTACAGTATGGACAATGTGTTCTGTCAACTCCTACCGTTATTTTTTTTAGGTATAACCAGTGTTACAACTACCTTGGATAGCATATCACGGTTTAATATGCAAAATATTTCACCATTGAACGACAAAGTTCAACTTCTAAGTTGAGCCAGTCCCAAGTGTTGATTCCAGCGCATGCCGAGTACCGTTCTTGAGTTTAGTTATTCATTTGTCATCCTTGATTGTTGTCTTCGTGCTTTGTTAATTATGTGGTAGACTGGCAGATACTTTCCGCGTTTTACATGGCTTGCTGAAGTAGTGGACGAAGGAATTATTTAAATGGAACAAAATGGCACTTATCCTTGTTCTTTCCTTCTCGTTTGCAACTGAATACAAAAGAGGCGCCCTTCTTTTTGTAAAAATTCGGTTACACCCGAAGACAGCCGGCTGTAACTGGCATAGGGGGGCGACGTAAGGTTTTCTTACGAGGCTGCCGTCGCTGGAAAAGGAGCGCCACTGATTAAATCGTAGTGCGCATGCGCCTCTTCCGCGAATAGCAGCCATCGCAGCCATTTTTCGATGCTCGAAAGTTTTCGACGCGAGAATTTATGTATTATAATCTTTGTTCGATGTGATCCTACAAAAGTGTTTGCCTGTGTGCTGTGTGGAGTTTGACTAGTTTGCGCCTTTTGCTTTATTTACATCGACCCCTGCATCTTTTGGATTTGGACTACTCTCCTGGTTTTGACCTCTGCACCGTTTTGACTTTGATTTTGGACTGTGATTGGATTTGAATACAAGGACAACGTTCTTGTTTTCCCTCCATTGTTCGTAAACATGGCGAATTACATGAAGTACATGAAGTGCAAGGCGGGCTGTCCAGTATCCAGCCAGCATACATTGTTCCGATTTCCTCGTAATGCTATCAGGTAAGAGTTGGTAATTTTCTAATTTTATTTGTGGAAGTTTTTAATGTAACGTCGTGCCTTGTCAAGCTCCATTTTTATTTGTTTTATTTGGCTTTATGTATTTAATTTCGTTCGTTGTTTTGTTTTTGATAATATTAATTTGTATGTTAATACGTATGTTTCGATGGGTTGATGTTTTATGTTGTTTATTGTTTTTGTTTGAAGAACGTTGCTATGTATGTTTGATAAAGGAGGGGATTAATAAATAATTCTCGGGTTTCCAGCCGAGTAAGGTTTTGGTTTGCTAACGTTTCAATGGAATACTCCTCCATCGTCTTCAGAGCAAGGAGGGGATTGTTAAAAAGTTTGAAGAGAAAGAGACTTGTAATAAAGAGGGGCAATGCCCGAGTTTTTTAAGAAAGTTTATATTATTTTGAGGGATCCCGACGTCACATTATCCTGACGTCAGTCAGATATGAGATGTGTGAATCAGCACTTAAATTTATTTCAACGTATTTTAGAATATGGTTCAGTTGTGTGGTTACCTTTTTATGAAGTCAATCGGGAAACCATAGAAAAAATGAAGCACAAATTTTTATGCCTGATCTCTGCCAATGTCTTACAAAACCAACGTAAGCATATGAATTGACTACTCATTTAATGTCTTTGATCATTATTCCCGCACATTAGTTATGCCAAAATCAAGCTGGTCTAATTTTTCTTGTTAAATTATTAGTAAACCTGATTCATTGTAGTTACCTGCTGGACTTGAGTTAAATTTAACTCTAATGTTTACAATTTTGTCTGTTAATGTGATGGGCAAATTGCCCCTTGAATAAATCATTATCAACGTCATTATCATGTTGTGCGCTGTGTTTATGTTGAGCAAGGGTTTAGTCGTGTAGTGATATAAATTGCTCTTAAGCAGCATTAAATTTTTTCCTGTTGTTTTACAGGTTTAAACAATGGGCTGATATTGCTGGAGTCCACTTTGAGATTGGGGAGAAAGTTAAAGGACTTTACCTTTGTGGGCGTCATTTCAAACGCAACCAATTCAGAAATGAATCAAGGACCACCATTGTTCATGGCGCAACTCCAAGCATAACAAGAATGCAGCTAGAAAGTGATGGTCTTCCTGCATCTCCTCATTGTGCAGCAGCATCCAATGCTGTTGATTTTGCTGATTCATCATCTCTGACTGATTCTTTTGTGGTACCACCTGAGCTCGATGAGTCGGGCATGGTAACTTCTACACCTGCTAAGACATCATGTGTAGTGAAGCTGACTTACCCACCTACTGTGGTAACTGATGGGAGTCTTAGCATGGGGCCCCATTGTGAGGAGGGAGCAGTGCTGCCGGCAGTGGAGTCAGTGCTGTCACAGGGGGAGACAGTTTCTACCAGCAGGCCAATAGCTGGCTCCTCATTGAAGAAGAAGAAGGAAAAGTCGCTTCTGAAACAATTGAATTGTACTCGTTACAACCACATGACTCCAAGGAAGAAGTTTTTGATAGGAATATGCCAGAAAAGGGAGCGCTCCCTAAAGGAACTTAGAGTTAAGTACAAAAATGCCAAATTGTCTTTAGAGCAACTGACGTCAGTTACAAGTGAGCCTCTGAAATGTGTGGAGTTGTTGAGTAAATCAATGTCTTACACTTCAGCTCAGTTTGTGGCTTCACAGATACGTTGCTCATCACAAAAGCCTAAGGGGAGACGCTGGACAAAGGAAAACAAGCTCCTGGCATTGGCATTATTCAAAAGGTCTCCTAAATGCTATGCATTGTTAAGAGCGATTTTTGCCTTGCCAAATAAGAAGACACTAATCAAGATGGTGAATATGGTGCCATTTCTACCTGGCATAGACCAAAGGGTTTTTAGTGCTCTTGCACAGAGTGTAGGTGCATTGACAGATCTAGATCGCTCATGCCTTCTTATGATTGATGAGATGTCAATCAGAGAGCACCTACAGTATGATGCTAAGTCCGACAGGATTATTGGGTTGGAAGACTTGGGCAGCCTGGGACGATCACAGCAAGTGGCCAATCATGCAGTGGTTTTCATGCTAAGGGGTTTGAGGAGACCATGGAAACAGCCTGTAGCCTTTTTCTTCTCACATGGTGGCATGGATGCTGAGAAAATGGTAATGGTGATAAAAGGAGTACTTGCTGCGTGCACCGATTGTGGACTTAATGTAGTGGCGACTGTGACAGACATGGGCACAAACAATGTGAGGGCATTTAAATCAATGGGTGCATACCCAAGTGCACCATACTTCATGCATGGCACAAAAAAAATTTTCACCCTCTTTGATCCTCCTCATCTCCTTAAGTGCCTAAGGAATATGCTCCTAAAGCACAACGTGAAGTTGTGTATCAATGTTGGAGGAAAAGAAATTAAAGGGTGTGCAAGATGGCACTACATTCAAGAGGCCCATCGTATTGACATGATACAGCCTCTTTTCAATAATTTAGATAAGCTAACTAAGGATCATTTAAATCCAAATGGATATCTGACCATGAGGGTGTCAATTGCTGCACAAACCCTTAGCCATTCTGTTGCTGCCACCATCAGCTGTCTTGTCCAAAATGGTGAGTAATTCTTGTCAAGCTGTTACCTTGTCTCTTTGAAAGCTGTTTGCATTGTTCAAGTACTTAACTGCATAACTAATACATGATTTCCTTCTAGGTGCACTCACTTCTGATGCTTTGCACACAGCACAGTTTGTTGGTTTTGCCGACAAGTTATTTGACAGTGTCAATGGTAGTGCGGTGGAGCCCTCAGGAGCTAAAGGTTTGAAGTGCCAGCTGCGTGTGGAGAGAGAGGACTTGCACTTGGACTTCTGGAGGTTGGCTGTGAAGGAAATCGATGGCTGGAAGTTCGACAGGAGGATGTCTGCCACCCTTCCTACCAATGCAGATGCCTCTGCTGACTTCGTAGTGTTCCGACCACCTTGTCAAGATGGTTGGATCACTACCCTGACGGCATTGCCACTTCTTTGGGCAGAATTGAAGAAGATGGGCTTCCTGAACCTCGAGCTGAGGGCTCTTAATCAGGATGCCCTCGAGAATTTGTTTGGCTCTGTACGCCAGCAGTGTGGGTCAAATAGCAACCCGACGACTCACCAGTTCGTAGCAGCTTTGAAGGGCTGCATCATTAATGGGCTAGCTTTCAAAGATTTGCAGGGGCAAAATTGTGAAGCAGAAGCTAACCCAGGTCATTTGCTAAATGATCTTGGGGAGTTCCTTTCTGGAGGTAAGGAAAAATTTTGTGACAGATCCTCAAAGTGCCCTTCTGATAAGGAAATTAGATACAAAGATTTTGACATACTTACTGACAGTTTCTCTGTGGCATACGTGAGTGGATATATCGCAAAAAAGTGTGTGGAAAAACTTAAGTGCTTACAGTGTAGGGAGTCTTTACTCACGACCTCGCCCAAAAAATACCTCCATAGTGGTATTTCTTTTAGGGAGAAATCAGAAAAATTGTGTCTCACGTACCCTACTTTGGAGTTGATGAGTGCTGTTGGAAGGGCTGCAACTCTTGTGGAGAATGTCCTTCCCCACTTGGCATGCTCAGAAAACATATGTTCCCTATTGAAAGATACAATTTTGGGGAATGAAATTTTCAATTGTTTAGTGAACAAGTGCAGTGACCACCCTCTGCAGCTAAAGCAGTCAATTGCTGAGTGTTTATGTGCAGTAATGTTACCCTGGTGGTGCAGAAAAAGGAACCGGGCGACAGCTGCTGCAAGTCATAAAAGTGCTATGGCTAGGAAGGTTAAAATTTTGCAGCATGTTTAGCCCAACCTTTGTTTGAGTTTTGTATATTATTTTATTTGTTTTTTTGTTTATTCTTTACACTATGGTAATTTATTGATATTAACTTGAAATATTAATAAAGTCAATGGTTGTTAAGTTTACTTCGTGGAAGTTATTCATTGCAATCAAATAAAAACACTTCGTTCTATTCCACAATGTTCAATTTCAGCTCCGACCGATTTTCCTTCTCAGGTCAGGGAAGGAAGTTACGGGGGTAGAGGTGGGGGAACCAGCATGGAGAACAATGGTGAAGAGGTAGGAGGTTGCATGTTCCTTCTTCTCGATGAGAGGATTAGTAAACGTTGACTTATTATCAAGACGTTACAATAGGAGGCCACGGGAGAAAATAAGCCACCTATTTAAATTTGCCGCGAGTTTAGTTCATCTCTTTGCCGTCACTGGAAAAGGGGCGCGGCGTCGCCGAATTTGTAACATCGAAATTAACGTTGAGACGGACACGGCTGCCCGAAGATTTACGAAGAAGGACGGTTAATACCGGACTCCCTCCCTGTTGACGCCCTATCGTAAAGCGTAGTCGTCAACATGAAACCATAGCACGGCTGACGTATGCGGAGAAAAAATATCCCGCTCTTCAGTCCATTATAAGCTTGCGATATGTAGATGGAAACTTAAGTTGGAGCCAATTCACGATTAAAAAAATAAAATAAAGCGCTTTCATGGGGTGGGGGAGGAACTAAGAATAGCTTTTGGGCACTGGACCAATCACTCTGATTCATAACGCTGTCCTCTTATGTTAGATATGGGTTTCGTTCCATTTGATTCGTCGCGATAGATGGACCTTGGTGAACGTGACCTGCATCTTCAGGCTTTGTCCTCCCTGATGTCCCAATCGTCCTCGCTCGCCCTCATTTGTATTGTGCGCAGCAAGTGAAGTGTCGGTGGAAACCCAGGTTCCGCTCTCGGGAATCGTGACCGAATCAGCGGGGGGGAAGCAATCTGGCATTCTCACTCCGTTCCTGGAATGAGATCCGCTCTGGAGTCCTTAAATATCGAAAGGAGATTGATCACGCCTCCCACCGCGACCGTTATTGGGATGCGAGGATTGCCATCTCCGCTATTATTCTTTTATTTTTTACCTACATCCCGATTCCAAAGGAGGAGAATAGAGGAAAAAATACTCGGCTTCGACAATAATATGTGCTTCCAACTAACGGAATATCTCGTTTTTGCTTCCTTCGCTTTCTCAATGATGACTCCATCTTTTCAAAGGCTTGCTTATAATACAACATTTGCCTATTCAACCGGAATACCTTCAAGCGTTAACCTGTCACATTTTCATCCTTATTTATTCTGAAAATATTTTTTTAAATCCAAAGGATAATGCTCTTATTACTTCAAAGATTTACGTGCGTGAGTGAACTTTCTTGTACTTGTGGTTCGCGCAAGACAAAATATGTTATTTTTAGGCCAGTATTTTGTTTCTATTAAACTCAATGCCTTTCTATCGCACGATGGAAACATGTGGTGTTGTTAGCCTGATTATAGATTCGTTTTACTTTCAATAATCCTGAAACCTTCAAGTTATAGTTTCAATAAATATGCGCTTGTTATGTGATGTGTATCAAGTGATACACGTACGTATTCCTTGTATCTTTGTGTCTAATTATGTAACCATTTCTTAATGGTAAGTGTTGCATTTAACTCGCCATTATGTATCTTGGACTTTAAGTCACCTACTTATATTATTTTTTTTTTAATAATTTCCTTTTTTATTTTAGAACTTTTGTACTTACTACCATTTACTTCTTGAACTGTAAGTGAAAATCAAAGTAAATTATTAATTATTAAAATAAAAAACTGGTAGTATTAAACTATATTATCAAACCATCAGTAATGCTGAGATTCAATAGAGAACACAATGCTCCAATTCAAGTTTCAATTGAGTCACTCACTTCGAAGTTAGCAGAGTTTTACACTTTTAACGACCACATGTGCAATTTTGTATACTGCCATCAAATTGTTTTCCGCAAATTGCTAAGAACAAATCTGTCTTGCTCATTTCATTATCGCAAGTAAGTAGAAAGAAAAGTAACAGAATACAAAGCACTCAAACATGGACTGTTTTACGTACCGAAAAGTGTGACTTTGTTCAAGTAAAATTTAGTATACGTTTATCTAAGGTAAGAATAAGTTTTAACTCACATCACAAAACGTGGAAATAAATTGCCTTTTACGGTGAATTTAAATGCGATAGATTCGGTTTCCTCGTTTTGAAGAGAGATCATCTCAAACTCGAGTACTTTGACTGTATTACAGATAGTATTTTTTAGTCTGAAATTTTTTCTCTTGCATTCTACGCATTTTATTTTGTTACAAAAGGGCACTGATTATATGAATAGATACTATCATTTTCATTAAAAGACCATGGTTGAGCCAAAATTGTGTGACGAAGAGCTAAGCGCTATGAAGCTGTACTGCACCCTCAGACGAGGAAACACGAGACCAATCGAAGATCATGTCCGCGAGGTATAACACTGGGATTCCATCACCAGCGTAATGTGAAAGGATGTTTAGTGCTGCAGGGCTTCTTTTTTAGATAGGAGAGGAAGGATGTACGAAATTAATTTTGAAATGGGAATGCTATTAAAGTTTGATGACTTTTTAAGTAAAAGTTAAAGAAATTTTTCTTGAATTTGAAGATTGTATTTATTTTATCCCAATTGCGAAGAATAGCTTTTAAAATTTACTTTTTAAAAGTTCTTAAAAGTTACTGAAAAAGTAACTTTTAACGTAGAAGTTACTTTTTTCAAACCATAACTTTAATCAGTTACTTTTTCTAAAAGGTAACTTTTAACTTTAACTTACTTTTTACAGAGATTAACTTTAACTTTAATCAGTTAAGTTTTTGGTAACTTTCCCAACAATGTCATGGTGGTGTATTTAAACTGTTACAAACTATATCTCGCTGTCCTTTGAGTACGCTTTGTGTTTTTCTCCGGAAATATTCTCGCCGAATTCTTCTCACGCATCCGAAGAAAGACGTCGGTGTTGACCAATGTGTGCATTTTTTCTTTTCATGTTTCTCGTTGCCAACGAAAATATTCGTGCTCCGTATAACCTTTCCGGAATTTTTTTACCGGGCAGGCCTGCTGAGTAATGGAACTCGCAGTTCGTGTCGTTTTTATGATTTGTAGGATTTCTCTTGGAAACTCGTAGTTTTTCGATGAGTCGTTGCTCCGAATACTTCGCCCACTCCCCCATCGACCCGACGTCGTGATGGTAATTCGCATCTCTCTAATAACCTCTTCTCTTTTCGCCAACGTATCCGGGACGTGACCAGTGAAGTGTGTATTTTTGCTTTTACCATGATGAGGTGGGCGAAGGATGGATGTTGCCCTTCCTCACGATTCCCGCTCCATTCAAATAAATATATATCCTTCCGCCCTTACTTATGGGATGCCCTTTTCTCGTTGTCCTTTTGTTTCGCTCTGTAGTCCATTATCCAAGACTCCTCGCCGTACATTCTTTATCCTACTCGAACTGGCAATATTTATTGGCTTTCCTTTTCCCGGCTCGTGAAAAAAGTACGATTTTCCGCTGCATGACTATTGGTGTGAACGCGTGTGAGAATGTATAGGGATTGTTCTTGTGGAAGTTTTTATTTCACGTCATCGTGGTGTCTAGGTTGGTAACGTGTCAGCCTGGATACCCTAAGGCTGCGGGTTCGATTTACGCCTCATGCTTGGGCGGTGAGTTCGTCTCGTGATTAATGCCTTCGACCATGGAAAGTGTAACCTTTTCTCTATGGTGTAATTAATATGCATCTTTTGCCTTATTGTATAAAGAATTCGTACTCTTGATGTCTTTGGCTAAATGTTACGATGTTATCTTAGCTCTTCTAATATTGTCTCTGTAGGTAACTACTTATGTCAATTATTACCTATTTATTATGTAGACGAACACACACAACGATGCCCTGAGAGGTGAAAATCCTACCCAGGCGGGATTTGAACCCGTGACCTTTGAGTTGGCAGGCAAGGACATTACCCCGCCACCACCGGGGCCGTCTTCTACATCTACATACTACCCTGCAAGCCACGGCAGAGGCGTGTGGCAGAGGGGTTAGGTCACCAGCTTTAGAAGGGAAGGGAATAGGGAAAAGGCGGGGGGAGAGGACTGAGTAGAATTGCATGTGAACGGTGTGTCTTATGTCAATGTAAGGCTGTTTTGGTTGTAGTCGCTAATGATGCGTGAATAGAAGGATTTTTGTACCTGTCAATTCGGCAGTGAATTTTTCTTACTTTGTTGCCTCTATCTGTTTTATGGCCGTGTTATACGATGCACTTAATTTGGCTCACAATTTGATGTACAGAAATTGTGAGAATTCGAGCTCGAAATTAGAGCATGGGCTATTTTCCCATCTCTTGTTTTTGCATTTGCGCATGAATTCTTGCAATGCACCGCTTTACACGATGCAATTTTCAATGCACATCTATACATACATCAGGTTGTGCAATGAAGTACCTCGTGTAAAACGGATTTTAGAGATATTTCGCCAGCTCAAAATAATACCCGTAGTGTCGTGCTGAAACTCGCCTGATCTGAATTTATCAAGGAATCAAAGCCAAGCGTGTAGCCTCCGAGTCATAATCGGCTCCCAACCTAGTTCTTCCGTCAGCTGTGTGACACTTTGTATGCACTCGTAGCAGTTTTTAACCAAGCGTGCGGCTTTCATTTGTATTTATTTATTTCGCCAATTAAACCGTTTAGTGCAGGGTCTCAAATGCTCGCGGCGTAGATCGGAGATGTGGCCTAACCAGAGCAAAATAGCTTATTGTTTTCATCGGTGAACCTTCCTACTATTCGCTTGAATGACCCAGACAACTAAAGCTATTACTTTACTGTGCTTCCGTTAAATACAAACGTTTCAAATGATATCCTCTGTTTTTCGTTTTCGGTTTTTTCTGCCTTCAGCACCAATTTTCTTTAATTATTCATCATAACTTATTTTAATAAAATTCCAATGGCATGCATTTATATTAATTTATTATTGGCCGATTCGTGTACTCGAATAAGTTCAAACTTTGGCTCGCAGTTTGGCTCAAACCGTCAGTGATTCCCTTGCCCTCGTATCATAGATTAAAGAAGAGAACAGAAGGAATCATAAGGTACCATAGCCAAGTGGAGTGTTGAAATCATAAAAATGCGCAATCAGCCACATTGAATGGATCAGTTTATGAAATTAATACTCCGAAGTCATCGGTATTAGTAGTGGAATTGTTGCGGTGATGATGGTGTTTGATTCATCAATAAAAATGCAAAATGAAAAATATTTCCAAAAAATCACTGCTGTATTCTTAAAATGCATAGAAAAATTGCACACGAAAGCCATGTTTCATGGCATATAAAAGCGTATCTGGGTGGAGATACTTGATATCCATATCAAATGAAATGCAGTAGTAACTTTCCAAACTCAATATATATTTTAACAAGTTAAGTATATTTAACAAGTTTACCGACCATGGCTTCAGTACCTAATTCTATTATCAAGGTACCAATTTTCAGAAATAAAGTACAAATTTTCACAAATAAATTTTCACAAAGGTTTGTGAAAACTTGTAACTTAATAATAGTATTAGGTGCTGAAACCATGGTCGGTTAACTTGTTAAAATATACTGAGTGTGGAGAGTTGCTATTGTTTTTCATTCGATATGGACATGTTTGATGGATCAATTTTTCTTTAAAAAATTGCTTCATTTTCGTGCGTCAAGATGCCATCTAGCGTTTTCTTTAATCTATGCCCATTGATATATCCTCAGTTTTTATCGTTTCCCCGGTACTGCGCGTTAACGGTTAAGGGCGACTATATAAACCATCTCCAGCAATGGGTTGCAGTCTTGCCGTTCATGGACTGTCTCTAATTTGTCATCGCTTTCGTCCTCCCCTTATTCATCTGATTCTCCTATCTCTTCGATCTATTTCTAATCACGTTCCAGCGATTGGCGGAGAAGTCTCATTGTCCTGAGACAATCGGAAGGGAGTCTCCACATGGCTTTTCGCCATCGTGGGTTTGTGTGGCAAAGATTTCATCTCCAGATAACCGTTCGTCTTTGGAGAAAGAGGCCAGAATAAAAAATAGATTTTTTTTCTGACTTCACATTTATCAGAGCCGAGTTTCCAGGTAGTTGTCGCCAACGGACTATTTTCGACCGACCTTCCAAGTTGAGAAGAGAGACTGAGTCACACGATCTTGTTTGATCGTCGCTTGGATCTGTGAGCGCTCTTGTCTTCATGTGGTTGCTATGCTATTCCACGCTTAAGCTTAGTTGCAGAACAAATAGAATCGTTGACACGGCGTTATCAGACATGCTCTGGAGATCATCGTTCCCGCGATATAAGTCACCTTGTGGTTCTTCTCGCTGGAATTTCGCGCACCGGATTGTCGCATCCAATACCTCTAATTTCATATTGTAGGAAAATAAAAATCTCCTTTCTATTCCTCACCCTTTTCATTAATATTTTCCCACATTTTCCCGCAGGTTGGTAAAACGCGATGTACCAATTGAAATTAAATTTATGTGGAAAAGTACTATATATTTATTCTAAGTATGGATAATTTTAAAAATCAAATTAACCTGATGGGATCGTACTATCAACTGTTATATGTTCTGATTCAACCGAAAAAAGTACCTATAGAATTTAAAAATTGAAATAGAAACCATGGCTATTTTCATAGTCGTACCTAAATTTTCCTGTGGTTGATTTTTCTCATAATTTGGTTGGCTCAACCAAAATATTGCTTCCCCGTATTAGTAAGCCTATCTTTTAATAATGTATGAGCCGCTCTTAGCCTGTAGATTAAATTTCCCTGACCCAAACAGTTTACTTTAACGCGACGGCTCTCACAAATGTCCCTTAATTTGATTTCAATCGTTTCCATCACTCGTCTTGACCGCGCAAATTTGGAAAGACCGCTTGTTAACATGTCAGCCCGTTTTCTAAATTGTCCTTAATGGAAGAATTCGTGCACTAAATTTCTTTCGTCCTTCTACACCGCATCTGGTCTCCAACCCACGCACCGCTCATCTCAGACGCGTAAATTCTAGCAGTCAACCCTTCCAAGTCAAAATGAGCGCGGTCTCTACATTTTAAATTATTTTGGATGCGGCATAAAATTCGAAGAAATATGTATTTTATCCTTTTGATGAAGTTCAATGTTTTACATTGTGAAGTATACACTTGTGTTTATGGGACATGAACACTTATTTATGCCTGGGAGTGACAGCCACTTGTGATAAACCGTAGGTATATTTTTGCGAAGACGATAAAATGTTCAAATTATACTCATTGGTATTCAATTTGGACCAATAATCTGTTTCATGTGGATGACACGGAAATGTCACTGAACGAAAATGTTCCAATCATTTTTACGCTCAATTTTGAGCTAAATCTTCAAATGTTGTTCATTTGCCGAAAAAGTAACATATTTACCATGTCAATTTACATTTCTATTGTCATGGTAATGGGAAGATAATGCAATCAAAATATAAGTCTTAATTTTAAACTAATTATTGCTCATGTTTCTAAATCCTGGGTACTTTGTCAAGTCGTGTGAAAATATTATATATTCACGGGGATTCAAGTTGACTTCTAAAAGCTTCCAAGTCAATTACTCTCAATATTAGTCGTCGTGAACTGAATTTTCAGGATATTTTCGTTGAAGCATCGTTGCACTAAGCTACTTTAAGTAACGTCGAGTTAATTGCAGTGAACCAGCCTTAAGATGACTTGACTGCAGGAAGTTGTCTCCAATAGAAGTCAGAGTTAAGCAATAACGCGACGTGTATCACTACCCGTAGGGCATGGCTCAGACTCACTCCTTCTTACCGGATTTTCCGCCAAAAATAGCATAATAGAAAGAAATTGGAACGATATATGCAACCAATTACCATTGAAAATCACCACATTTCGCCCACCAATGCGTTTATGTTCCGCACTCCTTGTATTCCACATGTGTGTTTATAGTCATTCTTGGAATTAGTGTGCATCTGCAAATTGTATTTACTCTTCCTCGTTAAAATTAACTTGATTTTTCATCTCTATCGTAGCCATAGCACCCAGATTTCTTCGGATGTTATGCAACATTAACACAATCGAAAAACAACTTTCAAGCTGTGTGCAATTCTGTTTATGTTTATAGAATTTCTAACCATTGTCAAAAGTGTATTAATTGACCATCCTTATTGATCCTTTCTATCGTCTGAGTCCGTGCTTTCACATCGAAATACTAGTTGCTAGATTTAATTGCGTAATATTTTAAACTTTCTATGTAAACTTGTTCTAGGATGCACTTTGTGTTCATAGGAACAAACTTTATATTTACTATTTTTTATTAAAATTAAATCCTGTACCAATGTGATTACAGATGAAATTATCTCGTTATCAATCTCTTCTTTCTTCAGTTTTTGTTTTTATCGGTGACATTTTCTGCTTCCTATAAATACCTATGTCCTATAATTATTACAAAAGTTTTGAGAAAACAAATAAATATTTAATAAAAATACAGATAATACATAACACCAAAAAAGTAAACTTTGGCGACATGAAGTAAAATTGGTATTTCTTAATAACTTCACTTTTTTTACTCCATTCATTAATTTTCTTGCATTAGTTCATCTTTGTTTGAAATCAAGTGAGTCAAGATTTTAGAAAAGCGTATCATCTAGTTTTGCTGACAAAATTTTAAAGTTTGGCATACAAACGTTACCATGCTGTAACGCTAGTCAATAATGAGCGTAAAGAAGTGACAGCATAATATTACGTCCGTGGTCTTGGACTGACTTCTGTGTTCGCTTCGAATATATCTTGATTGGAGATTTTCGGAGCAAAGTGTTGGGTGAGGTCCCGTGGTTTTGACCCATGAAATCGTTAAACTCACCGGGCAGCTGAAGGCGACTCATGTTTCGCTTTGGCATCCCCAAACATTCCCAGGCAATGTAGGCCACGGGCGTGAACGTAGCATCGGGGGCTATACACTGCAGGTTCTTTAACCTGGGTGGCATTCGGTGAAATAATTCATTTCGGGGAGGGGGAGGGGAGCGTCACAAATTGATAATTCGAACTTTCCCAATTTTCACGCCATGCGTCGAAAGCAGACACGGTTCGGATGTTCTACGCCTATTTGTCTAGCGTGTGAAAGGTTGAGACTGCCCCGGGAAGTATCCTACTGGGCGTGGCACTTTGAACATTCTCTCCAAAGACCGCTACTATTATTTCCAACGCTTTGATTTTCATCATCCCAATCTATGCTTGTAAAGTTAGTAGAAACTATTACGCGGCCCGATTATACATTCTCTTCACACCTTGAAATTTGAATAATGTAGCTTATTGGAAATAACGTTGGAGTGCATTGGTCGAATATCGCACCGTCACCATCCAATCATGCCTGAAAGGTTAAACAGCATCAGTTGGAAAAGTAACACTGAAAAACACATTCACATTTTTTTGATCTGCGGATTTCCAATTTATCGTTGCATAGGAGCCTATAATGTGGCTGAATATCCACTTTAAGCCCCTCATAAAGTCTTACGTACACCGGGACTAAGTCAAATATTTTAAACGCGGTACTAAATGGATAAATTTATGTGCACGGTCTATTGAAAAAATTGTTGTAAAATATTTACAGCGTTAAAGTCAAATTTTTATTATCTTCTTAATTGCTGCAAGTATTGTATTGCACTGTGTTGCACGGTAGCGAAACATTGGTATGATAGGCTAAGCATAAATCTTGACTAAATGCAGTAGAAATGGGGTACCTGAGAAGTATTTGCGGTAAAAATAAGATGGATGGGGTTAGGAATGAGTGGATTATGAGAGAATGTGGTTCTGAGTAGGGAGTTTTATGTAAAGAGCGTGCATATTTGGTATGGCCATGTCGAAAGAATGAATGAAAGTCGAATAACGATACAGATAGATGTCAGTGGTATGAAGGGCATGATCAAGAAAGTCCTGGATGAATTTTGTGGTAGAGACTTCACAGGGGTAATATTAGGAAGCTGAAGAACAAGACAGCGTGTATTAAACTGCGTATGAACTCTGACCCGTTCGACTTCCACTTTACAAATCTGGCAGTATTCGCCGGAGATTTTAAGTTCCGGCTGAGTACGTTTGATGCCAAATTCTGGTTACAACTACCTTAAAATGGAGAACTACTGCTAAACCAATGCTGGAAGGAGAAAGAGGGAATTTAGAGTTGAAAGAAAACTCTTAATAAAGTGGGGGAGGCGGGTGGAAGGATGGGGTCTGCTGCTTAGGTGGAGATGGTGTAGTTGTTAGTCCCCCTTAGAAAATGAAACCGGTTCCTAAATCACAGTGGACGCGCGGAGGCTCGGGGGAAATGGAGCATCGAATGGAGATGGAAAGAGCAAGGGAGGGAGGAAGGGATAGGCGGAGCTGCGGTCGTATCGGACGAGAGTGAAGGAGGCAGTGAAAGCATTCCGAGCGAGACGTACTCGAGAAAGGAAATCCATGTGGTAATCGTTCATGTCAAATATCATCCCGGTCGTATAAAATATACGGACTAAGTTGAGCTGAGAAATTAATGTTGGACACATTCTGAGACTTGGCGTTGAATGGGGATAGATAATAGATAATAGATAATAATTATATATTATAATATAAATATTTATATATATAATAATTATATATTAAATGAAGAATTAATAATTATATATTATAATTATTAATTCTATATTTACTTTGGAGAGTATTTTGAAAGAAAAGGGCTCGAATGCTCTCTTTATAATATATTATAATATAAATATTTATATATATAATATTTATATATTAAATGAAGAATTAATAATTATATATTATAATTATTAATTCTATATTTACTTTGGAGAGTATTTTGAAAGAAAAGGGCTCGAAAGCTCTCTCTTTCATTTTGCTAGATAAAAATACGCGAGACTCAAGTGTGACTATGTATTACAAAACATGGAATACACGGATTTGAAGAACCTTGCAAAGAATATTTCGGTGGTGAGACTACCTTCTTCAGCAAAAGAAGGGTATAGGAATCATTTTTTATTACCTATCTTCGGTTGAAGAGGGTGGTCACACTACCGAAATTTTTTACGAAATGTGTCTTTTTATGTTTCTCCCTTTTATGTATTGTCACACTTGTGGCACAAGTGTTTGTACATTCATGCTATCGAAAGCCTAAAATTTTACTTTGTAACATGATTATTCACTAATTTTTAGTTTAAAATGTCACAAAATTCATTGATTGTTGAAATAGTGGACTACAAAAATCCGTGTCTGAGGAAGATTTTGTCTATCCTTGGACTGAAAAAATGGTCAATGCTCTAACCAAAATGGTTGAAAATTTAAGTTACTGAAAATATTCAGGTAACGTGATTTCCTTATTGACGTAGGTATGGGATATTATTTTACCCCCGTACTAAATCTGTAGGAAAAAGCAAAATATAAAAAATTACACACCTACATACCTACCTTGTCGAACAGATAGGTGCAAAAATTCCCTGCTTCCTCGCACCCTTAGTGACTATAGAAATAAGTATTTTTTAAGCAATAATATTAAATGCCCCTTAAACACAAATATAATAAAAAATCTAAACAAACGAGAGAGCTTTAGGTGACCCAAAAAGGCATTTCCCTGAATATGGGTACACCTGCAGAAAAAATAGCAATACCGCCGAAAATTAATGATTTTTATAAATGATAGTACATTCTTTTTAAAAATGTTCGTAAAAACAAAAGTACATACATAGTACAGATTCTTATGAGTTAACAGGAAAACACTCTTCAAGCTTTCTTGGCTAATTAGTCTCAGTTTTACTTGCTTTAGAAACGGTTTTATTTTGTCGATACCCTATATGGTCTAAGGTAAAAAATTAAATTAAGAAAACTACAATAAAAGCGTTGCTTTAGTTACCCGTAGCGCAGGTCACTCTTTGTTTCTTTGTTTTTCCAATTTTCTCACTCCATCTCTTATCTCCTCCCCCATAGTCCCTCCATGTCACGAATTTTGTCCTGACACCGTCTGCAACTCCTCAATACGGCGGTTCACACGCTATTACGTAGACACCATTATATTTGAGATTCTAGAAGAGGTGCAGTTCAATGGTCTACGTGTCTGCTTTTGAAAGAATCGCTAGTGAAAACTTCAGTTTGACCTCGCCTAATTCTATTGAGGTCGCTTCTCGCGAGAGAGGCTGGAAGGGAGTCAAAGAAATACCTCTCCGTTTTGAAACTGTGGCACATAAATAAATGAAGAACCGTTTTACAGCTGGTCGATGATTTATATTTTTGGAAATGCTCTGATGACGCCTAAATGTGTGCAACCGTTATTGAGCGCCTTAAAACTTTTGAAATACCGCCATAGCTTTCTGCTTCACGCCTCGTACTTTTGAAATGCAGTAAAAATATCTTTTTATCGGGCTGTATTTGCGCAGTTGGGAGTTCAATCTGTGGTTTGCCTTATGTTCACGATTTTCAGCTTTTTTGCATGAATGCTTGGCGTGTCCTTTGATAAAAATCACGGATTCCGAGAACTGCAGCCGCAAGATTTCTAAAATATTGTTAATCCATCGAAACTTTGTAAATTTTTGAAATGAGTGCCAGTAAGATTAAGATTTCATGGAGCTTATTTGAGGCTCTTTACAAATGAGATGAAAACGTGAAGTTTGATTTGTAATGGAGCAATTGCGGTGACTTCTGTTTTTTTGCTCAGAATGACCTATTTGAATAGCTGCTAGATCCATCAATTTTCAAGCTCGCCGCATAAGCGTTGAATGCTTGTTTCTGAGGGAAATTAATGAAAATTTCCGCTTACGGCAAGAAATTACTCGGTTTGTACGCCTACAACTCCATATTTCGATAGAAGTATAATCCATGCTGAATCTATCTAAAGTGAAACTTGGTCGTAGTTGGTAGTGGTTTATTTATTGGGTGCAACGACGAGGGTCACTTAGCGCCGCCTATAAGAATACGATTTTTTTAAACATCGTTACTTCACTTATTTAGTTGTCTCTTCATGACTTTCACAGCCTTACTAAGTACTGCACGAGTCATAATTATCGGCATATAAAGATATTCACTTCTTTCAAAAGGTTCAGCTCTTGGTCTAATTTTTTTACTGTCATTCCCCAGCGTATTCGATATGTCTTCTTGAATATTGTGTTCAAGGTGTAATGAGCGATATTTTGTACAAGCGTTAAGAAGGTGTTTTATTATCATTTGTTGATTACTTTGGTCGCATTTATGTGGCTCTTTCTCATACGTGAGTAGATACGCATATTTCATTGGAGCGTGACCTATTCTTAGGTGCATCACCACCTCCTGTCATCCTTGTGGTAAAGAATACCTTATAAGATATTTTCAACTCGAAAATTCCTACACGTCTCATTATCTCTCTAATCCTACCTTCATTGGAACGACGATGGACCACCAGAACTCTCAACTCCCTTTCGTCTCTTGACTTTTGAGAAAAAATTTTGATTTGAGGATGAAAGTGGGTGAAAATCGCGTTAACGCTGGCGAGACGAAAGCTCACCTTTACCGTATTTTCTTTCAATTGACGAAATAAGTAGACAAGAGTCATGTATTAATTAGTTAGTGTTGATATTAAAAAGAAAAATATGAATAAGCCATCGGTATGTAACAGTTTAGAAACCAAAACGTTTAGCTTAGCAAAGGTTTTGGTTTTAGCAAAGAAGTTGTTGGGGCATTGTTGTAAGTAACTGAAATAAAGATGTACGTGGGTGTACTGAGAATTAGTTTCTTAAATTTAAAAGAAGAATTAAACATTTAGCAATTAACCTTCTATGAAATTCTTTCTCTCTGGTTTATTTTATTTCCCTTAATTAATATAGCTACTTTTACGCGAATGAAGGCGAAATTAGGCCATAAGTGAAGATATTTAGAAATTATCCGGGTGAATGTTTAAATGTATGCCACTCCAAAACAATAATGTTCTTGTCAAATTTCTGTAAACTCAACGTTAACATAATCAATTGAGTGTTTTGATATTGCCATTCCCTTGATTTGGTTTTATAGCATAAGATATACGATTCGCTAGCGTAAGTGAAATGAACCTCAACAGTTTTCCATGCATTAAAGTGTCTGGATAAATACCAAAGGTCGTATACGTTTCAATACATTTGCGTGTGCCGCTATCTCAATATTGGTACAAACTTCACGTCGATAATTTTGAAGTCTTTATCATACCATTACGAATGCTATATGACTGTGCGAGAAACTGACCTCGGAGTTAATTCATTACCAGTATATGTTAATGTATGTCAAATATTGTTCCCGTGCTTGCTGTTTTGGGCAAGTAAAATTACCAATGGGGCGCCTAAAACAATGCAATGTGCAAAAAGTGCCTTACTGTTTTTTATACTGTTTTTCTATAAACTCCAGCTTTGATGAAACCATGCCTGCCCACGATGATCAACCATTAAAAGTTTTTGCCAAGTTTTTCGGGACTCCCGGGTTCACTTTTTGAGAGCAAGTCTATCTTTCTCAGCCAGAGACTGCCGGCAAAGCAGGCAGCAGGTCTGCTAGTAGCTTTATTGATGTTTTAAAAGAAATTGTTTTGTTCATTGTTGAATGTTTATTTTTTAGAAAAGGTTGTCAAGAGGTTGGAAAAGGTTGGAAATAAGAAAGAATGGATTTTTGTGGGAGAGACTGCAGAGAGAGGATCGGAGATGTATCGTGGTCTCAAATAAAGAAGGGTCTGGAATTTTGGGAACATAATAATTAATTGAAAAAGAGGTCACGACATCACAAGACACAATAGAAGTCCCACGTCAAAATTCTCTGATGAGCTTTTTTCTGCACTTTACAAAGAGATGGAACGCACGCACTATACAACGAAGAGACTCGCGGTGGAAGCCTCGGAACATTAATGTTCTGGATATGAATACACTGAAAGGCGAAGAACTTAGTCTCCGCTGCCCGGACTTGATATCGGGAGGTTGCCCTCACCCGCCACTTGAAAGGGATGGGCCAATGGGTCTCGTGGGCGGAGGAGGCTGGAGTTGGGAGGAACAAAGTACAATCCTTAGATGTCCACTCCTCGCCCGCATAATCAAACTACGCTTCCTCCACTTGAGTTCCCCTGCTTCGAGGGCCTAGGCGGACGGCGCCAGTAGTGGTCGGGATAAAGGTTCCCTCAATCCCCCGGCAATGAAGGGTGACTTAATCTTCCATTAGCAGCGGCGGCATTTTTATACTCCTCTCATCCTTGTTGCTTGGTGGAATTTTTGCCTTTTAAATTCACATTAACCGACTGGAATCAAGCCGTCTCCTCAATTCTCCTCGCTGCATTACGTAAGGGACTCCCAAGAGGTAATATTCCGATCGCCGGAAGGTTGTTTCTCAAGGGTCGCGGTATCCGCGGTTACAAGGCCTCTTTTGCACTCATGCATTCATAATGACGAATTGTGACTCAGAGGACGTTCGTCAAACGTCCTCTACGCATGAATATTTTGTGGAGCGTCATCCCAATAGGGCTTAATGGCGTGGTTCACGCAAAGTGGAGCTGACAGAGAGTCAGTTCTCTCTTCTGCATGAAATAAATTAGGGTAATTGATGGATCGTGCTTACTCTGCAATGGTTCCGCCGTAAAGTGGTTTAGGTGTCAGCTTATTAATATTCTAGCTTATTATAGAAATTGTGTCCATTTTATGATGTGAACATTTTTACTTTTTTATATAAATAACCAAATCCTATCTTTCCATGCTATTTATTTTTAGAAAAAAATGAACTTCGGTTAATGTACATAGCACATTTGACTCTGTTGATAGATGCTGATGTGACTTCTAAGTGTTGTTGCGTTGGGAGCATATTTGGTTCAACGTTTCCCTCGCGTTGCAGCGAGTGTCTTAAGGAACTAAGTCCAGGAGTCGCTCCTGAAAACGCTCGCAGAAACGCGGGAGAAACGTTGAGCCTAATATGCTACCAACGCTGCAATACTTGGAAGCCATATCAGCACATTGCTTATTGATGTTAATGGGGAAGAGCGTATCTTAACTCGGTAAAACCTGCTGTGATTCTGCAAAGATGTATCATTAGGGTAATTGCTAAAAATATCGTTACAACATTACTTTCCATATTTCACAAATCTGAGGTTGCTCCAGCTTAGGCTCGTGTACGATTTTAAAGAGCTCAGACCATTTTATTACCATAACCAAATCCCCGTAGCGAACAAACCATACTTTGGCAGCCTACGAGGAGAATTAGTGCCTATGCTCATGCGTGAGAGTGGGTTTATACCGGTAAATTACTTCCTTAAGTTTCTTTTGCAAGAGCGTACTGGGAATTAGACCCTGAGGAAAAATTTTCACCAGTTAGTGCAGACAAACAGACAGGTTGCTGTTTACAGGTTTAAGTTAGCAACTATACGCGTCTTCAATCGACCTGCTGAACATTTTAAAAGGTCTGAAAGTGGATTTTCTGAGCCGTTTACTTGTGGAATTGACTTCAAAAGTCGCTTGCTGCTGTAACTTGCGCAATAAACTTGCCGGTGTGAACCCACCTTAACACTCATGCGGAGTCCCTTGTATGTAAGGCCAAAAGTGTTTTTATGTTTTATCTACCGGTTTGTTTGTATGGATATAGATGACACATTTTTAACCTGTATCTAATCAATTTTTTTGTACGTTTTGTTTGTTTTGTCCCGGTACATGGCTCCATTTATTTGATGGCTCAGTACAGTTGTATCATTTTACCTTAAGTGGCCTAAAGCTCCTTAGTCAGTGCTATTTTTCTTCTTTCTTCCTTGTATTATTTTGAAGGAATAAAACTTAAACCTTCCAGCAGGCGCGCTATATTCCTTATCATGACCGGGCGCGCTGTTTACATAGTAAACATTTCTTCACTGATCTAAAATTACGTTTATTATCAAAATAATTACAGTGTTTGGAATCAGTATTGCAAGAATATACTTATATTTAAAAGCACTAAAAAACAAATACTTACAATAAATTGAAACATATTTTTTTTCAATGCCCTTTGTTTCTGCAGTCTAATGCACTCGTCACAAATTTAATTAAACAAAAATTAATAGCAGATGATATTTGATAGGAATTTACATCATTATGTAAATAAAAATATTCTAATATGATAAGTATTGTTAGATGAATAATATAATATGAAATAATCCTCATCAACATCCTGTTTATAAAATATAAAGCACTTACGTTTCTGCCTTATCCATGCCCACGAGCAGGCGCGCTGTTTACTTCGTTCATAACGGGCGACCTTCTCAGTCTCAAACTCGATTCACAATCAGCAGAGACAGAATATTTCACTGCCACCGACATAAATTGGAGGACAAAAGGCTACTACAGGAATACAATGATGGTTGTAAAAGATTACATTGTTTTTCGTAGATTTACCGACCGTAAATCGAAAACAGTTTACTTTGTAAAAGGGCGTGCCCCCCGAAAGGTTAATACTATTATATTATGATGTCAATTGAGGGAATCGGTGAAATATCATTAAAAGTTGTATTTACTTGGAATTGTTTTAGTATTAACTATAATACACGATAGAAGAGTATCAAAGAGAAACCATTACTTTTTTCGTTGTTGTGGCGTCTGTGGTTCAGTAACTATTCCGTAAAGGTAGGTGTACCTATCGGCAAATGTGTTGTTGTGATACCATTATGAATTATGTTAATTTTATGAGAACAAAAGGTGTTTTATAATGATGTATATGAAGAGCTCTCTTATTCTACGGTACTTGAGAACCTTTGCGCTTTGAGTGGATCATATTTCGTGGGAAAAGGGAAACACTTTTCTCCTGCTGTTATCCATATATCTATATTCATTTCTTTCGTTTATTTTGTAAATAAATGTCATCTTCTATGGGCAGAGGCGTGGGGAGGTGGAATGAAACAGTGCATCCATAGAGTTTTGCAATTATTACGAGGCCGTCGAGATGGCTACTGTGAGCATAGCTTAAAGAGGGGTGTAAATATTGTCGGTTGACATTGGTGCGAAGTTGTGTACTATGAGGGTCAAGGGACGGTTTAATCATCTTTGCACAGCAAGGTCCTTAATTGGACACCCTGCGCGGAACTCGTTGAGAGAGGACGAAATAGCTCGGCATTTCCTCATTCAGAATACAGAGATATGGGTCCAGATGGCCCTTTGTAAGAAGACGAAAAACAAAGCTATTCGTTTGGAGACTGTGCCGTAGCTTACTCAAACACTTACTCATTTCGACTCCGTGCCGATTTCAAGGTGCAAATACGGAATGTGATCATTCTCGACTGAAGCCTTGGGGTGCTTTAGGTGATGGAGTGATTTGAGTTCTTTTATTAGACTGTCGTGCATTAACGAAAAAGGAGCGTTTATTATTATCTAAATATACATACTAACCTGCGAGCCGTCGCAGAGGCGTGTGGCAGGGAGTGCTAGGATACCAGCCATTAAGGGGAGGGAATAGGGAAAAGGAAGGGGGAAAGGACAGAGGTGAATTGCATTTTAACGATGTGTCACATGTTTGTGTCACGCTTTTTCTTATAATCACTTTTGGTGTGTGGAAAGAAGTGTTTTTTTATATCGTCGATGGTTCGCGAGCTGACTTTGTAAAATTTAGAGTTTACTTATGAACTTGAATAAACATTGTAACTTTCACACAGTTTGTTGGTAAACGCCGACCGGTTTCAACACTTGTGTGTCATTATCAAGGGACTCTACAAATATTTCCTGTGGTGAGTTCGTATTTATATCCTGTTTCGGTAAAGGGGGGTAGGTAGCGGTTAGTAAGTAGTGGTTAGGATGACTAAGGTGTGGAGGCTAAGGATGAAGCATCGGTCTGAAGTTCGACGTAACAGAACATTTTCTGGGATGGGAGACAGATAATAGGCAAAAAGGAGAGCTATGCAATGGTACCATGTCGTTAAGCAAACTCGTACCAAAATGCTTGGCATGTGACATGATTTCAAAGCTCTCAATAAAATACAGCTTTGCACCGTTGTCAGAGACATGTAAAACATCCACTTTAAAATCGGGCATTTGATTAAAATTTGATAAATGATCAGCAAAAACTGACTTGTCACAATTTATAAATATTAAAAATTTTCTTTTGTTCTTGCGTTGAGGTTTCGTCCAGTTTGCCCTATATATAAACAATTGCCTCCCTCTGTATCACAATTTAACATATACACTCCACTTTTCTCTTCGGTAATACGATTATGACAGACAAGTTTTGTAACCGGCCGGGGTTAACCAATGTACTGTGTGGAAGTTACAATTTTTTATTTAATTTCATTCTCGAATATGAAATAATTTTCGTCCTTAACAGTTTGGCTGTATATTTCACTTATTTTTTCAATTGCATCATTTCTAGAGATGAAGCACGGGACCAAAATATGTCCATGTCGCACTGAAACTCGCTTGATCTGAATTCTCCAAGTACTAATCTAAGCCTATCGTATAGCCTCTGAGCCACTTACAGCTCCCAACTTAATCCTTCCATCAGCTGTTTTACTCTGCTCGCTCGTATCAGTTTTTAACAAAACTTGCGGCTCCCTTATGCATTTTATTTACTTTGCGAATTAAGTTCTTCTGTTCAAGGTCCCAAATGCTCGCAGCGTATTCTAGATGTGGTCTATCCTATACTTTTAATATCACTTCTTTGATTATTATATTGCAGTGTTTGTTATGCTCACTGTACTCATATACTGACGAGGGGTTAGATGGAAGAAGGGACTTATAAAGTCTCAATCTCACTCCAATAAAGACGTTTATCTATCTATCCAAAGAAAAGAAGCATCCCTCTCTCAATTTTTCATATGAGATCCTTCCCACTATGCGCTTGCTAAATGCTAGTTTCTTTAATACAGCGCACCAAATGTTTCGTGGGTGGTTCTGTTCTAGGTCAGTCAGTTTTGCGACGAATCTGTGCCAGTGGCACGGGTGAGCGGGCCCAACTGAGCGTTATTGTGCACGGCCGCCCTTGTCAGCCTCGCAATATGCGGTCACCAACGCCGCCGTGGGTGGCCCCTCGGGGTTCGCTTGTCCCAATAACCATCACCAAACAACCCTCACCGACAGTGTGCAAATTTGCATAATGAGCATGGTGCATACGTGTCTGCATGCGCTCATGGCTCGAGTCATGTCGTGGTTCCCTCTTACACGATCTCCGGCGCACATTCACCTTCATTTGTCTCCCCTACCTCCCTTAACCTCCTCGCCATCGATAGGAGCGATTTATGGATTGAAGAATGGAATAGGTTGGGTATTAAATTTATGCACACGGAGGCGACCGACTGCTGAGGTCTTTTGCACTATTCAGTATAGGTTAGTGGATTGATATAATAATGATATCGTTGATAATAGTAGACCTTCCTATCCATTGAGATAATTATTAATTGACGCTACAAAAATTTTGGTATGACAGAAAAAAAAACAAAAACAAGTTAGTTGAACAAGAATGGAACACAGAAAGATAAGAATAGCAATAATGTATCCACACTAGATAATAAACTTTGTACTTTTCCACAGAATTTACTGTCCAAAAATGTACATATACATGTTTCTACATTTGTGTGGACGTGCATAAATTAAGTTTGAACCATTACAAATATCTTACATATACACTATATACATTGATAATGTCTTTCATCTTTACATATACGCATAGTTTTACAAGTATGCTTGAGTATTACTTGATAAAAGTAGAGTGCAATTTGTTTATTAAAATTTTTAAACTTTTTGTTATTATGAATCGGAAATGATTAAAAGTTCTGGGATGTACTTCAACACAATTTAAAACAGACTGATTAATAAATACCTACGTCATGTGCTAAATTTGGTGATGTAGTTAAAATTGGAAGGATTTCATAGGATTTATTTGAGTCAACTCCTTTAGCCTTTGATATATGCGTGTATGCATACACATGACGTCATTCCTTTTCAGAGGACGCACAGTTTCAGAGGAGCTTAATTTTTGGTACCGGAGTAAATTTTTGGGACCTAGGAAACTGACTCTTGCTTCATAATTTCTTCCATTCTCTCCCGTCTCTGCATACCTCCCTTTAGTGTATGAATTTTACCGATGAAAAGGAGGTTTGTCTGTAAAAATGTCAGTTATATGATGACAGCTAAAAAAGATGGCTTTGCGGCTTTCATTTTATTTTAACCATTTACATTCATGGAAAAAAACATCTTACATCAGTTGTTACACATACAGAAGGATTGGCCTAGTTTATCATTTAAAAAATCGTGGTACGAGCTAATATAATCGTCAGATTTATAGTCGTTCTCACTCTAATTTGGCCGTTGCGCCATCCTGATCCTGGGACTAACGAACTTTCCCTGCGGCCTGACGCGGCCTTGAATTGTTTTCTACCCAAAGTGAGAGTCCTGTTGATTTGACATTTTAGGTCTCGACTTAAATATGCACGTGTTTGGAAGGAGAGACTTGGCTCTCCTAGGCCACCTCAGACAGGGGTGTAGCGAATGGTCTAGTTTCGAAAGGTCTCTCCAGTATCTCGAGTGGATGTCGGATGGCTAGAAATGTGGGTCGGGCCATGGGATGCGGGCATCGTGCCTATTTCTAAAAATTTCATCAACACCCGGTTCCTTAGTGAATTTGGAGTCGATCAGATGATTTCAGTGCTATTCCGTAGATCTTTTATAATATTGATCGTTATTAAGGCTGATGTCTTATGTATATTGTAAGTCTGTACTTACATGACGCATTTGATTCCATGCATGATAAAATACTCCTTTTCTTTGTGCTATTTCTTTAGGTTGGGATCCTTCGTTTTCTTGTGAAATTGTCTTGTTTCTTTTAATGTTGCCATATGACAGTGGATTCAACGGTGTGTGGCGAAATGTGGTCGAACAGGATTTTGAAATTTCGATAAAATGAAAAATTACTTAGAAAAAACAAACTTTTTTCCATACATCCTATAGTGAGTGATTTCTATGCAGTAGTAAAATGAGAGAGTCATTTATGCATCAGGATGTCCCGCATCAACCACATACAAATAAATAAATGAAGAAGAAAAGGAGAAAAGAAAAATAATTCGTTAAACTCTTGGACCAAAATTTGAGAATAGAATCTGAATTTTTATAAGCAACTAGGAACTTGATGAAAAAGGTTATAAAATTATAGGCAGTGAGTAAGAGAAGGGTAGACCTCTACTAGGGACACTTGAAGAGAACGGATAACAAAGGTTTGACCAAAAGAGTTTGTGACTTTGTTGCCCGAAACCCAAAAATCTAATGTCGTGCCTACAAGTCAAGACAGGCCTAAAGGAAATGATCATAGAGGAAGAAATAGGAAACCGAAATAAATTCAGGAAAAAAATCGTAACGTTTGGAGTTTTCAGGAGAAGATAAAAAAGAAAAGAGGTGGGATATGGACAGAAGAAATGAGAAACTGGGAGAAAGAATGAAAAAATCCTGGAATGATGAAATGGAGAAAGAATGAAAATAATGAAAACGCAGTTTGTGTGGTCCATAGATGGTCAAAATCGAAGAAAGGAGAAAACTTAGTTATGTTCACTGGAAGTTTCCTAGTGCAACGCGTTTCGACATCTAAGCAGGCAGTAGGAATATCATGTTGGAAAAAAATACAGCGTATACATATCAGGGGCACATTACGCTTAATTGATCTCTAGGCCCTGGGACTGAATGCCGGCAGAGACGGAGATCGTTCGTTGAAACTTCGATAATTGCTTGAGGGTCACGCGGAGGGCATTTAAAGGGTAGTGCAACGAGAGTCGGACGGAAAGATAAACTTAATTCCCTCGGGCACCTTTCGTTGAAAGTTGGTTAATACCGACGCCGGGTTTCTCTGCATCGTCTACACTGTCTTTCCCGTACCAACCAACCCACCCATGATGAACTCATCTCCTTTCGTGGGGAAGAAATCGTGCAAAGACGCGAAGTGTTTTCAAAGACCGCTTACCGTTGTTAGTGCGTAGGTTTCCGTGGCATCGATCAGTTGGCGTCTTCATGATATCCCGGAAGCCATGCAGACGCCCACCGTTTATCAATTGTCACTACGCCCCGACCACCTATAATAGTAAACCATAAGGCTTTATAAACTCAATGTCCAAATGTCATATAGGTCTCTCCAAAATCTTTTTGGTCTTTTTTTTGGCTTGCTCAAGTCCACTCTGCTCTCAAATGCCCGAGAAAATGGCGAGAGGCCACACTCACGATCCAAGAAAGGAAAAATACATTAGCGTCTGTGGATGTTGAAATGTTTGATTGATTGCGCAATTAAACGGTTAAATATGAGTGAAATATTATTCAAATTCCATTCCCTATACTTTCCCTCCCACTCTAATAAAACCATCCCCACCAAAACCTTCACCTCCCTCATTACCAAAACACCAATTTTCTTTCAGAACTTTTCCTCTTTTTACCCTCCCACGTCCTCCAACTGTCTATGTTTCTCGGGACCCTTAATTGATAAGAGTTTTTATGATAATCAGCAAGCATGTTTGAGGCTGAGCATGTCTTCAGCTTTCTCATGACGGCATAGTTATTCGCACTTGCAGGACATTCACACATGTGCTTGTAGCTGCGAAGTTGGTGATTCAACTCTAGTGAAAATACAATGCAACTGCTGCTTTCGTGGTGTATCATGTATTTGGTTCACTCTTCCGTCTATCTGAATTGTATTGAAGTTTCACCGTAAATATATAAAATTTTGATCATTATTTAATAAGAGACTTTCAAAATTTCCTTTTTTTTCTGTGAGAAATTCTGATATTGCTTTATTTCGGCTGATTAGGGTATTTCATTTTCGAGAGACTAGGGTATTTCATAGGTACTAAAAAAAAACATTCTCGAGAAATTACTCACTTAAGGAGGTTCTCCCGTAAAATGGCATTTATGATTTAATTCATACCTTGGGTACTTTAAGAAAAACTTGTCCTCTATCTGTTATGAACAGCAAAATGCTACCTTTCCATTTGCTATTTTCCTCGCAAATTGGACTTGAAAATACATGTTTTTAAATGCAGTATGGGAAAAATACGGTGAAAGTAGTACTTTCCTCCTAAATCATATGCCATTTTCACGGAAAGCTGTTTATAAGAAGCGAAAACTTTCGGGAGATTGACAAAAAATAAAATTGATACATATTATACCCTTATATTTTGATTTATTAGCTAATTACTGTGATAAATAAAGTCAAAATGCGTTAATTCCACAGAAATGGCGCAGCATTCGGCTTTTATGGATGTTAAAAAGTGTTCATTATAATATATTCCTGGAATAATCTGCACATTTTGTACCTCAATTTTGGTCTTCAATAACTAACGCATATCATCAGCGAAGGCAGGATTTTTAAAAACCAATTTAAAAAAACAGTTATAATTTAGTTTTTTTTTCTCGCACAGTCGCCGTGGAGCCTCCTTAAAGGTGGAGAACCGTCGCATGACGCATACGTTAATTCGATTTCGTATCCATCCCCATTCCCGAATGCTGCCAAGATGGAAACGGTCAATTTTTAGCGAAATTTGCGATTTGTCTCTTTCTGATTTCAACCAATGTTCAATGTTCTAATTCAAGTATGTAATGCTAACTAGGATATTAAGAGGAGGCTGGTGACGAGCTTAAATATGGAGTGTAGCGTTGTACGGGGCAGACGCGTGAACTCTGAAAAACGAAGACGAGAATAGACTGCAGGCGTCGGAAATGATGGAGGAGGTTCGGCGGACGGAAAGGAAGACAAACGAGGAATTGTTTGATATGGTTGGCGAGGAAAGGAAACTTATGGAGAAGATGAGGAGTGGGCCGTGATAGAGGGAAGGAGGGATAGAGGATAAGACCGTGATAGAGGGAAGGATGTTGGTTAAGCGGGGAAGACGAAGGAATAGAATGAATTGGTGTTATGAACGGGATGAATAAGGGTAGGACGTATGCTGAGATGAAGAAAGAAACATTATTGATAGATTGGGGCCCTACGCACGTAAAACAGGATTTTTACTAAATTCCATTTACACCCACCTTAACTGGAAGATCACCGAATATTATTCATAAAAACTAAAAAGCGTTTGCTCCATTCTTAGGGATTTTTCGATATGGCTTTGAATGATGGTATCGATACTGTTGATTTTATACTGAGTAATTTGGTATCGATACTATGAATTTGATAGTTCATAGCCAATACTTTCACTCTGGTGATAGTATTGGCTATCGATATCGACAAGATATCTCGAAGTGAGATATCGCGGGTGGGTTTTCCCGTGTGGCCTTCGTACTGAAGTGCCCTTCAGCTAAGTACTGGGTCTATATGTGTGCGTGTACGTTGATTCAATTTTTTGCTTACGCAGTTACTCATTGTTTTCTGATGGCTCCCACAGTAACTAAGGCGTCGAATTTATTTTTTTTCTATAAAGATTCCCAAGTTACTCAGTGCAGTGTATGCGTAAAGTCCGTGAAATATTCCGAATATACCACAAATCTACTGAACCATTGAAAATTCTTCACAATTTCGCTCCATAGATAATTAAAGGTATGAGTAATTAATATCATATAAGGGTAATCTGTTTTATGAATATTTATTAAGGCTTTTAACGCTTTAGTTAGTGTGGTTTTACATGACTGCAGCTCTAAATTGGTGAACGATGTTCATGCATTTTCTGCTATTTTTTATGGTTTCAAATGACGAAATAACAAAGAAAGGTTACTTTTCTTCGAATTCTGGTTCTATTCAATCTGATATCGGATTATATCGATACTTTGTGTCGATACTATAGTGGTATAGATAGTTATTCCTTGGTTCTTTCGATATCCAAGTATCGATACACTCACAATATCTCATATGTCTGCCCATTGCTCCATTTTATAAGCGCCGAGTAGTGGAACCAGAATTTTTTATCTACTAGCACTCAACCGTAAAGATGAAAATCCGAGCAGACAAAAAAACGCCCTTCTAGCGTAATATCTACTCCGCTTAATTGTTCTTCTATACCGTAGATAGAAATTAGAAACCCATCGTAAAAAGTACTTCTCTACTTAAAAGCTATTTCTAAGCTTTGTGGGGACTAGAGTGGAAGAAGATAGAGCTCTAACTCTAATTTATGGTGAGCCATATCTAAATGTATGCAACTGACTGCCTTCCTGGCCGGATATGTAAATTCTGGGTGATGATTCTTTTCTAAACTTGAGATCGACCCAGGGTAAAACGTCAGCTTATCGTGATTCTCAAAAAGGGTCATTTCGTGGTGGATTGGGCAACATAGTATCACCCATTTTAGTGATTATCGTCAAAATATCGGCTCTAATCGGAGACGTGCATGTCTTTCTACTGTAGCCAGCATGTGGAAAAGGTATTCTGCCATTAAATAGTAGCTTTTTTTTAAATTATCAATCAACCTTGTCTGATATCTTCCTCGGTGTAATTTGGAGGTCGTGGTTGCATTCTTTCCCTAACTGAGAGGAAGAGTATGCTGTCTCTGAGGCCTTTGCCTTGAAAGGAGTCGTAAAATGTGAGATTTTAGGAGGCGCATTTTAAATGACCCATTCCCATCCCGTTATTACGCCACCTGACTGCCTTTGTCGTTCCTGGAAGAAAATTTTAGTTATAGCTTTTAAACTCTGTCTATGCTTTCGGTATCGCTCTGCATTAACCGCTGAAACGACGTCATCTGAACGCTTCCAAAATAATATTACCATACCGTCATTAGTTGCACTTAAGGAAAAGTGCATTAAACCTTCATAGAATGTGACGTATTTCATACATACCCATCACGCCGTTTGCTTTCGGGTTAGACATAGTCAATAAACTTAATTACTAGCGTTAGGTCTGTAAAAGTGACTCTCTTTTATAATTTATTCCATATTGCTCTGTACTTGCATAAAGTTTTTGCTTCAGTTACACTCATAAATTACTTCCAACACGCCCTCCTCACTCCTCTATCATTAGTCTGCTTCGTTAATGTAGCTCCTCGATGGCAGCTCGTTCTTCGATAAATTCTGCGAATGCAAGCGTATTCGCGTAAAAGCCACGGCCCCAGGTGATCGGAAATCGATAAAAGCTGGCCAAAAAAGCAATAGTATTGCTTTTTTTGGTTATAAACTCGAAACTTTGCATAGACTAATTTTACTTTTTCAGGTTTCACTTTGTAATAGTTCTGATCGTTCAAATGCTATAGCTGCAATAAGGCATAAATCGATCTAACTGGAAGAAATTTTATCACACGCCAGAAGTTACAAAAATAAGGATTCCACCTCGCTATTTTCTGAACATCTGTCATGAGAACAATAATTTGAGCGATTTCCCCATAAATTTTACACGTCCTTCCCTAAGACGTAAATATTGACGTTCTCGAGCAAATTGAAATTATCAGACACTCCCCAAACCTTTGCAATGAGCAATTATTCACGTGCCCTTGAAAAATAATAACCTTTCCCTCCTCACCAGCCCTTGATCCACGTAACTACATGCCTCTGCCTTTCTCAACCTTCCGCGAACCCCTTTGTATTATTTCCTCTTCCCCGTAACTATGACAACAATAAACGGAAAATTAAACAAACATATTCTTTACCTTACGATGCCGTAAATTGGTGCAATGCGTCATAAAGTACTAAGTATTTTATTTAATCATAAATACAAACCTTTCCATAGACACTCATCAATGATTGGTAAGTATGGTGCTGCACGTATTTACTAAGTTTCGTTTTCTACGTTGATTTTCAACGTATTAATTTTCGTGGAACCAGTGTCATTTCTTTTAGGACATCTCGAATTACGCTGCAAAATGGCGGACCCTGTTTTCAGGCGACATTTACCGTTAAGTAGTAAGTAGGTATAACTCGGTTTAGGCAGATACGGCCGCGGTCGTGTGCCTGACACGGCCACATCCGGCTTTTTCAATTACTTCATTCGAAAGGAAGGTAATAGTAAACAATGCAGAGGCTAAGTGAAAGGTGAACAGTGCTGAAATGCCACCGGACCGACCCACCACAGAAGTAGAAGTCCAAATTCAAATAAACAGTGTAACTTAGTAATCTTACCTAGAACTTTAGTGAAATAGAAACGTCCCATGAATATAAGCATCATTTAAATTTAAATTGCTAAAAATAATTTTTGTAGCTAATTTCTGTAATATTCAAATGTTTCAAATAATGAATTTCAAAAATATTATCAGAAAAGTTATTTATAAATTGATTGAAAAGTACTTAGTATAATCTCGCGGAATCTTGTCAAGATTTGAAGATATAAGCTAATGGACTGAAAAACAAATTAACATTTGATTTGTTTTCAGCAACCTCAAAAACGTATTATTTCAAATTTTCATTACAATCCTGCAATTAGTTTTCATATTTAGGCCATCTTTTAGGAATTTATCCCCCGCTGTGCGACGCGGCGTCGCTACTCGTCGTATTGTGCCTTTCACCTTACCACAGGGTCCTCTGCAGAAATTTGGCCCTCGATGTGGAGCCCGACAGGTAGCCAAGGAACAAGATAACCCAAACAAGGATTACGCACTTAAAGTTGAAATCAGAACATGAAGGAAGAACAAACGATGTTTTATCTCTACCAAATCTAGAGCAAAAGAATTGTATTGATGAGTGATGCTAGAGTCTAGTTTTTTTAAACCGTTATTTCTTTAGGCCCGTTCATTTGTCCTCGTCAACCGTTTTCGGAGGGGTATTTTTCTTTCAGTTCTTGTTTTCTAAACAGATGATTCAATGTTTGAGTAGAGTGAGTAACTTGGCGCAGTTAAAGGAGAAAGGCTTCGCGATTACCAAGGCCGGTGATGTCATTCACTTGGATGCACAGTTTAAAGTAGTTTGTGAGAGGATGAATGGTCTAGTACGGGCTTTTCCAAACTTTTCCTACGATGGAACACTTTGTAAATCCTGAAATGTTAACGGAACATCTTGTTTACTTTTCAAATATTAAACCATTGCATTTAGGTAGCAGCTTATAAAACCATTCCAGGTTTTTCCGGAACACCCATTAGCTTTCCGCGGAACACAAGTGTTCCTCGGAGCATAGCTTGGGAAACCCTGGGCTAGTAGAACTCCTCTGCCGGGATTTATCCAACTCTGTAGGAATGTTATAAAGAGGCGTTGCCTTGCGCACTCTAATGCCGGGATTGATGTGTGCAGTTGATATGAACTCGTTTATAGTGGTAGCGAAACGTGGTGGCTTAAGGCCATTTTCAGTAGAATAGTCAACTCTCTACGAACATGCCCCGCACGGGGAAGTAAGTAGTCTCCATGTATGGCTTCGAGGTTTCACACTATCGCAAAACTTCATCGCAAACTTCATTATGCTTAATTCGTTATTTAAATCAGATTTCTAGCTCTCTGTGGCTCTTAATCTAATTTCTTAGTAGGGCTTTTCCGATGAAATGCGAACAATATTAGTGAATTTCAATGCAGCTTCGTTTTTGATCATAAATATTGTCGTGAAACCCGCTGCTGAAACCTTCCTGTCTCCTCCAGTTAAATGTACTTATTTTGGCTGCGTTGCCTGTTATGTGCAGGTCTCTCTCCTATGTACCGTAGCCAATCTCTTCCGTACTTCACCTTCTTTAAGTAACGGTTATGGCGGGTGACTGCAACCATGTTTCGATACCATTCTAAAAAAGACCGCATAAATACATTAATGAATGCACATGAAATTGGAACCACTCAGATTTCGTGTATTAATCCTCGCAAATCGGATGCTCATAGATTTACTATGCGTTTTTTTTTGTCATTGGGGGCCATTCAAGTACTGTTACGTAATACGTTTGGTGGGGGGGAGTAGAGCTTTTCTTACTTTTTCTTACGTAGGGGGTGAAGGGATCCAAGAGAATCTTACGTAAGATTTTAGTCACTTCTTAGATAGTATTTTTATCAATTTTTTAAGTATTGTCGGATGAAAAATCTTACTTCTTAGGATAACCGTCGCGGCGTACGCCTGAATGTACCTATTCTAAACTTAAGAAATACGTCTGATCAACTCTTTGCGTTCATTACATTAGAGCCATCGCAATATTCCGTATTTTGCGAATCGGGCATACTGTAAATCGCGAAATCTCGAAAAACTTAATCGGTATCGGACCAAATATTTATATTTCTACAGGTTTCACCATAGGGCATATGATTATGTAAGAATATTAAAAGACCGAAAGCGGCTGGGGTTAGTTTTTGCACACTTGGATATGGCATTGCCCATATGTTTTTATCTCTGTGCATGATTCCAAAAATGTATAACAAATTACGTAAGATGGAGAGGGAAGGGATTCATGAAACTTTACGCTGTCTTATATGGGGACAGGGGGGTAAAAACTGGCCAAAATCGTCTTACATAATTCTTGAATGGCCACTTATGTCCTCAGCCTCCGACTGCTATTGGTGTTGCAGAATTTTACCTTGCCTCATCTACGTCTATGCGGTGTCCTAGAAACCACCTCAAGGGTGTGTGGTATGGGGTGACTACACAGAAGGCGTGCACTAATCGCCAAATATATTTCCATAGTTTCATCATCTATGTAACTGAGCATACTTTTGTGTGAAATTTAGCAAAGTACGTGGAAAGTACTTCACTTGAAGTACTACTAGTAGCCACCATTTTAATCATCCCAATCCATATGTCCTCCGAGATTGAGTCGCCAACTTTGCAAGTTATAAATAAAAGTAAGCGTATGCAAAGGCTTATCTCTTCACAAATATTACACCCTTTCTACGATGTAATTCCCAGATTAAATATTCAATAATTTGCTTGCTCAACTACATTGCGTGAAGCTCTTCACGTTCCTTTACGCAGTTTCATTACAACTTTGACTGCGTGAACTTTTGCTGCTTCGAAATGTGCTGTGGAAAGCCTGGGTGAACGAACGCCTGCTTGAGGAAAGCACATAAATTTTAACTACAAAGAATTCAAAATACTTAGTTGATTTGTACACCTGATTATTATCAATGGAACGGAGATAAATTGTCTTTAAAGCCTTTTTTCGGTTATTTTTACGCCTATATTACCTAAATTTATAAAACTGAATATTTTCGTCCTTTTCGGCGTACCTACCTATTTGGTTTACATAATGGAGCTGCTGCGTCGTAACCTTGATCTCTGAAAAAATCCTCAAAAATATAATATCGCGTTACAATCTTCAATATAGCTTTCATCACGAAATGACTGGCAGTTCGCTGAAAGTCATATCCTTACGACGGAAACTATTAAAAGTTCCCAAATTTATTCAGCCGAACGATGGGCACAAAATTTCTTTATCTCATGAAAAGAAATAATTCATTGAACTTCCGAGAAACGGGAGTTTCCGTCCAGCGTAACCTCTAATACCCTCTATTTTTTCTTCTTTCAAATATTTTTTTAATAACGCTGTGCTCTTCGCAAGGCTTTACGACGTCATCAGTAGCTTTCTCTTTTTTTAACAACCTGGCAGAAGACCAAAAACTCTCCTCCCTTTCGGGGAAAATCAATATAAATAGCTTTTTTATCCCGAGGCTGGAAAAACCGTTCCTTAAACGAGTCATCTGTTTGATACGAATGTCTAAATTCTACATTTTCTTGCTAGTTTTTGGTAAATTAAACTTGGAAATCACATGGTGTTAATTCTAAGAATTGGGGTAGCATATGCGAGAAGAGTTTCCTTGTGTCTAACATGTATACCATTTTCGAGGATACTATTTATAGTTAGAACAGTCTCTAATGGAATTGAATGTTAATGTAATGTTTGAAGATGTCAAACATTGCATTACAACTTCTTCAATAAACTACCTGCCCTCCTTATGTTTTGAGCTCTTAGCAAATTACTGAAATAATTGAAGTGGAAATGCGTCACCTCAATGGCAATGGTTAAGTCGGATCCTATGGCTGAAAAAAGTCTTCATTGAAATATATGGCTGACGGAGTGTCAATCAATGCTGGTCAAGTCCACCGAAGTGAGTATTGAGAACAAAGCGTATAAAGTTCCGTAATATTCCTCCCGTAAATCAGCTTACCTCGGCGCTCTCGAGAACTATTGCCTCGCTGAAGCGTTAAAACATTTTGTCTTCGTTATCTCTCTTGTAATGAAAAATATACGACTCTAGCCATCTTATGCAGTTGTTAATTTAAAAAATGTAACAAAATGGACTTAAAACTGAGCCCTCCATATGTATATCTGAATCAAAAACAAGCTAGAGAAATGGAGAGCACAATAAAGCCCACAGACTAACTTTCTTTCATTGGCATTCTCGCCACCAATTGATTCAAAGGAAATGTGTTTGTTAATGCAATACAATTTGCGGTTGATATTAAACCCACCTTAGAGGTATTGGTATCATATATTGTGTCCTACAAAATGAAACTACATGCGTTCCAAAACGAAGCCTGGTTAACGTGAAGCACGAAAGCCAGCACAAGATCCCATACGCATAACAAGATCGATTTTGCCCAGTCAATTCTCTGCCACACGTACACGCTATACATATGAATTAAACATATAAAACATTGTATTAATTGTGATAACTCTGAATTATTATAAATTATTTGTTGCTGTGTAGCTCTTTAAAATAATTAAGAGCGTTACTGTTAATACGTTTAGCTTTACTCACGTAACATTTACTTCCATATTTTTTGTGATGGTTTAATTTGAAGTATTTGGATGGAATAAATGTTAGCAATGAAAATTTATTAATTAAATTTGAAGTGATTTAGTGATTTTAATTACTATTTTAAGCAGACGGTGTATGATAATTTCGATAGTAATAGAAATAACCTCTATAAATATTTTTTCTCGTATAATTATAAGTTTAGAAACAATTAATAGACTTTTATATTATATATTTCTCCAATTGTATTGAGTTCCTAGGTGTAAAGGAAACTCAGAATATCTCTCAAATTAACGAGCGGTTTAAGAAATCACAATCGGCGAACGAATTCTGCGATTGGGGTGGCTAAATAAGACTTTGCCCACACTTATAATAATTAATTTTTAAAAAATATATCACGTTTTTAAAACGGACTAAAAAGTATAAAATAATTTTCCCTGGGCCCTTCTAAATTTTTGAGGGTGAATTTTTATTGGGTATGGAGATATTTGTAAGACTTGAAGAGAAAAACGTGGGGTGCAGGCAACCCATTATAATTAAGGGGGAGTAAAGGGACCGGGTGTCGTTGAGCGAATTCCCACAAGTAATACCATTTGGAATTCACTGAAATTGGTTGTGAATTCATCCGGATTATCTACTTCTATTATCTACTGCCTGCGCCCCACGTTTTTCTCTTCAAGTCTTACAAATATCTCCATACCCAATAAAAATTCACCCTCAAAAATTTAGAAGGGCCCAGGGAAAATTATTTTATACTTTTTAGTCCGTTTGAAAAACGTGATATATTAAAAAAATTATTTAATAAATTATTTTCTCTGTTTTAGTCTTATGCCCGGGTGAAAGTTTCCAATCGATTTTATACATCTTGATGAGACTCTGACAGGGACACAGGAAATTCCCCATGTATTACAGATTCTGCTCAGCTGACAGTGTGTGGAATTGAAATAATTAATTTATCGTTAATTAATTAATTAATTGTTATAACATATAGCTAACATTGCATTGTCATCCACTTATGAGCTATGGTTAAAATTACAAGCCTCTACTAGCACATCAGGAAATATGTTGATTAATTAATCAATCAATTGTTATAATAGATAGCTAATATTGCATTGTCATTCCCTTTTGGGTTATGGTTTCAATTTCAAGTCTCTAGCTGATCGGGAAGTTAGTTTAAACTTGGTTGCAATATTCCACCCGGACAGACAGACATGACGGAAACCGAACTAATAAAAACGTGGTAAAATAGCTTAGGACGGCATATATCCGTCGTTTTATCTGGACGGATGCTCCTTTATGGACGCATATGAAAGGAGAGTGCTTCGTCTAACTCGTCCCCAATCGACAGAAACGCTTCTCCCACAGAAAACCCAGATAACCAATTACTACTATCGCTATCAAAAGGTTCAAGTTTCAAGACTATTCAAGTTTTTCGTGGGTTCTGAGCAGAATTGCTCAACAGGCGCGACTGCTGGAGGTCGTTGCCTTTCTTGATCCGAGAAATGATGCAGAAACCTGCGTAAAATATACTCGTTCCTAAGTCACGACCTCTGATAAGCTTGCTCTGTCAAAAAAATTCTCCAAAATTCACCCGAACAAAACGACGACGTAAGGGCGACCATCATGTTATCAGAACTCTTCGATCTCGCTTCCTCATTCCTCGGACGCGAATTCCACTTATTTCAAGACCATTTGTTTTTTTTACCAGTATCAGTAGGTTCTAGAATAGTGTTCCCCAAACTTCCAGCCGAAAAATCATCCTCTCGTTTTAAGCTAATCTTGTAGCATATTACTACATATGTGCCTTACCCTAGTTTGACACTCGTCATAAACCCTTCCTATTTTCAATTTTCGGTACCCCTCGATGAACGTTAGTTTTACTGTTTACCCCAGTTTTACCTTTTGTTAACCCACATCACGAAAGCCTCCAATCTTTACTCACGCTCTCTCCCATGACACATACAACTTTCGGAACCGCAAAACACAATACTACATGCTAGAGTCTTCATTTATTTTTTCTTCACGCTTCTTCTTAGAGTGAATCAATTACATTCTCATCCTGTATTTAAAAGTTTATTTGGCAAAAGAAAAGCTTATTTTCCGTCCTTGCTGTTAAGCCCATCTTCCTCCAAAATGCTTCCATGTATGGAGGGTGTTAAATGTTGACTAAGTCCATATGAATGACAAAGGAAACAGTTGTTGGCTTTATCTTGTGGAATTTATCCATTACGGAAGAATTAAAATAGCTTTGTTAACTCCAATGATTATTTATTACCACGCCCCGGGTTTCAACACTTGGTGTCATCTTCACCTGAAGATTGCCCTGCGTAAATCAATTACATTCTCATCCTGTATTTAAAAGTTAATTTGGAAAAACAAAAGCTTGTCTTTCCATCCTTGCTGTTAAGCCCATCTTCCTCCAAATTGCTACCAGGCATGGAGGGTGTTAAATGTTGGCTAAGTCCATAGGAATGACAAAGGAAATGGAACAAAATTGGATGACGCCTGAAGATGACAGCAAGTGTTTAAAACCCGGGTCGTGGTAATAAATAATCAGTGGAGTTAACAAAGTTATTTTAATTCTTCCATAGGAATGAGTTTTGAGGAAAACACGTTTAAATTTTCGTATATCCCTCCGCTAAAATGAACTGTACTCTATGTTCACATGAACTGCTGCCATGTGGAGGTAAATATTTGAAATTTGGAATTAGGTAGTTCTCTATTTCTCTATAAATATGTGACTCTAGCTTTCCTACACAATGTTTTGTTAAGAAATGGTAAAAATGGACTGTGCCCAATTTAATACTGAGCTCTCTGTATGTATGTACATTGTTCTTAGTGCTCCACTCAACTCACCCCATGCATCCATCAACAACTCGATACCCTGCAATCTTCGCTCTTCTTCTTTCCTCATCGACCAAGCATAGGAATAAAGAAACACTATTCTGTGGACAGTAGTCACTAATCTTCTCTTCTTGCTTTTACTCACAATAGGTTGGTGAATAAGTTATTAATTTGCGGAAAATGAAGGCTTAAAATTGAAATGCAGCGTCTATTTACTAAACTAACTGGACTGTCTCATGAGTAACATGTTTCGTTTGCCACAAAAATAAAAAAATGTCCAAATGTTCCACGTTTACAAAAACGGGTTGCCATGTTGGTGACGTCGCTAGGCAAGATCCACTAGCTTTTTTTGCATTTTTAAGGAGGTTCCGCCGCGACTGCGTGAGTCAAAACAAATAGGATTCTAACAGGATAGGATAGGTCCAATAGGAAAGGATAACCTACTAAATTTCTCATTTTTGGATATTTTGTCCAAAAAATCCTGCTTTCGCTTATGAAATGCCTAGAGAAAACCAAAAGTAAAGTAGAAAAAATGCAGATTATTCCACGAATGTATTTTAAATGGACACTTTTTTCCAGCCATAGGAGCCGACTGCAGCGCCATTTCCTACGAATTACCGCATTTTGACTTCAATTACGGCAGTAATTCCCTAATAACTAAAACAATAAGGTGGTAAGATTCCTATATTTTATTTTTATATTATTTCTCTGGATTATTTCCTTCATGTAAATAGTTTTCCGCGAAAATGGCATTTATATTTTATTGAAAAATACTATTTCCCCGCGTGTTTCTCTCATTCCCCCATTGAACGCAATGTAATTTCAAGTTCAATTATAGAATAAAATAGCGTGGAAAGGTATTATTTTGTTGATCATATCAGATAGAGTACAAGTTTTTTCTACAAGTAGACAGAATATTAATAAAATGACATTTAAGTCATTTTAGGGTGGAACCACGTTAACAGCGGGGATTCTAGAGTAAACTCTACTGAATGTTCGGTTTTTCGAAAGGGACGATAAACTATGGACCCTTTGTTGTTATTCTATTAGCCATTGCACCATGGTATGCTATGTTGGATATTACTCCTCTGGGTGAGTGTGCTGATCTGCTCAGAAAGATTCTCTAATCGTACTAACAGTAAATATTTTATTTAGTTACGAATTCGAACGGGCTGCTAGAGTTTATACGCACGCGCAAAAAGTAAATAATTTTGGAAGACTTTTAGGTAATGCTGGCTTCAAGAAAATTGAGCAGTGGTAGTAGAAAAGTCCAAATATGCCCTTCTGAGGTGTTTTATTCCTAAATTGACGACATATTATTACCACTGATTACTATCTGTTTCTCTTTTTCAACATGGAATATCGATTTCAATAGTTATACCTCTCATCAACTATAAATCTGCAACTCGAACTAGAAATCAACTAGAAATCATCAATATCAACTAGAAATTTGCAACAAATCAACAATCAACAACCTGCTAGAAATCTTCTGTGGCTAAATATAGTTTATTTTCTTCATGTTCTTGTAGCTAAACCCAGTTTTCTAAAAAATGCTACCCATAAATAATAATTGCTTCACCTCTCTTCCTTTATCACTCGCCATCATTAATCATCTAGAAAGCCTCCGGTCTTCGCTCATCCTTTTTTCTCATAGACCAAGGTTAGGAATGATAAAACGCCAGTTCACTTGTTTACTCTTTCTTATTTTCTCCCAAATCTCCGAAACGACGCCAAGTGGGTCAGGCTCTTAAAAACGTCACCCTTCGCTGTGGTAGTGGGTGGTAACTCACCCGAGTTGAGAGTCCACAGCGAAGGCCGCCGCGATGGTATACGGACGGGTCACCCTCAGCGAGCCGGGGAAGCAGAAATTCGTTTAGGAGGAAAAAATGACGGGCGAAAAAATTGTGAGGGACGTCGCTTCCGAAAGAGTTTTAAATTAGGAAGGCGGTTATTCACGCTCGGACGCGCACGCGTGACGTAAGCGTGGCGTCACTCAACACCAATTCCGTAATCCCGATTCGTTTTGTGTTTTTTTTTCCGGGTCATAGTTGTTACGTTGCGACACATCCCCCATCACATTTCTCCATCTACTAGGCGTATCGTAAATCTTTTGTGAGCCTTCGTTTGACATCGACTTATGCAAATGAACGTAAGTGCTCGTAATGAGCAAAAACCCACCTCTCCTCTCCCCTCGTGTGTTCCAAGGTTTGTTTAAAGGGTTATCGTCCCAGTTGACCTACTTTCCAGCCAGGCAAATGGTTAATAGTTTCGCCGCTGACATCGAGCCGTGAGATGTGTATCTTTCGATGAAACAACCCAGTACCGCTCTGAGGGCGTAATTAATTTATTAATTAAAGGATGACACTTATAACGAGTGAAATGGCTCATGTCTGCCTTTCAAATCCCATCATGAGAGTTGATCATCGAGATAAACAGGCTGAAAATAAATCAGCGGTTGTTGGAAATAATCAGAAAGCTTAATCGTGGCCACTATGAAAGCTTTAAAAGATTTCCTGCGGTGACTTGAGTAATTGCCTTCACTTCTGGAGGGTCCGAGTTCCACTCTCGGGGATGGTCACTTGCTTGCCCTCCCGACTTGAATGTCGTGTGGAGTGTGTCTTCAGTGCAATGTTCAGTTTTTTCGGAAGGGCAGATAAACTATGGACCCTTTAAAACTAGGGAACGTGAGCTCTACGGCCTCTTAAAGTTACAAGGTATAAAATTCTCCAATGGCCGTAATAAATTGGCACCACTCGTCAAAAATACGCCACAATTGCTGTGTTGGTTTGCGGGAAAGAATGGGGGGAAAATCCACGTCAGAGACCAACCACAACCTCTCAACCAGAAAAACCCCTGTGGTGGTTTACGGGAATGTTACTTCCTCGCCAGTGACAACCACAGACACGCACAATCAACCTGAATAGGGATACTTCGCTGGGCTTATGAGACCCTGCTAAGGATGCCTGGGTTACACACACAAACACACTCAACCCAAAGGGATTCTTTGCTGGGCTAATGAGACCCAACTAAGAACGCCTGGGTTATGAACACAAACACACTCACAAGCACTCAAGAACTCACTCACTCACACACTCAACGGGTCCAACTTCTGGGAGAATCTAGCTCAAAGAGCGTTGTCAAGAAACGGCACAAAAACAATAAAAGACGAGGGTGTGCGTCGGATACGCGTATTTCGGCCACAAGGTGGCCCTCTTCAGCGAACTGAAGGGAGAAATCACTTGCAACGCAAGGTTGTAAGTTGTAAGTTTATTACGGCCATTGGAGAATTTTATACCTTGTAACTATGGACCCTTTGTCGCCATTCGTTAATGGTAGGTATGCTACGCTAGACATTCTTCCTCTGGGTGATGGTGGTGATGGGGTTGACCTGCTCCGAACGAGCGATAACTCAAGGAGGAAGTCTACGTTTCGAAGAGCAACTCCCTCATCTTCCTCAGAGCAAAACTGAGTTCCCAGTTTGAATTGACCTTAGTTGACCAGTTCTGTTGTTAACTGATTGGCCGGGGTTTTGTATTCGTCTTCGCGCACTTTTTTATCTGTTTGATTATCGGTCTCCAATTAGATCAAAGAAGGCTTTGAAAAACCAGCCAACACTATTCTCGGCACTCAGTTTTCGCACTGAGGAAGATGAGCGAGTGAATCGTCGATCGTCGTTCACGGAAAACCTAAACCCAGTGCCATATCGAAAGTGTCAAACGGTTGATGAAAGGGTTAGGTTGGGAGCCGTTAAAGAGACTCGGAACCTACACGCTAGGCTTCCATTGCTTAAAAAACTCCGATCAGGCGAGTTTCAGTACGGTACGGAGAGTATTATTTTTATCCCCGCGCTATATATCTCTAGAACTGATAGAAGTGATGAAATAAGATATATACCCTTCCAAACAGACTGGTGCAAAAATTCGTTTTTTCATCGCACCATTAGTGATTATATTAAAAACAGCGTGACTTTTTCTTAACACACATCATTGAAACACAATTAACCTTGGTCCTGCCCCCCCTCCTTTTCCTTAATCTCCCCCACTTTCCATAGTTGGTGTCCTTACACCCCCTGCCACGAGCCTCTGCGTCGGCTCGCTGGGTAGTATGTAGATGCAGATGTAGATATCATTCACCAAGAAAGCTTTCGGTCTTTTTGATGGCTTAGTCTACCATAGTCTTCAGGGTTAATAGTGATTCAGCTCAAAAGTCTGGTAAGCGTTAATTTTCCATTGTAGCGGACATAAAATATATATTTTTGCATAACAAATCAACTACAACAATTTTTGCATAAAACGCCACGATGACGCCCTCTTTTAGATCTCCTCTTCAGGGTCTGTTCACATCAATCCAGGAGTGCTAGCATGACTGAGATAGTTTGAGCGAGACTTTCCCCTCTTCATAACAGTGATCGTATTAAAACTTTACTTTTAAATGTAAGCAACTGTATGTTATTGATTAGTCCTCATCGCTGGAAAGCGTAAGGTTTGAATGGTCAGCAGCTTCCCGCTCTTTTTCTGGTCGTCTCGGGGCTTATTATTGCAATTTTGTAAAAGATTTTTTATTGCAATTTTATTAAAAGTGTTGCGGTAGGTAATACATTTATGTGCAAACATAATTGTGAAAACGTACAAACTACACACTTTTACAATTGACGCAATCTGTGCGGTAGATCATTCTCATCAAACTATATAATTACATAGGTTAATTTGTAACGCTGCCAGGGGCGCTGCGATCGAGAATTCAATGCAATTTAAAGAGAAATTCATTTTTATAATTTTCATGTATCTATATCAGTTGAATCATAGATCCAACCCAGAAAAAAATAGTACAGGACTGTATCTATATTTTTAATAGCCTTTTTCTAGTCGTCTCAGGGCTTATTATAGCAATTTTGTAAAATCTTTTTTATTACAATTTTATTAAAAGTGTTGCGGTAGGTAATACATTTATGTGCAAACATAATTGTGAAAACGTACAAACTACACACTTTTACAATTGACGCAATCTGTGCGTTAGATCATTCTCATCAAACTATATAATTACATAGGTAAATTTGTAACGCTGCCAGGGGCGCTGCGATCGAGAATTCAATGCAATTTAAAGAGAAATTCATTTTTATAATTTTCATGTATCTATATCAGTTGAATCATAGATCCAACCCAGAAAAAAATAGTACAGGACTGTATCTATATTTTTAATACAAATTTCTTGTGTGTATGGTTTTAAATATGTATATCTACTGTATAAAAGGCTACGCATACGTACGTATGATTCAGTTGCTAGGCATTTTGATTCAGATGAGCGCCAATAGATGGCAAGCAAGCTCCCATATGCGTAGAGGCCCTCTATTAATAGAGGGCCTCTACATATACGTTCCCCATTAACTGACCCATGGCGCGGGCGTATGCATTAAAAAAAAACACGCAAGGTAAACTGCATAGTAGCTAACAGCTCCGCCTGCTTCACCAAAAATTATGCATGCAAAGAAATCTCTGACTATTAGATATTTGATATGGTTTACCATTGTTACATATGTTTTCATTAAAAATAAAAAAACACATTAATTATTTACTTTATTCTATACTTTATGGATATTTTGCCAATATTTTATGCTGCTCCTGCGCATAAACAGATTTACTTACATGAAATGTGGTCCTAAAATTATTTTTTTACTTGCAAAATTATTAAAATGTGCACTGAATGACCCTTGATTACCGCTCCAGCCACCTTAATTCATGGAACTTCGCGGGATGACCCCGATTAGCCGAAGAGATCCGACTCGAGGCGGCCTTGGTACGGCACGATAAATCGCGTGAAAACGATGGAAGCCCTAGTGTGGGGGAGAATGAGACGCGGCAATTGAAGAAAGATATGCCCATGGAAATAGGAGAATCGCTGGCTTGTGTTCAACGGGTCGACCAACATCACTCGGTCCTTTAAGTCTTTCCTTATAAGGATCCACCCTCATTGTTTCCCTTTGCCATTTAAGTGGAAAGCCTCCTTTCTCTTGCGGTTCTCCACACAATAAAAAATCAATCGGTATTATACCGCTGGGTTTTTTTGCGTCGCTTCTCCATTCTCTCAGTTTCTTCTACTTTTAATTTCAATGGTGAGCGGACGGTCTTCGATACTTTCTTCTTCGGAAGAAATATATCTCAGCGAACTTTATAAATAGCCCTCTTGATGTCCTTTTAACTCTTAAGCGAGAGTGTTGGGAGGTAATCGTGCTGAGGCTGTTTTCTCCTAGGAGAAACTAGGCGTAGAGTGGATGTATCATTAGATCGAAAGGCACTCAGCCTAGCCTTCCGTCAACTAATCTTCCAAGAGAGATTCGGCTAACCTTTTCCAAATGTGATTAGTTAATCGGCGAAGATTCAGACAGAAGAGAATGTCATTTGGTTATAGCCGCCGCCGGGCGAGTTTTCTTGTATAGCTACCGTTGTATAGGCGTAGCGAAACTTTGTGGTTTTCGACAGTGGAGAGTCTGAGGTCAGTGAGGGTGCATCGATGAGCAGGCAGATGTGCCGAAAGACTCCCGTATGGACCTCTTGAGAGAGCCTTCGTCGTATCTCTTTAGCATGCTTTTTTTCTCCCTGACGCAATGCTTTTCAACAGTGATTGCCACCACGTTTTGCTACTCCTACACCGCCCTGTTAGAGTTTTGGTCATAATGGCCTTTTTATCATAAAATGACAACTATATTAATTATCCTGTTATCGTTAAAGATTCTATGAATTCGTTTTGAAATCAAATCACTTGCTAAATTTCCGCACTTATTTTTATTCACAGACCCAGGTTTCAGCATAGGGTACCATTTTTGAAGGTCTCTGTGCTGAAACCTGAGTGACCAGAATAATCTAACAGTGCTTCTGCACTTTTGGTCTCGTTTCTACCGTCTTGAGACTTGTTTAATATTTAAAGTTGTTATTACGCTAGACTAAAAGGAGGTTGAGTTTTTTCCTTCCTGTCTATTTTCTTTATATTAATAAGCTTCTAAATTCTAGCCAGTAGTCAGCTCTATTTATGGTTCCGGAGGCATTTCTTAATCCACTGTCCCACGGTTAACCTTTTCGTAATAATTGATGAAATCCACATTCATGAAACAAGATTCATCCACGTGTAGGCATCGATGTGCCATGAACAGAAAAAAATCACGAATTTCGGCTGTGATCAGCTAACGGCCTTTCAGAGAATATGGTTGTGTTGTAATCTATAGCGTACCTATTATCGACACGAAAAGAACATATGATGACGAGTTTCCCGCTGGGTTTACGAGCCTAAGTATTGTAATTTCACAGAAATAATTATAGCCGGACGTATCCACAGCATGAATTGCATGAACGAGCGTACTTGTTCCTAATAATGTACGTGGAAATAACAACTTAGCAGTTTCCTAGTAACAATGCGTGTTTTTTTTACATAATTAGAATATCTAGTTTAATCACAGATGTTTGCACATAATAATTCTGCTTCTGCCCTACAGTGGAATAATATATCCCCCATTGGCTCAAATTTATGATGTGCATATTACTTTCTTCCTTATCTTATTGCAGCTGGTGGTAAAGCTTCAATCGAAACTTCTATTCAACTATGGCAGAAAAACTAATCAATGGTCTCGTTTCGGCAAGAATTTTGGGGTTACCTAGGGGCTTTCCATTCGCTCTTTTGCGCTAATCACTTCGCAACAAATCAGCGTAACTTGCCTTCCATTCGTTGCAGACCCTGCGCACTAGTCAACCCACTTCGAAGCAGATCGGGAGAAGAGTATATGCGCGCAAAATAACAAAATCACGTCGATAATCGCATACGAGATGTGCCTCGTTTACACAAGAGCCGTAAGTGCCGACGTACCTACGACTGAGTACCCAAAACTCACAATCAGTGGAAGCGCACGTCCGTACAGCTGTAACTTGTAGTTCCTAACGCTGCCGACCTTACATCTACCAAATACCCTGCAAGCCACCTCAAGGGTGTGTGGCAAGAGGTGACTAGTCACCAACATTACTAAGTTAGTGTAACTACCACTATTGATGCATTAGCATAAATCGCTAGTGCTTGTCAGGTGGCGAAGCCTCATAAGCATGCCCTACATTATGGATATGTTACGAATGTTAGAGGGACCGTTAGTATATATGTATTTTGGAACTACATAAACGGGCAGAGATTGAAGAGTTATGCTTAAAATATACTCGGCGTGCTGTAAGAACTAGATAGCAGTTATGAATACAAGTACTAGGGAGTACTACTACTATCTAGAGCTACTCTACCTATCAAAAAACCTAGTTGAAAGTCTAAATGGCAGCTGTTATGGTCTCTTATCGTTCGCGGGAAAAATGGAATTTTAAACCTGTCCGTTCTGCAGTCTAGTTCCCTAATATTATTCTCATTGTCTGATCTACCGTTGTATGTCGGATTTCATAAAATATTATTAACGTCGAATTAAATGTTATTAACTTACATTGTTTGGCGCTGGAATTGCGGGGAAGGAATGGGAAATATGAAGAGCGATACTCAGAAAAAAGCACGAAATGGATAACGGCGTGATGTTACAGCGTTTGATAATCAGAGAAGAGTTCATTTGCTCCGAAAACCGTTCCGAATATTGCAAAAAGTATCATGAAAGCTGGAATTCTAATTTCATTTGGAATAAACTACTTGTGTATCATTTGTTCACGGAAATTCCTGTAGAGGGCTGCGCAGAGTTACAGCTGTAACGCCGATATTGTGTAAGCGCATGTAGGGTTGCTTCGTCGGTACGTACAGCTGTTGAGTAAACGTGGCTAGTTGTTAGTTAGTTAGCTTGTTGTTTTTGTGTTGATATTCCCGAAAAGCGTCAAATATGAATACATTTAAGTTTTTAATTACTCTGTGGTAAATAGCTTACGTTATTAAATACTTTTATTGAAAGAATTCGATAGCTATGTCCACAACATTCGGCCGTGACTCTTTTGATCCCGCAGAATGTTGCCAATCGGCAGATTACCGAACGTTTCGCCGGCGCTAATCGCTCCATTCAACGTCGTTCGTGTACGCTCAAGTGCGCTTGTGTGTTCCGATGTGCGTAAACTGCAATACCTTGAATGGAGAGCTCCCCTAATTTACAGAAATCTAGATAATATTGAGTCGCGCATGCGCAGTCCGATTCAGAGAGTTTACAGGAAATATTCGTGAATATATTTTCGAAAAAATAAATACCGTGGGACATCGGATTTAAGAAATGCCTATCTGGGGAGTACTTAAAACATTCCACGACTTGAGGTATATTACGTGAGAAATCTAGCTCATTTCTAATTTTCTCTTTAACTGTTAGTCATGTGGTATCCGACATTTCTGGGAATCTGACATGTTGAGCTGTTTAAATCTTGCTGGATGTTATTATTTATCGGGGAAATGGGATCCACCGTTTCAGTTCAGAGAGCTGTCACTCATAATCGGTAGCGTCCGATCGTGCTTTGAGTTTGATTCAGACTCGCACACGGTTAAATTCGTTTTCTCTTTGAAACAAAAATTGATACTTGAAAGTTGAAATTAGTCAGTAATCATGCTTTTTTTATTAATAATTATCTTGTCGTGCAAGACGCAACTCTGCATATGGTTGCGAGTACAGAAATTAAAATCAACCGTTAATTATCGAATAAAACCTTTTGTTTCAATAAAACTTTAGTAGCGTAGTGTTTACGAATGTATATTTAGTTGACTTTTTTCAGTAGAACTGCGTATGACTTGATTCTGAAGCTTAATGGGATAATTTCTCTACCGTAATTTCTGGGCTATAAGATTTGTTGACCACCGTTTTAATTACTGATGAATATGATAGCCAGTTAATATTTGAATTTAAAACTTGAAAGAGGTTAACCGAACCTTGCGATGAGTGTTAATGGATAACAGTACCAACGTATGAATAAATGAACTTACTCGCCCACTTGATTCGGATGACAGTAACAATAATAAATTCCGTTGCTATAACAGATTGTTTACCCGCCTACTTCGATAGCTCAGATTAGTATTCATGGCTCTGATATACCCATGATATACCAAATGCATTTATTCGGCCGCTTTGGCCTTACTTCTCGGATCTCCACATGAGAGCAGGCTGTCGATGGCGGTACTCTAGCACTTTCAAGATGCCGTCCGCGAAGGAAAGCAATCATGGCCGGCGGTTCTCTCGGCGAACCATCATGAACTGCGTCATAGACGCGATCGCCCTTATGCGTGATAAGGATGGTTCGAACGCGGAAAATATCATGGGTTTCATCCAGAAGAAGCACGGATTGACTTTCACGTACATGGACGTGCGGCAAGCCATCGACCAGGCCATGGAAGAGGGTATCCTTGTCAAAGCGGGGAGAAGGAAGTACAAAATATCGGAAGTTGAGGTACCGCCCAGCGGGCTCTGGAAGAAAGCCGTAGACGGAGGCTCGCTGGAAGTACAGCAGGAATCCAAAGTTAACAGGCGCCGGGCTATCTTCAAAGCGCGCGATAAACAGGCTGGGGTGCGGATTCGCTCCCTTAAGACGAATCGAGGACGACGGGACACAAACCGCCCTTCTGCAAGGAGGAAGAACGGCAGGAAGACGCAGGAAGTTAGTATCCTTCGTGGCAGCAAAGGAGATGGTCGAAGGAGAGGCTCAGGCCGCCGAGTCACTTTTGTGGAGCTTTCGAAGAGATCAGAACGCAGAAGGAATACGACTTCAAGGCGGAGGAATGGCAGAAGCACCCCGAGAAAAAGGAAAACACGAAGTTCTCCGGGTAGAAGAAAGAGTAGATTATATGAGAGATAAATGAAAATTATCACTTTTGGCGGTCTTTCCGGGCTAATATATGAGTATTCAATTGCCAATGACTCAGTCATGTGTGATGATTCTAAAATAAATTTATGTGTGAATTTTATGTGATTAAGTGATTATATTTTGAACAAACAAGTGTGTAATGAAACCATAAGATCATGGCTTGCGATCAATGAAGGTGAGTTTCTCCTATTGGAGAAGGTTCATCATTTAAGGTAATTTGTAAAATCCATCTGTGAATATGTTTGCCCTTAAAATCACGGGATGAAATATTATTTTCGCGGGAAAATGTAGACAAAAGCTCACCTTCATCAGAATTCACTATTAAATGTGTATTTTTTATATTTCTCCTTTTCATTTTATACGGGCATAAGGCTGATGATGTTAGGGAATTTGCGTTTTTTATCAAACAATGCGAGTTCAATGAATTCTCAGTCCCTATTCTACTGATTAGACTCGAATCATAATTTATCACGTTAGCTTTTCGAATGCTGTTGCCTTCTAAGATTTCGATGTTTGGTACTAGTTTTCTTTTATTAAACATTATGAAGTTGATTTCATCTTTAATGTGCATTTTTTCATCTCGTTGAATCAATCCCCACTATGCTAAACGGTGTAGTCATCTATTTTTTGTGAGTGCTTGTAATTCCACATATAGTAATTCAGTTCATAATCTTTTATTGTTATCATACATATCCTTGTGATTCTTAGTATTCTGTACTGAGTTTATTTGTTTGCCTATGATTCTACCTACTCTTTCTCTGTATGATGACTTGCAATTTAAGTCCCTCGGATGAGATAGACATAATTACTGTGAAGAATCTATTGTTTGATAAGTCTCATTGGTCTCTAATAACTTAGCTCCTACAGGCTTTGCAAGCGCCGGTCTTAATTAACGAAAATCCTGGTTTTAGGATGCCATTTTAATTGTGCTATTCCTACTTATGAGTGCTTGGAGAAAATAATGTGATATAGAACGACCACGCCTACGTATCTTGGTCTAGTTCTTGCCATAACTGACGAACTATCGCCCAGAGCTTTGCAATGACATTTTCTTTAACGCATAATGTTAACGCGTTACCATCATTGTGCATGGTAGTTAAATCTACGCGGACTAATCAGTCCTATTTTATGTCGTATCGTGTTGCAACCATTTGCTGTTTGAAGAAAATATCGAATGAAAATAAGGCGCCATGTGGGCCTACCACCAGTCCAGTGTTTCAGGTGCCCCTAAGTCATGTTTGAAAATTCTTTTCTTCCGATTTAGAGATGAAAATCAATTGATATCGCCAGTAGATCGATTATCTGGTCGGCCATCACCTATATCTGCTTTTTTCGTTTCGCTTTTTTCAATGCTTGGCGATTTAATGTGGCTGCTAAGCTTCAGCAACTTGGACGAATTGCAGATTTTTCGAGATAGCTAATCGATTTTGTTCATCCCTCTCTGATACAATTTATCGCCTCTGGCACTTAAAATTATACGCTTTAATTTTATTGCTGTGAGCTACATAAACGCTCAACAACACAGGCCACTACATACAGTTTTCGACATCATAGTCGTTATGAATAATTCCAATTCACTACCCTTATTTTATCCCCAGCGATATTAATATATTCCATTCTGAAATTGGTAGTAGCTTCATTCCTAATCTGATTGCCCAGAGAAACTATTTGGTCTTTCTCATTTTTTCCCAACCTTTTATGCCTCAGTTTAAGGTAGTGGTATCGTGTGTTTGAAATCGCATGCATAATAATAGCTGATTTTAACGACGACCTAATATTCTTTGTTCTACTTCCCGTAGGAAATATTCCCATACCTATCAAAATGACGATAACTTCAGAGGTATTATTACCGATACTAGTGGAGGTGCATATGACCCACTTCTCATTGCTACTTGCAGTAATTGCGTAACATTAACTGACAAATGATGCATCCCTCTATTTAGACTGCTAGAGGAAATAGTATTCCATATGTGGCTTACCTTTCATCATGTCCTAAATACTTTCAAATTATAAGTGAAGGTGCTGCTGGCGAAGCATGGAAAATAATGTATTGTTACGAGCATGTGTGTTCTCATTTTGCTCAAACGGTTCAAGGCTGCCTAATAGTTGATTAATTGTAGCCGTTTAAAGCGTCAGTAAATCATGATGACAAGAGTAAATATTCTATATATAAAAGTGCTTATGCCATTAACTTAGTTGAACGAGGTCATTGCTTTTGAGAAGATATTTTTTGTGCCTCAGGGGTGAGTTTTGATTGTGTCTCTGCATCAATTATTAGATTCTGGGTCTCGTCGAAAATGCAGCGAACAGGACTGTCCATGTCTTATTTTGTCTTTATTCAGACTATGTTGTGCTACAGTAAACCTTTACCAATAGTTTTACCGCAAATTCTTTCATAAATTGTTTATTTTTTAAACAAGCCATTATTATCAGATGTAGAGATTTTACGTGTTGTAATTCCATAACCATTCAAGTTTTTGCTTCAAGTATTAGTACGCTAGGTGTTCGTTCAGTAAAGTATAGCATCTTGTCACGAAACGTGAGAAATGCTACCCAAAATCGGGTTTGGGAGAAGTGACGCGGTGTTACTGCGTGGTATTTGTATCAAATTGGATGCATTGGGCTTTGGTAAATGAGCTGAGATGAGCCCAGAGGTATGTGCCCAATACGTCAAAGCGGAGATTATAAGGTCAATTCGCAAGAATCATTAAGGAAGTGGGAGGGATGAATACCTTTGCCAGATAAAACCAATCAAGAAACATAACTATCAGGGTATAGAGGAATTTGGCACAGGAGAAGGAAGAGTGGAGGACTGCAGTCAACTATTCTTAGGACAGAATGACTTTTGACGACAGTAAATGGGTGGAATGCGCTTTCATTAGCAATAAAGCTACCTAATAACTTAATGCAAAGGGGAGGAAACAAAGAAATATAAATATTGCTTTATTGAAAAATGATAATGAAATCAAGCGTGGCTACCGGAAAATCATCAATAAAGAAGTCCTAATTAGAGCTGGGGAGAATAGATGCTTGTTGAAAACTCTGCAAATTAGTAAGGGAAAAAGTTTATGGGCTCATCCTAAAGCATAGTAGCCTCTTGTAAGCAGAAACGGAGAATGAGAAGGATTTCCTCTTTCGAGGTTTCTCGAGATTTTACATTTATTACAAGGAGTGCTATCGGCTTATCTGCGTTTTGTATTCGAGAATTATTATTCACCGCTTCGAATCTGCGTTTTGTATTCGATAATTATTTTACTACGTTTCGCATCCTCGTCTAGGAGCTTCGTCAGAACTGAATCCACCAAGTTCCCGGCATTCATGACGAAGCTCCTAGCATAGGAGGCGAAACTTTTGATAATATTTCCAAAATATAAAACTCTCTAAAACAGAATGAATTCCTGAAACATGTACGTATGATATGAAATACCACGGAAAACTAATGATTGAATACTTCATAAATAATGAGGGATGTTAAAATAATTACTTATGAAGAAATAAAGCGTGTAGCTGTGAGGAGAGCTAAGTGAAAATTTAAGCCAAGTGGAGAGATGCGGTAAACCAATCTTCGTAGTGATGACTGCTGAAGATAAATTTTATGGTATTTATAGGCTTAAAATTGGTAGTACACCCTCGTGAAGAACATGACAGAAAGAATAGGAAAACATCCAAGAGATGTGGGATAAAGCGGTCGAGTCTTTCTCCAGAGGTCCTTCCGGGAGTTCTTCGGTTCCGTTTCCCGCTCATCAATGCATGGTTCACCCGCAGTGACCTCTAATCCTCCGCCGGAGACTGCCACCAAGTTTTGTTATGCCCAGTTCTGGCCCAAAACGTGGGCAAAAGCCACAGGCGGCCGGTCGCAGGGGTTGATGAATTTTAAAAGTGGGCAGAAAGTATGAAAATAGGAAAATTTTACTAACACTTAGCATGTTTTCCATCCAAAACGACCATTTTTAGTCTATCGTAAAATTTAATGACACTCATATGTAACTTCAACAAAAAGGACCATGAAATTAACGGGCTGAAAATTTCCTTCATTAGCATTTTTGTATTTCACCAACTCATTTAAATGAACTCTGACTGATATTGCACCGAATTTTACAGTTGAAATTAAGCCCTTCAACAAAAAGAAGGTACTATAATGAAATGACCCCTATAAACACTTTTCCTCGTAAAATTCGAAGCCTGGAGAAAAATATAAAAATTGAGATCCTAAATGTACATATACTACAACTATAGTGTTTAGAGGTTTAGGAAATAAAACTACAGTGTTTTAGAGGATCGTTCTTAAACCCTGTTGAGAGTATCCGTCATTGCACGGTTTATATAATTACGATCGGTTTATAAATTCTTGGTTAGGGGCGGCCAAATTAAGTGTTGCCCACACACGTAAAATAGCTTGAGCCGGCAATTGCCATACCCATACACGTTTTTACTTGGGAACTAAGTCCTTTTTCGGAATGCTGAACGGTTTTGCTGGAACGGAGGGAGGTCAGTTGCGAAATCGGTTTTCTAAACTGGAACCCTGACTCGCTGCCCTGGTGCTTCCTTGTCGCTTGCACTGTAATTGGTGGCGGAAAGGATGCTTAAGCGCTTCTTGTGTGTCCGAGTGATGAAGGGCGGCTTCTTCTTCTAACTATACATATCTCCGTCCACACTCTTTTTGCCTTCATAAAGTGTCCTTATTCATCCTATTTTAGTACCCTGATGAAAAATGTGGTGCAGCTGCGGCGGCGTTTCCATCAAGTCATCATCTGGTTGAGGACAGGAATGCGACACTGGACATGTGGTTAAACGACGCTCGTCCTTTATGTGGTCTCTTTATCCCGTTTGTTTCCATCACCTCCTCTGATTCCCCAATTCCTCTCCGAGATCAATGAAATAACGTACGCGTGAACTTTGGCCAACCTGACTTTTCAACCACGTTCGCACAGCTGCGAAATGAAGGCTTTTGTTTTCTGTTAATGGGGGGTGGATACCACGCCTGAAAAATACCTTCTCCGGCCGTTGGCTTTTTCGTCGCTATGGTGGCAGGATAATAGATAAAAATATCTATTTTACACAATTACATAGTTTACACGGTTGAAATTTTTAGCTAGGACTTATTTGTGTAGGTACATGATGCAAACCATATTGGAGAAAAAATTGGAAAAATTACCTAAAAATTGTCCAGTTTTGCGAAAATGTATCTCGGCTGTAAAAAGCGATGCGAAAATTACCTATGAAAGAAGTCCTAGCGGCATCATATATTTTTTAATTTTCTCCCAAGTTTGTACAATTTCTGTAATCGTGTAAATCGAGGAGAATGTCCAGCGCTTTCCTCGGCAGGCCGTCGAGCAGTGCGTTGGCGGGAAGATGGCGCTGCCGCTAAAATTACTATTTGCGAAGATCCATTTGTTGCGTGTCCCTCCACCATGATAGGAGTATATGCTTTAAATTTTATGTTTTATCACCATTGGTTTGGGCTGATGAGTGAATGAATCAGTCTGTCAATCCGGTCATCCCGATTTATGCATATATGATGCATATAATCAATTGCCATTACATAATATTCAATAATGACGTATGTAATTATTTATTTCCTCATTATTTTAAATTGTTCATTTATTTATTTAGTAAGTACCGTGAAAAATCACGCTAGAAAAAAATATACTTACGAAATCATTTACGTTATTTTGAATTTGCGCCTTTTTTGAATCGACTATTTCGCTTCCACATTATGTACTTTTGACCTCATATTCTTATTTAGAGACCTCCAAAACGTATAGATACCAATTTTCAAATCAATTCTATACTTTTTTGAATGTTGACCATCTTTTCCGACTTTTGCATCATAGTGCTTGGTGCCCTTAAGATAAATATGCCGACATATGAAATTACCAGCAAGAAAGGTTATGAATACTATAACCAGGAATCATATCCTCGTCATTTCCTGAAGTTTTACATCTCTAATTTCCTCCGTTAGCATTTTATGTAAAATTTATTTTTTTATTAGATTATAAAACTATGCGATTATGAAACTATTTACTACACGATAGTTTTCCCTAATAGTTCAAATTTATTAAAGCACTTTGAGACTTCAAGAGGAATAATGGAGCTAAAAACAATTTGTTCCGAAAAAGATGGTCATTCTGCAGTCTGCACACATTTGTATCTTAAATTAATCTGGTGACGAAAGAGTTGCATTTTTAGCAGAGCAATACATTCCGAAAGTAATATTAATGCTCTGCGTTATCATGCATTGTCAAAAACGTTCAACCTATTTCTTTATTTTATTTCTAAAGGTTTATTTTGTTACCCAAGTCTTTAATAAGGGAACTGTGCAAGTTAATTTCTTACCATTTTAAGCATAATGGCGCCAATGAATACGAAACCCGTAGCCTTGATTACATACACGAATTACCGAATAGAATTCTTGTTTCCTGTATTGGTCATCCCTAGAGCTGTCATAACATGATCCTTCCTCACTTTTCGGCTCAGCATATCAAGACTGAGTCAATGAGTAGGACCAGGAGGTGCCTGTTTTTTTACGAAGCCAATTGTTCCGTGGAGGAAAATAGAATAGAACTGGTTGTGGAAGATGGCCTTATCTTCCTCACTATTAGGGATGGGCAAAAGCGTGTATTGCAGTTAACGTCTACACGCTATGTATTCAGGCGTGTACACGTCTTACCTGTCCTGACGCATACAATAGTTAGTCTCTGGTACCATATTCCGTTCTGCGGTTGGCCTACAGATATGTAGGCCTAGAGTGTTGGAGTCCCGCACCGATGCTTGCAAAAACGGCAGCCTTCTAAGGTCAAACTGTGTCACAGGGAGTAAGATGTGACTGCAGGTGGTGACAGTAGTCACCGACTGTGATCCAGATTCCAGGAAGTACCTTACATACTGATTCATAACAATTCACCTTGACTCAAGTCATATTAAGTGACTGGTGACGGGGGGGGGGGGGCAATTCGTGATGAAAGGCGGACGATGCTAACGTGTATTATTTTGCAAGAAAAACAAAACGTGTACACGCCTCCAGGCCGGGCAGCGTTTTTAGGCGGGGCGGGGAATGGCGGGAAGGTGAATAGCAGGGCCTCTATTGGCGAAATGCGAAGATCTCTCCGAGGCCGCAGCAGAAGCCAGAACTAAAAGAACGTTTTCGGCCTATGTATGCAGCCACCTTAGCCCGAAAATCCTCAGGGATTGGCGCCACGCATGTTAGAATTAGGAGGACTGGGTCTTTTCGCCTGGCTCTTCGGAAAGTATCCGCTCCCTTATAGGTAGTTTGAGCAAGATTTTTCTCTTGTCATTGGCAGTATTCAAATTTCATTTTTAAATGTATTCAATTTCAAGAAGCTTGAAATATATCTATACCAATCAAAGCCAGTATCGGGGAGAAGGAGGGGCTAATGATGGAGAAAACGGCATAACCGATTTAGTTGATTTTGGTATCATGTATTTCGTAAAGCATCTCATGTGCCTGGAAAAACCACCAAAATTCCATTTTTGACTCAGACAAATAGTAAATTGAAAACATAAACACTCTTTGACTCAATCATAAGCCCCATGTTAAATTTGCTTAGCAACTAAGTAGCTACCGTTAACGACGTTTTTTTATTTGATTTATTTAGGATTTTTATAAATATGTATATTTTAATCAATTTTACTTTAGCACATGTTTATATTTTGTAAAAACTACTGATGGCCTCCAGAAATTAGACTATTTGCAGTGTAGCAACCTACTTAAAACATATGTAAATTAAATCTACACTAATAAGATTTGTAGGGCTGGGTATTTTTTCCGTCATTTTTGACGGGTTTTCAGCTATTATAGTAATATTAATGACGCAAAAACATTGTCATTTTTTAAATTAATACTCAGTAATCAACTAAATATAAATATATTAGGCTAGAATTAGACTAATTTTTTTCACATTATTTTGAAACCATCTTCATAACAAGGTTTTTTTTCATTACTTTAAATTTATTGCGGCGAGTAATACTTTTTTATGTAGTTGAAAAAGCATATGAACTACATCCTGTTACATTTCTGCCACGACATATGCGTCAGAAATTCCTCATTTATTTTAAACAAAATCACTTTTGGGTGTATATCATTTCCATATTCCACGAAAATTGGCTTGTATTTCATGAAAAACATGAAAAATACGAGTGCGTTAAGTGGCTGATACTTTGATATCACTCTAAAGATGAGATAGTTTTCTTTGCAATGAGGCCAATATTCACTGAATTATATGTGAAATAATACCATACTTGAACTGCCTTTAACTTTTTAAATAAGTAAAATATTTTTTAGGAAGATTTCACTTTAGGAAACTCTTCTGTTTTGAAAACAGGTGAAATTTATTTGGAATCTCTCTAAAATTATTGGAGCAGTATGTCTATATCAAAGGAGTTCACAGTTTCATTTTATTTTTCACTACATTTAATATCCCTTAACCCTCCAATCTCAGTTATATACTTACCATTGACTCACCTTAATTTTAAATTGTTGCCCTGACCGTCCATTTTGCCGGATCCTAGATTTTTCCATGCCTACCTTAAAAAAATAAATAAACTCTCCATATTTTAAAAATTTATTTACAAATATAAAGAATTAAATTACAAGAATTTGAAATTTATCTAGTAAGAGGTCATCGTATTAAACTCATTACATGTTTTTGCAATCTTTCAGCGATCTTGGGCAAATTTCTCAGTAGCTTTCCACTTCAGTTACTGACTGTATCTTTCTTTCATGGATTATCATTTGATTGCCAATTTCAATATTTAGCTCTCCGAGATCACAAGGTTATTTCTCAGTTGCACCCATACTTTTTTCCTTCGCCTTTTTTATCAATAACTATCTACAAAATGTTGTCCTTCAACTAGAGTTTTGGCTGGAATAATCATTTAACATCCGTTCTTCCGTTCACCGCATATACCTTCTCTTTGTGCTACATTCATGTATTATGATCCTAAATATTTATCATCTTGATCTATATGTATCTGTTTCGTTTTTTCCACTTCAAAATGTACATGTTTTATGTTTACACTTAACTTCAACAGAAAGACAGAGATAAAATATTTATTCAGAGCAATTCAACTGTCCCCGAGTTCTTTTTGGCTAAAGAATGTAGTTCTGTCCTTTCAGTATGACGGATGTTTCCATGTGCCTAAAAACGGATCATTCTCATCCTTAAAATAAAAAAGGCGATGGGAGCGCATATTGCTGATGGAAATCCTCCCCATAACGTACTCAAGGTTTGTACTGCGGAAGATCCTACGTTCTTCTTATGGGTCGCGTCGAATTTTACAGTTTCGTATTCATGTTTCTTCCCCATCCTGTCGCTGAGAATTCGAGTATCGGGATCGCTCGCCTCTTCTGCTTTTACAGATGGTGACACATGCGGTTTCACTGTAGCGTTAGATTGTTTATAGGTGACATTTTTCTGCGACGTGTTCCTAATGTCAGGAGGTGAGGTAGCATTAGCGTATGGATGGAAATATGTTTCATCACTCGCATTTGAATGCTTTGACAAATAGGTGTTACTTTCCGTTGCGGTTTCATCGGTTGTGTACGTCGTCGATTCAGTGCTGGACGTGGTAGCAAGTGTGCCGTTTCCGAGGAAATAAGCCGGCCCTACTTCCACCTGAAGTTGCTCCAGTTTCTCCATCTTCCGGGTGACTGACACGTTGCGGGTCACGTTCGAGCCGTCCCCGAAGAATATGGTCACTAGAGCCGTGCACAGGTTCTCCGTATGCGTCTTGTTAGCGAGTAGCGACACGTTGGCGGCAGTCCCTGGTGGCAACATTTCCTCCACCGTCCTCTCCTCGTGCAACTTCCATGTCAGTGGCTGTCCCCAGTTTACAGAATCAGCCGCCCTACCTTGAACGGCCTCTTGCACGTCCTCCCCTTGGTTCAGCATGTTCGCCGGGAGTCCCCTCAGTATGCCCTTCCCCTGACCCCAGTTGATGGTATACTCGTCGTCGTAAGAGAGGACGCAGTTGACCATTGGCGACTCCTCTCCATCCGACCTCGATCTGTTGTTGACGAGCTGACTCGTCGCCAGAACCACTGGCTGGCTGCGCACTCCTTTAGGGTTGTGGTCCACGCCAATAATGGAGAGCTCATACCTCTTTGGGTCTGATGCGATCAAAACTTTCCCTGAGACGTAGATTCGCTCCACCTCCCCTGGGACAATGGGGAGATTCCTCCTACGGTTTCTTTGCCTGAACGGACCATCGTTTGGTGTCCGGGCGTCCGTCACGGTGACGTGGTTCGTGCGTTCTCTCAAGTCCAGCTTCCCTATCCCCTTGTACTCGTTTATCTTCTCTTCCTCCGGAGATCCACCCTCGCGTCTCGCTACATAAAAGGTACCTGAACCATCCACGTCGACGGCCCCACGCAGCAATGAAGGTCCACTGGAGCGATCCCAGTGCTCCCAGGACAGTTTCGTCGCGCCCCCATCGTTCTGGAGCACCTGGTAGGAGTCGTAAGCGAAGACTTCCTCTTCGTGGGAGACTGTGCATTTGGTTGAGGTTGTGTTCAGGTGTCCAGGGAGCCAGATGCCTCGGTGAAGCGCTCGGCACACGTAGGTGTCCTCCAACTCGTCTTTCGGCTGAGCCAGTTCCTCCTCAGCTTCGTTGACGGACGCGTACCCGTTGTGTTCGTAAGGATCCACCTCCAGGGTCCCTCGAACGGCGTCTTTGGGTCTGGTTCCCCGGGCTCCGTTGACCCAGCGGAGGTTTATAGAGTTTGCAGTTGACCTCCCGTCGTGGGATCTTATGTAGACGACTTCGCTCGCGGAGGAAAGGGCGATGAGTGCCGACAGGAAGGCAAGCGTCCCAACGCCGCACATGCCGGCCGTGTGAATTCTCTCTGGAGCATACATTGTCGTATCACCTCCTCCTGAAAGTATGAAAGAATTGAAGAATTAACTTTGGGAATGAGATGTTAATAATAATGACGACTAAGTTTAGGGCGAAATTAGGGCTATGCAGCCCTCTGTTCCATTTAACCCTCACAGCTAAGATACACATTAGTAGATGAAATTCGCAGTAAAAAAAATTATTTAGTGAATCAAAATTATTGAATCTGATCCTGCATGGTCTTGCCAAAGTAGCGATTGAGGATGCGAAATGTATCAAATGACGTTACTCCTGGAATTATATTGCGGTACCACTAACTGTTTTACTCTTTATCATTACTGTTTACATTATGTAATGCTATATTGTCTGTGTTGAGTGTCTATATGCACTAAACAGTAGCAGATTCTTTTAGTCCTTACGCCAATTCCAAGTGAACGGAGCTTTCCGAATAATTATTGCAGATTATTTTAAATTATGTTGAGATTTCATCCTTTTCATACTTTAATTATCTGTAAATGTTAATACTCTTGTTACTACCGCTCTGCAATGTATATATATTTTCCATTTTCAGGTAAGTCGTGTTGGCTACAATCCCATCAAACAATTTTAGCTCCGGCTCCTGGGTATCCTAAAAACTGGGTGAGGATTTTTTCTGTTTTATTTAACATATTAAGCTTTTTTTGTTATATATTTATAAATTATATTGAATTCTCCGTATATAATGGTCATTTTTTTAAATTGTGAACTTGCGACACTATATACACATCCATGTATCCTATTATACCTATGCTTACATGATCATGAAATTATTACGTATTAAGATATATTTCAGATCATTTCTGAACTATTTCATAATCTCAGGGAATCATTTTTAGCATAGCATTAAAAGGAAAATATGCATGACAGTTTAAGGAAATTTCAATTTCCAACGTTAATTATAATGAGTGGTGCATTCCAGTAGGTTTTTATTTTGTTAGTCAATATTACGTTGAGGGTAGTGACCTGAGCTTTTAGGGCTATCATGTAAAATTGATCGGTTTTCATAATTTTTCTAATTAGATATTTTCCTTATAATTCCCATTGAAGCTAATATTCTGACAATTATTCCTCTCAGTGCCCTAACGTAAGATTCATAGAACATAGTCTATCGAAAATTTTATTGCCCAAAGATGTTACGAGACGTATGTGATTGGAATAGAATTGATGTATGACCTCGTTAATGAAGTTTAAGATCTGTTATTGGAAACTGATGTATTTTCGATTTAAAGTTCTGGCAATTGTCAATAAATCACGAAGAAATGTTGAAGGAATAGTGCAAATAGCAATTAGTGGAAGGCTCTTGCGTGCAAAAAACAGCGTAAGCAGTAATTGTCCATTCTAGCTCCCAATTGCCTCACCGAGGGTAGAAATTGCTGTGGTTGGTTCATTGGCTTCCCATCTCGAGGAATGGGGTTTGAATTCAGGTAGTGTCGGGAATTATCAGTGGTACTCATGATTCCTACTTTGTTGACGTATAAATAGTGAGTTATAATAACCAATGCTCCATCCGTTGGATAGAATTTCCATGGAACCTAGACCTCTGCTTTTACTTAGACAATGGTTGTTGTCTCGCCGCTTTGCTTCCTTTTTTAACGTTCAAATAACACAAGTAATCTATCTAATTACCAAACTTCAATAACAAAAATGACTCAACATTAGGTCGCCTCCCTTGACCACTAATATCTCTTTATAAAGCGAGAACTTTTTTCATAATTCAGGAATATTCGAGAAAAATGTAATGTGGCATTACTTGAGCGTTCTTGCTGCGCTAATAGTATTGGATCGGCAACCATGTGAGTTCGTGTTCCGAAATAAATGTGTAATTATTTCTAAACCAGTCACAATTAAGGGAGAGTCAAAAACGTAAAGTTGCATCACTTTTAATAAGCCCGCTCGAAAAAAAAATGATGCAACTTTACGTTTTTGACTCTCCCTTAATTGTGACTGGTTTAGAAATAATTACACATTTATTTCGGAACACGAACTCACATGGTTGCCGATGCAATACTATTAGCGCAGTGCAATATGCACAAGTGCATAATGCTAATGTGAAAAGATTCAGAATTTCGCAAAGTGATTGAAGTCTCTTCGTTGAGGTAAAAAGCTGATTCTTTTCTCTTAAGATAAAATTCTCTGCTCGGTAGTCGCATAGTTACTTTTGATTACTACTTATGTTTTATCTTACTTCATGTCTCAGTTGCGGTTTTCAAGTTTTGTCGAGAAGTAAAAAAATGTGATTGTAATATTGTAATTTATTTTATTTCAAGCTCCTCCCTTTTTAGTTTACATAGAAAAACAGAAGCTAACGACGGTTGTCCTTTAGTGGTTAGGTTAGTAATTAGGTATCTCTATTAAACGAACGGTAAAAATTTGTTTATATAGAGTGAATACATAAGGAGTTTTTTTTCAATTATTGCGTTTGCGCAAATAATTTTCCAATCAATTTCAAATTTTTCCAAGCATTGAGATTGTGCCTTGCTTACCTGACTGTCAATTGGGAGATCCGAGTTCGAATCCCGGTCAAGTAAAATGATTTTGTCATTGTGAATTTCACCATGTTTGGTGAATAGATGAGGATTATCTAGCTGTAATTCATACAAAGTTAGGGTCGTGTCGAATATAAATCCTTTGGTGGTGGAGTTTCACTGCCTCCGGAAATAAATGCTGCATAAAAAGTTGTAATGCCGTTTTGTATATCATGGTAGCTGATGTAACATAGCATAAACATTATATAATGATGATTTTCACGAGATTGTTGCGGATAGGAATTAAACTACTTTTGACAAAGTTGCATGACAAAGTGACATTGAAAGCTTGTAATCGAAAATTACACTGCGTCAGAGAGAAATTACCCCCATCCCAAATGTGTACACCCATCTCTTGTTATACAAAAGGAAGTTTTTACACATGCATTTAATGAATTTGGCCTTAATTTCATGAAAAAAATATGGCATTTCCACAAATACCCTCCGTCGTTCTCCAGATACGCTTTTCACCCTGAAAGTTGATCTTTAAACCCTTTTTCTAATGGCAACATCTCTGTGCAACAGATCAAGACTGACGTAAAATTTTATTTTATTCTGTCCTGACTTAAAAATGCGCCTATAATCTTTTGAGCTCATATTATTAGCTTGTTCCACTGTTCAACTTAGGTAATGTCTCAATAACCCAATTGGTGCTGGATGTGGAAATTTCTAGCAGTTAAGTTAGTTTGAGCGAGATTTTTTTCTAGTCAAAGCTGGGACTATATTCATAGAGACTGAGGTAATAACAGTAGCTTAAATTTTAAAATGAAATTTCGTATTTTCTGTTGAAATTTGAGCCGCTGTTAGAAGCATGGAGTGGGTAACAATATATTAATGACGCAAAATCTTTGTTTTCTGAGTCTGTAATTCTCGTTTATCAACTAAATATATATATTCTATAATTTAATTGGACTCATTTTTTTCATGCCATATGCTGAAAACGCCTTCACAACCATAGTATTTTTGCAATTTTTCAGAAGTTATTACAGAATGTTCTTACAGGGAAAAAGTAAAGAAGTAAAAAGAGTTATGATTTATGCTTAAAAATATTTGAGAAAGCTTCCAAACTACTCACCGTTAAATTTCTCACGTAATCTGTGTTTCATAGCGTCATTTTTTAAATGAAATCTCTCGGGAGCATAAATCAAACCATGTACCACGGAAAAGAGCTTCTATTTTTAGGCAAACATCTTGAGAAGCATTACGATAAGTGGCTGATATTTCGGTATCATTAGAAATATGAGGTCTTTTTCATGATAACAAGGCCAAATTTATCAAATGCATGAGTAGGTATATTTGATAAATTCTACCTTAAAGTGCGGTAAGTGATGGGTGTACATATTTCGGATGGGGTTCATTTCACTCTGACGCAGTGAAATTCTCTACCCTAAGCTTTCAATGCCTCTTTGTCACAAGCAGTTTAACTCAATTGACTGTGTTGCGTCGCGGATTTTAGGGCGTGAATGAGTCAAAGGAAAAAATATGCTTTCCAATTCAGCATGGTGCTTTGTGTTCGAATTCGTGGAGCAGCGATGACCACTTGTTCGTAGGAAGGTTCCATTTTCATTATAACCAATACCTAATCTTTACTTCTGTAAAAGCTGTGCCGATACTAACTGACTCAGTCACTCATCATCACGGAAAGAGGGAGTCATTGCTTGACTGTGTGTGTCGTACGCTGTGTAAAGGGATTGCAGAAAGGTGATTGGTTGGCAGAGGAGGAGGTCGTGGGTCGAAATTGCGAGGATATATGTACGGAATCTCAGCAAGGCCTATTGTCCGTGCGATCATTCATTGATTTAAGCCATATGATTTCTTAAAGGTAGCTATGTGGGGTTATTGTTGATAATGTAAGGAAAATTATCTATAATTAACCTGCCATTTATTTTATTACTTTTACGTGTCACGCTAGATTATTGTAATCGTTTTAGAAATCACGTTCTAAGAGTGAATGCATCCAGTAGTTGAAATGTTTGAAGCTTTCCCGGTGAATTAACCTATTGTATTCTTCCCGGGTTTCATAACAGGTTTATGTCTTTGTGATGGCCGACGTTTTGATTGGATGAATTCCTATCATTTCCAGCCCTGAAGATGATTTAAAAGTCTCCTGTCGAAACGAGGGTAATCAACCCTCTAGGAAGCCCGAGCATTATACAACAGTATCCTGTAGAGTTTGCAGCCAGTCGGAAATTTGACTCGAGCTTGCTATAGTTATGCTTCTTTATTGAAAAATATTTGCGCTAGATTAACGCTGTGTAATTTTTGCTTGCCATTCGAAGGCATACTTAATAAATTCATTAAAAAAAGAATTTCTTAAAAAATATTGGGAAAAGGATGATGAAGCCCATTGGACAGACACCTACGAAAAAGTTTCATTCATTTATTGGTCGTTCAATCCTAAGATTGGTTGACTGCAGCCCTCCGTGCTATCTAATGCAAGTTCCCTTACTCTGTAGTAGTTCTTTCTATGTACTTGCTTCCTTATTTTGTCTATGTATTTATTATGCCTTGGCCTTCTTTCCTTCAAATATATTCATCACAAACCCACTGTGACTCAAGAGTGTGCTCAATCCATCTGATTCTTCTTTTCTGTATAATTTTCCACATGGTCCATTCCTCTTCTGCTCTTCTGCATACTTCTTTATTTATTATTTTATCCGTCCATTTGATCATCAGCATCCGCCTACAACGCCAGGTTTCGAGTTCTCGTAATCATTTCTGGTCTGTTTTTCCAATGTTCTATGTTTCCGATCTATGGAGTGCCACGCTCAACACGAATTTTTCTCATACTTTCCTAATTTGTAGTCCCATCTTCTTTGAACACAGTATTTGTATTTCCATCATGAATGCTTTCTTAGCTTGGGCTATTTTACGTTTGATATCCGTTGTACAACTTCCTTCTCACTAGATGGTGCTTCCGAGGTAGTTGAAGGAGTCCACTTGCTCTAATTTCTCTCCTATGACGTGGTAACTTCCTGCAAAACATCGAATCAGAGGAGATCAGGATGGTGCGGAGGATATAGTGCTGACTTCTCTTCTTGGAGGTCTATGGTTCGAACACTGGCAGTTTCGGAGATCACGTAGTGGATTCTCAATCCCTGCTGCGGTGCTTGGTCGAGCGCACTCCAGAAACAGTGTACGGTCTGTCGGATTGGGCTCTGGTTCCCTTGACCACTGTCATTCAGAGAAGCCTAAGGAATTGCGATTGACGTTTATTAACGTGACGGAAACGGACGGTGCAGTATGCGAATCTTGGTGATTGTTATGCATTGGGACCTAAATACGATGATGAATCTGAGAATTGGCAATTTTCCACTAGATAAGGTTTATTACGACCCTGGTTTCGATGCACTGCATCATCATCAGGTCCTGACACATGATACTTCTCTTTTTATAATTACGATGACTGGACGTTGACATCGTCGTTAACGGACGATGAGCGATCGTGGTCAAAGTCTAACTTTTCTGTTACGGTACGTCAAAGGCAGCCAATCAGAGGAATTTAGGAATTTAGTGAATTTTCAAAATTACTAAATTTCAGTTTTAGATTGTCCATCTTAATGTTCAATTTTACGCAAAAAAACTTAATTTTCCATATTGAAGCAATGGGTTAGGAGAAGGATGGAGAGGGTGAGCTGGGTGGCGAGGAAGACGAACGAGGAGGTATTGGATATGGTTGGAGAGGAGAGGAAGCTGGTGGCAGAGGTTCGAAGAAGACAAGATGTGGATGGATGAGGTTTGGAGAGGGGAGGGCATTTTGAAGAGGATGATATAGGGAAGAACACTGGAGAAGCATGGAAGAAGAAGGAAGAGGATAAATAGAGGAACGAAATAAGAGGAGGTAGAAGATATGAGGGATCTAATGGCGAAACATCCTTAGGAGGGAATGAGAGACAATGTTTCAGAAATTGGGGTGCAGGAAGGGGACTATCCAAGAACCTACCAATCAGCTGGTAGAATACTCAAATGGATGAAGCAATATTTGTCAATATGTTTGCAGATTTTATAAATTGTTATCATAAAATATGGAAATAAACAGCTACTTCGCAACCGTTCAGAACTCAGTTTTCAAAAATGGTCGGAAATTGGCGCTGATACTCCCGTGAATCGTAAACACTTCTCCGTGACGGGAAGATGAGGGAAGACTTAAGTTTCCGTTCCTGTCCGTTTCTGTCACGTCAAGAAACGGCGATCGTAATCCTGCCCTAATATAGACTCCGGGCTCTTCTCCACTTTCCCCTATTCCCCAATTCCATCCATCCCTCACCGCATTACCCATCTGGCTTAATGGCGCAGATTACCTCAGTTGTGGGTCGCCATCCCAAATGACAAACTAGAAGGAAAAATTGAGGGCAAAAACTTAAAATAGGTCGACCGAAAACGACCAATTTAAAATGCATGATCAGTGAAACGAGGTGGATTTCGTCATGAATAGAGGACTGCGGAGGGTCGGAAGTTTTGTCTACAGCAAAAAGGTTGGCCTTTTGGAAACGAATGAAAGGTCACTGACATATCGTGTAAGTCAATCTTCTACAACCATTAACTCCGTGGTCTATGCTTATGTCACGCTTTGTACATTTGTTATCCCCGTCAATGCACCGGTTGGTCCCCCGTAAGTCAGGCATATGGACGAAATTTTGTGTTCTTCTTTTATAGGCTTTCTGCCTGTTCTTTACCAATTCATTCTCCTCGCACAGATTCTTTCCATCTCTTCCTCTGTCATCCAGCATTTCTTTTTCCTACTTGGCACTGATCTCTCAGAATCTTCTCTATCCTCTTATATTTCATTCTTTTTACATAGTCATATCACATCTTCCTTCGCTCTTTAGCCCATGTTTTAATTGGTGTTATTTTGTATTATTTAATTGCAATGTTATATTGCTTATTAGATCTTTTATTGTTCTTCCACGTATTTTTCTGGACGATATTTGAGTCGTCTTAATGCTCGCATATACAAACTACTTTGCTTTCGTAATGCCATACATGGAGTTGCACGATTCCATAATGTCATTCGCCGGCTCCGTTGGTCCCTCATTTAAGGAACTAGGTGTAGATGACGCTGGCATACCCCTTCCTCTTTCATAACGTGTGAATCTGAAATACTCTTCCTCTCCTTAGACTATTCGTAACATCAGGATATGAATGCGTGATTATGCGGATAAGAATATGAGGATGCTCATGGCCGCAAGTTTTCTGAGATATCTAATAGACGGATCACATGATGACATGGATTGCAGGAGACTAGTTTTACGTTGGAGCTGGATTTTACTGAAAGTGAGTTTAGTGAAGCTTAGAAATTATGAATCAATATTGTGTTGCGCCCTGACGCAAAAGCTTGTTTATGTTCCCGGATATTTTGCTCGTTATGGTGGGTACTTCAAATTCGAGGGAATGGACCGTACGCGCAAGTGTGTTCTCGACATTTCGTGCATAGTGAATAACAGACTTCATTGCAGAGGAAGTATTGGGATAAACTACAGGAGTGCTATGTGTGAGGTATTATTTTACGTGTATACGTTTAAATTTAGCCCGGCAATAAGGGGACCAGGAAGTATTCTGTGAACTTCGTGCGTCGCTCCGAAAACGCGACGTTATGTTGGATTCATGAATTCGTAGCGATAGACCTTGCCCGGAGAAAAATCCACGAAAGTTTCAAGGATCCGTTCCACCACATTTCACTTCGTTGCAGAGCATTATCGGGTTTTAATCTGAACAAAAGTTCGCCCAGATTGCCTCCCCTTCGTTTTCCTTGCCCCATTGCCACGCGTTGGAAGCTGTAAGCATCCTTTCTCTCCGTGGCCCGGTCCCCATCCATTCTCTGTCCTTACCATGGTTGCGCCTTCCCGCTGGTAGCCCTTTCGCGATCATTACTAGGCGCCACGTTCTAACCTGGATTCAGACGGAACGTGAAGGTCGCCCTGCTTTTGACCAGCTCTCATGTGTACCCATCGCCAATAGAAAAATGGCATATCTAGCATTGTACGTAGTGTGTGAGCTTGACTTCTTTGAGATCGCCGTAACATTTTAGTAACTTCTTACTCCTGGTGCAGCAGGTTAAAATTTTCTTACGATTTGCGGATAATATTTAAAAATCTTTAGTCTAACATCGACTTTGCGCCTAGGGGGTTTATAAAATGTTTTGTAAAACTTTTGATTGAAATTAATATTTAAAGAAAAACAGCTGCAAGAAATAAATGTAAATAACAAAAGAAACAATCTAACCAACGAAAACATTTGCCAGAGTAGGACTTATTGCTACGTATGTAAATATTAATTTTCGTCTGTAAATGTTTTTTGTTGCTTGAGGTTATTTAAAGGTAGGACAAGGGGCTGTTCTTGTATCGGGTAATGCAAAATAAAATAATTCTCATGCTTACTACGCTGCATAGACTCACGCGTATCTATTTTATGTAATTTATACTAATTTATAAAATTCGAAAATGCATGTGGAACTCAAACAGTGCGATGAAGAAACTCGGTGATTGCCGAAATAAGGGTGTTTTAGAAATGGCAATATTCATTCTTTACTTCCGTCCTTTACTTCTATGAAAACAAAACGGAAGTAATGTGTCAGAAGGATGCCCTGCAAGTAATAATACACATCGAGACATCAACACACTCGCTAATTTCGTGGAAGTCAACTTCCATGTTTAACTCCGTCTGTATCCTATAAATGATCGGTACAAAAGTAAAAAAAACAATGAAGAAGATTCCCGAGTTGGGTATCAAAACGTGGGTCAGCATGGAGACCTCAACCCGGTGGAAAAACCAAGAAGAATCTATTTACTCTATGGTCTTGATTTTAATTCCAATTCCAATGTAATTCTAAAGAAAAATCTTCAATGGGAAATTGGGGAATAATGTTTTTTTTTACCGAAGGCCGTCATGTTTTCAAAATAGTTTATTATCTTCGTCTTTGTTGCCGACTTTGCGGCTCTTGTGTTCCTCCTACTCGCCTTGGTTTTCCGGTCTTGACGGCGCAGTTTCGATGTCGGACAAGCGGATGTTGGTCACCCAAACCGGAGGAATTATTATCTCCTGCTCGGTAAGCTAGCACACATAAATATGTGTGACTATTTCCCTAGTTCTGGCATTAGTTTGACAAAATTCCAAATACGTATAAAATAAATCTTGACCATAAATCAATGTTCATTATATCGAGGGAGTTTAATAAGCCTTGGGTCGTTAAAATGACACAGGAGATTTTCAGGAAATTCGGGCGATATGAAGATTAATTTGAACTTGATGAATGGCCCAAAGCTGTGCTGCTGATGGTTGTATATTGGTGTTGAAACATGGGTTGTTATTAAATTTTTATTTATTCATAAAAAGTTGCACATATGTTATATATCCATTCACGGGAGATTTTTTTCAAAGGCATTCGTTTAATGATTTTTCTGTTTACGCTAATTAGGGTAATTAATGCTGTTCTTTTTCTTGGATCTCCAAGGTTTAAGTTGAGGTCACGCAAAAGTCGATGAATAAGTGAAATTTGCTCATCGTCTTTTACACTGCGATTAATTGATTCTTTATCCGGCAGTTTTATTCCGCATCGTTCTTTACTCTTTATCTTTGTATTGCTGAACGCAAAGGTCAAATTGCCGTATAACTGCATGAGAACCATGGATATAATATACTGCCTTCCAGCTAGAACGTTCTCTGTCTCTGCGTATTCTAAATTAAATTTATCACTAGCGAGTCCTGGTTTCAAGTAACACCAACAAGTTTTTTTCAGTCCATGATTGATGGCCCATGGTGTGCGTCACCTGGCTGCGGTCCGTGAGTGCACTATACGAGCCCCTGCAGTCATTTGTTCTCTTAACACGCGGTGGAGCACTTTTCCAGCGAGTTCCTGACCGTCTCGTCCTTGCTTTTGATTTACGGCTGATCACTGGATCGCTTGACTGAAGTCAAGAAGACCTGTCACTTGAATACTATTGCTGAAATTTATGCTTTATAATTTGAATTGGAGTTGTGTGTTTGGAGAATACCAGGCAGTGTTAAGGAATTTTTTTTCATGCTTGAGTTTCGTTGCTATAGACCCTTTTTTGTCTTCGAGATGTATTCTGTAATTTTTGGACGAACGATTTCAGTTTAAGATCAACTCATCATGGCATATAGATTAGCTGTATTACTATATATGAAATATATTTTGGTTATGGGTTTCATGCCGTCTAGGGTTTATTTATGTGAACTCCATTCAAAAGGCTTTTTGAAATACATCGGATATAAATATAAAAATATGCAAAAGTTTTGTATTGTTTATCCCACTAGTGTCTCATGTGATTCTCGTATGCCCATTTATATTAAGAATTTGTTCGTTGAATCGGACGTTAAACCGTGTTTCCCGAGATTAGTCATTAGTCAATTCAAGGCACTATCTCTTCACCTGAATGATGGTCACCTGAAGATGTAACTCTGTTATAAAACCGGTAGTTCCGATAAATTTATGTGGAATTGCTAAGTTTAATTTTTTCAATGTGTCTTAATTAGTCGATTTTAGGATTCACTTCATCCTTCAACATTTTCATAGTAATTATACCTTTAACAACCAACTCACCTGCCCTTAATAGGAAAAATGACATGTGTAATCGGTCGCAACCCAAGAGAACTACTGCTTTTCGATTATGGAGTACCATGAAACACTGGATTTTCTGATTAAAAGTTGGTATGTAGGTACTCTAAAAGGACAGATATTGCCAAACTCAACTCGCTTCCTTCCCTCATGATACTTCTGCGTTGGATGGAAATGGCTCTCAATGCTATTTCTATATTTCTCATACTCTGATAACGTTGTAGGCATTGTACCGAGAAAATTGTTACTGTATAGCAGAGAAAGAATTAGTGAAGTACAAAGTGTCGTTTTGGGTTTTTTTAACTGTAGAATATTCGTATTGTCACATCTGTTTTCTCACTAAGAAGGAGGAATAATAACGATGTCAGGTGGTCAAGATTAAATTTAATTTATTTAATTTATGTGAGAAAGCCAGGTACATAAATTTCACACTTATATGCACTTGCTCTGTAAAGGTAAAAACGTGGTTAGTCCCGGTGTCCTCAAAGTTTGTTAGAATTGAGAAATCTTAAATTTAGAGCATTGTATAACACAACCAAATAGACCCACTCAACCTATCATTACAAACTTAAGCACCTAAACTTATATGTACTATGGCACAAGTTATTTTATTTATCGGTCACCTCACATCCACTCCCAAATTGTAAGAAGTTTCGCCTTCTTTCACCTTGATGTTGTTGGCGCGTCAAGCGTAATGCTCCGCGATAAACTTGAGAATCAAAGGTTGTGATTTCTCGGAGAATAGGATCTTCTTTATGGTACCTCCCGCTGTGGATTCGATAATTTCTTGGTGTTGTTAGTCATGCATTTCCTGATGAACCCAGCATGAGGCTGAGATAATAACTTCATTAACAGAGATTGGAGTCATGCTGGGGTGCAATTTCCTGTAGGAGTTCGTTTATGCCGTCATTTAAAAATGTCTGAAGGGATTCGTTTGAAACGTGCCGTAACTTTGCTCAATTTATTCGTGTTGTATTTATTTTTTGATAATAATAAAAAACAGCACGAAGGCCTGTTAAATGGGTGGGCATAACAGGTAGGTAGCTAAATCAAATTCATTAACAGCGAAAAATAACTAGAGTCATGAACTATCACATAAAAAATCGCAAAGCCAGGAAAAATATTAGCAGAATATCCTGAAGTATATTGCAAGGAGTTGAAAGAGGTCGCAGAAAAAATATAAAGAGAAAGATACCTGATTAGCTGCAAGGGGAGTAATTGTGGTCGGAATTCTGTAGAAATGGGATCTCTGGGATATGGATAGCAGTAATTTGGAAACATATACTGATTAAAATGATACTGGGTTGATGTTAAGAAAATGATGAGGAGGAGGAAAATAAGAATGATGGGAAATCATTATTTAGGAAGCCCCAATAGAAAATGTTGCTTTGAAATTTTAAGTCTTTTTCTTAAGAATTCCAAGAATGGAAAGAATTCGTTGACGGGATACATTTTTCAGTGAGAGGTTACGATGACCGTTAATAACGGGAAATAAATGAATAGGACAATTGAGGAGTTTCATTGCTGACGAGACATCTATTTTACATATTCTCCTGTCGTATCCCCAATTATAAAGAAATAAAACTTGCTCTGCGCATTAAACACTGCAGTTAAGTGACCCAGCAGTTTCTTTCTGCATAATTTATTTACTGCATATACTTTGTTTATAAAATTAAAGTACCACTGGGGAACATTCATACAATTTATATATCATATTTAAGTAGTGTACACGAAAAAAAGCATTTTTTCAGGAACTCAAGTATATAATCTATACCTGCATGCGTCAACCGCAGAAAGAAAAATTTTCTTTCAAAAATGTTTTAAAATTTATAGTCGCGTGATCCAAAACTGTATCTCGGTGGCTTGACGTCATCGCACGGTATCGCTTCTTTGCTCTTCATGTATTTCAACAAAAGCCATCAAATTATAGTAGTGGATTGTCTTCTTCTAAGGAAGTTAATATGATAATGTCGTCAAATTACGAAAAACAACTGGAACTTCATTAGGAAATACGTCGTTTTTCTGTTAGCATTTCCGTTCCGTGACGACATTCCCCGGGCACCTAACGACGTAGTGTTTCCTCGCCGCCTAGTGCGCGTAATTTTTAAGGAGAAATATTTCAATGATACGGTATTGTATTTCGATAAAATCTATGTCCTGTATATATAAGAATTCATACTTCAAATCTGGCTAGTTCTTAAAAATAATCCATGTTCACCATTATTTTGTCTCTGATTATTTCGCTCATTAGACCCTAGTATTGCTATTACTATTATTGTCTTCTCCTGCCAGACCATCCATCGGGTGAACATGCCTTCAGTTGCGTGAGATAACTTTTTTTACATGACTTAGCTATTTCATTCACCAATCACCCGTCTAGCAAAGCCAACTTCTTTTTTTACAGGCATGACCGGGCATATTTTTCCATTGTCTGCGGACATGACGCAACGGAGGCAATCTTCCTCACGCGATCGTCCATTCAAAAAGGATCCTCGGACCTTTCCTTCCCCGTTCCCCATCCTTCTTTCCTCGTCCATTCGGGGTCCTTCCGCGAAGAGGAAGGAAAGGATTCGTGCGAGTCGGTGAGCCATGCGAGAGCGCGCGTCGAATTGCGAAAGAAATGAGCGGGAGATTGAATCGGTTCCCTTCGTGGTGACGTGTTCCCTCTCTGTTTCCCGATTTCGCGGTTCCGAAGATTCAAAGGGTCTCATCTTCCTCTGCCCTCCATATTTCCGCATTGCTGTGGTGGTGGGTCTCGAGCGGTACGAAACGGAACGTTATAATGACGTGAAATACCCACGGTGCCGATCGGTTCTAAGCTCTCGCAAAAGTTCTCGGTGCTTCGCAGTGGGCGATTTTGGGACATGGGCTACGGAACTTTCAAAATCCTGAAGAAATGGAGGAAGAAGGCTGTTTAGTATGGGGGTTCAGTCATAAAACGATTCCAATTGCTGCCAACAGAAGTGCTTCGAGAAGTGGGATGAGTCACCACTAACTGCCGATCCGTTTCGACTCGCGTCACAATGAGACCTCAAGATGGGACCCCTGGTAAAGCCATAGCGATGGTTGATTTTAAAAACTTGCCTTGCGTGTGTGTGCCTCGTGCCTTTTTCGAGAAGTTGAGTTTTCCTCCTGCCTTATTCTCTTTCGTGTTGCCTCCCTCTCTTCTCCATCCTTTTCCTTCTCATCCTCCACTTTTTTCTCCCCTCCTTACCTCACAGGTGTGTGCCAGGAAATTTTCCGAGAGATATTCTGGTCTACGACGCCGGATACAAATGTGACAGTGTAATATTTAAGTTATAGGTATCGGCTTTTTCGGTACGTAATCTTATGCCTCAGGACCCTTGTACTTCTTCGTCGGACTTTTTTAAAGGGGCGTTACAGGAGCATGTTGAACACATCTCACACTGCATATGATTTTTTCATTGGTATATGTGCTGTGCACTGACGTAAGGCGGACATTATTGAGTAAACTTTGCATGTAACAAACCTATGCATATAATGCGCTGATAAGCTTTCCCGGCTAGACACGCGGCAAATAATTGGCGTCAAAGATACAGACTAGCGTGCGGTGGGACGCGTAGACTTGGTTTCGAGGTGAAAGTGGGACTGGCAAGAAGACCACCTGCGGATATGATTAAACACACACTCCAAATGATGTCGTATTGGCAAACACTGAATTGCTGAATGAATGAAAGTATTCAAACCTGCCGCAAATACGGCGATGGACTAACGGAATGTTTTCCTGTGGCAATATCTCCGCCACTGAATTGCTGGTCAAAATTGGGTAGCATATGACTCACGGGCTCGTATAAAGTCTAAAGTGCCGCAATTCGCCGAGACAGACAGCTGGCGGAAAATGCATTATGCGAGTAATTAGCTGACGCCTTACAAGGTCAAGTCGGCACGGGCTAGCGTGTTCCAATCACCAAAATTTTTATCGAAAATATATTTTGTGTTAAGTGACAGTAAAAAAGACAAAGGAAAGCCACATGCTTCTTTTTTTAAACTGCTGAGAGTGAACGGAAAGTTTTACACAGCTGATGGAAGGACTTGGTTGGGGTTCGTATGCGACTCGGAGACTAAACGCCAGCATTTTAAAAAACTCAGATAAGGCGAGTGTAGCTACGACAGGAAGGATATTTTGACCACACGTTGTATCTCTAGAACTGACAGAAGCGGCAAAATAAGAGAGATACGCAGCCGAAACGATGTGTACAAAAGTTCCTTCTTTAAATGGACCATTAGCGGTTGTTACAAAAACAGTGCGGCACTATCTTGACACTAAATCCTCAAGTACACGAGGCGCGTTTACAAACTACAAGCCGGCTTTTTCACAAGCAGCTCGTAAACTAGTCCAGTGTACTCGATGCTCTCGCTCCGTTAGCTGCTTGTAAAAACGCTCTGGAAAAAGTTGAACTGCCGGCGACCTTACACACCACTCGCCGGCTTTTGAGTGAGCTACCTTGTAAACTAGCCACGTGTACTCACAGTAGCTTGTGCATAAGTTGCTAGTAGCATTGGTCAGCGGACGACAACACGTGGTTTCCACACGCCAGCTAGTTGGCTAATGAGCAAGTGGGAACTTTTGTGTGTACTCGACTACTAGCGTACTCGCAGACTCTCCGGCTTTTTACAAGTCGGCTTGTTAGCTTGTAAACTCGCCCCGTATACTTGAGGCTTAATCGTTCACAAACAATTCACCTCTGTCCTCTCCCCCCTCCTTTTTCCCTATTCCCTCCCCTTTCATGGTTGGTGCCCTCACACCCTCTGCCACACGCCTCTGCGGCGACTCGTGCGGTAGTATGTAGATATTGATGTTCTTTATTCCATAAATATCCTTCCACAACCTCGTGATCAACTCAACTTGGAAATATCTAGGACAAAACTAAAGATGGCTCCACCGCAACTGCGTGGTTCAAAACAAATTCTGAATTCCACCTTATTGTTTATTGGCTTAAAAACCATGTTTTCACTGATGTAAATGTGTTGCCTGTTGAAAACGAAAAAGTTACAATACATGCAGATTATCTCACGAATATATTTTTAATGAACTTTTTTTTCCAGCCGTTGGAGCTGACTGCAGCGCTATTTCTATGGAATTACCGCATTTTGACTTCAGTTATCGCAGTGATTAGCTAATAACTCAAAGAATATGGCGATAAGATGTTTATATTTATTTTTATCCTGTTTTACGGGTGGTTTCCCTTCTATTAAACAGTCTTCTACGGTAATGGCATTTATATTCTATGGAAAAATACTATTTTTCCTCGTGTTTCTTTTATTCTCAAATTTAGCACCACGTAATTTAGATTTGTAATAAAAATAGCGTGGAAAGGTAAGATTTTGTTATTCGCATCAAACAGAGGACATGATTTTCCTTAAGTTTACAGAATATGAATGAAATGACATTTTACAGTGGAACCACCTTAAACCGGGCGTTATATTTTGAAAATGTGGTCACATTTGAGACTTGAGTATCTAGCTAACAGTTGTGAGCCGTGCAAAATTATGTGCAGTTCTATATTTACCAAACAATGGTATCTTTGAGAAGTTTCAAGGTAATATCTAAAAATAAAAGATGATTCGTGGAGGATTAAAAAAGTGACCAACTTCGCATTACGTATTACTTGAACCGCCATCAATTAGTGGAATACCAAATGATGATGGTGAGGTCTATGATGCAATCGGCCGTATTATAATGTGGTTGGAGAAATGTTTTTGACGTTACTGGTCAAAAGTCCGTCGTCTTATGATAGCCGCGCGGAAAGGGGTGAGGACTCAGAATCGGATTCTCTTGTTGTCGGGGCGTTTGTGGGTCGTCCTGTTTATCGTCCGGCGATTACGCAGCGCGGGTTCCCGCGTGGGGAATAACGGTAACGTTAGTGCGGGGGCGATAATTTTCCGCGGGGTCGAACTGTGTTCCCGCACTCCCTACTTACTCGTCCATTGCATCATGCCTCCGTTGAGTACGGAGCGGTCGTGATTCACCCCATGTGCAAATCTGGAGGAAGCAATTTGCAGCCGGTGTGCGGAACGCGGCCGTCGCAAAAGTATGTGGTAGGTGTGCCGTGGATGATTTTGGGATTGGAAAGAGGGCCGATTTCCTATAAACCGTTCACTGGGGGTGAAAGGGTAGAAGCTTGCGTGCATATATTTCCTTTTGATTACCCCACGTACATCCGCATATTATCCTTACTGCATGCAGGGGCGGCTCCAAACCAGAGGTTCGGAGGAGGGAGGGGACCACAGCGGCTCTTGGGGGTATGGAATACCCCCTGCTTTTTTCCTGCGTCACGCTTAGCATGCCGAATGTAAACTTATGAGAACGCTGTCTCTTTAATAGAGTAAAATGGCGTAGTGGCTAGAGTCGTCGTCCTACGTCCCGAAGGTCCCAGGTTCGACTCCTAGGAGTGGAGTTTTTATTTATATATTATATATATTAATCAGAATATCGCCATAGAAGTTTACACTTCTCCCGTGTGGTCTTAAGATCACCAATTCTTTTTATTTTTTATATTCTTTTATTTTTTTCATCAACCTGAATACAGCCTCGAGGACCATTTTAAATCAGGCGTTGTAACAGAAACAAAGGACAACACACACATCCATGTCCTCGGAGGAGAAAAATCCTCCCCAGGCGGGACTCGAACGACTAATTCCTAAATTATTTTGATTTACATTCGCATTTAGCTTAATTTAAGTACATCGGTTCATGCGGTGAAATAGACCATTAATGCAGTAATAAAAATGATACAATAAATATATTTTATATTTTTGCCTTAATTAAAGCATGTTATGACTTGAATATCCGGCGCGGTATACGAAATATAGGCGAAGGCTATGCTTAAATCCTTTATTTCGAATCTTTGTCTCGGCACGACACCCTGATATTTGTTAGCAACCATTATAACAATAATAAATGTGTTATTTCGCGCTGAGAAGAAAAACTGCTCATGCGTTATCGAATCATTACGATATCATTTATTTATTTATAAAGTCTTGAGAACTTTTTACAACCGGAGTGGTGAATTACTTAAGCCCAGGGCTTATGAATTTAGATCAAATTATAACTTACTGATCCCCAGGCCAAAAAGGAACTATATAGACAATCCTTTAATTATTTGGGATCAAAATTATTTTGCTCACTACCGCCAGATTTGACCGAAGTAAGTAGTGAAATAAAGTTCATCAAATCTGTCAGAAATTGGTTACTTAAAACTATAGAGGTTGAGTTTTTGCTTACTTATATAAAATAAGAGCTGCCGCCAATACACGAAGAGTGATGCAGGGATAATATGAAGTGTTGTACTTTCTTTTCTTTCTTTGTATAATTTCCATTTTTGGACTCTGTATTATCTGTTTGTATTTTATGTGTCTATTTTGTATCTTTTATTTTTACACTCCAGCAGTTAAGTGCAAGTTTAAAAAAATGAATGCAGCACAGGCCAATTTAAAATTTAAAATTTGTATGTAAATGAGTGAGTCGCCAACCCTAAAGCGAGGCGAAAGTCTCAAAGGGTGCCTAATTCCAAATTTTTGTTTATGTATACTTCAAGTATTATTTTTATCATAAGGAATAAATTATTATTATTATATGTATGTCATGTGCCATAACTTTGGATGTTAAAATATCGTTGAATTGCCAAAAATCCAAATCGGTATCGATGAAATTTTCAGTTTTATCTGTAGATATGGCTAATGAGAACACGCATACAAATTTTAACGCAAATCTGTACATTAGCAAAAATTGTTCCAATCACCTCATGGACATTTTCACATTCAAGGATAAGTGAGTAGGTTGGTACGGAAAGGATTTATGGGGAGCCAAGGAAGGGTATAGAGAAACCCATCGTCGTCATTCGCTTATTCTTAACGAAAGGTGCTAAGGAGACAATGGTTTAACGTCCCATCCGACGGACGTAGTACTGTAAGTAGCTCGTAGTAGTACGGAAGCACTCTACACTAAGCACCCAAGCAGGGATTTCTTTGAAAAATCTCTATCACCGCTGGGATTTGAACCCGGTCCCACGGAATGGGAAGCTAGTACTCAAGCTACCTCACCCTCCCTATCCCTTCATACAATCCTTCCCTTACCCTCCTGACCAGTTGTAGATAACGGCGCATGTTACGACCTCAACTGTCTCTCCTTTCCAAAATCCCAATCAGTCCGATTCCCTTATTCTGCCTGGTGGAAACCCCTATCCTGTAACCCTCGCGTCCTTAGCAACGTCAAGGTGTCAGTTGTCAGTCACATCCCTAAATAACCAACCAACCAAATATGTGGTACTGATTCAGGCGAAATGTTATGGAACTACGTCACGACAATAAAACCCATAGCATTGTGCTTCTCCTCTCTTATAATTTATTACCGACCATGGTTTCCGCAACTGATTTCCATTATCAAGGTTTAGACCTTGACTTATCAGATTTTCGAATTGAAACTGACATGGAAAATAGCAATCAGTTGCCATGGTCGGTAATAAATTATAAGTGTTGATAAGTACGTCACTATTGGTTTTATGGCCAACCAACCTTTGTGTTGGGGCACTTAAAAAACCCAGAAAACTACTTCAAACGAAGCTTTCATTCATAAAATAACGTAGAGATATTAGTCCCCTTTCATTCCTTGCTCGGAAAGTTTACTTCCAAGAAATGTAACCAGTGTTTTTTCCAGGCCATGGCAAGTGTTGGAAATCGTTCATCCTTATCTCGAATTACCTCGTCTTTCGTGTCCGGCGTGTGTGTATGTTGTAACCGCGGAGTCAGAGTCTTTCCCTACGGAGGAATACGTCGGTCAGTTAGTCAGCGCAAGAAGCAAAGTAGCCGTTTCTGAGAAATCTTGGTATTTTTCTAACAATCTCGCGCAATTATCTCGCTTCGTATTTTCAGGGTTACGACTCGAATACAACCACCATCATTCGTTGAGGGCAGCTTTGACCTAATTCACCGTGCGTATCAGTGTTGCGCATTCCTTCAAAGAATCTGAGAATTGTGAAATCGCGCAATGAATGAACAGCCCTTGTCTTCTAATTTCTTGTCAAGTGTTGACAGTCCTAAGTTTGTTTCTAGCTTTACCTCTACGGTACACGGTTATTCTCTTCATATTTATCAGTGATACCTTTCAAATTTGTCTTATAATCGTCTATATCTACTAACGAAAACCAATGTTCAATATGTTACTATAGATTGTGAAAAAATTTGTACCATTTTATTTTGCTTTAGTGTCCTTTTTTTTATATCATCACATATATCAGAATATATTTTCCGAATATCCATTTTCATTCCTGATAAATTGTAAATTGGAAAAATAAATAGGCCCTAAATCAAACTCATAAGCCACACGTTAAATTTCATAGCAACCACGTAGCTACCGCCAACAACCCTTGGGAATGTCAATGTTTCGACCCGTGTGGCCCGGGAGGTGCAGCCCTCTTTTACCGCCTCCGAGCGGGGAACAGGATAAGGTCACGCCGCCGGACGGTGACGCGTCATCAGGCTCGTTCGCGGAAGAGAGAAATACGCACTCTGAGCTGGAATTTGTGTTTACTTCGCTCTGAATTCAAGTTGGAGGATGTGTTCGGAGATAATAAACACCGCTCACCGTTCCTAATAAAAATCCCTGATTAAGGACGGAGGAGGGATCCGCGGGACTTTTTCGCCCAGCCTGGACCTTTGCGTGATCGGCCACACGCTTTCATGAAGTCAACCATTTCATAGAAATATCGTACGAATGTGAAAAATAAATTTAAATATCACCCCAATTAAAGCGAAACCTGTCTTCAAGAGGCCACGATTTTATTTCCGGTTGGAGAAATTATCCGTTTAATTCAGAGTCAGAAAATGGGACCTATTGGAAGACCATTTTTACAAGAGAACATACAGAAAAACAACAAACATAGAGGAAAAGTTAAAATAAGTGTGGTAAAAAGAACGACAAACATTGAGAGAAAGATGTTGAAATGGGAGAAACATTTTCAAACATCGAGGTGGCTCAAGGAATCTCTATTGCAAATACCTCCAATTACATGTCCCGAATTTTATTTTAAAGCCCATCGCTTTGATTAAGTGTGAATTTATCCCTATTTCCTTAATAATGATAATTTCATCATTACCAATAATTCCTAAAACTCTTAGTAAGATTTCAATGGTATAATTAAAAGATCTATATGTGGAATATTATGATATTATTATTGTCTCATCAATATTTTTATCCTGGAGTAAATGTTGAAGTTCTTCAGAGACATATTATCAAGGCAACCATATCTTCATGCATATAGTAATTGATTTCATTATGAATGAAACTATGGCGTCATATTACTAATCTGAGTAATGAGAGATTGGAACTAATATGTAGATGATTCCTATTCATGACCTCTTTCTTTATTAAGTTTTTTTTTTCTTCGTTCAGGAGATCTATAGATCTATATCTTACTTCCTGCTGGCTTTATTTGTATTACAAAAATAGTGATTTAAAGCACAGGTCCTACCTTAAGCCTCTCACCGCGGTTGGAATTCCCCATAGGCTTTGCTGCAAAAATGCCATTTTTTAAGTAAACCGGAATAGGTAAAAATAGGAAAGCCTTTCATTTCGGTCGGAAATAGTCCAGTTATTCATTTATGGTTTATAAATTGTTGATATAATACTGGCTTGTCGAGGGGGAACACATTTCCGCATTTATCGCTCAATCTTCAGGTTTTCTTTCGCCTTGAGGAAATTTTGTTTGCCTTTTCCAAGTATAAACGGATATCCTGAGCTGCGTCATTCCATGAGTCATGATTCCCGCTCACAAGGAGACTTGCGAATGGTGGTTTAGGTGGCCAAACAACTCAAGTGCCCTATTATGTCCTTGCTCGTCCTCCGGAATGGGGAAAATGCATGAAGTGTATTCCTAACATTTTCGCTGTGTACACGATGGCTAATTTTTCTAACGATCTGAAATATACGGTACGCATCTATGCTCGTTAATCGCAGACATTAATAATTGCCTTTGAAAAGTGAATAAAATTGATAAAGGTTACGTGATGCTAAAACGGCATCGCAATTACTTAGCGTCACCGTATGGTATCTCTTCCCTGATCTACATGTCATTCAACGGCAAAGAGTCATTTACACTTTTCCAGGAAGGAAATAAAAACGATTACTTTCGTCAAATTAGGATAAAACATATAAGATGCATAATCGTAGTGGTTAGTTTGTAGTTGGTTATTTGGGGAGGCGACCGAGAGCTGAGGTAATGTACGCCATTGAGGGCAGGTGGGTACCGATAGAGTTATGTGGTGAATGGAGGAATTTAGGATAGACTCCAGCATCGGCTACTTTTGATGGAAGGTGCCAATGGGGTCCGCAGTTTAACTTCTCATCCGACGGACAGAGTTCTACGCTTGAATTCCTCTCCACAGAGCACTCTAGAAGGGAATGAAATTTCCTCTGCGAAAAATCTCCGTAATATCCTGGGCTTGAACCTGGGCTCTCGAAATGGAAAGCCAGTACTACGGGGAAGTACCAAACCGACCTGATCTCCTACCCACCTCTGGACATGGCCGTTGAGCGCAGGGGTGTCAATTCGGAATAACTGCCTCTTTACTTCGAACAAATCTCTTGGAGAAATATCTGCATTATCCCAGCAATCAAAGTTACTATTAATTCGTTCTCGTCCAGATATTCAGCTACAAGTGACAACCGCAAACTTCCCAAAAAAAGTTTCCCTCAAAAATTATATTTGGTTAATAGATAGTGTATTTCCTGGCTTATAGACTGCACCGGAATCTCTGCGTTCCACAAGGCTGTAGATGATTTTTGTTTCGATTTTAGAATAAAAAATTATTATCACTATCCGTTAATTTTAAAAATTCTTAGGAGTAAATTAGATCGATATCTTATAAAAATAGCTACTGTGTTAAAGTTATTTTTTGTTAAATAAATGATGGAGAAATGATTTAAAACTATTTAAAGTGTCATTTAATTTTTCTGATGTCCAAAGGAAGCCGTTTTTTAAATTTGAGTTCATAGTTTTAATTGTGTATTTCATTTCCTAATACTCTGTACCTTCGTCAAAAAAGTGGATATGTTACAATGAAAATATCACTTGGTCATCCACACTAAATAAGGATGTTTTTTAATTACTCTTTTTTTATTCGAGTTTCAGCGAACTTATGTTTCCAATATTACTTTAAATAGAGTACTAGTAATTTTAAGTAAAGACGTTATATCCTCTCCCTTTATTCCTACGTCATATAATAAGGTAAGTCACCATGTGTACACACTATAAAATGCCACCACTCGTTAGATAATTGGCTACATTTTGCAAATGGAAAGTATCAGGTGCGGCTCAAGGTCTATCACATTTACATTTATAAGAAATACATGTGTTTAAATTGTATGCAAGAAGTTCGAGTTTCAAGTTTATGGCCTGGAGGCATGGATCTTTTGCAAACTTATTTTATAAATAATGTTCGTAAGCACGCGGGAGAAGTGTCAATGGAAAAAAAATTTTATGAACCTTCTTAAATATTTATCATCACAATTTTTATCGATTCGAATTTCAAAACAATTTTCCAAATTTGCCTGAAGTTCGAGAAGCCAGGTTAGTCTGGGAGCGTAGCCTCCTAGTTATTGAGTAAAGGATTTGTGAGATTCGAGAACCATTGTCGTATTTTGATTCGAATTTGGAATTGAGGAAAAATATAAGATTCGGCTCACATATTATTCTGAAAAAAATAGGAATACTTATTGATTTTGAAAATAGAAACCAGGTGGTTATCCTGAACCCTTAGTAGGCCATGGTTTGGAATAGTCTGCTGTTTTGGCGAGTCTAGTACGGTGACACTAGGGTTACACACTGTAAGACCATCATAACCTGGAAACTTTGGCCTCCCACCCGGAGAGTTAGAATAGGCAGCCTTTTTTCCCTTGTTACAAAGTAAAATATATTATACACGTAGTACCTACAAATTAGTTTAGGTTAATTTAAGAGATTTCAGGCTACTTTGTAGTCCAAGTCAGGACAGTACTTATCTTTTAAAATTATAGATTTTATGTATAAAAATGAAATGCAAACACTACTTTTCAAACAAAGTTACTTAATTCCTCCGACAGCTTTATGAATCTACCTACTGAAAGAAAAAAAAATTCAAATTGTATTAATCCACACTTTCATTCAAAATACCGGCCCAGGTTTCAACGGATAACCGTAACAACGTAACCTCCAGGTAACAACGGATAACCTCCTTAAAAATGACAGTTGTCCGTTGAAACCTGGGTCGGTATTTTGAATAAAAGTGTGGATTAATTCTTACTATTTGAAGTTTCTTCTTTCTTTCATAATAAAAAAATTCCACAAAGTTAAGCCTGAAGCCCTTTCTGTTATTCATCATTCTGAAACTATTTGTTTAATGTACCTACTAGTTGCGCGAAGTCCGAAAGAAATAGAATATTTCGACCAAGATCTTATTTTTGCTCAATATAAACCCCTCACTATTGGATTTATTTATGAATATAAACTGCTTCTGAGAACATTTAGCATAACCGATAGAATATCTGTCTTTGTGAAACATTTACAGTATGCTGTTTAGCATCTGACCAGGAGATTGATCAAAAACCTGGAGCCCCGAGAAACCTTGCTTCACCCGGGTAGTCTCCAGGTCAAAATGCACCATTTGGCAACCTTAGACGACACACTCGACGAGAACGAATTCAGAAGGTTTTTTTTGAGAGGTAAGGTTCACGAGAGCGGGGACATACTCACTCACTGTGGCGGTGTCGTGCCCGTCTCTCTCCGGCGTCGTCGCTGGAAGACGTCGGGTCCAGTAGCGGCGTCAGGAAGACTGTGTTTGTCCGGGAACGCAAGGTTTCGCAGCGACGATCGCGTGAATGTGATATCTGGGTATGTGTCGCCGGCCTCTCGACCGTAGAGGAGGGAAGATCTCCCTCTTCCGCCACCCCCGTCCCAGACCGCACTCCTTCCTGTCGTTTGCCAGCGAACCTGTACAGTCAGAGTTCCTCCCTACCCTGCGGTTGAAGCGGAACGTAATACAGAGAGGCCCATCGGAGCAGGAACTGGTTAGCCGGAAGAAAACATCATAGCCGCCAAGTTTAGGTTTTTCGTCATCCATCGTAGAAAAAGTCTTGGGCAAAGACTCGAGGAGGAGAAATATTAGTATATACGTGTTCTGGGAACTGCGGGACGTCATTAATTTCACGGACGTGTGCGGATGATTACAGAATCCAATATTTCATCCAACGTCCATAGATGAAAAATCCGGCTACTTGATCTGGACGCTTAAAGAATCAATTCGAAACCGAAACAGATTTCTGGAAAAAGGTGCGATCAACTTTTTATTCAAATTTGGAAAATGGGAATCATTGTACATTGACTTAAGTGTCAGCAGAATTTCAGACCACACACGTGTAACCCGGGGTGACAAATGCCAGGTGCCATATATCACAAGACTGCTAACCAACGGATCACTGTGACTCGTGCGGACACAACCTAGAACGTTTCTTTATTTATGAGGGTGTATACAAATTTGTTTACCCCTCTTCATTAATCTTTTTTTGAAGGTTTACAATATTTTCATATATTTGCCTTAGGGAAGACCAATTTTAATAATTTCAATATGCATCATAATTGTAAACGGTTAGAATTTTTTACGATTAAATTTTAACATTTTTACTGTAATCTAGCAATTTATATAGTGCACAAGTTGAATGATTTAATTGTGGTTGCAGTATTATCATTAGGTCATAGTTATATCCAACTATAACTACAATTTTACCATATCCAATTCAGTTTATGCAATATTTAAACAAATATTTTCATTCATATTTTAAATTAAAATTACTGATCATTATTACGATCTTAATTTTAGAAACTTCAGTATTTTCCGAAAGGTCAACAACAGTAGGAATATGAAAAAATAAATTCACATTTTTTTTACGCGGACTTAATGCCACACTTTGGCCATCGCGTTTACTCAAGTCAGAACTTGGGTGAGTTTTCCTAATTCCCTAGTTTTGCCTTTCCTGAGTTATCACGTTATTAGACCTCTGCTGGTTAGCGCCCTTTTCCATCTCCAGAGATAATCTCATTCACCATGTTTCGAACCAAGAACAATTTTCAATTCTATGTTTTATTGTGTCTTTTTCGCCGCAGATGGTACACTTTCCGTCTTCGCTTTTTCCAATCTTCTTTAGGTAATTTTAGCATTCTCCATGTCCTGAGAGTGATTGGGCCGTACCTTTGGTGTGTGTTACATCTATTTTCTTTCGGTCATAGATGATTGGAAAAATATCCCAGGTGTGTAAGCCTTTTTCTGAGTTGCTTTATTCCAAGTTTCATTTTGCCTCTGTTATCTCTCTTAATCTCCGCTTTAGTTGGCTTATTCGCGGGTATTCGTCGTTTATTAGCCTTATTCCCTAGTATGTTGTTTGGTTCTCCTTTTTTAATCCATCTCTCGCCTTCTTCTCCCAAACAATGTAATTTAGCGGTGGCTCCATTGCTATGACTGTGTCTGTGCTTGTCGTGGAATAGCAGTGCGTCACAGGTAGCAGGCAGGATCTTTGTGCTTCAAGTAGTTTTCTATGAATTCTGCTGTTTCCGGCTCGGTCTCCCCATGGGACACTTCCGTACATGACGATGGGTTTTATCACCCCGTTGTATACTAGCATCATGGATTTTTTACCATAAAGAGTACGGCAGTATCTCCTAACAGCATGGAACATTTTATTTATTTTGGCCGTTAGGTGGATGGTATGTTCATGAAATTTTAGGCTCTCAAGTACGTAAACACCGAGATATTTGAAGCTTTGGCTTATTTTCATTTGTTTCTCATTCATTTTGATGCTGGGGTTTCTATTTAGCTTGTTTTCGAAAACCACAAATTTGCTTTTGGCCGTGGAAAGCTTGAGCTTGCACTCGTGTGCCCAGTTTTCAACAAATAGCATGCAGACCATTGCCTTATTTTCCATCTCCCTCCACATGTTGGCTCTGACCAGAATTGTTGAGTCATCCGCATAAGCAATTAGCTCGCAGTTCTCTGGGAGGTTACTTCTTAGTAAAAAGATCGCAAAACTAAGACTTGTAAAGAACAAGACCATGGATGTATAAATTGTTAAAGAGAAAATATAGAAGATCTTCGATCAAGGCCAATAACATTAATTGTCCAATTTGTAAAAAAGCTGGAGTTAATTATGGAGTCAATCGAATACGGATAGACAAAGAATGAGAATCGGGATGCGAAACATTCAATGAGCTAGAACTGCTCTGGCTGATATACCAGTAGAGCTATAACAGCTACAATTGTAAGGTTTACTTGTTCAGAATCCGTAGTGGCAGAAATCGGGAGCGACCGGATTGTGGAGAACTCCTTGTACGGGAAGTAAGACCTAATATAGTGCAAAAATTCCAGTTAAAATTTCTGTGCAGCAATCATCTTACTGAAAGACGCTGACGATATTTTGAGGACTTCCTATCTGACCACTGAATACTTCGCAGTCGCGGAAATTCGAAACAGGAAAATTTCTGTCGTGATGGTCAGTAATTACCTTCCGCCAAGTCAACCAATTTAGGGGTTCTTAGAGAATCGTAAAAAAATTATTTTAACCTTTGCAAGTAGCAAATTAAATATCACAATGGCTTCCAGTGCAAAAAATGTGAGCTGGTTCAGCTCAAATACTGACAGAAGAGGCACATCCCTTATGACGTTGGATTTAGTGGTAGGTTCCCGTCAGTGACTCCGCGTCCTTGCCCCACGCTCGTTGCGCGTGCTGCGTCGCTTGGCAAAATACCTTTACCTTGACGTCGCGTGTCAGAAATCATATAGGCCGCCGTCACCGGGGATCTACTAACGTGCTTTACACTAGACCCTAAAGGTAGTGTAACTACGATTATTGATGCATTAGTATAAATCGCTAATGCTTGTCGCGAGGCGAAGCCTCACTTAGTATTTACGAAGCTTAGTATTTATGTTTTTTGCAACTACATAAACGGACAGAGATTCAATAGTTATGCTGAAAACATGCACGGCGTGCTGTAAATACTAGGTAGCAGATATGAATACAAGTACTAGGGAGTACTACTGCTACCTAGAGCTACTCTACCTATCGACAAACCTAGTTAAAAGTCTCAATGGCAGCTGTTATGGTCTCTTATCGTTCGCGGTAAAAATGGAATTTTAAACCTGTCCGTTCTGCAGTCTATTTCCCTAATATTATTCTCATTATCTGATCTACCGTAGTATGCCGGATTTCGTACAACATTTATAACTTCATCAGAGAATAAATCGGTTTGTAACTTACATAAATGATTAAGTCTAAATTTTAATTGTCGGTCTGAAAGCGACTCCCATCCCATTTGCTGCAAAAAGTCAGTAACAATAGCGAGATTATCATAGCGGCCTTTAACGTATCTTCCCGATCTTCTCTGCACACCTCAGGATGTCACGAGTGCCGGAATTTTTCCCTTGTTGAGTCTTTTACTCTGCGTCAGTCTGTTATTTACACTTAAATCTAAAGCTTACTCTCGGCCAAGTGGCGATCAAGCTGTTGATTAACAGAACATCGACAGGCGTATTTCACTTTGATTTTTTCCTTTAGACATAACGATCTTACATATTCCTTGGTGTTTTTCAGCAGAATGAGAAATTTAATTTGTTATCTTTTCGAAATTTGATCAGTGGAATTGCGTGGATATGCAAGTTTGGACTCACGTAGTTGATTAATGCCAAATAACACCATCGCAAGCGCTAGCGACAGTTGTGCCAAAGATGACTGCCTTCGCATTTTGGTTTGAAGACATTAAGTCTGCGACAACTGTGCAACTAAATTTTCGTACCGAGTATGGTAGAGATCCTCCCAGTAGGCCTACTATTTATGAGAGGCATAAGTATTTTGTTGAAACCGGGTGTTCAGTAAGCCATAATAAATCCTCAGGGCGTCCCCGTGTGCCTGACCATGCGGCAAAGCAAGAGAGGCAAAGCTTAAAAAATGACTTTACAACTTAGTAAATTCATATAAATATACTCATACGCCTTACACAGCTGGTTCTGGAGCCAATTTTTGTTACATACATCACGTATTTTTACCTTATAGTTAGTTAAGTTCAATGTGACTCATTGGCGGCTCCAATTGCCCCCCCCCCCATACCTGGCGTATTTTATTTGTTTTTTAATAGGCCTAAAACTAAAAGGCAAAGTTATTTTATGCTGTGAAGTTCGACGGTAGGCATATTTCATAAGCTAAATAAGAGTTTATTTTTCATTTTACACATAGTTTGTCACGGTTTTGCGGGACGAGACCCCCGGATTCCCCTTTTCCTGGGAAGTACTCCATACCTCCAGAGCCAGTGGTTGCCTCCCCCGAATCTCTGGTCTGGAGCCGCCCCTGATGTGACTTCCATTGATGATTGTCAAGTCCTTTTTTGAAGCACGCTGTTTTTAATTCTATCCCATTATTTTTAGCCGTTTCATTATAAGCCTTGTTTTACACCTAGAAGAGGAAATTTGCCGTGAAAAAATATTATTTTACTTGACCTGTATTCGATCATCGGGACCCTCCCATGGAATCCCGAATCTCCATTAGGAGATCCGGGTTCGTACCCCGGTCAAATTAAATGATTTTGTCATGGCGTATTTCATCCCTTTGATGTATATCTTTGGACCCCTGCGCGTGACTCCGTACTATGTCATTTGAGCATTTCACAGTGATGTGGAGATAAAGCTTTTCGTGAAACTTTAATTCTTTACGTCAAACAACGCAGTTTTTCTATCGTTTTGAAACTTGAGAGTGTGTTGATCAGGACAGAAATTATTTCATCTTCTTCACTCCATGGATAAGGCTGCATAGCCTGTTCCTGAAACCATATTAGCTTGGGGAGACCTACATTGTGATGATCACTAGGCTTATATTCTAAGGTGATTCTTGGGAGGCGTTTCTGCTGCATTCTTCCTGAGCGATTGCAAGTTGCTTGACTTAGTATTCTGTAAAATTTTCTTCTAGATTATAACTTTTTCAATTTTATTTTATGATTTCGTTTCTTGTCATCTTGTAATTCGCTACATTCTACTGTTCTTAGGTATATTGACGACCTAAAAACCTTTCCGTGACGGTTTACATTTACAAAGCTCCCAAAAAGAACATGACATTAGTTTCAGCTGATGTGATGTTTTTTTTGTCTCTCTTTTTGGGGGAACCAATGTCTCACTACAATACAGAACTACCAGAACTGACATTTTTTGTGAAACTTAAATTTAGTTTATTTTCGTGCTATATTTTTTAGGGTTCTATTAATATTCTCGCAGATGCTTATTATTTACTATGTTTATTTTCGACATCTTTGTCTGCTACCGGCGATATTTTGCATCCAAGATAAATAGGCTGGACATTATTTTTTATTTCCACTATCAACCAATTTCGGGTATTCTGCAGTATAGAGAAATATTTTTGCAAAACTGAACGTTTCGTTCTTCCTACTGAGAACGTCGTCAGGAGACTGAGGAATTAGGTTATATTTGTGTTCTCTCTCTGTTATAAACGAAAACTAATAGAAACGAATTCGTCTGTCTCCTTACGACGTTCTCAGTAGGAAGAACGAAGCGTTGAATTTTACTTACTTTTTCTCTACGCAGCAGAAAATCCGAAAATGGTTGATGGAGGAAATACTAATCGATATGAAGACCTTCAAACGATGATAATTTATCATTTAAAAAATACTTTTTATGGCAAGTCATTCGCAAGCCTCGATGAAAATCTCATTGCAAACTTATTTCGATTTGCCTTGCTTAAGTGTTTTCACTATATATATTGGCACAAACTGACATTGAAAATAATTCCTTTCATGTGCTAAGAAATCCAATTATTTCCTTTTCGTTTCCTTGTTTCTTAAATGTTACCTTTCCCAAGCATGGCCTTGAACTGCAAGAAATTGGTATTTGAGGCTTGAGTAATGCTTCATGACAGCCGGCTCATGTTGAAAGGCCTTTGTTCTCCTCAGATGGTCAATATTATTTTATTTTACCAATGACTATCAGGTAAGTAATTAGTCTCGGTCGAGTAACAGATAATTCCTCTTGAAAAACTCGTTCTTGGCGTGTAAAGTCAACCCTACACTCAACACTTTTAATTGTACTAACGAGTGAAGCCCAATTTCGTATCATGCATTTAGGCGTTCAAGCGTTGGTGCTGGTGGTTACTGACTTCTGGACTCATATATTAATGAGCTATTGCATTCCAAAAAATTGTAGTTAGAGAACAGTTCAATACCGCATTTACACATTCGCACGAGTGGCGAGGCGAATCGCGAGGCGAGTGGCGAGGCAAATGTGTAGTCGGTTCACTCGTCTTTCGCCTCGTCGCTCGCCTCGCCGCTCGTAGCGCTCGCGCTAGAAGCGGTCTTTGGGGACGAGTCAAAGGCTTGTGGGGTCGAGGCGAACACTCGGCGAGTGTGCAAACGGTCATTCGCGTTGTGGGGACGAACGCACGAATGCCACTCGCGAATGTCGGCGAGTGACGAGGCGAATCACGAGCGCGAATGTGTAAATGCAAGATGTAAATATTTTTCCCAGGCATGAGGCAGCGTGAGATTTGAGGTGGCATGACATTGCCCACTTACACTCACAACCAAACATGCAGTCGTTGAAGTCACTCCATTCATTTCCACATGTTCAGGACCATGGTGATCAAGTAACTTATAAACTGATCATAAATACTTATAAACTGATAAAATAAACATTTTTCAATGTAAAACAAACACGGGTAAATTTGGTCCAATCAGATCGTACCGGATGAATTTTCTGTCGCTGGTCAATAAAGAACACACTTAAATATACAGGCGAACGTAGGATCACCGAGAGAGAGAGATACTGTTGTGAATTGGTCATGGTTTCGATTAGTCAGTAAAAGTGGAAAAGCTGAGTAATGCTTTTGCCTTGTCTACATCAGAGACTTAAATATAGCTTTAAATGACTTCCCCAGTTCAAGTGCTGATTCTGGGGATGTCGATGCAGTTAAAGTGAGGGTGTATTTAAATTGAGGGCATAAAAATCTCGAAAGAAAAAATGGAACAATGTGTGCCTTTAAGCAAAGCTGTAATGTAGATAAGACATTTGAAAAGAGGAATGTTGCTGAAGACGCTAGGGCAACCCTATCAGAATTCGAAGAGGGATTCCAGCTCTGGGTGGTGGTGTACAGAGGGCGTGTTCCACAAGATTAATTGGTTATCTCCCAAACTTTGGGATAGAAGCTCTTCTATAGGTGTGGTCAGTCGCTACCCATAGAAGGAATGATGTATCTAATGAAAAAATAACGTTTTTTATTTTTGTTTAGCATAAATATTCTCGGAATGTCTTGATGCAACCCTTTCATTAACTAGAATCACATATATGGTAAGATCGCTGGAAAAATAATAGGATGAATGAGATAGCTAAAGAATAGGATTCTCGAATGTGATTTAGGTGACATTAATTATCGGGTGAAGGTAGAAAGTCAAGGGGTTGGAATGCGCGCATCGGTAGAATAATGTCCGTAAATAGAATTTAGGAGCTGCTCGCTATGGAGTACCATCTGGTCTCGAATGTACCAAGCCCCCGTAATAAAAATTATTGGGTAACAACCTTTAAGTGATGAAAGGACGATCGCTTAACTTGAAAGCGAAAGAAGATGGCAATATGGGAGACTCTGTCCTTTTATTGACTTTTACGGTGGTTTTAATGCAATGCAAGTATTTATATAGAAGAATAATGGCAATACGAACTAGGTTTAAATCCACAGAGTTTTTTTATTGGTACAGCTAGTTTCAACGCTACGGCGTCATCATCAGGTAAGGTACGTGATGATGACGCCGTAGCGTTGAAACTTGTTGTACCGATAAAAAACTCTGTGGATTTAAACATAGTTGGTATTGTCATTATTGGAAATGGACTTCCACAAAGTTACGCCTGAAAGGATTGAATTCATTTCTAATGAAGTTGTGCTGCCAAGGCACTGCTATTTTTGTTGGTAAATGATAATTAATATCATGCGCTTCTTTCGATTCTGATATCTGCGAGTAATTTGTGTTATTGTTTCCCTCCGTGCTATATCTTTTAAGATGTCAAAAGCAGCTCCAGGTTGTGCAGGATACGATTTAAAAGTAAACCAAACTCTTTAGTGAAATTCACGACATTTTTTATGAGATATTATTCATTTTATTGTTCTAAATAATTTTGCGCGATCACGGTTTTAATCTTTATGCGTAAAGTAAATGTTTTAACCCGTTTATGTAGTATAAAACGACCATGTCGTCAGCTCACTCTACAAGTAAAATACTCCTACTACTCCAGGTGGGCCAAGTAATGGGAATGTAATAGGAGCGCTATTAAGGCTACATTATGACAGCGGTGTTGATTTGATTCGTATGACTCATACTTTCATTTGTTGATGCACAGATTTGAGCACGAATACACCATCTAAGATGCACGAGGTTTAAAAAAAGCTAAGATATTAAGGATATATTATAGAATTGCCTCTTAACCTATGAACTTATTTTACAGATTCTCTCTCTATCTCCCTCTCTCTCTCTCTCTCCTAGGTACTCGTATATTCCTCTGACAATGACGCAGTGTCCACAACAGAAACACAACAAAGTTCTCATAAACTCAGTTAGCGGCAAAATTTGGGCCAAAGTCAAGTAAAAATATTATTATCAGAGATACACCACCCACTTAGGTAAGCTTTGATGGACACATTAGTAGCTACCATCAATCCGTCTGTTTCTTTAAAAAAGCCCGTTGAGGTTCAGGTGCGTGTGGTGGCTTGCGCATTGCCTTTTCATCACTAAGGCCAGGGGTCTTGAATACTGGTGGTGATGAAGATTTTTAATAAGATACATAAGTTAGGGCTCCATGGAGAGCTATTCAATTGTAGTACTCCTTACGTCACTGTGGGATAAAATTCCTAAACTATGGCCAAAATAAGAAAAAGATTGTTTCTATTTAGCTTATGTTTGGTGGTACTTTGGGTAGACTGATATTCGCGCTACAAGAAAATGCATTCAACAAGAAGGCAAGTAAGCACAAGCTCACATAATGCAGTGACAAAGTGAAAGGAGTACTGTACAGAAGCGTCATCGGACGCACCACAGAAGCAGAAGGCCAAATTCAAATTAACATTTAAACTTAGTAATTGTGCCTAGATCAATTTAGTAAAATTGAATAGCCTCATGGGTGAAAGTAATATATCAATTTTGAATGCTAAATTAATGTTTTATAACCCACTTCTGTAGTATTCAAATGGTTCAAACTATAATTTCTTTAATTTTATCACTAAAATATCCTATAAAACGTTAAAAAAGTAGCTGTACGTAGTAGTAGGCGTGTCAGTTGGAATGTTTATCTCTATCCGTCCCCTTAGCGCCTTTCAATAAAGGGTTTCTCTCCACCCTTCCTCGATACCGGAAGTAATCCATTCATAGCCTACCGACCTGTTGGTTTGTTAGGGAAGAATTACTTGGGAAGTTGATCACGTAAGGGTGGGTTTACTCTGGCAAGTTACTTCCTCAAGTTTCTTCTGCAAGAGCTTGTGGGGAATTTTACTCAGATCAAAGAGTTTTCACGAGTGAGTGCAGAGAAGGTAGGTTGCTATTTACATTACAAACTATACGCTTCTAAAAACGACATGCGGAACTTTTAAAAAGTTCTGCAAGCGGACTTGCAGAACCGTTTACACGTGAAATTTACGTCAAAAGTCGTTTGCTGCAAGTAACTTACGCAATAAACTTACCAGTGTGAACCCTTTTTCAAGGAAATGTAGATTTTTAAAAATAAATAATTATTAAGGAATAACTTAAGTAAGAAATTAAAAAACTATAAATAGTAGTAAAACAAAAGTAACATTGAGCAACTGCCAAAACTGAACATAAGCGGATAAAGAGCGATTGACGACAGCGAAGTACTTACATCCACGAAATTAACTATGAGCCGCCGCAGAGGCGTGCGGCAAGGGGGTGTTAGGACATGGAAGGGGAGGGAATAGGGAAAAGGAGGGGGAGAAGACAGAGGTTAATTGTAAGTCAACGATGTGTCTTATTATTCCGCTGATTTTGTTATAAGCATTGTTGGTGCGTGAAAAGGAGTATTTGTACCTAATCAGTTTGTCAAAATGGCATCCTCCATGTCATTCTGAAACTCGCCTGATCTGAATTTTTCAGGTCGGTAATCTTAGAAGTTGCACTCCACCCATCCCCTACTAAACTATCCAACATAAACGGCACAAATTGACCTCAGCTGTCGGTCACTCCCACCGTTGACCAACCAACCTTGAACTGATTCCTCTTTTGAAAATGCAGTTTTCTTGGGTAAAAATTTTGGCGTGATAAATCAGCGTCGCGTATTGGATGCCGTCCACCCTGTCCCTGTTTGCTTTGTGTCCCCTTTTGCCCGGATTCTCCACCGTGTCAGTCGTGTTCTCCACCAACATTGTACCGCGATCTAGTCATAGATGGCCCGTTTATCCTCATACCTTCTGTTGCTCGGCGCTGGCGCGACTGTTACAGTCCAATTACGCTTCCTTTTAAGTCTTGAGCAGTCTTTCTCCTCAGTTGTTTTCGAGTACGTAAATCAAGTGTTCAGCAAAGCGCCGACAAAGAGTTAAAAATAAGAGTGGAGAGATAACGTGCTTGTATCGGCGCTCATTGTGTCACACCGTCGACTTTTTCCCCTGGGTTGATTTGTTATAGTGGTAGCGAAACATGGTGATGTCAATTTCCGAACCCCTTCGCGCCATCAAATTAGAGTAGACTGGGGGGAACACTTGGAACAACTGGGGGTTTCTCTACTTCCTTTCTTAATTTCCAAACAATCCTTCCCTTAGCAACCTGTCCAGTTATAGGTAACGGCATCTTAGCTGTCTGTCGTCTCTCTAGAAACCAAACCAACTAATTCCTTATTCTGCCTAACTGGTGGTAGCCCCTGTTCTGTGTCGTGGTAGTGAAACATGGTTGCAGTTGCGTAGAAGACCTTTATCAGATGAAGAGTCCATTTCCTACGAACTGGCTCCGCAAGGGGGAGTAAGGTAGTCATCACGGTTGACTACCGGGGTTTTCTATCTTGCAAACTTAAGTTATCAATAATTAAATAAAACTTCAGTAGTTGTAATGTCCACTTATATTTAATGTAAAATATTACACTGCACGCGTTTTGACGCTTAGGACGTCATCTTCAGGTATACACTTCTTTATTCAACAGGCTTATATTTAATTATTATTATATTATCCACAGGCTTATATTTAATTATTATTATATTATCCACAGGCTTATATTTAATGTAAAATATTGCACTACACGTGTTTCGACGCGTTTACTGAAATGCTGTTCCATCACGTAACGCCAGATACAGTCGAATTTCTTCGTTACCAACTTGAGAATGCTCAATCAGTTATCCACGTCAACTATCTACCTCTCTATGGCTGTTAATTCAGTTGCTTAGACGGGATTCTCCGATGGATTGTCAAAACTATCAGCGTATTTTGCTCCAGCTTAATTTGGATAGTGAATATTGTCGTAAAACGCACTGCTGGCACTCTCCCGCCCTCTTCATTTAAATACTGTTGTGTTGGCAGCGCTGCCTACCATGTTCAGTCATCTTCAATTCACTACTTAGCCGGCCCCTTCTACACGAGCCTTTCCATCATTTACACCACGCTTCGAGAAGATGTCCGCCATCAAGTTTCACTACCTATATATATGGGAAGACGATGGGTAACTTGGACCTATTGTAGTTTAAGGGATAGGTGACTGGGTTGGTTAGGGAATGATAATGTGGGGAATGGAGTTATCATACGGATGCTCCATGTCACTGCTAAATTTCATTCAAACATTTTACGTACATTGGTTCCAGACCCTCTGCCTCCCCCTAAATTACACAATGTAACATGATCCCAAACCCCCCCCCCCTTAAACGTCTTACGCAATACTTTGGCCCCTTATCTTTATATTGCTTAAAATATACAGATTTCGCTTATTACAGCAGTTAGCTTATTTAGAGCGTTCTACGTCTAGCTGAAATCTTGGGCCTTATGGAGAACATTCATTGTTACCAAGCTTTCGCTTCGTGAGTTCATCTCTGAGCCACCTCGGCAACAATGAGGAACGTACATGAATTTTTCCACCATACTTAAGTAGCTGGTGTACACGACAGAATATTTCTCAAGAAATCAAATATTTAATTCATATGACTATGCGTCAACCGAATACATCAATAAAGTGCATACAAATTTGAAAAAGTAATGAGATCCAAAACGGCATCTCGGGGGCTTGACGTCACAAAACGTATCGTTCAAATCTACATGCATTTTAACGTAAAGAAGCAAATCGTATTCGTCCATTGTCTCCCGCAAATGAAAGTAATGATTTCCTCAAATTACGGAAAACAACCCGAACTTCACCAGGAAATACGCCGTTTTGCTGTAAGAGATACCGTTCCGTTACGTCATCCCCTGGGTTCCCGATGACGTAGCTCTTCCACGCCGCAAAACGCGAGTAATTTTCATGAAGAAATATTTCAACAATACAGCGTTGATTAAATAAAATTCATGTCTTGTATATTATAGAATACGTGCTTCAAATACAAATTGTTTGTAGAAATAACGGCTGTTCCCCATTTCCAACATCGCGCTAGATTTAATAATGTTATTTTAGGGAATTATGTATGCATATTGATTGATTCTTAGCTGTACATTTAGTTCACTTCGTAACAATTTGTTATTTTACTGCTGTTATTGGCAACATCGCACCTCCTGCCTTATGGAGAATTACACGGGAAACGAATCCTCATAGGATCCCATACTGTCAACATAATGTGGAATTGACTATTGGAAACATATTTAATATAAAATATATGCATATTATCTGATGAATATATAAAACCGTGATAGAGAGGAGACTGTAGTGTAGGCGGGGTGGGGAAGAAAGAAAACAGATTTAATGTATGGACTAAATATATGTAGGAAGTGTGGCAAATTGAAGAATAAAATAATGTATGAAGAGAAGGAAATCTAGCTGAGAAAGATTAGATTGGTATTCCTACTTTCAGATAAAACTACCTTTACCACCACCTCTTAATAATAATTATAATAATTACATCATCGTTTAATTTAATCGCTATTCCAAAAACAATACCACATTTCCTCGGTTATATGGTGTGAGTTTCAAAGTCCATCGTGATGACGCAGAATTACTTCATGTTGAGGAAATCTCTTTTACCACATGACCGTGTTCAGTAATAACATGTACCCGGTGAAAATAAAATTCTGTGGAAATCTACCAGATTTATTCATTAGTACCTATGGATGAGAAATTAATTTGCTGTGGTACCCTCATTCTGAGGGATGCAATATATTTCCAGCCGGCTTCATTTGACTCACGAAAATGGTGCTTCGAAGCGCAGGTTCTTCTTTAAACGGGGAGATAAAAGCGTAAACGTGACAGATGGAAGTTTTTGGAGCGGAAATACGTAATGGAGCGTGGCATAAGTGGTTATTTTGAGAGGTCAAAGAGGAGAGCTGGATGAGATCGAAGGATTCAATAGGCAAGACCACACTCAGTAAACTTCCTCCAAACCCATGTCATACCATTATAATAAAATGAGAAATATTTACCAGGTCAGCACCTAACCTGTATAGAAGGAACTAAATTAAGGGCGGCTCCGAAGGTATGATGTATTGCGAATATGCGAAACAGAACTTTTCCTGATAACACCTGTTAAGCAACGTTCGTTTGTTTCTCGCAGCCACAGTGATGTTTGAATGCAGTTTCAAAGTGCGCAGAATGTTAGGAGTCTTAGTAGTTAACTAGTAAATGGGAATAATGATATGCTTGTCCTAAGGGATGGGTCATTGGGGGTTTTTGTGGATGTTCTCACTACTGTAGTTGCATAATGGATGAAATGGTGGCTTTAACTGTCTTTACATAAAGTTGTTGCTCCATAAAACGACTTAAATGTCATTTTACTCTTATACTGCACACTCGTATAATAATGTATTCTTTATTTATTATGAAAGCATATTCATATCCATCCATGCTATTTTTTCGCTATTTAAATATACAAGTACATGGCGTTAAATTCGAGAACGTGTGAAACGCATAACGAAAAATAGCATTTTCTACTTATTATAAATATAAATTCCGTCCTCGCGAAATAGTTTTTAAAGTATCGTTTTCTCACAGGGAATCGAATCGTAAAGGCTCCGGCCCTAATAATATTTCGAATTCATGGTAAATTACTGCAATAATTGAAGTAAATAAACGTTTTTGTTTCAGTAGAAAGGATGCTGCAATTGTCTCTTATGTCTAGAAAAATTCTGGTTCAATAAAATCTATTCGTCGAATAATATGCGTATATCCTAATTACAACCGATCACATATGTTGTATTTCAGTACTTAAGGATGCAATTATGTACTTGATTCCATTCTGCCCTAGATAAAAACTAAATTATCGGAGCTTTTATCTATTATTCCGCTAATTTTCTGCTGCTCTTCCTGTCATCCGGATGACGTCATGCACAGAACGAACTCATTTTGGTCACGGGAATGTCCCATCTTGTATTATTAGTTCCATGTTGACAAATAATGCTTCATGAAAGATGTCAGGTTTTTTCAGTGAATTTTTATGCAGGAAGTCTTCTCGGGATTCCATCCGAGTTGGAACAACGGTCCATGAACAACGTTTCGGCCGCTTAGTCTGCTGCCGTCCTCAGGGCGATGAGATCTCATCACCCTGAGATTGACAGCAGAGTAACCAGCCGAAACGTTGGTCATGGACCTTCCAACCCGGATGGAACCCCGAGAAGACTTCCTGCAAATAATGCTTCAGTTTTTTTTCCATTTCGCAGTCTATTATTTTTCACTCGTGAAAAATAAGTCTTGCAATTCTGCCGCTCCAGTTCTCGTCCGATGGGTTCAAATAAATCTCCAGCTTGCGCGGCATCTTGCGAGTCCTCCCCCAAGTCATGTAGTGCCTCGCGCACATCTCGCTCGGACCGGAAGTGACAATTAAGGCCAGTTTGCCCGTATCTGGGTGTATGTCAGATTAAGTGGAGTAATGGGCGCATGTGCACTGGTGCGCGCTTCGTGCGGTGATGGGAGTAAGCTAAAGCCACCCTCTCGTGCACGCACGAGGAGGGTAACTCGACGGAGAGAAGTCAACAGGGTCGCGAGAGAGAATTTTTTTAGGGCAAGCGACATTATACGCAGTGAGGATAGGGTGCATCTACAGTGGACGTGTGCCTCGTGACGGAAGCCATCAAGGCCAGGGGCCTCATTGAGCACCCTCATTTGTGAAGGAATCGACCTAGGCAAAGTCGTTGATGTGACGTCACAGCCTCGACAAATCCTAATGTCAAGAGGATTAGGCGTAAAAATTACGTCACTGCCGCGGCTTTAAAATTTCGAGACCTTCCTGAATAGGGCATCAGGGAGGAATCGACCTCGACAATTTTGTGGGCGTGACGTTTCACTCTCGGAACATCTCGATTTTTAAGTGACATCATTTGAATTTTTTAAGTTGTGACGTCACAAAGACGTCACTGTCAATGCTAGATCATTCAAAGACCTTCCTGAATAGGGCAGGAAGGCCTAGTCCTCGGAATTCCGTTGATGTGACGTCAAAGCGTGGACGAATAAAAAAATAAATTAAGGGCATTGTGTGAAATATGTAGCCTGTGACGTCAAAATTACGTCATTTCCGAGGTTCGAGATTTCCTAGTGGGGAAGCTGTTCACGTTGAACGTAGCATAAGTGCATAATGTAACTTAAACAAAACGGCGTCACGAACGTGACGTCACTGTCAGCAATTCTATGAGATCCGGAATCAAAGCCGGGACACTCTAGACAAGAACGTAACTTAAGAGCGCAGCCTCTCTTCAGACCGACCAATGTGATGCCTACTTCTTTCTTCCCCTAAGTTGACCAATGGAATTTTTAAGCTCTTAAGTCCGATGTCCAAGTTCTCATTTTCAAATCTCCGATTTAATTTGTTGCTTCAACGTGGTGTCTCCGTGAGCGACTCCATCTTAAATAAAAGTATTTGATTTTGCATTTCATTTTCTCGTCCATTATGGCGCATTTTCAACCACATAAGTAGCTTTCGAATGATCAACTAAATAAATCACTACTCTGCAATGGGCCTTGGTAATTCAAGTACCTACAAAAAGTGTAATGTCGGCCTAAATCCCGAGGAATACTTCGCTCTGTAACATTTGAGATAATCGCTTTCTGTGAACAAATTAATGTAGAATACCATATTAATAAATATTTACACTTACTTCATCAGTTATTTTAGCCGTATTTTATTTCTTTATGTTTTGGGTGAATTTCTAGGCTTTATTTGTGGAAATGATGATTTCATGCTTTTTTGTCAATAAATTCGTAATTGAAGGCGATTTTAAATCTATGATACCGATGGCGATAATTATATGCATAAATATAAATACTAGCAGACCTCCTGCCTGCTTTGCAGGCAGTCTCTGCCTGGTGTGCTCTTGAAGTGAACTAGGTGTTTTTCCTTTTTTTTGCACTACTCTAGTGGAAGCAGTGGGAAATGTGGCTAAATGAGTATACTTATATGTTTGCCAAAAATGAAAAAAATATTCAGAATAATGTTTCTTCGCCAAAAGAGCAATTTCATTGTTTTAAGCCTTCCCTTGCAAACCTGAGAGATAAATAAGGTGGTGCGAACTTGAGGCGCGATCGCCGGCGCGGTGGGGCCCGGCATGCGTTGCAATGCCTCTTTTTCTTTGTAAGTAGGCACACATATACGAAGCAGACACATTTATATGTTCAACATTAATGAAGGAAAATGATATTTTGTGTAATAAAATAGAGTTGAAAATTTTATTCGAGTGCTTTCGGATATACAATATGTTTGGTCCTACCGTCCTCTGCTAAAACAAATTACTTTTTCGGCTCTCCCACTCATGAACATGCAACATATAATTGACCGTGTGAAAAGCATGGATTTTCCAGATTAAATCCACACACTTGAAGCAATTTACCATGAGCATTGTTGATTGTCATTGAGAATGCAAGGCGAACAGGGAACTGTAGTCGTTTTTAAATCAAATGGCATGTCGGTGGGAGTGATGGGAATACGTGGAATAAGCACATCTTCTCCTTTTGAATTGCCATTAAGAATTGTCGTTTCGATGACGTTTGGTATCAGTGGATTGACAGTGAGCCTGGTTCCATTGCACATTCGTGATGCATTAATGTTGCGCAAAAGATTATTGGTGCGACGATGACAATTTGTGCGGTGGTACACCAGAAAGATCCAACGAATTTAAAAACTCAATTGTATAGTTAAAAAACGCGTCTGCATTCATGACACTATCAATCGATTTGTAGGTGACAGACTCGCCCGAAATTCGTTCGTGGATGGCGTAGTTGATTGCATTGACGTCAGTGTTTTTGCTACCAAAATAGCGCGTTCGCAAAGCCATCGGTGTTTTTTGTAATTGGTGACAACTGTGGAAAAAACTTTCCGAAATGATTGTTCGATCGATGGAACAATGATGTAAAAGTTCAATGGAATTGAAATATTTTTTGTATCGGAATCGACTGGTACTTTTCCATTACCGATGTCCTACAGCTGTTTTGAAAATATGGTTAGTACATTTCGCTGATTTACGCGCATATCGATCGTTAAGATGAGTTTCTGTACATGTCTCCAAAGATGCGACGCATTGAGGCAAGCGTTGTGTTCATCAGCTGGTGTTGAATTTGGCATTACTGATCTGTCCCACTCGTCAGAATGCAACATATAATTGAACACGCGAAAATCATGGATTTTCCAGATTTAATGCACGCACTTGATGCGATCGACCCTTGTTGATGTCATTGAGAAGGCAAGGCGAACGGGGAACTGTAGTCGTTTGACTACAAATATCAAATTAGTCACTGAACCTGGTCTTTAAAGGCTGCAGGAGTTAATAGCCATTCATAAAATCGATACTAAATGGGTATTCAAGCCCGGTTGCCAAGGAAATATCTATTGTTGAAAAAGAAGAAAAATTGATGAATTTCGAGATAAAAATGCAGTACCTGAACAAAAACGAAGCGTATGAGAAATTTGAATGAAAGAATTAAATACTACATTCCTTTATACGTTGTATGATGCAAATCTCTATCCAATATCTTGAGTTCAAGAAATTTAAAAAAGCAAATGATTTTAAAAGCAAAAAAAGCGAATTTAAAAAAGCACCTGCACCGAATTCAATGGTTTTATTATGGGTGTAGATGTTAACAATATTGGGTTAATGGGTGTAAATTTAACAATATTGGGGTAAAAACAACCCCCAAATTGGCCACCGACCAAACCAAATTTACTACCAAATCATGCAGACAGAGAATCCACATTTTATGCACCAAACCTCATTTCTATAGCTCAAAACCTGAGAGATATATAAACAAAATGGATACAGAAGGATTGACTGACTGACACGCTCCCAAATTAATATATATAGATGGATCATAATATTTAAGTGAGTGCTCTCTCTCTTACTAGGAAAAGCTGACATAGGCAGTGAGAATATTATTTTATCCCCCAAGTGCCCAGTGTAGGATTAATCATACGGTCGAAAAAAATGTCTAAAACTTTATAGAACTGAAAAAAAAATATTCAGGACGAAAAGGTGCCCGCGAACGAAATTTGAACTAAAAAACTGGAAAAATATTGTTGGGCAATAATGGGCTAACGACATAATTTTTGAGAGATGAACTAGAGTTTATGCTCGGGTGGTGGGTTGCGACAGGCGTCTCTCGTTGTGTCTCCTTTCAAGGCATCAGTCATGGTAACGTAGCTTTGCAATGTCGTCTTGATTATTGCTTGATTAATTGTTGTTACCTAAATAATTCTAAGTACGATTTTGAGCCAGCGTATAACAACCATCTCGCAACTGATGGAAGGACTAGTAGGTTGGGAGCCGTTGGAGATTCGGTGGCTACACGCTAGGCTTACATTACTTGAAAAATTCTTATCGGGTGAGTTTCAGTTGGATACGGAGAATATTATTATGACCTCGCGCTATATCTCTAGAACTGATAGAAGCGACAAAATAAGAGAAACTTCCGATCTGATAGGTACAAAAGTTCCCTCTATCCACGCACCATTAGTGATTATAACAAAAACAACGTGATACTAGCATGTAACACATTGTTAACATACGATGCACATATGTCCTGTACCCCCTCCTTTTTCTCTATTCCCTTTCCTTTCAGGGGCGGTGTCCTAATACCCCCGTCACACGCCTCTGTGGTAGCTCGAAGGGTAGTATGTAGATGTAGAATAATATTCTTTGCCTTTGGTAAAGGAAATAGTTTTTCAAAGTATTTTCAACCTATTTTCTCAGCTATTCGATTTTTCTCCTGCGCAGGAATGGAAGCCCTCCAGACAGCTATCAGCTACTGGGAGGATGCACTGGAGTCTTATGGTACTCGAGCGGCGGCGGCGGCCGGAGGTGCTTCGGGAGACGCAGCAGTCCCAGCGCGACCCCTAGCGGTGACTACCGCCGAAGAAGCAGAGTTCTCCCGGGAACTCCACAACCTCCTCGACTCCGCCTACAAACTCCAGGATGAATGTGAGCTCTTATTCCTAGACCAGGTGGGTTATCGCATTATTCCAGCCTATTTTCTCATACTTTTAAGACTAGACTTCGCCGGTGTTATTTTTTGGTGATAAATTAATAATTTTTGACTCATCAATGCCCAGCACAGTGATGGAAATTGTTGTTCACTTTAGGAAATTGTTCGCCGAACTATTATTCACCTAATTGGACTATTCAGATGAACTACTTAATGTCGTGTTTGTTGCCTAATAGCAAGTGTAAACATTTGGCACGTAGTTCAACCGTTTGGCGAACTATTCCTTTAGAACTACCCACCAAACGAACCAAAAGTAGCACCGCCCGTGAGCGGGACGATTCCCCGGAAATAGTCAGTGAGTGAACTACAAATGGTGCGGACTGTCGGCAAAACTAAATGTTCTCATCGTCCGCGAACTATTCACCGAAAGTGGTGCTGTCTGTCGGCAAAATAGTGAACTTATTGCCTGCAGTGTCGGTAAGCTAAAACGAAAAAGCATTTTAAGTTCATGGCGTTGAATTTTGTATCGGATATTGTTAAGAATAGCCGTGGATTTTTAAGGTTTTTTTATTTCTTGCTCCTCCTTCTCGAACAATACAAGGTAGACCAACAAAAAATAACATTCACGATATCGAGAGATTGTGCCTTCGACGACGACGAATCCCCGCTTGTCGTCCTCCCTTCCAACTCGAGGTGTCTCGGTTCTTCTCGAGTCGGGTTCTTACACGAACTGCCGTTCAAGGGTCGTCGCCAGCCCAGGAAAACCAAGGTCCGTATATACGGACCTTGAGGAAAACGAAAGGTGAGTGGCGCCTCTCGTTGGCCGATTTGCCAACCTCCCAGACCGCCACTCTTGAATTTGTGTCGTTGCCACGGCACAATATTTGATTTTTTGTTCAAACTGTCCGGGGGAGTGAATAGTTCACTCAGTCCACTCAAGTGAATAGATCCTTGTCAATCGTTCTTTCGCAAACTACCCATCTCTACAACACACTTCATAATTCTGAATATTAAAAAAAAATAATATTAAAAAAGGAGTATATTGCGTATATTTAAAACTTTTAGTGGCGTGACAGTCACACTAAATTTGCTCTTTGGTCCCTTTGTGATGGTGAACTGTGGAAATTATCTTATTTTCATTAACTCAGTATAAAAGCGTTAGTATGAAAGCCTGACGCGGAATGGGTTTCGATAAATCTTCACCATAATCTTGAGCGTGAATTTGGAATTTTGTGACGCCTGCGCTCGCGTTATCCTAATTTTGTCACAGCTTTAATGAATGAGAAATGTGCGATGAACGTTCTTTAAACTATATCTGTTCTTTAAAATCATTGTCTTCGCAATCGTGCAGCGAGTCGCGCGAAATGTAGCTTCGAACAGATCGCGACAATGAACGTTAGCGTTTTGGAAGTCATCACATCACCCGGTTGGAAACCCGAAAGCTCTACATTCTAAGCATTCGCCGGGAAAGTCTTAATTCTTACAATGTAAAATGAAGTTTGATCTCATTTGACCCGCTTTGAAATCAAGTGTGAAAAAAGAAAGATTTCGTAATGAGCACTTATATCGTAAAAGGAGTATATACTCAAAATTTCATGTTTGTAACTATAATATTTTGTGCTGGGAATTGATGAGTGACAGTAAATTTGTATGTGTGGAAGACATTGTCTGTGGTGAGAAGTTTTATCTACCTTTTCTATTTCAAATGTTTTTCTTGATTCTTGGTTTTTCTTAAGTCACAAAGTGGAGTAAATTTTAGACAAAGCCAATGTATGAAATTTCAAGTTTAGAAAACCCTAAGAATTTAAATGAATGAAGTATGTTCATTGGAACTGTTTGATTTTTTTCAAGGAGCTCCACTGCCGTGCACTGTCGAGATTAACTATTCTTTGGGATGGAAAGGCTTAAATTGTAGTTAACTACTTATTTGCAGATAATTTTAAGTAATTTATACTCTTTTGTGGTGTCTGGTCTATAACTTACCATATGTTGAGTACGATTTGATACTTACTATTACTCGATAATTATTTTGAAAATAATGCATCTTATCATGCCCCGATCCACTATGTTTTTAGTTCCTTAGCGTGAGGTTGACTCTTTTATAAACTTGTAAATTAAATTCCCTCACTCTCTTCGCGATTAATCGCAAGTTATATTTTATCAACTCCAATCATATACTATTCAAATGTTAGTAAAAAATCATTTCTGTTCTACCTACCAGTAAGACCTATAATCATTTGGAGAAAGTTGTGGCTTTGAAGTGTGTATTTTTTCACTTATTATTTCACTTATATTATTTGTATAGCTTATAATGTCTTTATCTATAGATTCATCATTTATATACATGTGTGTGGCTCATTTTTGCTGCATGATTTCTAGTGTAAACTTATTTCGAAATTAATAATTTTCTCTTTTCTTACCAGTCATAAAATATGGTATCAATTGTATATATACTTGCATTACTATTACGATGAATGTCTGAAATTTTTCTTGAATTTTACTCATTTTTGGAGAACTTAGAAGCAATTATTTGTCTCTCTTTGATATTACTAATATTACGCATGATTTTCATCTATTGTTGAATCGTAAATTTTTTAAGTGGTTTTATTTTGTGCTTATTTAATTTCTTCAGAACTTTTAAGCTGTAGGTACTGGGTTATACTGGACTCTGTCACATTTGGATCGCACCGTGGTAACCCCAATTTACGGTGTTGGAGTGTAAATAAGTTGTGCCTTTATGTTGTCTTCCGTCTTCCCCAACTCTCAACTAACATCTCTCTATGGCAGCGGAGGTTGTAGCTCCTCGCTTGTGCTGCTACGGTGGTCGATCTGGTTCGTCTGGGTGATGCGGCGCTGGTGTCGGTGATTATGATTACCTATTTCTGTTCCATCTCTCGCATTCACCCTTCCCTTTTTCTCTATCCTTTCATCCCCTGACCCCTCAGAGTCATGCCTCCCACGGGGACACTTACTCCGAGGCGTCAGGTTGTCCTCTCCCATCAGAGAAAGGCTTTAGGTTGGTTTCCTACGTGACTGAATGAAGGCCGTTTTCCAATTTGCTATTATTCGCCCTCCCAAGCACTTTTTCATCGTCAACATCCGGAACTGACGTCAGATGGAGAGCATGTATGCAATAGAGGCGCTCTCGGCGGTGAATGTTGTCTCCAGAGCAAACCCCAGGCGTATGACGTCATACTCGGTAAGGCTGTCGACAATGCTTTGAACGTTTATGCTGAAGAGATGTATTTATTATCAACATAAATCTCGTCTCTGGCTTTAATGTTGTGGATTTTAAATTATAAACGAATGCGGTAGTTAATAGAAAAGGATTACCAACGGAGAAGGTGCTATTAGCGATTTGTTATGCTTGTTTTTTACGGGACGTAAAAAACAAGCATAACAACTTGCACATGGACGTATCTTACCAGCAAAACATTAACTTTAACCTTCAAAACAAAATATTTTGCTTAAATAACTAAGTCCAATGATTCTGCTATGTTTTATTCATCTGTTATGGCTTTAGTTGTATGAAATTAGATCCGGATGTAAACTATCTGAAAAAAACGTGGTCTCTGGAGTCCAGTGTTGAAACACCTCAATGGGTTAAGTCCTAATTCGTAAGTGTCAGTTCCCTCTAGCCCCAGGAAGACATTGCAAGGATAGTACTCGCGCACTCAACTCTCAAAGTACATGCTCGAAGGGTAATGGGCTAGGGCGCATGGGAACGAAGGGGGAAGTGATCAAGACGCTTCGTAAGACGCTTCCTCACCTCTCGCGCTTTGCAGGTCATCGTTGTTATTAGTTATTCTTATTTCCATTTTAAATGCTTGGCGATAGTTGACTATTTAAAAGCAAGCGAGGGAATGAGGGAAAAAGTAACCATACTGCGCTAATAGTTTTTCAAAAGTTCAAATGCTTTATGCTTAATCCGGGAACTTAATAAAATACAAAGGAAAGCTGCGCGATTCGTCAAAAACTGCTACGGGCGTACAGACAGCGTTACACAGATGTTATACGAATTAGGCTGGGAGCCGCTAGAGACTCGGAGGCTGCGCGCTAGGCTTAGATTGCTTGAAAAATTGAGAATAGATATCTTTCAGAGTGACACGGAGAACATCATATTAGAACCCCACTATATTTCCAGGTCCGACAGAAACGATAAATTAAGAGAGATATTTTGCCGAACGGATAGGTATGAGAATTCGTTTTTCCCCCGAACAATAAGGGACTTCAATAAATGCTAGGCGTAATTTCATTAGAGCGTTTCCTTTTTATATGTAAACGGCTGATGTCCTAACACCCCCCGCCACACGCCTATTGAGGCGGCTTGCGGGGTAGTATGTAGATGTAGATGTAGATGTTTGTCTGTCACTGATAACGTCTGTCTCCTACGTTGGACCCCAGAATAGATCACATAACACGCGTGCCAAAGTGCAAAATAATACCCTGGTTATGAATCCGCTGTTTATTTTTATGATAGTTTGTAACCACGACTGGAAAATAAAGAAAAAAGCACAAGGCGATGTGCGGGTTGCATGGCATTAAAGGATTCCGATAGAATCATTCTTTACTGAAAGTTCTGCCTGTTCCTATCATTGAATATGCAATTCTTATACATTCGGTGAGTATCCTACAAAATGGAAACTTTTTTTATTGCTTATTTTTCTAAAGTGCTCAATTAAAACTTCCATTGTGGTTCTTCTGCCGCTAAGTTCATAAGGAACTTGGAATTGAAACGAATTTTTCCCGTCAAATTTCTCTAATACCAATCATTAAGTTTTTTTATCCCGCTTTTTTAGTATTTTAAATCAATAACATAAGCATTCAGTTCGGTTCTTAGGTATCTTTAAACAGGAATTCTAAGATCACTGAGACTGTCATGATATGTATTTCCCCAGTTCTGGGAGAACTGCTTCCGTCCTCAAAAATCTCTTTATCTCGCTAGGGCTGTGCGATGTATTGCGATGAAACAACTGTAATGCCGGAGATATCGCATGGCGATATTTATCATCCGATGCACACGATAAATTGCGTATCGATATCAAACATATTGCTAGTGTGGGTCAGGGAAGAGTAAGAAGTCTACGGTCAACTTTGCACTCAATTGAATGACGCATGATGAAGACGATATCTTTCGATTTTCAATATCAGTTGACATTCGATATAATAATTCAATTAGATATGCGTTATCATTCGGTAGTAACAATTATTCGATTTTTTGTATCATTCAATATGTGGCATCATTCGTTACATCGTGTATCCACATGCTGGCATTGTGCGAAAAGTTTATTTTTTAGTGATGATATTTATATTTGAATGTCACACTGCCCTATTCTCTGCCCCCTATTGCCCACCTATACCTTCCTCCCTTAACCCCCTCCCCCACGCCTTTCCCCTATTATAATAAGGTTCCCTCTCTAGCGTTTGAGTGGGGAATTGCAGGTGGGCGACTCCGGCCGCCGACGGCGGGCCGCCTCCTCCGCCGGCTGGTTCACTGGCATCAGCATCTCTCCACTCGGCCTAATCGCTTCGCTTGTGTTCCCCGGTCGCCGCCGTCGTCATCAGCGCTCCGTGCTCTTCCGGGAGGATACGTCTTCGGTCCGGGAGTGGGTGGCGGGGAGCGGGCGGGCGGCTCCGGGAGGGAGTTCCACGGGCGGCTCCCGGAGGGGACACCTGAGTCGCGGCGACTCCGACCGGAGGACCAACATCACGGGGGCGTCCTCTTCGCCGGACTCGTTCGCCTCCGCGCAGGACGAGGTGAGTGACTTTTTGAAGTTCTGTAATCTGTGCCATTTTCCTGTTTTACACGAGGTACTTTACTCCACAGTCTGATGCATGGATGAATGAGCTTTGGAAATCTCGTTGTGTTAAGCGAGGACTTGCTAGAATGAATAAGCGAATGCATAAACAAAAGACAGGAAAAGATCTCCTGCTCTGAATTTATTGGGAAATTCTTCCATCGAAACATCGGCGAAGATGGAGAACCAAACCCGGTCGGAATCCCGAGAAAAATTCACTCCAGGTCAGGAGATCTTTCGCCAGGAAAACATCATCACATCCTAGCTCCTGCTCTAATTCCATGCCCGCCCTCTCGTAATTTCTGTACATCGAAGTAGTAGTATTTTTGTTCAACGTGCTTCGACGGTTTAGGTCATTTCGCACATTCTGTCTGCTGCGTGCAGACACGGGCAACAACACTCGGACGAATCGGAGGATCACCCTTCCAAATTCGAGCCGAGACCACCGATGCTTAACTTCGGTGACTAATCGGTAACCGGTGTTTCCATCGTGGCAGGCCGTTTCCCTTCTGTACATCAAACTGCGCATTTAAATGCCTCGTGTAAAACGGCCTTAATATAGGGTCATATGAACGGCCTTAATATAGGGTGCAATAAATTTTATGCATGTTCACTATTACACTCAGAAGCATCAAAATGAGACACAATTCTCTTGTTGCACATACTTTACTTACTAGAATTATTTTCACTCTAAAATGCCATTTTCTCTCCCTGTTCTCCGCTATTTAACTGTCAACTGGCCGGAATAGAACTGGCTATGAACATGGCAGATTGCGAGTCAAATTATTACTGTCATTATTGCTCTTGACCTCTCTGTACTTAGGTATTCTGTGGTACTGACGTTCCGTATGCTATACGCTTAAGACCAAGTCTTGATCCATTAACCTTCCTCCTTACGTTTGCATCTTATGCTATCCTCTGTCTCCATTTGTTTTCGTTTTTGTCTCTTCTCTTTGTTCCTTTTCCTATCTTTCTTCTCTCATCTTTTCTCTCCATTCTTTCTTTCTTCTCTTGCTTCTTTCTTTCCGCAGTTGCTTCATGAATTTGGCGTCTCTACTGGATGGCCCACTCTTGACGTCTGCTTGCTCTACATCGTCATCGCCATCTTTATGCTCATACTCTTCGCTGTCTTCGCTCTCGTACCCGCCATAGCACTCTTTCTCATCATTTCCTACACCCTGCAACACGACCCTTACGAGGAATAAGGATCACCTAACTGCTTTTTCATCATCGAAACCTACCCATCGCCTATTAGCAAATCCTTTCAATAACTCATGCCTCGTTAGCACAACCGTACTACGCACCAAACATAGATTAATGTAGTGAATGGATGGAACCATACGGCCTAATAGCGCGGGAGAAGCTTCTGAAGGAATTAGGATGCGCTATGGGCCATATTGGATAAATCAATTGCACACTAAATGCGTATAAATGGGGATCATGCATTGTTTATTTTAAAAACTAATTTTATTTTGAAGTGCATATTCTAAAATATTCCTTTAAGACATGAATTTTATCGGAGAAATGTTGTATTATTAAAATATTTTTATCTCATTAACATTTACACGCTCTTGGTGTCGTAGATACAACACGTCTACAATCGAGAACATCTACAACTCTGCAAAATCCCCTAAAAGACACCACAAGGCTGTGTGGCAGAGGAAACCCGAGGGATGACGTCACGGAACGGTATAGATGACAGCAAACCGACGTCATTCCATGTTAAATTCGCCTTAGTTTTCGTAATTTCATTAAGGTATTCATTTAAATTTACTTTTCGGAAGACAAAGAATTATCATGACTTGATTCATCCCGTTGAAATACGGGTACAGCGGAGAAGCGATATCGTGCGGTGACATCAAGCCACTGAAATGCCGTTTTTGATCACAGGACTTTTTCAAATGTAAATTCACTTTTGGCAGGCCATTATTAACGTCTACGGTTGGCACATATACATACGGATTTTATATTTGAGTTTTTGATGAATTTTTTTCGTGCTCACTACATAAATATCAGAAATATCAGGTACATAGAAATGTCAGATATATAGAATATCCTTTATATTTTTCCCATTCCTTGGAATTACTAGAGGCCTGTCCGAATTTATTTGATATTATTTCTAATTCCGTAAGCCGAAGAATTCCACCGCGAATTAAACAACGTGAACCCTTTCATACTATTCACAACAAAAATCGAGCAAGACGGGTGCCTCCCCTTCCTTGATGTTCGTGAAGAGGAGAAACAATGGAACGCTCAGTCACTCAGTGTATTGGCCGCCTATACAAACTGATCGTTATCTTCTTGCCGCCTCGCATCACCTTCCACTATAAAACGCAACTGCTTTAAGGCATTGAACTCACGAGTTAAGAAGGTGTCTGTAGCAGAATCCCTCTCGACAGAAATTAAAAAATTTGCTCCAATCCTTTAAAAACAACGGATGTAAGGATTTATAAAAAGAGCAATCAAGCCCAAAGAAAAGCAAACTGCAGGATGAGGAAAAATCTAAAGAAGTACCAAAAGCTTTCGCCACATTACCATACTTTAAGGGTACAAACAGAGCGAATAACCTGAGTCTTAAATAAAACATCGCAACGCACTGTAGTACCGTTAAGAAACTCAAGGAAATATTTTCGTCATCGAAAGACAAACAACTCCCCTTGCAGTTGGAAGGAGTGTGCGAGATACCTTGTAGTTGTGGTGGCAGTTATGTGGGGCAAACCTGCCGCCCATTTCAAACGAAAATTCAAGAACTAGGAAAGAGGTGAGAATCAGGAGAAACAGGAAACCCATGGTAAAAATCAGTCATTATCGAGCACTTTACGACGGAATCTAGACATATAATAGAATTCAAGAAAGCCAAAGGAGTTAGCAAGACAATAAATTTACCTGTCTCGCTTGATACGCGTGTCTACAGAGATCACGAAACGGGCTAATACTTTTAATCGTGACGATGGCTATCAACTTTCCCACTGGGGGGTTATTTTGTGTTTGCTATTCCCTGGAAACGTATCTCATCTTTTGAATGACTCTTTGCGGGAAGGCGGGAGATCCGTTTTGCTCTCTTAATGATCGGCTCACGAACGGCCAAGGTCCGATGGTGGCTCCATTTCACGTTCCTAACGACAGGTGAAGATGGATTTAATGAAATGCGGAGCCAAATGAAACGGATCAAGAGTCGAAAGATACGGATCAAGAGTCGAAAGAGCGGATAGATCAAATAAGCAGACCGGCAGTTCACCAATTGAGAGTCGAAGATGGTCACGCCGCCCGGGTGGCGGAGTTGAACTACGAAAAATGACGTAATTTTCCCCATTTTATGGCGTATTCTCGCTTTAGTGAGATTACAAAATAACCCCCCTGGCCGGGCAAGTTGATGCAGCGGGACGCAGAACTAGTCACCTCAACCGATGACAAAAGAGTGATGGATATCTATCCTCCGCACATCTCCCATGTATAAGACAACGATATAAAGCAACAATCACTTCGGGAGTAAGGTTACACGTTTGACTAGCGGAGTTCCATAGGTCGGAAGCCTTCATTGCCAATTTCAAAATGCTCAATCAGTTATTCTCTTAAATCTCTCTATGGCTCTTATTTCAATTGTTTAGATAGGATTCCCCGGTGGGTTGCGAAAAATATCAGCATATTTTGATCCAGCTTCGTTTAAATGGTAAACATTGTCGTGAAACGCGCTGCTGACCCTTTTTCCCCTTTCTTAAGTTAAATGCAGTTGTGTTGACATCCATGCCTACCATGTGTCCTCTTCTCCCCTCTGTTTCTTATCCGACTCTTTCCACACCAACCGTCCCCTCCCTGACATCATCCTTTTGCGGATTCGACTGCCACCATGTTTCGCCACCACTATAATTGTACAATCCTCTTTGTCTCGTGTGGATAGAACTTATTTTGTTGGATTTATTAGGTTCAGTGAGAATAAGTGTTACAATGTTTGCCCATTGGGTTTTATTTGACTTGAGAGTTCTTTAGAATCATTTACCCACTTGACCGCGCTCAAGTGGGTTTACTAGATATTTGAGCATCTGATCAAGTGGGTGGATAAAGTGGGTTTAGTAGATATCTGAGCACCTGATAACGAAAGAGATGCTGTCATTTTAGGCTAGGAGAGGCGGCACTTGGATGGAATTGCTCCTCGTTGTCCTAGTCCCGTTCTAACTACTTTGGTTGAATAGATGGCAATAGCATTTTCAATCTGATTGGTTGTTAATTTGGGGAGGCGACCGACAACTGAGGTCTTTTGAGCCATCAGGGATTCGTGGGAAAGTGAGCGAGGGAAGGGTTATTTGGGGAATGAAGGAAGGGTGGAGAGAAATCTAGCGTTGGTGCTAGCCTGCTCTTGACATGTAGTCCAAGCGTTCCACGACTTTAACACGTTTCAAAAATACTTTGTAAATTTCGTCACTAAGTTTATTTAAGCGAACCATGTTTCGGCAAACATTTGCCATTATCATGGTGTAAGTCCTTGATAGTGACAAGTATAAACCCAAACCTAGGTCGGTTAAATAAACTTTCAGTGAAAATTTACAGAGTATTTTTTGTGATAAATGTTAACTGTCACTCGTTACAACAATTTGTCGCCTGCAACTAAAAATATTGATTTAACACTTCATCTGCAGCAGTTAGTTCGCAGGGGCGGAATTTACTTTTCGGCTTTTTTCCGTCTTTCCTGAGTATGATATTTTTTTACATTAAAAAACTGTATTCTCACCATTACTTGTGATTTGCAACAAAAACCCTTAACCTGTGAGTCATACGAACGCGGCAAGATGTTTCGAGGTAGGCAACCAGCGTGGCACATAGTGATTTGGACTTGTTCACGCGCCGTTTTATGATAAATATTTATTCTTTTTCTTACATGCATCAAGAATTTACATTTTCTTTTTGTATCATAAGGAGGTTTGGACAGCCAATAAGTCATTTTCCCTTTGTTCAGGCTAACAACTGAAACTTTAAAATTTTCTGTGGAATAAACAAAGTACCTACACCAAAAATGACCTAGATTAGATAAGCATAACAATTCAGTGCGTAAAATTATTTATCTAGTGGCTAGTAGAAAAAAAATATTTACAACATAGGGTGGTCAAACGTACATACTGTAAAAAATAACATTTCAATGTTATCAGTGGCCAATATCTATTGATGAATCAGCCTAAAATATTTACTGATAGAAGTAATTTTGAAAATAGTATTCATCAGTTTTACACAATTTAGGACCCAGATACAAAAAACGCCTTTTGTGAAGCGTTAAGTTCGGTTTAGGTATGGGGACCCAGTAACTTCTAAGAAGATTAAGCGTCCGTCATATTGCTGCCAATTACTTTTTGAGTGTAACCGCTACGTACGTATGATTTGAATAATATGTTTGTAGCTAGGTATTAATTATTAATTTTGGATACTTAATTTGTTTTATTTGTCTTTTGGATATTTGTTGATTGGTTTTTAAAAATTTTCACCTTGGCATAATCGGCAATTTCAGGATACCGATGCAATATTTTCAGTCGCCACAATTCTGTGATTTAACTCAACAATTTTTAGAAGCGTTAGGAAAGATATTTTATATAAAAATAAGGTTATGTTTGAGTTTAATTACTTGGAAAGTAATTATGTACTGAATCCTATCCCATTCTCCGGACGGAGTAATAAATTTGAAGTATTCTCCACATTGCACTCCAACAAGAATCGGTATTCAACTAAAATGTCCCCTTTACTGACGGGTTTTGAACTCGCGCTTTTCGGAATGAAAAGTCAACACTCAAGCTGCCACAATAACCCGATCCCCCCATATTAAATTATAGAGGTTGCAGAATTATAAGCAAAATGGCCTAAACTACTTATTTGTGAAATTTGTTAATAATTTTTTAAAGTACCGAACTCGGTCCATTTTACATTCTTAAATGAGCTGTTTAGTCTCCTCAGAAGTATTCGCCGAATTTGGCATGTCTTACATTCAAGGGTTAAAAGTTATTATGATAAACTAAGCAACCTGACTACATTGTTAATATGAAATAGGGTGAGAACCTCCACCTGATGGACGGAAAAAACAATGGGTCGAATCTATGATGTAAGTTAGAAGCACATTTTTTTCCGAAAGATTCACCACACTGTACGAGCTCCAACACGTTACAACAGTAATGATTACATGATAAAAGAAAATTACTTGTAAAAGAGAGTTTAATTTGATGCAAAGCATCCCCCCAGTTGCATAGTGCCTGAATATAACGGTGTATTTTGATAGGCGGGTGCTCTGTGATGTAATAACCAGGTTAGGTTCAATACTTATTGCGATTGATGTTAAAAATCCCTACTGTCTTCGCATGGATTAAACTTTGGAACGGTCTCTCCGGCTGATAATCCTCGCCGCTTAAGCATACACACTTTCCTGTTCGGCGGCAAAATCTCTTCTGAGAAGCAAACAGGGTTTGTTTATCTCCCCGGATATGAGATCGGAATGCGATCGACAAACTGCTCGACCAGCCATCCGAACACAATCTCCGACTCTTCGTCTGGGGGCCGGAGACGTATCACTCTCTCGGGCCCATGGTGACCAAGTGTTCCGTACCCGCGGTGCCTTAATGGTGCGATATCTTCCGCGGGCTAATATAGCAACGATGACGTCCTGGATTTTTAAGAAAACTCGCATCCCGTCATTCTCACGGTGAGCCAACCCGTGAATATTATCCCGAACAAAAAAGACCCGCCCTTCAGTTCCGAAAGAAAAGATCTTCCTCTCTTGGTGGCAGAAGATATGGGATCGATGCGGATGACATCAGCGCCGACCATCGCCCAAAACCTGAGCGGGGCGCCATGGGCCCAGGTAAGATTTTGGGGAGATACATCCTCTTGTTTCTCTTTGGGACGGTTCCAATGTTGCGTCCGTTGACTTAAACCGGTATTGGCCATCCGAGGACTGCGTTCTAATATGCCCGTGAGTTGTTCTAATTTGTCCATCAGTCGTTTTACGTCTTCCCTTGGTTGCAATACCAAATGTTGGACGATGCGGAGGTTATGCTCTTGACTGCGTTAGATGCAACAACGGTGAACATGCATAATATTTATTTCTCATATATAAGTGGTGTATACGATAACATTTTCATAGAGAGCTCAAGTATATAATCCATTTTCGAGTGCGTCAAATCGTACAAAAATTTGAAAAAGTCACGTCATACGAAACGGCATCTCGGTGGCTTTGCGTCACCGCACGGCGTAATTTCTCTAGTCTGCATGTATTTCAACGTGAATGATCTAATGATACCAGTTGGTTTACTTCCATGAAGGACATTGAAACAATAGTTTCGTCAAATTACGAAAAACAAGCTGAACTTCGCTATGAAACAGTCGTATTGCTGGATACTATTCCTTGATGTCATCTCCCAGGTTCCCGATGACGTAGTGTTTCCTCGCCCCTTAGCGCGCGTAATTTTTAAGAGGAAATATTAATATGGCATTGTATTCCGATAAAATTCAAGTTCTGTGTAAACATGCAATTAAAATAAATATAGTTTTTTTTAATAATGCATGTTCCCCATTACTTCAGGAAGGGTAATTTCAGCATTCCGCTGTTTTGGTCCAGTGTTGCACTGACCACGTTTCGTTTTAATTACATGGCACTATTTCAGATCTGCATCCGAATTGGTTGGGAAAATTGAAATGCAGATATGAAAATGTCCCCTGCGATGGACACGAAACATCGTTATAGCAACGAGGGACGAACACGTAGGAATCCGGAAGTCCTTCGTAGTTAAGCATCTCAGAGCTGCAAAAACCCCCAGCACAAGTTGAGTTAAAACAATGCGTCAGGTATGCAGGAGATATTGACGAATACAAAACATATAAATTCTATTAAGTCGTGTGTATATAAAAAATAATAGAGTAGATGGCGTCTTGGCGCACTAATGTGAAGCCTGTTTTTTGTCAAAAATGATCCACACAACATGGATCTCGCACCCAATTTTTCCATTCATTTTATGATGAATTTAGTGTTTCTTGGGAAACAATTACTATCTTAATTTTGTATACATTAATTATTCCGGGGGTAAGGTGCCTTATGGGTCACCTAAAGCTCCTTTGTTTTATTTGATTTGTTTTTTAATTGCATTTATGTGTTTAAGAGGCAATAATAACATTGTATTATTATTGCAACCTCTTACCCAGAAAAAACGCTTCGTGTTCGACGTCGCCAAAACTATCGTCCGTTGAGGAAGCTGTGGTTCATAGACTCGCCAATGCAGTGACGTAGCCAGGTTTTGGGTCTAGGGGGAGCAGAAAATTTTTAGGGGGCGCCGACTCTTTAATTAACCAGTTAAACTTAACAAATTTTGGTGATGCAATAGGCGGATGGGTTTGTACAAAATATGACAATTGACAACGTATTATACTCATTAATTTATACGTTTTTGGGAATTAAAAGTGGAAAAATTCACAAACTTTGGCGTGCCAAAACACGAAGCGGGGGGAGGGAGAATTCGTCTCCCCTGCCCCCCCCTTGGCTACGCTACTGCGCCAATGTCGATAAAGGCCGCAGATGAGACAATTAGCGTTCGTCAATGGACGGACTAAATATACAGAATAGTCCCCTGGTGCATAGTTGTTCCTGATGGTGCTGCCTGAAACGGCTGAGACAGCTCTGCCAAACAAGCGAAATGAATCGTAAGACCTTCGACAAGAAGACAACATGCAGTACAAAGCACTCGTGACCTCCTCCGCTCTGATTGGAGGCCCGTCGCCATTCACCGATAACTGGATGAGTTTTGTTTGCTTACTCGTTTCTTGTACACAATAGAAGGCGAGTGCGCTATCTTTGCTGTGTGTTTTTTGTTCAGCCAGAGCAAGCTGGTACATGTTACGTCAGACAGGGTAACCGATTTAGGTGTTTTACCTGCTGGAGCCCGGAGACAACATTTAAAAAAAAAACAGAAAGAACCGCTCATACGATTTCATATTTTTATGTTTTTTTAAGATACTTTTCGTAATGCAGTTTTGCTGTTCTGCTTTGAGTTGCCCAGAAAAGCAAAGAAATCTTTTGTCATAACTAAACGTTAGTGACGCATTCTTCGTAAAAATAAAACAGGATTGTCTCTCATGTGCCAGACGCCTTCAATTCTTTTCTTTAATCTATGTTCTTCAATCTCCAGTTCGTAAGACAATGCTGGCGTGGAGTATGAAAACTTTGTCCAACATGGAACCAATGATTTGTTGGGAGACCCGAAAAGACTTGATGAATACGCGGTGCATATTAGAACGCATGTCAGCTTCTACGAAAGTAAACGGGAAAATCTCGCATACATTTTTGTTACCCTAAGTCTTCTCGAGACTTGGCAATTTTTGTCAAATATTGGAACCGGCAACTGGCTTTTGCTGTGAGAGTTTGTGGTGCTTTGTCTTTTAGTGGTTGAAGGTTGAAACAACATTATCGAAGTACCCCTGACTACCTCCATTGCGTTATCCCTAACATAATTTTGCTCCAAGGAAACGAGAAGCTACTGGCTTAAAAATTCATCCTCACTGTTACATTTGGGATTTTTTTCCGCATATGTACTTACCTACTCACATCAATATCTATTGCTCGCGAACAACTGATATTTGTATCGTGGTTGGTGTGATGAAACTGTTACACAGTGATGATCAAAGTGATACCTTTTATAATACAGTAATATTTAGTTTTGTTACTAGTTCCGAGTCTTTACCTAATTTTCAAGCCCGTACTTGAAATTGATTATGATTTAAAGCATCAGGACTAGTCGAGAAATTAACTATTATTGAAGTGAAAACGCTCTTTTTTATTAACTACTACTACTTGTGTTCTAGCAGATTCATATCAGTTGTATTAATTTGACAGATTCGCGTAAGATCATCATGCATTTCTTTCTCGTGTTCTCAGATTTCTCATCGCAAAAATGAATTAGATTACAAATGCATGTTTAATCATGAAGTGTGAACATCGGCATACATTTTAGACGATTTGTGAGAAATATTTTGGACAGATAAAGTCAATGGATTAACCCAAAATTATTTATCTATGTTACTCTAAACTACCGAAATGTTGCCTTAAATTATCTCACCCAATTATGAGGCTCATTTTATCACTTCTTTTACAATTCTGCGTCGAATCCGATATTAGTTTTTAATTTTAGTCAGTATTAAATACATTCATATCCAGCGCCATACGGTCCACAGTACAGTACAGTTTTTGCGCATTTTTTATGTTGCTTCAACCTACAAACGTAACCTCTCGTTCATTAACCGCATCGTCCTACAATAATAGAGAGATCCCTTCGTGACTAACTGAAATGGCTATTGTTGAGTCTGTGTTTGCTGCCCTGACAACCGACGCTCTCCCGATTCTCTTGCTGCGAGTAGAACTCTCCTGTCTCTTGCTTCTTCCTGATCCGGCCTGACCCCAACGAGAAGGCCGGTTATAGTGTGTGAAATGGTGCCCGAGGATCAGGATTGAATGGAGCGCCCACATAATGGTGGGTTCAGCCTTGGGGTAGGTGGGATCATTTGACTTTCGTGTACCTACTTTCTACGACACGTTCTTCTCCGATGACTTCAAAACTTTTACATTTCTCGTAATCCCGTTACTGTCGAAAATAGCAGTTTTAAGCAACAAAATCTGGAAAAAATTGTGAAGTTACAGCATTTTGCTTCAATAATATATTTTTAATACTTTCTTGTATTATAAACTTCAATAACACGCACCTTCGCTTAGCAATTTTCAAGTTATGAGCATTCAAAGTGGTTCTACCGTTTCTTTCGGCGGCAAAAACCGTGACTCTCTTCCAATCGAAGTCCCCAGTGTTACCAATAAGAATTTTTTCCCTTTTCTTCTTTGGCGACTTGTTTATTTACATGGGCCCCGTTGCTTCTAATGCCTACAGGCCCCCAAGTAAGTTCATCCGGCACTGGGAGCCCCATTAAAGTATTAAACTAATGTTTATTAGATTTTTGTATCTATCACGAGTTTGAGTTTTTTTCGTTGCAATAGGATCATTGGTTATTGAGATATTACGTCTCAAACTAAAGTGTCTCGACTTTTGCATGGACAGTTTGCAGTACATCTAGCTCTTTGAAATAAAAAACGGCAAAAGAACCTCTGCCACGGCGCACCCTCAATCCTTAATACGTACTAAATAAAAAACGGTGTAATATATTACAGCCTGTCCCCGGCCTGCCAGTGTTTGGACCCGACTCGCTGGCTCAAACGCTGCCAGGCTGGGCATGACCATACCAAACAATATAAGGACCCCTTCAGTCCTCAAAACCGGATACCCGGTCACACTTGGAAGTTTTGGCCAAGAATCTCTGGGGGCCGATTCCATGACATGGCTGACGTTCGAACGTTAGGGATTCGTTCATCTTCGATCGAGCTCCATTTATTCGAGTGATGACCTACGAGCGATTTTATAAGGCCGATCGTTCAGCAGAACATCGAACATTACGGTGTTGTCAGATTTTCAGCATAGTTTGCACTTTTTTCGCTTCTACGCATGCGAAATGAGCTGACTTTTGAATGATTGCACTTGTTTCGATTCATTTCGAAAAATATTAATTTAAATAAACATTTCAATGCCTAAAAATGGAACTTAACTTCTTCACGAGTACTATAAACGCTATATACTGCCCTCAATGCATTCTCGTTGGATAAGTTATTTCCTAATTACTTGCTATTCTATGATTTTTACGGATTCAATTGTAACGTCGTCTGCTTAGATTGACATAGATGTCTGCTTAAATTACCTCTTACATTTTAATCACACTCCAATCGTCTTTACTGGATTATTAAACACTTTAAATATTTCAGTGGGATTATAAAAATATCCAAGCTTCTCATCAGCAACATTCTAAGAAAATATTTTATTTGAATGACATCGGTCTCCTTTAGTTCATAACGTATTGTAATCCACTCCAAATATAACGCTTTCCCTCATAAATGAACCTTTTCGCGGACTGAAAGATAAATAACATTCATCTAAATAATAACGACAAAAATTGCCATTTTCCACTGTCAGACCAGTGCATTTATACTAGCGAGAAATTTCAATTTCTGCCTTTATTATGTTGAAATTCCACGACATCACGTGTGATATTTCTCGCCATTTAAATAAAATAGTTTTCTATGCGTTATATGGTTCACTTCTAAGATCATTTACCATGACTACGTTCAAACTTATGTGACACCTTGGTATAATACTTAATACATAAATGGATAACGATATTTATTTACACTTAAATACTATCCTCGAGCTAGTCCCCAGCATTAAAGTACTCCTCAACCTTCATTGCAATTTAAACACAACCTTCTCCCCATCAAATCGAATAGAAATACATTTTTAACTCACTTTTATAAGACCGTTCATAGCCTGTCAAGAGCAGTGGCGTACGCAGGATTGACTTCTGGGGGGGAGGGGGGTTGACTTCTGGGGGTAGGGGTTCATTAATATTTATGTGCATCATCATAAAATGATATTTAGATTATTATTCTCTAAAAGAATAATTAAATTAACATTCTCTTTTCGTGAAAACAATTCAACTATTTTTTTCACTCCAATAAGTAAAAGTCTAAACGCTAGTTCAGGTAAAAGAACGAAAACGAATTCAGGTAAACATGTTTTTGGTGGGGGGGGTTTAAATCCTACCCCCCCCCCCCCCCCGCCCCCGTCCGTACGCCACTGGTCAAGAGCTTTAATGGTATTTCTTGTAGCATATATAATTACTTACCGTGAGATATATAAGGCAGCTTTTCATCATTTCCCCTATTTCTCCTGGAACACATAGAGGCACTCAAATAAAGGAACAATAGTTTTAAAGGACATCACGTCGAGTAAAAGAAAAGATAAGTTTTGAGATGGTAAAATTTACTGAATGAAACATAATGAAACAAGATACATTGCATTAGTAGACAAAACAATCATCACCCTTTCACTTGGACGTAAACAACCACACACACAATTTAAGATACTCTAAAATAACACAGTAATCCCTGCCCTGGACAAATCCTGATGTCTAATAACTAATTAATCATTATCTGCCGTAAACGCAGTCGGATTAATTATTTCAACAAAATCACATTGAACACAACGATGCAATGAAATAAAAAGATGACACTTCAGGTGGCACAATTCTCTGAATTAATAATAATAAAACACTACACTGTTTATCCTTTCACTGGGACGTAAACAAGCACATTTACAAGGCAAGAGCAATCCACGAGTCACCAACTTCACTTCTATTCACATAGATTACTCATCTTAATTCAGTCAATTGTGGAAACAACAAAATGATTGCTGTTACGTCTTCTCCAACACATACTACGTATTTGTTACACTTATAATACCATACCTGTCAAAACACATTATTTAAAGAGAACAAGTCTAGCTAATTAACGTAAATATATCACCACTTATTGTTAGACACACGCAATCCAGCGAAGCACATATATAATACTTGTCATCACTTGCATGCCTCAATGTACACAGTCAAAACACACGATAAACCTTCGTTTAAATGTTATCACTAAAAATGACATGGTTGCGTTTTGCACATGGAAACTTAGTGATGCAAACTTTATTTAAAAATTGAAATTAAATGCTCCACTGGCATAATTTTCTTTAAATCGTCACAGCTAATAACACAACACAATACATGCGGTCGAAACTATCATCCAATATTGTGATACACAGCATTCTAGACCACTATTCACATTTGAAGTCCTAGAATATTTTTTTAATGACTTTTTGTTCACAAGATATATCACACTGCGATACTTCTTCAAATATCATTCAAATTAAAAACCAAAATAAACTGTTCTTCATTCGATAATGGCCGCTTCGGCATGTGTTTTGATGCCGAAGCCGAGGAGTCGAGCGTGAGGCAAAAAACGTTCGAACGTGAGTTACAGAATCGTGATCGGCAATTGTTATCGAAATATTGCCTACAATCCAGCGGGAATGAATCTTTTACGCTCGAACGTAAAGTTATAGAATTCATAACTTTACGTTCGGGCCGATTCCATAACTTTACGTTCGATCGTTAAAGAGTCATTCCCGCTGGATTATGGGAATTCTATCGAGAACAATTGCCGATCGCGATTCTATAACTCACGGTCGAACGTTTTTTGCCTCACGCACGACTCCTCGGCTTCGACGTCAAAATACATGTCGAAGCGGCCATGGTCGATCGAAGAACAGTTTGTTTTGGTTTTTCATTTGAATGATATTTGAAGAAGTATCGCAGTGTGATGTATTTTGTGAGCTACAAATCACTTGAAACATATTATTCTTGGACTTCAAATGTGAATTGTGGTATAGAATGCTGTGTGTCGTTATATTGGAAGATAGTTTCGAACGGACGTCTTGTGTTGTGTTTTTAGCTGTGGCGATTTAAAGAAAATTATCCCAGTGGAGCATTTAATTAAAAGTTTTAAGTGAAGTTTGCATCACTAAGGTTTCAATTTACAAGAAACAACCGTGTCATTTTTTGTGATAACTTTTAAACGAAGGTTTATCGAGTGTTTAGACTGTGTACATTGAGACATGCCAGTGGTGACAAGTGTTATTTATGTTCTGTGCTGGATTGCGTGTGTCTAAGTGGTGATATATTTACGTTAATTAGCTAGACTTGTTCTCTTTAAATAATGTGTTATGACATAAATGGTATTACAAATGTTGCAAATACGTAGTAAGTGTTGGAGAAGACGTAACAGCAATCATTTCGTTGTTTTCACATATTGGCTAAATTAAGACGTGTAATCTATGTGAATTGAATTTGGCGACTCGTGGATTGCTCTTGACTTGTAAATGTGGTTGTTTACGTGTCAGTGAAAGGATAAACAGTGTAGTGTTTAATTATTCTTCATTCAGGGAATTGTGGCACCCCAAGTGTCATCTTATTATTTCATTGCATTGTTGTGTTCAATGTGATTTTGTTGAAATAATTAATCCCTTTGCGTGTAATGACTTTGTAAGGCATGATGTAAGGCAGGTAATGACTAATTAGCAATAGGCATTTTGATTTGCCCTGGGCAAGGATTACTGTTTTATTTTAGAGTATCTTAAATTGTGAGTGTAGTTGTTTACGTCCAAGTGATGATGAAAGGGTGATGATTGTTTTGTCTACTTGTGCAATGTATCTTGTTTCATTATGCTTCATTCAGTAAATTTTGCCATCTCAAAATTTATCTTTTCATTTACTCGACGTGATGTCATTAGCAAGTATTGTTCCTTTATTTGAGTTCTACTGTGTGTGCCTGGAGAAATAGTGGAAGTGATTAAAAGCTGCTAATTGTATATCTCAAGGTAGGTAATCATATATGCTGCATGTAAGCTCTTGACAGACGGTGACCGGTCTTGTAAAAGTGAGTTATATAGTATTTCTGTTCGATTTGATGGGAAGAAGGTTGTGTTTAAATGGTATTGAAGGTTGAGTAGTACGTTAATTATGGGAACTAGCTAGAGGATAGTATTTAAGTATCAATGAATATCCTAATCAATTCATGTCCGCAGTTATATACCAAGGTGTCATATATACGCCTGAGTGTTGTTTTGGAACATTATCTTTGAAGTGAACCATAGAGCGTTAATTTATTTAGATGACGAGAAGTTTCAGCCGTGATGTCGTGGACTTTCAACTCAGTAAAGGCATAAATTGAAATTTTCCACTAATAAAAATGCATTGGTTTGTCAGTGGAAAACGTCAATTTCTGTCTTCATTATTTAGATAACTACTATTTATCTTTTAATCCGCGACAAGGTCCATTTACGAGAGAAAGCGTTGTATTTGTAGTGGAATACGAAATATTTCAAACGGAAGGAGACCGATTTCATTGAAATACATTATTTTTTAGAATTTTGCTGATGATAAGCTTGTAAATTTTGATCACCCGTCTGAAATATATAGTGTTTCAGAATCCAGTAAAGACGATTGGAGTGTAATTGAAATATAAGAGGCAATTCTAGCAGACGTCTATGCCAATCTAAGCAGACGACATTACATCCGTAGAAGTCATAGAGTGACAAGTAATTAGGAATTAATTAATCCAATGAGAACGCATTTAGGGTGTTTATAGTACTCGTGAGGAAGTAAAGTCAATTATTCAGACATTGCAATGCTTATTTAAATTAATATTTTTCAAAATTATTCAAAACAAGTGCAGTCACTCCAATGTCAGCTCATTGCGCATGCGTAGAAGAGAAACAAGTGCGAACTATGCTGTAAATCCGACAACGCCGCAACGTTCGACGTTCTCCTGAACGATCGCCGTTATAGAATCGCTCGTTGGTCATCACTCGAATAAATTGAGCTCGACCGAAGGTGAACGGATCCCTAACGATCGAACGTCAGCCAAGTTATAGAATCGGCCCCCTTGCTCGAAGTGGGAAGCTCCCACTGGCAATCACTCCGAAAACGCCTCCCTCTTTCCCTTTGCTCGCACGCAGCAGCCACAACGTATGTACACAAATGTATGTGAGCACAAAATCCTTTCCAGGCACCCCTGTTTTTCCTTCACCTTCAGCCATGAGCGTGAACGGCCATGCATCCTACATTTCATTTCATCCTCCTTGCTCCCAGACCTTCGCCCTATGGCCTCGAGTCCTGAGGGGCCTTATTCAGGAAGGACTCGACACGGTCGAACCTTGGAAAATCCGTGTATGTGACGTCAAAGCGCCTGACAAATCTCAACATTTGAATTGACCTGTTTGAAATTTTCGCGGCTGTGACGTCAAAATGTCGTCACTGTCAAAACTCAGAAAATCCGAGGCCATATCGAATAGGGCACCAAGGCGATCAAGACGTCGCGTCGTGGCTGGCCCATTCGAGGGAGAGCGATGCTATTATTAATCCAGACAGCTGATTATGCCGAGTCTACCTGGCATACAGCGGGTCTATCAAAATACGACATTTAGTTTCGCGAGGCGTTTAGTGGGGTTCAGAGGTGCATACATTGAGTGGTGGATGATCGTGCCCTGTGACCCCTGTGGATTGAAACGGCGAAGAGCAGAAGGAAGCACGGAATATTCGGATAAATCCACTGATCGATCGTCAAGTTATATGAGACTATGAGTCTGGAAGAGAACGTTGATAAGCACCACGTATTTCTAGTTTGTTGATTTTTTTTACCTGCTCGTGATGGAGACGATAAATTTTGTCTTTGTTAATGTCAGTCAGCTGAAGCGTTTAAACCCTCGCGTTCGCTTGTGTTTGTATTATACTTAATTGAAGTGTTTATGTGTGTGTGTGTGTCTGTTCTGTGTGAGGATTTACTTTCCACGGTTGACTGGTCTGAAACGCTACGGTCTGGCTACCCAAAGATCGTGGGTTCGATTATTGCCTCAGGCACGGATGCTCTGTCTTAGGATTAGAGTCTGAGTGAGTTTAAACCGCCCGATATAACCTTTGCAATTTGTTCGCCTGTCACTCAGTTCTACTGGTACTACCGTGTAGATTTGAGGTTTAAAAGCTGATAGAGTTACTTATGTGTAGGCGCTCATTCTTTCGTAGTTACGCTTACATTTACTTAAGACACCACGAACCGTCTCAAAGACATCGGGCAGGGGGTGCTTGGACCCAAACCATTAGAAGGAATGGTGGTAGAAAAAGGAAATTGTCGAGGAGAGGGATCATAAGTGATGTTTTTTTTGGTAGAAGTGATGTATTGATCTGCTCTTTTTGCAGTCATCAATTGTGCACGACGAGAAATATAGGTATCTGGAACTTACATTTTCGACAGTGATCTTTAATGTTTTTTGTGTCCTAGACATATAATTAGTGTGGGAAAAAAATTAATATCATCCGTGTTGACGTGAAAATAGTGAGATATGTACTTTTAAAGAGCAATATGTACTAGACTGTGCGTATTGTTCTTTAATTATACATGTCTGAAGAAATCTTTAATAATTCAGATATGTTACAGAAATACACTGCGTATTGTTCTTTATTAATGCAGTGGTTCCACCAAATAACGCTTAACAACGGCGAATTGTGGACCTTTAGCCTATCGCTTACGTAATTTCATGTATCTGGCAGCCCATGACCCAGTCCTCCTATTAGTTTTGTTACGCTTTCTTTTCACTCTTAGCATTTTTTTAATATGCTGCTTCTCTTTTTAGTCTGTTGAGTTTGGGGGTTTAATCTTCATCTGTTTAGGGTATTTCATATGATACTGGGTTTTGATTAGCTCACACCTGGATCCCTATGGTTCTCTAATTTCGCCTCAGAATAAGTGAATAGCATGACATTTTTATGTTGAATGGCTTTGTTGCGGTCCAGTGTTGTTTGCCTTGTCACCCTAGCGTGTGATATAACATCTTGTGTCGCTCTCTTGATCTCCTTCCAAGCATCTGACGTTCTTTCTTGAATGCAGGTGGCGGATCTGCGAGAGTTCGAGGCCTTCGCTGAAGTATTCACAGACTACGATAACTTCCCACTTTATCAGACAGCCTTGAAGCAGCTGGAGAATGGAGGCATCCCTTACCGGTAAGAGGAAATTCATGCTGTGGTGGGTAGGTACTCATTCGGGCAAGGGCCCAGCCACATTGACACACCGGTTCTCGTAAGATCACCGAAGTTAAGCAATGTTGGGCCCGGATGGAAGTTGGGTGGGTGACCATACATACATTCACCGTGGCGCTCTTGTCCCCTGTCTGCATGTGGCAGACGGGCATGGGGTTGGCACAATGGACCAAGAAGGTCTAAGTACCCGGGCTCCTGTTGAAGGCCCCCCCTACAAAAATAATCAAAAAAATCTACCTACTCATTCAGTGAAACTTGAAATTCTTAAGGATTGTTATAATATATTGTAATACATACACCAATTATTATATTAGGTAGTGCATCTTTGACTGTTGGTTATCATAACTACTCCTGTACGGAATGAGTTGAGCTGTCACTGAGTCGTGAAATTGATAGCTGTCTCATATCTTATCCCAATGAAAAGGAGTTAAGGTGTTGTTAGTTGTTTTTCAGATTGTTTTGTAATTTCCTGCCCCGCAGAATAGGATAAGGGTTAATAAGAATTTTAGGGACCTTAGCATTGTCAGCCAAGTGGATCATTCGTTTACTTGGAGTTTAAAAATTGATTGGTTGGTTAAATTGATAGAGTTATGCATAACCCTGTTGAAATGAACGATGCTCATCATGATGAAAAGAAACACTTCATACCATATTGTATGAAGTGTTGTGGAATATTCCATACTTGTTTTTATATCTATTGATCCATTTGGTAGCTGTTGCACCATTATCAACATTGGCATTAACAACAGCTTCTGTAGCTTCCCATGCACAAAGTTTTTTTTTAAGTCTCTTGAACCTGTGTTGAAACGGTGATGAATTTTTTTAAAGTGCCCTGAATTGGTTTTGAGCTGTGTTGACCTCTCTTGTACCAAATGCAGGAGCGTGTGACTTCGTTGAAACTGTCTTGAAATCAATCTTCATCTGTCGTGATATTTTCTGTGTTGAACTGTGTTGTTATAAATTGATTTGGGACTACCTTGATCCTGGTTGAAACTCGCTTGTTCAAACTCACTGAACGCAAAACTCCAAGTGAGTTTCAACAGTGACTGTGTTATAATACTGTTTCAATTGTCAACACAATTTCCAGAGAGATGCAAGACACCCATTTAAAGACTGTTTCATCACTTATTGTTTCCCTAGTCGGGGATGAAGGGCTTCTGGTGGGGAGGATTAACAGCTTAATTTCTTATGTAAAGGTCTGGAGCATTGGTGTGGTATTTCTCCCAATACAGGAGGGAATCTCCAGAAACTTTTCGCAGCTTATTCAATCAAGCTGGGGGTTATTCCATTCCAAAGAAAGTCGCGCATTTTTGTGGAAAATGAGCGGTAAAAATTTGTTACTATTTTCTGAACTTTATGGTCTCTGCAATCTAAAAGTATTCCATACTGCCTTAAGTTATAATAGGTACTGTTTGTGATTGTTGAAAGTTGTCAAATAATTATATTTTGTTGTCAAATTTAAAAATAAGAAGTGAATAATAAATTGGTTTTCGTCAGGTTTAATGATTTCATGCATGTGTTGTGAGCATGATGACATTATTCCCATTTGTTTTCCCCTAGGTGCCTTCGTACAGAAGCTGTTAACTGTGTTTCAAATGTAGAGTATCTTGGAAAACTCTACTGCATTCGCCTGGGATTCCAGTATTTGTTTCGACAACCATCCACATGGGTCTGGTTTGCTGACACGGGCCAGCAGATCCTTACAGACCTTTTGTTATTTGCTGATAAGGTAATATATCATTACCAGTCATTTAATATTGACCTTTTTCAGAAACCAGGGCTATTAGTGTTGGTTAATAGCATAATATTTTTATTTTGTTACACGGTAATTCAAAAAATATTCTATGGAAAGTAGCCTTCATCCATATTTTCTCTTTCTCACTTATGCTAAGGTAATTTTCTTTTGTTCAAGTCACATGAAACATTCAGTGTTGCTTGAGGGACACTGCTTGAATATCAGTATAATTAAGATGCTGTTGGCTCACTATCTGATATAATTTTCCTTGCGTCCATTCACTCTCAATTTAATCAGTAGTTGTAAATTATGATTGCTTACATGCGAACCAATTTATAGTATTAGTTTACTCCTTGTCCACATAAAGAAATATATCATACAAAAAAAAAATTAGGAATGTAGACGCCTCTTAGGAACAATAGTCTTGTTTTGGGATTGCTGACTCTTCACAAATTAATAATACTATTAATTTTAGGTGATTACAGTTTCATAAGATTTACAATTTTGTGAGAATATTTTATTGAAGTAGTTAAATAAAAGGGTAAGGAAAAATTATTGTTGCCAAATTTCCATGAATCCCCCAAAAATTCTCATGAGAATTAGGAAGCCTGGGTAGGGAAGTGGTCTGCACATTGGCTTGACAAGCCAAAGGCCTTCCTCTTCTTTCTGCAAGTATTAGTCATCAAGCCTGTTATGACCTTGTTCAATCTTAGCATGTCCATATCTTGCGTGGACAATGTGGACATCCCTGAGATGATCTGCTTCTCGCTCCACATTTCCATATTTGTTTGGGTATTCTTCCTTCATCCATTCTTTATACATGTTCTTTCCATCTTCTTCTGAATTCTCACTTCGTATCACTAATATTAATTATGCATGCATTATGTCTAACCATGTGCCAGGATATTAAGTCCAATGTGTTTTAGCTTTATATAAATGAAAAATTAAGCCTGACTAGACATTGAAATTGGAGCAATTCTTTGCATTAAATGAAGACAGAAGATTACATTTTAATGAACTCACGGACAACTACCTAACTTCTTTCCTCTACTACAGCTTCCTTTAGGGAGACTGAATATAGTTGTCAATTAACAATTTAATAATTTCTTACTTGGCATAGTTAAACATTTTCCAGATAGTTATAAACTCATATATTCAGCTTTGAAGGTATCTAAAATACATTTCCATATCCAGTAGAGGGTAGATATATATAAAAAACTTAACAAATTGGAAGCTGAAGTTTCCATCAAAACTCAGGTTTTCAGGGTTAATTATGATTCCAGATTGTTGATATTCTTCTGTACATTTGTGATTGTTGCATCAATGGGTTTATACGGAACATCTATGTATTTTCCTCTATTGGGTTCTTTTTAAGAGTACCTAATTGATTTTTCCCTAGAACTAACTAACGTCACTTGTTTGTAATATTATAGGCTCCTTTATATTCCTTGCTTCATGCTGCATAATACTGATGTTCATGTCACCCTACACAAGCCATCAGCCATATGAACCTTAATTATGGAAGCCCTATGCATTTGATTGTTTTCAACTTTTGAACATGATTTTCAAGGACTGCACTTCATGAGTTTCTTTTTTCTCTTCTCTAGGATCCCAAGGACTTCCTCATTGCATATGAGGACATGCTCAGTTTCCTTCAGTCCTTAGGAGGGAGAGATGGACCACAGGCGAATTTCCATAACTCTGCAAATTCAAAAGAAATTGAAGAGAGATCTTCATCCCAGCAGTATTCAAACACAACTACGTGGGCAGATGTAAGGATTCACTATCTTTATTGTGAATGCTAAATTGATTTTAATTAATAGAGCATAGCACATGTTAAAGTTTCTGATGCTGTGCATTGAACGATTCTGGGACATGGGCTACAAAACTTACAAAATCCTATGGAACGGGGGAGGAAGGTTGTTAATATTAACCCTTTCACCACGAACGTCGGAAATATGCGACAGAGGATTTCCCGTCCAGGAAGATGAACGTCAAAAATATGCGACGGATATTTTTCTACGGAAATGAACGAACGTCGCATATTTGCGATGCTATGCTTTCCCCCCTTTCTGGCCCTCGCAGGTACACAGCTAATACATTTCGGGACCCAACGCTGAGGGGATCAGGCCTTTCCCTCGGAATCCGGGAGCAGGTACCTGGACCCTTCTCCTTATTAGCACCCTCTTTGCGGACGGGTCCGCAGTCATATGGTTGTTCATTCAGTGATTTTGCAGTGAAATTCTACCATCAATATTAAGTGAAATCTTGATATAAAGATAAATAACTTACCAATGTTTGATAATGTTAATATTGATGGTAGAGTTTCTATTAAAATTTGTAAATGCACAGTAAAAAAATGAGAAATTCACTTCAAAGTCTACAATTTGAGAGCAAGCAACAAATATTCATGTAGTTAAACCTATAGATAAACAATTAGTTGACCGCGAATCCATGCCGCTGGAAAGGTTGTAAATCTACAAAGGGTGGAGCATAACTGCACCCAGAGTCCGAGATAATGGTGAGGTCCCCGCTTTGATGGGTCAAAAAAGGTAGGAGCTTAGTGTGAGTGTAGACCTGCGAGAACATTCTCCACGGATGCCTTATAAAAATGGTCCGTACAGAGAGCAAGGAAGCGTCTCTTGGTACTCAGTTCAGTAGACATCCATAGAAGAGAATTCTGCTGTCTTGAAAGGGTTAAGGGTCAGCCAGGAATCCTTTCTATTATAACTGCTGCCTACACAAGTGTTTCGAGATGTAGGATAGTTCACCACTACCTGCTGTCCCGTTTCAACTCTTTTCACAATGAGACCTCAACATAGGGTCATTGGTAAATTCATAATGCTGGTTGATTTAACCACTTGCCTTGTGTTTATGTGTGTAACTTTTGTCATTTTTGTTGAGTTGTTTGGTTTCCCTTCCTCATTCTCTCTCGTTGCCTCCATTCTTCCTCTCTGTCATTCCCTGCAACCCCTCCACTTCTACCTTCCCTCCTTGTCACACAGGTCTGTTCCAGGAACTTTTGCAAGAGCTATGAAGTGTGATTGTTTTGGAATCGCATATTTCTCAATGCAATAACATTTTTGTAACATTGGTTGGGTTAGCCTGAGGGCCAGAAAGCTTAGATGTAAGGATTCACACCATTAATACATGTGTCTTGAGCCTGCTTTTATATGGTAGTGAAGCTTGGATAATGGCTGCAGCTGAGCATAGGAGATAGGATGATGTGGGAATGTGGTGTTATCACAGGATGAAGAAGAAGAATGTAATGGTTGAAGAGAATCATGAATGTCTAATGAAGAATTGGTGGAATAAGATGTTTGGTTGAAACTTTGGAAAGTAGAAGCAATTTTATTGGACACATTCTGTCACATAACAGCCTCTTGAAAACAATAATGGAAGGAGAAATTAATGGGAAGAATAGTTAAGGAAGACCAACAATGTTATGCATCAAAATAATTATGAGGGACACAAAAATGAAGATTTATGTTGGAGTGAAATGCTTAGCTGATAGGAGAGTGGAGTGGAGAGCTGCAGCAAACCAATCCATGAATTGATAACTGCTGGAACCTGGGAATCAACCTATCATCTGCTAAAACGACTCTATAACCAGAAGCTAGGTATGACACCCTATGTAACATGGACCGATAATTCACATTGACAGTTCTGACCTAAAGATGCCACAGCAGTGCTGGAGAAACTTTAATCAACAAAAGACAATGCAATGTAGAAGGAATACTGAAATCCCAGCAACATAATTCCCTTGCTTTGTTTGCTCCACCACCAGTTGTGCTAAGGAAGAAAAAATTATGCTGATATAATCCTAAGTAGTTCTTTATTTAAGAACTTCTTTCCAAACAACACTTTTAATAATAATAGCATTATCAGAATTTCATGTTTCTATGCCAGTCTATGATCAACTTGATAGTGCTGCCTAAATTTTTCCTTGGCTAAACAATCTATCGCTGTATATTCAAACATAAATGAAGTCTGCATGCGATAAAATTATTTTTCCATTGATTTTTTTTGGGCTTTTTCTACTATTGATTCTTCAACAATGGTATTTGGTATTTCTTTATTACATCGAAGGTACAAAAGGACTAATAAGTCCTGCGAGAGTACCATTAACAAATTCAATTAATACAAAATACAATGTCAGATTAGTCCATCTCACAAGAGATAGAACGCGCATGATCAAATAAACAAATGAATTGTGACAAATTAACAACCAAAAAATATATAAATAGATAAACCTACAAGTGAGCAGTAATACCATGCTGTAATTTAGTGAGGTAGTCACGTAAACGGTATTTAAAAAGGTTATAATTGTTTATCGTGCATATGATTTCAGGTAGAGTATTCCATATTATAGGAGCAAATATCCAAAATGCCCCTCTAAACTTATCTGTACGATGCAACGGAGCATGGAGTTACTAGCTCTTAGATTGCGATTACGGATGGTGTTGGAAAGGCAGTTTGGTAGAGAGATATTCAGGGGAGTTCGTTAGAAGTATTTTCTTTAGAAGTAATATAGCCGAATGTTTGTGTCTGTTGTCAATATTTAGCCAAGATAGAGCTTTAATGTATTCCGAGATGTGAGAGTCCTTACTTAGATCAAAGACAAACCTTGCACAAGCGTTCTGGATCCTTTGCATTTTGAGTGATGAAATAGCCAGCATATTGGTGGAAACAATATTTCCATAGTCAAGAATAGGGAATACCAGAGCTTCTACAAGTCGTTTTTTAGTGGAGGGTGGAAGTAAATCTCTATGTTTCCGCAGTCCATGTAGAGCAGCTAAGGCTTTCTTACACGCCAAGTTGGCGTGATCTTCCCAAGTTAGACATGAATCAATTATAACTCCTAAATTGTTCACGGTTTTTGAATAAGGTATTGGTACGCCATTTACTGTAACAGATGGCAGGTGGACAGGAAGCTTTTTCAAAAGCTTATTATTACCTATCAAGATTACTTGAGTCTTTTTCGGGTTAATCTGTAGATTATGCCTTACAGCGTATTCACAGAGGTTAGCTGCTTCTACGCTCATAGAATAAATAGTCTCAATAATATCTTCAGGCCTACATGAAATATAATTCTGTAAATCATTGGCATACAGATGGTACTTGGACCTGTTAAAAACTATATCAATATCATTTACATAAAGAGAGTACAGAAGAGGGCCTAAAACTGAACCTTACGGAACACCATAGAGTAAAGCGATCAGATTGGAGACGTCTTCTCCATAATGACCCGCTCTCCATCTATTTTTTAGGTATGACCTAAACCACTGTAGAACTGAATTTGATAAGCCTAGGAGTCTAAGCTTCGAAAGCAACAAGCCGTGGTGAACGGAAGGGAACGCATTACTGAAGTCATATAAAAATGGTTTGCTAAGGGGAGGTGTTTTTTTAAAGCACTTTATTTAGAAGTTCTTGGAATATTTTGTAAAATCTCAAAATTTCAAATCCAAAAACAAATTCTGTACATAGTCAAAAGAGAAAAAAATCATTCAATTTCCTTTCTTAAGAAACTTCTTTTGACTTTGTGTGACCATTATTTCTAATCCAATTTTGCAAAAGTGATAGAATTATATATATGCTTCAGATGCATGCATGCGAGAACTTTTACAAAATATTCCTAAGTCTGTGTCGGAAGTGTGCTTGAACTGTTCTATACTAAGGCTGTTCATGAACCGCTAATAGTTTGCTAGCTGGGGCTGTGTGCACAGCTCTTGTATGTCTCCTGAATAACCTAGAAACTTTATGAAGCATGCCAAAAGTTTGTGCATAGCCCCTGAACACTTCAGAGAACAGCTCATTTTCACCAGAGTTTCCTAAAATTGCGTGGTTTTTTGAAAAGTGTTGTGTAGTAAACCTATGCCATTATTTCTAATTTAAGTTTTCAAAAGAAGTGAAGCCTACAGAGGATAAAAATGCACTTTACATGCTTTCCTCATGGAAGTTTATGTGAATGATCTGGAGTCGAACTTGAGACATTTAAGGTGGGATAAAAGTAGTCCTTATATGCAGAGTGCTGACATTTAACAATGTGCTAAGTTTTGCAGTTGTTCAACTTCTGCTGCTTAAAGAAAAAGAACTGAGCATTTCATGGAAAAATTGTATAAAAATTCAGTTTTATGCTTATATTTTTATTTAATTCAGGATGTCTCAAACATTAGGCTGAATTTTGGAAAGTCTGAATACAGTCAGAGGTATTGTTAGCTAAATTCAATGGCCTACTTCCCATGATGATTAGTTGCTACAGAATGTATAGTAATGAGTTTGTATAAAGTCTTTTTCAAAGTCTGTAAATATATTTTACAATTATTTTAATGTCAATAATTTTAATTCATTATTGATATTTAAATAATGTCAACTTAAGCTGTGGTGTACCGAGAATTTGGCTCTGAAGGGGTCTGGAATATTTTTGATAGGTGTAGTACCGGGAGTCTGAGCCCAGCCTAATGGCCCTACTCCAGAAAATATTTTAAAATTATAACAAAAAAACATGCATTTTCTAGCCCTTTTTGATGTATTTTAAGATATTTAGGTATTTTTTTATATATTATTGTTAATATGTACCTACCCTTAACAAATTTGTTCTGGGGTTTCCAGTACTGTTTGTACCCCTCCACCCACTGTAAATACACCCATGACTTAAAGTTGCATATACATATGTTATCATGAGTTATGTATTAAATAGGTGGAGGAAGAGCTAGCAACTCGAGGAGTAAAAGCGATGACCTTCTTTGATGTTGTCCTCGACTACATAATGTTGGATGCCTTTGAAGACCTGGATGATCCCCCATCTTCCGTTACCGCAGTGGTTCAAAACCGGTGGCTGTCTAGTGGATTCAAAGAAACAGTGAGTTAATTGTGTGGTGTATAACAACCAGTGTGATTGTTTCTGTTCATTTTCTTTTCAGTCACTATCATTGTTCACTAAAATACCATTCATTAATGCTTCATATATTCAGTGTCATCGGTCCTATTTTTTCATTATATATATGCATATAATTTCGGTGCTAATTAAATTTCAAAGGCTGGAATCAGGATGGAAATTTTCCCGATTAGGTTGTAGTATTTCTTCCCTTGCCATATCTCTACAGAGATTGATGAGGATGAAAACTGCAGTAATAATAAACATGCAGGTTAATTTATCTGATTTATCATAAAAATATCTGTATTAAATCTGTAATAATAATACTAGGTATTATGATTCTCCAAAGTGATTAATACCAATATTTTGGCACATTTTCTATCAATGATTGATTAAAAACCAAAATTATCCCTCCCAATGCTGGAGGCTACTTTAGAGGTGTTATGACCCAACATTTGAGGGGAAACATTGGTTTTTAATCAATCATTGAAATGGAAAATATCCTGAAAGTATCATTTAAATCTGTGACGAGGTCCCCGAAAGGTATAACCAATTACCTCCCAAAGTCTTGTACTTTCTCCAAATGTCCAGGATGTATGTAATCTAGATTTTATCCATTATGGAAATATCGATAGAAATATGGATTTAATGTAGATCTCTAATTCATTTTATGTACCATCAGTTCCTCTTAGGTGGAACAGGGAGAGTTGAATTGGATACCTATCAAAGCTTTAACCATGATCTTGTGGAGTAATTTTTTCTTACCTAGTTCAAGCCCCACATTTCATATGGCTAGATTGATTGCATTCTTTTATGTCAAACATGGAGGGCATTAAATGTATAGAATTGTGTGGTGTGACATAATTGTCACTAAGCTCTGGTCCATGTGCGACGTTACTCCTCTTGTCTGACTTAAAATGGACTGATGGTAACTTGCTTTTATTTACTTTAGAAATATAAAATAATTTCCTAGTAGCAGTGCAACTTAATAGTTTTTTACTTTGGACATTTTTCAAATGAAATAAGTATAGTAAGAAGGAATTTGTGGCTTAAAATATATAATGAATAAAACAGAGTTTCTTCTTAAAATATATAATGAATAAAACAGAGTGGGCTTCAAAGTGTTAACTTTGTGGTTCCACAATGGTCTTTTCATAAGCACTAAAAATAAAAACGGCATTGTCGAACCACAAAGTTAAATTTTTTTCATTTTCATAATGAATAAGTTATGCCTGAAACTATCAGTTATACATACCGTTAGTTTTTTGATGAAATCTAGGTGTTAGAAGTTCCTAATTTTTTCAATTTTCTCCCTGTGGAGCCCACAGCCATAATCTATCCCACATAAAGCAGCTTATATTTTTCGCCAAATTGCTGCAAAAGTAGTTTGCCAAGGAGTTTTTTTCTTTAAAATGAAATTCATCAAATTCTAGGTGAATTGATTTATCGCTCAAAATTACCTTAAATCATTCTGCGGTGGGGCCAACTTAAGGCAACCATACTCCCAGTTGCACTTCACTGCACATCAACTCTCCTCTCATCCGTTTGCAAATGCATGGGGTTGAAATGTATGAAAATCAAATATGCCTTGTGCCAATTGCGCTGCAAAGTTTGCATTGCAGTAGAGCGATGGGATAACTCTCATATTATATCCTTGTGCATTGCTTAGTTGCGTTATTTTCTCTCATTTTATAGGCATTAGCTACAGCAGTATGGTCATTACTGAAAGCAAAACGTCATCGATTAAACCAGCCAAATGGTTTTATGGCACACTTTTATGCCATCTCTGAACACATTTCACCTCTGATGGCATGGGGCTTCCTTGGCACGGATGAAGAGTTACGTGGTATTTGTCAGTTTTTTAAGGTAAGTTACGCTCTTTTAAAGGTACACCAAGCTGGAGTAATGCTGTAATTCATCATTAGATTAGAAGGAGTTGCTGTTAAACTACTTTTTTTGGGGCCATACTTCACAGATAAATATGTATTTTTTGTCTTAAAAACTGCAAAAAAGTAGAATTTTTAAATTCAGGGAATACATGTATAAAAAGGGCTACTTTTGTCTTTGCAGTCACCATTTCATGGTTTAAATTTATGTGATTTGTTTTGAAAAAAATTTCTTTTGCATTTTTTTAATTTGAAATATTCTACATTTGCTTGAGCCCGACTGAATTCAGTGTGAATATTGTGAGTTCCATGTTTGGAAATAATTGAAAAACAAAGACAAAAGCATAAAGTATTTTGAAAAAAAATAAATGTATGCATTCAAGTGCCTTTCATATGCTAAGGAATCTGAAAGTGTCTTATGGAAAAATTGTCATGAATGAAAAAAACTTCTGTGGTTGCAATCTTAGGGTGTAAAACTCCTTAACCCTCTGCAATCAGATTTTTTCAGCCTCGATTCCAGTAGCCCACTGGGAATTTAATTTTTAAATGCCCCCTGGTTTGTGAATAGGAACAGCGTACAAAATAAAATTCAACATCCTTCTAAATGAAAGCGTTTATTTGACAAATTTGATATTTAGTTTGAGTAGGTACTAAGTGACATATATATACATATATGTGTATTAAACTTTAAATTTTTCCAAACAATGGTATTTTCTAAAACATTCTCCCACATGAAGTCCTGGTTTGTTTTCACAAGTTTCACAAAAGTAAATTGTCTCTCTTCTTCCTCCGGCTACATTTCTTTTAGAACAAACCACGCAATCCTTATGTTTCTTTTCAGGATGAGGTATAATGATATGCAGTTTTCCACTCAACTGCTGTAGTGGGTCTGAAGGTTTTGGTCGGCCCCTGGGAGTTGTACCATCCATCCTGAAGTCCCCAACAAGTTCTACAACTAACTCCCTAATGAATTTAACGTGCGAATGATGCATTTCACCTTTTGTTTTGGTACACTCCTTATATAAAATGTACAAATTCACTGCACTAACTTCTAAACCCCAGAAAAATAGCTTTCGCCACCATTTCAAAGTCTTTCTAATAAAGTAATAGGTACTTGTATTGTGATCGGCTGTGTCCATGCCACCCATAAATTTGTAATTCGCAACCACTTTTGGTTTGACTACTCCCTGAATTTCACCACTACCTTGTACACTCCTTTCCACCACCTCTGTTTCAGAAGTGTCCCATGTGCTTAGTAACGTAACCACTCTTTTGTCTTTCCATGCCAGGAGCAATGTGTCCCTGTCTCTGTAGGCCACCCAAATCCCCTTTTTTCAGCTTGGGATTTTTTATTAGGGCTGGGTTGTCTTACCTGTTGGGAATCAGAGTCCCTGTAAAATGACACTTGTATTTTAGCAGTTCCTTAGCAAGTGTTGTGCTTGTGTAGAACCTATCAGTGAAAACATGGAATCCTTGAGCTTCAGGAAGAGACTGCTTCAATCTGCCATACAGTTCTAGAACAATTTTCGATGTCAATGGAAGATCAGACCTAGCAAGGGAGTCAGATGTTTCAGAACCAAAATAAGGAACAAAGGAATAAATGTAGCCACATCAGGAGTCTGCGAGGACATAAATACGAATCCCCCATTTGGTGAGCTTTTTGGGGTTGTACGTAATGAAGCGCACTTTACCCTTGAAACCCACAATGGACTCATCAATGGATATCTCACGTCCTGGACAGAATCTCTCCCTGAACTTCATTTCTAAATATCTCAAAGAAGAACTTGACTTTCTCATTTCTGGTTCTCGAATCATTTATCCCAGTTTTATGATTTTTCAAATGAAGAATCCAAAATATTTGCAAAAACCGTTCCCTGATGAAGATTGCCCTAAAAAATGGAATATGAGAGACAAATTCCAATAACCAATAATCCTGTATGTTTGGATGATGAATAATGCCCATGTTCAAAATCAGGCCGATAAATGCCTTAATTTCCTTCACGGTGGACATCAGTCCAATTTTTCCAAGTTGATCGCTCAGCTAGTTCCCTATTTCGAAGTTTACTGTGTGCATAGATATTTGTCTCATTGGTGATACTTTCTATCAAGGTTTCTGTAAAAAACTGAAAAAATTCAATGGGTTTCTTACAGTCACTAGGAACCTGTGGACCAATGCACACTTGTCCGGTTGAGAAATAATACCTTTTCGGGGGTTGGTCATTCGCACTGACATCATTCCACGTTTGTGTTAGTTTTTCACTCTGAATGTCATCGTCATCGCTTTCACACTCATCAACACTGTCACTAGAATAAACAATTTTGTGTTGTTTCCGACGTTTGTCTTGTGCAACTTGGATGTCACTATCACTGTCGCTTTTTTCCAGCTCCTTCTCAGGAAACAAACGATTCTTCCATTTTGTAGGAAAACTAGGACCGGCCACAGGTTCAATTTGTGTAGACTCCTGACTGTCGGAGAATCCACCTTCATCACTAGTACTACTTCCGGAGTATTCTTCATTGCCAAAGTAATACTCATCGTCACTGCTTTCATTTAGAATTTCCTCAACAACACTAGTAAACCTTTCCATGACCAACAGGGTGAGGAGTACTGGGAGTAGAACTATGCACGACTGTCTCCGTGAAGGAAACAGCTCCCATTTATACCGTGTATTCAAGGGAGTGAATTGACAATGTAAAGGACCAAATGTGCACAATATACAAAAAATAATCTGGATAGGCATGGCTCAATCAGGCAAGGGAGCATATCAATTTGTGTGGACTCATCATGTAATCAAAAAACATCTGGTTCAGCTAAGCTCGCAGGTGCTCTGGAGAACGACAACCTTTTACTCTTTGTATCAAAAATCTCACTTTTTATACATACATATATATGGCTTGCTCAAAAACATATGATAGAAAGACGATACACGCAATGAGTAGAAGAAAGAAAAAGTAAAACAATGCATACAAAATACAAGATACGCAAACATTCCAATAAATGATATTTGTATCAATAATGTTGAAAAATATTCAACAAATAATTCTATAATATTGAAAAATATACAATAAACCAAATAAGCTCCATTTTTTGAAATATTTTAGGGCAATTTGATGGATAAAGAATACAATCAGCATGGGTTCAACAATTAGCCGTGGGGCCCGTAGCGACCAAGATTTCTTGTAGGTGATGCTGTAAATAAGTTATGATAATTTGAAATATATTACATTTTTATTCAGCACTTATTGCCAAACCAAGTAGTAGATTAACAAAAAAATGTATATACAAGTACGTATAAACAAAACGAAAATGGAACACACTAAAATAATGGAATATTGCATGTGTTGAGTGACACTCGACACGAGTTGGTAGTGAGTAAGGATGTGTCGAGCATCACTCGACACCCAAGTGGAAAAGGTTAACTCAGTTGGTGTAGGTAGTTATTGTATGCAATGGAATGAACTAATGGCATGGCATTTAGAGAAGAGGAGTTAATACACAAAATGTATTCATCAAACTTTTTCGTTTTAGCACCTCCTTCCACTCAAACCTGTGACGACTGATGAATTACCATGAAATATGTTCCTCGTGTATTGATAAAGAGTATTGGTAAATTTAGTTGGGTAGGCATCACGTCAGTGGTGTCTACCTATTCACATAATGCACTCTATGAAATTCTTGTGAAATATTTTTTTCACATCCTCGTAGCATCATGAGAGAAATAAATTAATTTCCTATAAGACACTGTCTCCGGCGTTACTTTGTGGAACTCCTTCATATTTTTTAAATAATAATAAACACTTGGTTGTTATTCCACACTTTATTGGAAACAAAACGACCCGGGTTTCAGCATGTCATGCCATCACCCTGATGATGGCATGACATGCTGAAACCCGGGTCGTTTTGTTTCCAATAAAGTGTGGAATAACAACCAAGTGTTTATTATTATTTAAAAAAAAATTAATTTCCTTGTCGTTGGTTCCTTTCTTGAATCGATAAACTCTGTTCATAATTCAGTGAGAAATCTGGACGCAGCATGAAACATACATTATCAATTAGAGGTGGGATTAATTCTATATTTTCTTGAGTCAAAATTCAAATCCAAATGCTAAAAAGTTCTCAAATCTGTAAATTGTTTTAACTGGATATTAAAATGTATATTCAAAGCAACATTTGACATCTGCATTCACTGGATCTAAAACTTAAGTAAAAATGCATGTCCCCATTCAGCACACAAATGCTCGTAGAATGTTCGTTCAGAACCACGAGAATGCTATGGAAATTAACCCCAAGAACATTCCCAAATGGTTGCAATCTTGTCCGACCTGAATGTTATGCAGACATTTGCTGGGCTTGCGGCATCTACAAAACCAATTCTGCTCTTCTCATGCATGTGCTGGGAATGGGATTACTGCCTGGGGAGGTACATAAATGTATTATGTACTATGTCATACTTATAAAAATAGACCAAATTTTGCAAAATAATACATGCTATTATTTATTAATATTTCCCAGATATGACAGCATGTATCATACTCTTCTTAAATAATAAATCAAATTGCAGATAAGGGATAAAACAATGAATTGTGAAACAATTACACCACACTTGGACTTTGAACTGGCTGCAATTTTCGCACGGTGCATATCTACCAGCCTTTGAGTTAGTTTTTTGTCTAGAAGAATCTGACATAATTCAGTATATCACACTTCTCATCATCTAACAACAATAAGCACCTTATTGCCACAAGACATTAAGCCAAAACTTAAACTGCTATGAACTGAATTCTTGACGAGTCACATCTACTTTTCTCTCAACAGTTGTGAATATTCTCTATTATCTGTGTGTTCACTGCTGCTCCTAGCTGAAAAAGAGATGTTTCCAAAATTACCCTAGATCCTCAGCTGCTTTCAAAGACATTTTTTTGTTTTGTTGCAATAGATGGTGCTGGTATACCCATAAGTGCTATAGGTTCAAAGCAGTGTTCTCCGAATGTTTTATTGCAACGTAAGTGTTATGGATGGTCAGTGAATGTTCTGTGAATGTTCATATGCTGCATGGGTATATACATATGTCTAGGAGAGACATGAGTATGTAGTAGAAAATGCAATTCATTACGAAAAAGTGCATTATTTTACCCTTTTGCTGTGGTCAACCTGCGGAGACTTCCCAGCCCGTGTGATGAAAAAGTGAACAGTGGGTAGGAATGGCCTTGCCAACGGAATGTGGGAGCTATGTTCACAGCAGTCCATCGGGCAAATTTAGTGCCTATGTTCATAACAGCAAAAGGGTTAAAAAGTGCTTGTATTAAATATTGATTAAATTTTGTATAAATCTTTCTTGAGTTTTCAATAAAAATGTTCTCTTTTCTAGGATTCAATTCTGATGTTGGGTTTCTCTCAACCATTCCAATTTATATGTACTAAAAAATGCTTCCCTGACCAACCTATCCATTTGTTGTCAATGACACAAAAAAAAAGTTTTCTGTCAGGTATTAACTGAATATCTCAGAAAATAGGTCTCATATTACTATTATCAATTCATGTTACAATTGGTTAATCTTCCCCGGTGGTAACGAAATATAAAGGAACATATTTTGGCCATGATTCCCTAAGTATTCATTTAAAGCAATTGAAATAGCAGTTTCAAAACTCATATACATGCATAAAACATCGATTATTCAGTACATACCAATGTGTGGCTATGAGTAATGGTCTCAAAAACATCTTCAGGTATCTATACCATTTCATTTATCAGTTGCTCAATTAAAAAAATAATATTTACAAGGATTCAAATTTTAATTTTGTTTGTTTGGTCATTCCAATTATAGTGTAGAGGTTTTTCTGCTTTTTTCTCATCATTTTAGATTGGGTAGGCTTACGAGTAAAAATCTTAAACATATGAGTTGCCACTCTTGATAAATTTATCCATCTATAAAAAAATACTCTATTTTTCCACAAAAAAAGTAAGAACTAAAATTTTTTCCATGGAAAACTTCAAGGTATTCTGATGGATATGCATCCCTTCCTGGAAGTTCAGTCGGACATTTTTTCTGTATTTTCCTCCCAGGACCAAGTGATGGGATTCCTGCAAGATATATTCAGCTTTCAGCGCACTCGATATACTTCAGTGGAGGAGCTTGCAGTTGATGTGATGGACCATGCAAAGTCGCGGGCCGATGGCATTATGGAGAAACTAGCGGCGCCTGCTGAACCTTCCATCTTGGATACTACCTTAACCCCATCTCCACAAATATTGGCCGAACTGGCCAGTCAGTCAAGCATAGGAATTTCAGATGGGAAGATATGAAGCATTTTTTTCAATTCCCTCCAATTTATGGAAAATTGGCAGTTGTTGATCTTTGTGTAGATATTATTTTTATGTTGAAACCTCTGGACAATACTGTCTGATTAAGAGCATGGCTGTTGGCAGTGGTGATTAGGATAAATTAGAAAGTGCCCATGAATTTGTGAAAACAAAACTGAAATTACTGCTGTGCAGCAAAGACTGCTGTTTGAAATTTTGTTCTTTGTTGGATAATGTCTTTTAACTCTTTGAACATGTACAGCTTTGTTGGTATCTGCATTTTTATCCTATTATAAATCTATGGAACAGAAAATGGCAATTTTTTCATGGACGGCACATAATTACACACTTGAGCAGTACTAAGGTAAGGGGGAAAAAAAAACTTACCAGACTTTTCCAAGAAGTCACATTGCACTCTCAAGGATTTTCTTTATCCCAATTTACATCTTTGGCTGAAAAAACGTTCACATTTATCAGCAAAGTACGTGGTGGCAGGTGAAGTATAAATCGGTGTTAATCAGAATTATGGCTTTCTTCGCTGAACAAAAATATTTTTTGCATCATCATTTAACTTTGATATGTGTTGTAATGTTAAAATTTGACTTATTTCTGCCCATAGTTATACTCTGTGCTAAAGGTTGATGTTTAAGATATCATATAAAATGATGGGTCTTATAGTGAGATACATACAAGTTTTTTAAACTCAAGGTGACTTCAATGTCAAATCATGCAGACTGTGACTGAATACTATAAATACATTCAACTGGCCAGTAAGCATTAAAATATTTTTTTTCTAGTCTTAAAAATAGTTTGGTTAGTTTTCTCTTTTGAGATAGACAAACTTGATTCTTTGATATTGAATCAGTGTTTTATTTTATTAAACTTTTAGAGGTACCCAACAGTCAAAGTAGCTTTTCTCAGGTTTATAATTTGATGCTTTTACTTCATAATTGCAGACTTCCACTGCCCAATTTTAGTTATAATAAACATCAAATCTTAAAAATCTTTTGCTGATTAGGAATTATTTGCACTGAAATGTAGCCCATGCTGCTATTACGTTCAGCCCATTAGGTACAAGTGGAACTGGGTGTGAAATATTGGTGTCTATACATAGTCAATATGAGTCATGTTTGTACACAAGGGAATATTTGGTGCTCAAAATGATGGAATATATTTGATGTTCAGGAATCACACACCACAGTTAAATGTGCATACTTTGTAATACATGCATTACTTGCTGTGGTCAGATGATCTCCATGAAAAATTGCTTTTAGGTGCAATGGAAGAACATTGCCTTTCGCAAGTATAATATAAGCATTCCTTTTGTGAGTATGTCAGTATTGAGCACACTGTCTACACATGACCAGATTATAGGTGAAATGTGTGTGAGGTTAAAAAAAATGCATTAAATTAGGTGAATGAAGAGTCCACATTGGATTGCACAAGAAGCTTGATTACAATGGCCAGGTTATGGGCCATTTTTCAACCACTGAGGGTATTTATTTTTGTTAAAAAGAATTGTTGAGATATTTTAATGAGATAAAGGAAGAGCAATTTCTCTGTCCACTCTGTTTAGCTTGCTTAATAAATTTCCCTAGGCATCTTGTCCACAGATACAACTATGGAAAATGGTATTCTGCAGCTATTGAAGAGTTATCCTCTTCAGATTTTGCATGGGTACGTAGAGTTGTGTGTGGAATCTGCAAGTGGTTTGGTGAATATTGGTGATTGAATTCATCACGTAATAGAAAGTATTTTATATATGAATATTTATGATTTTAAGAAATATGAAAAACTTAATTTGATTTTAAATGAGTAAAGCCCTTAAAGAGTTGGTATTCCATTTGCTTCTCAATATTATGGATTTTATGGCAGTTGCTTTTAAAGACATGAGTTGGGGACCATAGAAATTTATTTCAAGAAATAGGTATGTTCTTGTGTAATTTAAATGCACTGCATCATGAAATATAAAATGTCTGATGTTATATTCAGCTTAAACAGTTCTACCATCTTTGCAGTCATTCAGTACTAACAATATTACCTTGTTATTTATGGTAATTTTGGGGATGTATAAGATAATTTGATGCTAAACTCCACTCTCATCAGTAAAAAAGCTAGTATTGTTAGATTTGAAGGAATATACTCATATGAAATTCCAAGATCATCTTGGGAATCCTTTAATTTTTTTAATGGAATTCAAAAATATTTCTGTAGTGAAAAGCATTCCTTGATTTTTAAGGTTCAAAATAACGTTAGTTTTATTATGATTATGACTTCCAGAGGTGCAAGGTTGTAAAATTGCTACTTGTAAATCATGGTATAAATATGTGAATATATGCATTGTTAATGGAGCAAGTAGGTTACTTGTCCGGAGGCATGTAGTAATGATACTTTTGATAATTAAATTTTGAAAATATCAAATTGTATGTTTTAATTCTAAATATATTCATCATTTACTCATAAGGCTTTTGCCCCAGTAGCAGAGTTGGTCACCGCAACGTTGCTGCGACATAACAAAGGTCGTCCTAAGGTTGCGGTCGCAATGGTCCGTCGCAGGAATGTTGCTGACACATCACATTTTGACCGCCAACTTGTGACCAACCTGCAACCAATTATTAACTTTGCTCGGTCTGATATTTTATTTGTTTGAAATAATCTTGTTTATTCTCAGTGGTATTGCATTTATATTCGTACTATGTGGCAATATAGGTTTCAAAAAATAAATGCCTTAAAACTATTATTGTGATGTGATGGTATTTCCTCAAACTATCACGGAATTGTCATTTAACCCTTCGGAACGCGCGCCCTGTGAGGTCCTGCAATAAATACGCAGTTTTTAATAATTAAGTAATGTTTACCGCTTCTTTATTCTATGTTTACCAAAATTTCCCATTCCTGAAGAATAAAAAAGTAGTTTTTGCTGAAAAGTGTAAAAAGACCTCTCAGTACATTGCGCGTTCCCAAGTAACTTTTTGATTGCGCGTTCCCGAGGGTTAATAATTAGTTCTTGACATCACTTTAACGCATGGAAGTGGCCAGATATATATGGCTTTCTTGACGCAGACACTTCGAATTCGGGTGCGAGATAATGCTCGTAGAACCTTAGGGTAGCTGGAAATTTGAGATAGATACATTGTCATTAGGTAGATACTAGGTAGGATAATTAATACATTAAAACATGGTATCGTGTAATAGTGCATTCTTAGTATATAAATGAAAATTATATTTTTTTATTTTGAGAGAGCAGGGAGGAGTCAGTGGAGAGGGAGGGCTAGGGAGTTTCAGTGGAGAGGGCAAAGGAGTACCAGCTCATTAGGCAGCAAGGGTGTGCCAGGCTAAACCGGCTAAAAGATAAACCCTCTAAGTCCAGCCCAATTCCAGAGCAGCGACCACCCGTTGTCCAGACTAGTTCCAAACAGATGGTGTCCAGACAGGTTACGGAACATACTGGTCTGGAGCAGTTTCAATTTCTTCCCAGTTCCAGACAACTTACAGACCTATAGCTCCTGCCCGGTTCCAGACCTGTTCCAGATTAATTACAGACCAAATATTTTTACCTGGGATGTCTTTGGGCATTTGGGGTCACCAAGGGTAAATGTTTTATGCAAGCGTTTCAACAGAAGAAAGAACCATGTAAGCCTGCCTAAACGTTTGATTAGCTTATTGTAATGGAATCTGGTACCCAAGGAAAATTATTTTGGAAGGTCGCAATGTGACAGTACCACTACATTGATTCTTGGAAACTTCACATGTTGCTGGAACGTCATAGCGACGTCACCGCCACTCCTGCGAGGTTGTGGGACTGTCACATTGGTTGCAATGCAACGTGCCTGCAATGTTGCCGGACCCTCAACTGCTACTTGGGTGATGTGCGTTCATCGGGAAACCATATTAATTCATGCTCAGCGCTTCGAAGCATATGGACTATTCATCACCTGTTTATTTTTCCATTATTGATATTTAAATTCTTAACAGAATAGTATGTCCATTAAAAGTGCCTACTTATGTTACTTTAAAAATAAACATGGGATGGTTTTTACTGAAGTGATACAAAATTAATTGCATCTTTAATTAATCTAATAATGGTGAAAATACTGATCATCCGCCAACATACAAATAATTTTAAATCTCAAATGGGCACGTCAACATATCAGTAATATATTGCGTTAGAAAATCAAAATTATTCAGCAAAAGACGATTTTTTACTCACTTTACATATGCTTAAGTATATAATTTATACATTGACTACACCAGGGCCTACATTTATGCCTGAAGTATACTAGTTTTAGCCTTACCTGACATTTTGACCAAACAAACACTGATAGGTATATATCTCAACCTTGTGCTGCATAGGATAGATAAAGATGCAATGGTTGCTGAATCATCTTTTAAACATTAAATCCTTAAAACCTTCATCTTGTAAGAGGTTGATTAATAACATTTGTATGTGTTTGAATGCTATTTTGTAAATATTTTTCATATGTGGAGGATTAAGCTGATGCTCTTATGTCAATATTAGAAGCAACAGTGGAGATACAAACTAATATTCCACTAGGTCAGGTATTAACTGCTGCTGATATTTCGATGGTTAGGTAACTTTGGCATCACCCTCTGGATGTTGAGTACAGTTTCATAAATCGGCCAATTTTATACACACTCCATTTGTGGATCAGGAATTCTGATTATATGGCACCAATCTTCTCCCTATTGTTCTTCTTGGATTTATAGAAGTACATACCAATATAATAATGATAATTATTTTTCCCTGAAAATACATTGCAAAATGTAAGGACACATGCTAGGTACATAGGTATCAGTGGCGGATACATATGGGAGGTGCGGGGGGCGCGCCCCCCCCCCCCCCCCCTTGCGGGGCCGCCCGCATTGCCGTCCGCGCCGCCCCCGCTAGTCACCCCGCACGCTATTCGTTCGTTTCTTTCGTCAGTCGACTCTGAGTCGAGTTATCGAGTAGTTGTACTTTCATATGTAGCACGCGCGCGCGTCATCGTATTTTATACGTTTCTGTCTGGCACATAGATAGCTAATCTACGAGAAAAGTCGCGGCCATTCTAGTGATCTCGATACGTTATTCTGTCTGACATTTGTTCGAGAAAAGTCGCGAATATTCTACTGTTTGTATTTGTTCACACTCCGTAAAAGTCTGGAAGCGAACATTCTGGCACCAAATGTTCTCGAAACAACCGAGCAACATATATAAGGGAAGCAGAGTCGCTGCCAGGCAGTCAGTTTGAAAGCTACAATCATCGCGATAACTTGCGCCCCCCCCCTTGAGTTTTTTCTGTATCCGCCACTGACAGGTATGCATCATTTACTAGCAAATAAAGAGTAAGCAAACATGTTAATGATGAAGGCTTAAATTAGTCATTAACTTTGCAAAAACGGTTCTCTAAAAGATGAAAAAACTGTGAGAGGAATATCCCTTTCAAAGCACAGATAACATGAAAAGTCTATAAAACGTCAGAATGGCTTTCATTTGGTTGAAAGTCAAAATTTGGTCTAGGAAAACGGATGAACGACCACAAAAGTTTTCAGTTGGAAGTCTACTCAATGAATATTTTATTCATTGGCGGCTCCAAGGGCAATTTGGCCTCCAAAACCCGGCGTATTTTATTAATTTTTCATAGACCTAAAACTAAAAGCCAAAATTATTTTATGCTGTGAAGTATGATGGTAGGCATATGTCTTAAGCAAAATAAGAGTATATTTTTCATTTTACACGTACATAGTTTGTTACGATTTCCCGGGACGAGACCCCCGGACTCCCCTTTTCCTGGAAAGAATTCCATACCTCTATAGCCAGTGGTCGAACCCCCCGAACCTCTGGTCTGGAGCCGCCAGTGATTTTATTGCATGCTAGGATGTATTTTTACCAAGCAAGAGCTAATTGGCCAACAAGTACCTGACCTGTTGGGATACCCGAGAAAACCTCATCAGTATCATGCGCAAGGAAAGAACCAAATCATATGATGGTAATTACTGTTTGGTGTAAATTCAGATAAATATGTGGGAAAAAAGATATTGGTCTGTAGTTATTCAATCCACTTCTGTCTCCTTTTTTTGTATACTCTGGAACCTCCTTGGACACTTTGATTGCATCAGGTCCCCTATACCTTCCCCATTCCTGACTTGATTTCCAAAAGTGTGTGACTATGTGTGTGGTGACCTCGAGCGTGCACACAGGTCGCCATACTTGCAATTATGCTCTGGATTACCAGACTGTTTATTCTAGAGCTTTACCCTGCAATGCTCTGTTTGTGGGTTCGGAGCAAACTGGTACCTACTTGTGACATCAGGCATGGCATCCCATTGAGGTGTTGAAACGCCTAAGCCTGGAGGTTGCTCAGAAACCGCGGAAAAAACTGATAGAAATCCATCACGTGATTGATAGTTATGGGTTTTTAAAGTTATTTTCTGCAGTGCCGTTTTGCTGTTCTATTTATAATTTCTCATAAAAAGCAGAGAAAGGTGGTTTGTCATAATTAATCGATAATGGCACCTTATCCATCAGTAATATTCTTGTTTGTTTGTTCTTGATGTAGCAAAACATTAGCTTATCGATCAGTAGATTTTCGCATGTTTTTCACGTTGAGTAGAAATTTTCCTGCAGGGGTTAATTTCAACAAGGATGTAACATATGTAAATATTATTTTACACTTTCTTGTCATTTTGTGTCATATGTAAAATGTTACTGTTATGTTGTGAATGAATTACTATTCCTCTGTAGAGCCTTAATGCTTTGTGCACACGTATAAAATTTATTATTTTTTATATTTCATGCATCTCTCCTTTGAGGGGTTAGATGGCAGAGGGAACTTTATAGTCTCAATCTTGCCGTATTTAAGCCGACTAATTATTATCATAAATAACGGGATTAGTTTCAAACTTCAACTTAGCATCGAACACCAAACACGAGCTTTGATTTGGATAATAAATATGCCTTTTTTGCATAGGCATTCAAGGTTTTGTCGGCAGCCTTACCATGTATGACGTCACACGCATGGGGGTTGCTAGGGAGACAACTTTCATCCTCGATGGCGTCTCTATTGTATATATGCTCGAAGGTGTGCCAGAGTAACACCACCTTTTAGGTGGCGTTGGCCAGAGCGGCATTCTGAAGGTTCCACCAGTTCTACGAATAAATGTTGCGGGGTTGTGAGCAGGACGTTGTCAGTCGGAAAAAGAGTCGGCATCGGAACTTCAGGGACTGCGTTTTGTCTCACTGGACACCAGCCTTTCGGGGACGGCGAGTTCTGAAAGCGTCAACTTGAATCCACTGGTGGAGTTGGATATGGCGGAGAGCACTGCAAGCTGAAGTAAGTCATTCAATTTAGCCACTCTCCTCTCCCCAATCTTCTCAGCCCTCCTTGTTTCTTATGCTCATTTCTTATTCCTTGTTGATTTCACTACTTGTTTGTTTGTGCCTTTACGTACATTTGCAAAAAGCCCGTATCACACGCTACGAGATCCAGCGCTAGTTCGAGGATGCTAGTTGGTGTGATAGGTTTCCTGTATCGTTTACTACTGAATCAGGTTGATGACTGACAACTATGATCGTTTTCATACTCGCTGAGGTACTAGACTTCATAATTGATGCTTTATAAGTTTGAAACTCGTTGCTCATAGGAACTATTAGCTGTCAACCAATCATGATATCTTTTACAGTTGCTGTGCGATCTTCAGTTTTTTTAAATTGCACCTCCTATACCTTACGGCTATTAGCAATATTCTGGCCGTGAGATCAATTAAACATATGTGAAAGTCTACGAGCAAAGCTAAAAGTTAATTAGTGGACAGTGATGTTTAAGTGAATTCCCCGTTTAAAATCGTATTTTTCGTCTCCTTCACCAATAATATTAGCGTTGCGCACTTTATGTCGTAGTTTATGGGGCCCAATTTTTTGAAACAGTGGTTATCTTGATTCTGGCAGTTAATGGGGCATATGAGCGCATTAGAATTCTCGTGGTATCTGGTTCCCTAGTCTTTTATCTCATCTTCAGCTCTTAGGCGTGTGCATTGTCTGCATATCAAGTCGAGCTATTTGTATTAGCTCACGTTCCTCTGCGACCGCCAAAAGGTCAGGTTTCGTGTTCATTGCCATCCATACATGCGTCATCCCCTGGTCTCATTCCCGTAGCTATCCGAGGTAAAGAATTAACTCCCAACTGTCCCTCTACCATACCATATTTTCGGAATATTTTCTCAGCTGCGTCTGGCAGATCCGGAAGTCTTATAGCCAGGGCAAAATGCTGTTGATTATGGATTTGTTCCCTTGGATTCTTCTTAGTGGGCGGTTATCATTTCTTGAAACTCACTTGTTTGTAATTCATTCAATATTTGGGTGGATAATAATGGGAAATATTCCAGCCATCTCGCCATAACATTTCATTCACTATCTGGGATAGGTACGAGATGCATAAACTCACAATCAGTGGTGTATCTGTGCTTTGTGCAGCCCGGGACGGTCTGTCAATAGCCGCCATCCACTTGGGAAATACACAATACACACCCAACCTATTCAGTTGCACTTTGAAAATGAAGTTTAAGAAATAATAATTGTTCGTTTTATTTACTAATTGAAATACAAAATAAAAAGTCGTATTACTTGCTAACTCCCTGGATAGTTGAGAATGTTACTCTTCTTAAAATTAACAAAGAGTAAAAATAGTTTTTTAATGCCAAGAAATGCCGTCCGGGACGGACCATCTCCACTGCTCACCTCTAGCTAAGCGTCTCAATAAGGAGAAAACGAGGTGGTGGATGTGAAATTCGAGACTTGATTCGTACTCGAGGATATAAATCGTCGGTGCTTCGAAATAAAAAAAATCATCGTACGTCCGCCGTTGATATGAAGTTGCATCACCGGTTAGGAATATTGGATGCATTTGCGAAAATTTACTAATCATTCTAATTTTGGTCTCCTGCACGTCTGTTTTAAATCCGACTCGGTATATTTCTGCTATAGATATTGAATTCAATCCTTTTTCCGTTGATTAAATTAGTAAACAGCAATTCGTATAGTGTATTGACTCTAAAAGTTTGATAAAACTTTAAAGATCCATTTACTGCGTTTCTCGAAGACCGAAGATGGATTTTCCCCCTCCGTAGGGGCTATTTACGTGATTAGGTGGGATTAAAGTATTTCCTAAGTAATTAAAGAAGAGATAAATTGACAAGTAAATCAAAGATTAATCCAAATTGCCAATAGAAGCAAAGAAAATAGACTCCTGTGCATGCCAACCATCGATTTTTTCCTATGCATGCAGTTTGGTCATCCAGGGGACCATCCACTGTCCTGCTGAGCTGTCAATTTGGATTAATTTTTAATTTAATATTCTAGGTAGTTTTTTGGATAGGAGGATTGAGCTTTTCTTAAAACTTCCTACTTTGAGGCACATAGGGTGTCGGAAATCATCTTCCGCAAGATTTTACTTAAATTTGAGATTGTATTTGTATCACTTTTTGCATTGTCGTCGGACGAACGATCTTAGTTCGTTGCTTCGAAAACAGTGCATAGATTATTTAATTGATAATAGCCCCCAGGACGCGATCATGTATATTTTAGGTTTATTACCTGAGAGTAAGAGTGAGAGTATATATATTATCTAGTATTCATGGCCACGGCCATGAATATAGGTACTGGATGGCAATCTTCCACCAGGGGGTGCTGCCAAACCATTCTGCACGCCTCGGAAAAGTCGACAGTGCAGATAGCAGTGCCGCCATTAACGAGCAATGGCTAATGATAAAAGGTGGCGATTCATACGAAGAAATCCTCCACAATTGCGGTCCGGTTTCCGCCTAACTATCATTATTCACACCCTGATTTAGGGAAAAGACTACCTACTATTTATTTTTTATTTATTTATTTTCAAGAACCACCGAAAACAGGTCTAATTGGCCTTTATATCGGGGTATTAACATTTAACATGATTAACATTTAACACACACAACCGTGCCCTGGAGGGTGAAAAAGTCTCCCCAGGCGGGACTCGAACCCGCGACCTTTGGGTTGGCTGGCGAGGACGTTACCCCACCGCCACCGAGGCCATCTAAAAGTGACAGGTTGTAACAAAATATCGCAATTAGAACCACATTGCAACGGTACCCTATAATAAACTACGTATTTTATTTTAATGTCGCCTGTTTCGACCAAATATCATGATGTGAAATCATTACACAAATGCCATAGAAGTTTGTTATGGTCCACATAATTTTTCCACAAAAAGGGAGGAATCAGGCGAGATGTTGTGGAATATGAACATAATAAGAACTAAGATATTACAATTTTCCACAGATAAAGTTGTAATCGACCCGGGTTTCGATGCACTGCATCATCATCACGTGATGATGATGCAATGCATCGATATCTCTACTTTAAATAAGTCACAACTACTGCAGGTGTCTTTCCTTGGGTAGCCAAAGAAAATGTTAAAATTCTTATACTATTTCACTATTGCCTTATGACCTTGGCAGCTAAAAACTTTGGTTTAGCTTCGTAAAGAGCCATTTTTATTTCTTTCCTGAAGGTCTTCCTCTCACTTGTGTTTAAAATGCCAAGACTAATACACTTTTTTTCGCTACTCAGGACTAGTTAAAAAGGTATTGTCATGGACAGTAGAGTAGTTTCAATTTTTGAAAGTTGAAGTTAATGCTTTGTGATACTAACTAAAACACAAAATAACAAGACTATGAGAATACTATGTCGTGTAAGATCTACGGCATCGGGCTGTTGGTTCCCCGGAGGATGGAAGGGAACGTTCAGGAAAAACTCCGTAGTCCTGGTTAACAACACGTTTATTCAACTTACTCCCAGTACATCATAACTCCAACTGCCAAGAGTGCGCGTCTCATCTCCCCCACACCGCGTACCCTGACCACGTAACCCTAGCCCATTGGCTGTACAAGTCGTCATAGTTAAGGATGCAAAGTCTACTTTACCTTACATGGACAGGCAGGAGAGCAAGAGGCGGCTGGAAACGGGTGGAATGTGGGAGGGGAAACTGCAACGCTAGGGTAAACTAGAGGGAAGGCAGGACGTGGGAAAGGATACCGCTTAACGGTGTCTAACCGCCTCTTACATCCACTCTCCCCTGCCAAATTAAAATTTGACACAGGACAATTTTCACTGCAGCATAGAACATATCACTCGACAGTTTCATAATGCACCCAAGAATGAATTTAAAATATACAACAACATACTAATCAAATACCAGAAACCCAAAATATAACAATTAGTAGCAAAATCAACACATATTCACTAAACACTTCGGAACGTCCACAGTCTTCAAAAGAGATCACCACAAACGAAAAACGCAAAGTGACAACCCCACCAGTACACAAATAAACTGAAACACTAGCATAATTCGGGCCGTTCGCCCAGGAGTGCTACTCCTTATGCCCGATATGAACGGGAAATCCCCTCGGCTCGCATCGGAGGGGGGACTTCCTCTGACGCTTCCGTAGGGAACGTGGCTCCAGGTGCGATTAGAAACCAATGTTTAAAAAAATAACAAATACGCACCCCAAAGTCATATCACCACAAAAGACTCACTATACCACTATACTCAAAATACCACAGCTGTGCCAGAGGCACCAGCAATGTCATAAAATTTCAAACTCCTTCTCATTCGAATCAACATTCATCATTTCATACTCTGAATTCATTTCCATTTATACACATAATTACTAAGTCGCCAAAACTCATGGCTACATAGAAATGAAAACACAAATATTCAACCACAATGCTCTATGGCACAAATCATTCCCATCATAAACCACGTTATTCATCTCACCCATGCAATTGCGAAGGGTGCGCCAATTATTTCCTCGAAATCTCTACGTAGCCTGATGACTGGGCTTCGCTTCCCTCTGTAGTGACCCTTACATTCCTAGCGTCGACAACTCGCGGGCTACGTTCCCTTTTTACCGCACTCCAGCATTTATCAGAAAGCCACCTGCGCTTCCAAATTAGGACCAACCCGCAAACCACAATTACCCCAACTACCGGGCCAATGTGTAATGGCTCAACCCGCGGCGGGTTGAATTTGCCTAATTCATTCATTTTATCTACCCACCTAGTAAACTCTACCGGTCCCCCTGACCACTTCAAATCGCGCTCCAATTCTCTCCTCAATTCTGCAAATCTTGTTCCGTTTCCTGAACTCAAGGACACCCATCCCCATTGGGCCATTTCCACCTCAGGCAATACTATTTCGATTACTTTCCCCTTGACCACGCCTTGCCCGTGCTAACTTGACATCAGCTTAAATTCATCACCAATAACATCACAGTTGCTGACGTTGGTTAATATTCCACTGCCCTCCAGGCGCGTAACCTTCGGTCTACCCCTTGTTACTCCATCCCGACATACTAGAATAACATGCGTAGGTAACGGCACTGCAAAAAGCCAGCCCAGGGAGACCCTTTCAAATTTAGCGGAAGTCAGACTCACTATCTCTCTGCGACATTCTGTTGTCTCTCTTCCCATTAATAACTGATACTCGCAGCTGCCCTGCGGTCCTGTTCCCAACGAGAACTTCGCCAGTCACGCATACAGGGGACCCTCTCTAAAGAGCGTTTCACATTAAGTTGACAGTATGGGCTCTTATGGAGATTCAATTCCCATGTAAATATCCATAAGGCCTGAGGTGCGACGTTTCCAATGACAGCAGGGAAATGAATGTGATGCTATGCAATATATAAAGACATGTTCTGAAGCAGAAAAAGATCCTACATTTAGTGGTGGCAATAACTAATCGATTTAGTTTAAAACAAATGTTATAAAAAATACTTCCTTGAATTTCCTTTGGTAACGGAGCGCTTCTGATTTCATCTTCCTCACCCAGTTGCAGAAAAACGGTTCGCAGTATGACGTTAAAACTGATACAAAAGGTTTTTCATACGTCAGGGTGTCCGGCGCCCTGGAAAACCTTGAAAACCGGGAATACTCAGGGAAATATTTTGTCCTGGAAAACTCGGGGAATTTTTTCCATTTTTCCGAAAAACCCTGGAAAATGCTCGGCAGCCGATTTCCATGAAGGCAGAGAGAGAGAGAGAGAGAGGTTTAACCAGCGCCTTTGCTTGCATTATGCTCGGCTCAGCGTAGCCTTGCGCTCCCTGTTCATTTCATAGTCTTTTCGTAGCTGTGCATCCACCCGCAGCCTATGCTTCGGCACCCCACCACCCTTACAGTACAGTAGCCCTCTCCATTCGCGCAGTCCGCAGATTGTATAACAAGGCAAATTCTACACGGAATAATTCCGATGTAAAATGGCCACTAGGAATGGAGGAGCGGAAATACATTTTTCTGTCACTGCGTGTTGAAATCACGGCTCTCGGGTTCGAGTCCAACTTACATTCCTAGCGTCGACAACTCGCGGGCTACGTTCCCTTTTTACCGCACTCCAGCATTTATCAGAAAGCCACCTGCGCTTCCAAATTAGGACCAACCCGCAAACCACAATTACCCCAACTACCGGGCCAATGTGTAACCACGGCTCGAGTCGAGTTCGGGCTGCTGTACAGGGGCAACCCCAGCTAATTATAATTCGTGTATTGTCCAACAAATACAATTTTGTTCTAATTGAATTCTTTCGCGAAATTTCGGATAATTGTAAAATGACTTTCCTGATTGCTTCCAATAATGGCGAAATGATTTGTCAATGTTGATTGTGAAATTACATTTAAGACATTGATGAATTATTTCAATGAGTTCGTTGGAGATATTTGAAAAAGACGGACGTTATGAATCGGGGTACCGTCGGAAAGCCAACTAGCCTCGCTGGGCACAATCTAGCATCCCTTTCTTCTTCCCTCCTTTAATTAATTTCGGAATAACGCTGGACATCTAGGCGCCGCGATATCAGAGGGCCGTGATATCGGAGCGGACGCTTCCGAATCATGGCGCAGCGTGTCCTTTGATATCATGGCGCCTAGATGTCTAGCGCTATTCCGAAATTAATTAAAGAAGGGAAGAAGAAGGGGATGTATGACTGTGCCCGGCGAGGCTAGTCGGGCTAGTCGGCTTTACAGCAGCAAAGAGGCAAGATCCTCCTTTAAAGCATCGGTTTCCGGGCCGCTCTTCAAACTTTGTAGTCCTAGAATGCAACATTTTTAAGATCGTGTGTGAATCGCTTCGTCACGTTGAGGTTGCAACACTTTCGTAATTTCACTCGCACGGCGCATGCGATAGATTTGTGTTCTGTGATCATAAATAAGCTGTGAAGATAACGTGCATCGGATCAGGAGAAGTTGACTTGGTAGTTTACGTCTTCTGAAATGTAAGTATTTCTTTGTTTGCTAACACGTTGTAGTTTTTACAGAGACGTGTCAATTTAGAGAAGGTATTGTGAAACTCGCGGCGTATGTATTCTGATTCATTAAAACCGTATTTAATTCATTGTAAGCTGATCTTGATTTTTACAATTACTTGTTTTTAGATATTGCCACTCGGCTTAGAATCGGTGTCAAAAAGGTAGGAATTGGATTAATGTCTGATAACTACATTACAATTGGAGATACCCAAGAATTTCAAGAGAAAGGGATATAAATAAATAAATTTTATGGCACGGTGGTAGTTCTGATTTGTCTTATGTAAGCTTTTGAAGAAGAGTATTTTTACACCCACTTAAAAAATTTATTTTCCCCTTATTAAACGTATGTATTCGCATTCTGAGATTTCTGATGGGAGATTTAAAGATGGAATGCTTTTGGAACGATGGGTTTTTCCGTCGCGCGAGTCGGAATTCGATCCTCAAATCCGTGGGATCGTTACATATCACATCGCGTGAAATGTTTTCCTGGATTTGGGGAGAATGGCGTTAGCTAGGAGGCGGACGAAGTGGAGACTGGTATAGAGGCAACATGCAGCGCGTTTCCTGCTCAAAAAGACTGTTTTAGGTACTAAACAATAATTTATATTTTGACTCTGAACTATAGGGGGAAGAGTAGGTAGTACCTACTGTCGGAAAGACTGTAACTACCGGAAACAGTTACCGTTAATTATACAGAACTGAACATATTAATGAATTAAAAGTAATTATAGCTATATTATTATTGTAACGTTAGAATTATAGTTACTGCGAGTCATTCATGCTTCCTTGTTAATTTTTTCGTCTTGTCTTGCTTTAATTAGTTTTTCCAATCAGCGACGGCAATTTCCATAAAATTTGTTGCCCGGACATTGGTTCATTGAGCTGCTCATTCTCTGAAGTTGCTACGCGATCACTAAACATTTTTAAACGGGGAAACTCAATGTAAATTACTATGTATAAAATTATGAAAAAAATATCGTGAAGAGGGGCATGCAAAGGAACTATTAAAGTCAAGGGTGACCCGGGGGATCCTGGACTTTGGGACATGGGGCTTACATACCATTCATGGTGCCTTGAAGACAGGTTGCATTAGTGCTGGCTGGAACTTAGTCCAATATCTGAGAGCTGTATGTAATCTATCAAAAAATGTTCCTTCTCGGCGAGCTGATTTTACCAACATTACGGGTACCTCCGTTTTCCCGCTGAAGTTTTGTGCCGTGCGGTGGGTCGAAAATAAAATAGTGGCAGCCAGGGAACAACAAATCTTACCAGCTGTTGAAGCATGTGTAGAGGAAGTGGAAAGGGTAAAGAAGGAACAGAGGGAGGTAAAACCAAAACCAAAGCTTACAATTGGAATACCTAATAGTAACAGATACCAGGTAGTGCGTGAGTGTTTGAGGTGCAAGATGCTGAGAGCTCGTCTCGCCGTCTTTGAGACTATGGCTGCTATAGTTGAGCCGTTTCTAACGAAATTTCAGTCGTATATCCCGTTAGTTCCTTTTCTTTATACTTCCCTCCAATCTCTTATCAAAGATTTGATGGGTAAATTTGTGGTACCTGAAGTCATGAAGAGTCAGACAATCTTCCAAATAGATCTGACTGACAATGGTAATCTTCTGCTACCTCAGAAAGTTGACATTGGTTAAGGAACCAAGAAAGCTCTGGGTCAGTGTAAGGTTACCAAGAAGGATATCTTAGTGTTTCGGCATGTATGCCGAACATTTATGAAGAGTATGGTGTTGAAAATTCTCAATAAATCGCCCCTGGCTTATTCCTTCACAAAGGCTATTACATGTTTGGATCCGAGAGTGGCAATCGACACCGAAGTTGCCAAGAGACGTGTAGGCTCAGCGTTGCTTCATCTTACAGAATGGCGGCTATGATGCTGATGCTATTGATAAAGAATTCAAGAACCTTTTGGAGATTAGGTCAGTGAAGGACATGCTCAAAGAGTTTGACGAAGATCGTGATCGTCTTGACCAATTCTGGTTGAAATCTATTGGAGAAAAAAGTGGATATTACAATTTAAAGAGATTTATTAAACTTGTCTGTATTATATTCCATGGCAATGCCAGCCTTGAGAGAGGTTTCTCTGATAACTCCTTACTTCTTGTTGAAAATTTAACTGAAGCCTCTCTGGTTGCTCTTCGTACCATTCACGATGCGATCAGGGTGGCGGAGGATGTTAGATCCGTACCTATAACCAAGCAATTAATTCACAGTTTCCGAAATTCTCATGCAAAGTGCAGTGAAGCTTTAGCGGAGAATAGGAAAGGTGATAAGTCTCAAAGGAAAATTTATAAGAAATAGATACTGCAAAAGGTTCAAGAGCTGCATAATTCTTTTTTTCAAAAGCCGAGAAATTTGTTGTTGAATTTGAATCGGAAATGCACTCATTAAAAAAATTACACCAGTATCTTCTTTTATTTTGAAGTTCTTTATCAAACTAGTCTTATTCTTATATATTATTGTGTTCAAACATGACTCAAATTTTGTTGTCAGTTAACTTTTTTTGTTTATTTGTTTGATGAAATAAAATCTGTAATACTCCACATTCCTTGTATACTCTATTATTTAACTCCAAGTAGGTACCTACATTTTTAGTGTTGACAGAATATGACGATTTTATTAGAAATTCATTAAAAATATGTTAGAAACGAAGTGCAACAAGACCCTGGAAAATGCGAAAATTAGCCTGGAAAACCTGGAAAACTCAGGGAAAAAAGAAATTGAGATTCACCGGACACCCTGTACGTTTACCACCATAACGGTTAGCTGTAATTTTTTTAAACTGAGTTTCATCGTTGTTGTATTCATTTAAATATCTTTTGGACAAAATATTTTGAATTTTGCAAGGTTAAAAGCGGTCGCCTACTAACTTTCGTTTTATTTGTTAAACTTTGTATTTGTTTTTGGTGAAAGAATCGTAACTCTATCTCGATTTCAAAGGGAGCTATGAATTTTTGATGTCGCCAAATATTTTCGACGCGCCATAATTCCGCCGCTCGTTCTGTCCTGCCAGCTAACCTATCGCGTGGAAGGGAGATTCTTGGTCGGAGAATGAGCTTCATACTTTAATTACTCTTGCTTCTTTGCTATCAAAGATATCGTTTTTGTATGACATTAAGTTTAGTCAGTAGTAATATATTTAATTAGAATATACTAGTTTCAAGAACTTGACTGATGAAAATACGTTAACATTGAAGCATTCAGCAAAAATCTTTGACAGCCAAGAAAGGAGAGGTGAGTCTTACGTTCCTTTCGGCGGAAAATGCTAATGAATTCGTACGAGGGATGTTCTTATCCAGTGTATGGCCTTTGACTGAGTGTATATTGGGCATTTATAGAAGTTCCGTTAAGAAGATGCCATAAAACATCTGCATGAGAAGCGACCCGTTGGTGTAAGGGACCGGGGAAAGAATGGACGAAGGGTTTAGTTTCTCATCAGATTTCTATGCGTGAACAAGTGGTGTGTGGTGTGCAGAATAGTTCAACAGCACTGTGGAGTATCTTCCAGATCAATTTATTTCCAACAGTGTGCTATCGCCATATCCGAAACTAAGAGGAAAGGGGAGAAGTTGAGAAGCCGTGAAAGAGAAATGGTGTTTAATGTGTTCGAATATTTCAACAAATCGCTCAATGTTGCTGAAGCCTGTAAAGATACTTCGAAAGACACTGGGTGCTCACAGTGTACTATCTACAGGGTAAGAAAGGAAGCATCCCGCGGTGCATTGGATACTCCTTCGAAAACGAAAAAAATAAACAACCGTGTAAGAATGCGAGATCAGTGATGTATGATGATTTCGTAAGATCGGGAGTTCGCAGGAAAGTTCATGAATCATTCATGAAAAATTTTCCCCCAACTCTAAAAACAATTCTAAACTCCGTTGATAAACAAAAGGATCTACCTAATTTCAAGAGGGCCACGTAATACCGTCTTGTTGTTGACATTGGCTTCGTATACAAACGCCGGGGCAGACGAAGCATGCTTATTGAAAGAGACAATATTATTCGTTGGCTTCATAATTATTTCAGACCGTTGAAAAAATGTGAGTTTACCGTGAATGAAGGGAGATTGTGTACACAGACGAGACGTGGATCAATGTTGGACAGACGATAAACTTGGCTTGGCGCGATAAAGAAATAAAAACACTTAATAAATACGTTTGTTGCTTAATCACTGAACCAAAATAATAAATAAGTTTGTTGGTAAATCACTGAATCGAAAGACAATTACAATTGGTAACAGGTAATTGAGAAAACCCGAAAATGTTTCATGCTAGAATCATTTTCAAGAATGGAATTTCGGATGTGGGTATAGGGATATTTCGGCATTTCTTTGTTCGTTTGGATCGCTTGGCGTCTTCTCCTACTTCCCAGATTTATGGCACCCTCAAAGGTTTGGGAGGGAGGTTTGGTCTTAATTAATTGGGTTGGGTTGGGATTTAAGTTGCTGCTCCAGATCACCCGCAGCGCCTATTCCCGCGCAGTTAAATTAAACTGCAGTAGTTGTACTTTCCACTGTACTGCATTATTATCACATTAAAATTTATGATGATAAGAAAACAGGAAAAAAGATTTGCTCAAATGAGAAATTCGAAATAACTACAAAATATGATGAACAAGCCGCAATAAGAGATAATTATTTTTTATTTCCCTTACTCAAGGGTCCCAGAAGCGCTGACACTTGAAGTCCCCCACCGTGACCCCTTCCAACCATTTAGTGCCTCGAGCAAAAAGGGGAGAGTTGACATCACTGGTGACCTTTGCCATAAGTTTTTCTCCCCCACAAATCTCTCGTGGCATTATCGGAAAGTTTTTTCTTATTCAGGCATGGCAATGCCCCACATTTCCTCAGCATTCTCCTAAAAATCCTTCCAAAACCTTCATATTTACGTAAACACCTGTACTTTCGAAACCCATGGCATTAATTATGCTGTAAATAATCGACACGCGAGGTGAATGAAACTTATAATGGAGCGTTAAGAATTAAAAAAATTCCATTTCATTAGTCAGCTTATATACGTAACTTACATTTAAAAAATACGGGATTTTGAAAACAAAATATTTACTTTATATTCCGGTAATTCATGTAACCTTTACATAGCAAAATTTCATCTCCATGAGTCTTATGTGCAAAATTAAACACTTCTTTGAAGCTAAATAATTTTGGCGTGGAGTTATAAATGGTTTCCAATGTTGTCAGGATGCCACACACGGAGCGGAAGCTTGGCAACAGCGTTCTCCATAAGACCCATACTGTCAACTAAATGTGATACGCGCAAAACAGCCGTCCATTTCTCCTTCCTTAAGCACTACGTACAGCGTCCTATCTGCGTTAATCAGCATTTTGTTTCCCACTTTCCACATACTAAACACATGATGGTTTGGGAACCACACCGGCACTGCCCGAATGTCATAGCTCTCCTCAAATACGCTATCCTCGCTTCTTAAAGGTATTTCAACTATGAGCCGTAATTGATCACCAACAATGACGACGGATGCCTTCGCAGCGTCGTAGTATTTGTAAAGAGATTCGTGAACGCAGGGCGCTATCATATGCAACGGAGGTCTTATACTATCCCTAATTTCTCTCAATATTTCTAAGTACTTTCCGGGGTTTATTAACGTGCTACTTAGATGGTTATACACACTGTTTTCTAAAGCAATTCTAATAGCTACCATAACAATCCTGGTGTTCACTAATACGTGGCCAATTTTCCTAAGCGTCTCCTCCCTTACGATATCTTTCTTAAGTCCACTTGTGGCATTTATGACCCTCTAAAGTGTCTTTCTATTGTCATTATCGACCGTTATTAGTTCTGTGACCAGGCTGCGTAAAATATAGTGTTATTAGTTATTCGCCTCTCAAAACCCGCCATCACGCTCAGCTGATGTGCTACTTCTGTTTTGATACCCCCACCCTCCAATTATAACTTTCCTACCCTCTCGTTGATACTGTGAAAATCGCCAGCGTCCGGCGCGCCGGCACGGCACGCCGCGCCGCGGCGCGGCGTGCCGAATAACGCCTACTGATTTTCTCCCCCACGTCAACCAACCCTCGCCGTAATCTCTGATTTTCAGTCAAATCCACCAATATCTCCATCTCCTCTCGCATGCGATGATATTCTCCAAACATCCTCTCTAAAGCTAGATTATACCCTCTGCCCAGGCTTCCTTTCTCGTCCACAGCTTTCTTTTCCTTACCCTATCGAATATTTGACGTATTAGCTTATATTCATGATTCATCTCTCTTGGGTCGAAATTAATCACTACCACCCAGGTATGTTCCGTCAACACGACGTCCTGTTGTCTGTCAAAAACTACTCCGCTCTTCAGTTCCACCACATCTTGCCCTTTCACCGATTCCACCATCATAATGAAAACACACAACACCCACACAACCCACACCACAGTGCGATTTTCTCCTCTTCTTCCGTTCATGACACCGGCATCCCTCTAGGGCGGAGGAAGTAGCGAGGGGGGTACGGGAGTGGAGTCACACGGCGTGAACGCGACGGGGGCCGAAGGGGGTAGGGGAACCGCTGGGGGAGGGGCGGCGGGAACGAAGCGGGCCCGCCTCGCGGCCTCCACTCTGGTTCTTCGTCCTTTATCTCCTCAACTTCCTCTCCGCTCTCCTCAGCGTCCTCCCACTCACCCTCGGCAGCTCCCCCTTCGCCGGTGGTCACGCCTTCGCTCCCATCAGCCTCCTCATCCTCTTCGATGGGCGTCTCGGAGTGGATGCCGGCCGCTCGGCGTGGGGATTGTCTGCGCCGAGCTGTCTGTCTCTCCGATAAGGGTGTTGCAGCCTCCCTACCCGCTCTCTCGCTCCCTCCGGAATGCTGAGGACTTTCCCAGAAATGGGAATCTCCTTCTGTCCACTCTACAGTGAGCGAAGTGGGCTGCTTCCTGGGTCTCCCCCTCCGTCTCTAACTGGTGGCCCCTGCAACTGCGGGAGAGAGAAGTCCAAAATTGCTGGGATGGGGCTTTACTCTATTTCTATGGACAATTAACGTTCTATGGGTGAGTTGCAGCATTAAATTTACGGGGGGAAGGACTTCCAAGACTCGGTACGGTCCCTTCCATGGCCGGTGGAATTTCTTACCTACCCCGGTCTTCACGCAGGGGTCGCTTAAGTAGTCTAAATCCCCCACCGAATACTTTCTATCGCCTCCCAAATTTCCCAATTTTCCGAATTGTATTTTATCAAAGCCGCACCTATAATATTCGAGAGTTTGAAGATCCAACGCGAAGAAATGAACTGGGCAGATTCGATATCCTTGGAATTAATAAAATAATCTGTTGACTGAGCATGTTAAATAAAAGACTTTGTACTATTCCACAATATGATGTTCAGTGCAACTAAATTCCACCAAGTATCGCTTGCCTCCATTGACATTAATCTGTTGACGTTACGCAAAGTAAACAAATACTCTAACTACAGCAATAGCAATAAAATACAACAGTAAATATAGGTGCATTTTCAAACGAGGAGCGATTGATTGGCAAACATGATAAAGAAATCACTGACTAGCAAACACTTGAATGTGCTTCTCCGATAGTGTGTACGCAAACGACGACTAGTATCCAAAGTCTGGGTGACGTAATCGTACATCACAGGGAAATAATCAATGCCTCCCAATGAAATTAAAACATATCCTCAAATTCAAAATCTTATGCGGACAACGTTGGACTACCTGGTAATGATTATCACGGCCGTGGTTACATGCAGTTGACCTGAGGCACCAATTACAAGGCAGCCGAAGAGAGTCTTGGCATGGAAGATGCTTAGGGTTTTGAAGCAGTCATTAATTTGCTTGAAATTAATGATGTAATTTGATATTCAACGTCTAATTACTCGGTCCTGACAGCAACGGCCCTATTCCTGGACATGGAGAGGGCTTTCGACAACGTGTGGCACGTCGGTCTCATGAGCAAACTGCCAAGGACTCTCGGTGTTTCACTGAGTCTATTAAGACTCATCAACAGCTTCCTTCGGGATCGCCTGGCCAAGATTCACGATGGCAACCGTCTCTCCGACACTTTCCACCTGAGATCGGGCGTCCCCCAGGGGACTGTGCTTTCCCCGATCCTCTTTAACCTGTTCTGTTGGGACATGCCGGTAAGAGACTTGTGTCACGCTTGCGCAATACGCCGACGACACCGCGCTATGGTGCACCGGGATGACTCCGGAGGCAGCCGCGACGAAACTGCAAAAGGCTACGGGGGAATTGGAGGAATGATTCCGCCAATGGCGTCTCCGGCCAAATGCAGAGAAGTCGCAGCTCCTCCTGACAAAGCTTATGTGCCGATCAACCGGAAACACACCAAGGATCCGCATCAACCTGTGGGGTAAACGAATAGCAGATGCCCCAACGGCTAAGTATCTCGGTGTCACTATCGGGAGAAATTTTACCTTCAGTTAATACGTCGCGGAGACAAGAAACAAATGTAGCAGGCGCAGCAACCTCATCCGAGCAGTCCGAGCTGGCGGAAGAGGAGCCATTCAATACGGACTACTCCTCTACCAAGCCTTCGTAAGACCCTTAATGGAATACACGGCAATTGCCATTCTACTATACGGGAACTGCCTTCAGCCTTTAGCCAAACTCGAGAGGACGGTGCTGCGCCAGCTCTTCCACCAACACCCTCATACACCACGAACTGAAGTCTACCGAGTGTCTCAAGTTGAACCCTTGATCCACAGGCTATGCGGACTCCGCTGCCGGGCGGCCAACAGGCTGCAATAATCCAACCCGGAACTACTGCAGGACATCTACGATTTCATGTTTTCCGATCTTTCAACTCCCGGCTGTTCCCATGTCTTCCCACTAATCGAAAAGTTCTTCGCAAATTCCGCCATGTTTCACCTCTTCTATATTCCTCCCATCCTACATAATTCTTCCTATCAATCGAAACGTATTCTGCGCCACTGTCAACTTGGTTCGCTACCACTTTACAGCAGTTCCTTCCCGAGGGACCAAATTCCATTCCCACGGGGAGCAGAGCTTTCTCTATGGAATCCCGATACCACGGTTGATTTGGTGCCACGTGGAAAGTACTTCAAATACATTTCTCCTTCCGTCGGATAGGACGTTTAACTGAGGACCTACGCCCTTTCGTTAAGAGCTGGCTAATGCCTTCACCGGGTTTCTACCTACTCTTCTGTCATTCCCCATCATTCTCATCACTAAATACTTTTTTTGTAATTTAAATAACTGGTAAATTTTTGTTAAAAATCTGTATTTAAATGTAAAATGTATTCTTCCAAGACAAATGTATTTAATTAAACAAAAATATTATTTAAAGTATATAGTTTAAATGATTAAATACTTTTCCTGTAGCAATACGTCATAGACATAATTTTAAAATGCCACTTTTGGTCCTGTACGTTCCATGATAATACAATATCCTCACTATGATAAATTTAACACATTTTTAACTCAAATAATTCAAAAGGAACAATGATAGTGGAACCACTAAAAAGATTATGTTTATTTTTTTTATACTTATAGGCGTGATGTGGAATAAATTTAATTTTTCGTTTGCCTTTAATCGTTGTCCCGTCGCTTACCAACAATGAGGTTATCAGAGCAAAAAAGTATTTAACAAAATAAATTAAATAATTTACGAATTTTTTTATTCTAAATATAATTTAACTACATTCGTCCAGGAACTTCCAAAAAAGTAATCAGATAGTTAATAAAAACGCTCATATTTAAATATTATTTAAGGTCATATTATATTTCAATTAGGACAAGTGTGTTCGCCATTTATATCTTCCCACTAACCCTTGATGGCTAGTATGAACTCAGCTGTCGGTCACCTAACCGATTGACCATCCAATCAAACTAATTTTCTGTCTCAATCTCTCTATTGCTGAAAGTTCACCCCGATTCACTCTCAATAATGTATTCTCATGACTGAAGACTTAATGACTGCCTGTTTGTTAGTATCATAGAGTAAGAAATATTCGAATTCTGTCTCTTGATTTCTTTAAATTATCGCTTCAGATTCGCTTTTCGCCAAGCCTCGTTTTTTTGAGCTAATCTGCTCGCAGAACATTAAGGGCGTGGCTTTGAAATGAAATTTTTCGTGTATGGTACACTTTTTTTTAGATTATCTCTAGTTCCCCACGAAAACGTTACGCAGTAAGATCAATTGAGAAATGGCCTCGAAGTCCGTGCTGAGTTCTCGGTAGATTACCTAATCATAAGCAAACAATCCATTCTTACTCCCCATCGAAGCGAAAAAAGGCAAGATAACTTGGTAATGTATGTACTTTCGCCCTCACTTCTTAGTATAATACTTAATATCAATTGAGATATCACAACCCATCACTGCTGCATATGTTGGTTTTTCTTATAAGCTTTGAAAACTTTACGCAGTAAGATCAATTGAGAAATGGCCTCGAAGTCCGTGCTGAGTTCTCGGTAGATCACCTTATCATAAGCAAACAATCCATTCTTACTCCCCATCGAAGCGAAAAAAGGCAAGATAACTCGGTAATTTATGTACTTTCGCCCTAACTTCTTAGTATAATACTTCATATCATTTGAGATATCACAACCCATCACCTGCGCATATATTGTTTTTCCTTACAAGCTTTGAAGAGCGTATCTTAAACGTAAACATGCGATCTTGCATAAAATACTAGGACATGAAAACTGTTTAAATTTCGTATCCTAATTCGCCGAACATAAATACGTTCTATACTTCGTCTTTCATTGTCCCTCTTCGAATTCTTTTAAAGCCCGTACTATACTACAATATTCGCTTATCAATAGGGAATGTTAATTCGCCCTCAGTTCAGTTATACTTTCCATACTAAAGGCCGTTTTACACGAGACATTTATTCGTACAATCTATCGTACGAACGTATGTACAGCCAAGTGTGCAAGAAAATATTGTACGAACGACTGAATCAGGCAGAATATCGCTTTACACGATGAGTGCAAACGCACAATTTTCCGTGCAATTTAGCGGAATAAATCGATCGGAATTCGCGAGTGTTTTGTTTATCATGTTTATGTTTCACTCGTGAACATATGTTTCACTCACGTATTTGACACCTTGAAAAGCTGACCTCGACTCGACCATCTGCATACTGATAATTCTCCCGGTTTAGACAAAGCTCTCTTGGACTCTTCTCTCTGGCTTTATATTCCACCTTTGCATCGTTTCGTTTTTTCTCATCTGGATTTTAGTGCAACAAGTCATTGACGTTTCTCGCGGGATCTCCACTCTTGATAGACAAAATTTGTGAGTTTATTATGTGTGTGTAACAAAGAGTTATTATCAAGTGGTATAGCGGAACACGGGACCCATTTTTTTAGTCCCTCCAAATTTCCCTTCCTTGTATTTGTACCAATGTTTTAATGTATTTTTTTACGATTTCGTAACTTGCTAAACAGCAGAAATAAAATAATTATTAATAAATCACGCGGGATATCAAGAACTCTACTTGAGGACGTGACCAGTCATAAATTTGGGGGAATAAAATAATTTTAAACCCAAAGATCGCGATTACACTGATAAACCAGAACATCAAATAACACGACGAAATGACGAGGTAAACATTTGAGTAACTTTGAGTAAACTCTTCTCGGGTTCTCCACTGTTTCAAACTATTCATAATTGCCGACGTAATTAATTATTACCTTGAGAATGAGTGATGAGTCGTCTCTCGAAACTTCGACAATTATGAATAGTTTCAACCGGAGGAGAGCCCGAGAAGAGTTTACTTATTAAAGATTATGTACACAGGATAAAAGTTACTCATATTATTCGACGGGAAAGTGTTAATCCTTTTTATAAACTTTATTTTCAATCATATCACAGGCACAGTTTTCGCCATATCTGCGCCATCTGTTGAATAAAACCGGATCGAAATTGTATGACTGTCTGAATGGAATTAGAACAGGTTCTATTTTCCGTTCAGTCATTCATACATTCGCACAAGCGTTCGCACAATTTGCCGCTTTACACGGTACAATTTCTTGATACATGCGTTCGCACGATAGGTTGTACAAAAAATGTACCCTGTAAAACGGCCTTAAGAAAGAAAACACTTGTTTTGAGATTAAGGAAACATGGTTTGCGTAGTGCATGGGTAGTATTGATCCGGGAGTAAGTACCTCCATAAAGTGGAGTTGTAAGTCATATAGTGGAGCTGTAAGCCTCTACTTACTATTGTTTAAATGGTTGATTTACCCCTTCCCTGCCTACTGCCGTCAATCACTTTTATATTAGATTGGCATTCATTTCATCTACGTAATACTCTGCAAGCCAAATCAAGGAGGTGTTGCAGGGGGTGACATTTTACCAACATAGACCATACCCAAATAAGGCTAATGAAACTTCGATCATTAATGCATGACCAATAACCTGAAAATTATTGTCAGGAGGTGATATACATGTGCTACACTATATCCTACGAAAGCTAATGAAATTTTAATGCATAAGCAAATCCTGCTAGTACCACTCACAGAAGGTGATATTTCACCAAAATGCATTGCACACTATGCTACCAAGGATACCAAGGGTGAAATTTTACCAACATAGACCATACCCAAATAAGGCTATTGAAACTTCGATCATTAATGCATGTACAATAACCTGAAAATTATTGTCAGGAGGTGATATACATGTGCTACACTATATCCTACGAAAGCTAATGAAATTTTAATGCATAAGCAAATCCTGCTAGTACCACTCACAGAAGGTGATATTTCACCAAAATGCATTGCACACTATGCTACCAAGGATACCAAGGGTGAAATTTTACCAACATAGACCATACCCAAATAAGGCTATTGAAACTTCGATCATTAATGCATGTACAATAACCTGAAAATTATTGTCAGGAGGTGATATACATGTGCTACACTATATCCTACGAAAGCTAATGAAATTTTTATCCTGCTAGTACCACTGACAGAAGATGATATTTCACCAAAATGCATTGCACACTATGCTACCAAGGATATAGGAACTATGGGAATAAATGTATGTATTTTGAAAAATCGGATCGAAACGCTCTGACTTGCAAATGTTATTTATAAATCATCCATCTTCTTCTTCCAAACACCTTCTCTCCTTCCTCATAATCTCCTCATAAGAATTTGGAATCTGAAGTATTGCAATGCGATCACTGAGTAGGTGCAATACTTTCACAGTATATAGGCATATAGGTATATATAGGTATGATATTAACTTTACGAGGTCACCCGCAAGTGCACATAAGTGCGAAATTGCATAGAGGGAAATCATTCGCTTTGTCCGAACAGGAACCCGAATCCATCAATATAGTGCCGAGTGCTTTAGCCAGTTATGCTACCGAGGTGCCCTCCACACCTGTGCAATTTATAGGCTTTAAATGAACAAGTTCATCAAGATTGCAGGATATATAATGCAACGTAGCCGTCCAAATTGTACGCTAAGCGCCACAGTCCGCTAGTTAAAGTCAAACTTTGACGCTTTGGACTGCTTCGTTGCATTGTATGTCCTACAGTCTTGATCAACTTGTTCATTGAAAGCCTACAAATTTGACAGGGGTGGACGACACCTCGGTAGCTTAACCGGCCCAAGCACTCGGCACAATAGAGGGATTTGGGTTCGTATCCCGTTCGATGCGAATGATTTTCCTTTGTGAAATTTCTAACTTACGAGCGCCTGCGGGTGACCCCTTTAAGTTAATACCGATGCTAGTCCCGTTATCCTTGAAATTCGTGAAAACCTCTGCAACTAACTATGGATGGATTCGACTTAGTTATTTGCTACAATTACAACGTATGTACTATTGTGAACAATACTTCATGAGATTCAATGTCTTACGATATCCGGTTCTCCGCTCTGCGTTTAGTCGTGAGACGTTTGTAAAAGACGTTTCCTACTTAAGTTATAGTGCCTGCCTTAATCCTAATAACATATCTGGTAATTATTTCGAAGCTCGCGGACAACTCCTCGGTAAATGTCCGCGTGATCTGCCTATAATCTCTTCTGATTACTCTACGTCGTGCAGAAAAAGTTTTCGGAATATTGAGAGCGAGAGATTTAATTCACCGGCTGAGCGAATTTTCGGAATCTTCCCACTCAACTGTTTCCACGAATGGCCCAGCAGTCGCTCTCTCGTTATCGCCAACTGCGAGACATCACCGGGCAAACGAATCCAACGTCGAACATGTAGCCACGGAGCGCGAGGTGACTTTCATATGATTTTCACATTAATCAGAGTAGCTCCTGGAAAAGTCACGGGAATTGGAAGTGGGTCTGGAAAACCTGGAAAAGTAATGGGAGATGAGAAATCATTCTGGAAATTTGCTTTTTCTAGTCAAAATCTGTTCGCTTTTAATAAATGAGGTGTACATAATATTTTATAAAAGGTCTTTTGGCGTGTGGACTTGTGGTTTTTGCTTCCTTTTCTGAATGAGGTAGTGCAGCTGTTATTTGGTCATTAGCAATTAATTACGCCCCTGAAATAAACTTTCAGTTCCTATTCTTTGCAATAAGGCTGAGGAAGATGGAATACTGGTTTCTTCTCAGATTTGTACAAGCTATTCGTGGCCCTCATCGTGGTCGATACCTAAGAATAATATGCCATGAGGAAGGAAGCCGATTTTTCCCCAGGGCAATGGTGGAGGCGTTACGTTTTTTGGAAAAGTTCATTCTATCCATGCGTTAATTTGCGGTGCGCCTTGTTTGAAATATTCACTAATTGAAAAATGGATATTTTCGCGGAACGTAGAAATTAGTATTTCAGGCCTGAAAAACCTGTAAAAGCTTTGCAAAGTCATTACCTCTGGTCTTCATAACCTTTATGTTAGACAGTTTATTCTTTTTTCCCATTTATTTAAGACTAAAATTAATCGCGTCTTGAATTACGGAAGTGAGGTCTTCTCTTTTGAGAAAAATAATCCACGCGCCACCTACATCTACGAAATACTATGCATGCCACATCAAGGGTTGTGGTAGGGGGTGAGTTTTCATACACGTATACTACACTATATCCTACGAATGTTAATGAAACTGCGTCATTTAATGCATTTGCGAAACCCTGCTAGTACCTGATGTATGATTTCATGCTTTCCCGGCGAATGATGCTGATAAGTTCTTCTCAGGTTCCCCACGGGGTTAAGCTCTCCATGGTCGCCGACGTTTCGGCAGAAAACTTTCCTGCAAATTCTCCAGAGCCTTGCAAATGGCAGGAAAGTCTTCTGCCGAAACGTCGGTGACCATGGAGAGCTTAACCCCATGGGGAACCCGAGAAGAACTTGCCACCTGCTTGTAACCTGTCACTGGAGGTGAAATATCTCCGAAGAGTTCTGCACACTATGCTACCAATGATATAGAAACCATGGGAATGAATGTATTTTGCAACATCGTATCTAAACGCAAAAAAGGTACAAACGTTGTTTGGGAATCATCCGAGACGTACAGTTAGTACTACATACTTAGCAGATTAAGAAACAAGCATTAGAGAGAAAAATAAAATAATACGCCGTTCTCTAACTATCTACAAACCTAATTTTAAAGTCTTAAAGGCAACTAATATGGTATCTTTCCGTTTGCGGAAGAATGGCATTCTAATCTGTTCATTCTGTAGTCAATCTAACTAAATATTCTGATAAATGTTAAGAACAATGCAGTGAATTAAAAAAAATATTTCCGTTTTGCAAGGCTACGATATGGATAAACTATCTCGGTTTCCCGAAGTTTCAGCAATTAATGATGCATGTCTTTTACATATAAATAGCATATTTGTTCCATTCAAAATGGCCGGATGCACATTTTAATGGGTTCAATGTTCCGCTGTACTATTGTACCGTAAGGCTCTAGGGGTATTAGATTTTTGTGGAGGATAGAGCACTGTGATCAAATCCCCAGCGTAGAGGAGATTTTTCAGTGGAATCCGGATCCTTGATTGGGCGCCTTATGGAGAGAGTTTCAAGTACAGTACTCAGTCCATTGCATGAAACCATTATCCCCTTGGCTTCTTTCGTTAAGGGAAGGCTAGTGCCGATGCCAGTTTTATTTCACGCAAGTAAATGGATCTGAGAAAACGGAAAAATTGCATTGTAATGACTACTACTTCGACTTCAGCAACGTCATTAAATGCGTTCACATCAAGTCGGCTGCTTCGAAATTCGGCGCTCCAGGCATGCGCAGATTACCCGAATAGCCGGTCGGCGCTCAGATAGCACACGTGCTCTATGCCCAAATAAGATTACTGAAACTACGATTATTAATGCACCAACAAAATCCTGCAGATTCTTGTCAGGAGATTATATTTCACCTACATGCTCTACACTATAGGTATGTTACCGATTTCAGAGAACCTATTGCTATTAATGTATTTAGAACCGAAATACGAGGCGTGATAAAAAATAACGGGAATTTTTAAATTTCGTTGGCATTATAATTCCGAGTTTCAATAATTGCATTTATTTGCCATATGATCGTACGGTCAATAAAAAAATACTACCTGGGAGTTATGGGCCGTTTGCCTGAAGCAATCCGACGAAAACTCACAGAATTGTGGCAAAACAACTCCTGAAAATTGCACTACGATAATGCTCCCGCTCACACCTCACTGCTTATTCGTTAGTTTTTGGTAAAAAAACCGTTATTTTGCCTCAGCCGCCGCATTCGCCGGACATGGTCCCCTGTGATTTCTTTATAATCCCGGGGCTGAAGAGAACCATGAAAGTACGACGTTTTGCCACCATTGATGAGATAAAAATAGAATCGCTGATGGAGCTGAACTCCAAGAGACTCCAGAAGTGCTTCCAAGATTGGGAAACCCACTGGCACAAGTGTATTACATCTAAGGGGGATTACTTTGAAGGGTACAAAATTGATATTGATTAATAAATAAATATTCTTTAAGAAAAACTAAAATTCCCATTATTTTTTTATCACACCTCGTGCATGCATAGAAATAAAAGAGTTATGCAGTAAAAATGCAAGAGTTCCTGTTAGTACTCCGTAGCAGATTTAGAAACCGGAATATGGGATCAAATAAACACATTTGATACTCTACCTATCTGCAGATGTTGTTAAAAATCTTATCGGCAGCTATTATGATCTCTTATTATTCCCGCGAAAGTTGTCAATTTAAACCTGTCTGTTTCGCAGTATTTTTGCCTAATTTTATTCTCCACCACAGTATGTTGGGTTTTGTAAAAGTTTATGGTTCTCGTCATACAATCTATCGGCTTGGAACTTTCATAAAAGATAGTCTAAATTTTAATCGACGGTCATTTAACGCTGTAGACTCAGAGGCGAGGCTTGGATTGAATGATAAATTCTGATCAGTCGAGTTTCATTATGCCATGTGGTAAATTATTTTGACTCATTGTCAGCGCTGTAAAGCATCAATAGAACTTATAGAAGCGACAAAATAAAAGAAATCCACTGCCCGACTGATAGTTATAGGTATAGTGAAACTTGGCGGCTCTCGCCAACATAGAGTTTTTAGGTCAGCATGGGAGGATCAAGAATGAGGACACACAGGCACCTAAGGACTCCTGCGAGGACATCTGGAGAAAATCTGGGCCCCTTTGTTCCAACTTGCTTGCATACTCTACCTCTCCCGGACGTCATGCTCTTCTCAAGCGAGTGCCACCAATTTTTACCACCCCTATGCTTTTACCACCCTTCTTTCCACGCAAGACTGGTAATAATTACAAAAGCAGAGCGTGGCACTAACATTATATACAATTCACCTCCGTCCTCTCCCCCTTCCTTTACCATATTTCCTCCTCTTTCATGTCTGGAGCCCTATTGGATATTGACTCTGAATTTGTAAGCCGCGATAGTGACGAAATATTGACGTCGCAGCCTGGAAATTTTCAAATAGTGCTATTTTAAAGTTTCGATTTACCGTGAGCCGTGACGGCACATGCACGTCTTTTCCGAGCGTCGACCGTGTGAAGTCCTTCTTGAATTTGCTCCCTGGTATCTTTACATTACCTTCAACACCCCCCTTGCGGTAGTTCGCAGTAGTATATTTATATAAATGCGAATTTGGTCAGTATTAAAGAAAAACTAACGTAGCAAAAAGTCCAGTGAGTAATTACAAGTCCTAACTTACTACGAAATTCCACAGAGGAAAAAACATTTTCCTTGAGTAGGACTCGAACCCGGATCCCTCTACCTTCCCATCCTTGAAATTTGTAAAAAAAAATCCACAACTTAATATGGATAAGTTTTACTTCTCTAAATACTACATTTACAACTTACTTTTGTGGACAATACTTCAGTGTGTTTCAACGTATTTCGTTGACCGACCTATCGCTCTGCAATTAGCCGTGAAATGTTGAAAGAAGACGTTTCGCTCGTAATTCGTAATGCATGCCTTAATCCTAATACCGTATTAGGTAATAAAATCGAAGTTCATGGTCAATTCCTCTGCAAATGTCCACGTAATATGCCAAAAATATGATCTGATTACTCTGCGTCGTGCAGAAAAATTGTCAGAATTTTGAGAGCGAGAGATATTATTCATCAGCCGAGAAAATTTTTGGAATCTTCCCACTCAACTGTTTCCGCGAATCACCCAGCAGTCGCTGTCTCGTTATCGCCGACTGCGAGACATCACCGGGCAGACGAGCCCAGCGTCGAACATAGAACCACGGTGCGCGAGATAACATTTGGAAATCTGGAAAACCTTGAGAAATGATTCGAAATGAGATATCAGCCGGTAAATTTTCTTTTTCTAGTGAAAATATGATCGTTTATAATAGCTGACCTGTACCTACTATTTCAGACAAGGTCTCTTGGCGTGTGGACTTGCGGTTTTTACTTCCATGCCTGAACGAGGCCGAGGATCTCTTATTTGGTGTTAAGCAATTCATTATGTCCTTAAAATAAAATTTCAGTTCCTATTCCTTGCAATAGTCATAATAATAATACGACATTATACAAGGCGTTCACCTCCATCATAAGCGACCTTACCCTCCTCCACGCCCAGCCTATGTGGGAGGTGGTGTACGAGTAGGAGGGGCTCAACTACAAGAAGACATTTGACATCACTTCACATGAGCTTGTGATCGCCATGTTCAAGTTGATGAAAGTCCAACCAGGGGTTCTGTCCTGCATCTAACGCCTGTTACCACTCTGGAATACGCGCTTCGTCCTACCTTTAGGCAAGTGGCCAGTTTCGACGGAGTTGGTAACATACCACCGTGGCGTTTTCCAAGGAGATAGCTTGAGTATGCTTGAACTATTCTGTATTTCTCTCCTACCTCTGTCCATAAAGCTGCGACGAGGTAGAGGATATACGTGCGGTGTTCCAGGTGACAGGAAGCATTAGGTCACCCATTTATTTTATATAGATGACCTGAAGCTTTATGCTTCTAATGCGAAAAACCTTCGTACTGCCCTGGACACTGCACTGGAATACAATGAGGCTGTAGGGATGGAGTTCGGATTGTACAAGAGTGCATCCATCCACCTAGCGAGAGGAAGATTTTCGGAGAACAAGGAAGACGTGCAACTCGTTGACGGGAGAGTCATTCGTCACCTCGATGACGATGACCGCTATGAGTACCTCGGCGTCCCCAACGCCGAATGCAGGAGGTTGCAGCAGTGAAGAAAAAGGGCAAGAGCAACTTTCTTGCCATGAACATATTTTCGGTTCCTACACTGCTGTATTCCTTCGGATGCATGAAGTGGAACGTCAACGAGTTGCAAAACCTCGATAGGGGAACGAGGAAGATGATAACCATATTTTGAAGTCTTCATCCGAAATTTTCCGTCGCCAGTTTGTATCTCTCTTGCAATGTAGGTAATAGAGGATTATTGAGTCTGGAGTGTCTCCACAACAGAGTTGTTCTGGGTCCATGCTGTCATGTCGAGTTTTAAGAAGTAGGAAACCCCTCCTCAAACACGTGAGAGAGCACGAGAGTGAGGGAGGAGGGGTGTTTCTCTTCCAGGTGGCATAGAGGGCAGCGGACGAAACCGGTCTCGACTTCTACCCGTCATCTGACGGAGGCGACGATGACATGACCATCTTATCATTGAAGGCAGACGTCTAAAAGCTCGAAATAAAAAAGCCGAGCAGAAGGCCTTGCTCAAGGCGCATACCGATAAACCCATGCATGGATTTTTTTATCGAAACATTGAGAAGCATGGGATATCGTAGGAGCTTACGTTTGCCTTCCTACGCTCCGCCCGTCTAAAGTCTGAGACCGAGGGTTTCGTCCTCGCGTGCCCGGATGGTGTCATTAACACAGTCGTATACTGCCGCTTTATATTCAAGGTGGAGGTCGCGGACACGAAGTGCAGGGCGTGCCGAGCCCATTCAGAGACTTGAGTCACCTTTTCTCCGGCTGTAGCTATTACGCCAAGTCAGCGTATTTAGCTCGGAACAACGCGGCCCTGCGGGTGTTATACTTTCACCTTCGATACCATTATGGCATCGACGAAACGTCTGTGCTGCCCGATGCCCTGGAGATATTGAGTCCTTCGTGGAGAACGATAAATGCACGATCTGGTGGCATTACTCCTCCACCACCAGGCGTTTGGAGGCGGCCAAGCCTGATATCGTTCTCCTCGGCCACCACTAACCACCATGTTTGTGATCGAGTTTTCGGCTCCGGCTGAAACTAACATGGAGGCGAAGGAGGTGAAAAAACGGGCGAAATATCAAGACCTGCTTTTTGAACTTCGACAGATGCAACCCGGACACTCTGTGAAACTAGTGGTCCTCATCATAGGTGTGCTCGGTGGAGTCAAGGGCTCGCTGCTAAACAGCATGAAGTACTATCGTTTTCACTGAAATGTAGACACCCAAACTGATTGTACTGATTTGATAAAATGGGGCCGGGTCGGAAAAAACATAAGAGGGTTGGCACACGAGGCTAGCTGCGGACTTTGCCTTAACGTCACCGAGAGCCGACGAGGACGGACTTGGATGCGACCGGGATAGCAGAATTAGAGTCAAATAAACTCCGAGAGCATAAGCCCTAGCGAAAGGAATGCACTGAAGAAACTCACGTCCACGCACACGTTGGGGCGATCGGAGTATTTTCTTTTGGGCTCCGTCGCGAGGTTTTTCCTCTCCCTAGATTCAGGTTTAGGCTCACCGTGAGTGTCTCGGAGGGAAGCGGCTCCGTAGCCGAGATGGTTAATTCCATTCGCCGAAGTTGGTGTGCGGTTTTGGCAGGGTTCGAATCCGTAGTCAGGCCAATTTTTTAATCTTTTAGATTAAAAAGATGCATTCTTCATATCAACACAATTTATATAGTTGACAAAAGAAAGAGTTAATGCGGTTTTTTATTTACTGCTTAATTTACTGCGTCACCGATATCTGCATCCTTACGTTGATTGCGGTGACGTTGATTTCGGTCAAACATATATAACTATTAAACATCGTAGGATAATTTGGGGTAAAAGAGCTGATATGCGTATTTATTTCCACCTGGTCCTTATAGCTTACTATGGTTCGCACACCAAGTGACAGATTAACGCACTTGGGGGCCTGTAGGCAGTACAAGCAACGGGGCCCACGTTAATAAAGGTCATTGTCTGAAGGAAAGATACCAATAGACTGGAAAATTGCAAACGTTACACCGATATTCAAAAAGGGAAACAGACATGACCCAGGGAACTATCGACCAATTTCATTAACGTCTATTATAGGCAAGATACTCGAACATATCGTCTTTAGCAATATCATGACGTTCCTGGACAGTCGTAACTTCCTTCATGGCTGTCAGCACGGCTTTCGGAAAGGTAGATCATGTGAAACACAGCTCGCGCTCTTTCTTCATGACGTTCTCAAATCTGGTGAATCGAAAATACAAGTGGACGCATTATTCCTAGATTTTAAGAAAGCTTTCGACACGGTACCTCACAACAAACTTTTATACAAATTACAGTCATGCGGCCTAAACGAAACAGTAGTAAACTGGATACGTGACTTTCTGAGTGATCGTAAGCAAAAAGTAGTTCTTGACGGAATTAGCTCTGATGCAGTTAAAGTGACATCAGGTGTCCCACAAGGAAGCGTAATCGGCCCCCTTTTGTTCATTATATACATAAATGACCTATGCTCTCGAATTAGCAGTAAAATACGTTTATTTGCTGATGACGCTGTCATCTATCGCGAAATTAATGATCACTCTGACTTTGAAATTCTATCATCGGATTTAAACAACGTTCATGTGTGGAGCCAAGAGTGGGGACTCGAACTTAATCTGAGCAAATGTGCGGCGGTACATTTCTTGCGGAGGTCGTCCAACTATCCCCGTGTATATGCTGTGGATGGCGTTAAGATAAAGGCGACAGATGAAGTTAAGTATCTGGGAGTTACGATAACCTCAAACCTATCGTGGGGAACACATATAAGAAATATTTGTGGCAGAGCTCTGAAGAAGCTAGGATTCGTCAAGCGTATTGTGGGAAGATTCTCAGATGAAAAAGTAAAAGAGAGGTGCTATTTCGCACTCGTCCGGCCACACCTTGAATATGCAGCGAGCATATGGGATCCGGTGCAGAAAGAATTAATTCGGGAACTTAATAAAATACAAAGGAAAGCTGCGCGATTCGTCAAAAACTGTTACGGGCGTACAGACAGCGTTACGCAGATGTGAAACGAATTAGGCTGGGAGCCGCTAGAGACTCGGAGGCTGCGCGCTAGGCTTAGATTACTTGAGCAATTGAGAATAGATATCTTTCAGAGCGACACGGAGAACATCATATTAGAACCCCACTATATTTCCAGGTCCGACAGAAACGATAAATTAAGAGAGATATTTTGCCGAACGGATAGGTATGGGAATTCGTTTTTCCCCCGAACAATAAGGGACTTTAATAAATGCAAGGCGTAATTTCATAGAGCGTTTCCTTTTTATATGTAAACGGCTGGTGTCCTAACACCCCCCGCCACACGCCTATTGAGGCGGCTTGCGGGGTAGTATGTAGATGTAGATGTAGATGAATAAACAAGTCGCAAGAGAAGAAAGGGGAAAACAATTCTCATAACAAGGGGCCCATAGGCAACTGCCTACTTTTGCCTTATTGTTAATCTGGCTCTGCGCACACCCACTGAAAGGAAAGCATTCGTTCTTTAAAACACCTAACTTCCCACATTTTTACGTGAAAAAGTACTGGAAATTTGATGATGAAAAATATCAGTTGAATTACAAACCTTTTTCAAACTCTAGGGTTTATCAAAATGATCGAAACTACGAATGCATTTGGTTATTTATAGAGGATTGTAGATACAATGAGTAGGTCTGCAAGGACACAAAGATGCAACCACTGCCACTTCCAATGCTTTTTCCCTCTCAGTGAATTAAATCTGTTAAGAAATAAATGTGGTAACGTAGAAAGCCATTATTTTTATAAATTAAGCCGTAAATAAAAAACCGCATTAACTCTTTCTTTTGTCAACTATATAAATTGTGTTGAAGAATGCATCTTTTTTGTCTAAAAGATTTAAAAAAAATGGCCTGACTACGGATTCGAACCCTGCCAAAACCGCACACCAAGTTCGGCGAATGGCATTAATCATCTCGGCTACGGAGCCGCTTCCCTCCGAGTCACTCACGGTGAGCCTAAACCTGAATCTAGGGAGAGGAAAAACCTCGCGACGGAGCCCAAAAGAAAATACTCCGATCGCTCCAACGTGTGCGTGGACGTGAGTTTCCTCAGTGCATTCCTTTCGCTAGGGCTTATGCTCTCGGAGTTTATTTGACTCTAATTCTGCTATCCCGGTCGCATCCAAGTCCGTCCTCGTCGGCCCTCGGTGACGTTAAGGCAAAGTCCGCAGCTAGCCTCGTGTGCCAACCCTCTTATACTTTTTCCGACCCGGCCCCATTTTATCAAATCAGTACAATCAGTTTGGGTGTCTACATTTCAGTGAAAACGATAGTACATTCCGTCCTGCGTGGCACAGGCGGAATCACTAGTTGCACGCATGCAGAAGGCCGTCATCCTGGTGTCACTTCATCTACTGCGTACGAATGACCCTACCGCAGCGTAACCACCTATTCAATGGGCGTCGGAAGTGGCTGCGAATACTACCCAACTCCTCTTGATTCTCCGGCCATTATGACGGCAATGAAACCTGACTCGGAGGGAAATGTTACAAAAGTAACAAAATAATACGTGAAAGATCTAAGCCCTTCCCGGCGTGTAGCGATATTGGTGGTTCTTCGGGTTTCCGACCGGATCAAACTCTCCATTTCTGCCGACGTTTCTATGAACGACTCGTTCATGGAAACGTGGGCAGAAATGGAGAGTTTGACCCGGTTGGAAACCCGAAAAACCACCAATATAAAATAATGCCTTTATTGGGGTGAGATTGAGACTGGGGCAGTTCCTTCATCCATCTAACACTTCCTCAAATACATGAATGAAATAATTACCATTTTGATTATTTAGAAAGAACAAAAAAATGAACATCAATATTTTAGAACTGGACTTGAGTATAAAGAGAGTAGAATGATTTACATGATTGTGGGAAAACATAAGAAATAATGAGCTGATATCATTAACGAAAAAACCCACTACAGGGAAACACCCACACATGAAAGTGTGAAAAACCTGCAAAAACCTACTAATATATAAACCTAATGTACTTTAAAAAATTCTTAGTAAGAAGTATGTAAAAAGACAGGAAAAAGGTGTTGATATAAAAAAGTAAATATGAAATGAAATATTAAAAAAAAATAAAAATCAATAATTTAAAAGAAGTCTTAAAAACAAAAAAAATATGAAAAATTGTGAAATACGATTCACTGTTATATTTAGTGATATTTGTAATCATAAGAGTATATTTAACGTTTATATAAATGTGAATAAATAAAATGAATAGAATCACATTCACCTGCCATAATCCTAATACCATATTTGGTAATTATATCTAAGTTTGCGGTCAATTCCTCGGTAAATGTCCGCGTGATCTACCTATAATCTCTTCTGATTACTCTACTTCGCTCCTAAAAATTCTCGCAATATTGAGAGCAAGTGATATCATTCACTGAGCGAAAACATTTTCGGAATCTTCCTACTCAACTGTTTCCACGAATCGCCCAGCAGTCGCTCTGTCGTTATCGCCGACTGCGAGACATCACCAAGCAGACGAACCCAACATCGACAATAAGCCACGCTGCGTGAGATGACTTTCGTATGATTTTAACATTAACCAGAGTAGCTCTTGGATGTCATGGGAATTAAAACTGGGTCCGTAAAACCTTGATATGTCACGGTAAATGAGAAATCATTCTGGAAATTGCTTTTTCTAGACAAAATCTGTTTACTTTCAATAAGTGAGCTGTATAATTTTAGTCAATGCCTGTTGTCTCAGCCTGCTGTTAGTACTAGGTAGCATATAAGGATACAAGTATTAGGGAGTAAATCAACTAACTAGCTTCACTACGTGTCGACAAACCTAGTTTAAAGTCTCATTGGCAGCTGTAATGTTTTCTTATCGTTCGCGGGAAAAATGACCTTTGAAATCTTTTTGTTCTGCATTCTAGTTCCCTAACTTAATTCTCATGATCTAATATACTGTATTATGTCAGATTTCGTGAAATTTTATTATCGTCGTCAGAAAATAAATTGGCTTGGAACTTACATAATTGATTTAGTCACTGCACGCGTTCCAACTCGGCCTTTAAGTCTACTTCGTTAGGATCTTAAATACTGGCAGCGTATTCCAAGTATGGTCTAACAAGGGCGAAGAAGCTGATTTCCCTAACTTAATCGGCGCACTTTCCAAGTGTTCTTTTAACAAATCCCAATTTAAGATTTTCTTGTTCGGCAATTTCCCGAATATATTTTCCTCACGAGAGATCATTAGTAAGTTTAAGTCTGAGGTATATAACCGATTTTTCAGTCTCTAATTGGCTATTCTGTATACAATAGCTCTGATGAGGAGAGTGTTTCTGTTTCCAAAAATTAATTACAACACATTTTTTCAAAATTAATTCTAGGTACCACTAATTGCATCACTACTGTATTGTGATTGATTATTAATGACCAGGAGAACAACACGGAAGTGTCTTCAAACTCATTTCGCCACAGAGCCCTTCTCTCACTCCTGTTACTGAATGAACCTTTCGCACGCGCAATTCTCCTCCTGATGTCCTTGCTACCATTCCCATTTTCCTCCAACGTACGAACCAATCCATTTAATTGATCTATTTCCTCCAGTTTTTTTCCGCTTATTTATATGGCCAGCCTCGCTTTCTTTGTTCTAGAATATTTCATTAATTTTGTTTTCCTATTTTTATTCCGTATTTCCTTCCCTAGCACAATTCTTTTCACAAGGTCTATCCTACTATGCCTATTTTCCTCTAACGCACTACCACAGTCTAGGGTACCCAAGACCTGGTACAACCAAATTCATTAGATTTTTCTACTTGCTATAGTTAGTGCTCTCACTCTTTTATGACAAGCGTTGCTTTCTTAGTCCGATAAAATTTTATTAATTTTGTTTTTTTTATGATTTAACTTCATTACTTATTTCCCGCGCTAATTTTTCTAAAGGCCGTGTTACACGGTACATTTTTTTGTACAATCTATCGTGCGAACGCATGTATCAGGAAATTGTACCGTTTAAAGCGGCAAATTGTGCGAACCTGTTCTAATTCCATTCAGACAATCATACAATTTCGATCCGGTTTTATTCAACAGATGGCGCAGATATGGCGAAAACTGTGGTGCCTGTATCGATTGAAAATAAAGTTGTTTATAAATAGGATTAACACTTTCCCGTCAAATAATATGAGTAACTATTATCCTATGTATATAATCTTTAATGAGTAAACTCTTCTCGGGCTCTCCACCGGTTTAAACTATGTGACAACTCGTCACTCATTCTCAAGGCGAGAAGTAAGTACGTCGGCAATTATGAATACTTTGAATCAGTGGAGAACCCGAAAAGAGCTAACTCAAAGTTACTCAAATGTTTACATCGTCATTTCGTCGTGTTATTTGGTGTTCTGGTTTTTCAGTGTAATCGCGATCTTTGGGTTTAAAATTATTTTATTCCCCAAAATTTATGACTGGTCGCGTCCTCAAGTAGAGTTCTTGATATCCCGCGTGATTTAATAATAATAATTTTATTTCTACTGTTTAGCAAGTCACGAAATCGTAAAAAATACATTAAAACATTGGTGCAAATACAAGGGAGAGAAATTTGGAGGGACTAAAGAATCGTGTGCCGTGTTCGGCTATACCACTTGATAATAACACTTTGTCACACAAAATAAACCTACGAAATGAGTCTATCAAGAGTGGAGATCCCGCGAGAAACGTCAATGACTTGTCGCACTAAAATCCAGAAGATAAAAAACGAAACGGTACAAAGGTCGAATATAAAGACAGAGAGAAGAGTCCAAAAGAGCTTTGTCTAAACAAGGAGAATATTCAGTAGGCAGATGGTCGAGTCGAGGTTCCGAATTTCAGGTGATCAGCTTTTCAAGGTGTCAAATACGTGAGTGAAATTTATTTTCATGAGTGAAACCAAGAACACTGTATGTGTGCAGTGTTCTTGAGTGAAACATAAATATGATAAACAAAGCACTCGCAAATTCCGATCGATTTCTACCGCTAAATTTCGCATAAAATTGTGCGTTTGCACTCACCGTGTAAAGCGACATTCAGTTTGATTCAGTCGTTCGTACAATATTTTCTTGCACACTTGACTATACATGCGTTCGTACGATAGGTTGTACAAATAAATGTACCGTGTAAAACGGCCTTAATACATCTAAAAAAGCTTGCAATCCCTTGGACGTTCGACTAACCTACACCTGGTCGTTCGCGAATCTAACCGATATTATCTGTCAGCCTCTTACTTCCTACTCCCACATCTAGTTCTTCCCATGCCTCTCTTACCATTTCCTCGGCATGAATGTTAAAAAGCTGCCCACCCCATTTCTCCGTTAGCCACACCATCGCCTCTGCCCTCTGGGCCATGTGTAAGTTTTGAATGACTCTCCTGATGTCCTTGTTATTATCCCTATTACCTCCTACGTACGAAACGAGGAATTGAATTGATCTACTTCCTCCTGTTTTTTCCCGCTTCTTTTCATGACCAGCCTCTCATTCTTTGCTCTAGAAAATTCCATTATTTTTTTCTTATGAATAATCTTCATTGCACATTTCCCACGCTGATTTTACAATGCATCTACTACTAGACTGTGAGCCACTAGAAAGTCAGAGGCTACACGCTAGGCTTAGATTACTTAAAAAATTCTGTTCTGGCAAGTTTCAGTATGACGCGGTGGATATTTTTTGGACCCCGCACTATAACTCTAGAACTGATAGAAGTGGCAAAATGAGAGAGAAACACTGCCAAACTGAAAAGTAACAAATTCCTTCTTTCCACGCACCACATTGATTATGACAAAAACAGCGTAATACTAACATAAGACACATCTTCAACATCCAATTCATCTTTGTCCTCACCCCGCCCCAGTTCCCTAGTCCCTCCCCTTTCATGATTGATACCCTAGCACCCCTGCTACACGCCCCTACTCTACGACAGCTTAAATGGTAGTATGCCGTTGACCCAATGCCTGCATTCCCTTGTATGATCGATTAACGAACGTTTGGACCTCTGCCAATTCCCCCGACTTTATCTGCTGTCCTCATACTTTGATTCATATAAAGAGCTCTTTCCATGCCTCCATTGTAATTTCCTCGGCATATATGTCGAAAAGGTGTCAATGAATGTGCCTTGGGTAACCCGACGACCTATAACTGCCCGACTCAATTCTCGTTCAGGGCAATATTTAAGTTTGGCATGAGTTTTATACCTCTCCAATCTACTCATATTTTTCATGAGTATATTTGCATGTATTTCCCAATTCTTGCTATCAACCGCCTTTTTTAAGTCAACGAAAAAAGCAATAAATTCGGGATTATACATTAAAGTCCTTCCCATAAATGTGATCATCGCAATTGTAGCCCGAGTTGCCTTCTAATTCACAAACCCCAACTGGTCATCGCTTGAGTCGTAATATTTCTATATTCCAACCAATCATCAATTATTTTGAGCGCAGTTTTCACCGCGTGTGAAATTTAATTAATTATTTCATGTATGATATTTGCATTACAACTCATTCTTTTTTTCGAAATTATGGTCAAAACTGTTTTCACGAAGTCCTCCGGCAACGAATCTCTGAGAATATCGAGTTCTTACCCATTGCTCTCTCATCCTGTACATCTTAATTAACAGGTCCATTAGCGCTGACATACAGCTCTACCACGTATTCCCTCCGCCTATCCTGGATATCTTTCCGCTTTGTTAGTATTTTACCAGTTTTGTACCCAACATTGGATGTTGTGTGCTCGCTTTCAATGTGCGAATGCTTTGCCATATCGGTTACTTGCCGAAGTTTATTATTTAATGCCTTGTGCCTTCTCCTGTCTAGTTTTCCCACTTTATTCTCTCCTCTATTCTTTAATCATTCCGTCTTAGACTCATAACTTCTTGATTCTTCTTTTTTTCGTCGATCCTATCGTTTTATTTGCCGATCTAACTATTATTTTTTTACTTTCTTCCCTCTTTCCTCAATAGTTACAATTCTTCATGGGTCGCTCATGCTAGTGGCCACCAGCTCCTGTTATTCCCTCCTCTTTGCTTCTTTTAAAACTTCTAAGTTCCACGTCTTCATCCTCATACTCTAATTTAACCTTTCTTTACCAAACAGCACATTTCATAATCTCAAATTTGTGAACTGAGTCCACATCCGACCCGGGAGAGTTGCGCGGGGTTTTTACGCTGTTCTTAAACATCTACCTGACCATGTTGTGATATATTTTATCTCCCTCTGGCCCCCGGCATAATTTATCATGGTACTGTATTTTATTGGTAAATGAATACGGTTGCTTTTGTAAAGTAAACATTACGCTATTAATTAACTGTGTGCGGTTGCTGTATATTATCGGAATATATTAATTTTAGGTTATTTACTCAAGGATGGTGCGCTGTTCTACTTGGGTAATTAGTTATCACTGTGAGGGAGAAAACATTACTACAGTAGTATGAAAGACGGATCTGATTTATGCATTTATTTTACCCGCCCTGGACCATCCCTTCAGATTTAAGTCTTATGAAGCGCTTAAGCATTCACCGTCGCCATCCTCTGTTTTCTTTGTGGAGGAAAAATAACCCCATATTTTTATGTTCAGCCACTGAAGCTAAGGGACACCTAAAAATAAGAACCAAGTTTTTTTTCCTCATAGACGGAAAGGCTGAACGGTTGTTTCCAGTACGGCGAATGACGTATGCTCACGCAACAGGTATGTATTAACAACTACGTGGAGCGCTATCTCTTTGCCTTAAATGGAAAGCTTAAGGAAATAATCAGAGAAATCTTATATCGCAGGAAGGTGCGATGATATAAAAAGGTGTGGATTCGATGTGAGCTCATTGTCAAGACAGACACAGAGGTGCCACAAGACGAGAGAGAGATAAAGGTACGTAAACTTTCTGAATTAGTGGTTAGTTTAAAGAGTTACGAAATTTTGACAAATACAGTGAAGTTCACATTCTTCGACGTTTTCTGGACTGAGGTCACTTCGGATAGTAAAAAAAAACTGATAATATTGGGGGATAATTTGCGGGAATAAATTACAAAAACACTTAGGGATTTCGGTTCTTTGCCGTGCTTTACTATTTTTTTAAATGATCGGGGTAAAATATTTCTGCGAAAAGTGTTCTTTTATATTGAAGTGATTTCCGAATACTGAATCCAGTTTTCACGAACTAAACTAGCTTGGTGCGGCCACAACATAAGCATCCGTACCTAGGATATAAGGGAACCTCGATAAGCCGGGACTAGGATAATCGTGACTATACTAAATTGGAAAATTGTTTTTTTAATGCGAAATTTTAAAATTTTGTTAAAAATTTTTAAAGAAAAAGTTATTTTCGCCAATTTTCCTTTTGTACAAAGTTTATCTCGGAATTTTAATTTTCCCAATTTCCTTGAAAAACTAATTGAAAGACCAAACGGGAAGATAATGCGATTCGACATTATTGAAAATTATATGTTTAGTCACTGATTTCGAAGCGAGGGGGAAATGTCACATTATTGAATGTTCAGGATGACATTATTCAAGTACTAGAAAATGTTTTACCTAAGTGTATATTATAGTCACACTAATGAACAATCACGGATTAAGAGCCGTTATTTTAGCTATGTATCCCAGGAAAAATCATGAAAAATATCGTGCACAAGATGAATGCGAAGTTATCAAATCCACTTTTTTAAACTTTATTTTTTCACTTTATTATTCAATATTCCCAAAAATTTAGTTTTGTTGAACATTTATCATAAAATGTAAGCAAAAAAACTTTCGAAACCGATCGGTTACCGACGCAAGATACCCGATTTGACTACGGAAGTGAAGTACGTATTTATGGTGCATATGTTGAATTTTTGTAATATGTTCTACCTAAGATCCTTTCCATTTCCTCTACCTACACTGAATTTTTATTGAGTCGGAAAAGTGAAATTACAGGGTTAAAGAACAGATTTTCCAATCCTAATGGGTAGGATTGTTTTGTGGAATATGCATGCAAATTCCTTGAAAGGAATATTAACACCCCTTTTGAAATTCGTCTTAAACGCTCTCAGTAAATAATTATACCTCCCTTAAGATGATATTTTTTCGATTAATTTTTACAGAATCAACAATTGTTTGAATAGTCCAAAAGTCGTTTGATTTGTGTTCCTTGTTAAGGCCCAGGAAACCTGTAATTTTAATATAAAAATGGCTTGATGCCTGCATTTTCATTTTCACCTAGTTCATTATGTGCAGTCGCAAAGAAGGACCCTATTGGCCGTACTTCTTACTTCTACCACAGAGAGACCGAAAGCGTTAATTGCTGTAATTATTTATCAGGCAATCCACCATCCTCGTAAATGTTCCATCCCGGCCAGTTGACAGTTAAGTAGTGGTGAATAATTTTCCAATCACTGCGAAAATTCAGAAACTATGTGGTACAAGGTCACGCGCACGGGTGCAAGCATATACACCGTGGGGATGTAATGCATCACGGAAAAATCATTTGACTTGATCGGGATCTTCCACACCTGGATCTCACAATTGCTAGTCAGGTGTTTTAGGAAGTTACACCATTTACACCACCAAGCTATCTTAATTCGAGGTGAATTTTTTTCGTTAGATGAAGTGAACTAAGTGTATTCGTCTCAACTCCACATTGTTACATTACGGGTCGATTATGCAAATGCCATAGAAGTCATAAATATAGTTTTTTGATTGGACGTCATTCCTATGATGGCTGGCGAAAAGGAGAAATTATGTATGTCATAGGCGCCATAACTGCGTCACCGCCGGCATAGGGTATGACGCCTGAAAAACCCGTCATAAGATCGCGGAATAGGAGTGTTTTCGTTGAACACGAAGGGTATTCAATCAATTACCGTCAATATTTCGTTTGTAAATAATAGAATATCATCATGCTTACTTTGATAATAGCAGAATAGTCTAAAACTAGTTATAATACGATACTAACTTTAAGTGCACACGAAACATTTTGCATAGGCCCTTAAACGTTTTAATGTTCAATATTATGGAAGATATGTACTATAACACATATTGCAACTTAATTATACCGTTTTAGTGTCCATAACTAAGTCATTGTATGTTTTTGAAATATTTAACTATTGGGTAAAGGCGAAACTTGCTCGGGGTAATTGAAATATTATGTTGTGCATGAGTAGTTATACAACACTAGATTCTGACCCACTCGATGAAGTGCATACCTTATATGTAACTACGATATTTGGTTTCCTTATTATATGATAGTTTTATCACTTGGTTTAAAAGTATGAAATTCACTATATTTCATTTCTGTTTTACATATTTCGTATGGACGATTATTGCAAACTTGTTAATGGTTACTGCAAGTGAATGAACACAGGTTATTAATACTCCCGCGAGTACTAGTTTCTATAACATTGGTAGCATATAGTTTAATGCATGTTGGTGATATTTCACTTCCTGACAAGATATTTGCTTCCCCATAAATGGCCGTAGTTCCATCAACTTTGGTAAATAATGTGCCGCATGTTCGTGTGAAATCCCCCCCTCCACCACACAGACCCTTGAGGTGGCTTCCGGGCTTGCGAGGTATTATATAGATGTAGACGCACTCTTATCATAGCGTGTAATCTTCGATGTACTTGCGGTCCTCCTTTTTTCACGTTGTCCTCTCGACAACTAAATCTTTGCCATGATTGTCGTTCTCTGTATACAACCTAACGAGAATAAGATGCAAGGAGACATATTTATTGATTCCCGAGAGAAAATGTGTGTCTCCAAAATAATCGTTATTGGACATTCTTTGGTTGGTCAAATCTGCAGTGATGGCGATATTAAACTCATTCATTTTTCTTTGTAATACGGTGTCTGCGATGTAATACGAATACAAAGAAAATAGTTCATTTGCATAGTATGTACTAGTGCAATTTTAAAAGTACTCATACCTTGAATAATAGTTTACTGAAATTTTAAATTGCCATGCTACTCATAAAGTTATATATACCAACCAATCAACAATCCCTATGGATTTTAAATATTGTGATAAAAAAGATGTCAGCTATGTTGTTTTTGCTCTTTACTTGAAAATTAGGGCCTACTCGAAATGACTTCAAGTCCCACTAAGTAGTGGTAAAATAAACACTCTTGTCGACAGTGTTAATAGATTTATCGAATAAATAAAGTTTCGTATCGAATCTAATATTGAAAGGAAGTTATCATATACTCCGAAATCTACAAAAAAAGTTATATACTTTTAATTTATGAATTTCGATTTATGAGTATGGTTACAGACTGATAACGAAATGGGATCGATCAAATTCTTATCCCAAAAGCTCGAAGTACTCCTTTGCCTGGATTCTGATTAAAAAGCCCCATATTCACCGTGTCAATTGGTAAACAATATATCTGTTATTGAGAAAGCCTTTTCGGAAAAAAAGAATTGGTGCTTAAGACCACACTAAACTTCTATGGCGATTTCTGATAAATATAATATATTTAAAATAAACTCCACCACTAGGATCGATCCTGGGAACTTCGGTACGACGACTCTAACAACTTCGCCATCTTACTCTGCTAGAGAGCGTTCTCTTGAGTTCACATTCGGCATGCTAAGCGTGACGTGGAGAAAAAGCGTGTCGCCCAGAATCCGATTTACCACCTGCAGAATTTTCTCTGCGTGGTGCACCTATAGAAGTTAACACTTCAAAAAGTTCGGGAAAAAAATTGTAAACTGCAAAGACCAATCCGCCATTAAGCCTACGTTATATTCAGGCTCAATGTGGCGATATTGAAACATTTTTATCGGATCAAATAATATCAATATTTTCCTTGTTTTTTTCACCGATTAATTAAGGAATTTTTTTCTGCTACGTATTAGAATAGTTTGGTATTTTGTAATCCCGGTTCTCCCTTTGCTCGCTCCCTAGGCCTGCCATGTGCTAGAATATTTTTACAACCACATGTTTCCTTCCGTTTCCTGCAGGAGTCATCTTCGCCTTCGTTATTTACCCTGCAAGCCACCTCCTGAATGGTAGGCAGGTGGTGGAATTCCACCAAAACATCCAGTGCGCTATAGACTACAAATTCATGAAAAGCTTCGAAGGTTAATGGAATGTTCCTCCATGTACTTGCATCTACGGAAGTGTGCATGCATACAAACAGAACCACGTCGCCGTTCCCTTTCCGCATATATATTGTTAAAATAGCATAATTCTCAGCGTTCGATCAAGGTCTACTTAACACTTAGGTCCAATAAAGGTCTACTTACACTAAGGTCCAAAGAAGAGATGCAGCTTTGTTCCTCAACTTTGTTGTATACTGACTCTCTATGTAGTCTTTTCCAAAGGGATCCTAGCTCGACTAGAATAGTGGTAGTGGGCCTAGGGAATTACTATTGCTAAGCTTTGCTTTCTCTTGTGATATAATGGTGATAATGTGCCAAAACTGGAAGGTAGAGCGCCGTTGCAGTTTCTATGGAAAGTTTTTCGTGGCGCGGGTGCTGCAAAGGCTCGTAAACGTGTAACTGCAAAACTCTATTCCAACTAACTGCGAAATTGGGACAATTATCCTCGAACGACCCACGATGGGTGGCGAAAGATTCATAAGGTTACATAAATTTATTATTCTATCACTAAATGGACATGAGGACGTGAAATTGACAATCGGTAATTGGAATGCTGAAGTTTGGAAGGAGAAATAAAGGGAGTCTAAAGAATAGCAGAGCGTGTATGAAGCAGGGGATAAATGTGACAAAAGCAAAGTAGGTTTGTAATGATACGTAAGTGTGAAGGAATATATGAAAATCGAAGCCAGTTTTGTAGGCCTAACGACGAGAATTAAACTCTTGGGACAATAACTACTCCGAAAAGGAACGACCTGATGGGGTTGTTTATTTGTAAGGCACCAAATATGTTAGTTATTTAATAAGAAATTCACCCGTATGAAATAGTTTTCATTTTAACAATAAAAAGTATACCTACCTCTTGCTTCTTACAACTTTTAGAACTAACGAAAAAAGCACGTCTATGTTATGATTAAATAAAAATCACGCTCATGTTACCTTAAGCTTTAATACAATCTCCACCTTCATTCATTCTTCGTTAATATTACTCTATGAATAATAGTATCACTTTTTCAGGTTTAAAGCAGGAAGGATAGTGAAAGAAAACCAGGACATAAAATGGGAATATCTAGTGAGGAGTTCGACCGAGCAGTTCGTGACTGCGGCTTCTCACCACCCTCTTCTGATGTCTACAGGAGCTTCAACGAACAAACGAGTGGTTTTTCGCGCAATGAATTGGCAATGTTCCTGGCTCAACTGATTCACGAAAGCGGCGGTTTCCAGTACAAGGAGGAAATAGCCTACGCCGGTCAACGCAACCACGGAGCATACAGGGACAACGTCGGACTTCCTGGCAGGGATTACCATGGCCGTGGTTACATACAGTTGACCTGGGGTGCCAATTACAAGGCAGCATCAGAAGGTCTTGGCATGGGAGATGAATTGCTCAGGAACCCGGACCGTGTGGCTAAGGAAACGAATTTGTCCATGGCCGTCAGCGTCTGGTACTGGAAAGCTAGGGTCAGGCCTCAAATGGGTGGCCGTGAGGACTGTTTTGGGTTGACGACAAAGGCTATAAACGGAGCGATTGAATGCAGCGGTGGTTACAACCCCACAGCTGCCAAGAGATATTCGTACTATGTAAAGGTTGCTGATGTCATGGGAATAGCAAATAAAGCAAGTGAACGTGGCTGCTACAATTAATGTCACTACTAGTGGTACCATAAATACACTTTTACTTTTTCATTATTATTTTCTGAACCTATAGCCATTGAATAGGAAATCTACAAAAAATTTTTCCTCGCATTTGAGTGGTTTTCATGGTAAAAAATGTTATTACTACCTCAAATACCATCCATGTGTGACTAAGTAAGCCGCTGGAATTAATAAAAACCTTTTAAAACAACAAAAATCTTTTTATTATTCACTCGATCCAAAACAGCAAGATGACTTTTGATATTGTGAATGAATTGCTGATGTAATTTATATGGGCTTCCCGGTGAATTATTATAAAGTAGCGCTCTCGGGTTTCCAACCGGGTGATTGTTGCTGAGTGGCACAGGCGTTCGAAGTTCGGCGTTGTTTGCCGTCTTCTCCAGGGTTTCATTCACCCAAAGGTCGATGGCATACTACGCCTTCAAAGCATCGGTGCCATTAACGAACATCAACCGGTTGGAACATCGAGAGCTCTACATTATAATAAATTGCTAGATTATTTTTAAATGTACCCTGAATTTTATTTTTAAAATTCAGTTTCAATCACTGAATTGTATGCTTTTGTAATCGCTATTCGAATTTTTCTGAAATCTAGCAACGCTGGATCATGCGACGATGTATAAAAGTGGACTTTAATAGGAAATCATTGTCAAGTGGATACAATGGTGCCACAAGCCGAGAGAAAAATTGAAATGTCAATTATTGCATTCGATTTTCCTATACGCTTCACTTTTGTCTGAAATTGGTGCTTTTGGCTCGAAAATTATCATTATCACTTTTTGAACAATATCAATTGTCTAATTTCCTTGCCAACCGCAGTATGGGCTCTTTAATGGGTACTTGCAACTATGCCTGCGGCTTTCATGATGTAGTATATATGATCAATGTAAGAACTGCAGTGAGATTTTAGTTGGGGCATTTGCAGTGAGATTTTATTCGGAGAATTTGCAGTGAAATTATTCACATCATCCTCTCCATAGGTGGTTAATGTGGTGGTTAATGGTATGTGGTATTTCTAATGATGTTTGCAATTTGGACGTCACATCATGGGAATTATTTTTACCTTATGAAACAGTTTTTATTTTTTCTTCTTCCTGTTGAATTTCAACGGACACCCTCTATAGTCATAGTGATAATCAATTTAAGTCACGGTTAAGGAGCCGATATATTCGAGCTATATTGATCTAGGAAAATGTCGTGATATTAAAATGGCAAGTTATGAACTATGCAAAATAATTTTCTCCCACGATTGTATCATTATTTTGGAAATCAAAACTTTTTTATAGCATCTCTTGTGTGTTATGAGTAAGCTGAGGACATTGCCTAAAATGCCTATTTTTTCTTTTACTCAGGAAACCAATTTTATGAAGTTATAAGTTCATTTAGGATCATTTATGGCGAAATTAAAGAGATTTGTTACTGCCTACAAATGCCTATTTTACCTGTTTATGCCTTTCTCTGATGATATCGCCTATTTAAGGGCCTAAAAAAGCAATATTCTTCTCAACGTTCTCTTTAGTGTAGAGATGGTCAGTTATTTCAGTTTCTTTTTTAATCTATCAAGGTTGAAATAATGTCATTAAACATGCATAAAGAAAAATCATCCGAAGTATTATTATGTAAAGAGTAGAAAAACAAATATGGTCATTTTACGTGATGCGTAAATACGATGGTTTCAAATGCCAAAAATTTGTTTTTGAAGGTGCCACTTACAATTAGTATTGCTGAGTTTAAAGGCAGATCAACTTCAGGCTGAAGTTGATCTGCCTTCACAGCCAGTATTGATATTATGGGGAACAAGGCTAAATACTGCATTACACACTGCAGATAAAATTATTGAAATACGTGAGGTATGTGACAGGAATAATGTGTGCGTCCGATACATCAGTTCGAACGTCTTTTTCACCCACTTTAAGGTATTGGGTCATTCCATTGGGTGGTTCCTGCTCGACCATCATGGATTTCAATGAAATTCTGTATAGACATTTATACATATTTCCAATAAACATTTGTTAAGTTTTACGGTCGCCGATGGTACACTTGCTGATATATAGTAATTTGTTTGACCCCGTGCCGCAGCCTTCTTCAGTATGACTATGAGATTTCGGTAACTTTGAGGCATAGTATCTCAGGAGATATTTTGATGAGAGAAACAAATATTTGCTACCTTGTACAAAGTTTTAAACTCTATTAAACAAAATAATAAAAATAACTGTAAAAGTGACCTCCTTGTAGAAAATTCAGGGCAAAACTGGCCCGAAAATTGCGGATCGAAAAAAATTAAAATTTTGGCTTTTTATATTTCAGGAAGTAAAGGTATATTCAACGTGAAACTTTGAGCATGATAACATATCAACACATGGTTTATGAATATAAAATTTCATCTTCCAAGTGCTTTCCATTATTTTAAAAATAGAGTCAAAATTTTGACAGTTTTTGTAAAAACGCCAAAGATAGGGTATTTTCTCCCCGCTTTTACAAAAAAGACCCTCTTGAATTTCTTTTGGATCATTTTCATTATAAAGAGAATGATTTCAACCCTCTAAAAAAGTATATCTGGTTTTTCATCGCAGGCATATAAGACCCTAAAAATAGGAATAAAGTTAAGGATGACATTTGTAAAAACGACAAAAATAGGTTGTTTTCTGTCCGCTCTTACAAAAGAAAGACCTTCTGGATATTCTTTTGAATCATTTCCATTTGAAAGAGCATGTTTCAAACCTCTTAAAAAAGTAGACTTGGTTTTTCATCGCGAGCACATACGGCCCTAAAAATATGAACAACGTTGAGAACGTTGCTATGGTGGTTCCAAATTGATTCTGATGTTTGTCGTCCTGTTTGTTTTATGTAGAAAATTTTAGTATATTGCTTTGGTCCATGGTGAGATTGTCACTACCAGTTCGTGCATTTGAACCAAAAACCCATCGCCGTAGAGGTCACGCTCCATTGCCGTGCAATACCAGCCACGGGTGGGTTTCTTGGTTGAGGATCCCAAGCCTGCAATTTGGTTTCTTCGACAAGGTTCCAAATCCTAGTGTGGGTATCTGTCTGGTTCCAAATCTAAAGGTTAGGCAGCTTATCCTAGGTTCCCAAGCCGAAACTCGTATGGTTTTCTTTTTTGAGACTTGGGTAAGGAGACTATACTAGAGATTTGGGTTAAGTCGTGGTCGTGTGGCCGTTCTGTATTGTGTGACTTCAAGTTTTTATAATTGTGAGTATTCATTTCTTGGATCCTTCAAATTTCATCTTAATGAACCCGTTATTCCGCTAGAGGTGCTTCTAGAATAGTGACAGCTGCTACTGGTATCGACTAACTCTTTGGGGCCGAAGTTAATAATTGATCTTTCGTCAATTTGTCATTTTGTTTTTTTTTTGTTTTCATGTCTTCGATTGACAAATATTTTAAGTATCTATTTTGAAATTTTTAGTGCCTATTTAGGCTGCCTATTTCTTCATTTTTTGTGCCTAAATGTCCTCAGCTTACTTATGAGTTAAAATACCAGTGTTCCCGAAACTCATCTTCCTCGGCGCTATAGCCCGGGGTGGGGTTTGGCCTTCCTCAAGACGCCCGTCCATTCTTATCTATTTTTTATCTTCTCCCACCACTTTTCAACATGCATGGTCTTCATATCTTCTTCCAAATCCTTCATCCATCTCTTCCTTGATCTTCCACTTCTCCTCCTTTTCTACATTCTCATTTATTTGGCATAATTTCCTCACCCATCCACTTCACGTGACCTAACCAAACCAGCCGTTGAAACTTCAAATATCTCACTAAGTCCTCACCTCTTAGAATGCTCTCTTTTCCCCATTAGTTCATATTCTCCATCTTTCACCATTTCCTACTGGGCCATACATTCTTCTTAAAACTTTCCGTTCAAATACAAGAAAAACATTCTTATCGGCAGCTGACATAATTCACAGCTCTGATCCATGGTCTTGAGTGTGTAACTTTTAAATCTCTTGGGAGAAAGGTTGATTTCAGGAGCATTATTTTGGCAAAAATAAGCTCTTTTTCCGGCCATTATTCTCTCGTTAATCTCCTCTGCCATTCAGTTCTCAGATTTTAGATCACTACCTCACTCAGTGATTCCACTCGAAGTTTGGTTTGGATAGTTGAGGGTAGAGTTGACCCTGTACTAAGCCACAGGCGTGTGATTTTCACACATTCTTGGTAGGGGGGCCAATTCCTTTCCCTGGGCCACCTCGCACTCGAGGATTTTTATTTGTTCGGAGGCGTCCAAAGGCTGCACCCGGATTTGAACCCGGGACCAAGTAGACAAGCACTCTACCCACTAGGTCACCACGCTGAGCGTCAATTAAATGATCTATGGGAGAAATTTAAAAAATCGATCGACTACTATTTTTTTTGTTTTTGGTAATTCGCGGTATTTTAAAATATGCTGAATAACATTTGTGTTTTTCAATCAATTTTGAAAACTTTTGCATTGTTTCACTTTAATTGAAGTAATACAACTTATACTGCATGGAAATAATGCTTATTAAAATACAAGTAGAGTTCATAGATAATTAGATTGAAAGTTTTACAATTTTCAAGTTGAAAAAAATACAAATAAATTTTTCCATCGTCTCAGGCACAACTTTGTGGAAGTTCATTATATATTAAATGAAAGGAAAACTTTGGTCTATCCCACCAATTTATTCTCCGGTACAACTACTTTCGACGCAGCGGCGTCATCTTCAGGTACAAAGTGTAAAGCAACATATGATCTTTATATACCATCCAGGGTAGGCGTTGGGGTGGGGGAGGAAGAAGCTAGTGGAAGTGGGTGGAAAACCTCAAGGATACAAAGTAGTGAATGTTTTAGCGGGTGGATACAATGTAGTGGCGGGCGGTGGGTCGGAAAGGGGGGGGGCGGATGACCGTTGGCAGGTTTGAGTTTTGAAGGGGTTGTTGGTGACTAAGGTAGCGGTGAGGTGTCCGTGGTAGTGAGGGGAGGGGAAGGATTACGGGCTACTGTCAGGGAGGCTTCTAGGAGGGGGAAAGGTTTTCAAATAATATGTCATTAAGGAGAGGACGTTTCTTCATCTGTCTCTTAATCTCCAGCTCTTCCTTCTTGTCCATTCTTTTCCCTTTTTCCTCCCGGTATAGAATCTTTGGAGTGAAATCACTGCTGTGGTTCTCCTCCCACAGGTGTTTTGCAAAGTGGGACTGGGAGAGGTTACATGTCCGGAAGCACCTCTTGTGTTCTTCAGTCACCAACAACCCCTTCAAAACTCAAACCTGACAACGGTCATCCGCCCCCCCCCTTTCCGATCCACCGCCCGCCACTACATTGTATCCACCCGCTAAAACATTCACTACTTTGTATCCTTGAGGTTTTCCACCCCCTTCCACTACCTTCTTCCTCCCCCTCCCCCACCCCAACGCCTAACCTGGAGGGTATATAAAGATCATATGTTGCTTTACACTTTGTACCTGAAGATGACGCCGCTGCGTCGAAATTAGTTGTACCGGAGAATAAATTGTTGGAATAGAAAATTTTTTATGAAGTCAGTTTTACATGTACAGACTTTTGCATACATATAAACTTTATACATGGTGTCAATATAAGGTGGTAAACATTTCATTGTTCTTTCTCTTGCAGTTCTTAAGGTATTCAAAATTAGTAGGTATGCTAAAACCGTGAAACTATTGACTTGCGGGAAATGGCATTAAAATTTTATATTTTTAAAAACCAGTCTTCTACTTTCTATAATTCAGAAGATTAATTAAGAATTCTTGCTCCATAACTCAGAATGGCGTAAAATTCCACACACACATACTCATAAGAATATGTCAAAATTGGAAAAAAAATTTCAAAGATATTTTGAAGGAGGCGAATCCTCTTAAACAACTAGTTTGCTTGCATGAGATGATGTCCTTGATGTTTCCCGACGATGAGGTATGTCTGTAGCAGAGTGATGGCCCTCCTTTATCCAATCAGCTGCAAACCGTTTTGTTGGAAAATCTTCCAGAGCAGGTCCATTTACGGATATAAAAATTAGAGATGATGTCAGCGATCTTTCGGGGTTTGCATCGGGTAGTTAGGTCCATGGCGGCCAACGATTCGAGGCTCGAGTCGAGCATCGTCCTCAGGGCAGAGGTGAGTGCCTTGACTAGAAGTGGAGGTCAATATATACCCCATGGATGGGTCAGGTCCGAAATTTTGGCGGGAAAATTAAGTAACATCCGGTGGTCTTGAGGCTCCCATTAGCTTGAGGATGGGTTTCCAAGTGTGTCTCCGGTTACACCAGCGATTAGCAGCTCTTTTACTAGTTAGATAAGCTGTACGGAAATTACTTGCGGTTACTTCAATTTTCTCTTCATTTTTTTCTTCCCACAGTCGAAATTCTGTTGCCAATGCTATTGGCAGCTTTACATTTTTTTCATTCTTCCAATATTTCTGCACATTTTAGGTGAAACTTGCCTCTCCCATGGTCACTGATTTTGTGGTTCAGTTTTTTATTGTTTTTAGCTTTCATGCCTTTAATGAATGCTGTTGCTGAATGTACTTTGCTGTCTTTTAAGGCACCAAGTTTTTGTACATCTACATCTACATGTTACCCTGCGAGCCACCTCTAGGGTGTTTGACAGGGGGTGACAAGTCACCAAAATGCAGCATGCAAGCGGACCGCCATATGCACACCGCACGGTCATGAATATTAAGGATACTAACCAATTCCATCATTAACTAAAAACCATCATGCAGCATGCAAGAGAATCCCCACATGCACGACACACATGTACGATGACACATAATATTCTACATGCTACTTAAGAGGGCAATCTGCCTATGAAGCTAGAACATGCTGTTAGAAACACCATAAAACTCCGTAAACATGCTTTAAGAAATACATAAGTTAGTAAGCTACACTACCAGTCAACTAATCTATTTCTAAGTCCTTACACAGCCGTATCGCTCGCGGAAAAAACGACATTTTAAATCTATCTGTTCTACAGTCTATCTCTCTTATTTTATTTTTATGATCTAATATACCATAGTACGTTGGCGGTCGTAAAATATGATCAACTTCGTCGGAAAATAAACTACTCTTGAATTTACATAATAGATTTAGTCTTGTTTTCAATCTACGGTGTGACAGTGATTCCCATCCGAGTTGTTCTAAGAGGTCAGTAACACTAACAAGACTATCGTAACGGCTTTTCACGTACCTGGCTGCTCTTCTCTGTACACGTTCTAACTCTGTTTTTAAGCCTGTTTCATGAGGATCCCAAACACTGGAAGCATATTCTAAATGAGGTCTAACGAGGGAGAAGTAGCTTATTTCTCTCACTTTGTCGTCGCACTTGCCTAGAATTCTTTTAACAAATCCCAATTTACGATTAGCTTGACCTGTTATTTCCCGAATATGTTTATTCCACGATAGATCATTATTGAGCCTAACTCCGAGATATTTTACGGATTCTACCGTTTCTAATTGGGTATCCTGAATGAAATAGCTCTGTGATGGGGAGTTATTTTTCCCCCAGAATTTCATTACTACGCATTTTTTCAAATTTAACTCTAGCTGCCACGCATCGCACCATGCTTGGATTGCAGTAAGGTCGTTCGTTAGTTTATCCTTATCTTCACTGCTACGGATTTCCCTGTATACTACAGCGTCGTCTGCAAATAATCGAAGTTTACTGTCTATTATTTCACCAATATCGTTGATATAGAGTAGGAAGAGGAGTGGGCCTATGACACTACCCTGAGGGACGCCAGAAGTGACTCTAACTTTCTTTGGAGGCTACGCCGTCTAATACTACTCTTTGCACGCGATCGCTCAAAAGTTCTCTGATCCAGGAAATTACATCATCGTCTAGGCCGTATGATTTTAGTTTTACTAATAACTTTCCGTGGGGCACTTTATCAAATGCTTTTTGGAAATCAAGAAAAATCGCGTCCACTGGAATGTTGTCCTCTCCGGAGACTAAAATATCGTGGGCAAACAGCGCTAACTGAGTTTCGCATGATCTACCTTTCCTGAATCCGTGTTGAGTTCTCATTAACAAGTTATTCGTGTCTAGGTGTTTCATTACTGAGCTGACAACAATGTGTTCAAGGATTTTGCATGAAATGGACGTTAAAGATATCGGTCTGTAATTACATGGCTGTTCCTTGTCTCCACTTTTGAATATGGGCGTTACATTGGCAATTCTCCAGTCATTTGGTACTCCGTGTTGCTTTATGGATTTTGTGAATATTAGCTGCAAGTAGGGGGCAATTTCTGACGCTAGTTCTTTATACACGCGAGAAGGGATTTCGTCTGGACCAGGTGACTTATTTGGACTGAGTAATTTCAATAAAATTTCTATTCCGTGAGCACTAATATCAAGGGGAGGCATCTTTCGTATGCAGTGATTATCAACCGCCACGGATGAATTCTCAGATGACTCGGTGAACACGCTCTTGAAATAGGAATTTAATAAATTGGCTTTATCGGAACTGTTTGTTAACACATCTCCATTATCGTTTCTTAGCGAACAAACGGTAGATCTTTTACCTTGAACTTCCCTAACATAAGACTTCCATTACATTTTTGCTTTTGGGTCATCCCGTAACTGCTCTACAAGTGTTTTCCTTTTAAAATTCGTGAATGCATTCCTGAACGCTTCCTTTGTAGCGGCTTTAGACAACTTATATTTATTAATTATTAACTCTCGATCACTAGGAGATACATCATGAATGATTTTTTTCATCTTAGCATGACACGCTCTCTGTCGCCTTAACGATTTTCTGACTTCCGCGTCATACCATCTCGGTTCGCTAACTTCTTTTTTATTTTACTAGGGATATATCTTTTGATTCCTGAACTTATGAGAGAAAGAAAAGCTTTCCAAGTCCCTTCTACATTAAACTCCATTACTGATTTTTGAAACACGGGAAAAGCATTTTTCAGATTACTCTTGAACCCATCAAAATCAGCTCTTTAAATATGAAAACTTTTCGTTCTCGTTTAAAACTTTTTGCGATATTTAAAGAAAACTTAGCTGTTACTGCCCTATGATCACTGATTCCCTCGACGGTGCTCACATTTATTACCTGATGTGGTATATTTGTCGCTAACAAATCAAGAATATTTTCTTTTCTGTTAGGAGCGGAAGCTATTTGAAGCAATGCGTTTGATGAAAAAGCGTGCAGTAACGCCTCGCAAATGACTCTATCTCTCCCACCGGCTATGAAGCTATAGGTCTTCCAATCTATAGAGGGTAAGTTGAAATCTCCGCCTAATATCAGATTTCTATCAGGATATTTGGATACTATGCTGTTTATTTGGGTTTCAAAATCCAAAATTGATGTTATATCTGTGTTTGGTGGTCTATAGTACGAGCATACAAATATAGTTTTCGATTTAGGACATTTCATTGAACACCACACAGATTCAACGCTGGTCTCCGGTAAGGTTTCCGCTCGGCTGACTATGGTTTTCTTTACAGCTATAAATACTCCGCCTCCATTTTGGTTGGACCTATCTTTTCTGTAAACTTTGAATTATTTAGGAAAAATTTCACTATCAGAAATATCGTCCGTCAGCCAACTTTCTGTGCCAATAATGACGTTACACTCCGTGCTGTGAATAAGGTGGTGAAATTCTGGAATCTTATTTTTTAAACTACGGCAGTTAACTACTGCAACGACTAATGCTTCATGATTATTGTTTATGCGATTCGGGGAAATTTCAAGATTACTGTCTTCAATTAAGCTATTCTTGGACCCTATATTCGGAGTACTCTTAGCTAAATTACTAACTGGCAACACATAGTTATTGACCCCACTAATTGACCTGCCCTGTAGCCTACCGTCTATGTTAAACTCGACGAGTGTGCTCAAGTATCCTGCGCGCTACATCCTGCGATGCCTCGTATGTATAGTGTACTCCCGAGCGATTTATTGGCACCCGACACGAATCCAGCACCGGCCTGAGGTCCAAGAACTCCGCTCCCTCGCTCCCACAGACTTCACTGAGTCTCTGGTTTATGCCTTCCACTCGGCTCCAAACCATCGAACCCCGATCCGTCCTAGGTACCAAGCTGCATATGGTAAGCCTCAAGTTGGTACCAGATTCTCCGCGAATACGGCGGAACTCGGAGCATAGGTCTCTCACAGAGCCTAAAATCTCCTCGGAACCCATATACACGGCATAATTGGTCACGCCCGCCAGCACATCGAACCTATTGCTGACGGGGATTGACTCAGCCTCCGCCCCTGCCAATCCTCGTTTTCGGAGGGTGACCCCGTGGCTACGCCTCGAGACCACTTTCCATGTCCCCGAAGCAACGGAGGGAGACGACACCGGAGGCACGGAAGTTTCAAGCTTTGCGCCGAAATAATTAACTAATAATGCGCGGGTGTTGAACAATAATCAATCATCTTCTGGAACTAGGTGATAACTCGTCAAAAATAGCAGGAAAAATGCCCGGTGATGCAAGTCTTATGACATATATTTTATTCATACACTTTTTGTAGGTTATTTCATGGTCATTTTTATCATATCTGGGGACCGTTACTAATATTTACAAAATATAAACATCTATGCTAAAGAGCTATGTTTACAGATCTATTTCTGCTCTCATTTTCCTCGAATGCATATTTTCTCCACCTATCTTGAATAACTTTCCATTCGATATATATCTTACCTGTTTGGTCTTTAACCTTTGATATATAGTGATATCTTTTATATTTCATCGATACGATTGTTTTCTTTGCCGATATATCTATTCCTTTTTATATTCTCCCCTCTTTCCTCAATTTTTACAATTTTCTTTGAGTCACCAACAGGGACGGATCGAGCCAGGGGGCGTGGGGGGCGCCCCCCCCCCCCCCCCCTCAGGCTCAAGAGGAATAAAAAAGGATTTTGAAAGGTAACATACAATGCTATGTATTTATTTATTCCAAGTGTTGCATTGATGGCCAAGCCGGATGCAATCCATCTACATCTTCATCGATCGGTAGTTTAAAACTCTAATATTTGAGTGCATGGTGCCATTTATTGTTTAACTCAGTATACAAATTATCTTAAACTCTTACGAGCGCAGAAGACAGCGAATTCTATACATCTAACCAAATACACACTATTATACGATTTTTGGGCGATAGTCAATACCGCTACCACCACCGCGAACGCTACCGGCACAAACTTCTAACGCGGGTAGGATGAGTCGAAGGGAAGGGCAGGCGAAAGAGTGGAGGGAAGGGCCTCGTTTAACACGCAAACATTTCGAAGTGTTGCGGGCAGCACGTGAAACAGCTTTAGTAATATGTATAAACCATAGACCTTGTTCAAGGTCTATGGTATAAACACATAACGCAGGAAACGACGGGAAAGACGGAACAACGGAGTGTACTGCGGCAAACCTCCTAGGGTTGTCTCCGCCTCACTCGAAAGAGAAAGAGACTTCGAAGAGTCCTCATTTCTTTATTTTAACCGAGTTTGTTTTATCATGTAACCATTTTCAAGGTTGGAGTTAACAGAGGCTCATTGCTGCGCGGGAAATGATACTTGGAACCCAGGTTGGAAAATAAGGTTTATTGCGGACTAAACATAGTGTTTAATGGTTTCAAATTTGTACACATTTCCGTTAAGTAACGTCTCATATCGTCCGGTTTCTTGTTTCATTCATCATTCTATATTTAATGTGCGTCTCTAAGCTGACACCACAGTCATCAGGCCGCCACCGACTGCAGACCTCGATTTGGAATACATGAACAACTTACCATAGTGAAGGTCAAAGACAAAGTGAGAAGGTTGCATAGAGCACGTCAAAAGTGGACTAGATACTGGGAGTGCCCGGTGCCAACGCAGCGCCACAGTGGGACAGGAACCCGAAAAGGTGTGCCATGACGTGTGAAACTTACCTGATGAACTTGAAATTTTGGTTCGATCTGTTAACGAGGTCGCTGAGAGCAGTGCAGACATCAAAATTTATGAAAAATCAAAATTGAAAAAATAATTCGCTAATACCATAAAATTTTATGAAATATTTTCGAAACTGTTATATGTAATTATTTTCAAATTTGAATTGATGTGTGAAATTATTTAGACATAAGGGTAATTCAAATAAGTAAAACATAGCTAAAATTACGAACGTAAAAGTTGCATGAGTCGTACACGTGTCATATTTCCTCCATTTTTCCCCGTTCAAAGCTCCAAAGTTCCGTCTTAAACCTCAAGCTCTTACTTAACCTTTCATAACCTTACATCAAATTTCACAATCACTAAATTATGAACGAGAGCCAACCCAATGACTGACTCTCCTGAGTGATGCAGCCCTACCCATATACATCTACGTACTACCCCGCAAGCCGCCTCAATAGGCGTGTGGCGGGGGGTGATAGGACACCAGCCGTTTACATATAAAAAGGAAACGCTCTAATGAAATTACACCTAGGTATGCTTAACGTTGTCTCCTGATTCTGGTGGAAGTACATCTTTACCTGTGCATCCCAAGATGTAGGGGTGTATATGGCCAATCGTATTTTAAAAACTGCAAGCATGTATTTACTACGAGCTAGTGTGCTTGCTCCAGCTACCTCTCGACCTGAGACTCGGAAGTTAAAAAAAACGCGAGTTAAAATTTTCCGAACAACATAGCCTCGGATTCATTGTGATAATTGTAATACATTGTGATCATGAATTTTAACACTACTTGACAAATATCGCAATGCGGATATACAAAAGGGATACATTGTACGTCTGATTCACAACTAAATAACAAACATTCACAACTAATAAGAATCACAACTGAATGTTCTACGAATTGATTGGGATTATTCCATGCACGTCAGCGACGGACATTAGTTTTAGTTGGTGAATTCTAAATTCTTATACCAAAACATTAGAACTAAAGTCACAGCAAAGCATAAATATTAGGGTGTTTCGAAAAAATTCTTTTCATCACTCCGTGTGAAAAACGTATGTAATAAAAACTGGGATTCGATACTCGTGTGCAAGATGTTTATTGACTCTTGTAATTGCCACCCTCGATTCACTTCGCTTCGCTCGGGCGACAAAACCCACACTCGCACCAGCAAAACATTTTACACACTTGTTTACAAAATAACTTATTTCATGGATATTTTCTGCTTCTTTTTCTCCAAATTGTTCAAAAAGCGTTTTTCAAATGTTAAACAATTGTACCGAAGGAAATATAAAAATTTCTGCATAAATTGCTGCTGACAACTCTGCAGAATGTACATGCAGAAAAATAGCGCGAAATGGCTGAAGAATTTTACGTGGAAAATTGTGCAAATATCATGCAGAAAATTATGCATACAACTCTGCAGATTATTATCATAAGTGATAATTATAAAAAAATAACGTTTCTTCCCTCAAGAGAGAAAAAAATTCTATTATAAAGCTGAGCCAAGGAATTCAGCTTGGCTATCAACCTTTTCTAAATTTTTCAGGGGAGGATTCACAGTGCCGTTTGGCTGGTGGGTATTCTGACGCGTCATCCAAGCATGCACCTTGCGCCCCTTCAATACAATCCTAGATCCGCCTCTGGTCACCTATGCTGTTGTCCACCAGCTCCTGTTATTTCCTCCATTTTTCCCCGTTCAAAGCTCCAAAGTTCCGTCTTAAACCTCATGCTCTTACTTAACCTTTCATAACCTTACATCAAATTTCACAATCACTAAATTATGAACATAGTCAACATCCGATCCAGGACAGATACGCAGTTTTTTACGCTGTTCTTAAACCTTTGCAAGACCACGTTGTAATATATTGGGTCTCCCTTTACCCTCCGGCGATATTTATTATGGTATTTATTTAATTGGCAAATTAATATTGTATCCCATGTAAATCAACGAGGCAAGGGACGGCGGAATAATATGAAGATGGATAAAATCTGACTTTCCTGGAACAAGACAGCGTGAAATATCCACATGCTACCCAAACTACCCGGACACACTGTTGAGAGCATTGCATTCGTCTGACGTGATGGCATTCCTCCCGGTGAAATATTTCGGCGGTAAATGGTCTCCCAATCGTAACTCCGGGTGGGGACTCCTTGGAAGGGAGCGTCAGTCAGAGCGGACAATGTAATGCAAATAATACGCCAATGCTCATAAATGTACAATAGCTGCCCATTATTGGAATATACTAATTTAACTAACTGAAGCTAAGGGACACATAAAATAATACCGAAGTTTGCTTTTCTCTGAGTACCGAAAGGCTGCACGGTATTCTCCAATATGGCGAATGACGCACGCCCAGGCAACAGGTATAAGCAACTACAGGGAGCGCTCTCTCTCTCTATGTCTCTTTGGGAAAGCTAAGGGAAATTATCAGGACAATGTGGCAACGCAGGATCCTGCGATGATATAAAAAGGCGACATTTCAATACGATCTCATTGTCAAGACGGACACAGAAGCCCCACAAGGCGAGAGAGATATAAAGGTACGTAAACACTGTAGTATAGGCGAGTTTCAAGAGGTACGAAAGATATCAAAATTTTGGCAACTGCAGTGATGTCTCGATTCTTTGAGCTTTCGTGGACTGAGGTCATCTCGGAAAATTAAAAAATAGAAAAAAATATTCGAGGATTACGTGCGATGAACGACCGTCAGTTAAAATTTAAACTTAATCTTTTATTCAAGTTCCAATGTGATCTATTTTCTGCCAAAGTCAATAATATTTTACCAAACCCGACATACTACAATAGATTAGATCATGAGAGTAAAATTAGAGAAATAGACTGCAGAACAGATTTCCCTCGAACGGTAAGAGATTATAGTACTTACAATGAGACTATTAACTAGGTTTGTCGATAGACAGTGTAATTAATTAGTTTATTTGCTCCCTAATGCCTGTTTATAAATCTGATACGCAGTATAAACAGAACCTCCTGAATTTTTCATGCATAGTTCTTGCTATTTCTGAGCGCTTATTTAGTAGCTGAATGCATTAATATAAATAGTTACTCTGAGATTGCTAGCATACCTATCGTGCAGGACATGTTGGTGAAATTTTACTTCCTGTCAGCAATTTGCATGTTTTCTCTAATGCATTACTGGTCATAGTATCATTAACCTTATTACGGTATGGTGTAGTGTATGTTGCTGATCACCCAATCCTTGAGGTGGCTTGCAGGGTGTTATGTATATATGGATGAAGAATTAATTTAAAAAATATGGTATTTCAATTCTTTGCTGTACTTCATTTTTATGAAATGATCGGGATAAAATAGTTCTATGAATCTCGTTTTTTTTTGCGTAGAACTTATTTACGAATACCTACCGACTTGCGTTTTTTATGAGCTAAACTGGCTTGGTGCTGTCACAACATAAGCATCGGTACCTCGGATATTAGCAAACCTCGATTAATCGTGACTCGGATGATCTATAATCTACCTATTGTGTTATAAAAAGTTTTTTTTTCTGTTATGTGAAATTTAAAAATTTGATAAAACCTTTCAATGTTAAAAGAACGTTCTTTGCCATTGTTTCTTCTGTGAATAGTTAAAATGGAATTCCAAGTGTTTTCTAAGCGTTGAAAAACTAATTGGCAGGCTAAACGGGGAAATAATATGATTCGATACTATTGACAATATTAGGTTTTTGCGCTGTTTTCGATGTGAGCATCGAGGAGGAAGTGCTACATAATTGAAATGCCGGGGTGACATTTTTCAAGTATTAGGAAATGCTTAATCTAAGTGTTTATTTTAGTTACAATAATGATTAATCGCGTTATTTCCGCTACGTTTCCAATGAAAAATCACGAAAAAAATCATGCACAAGATGAATGCAAAATTATCACATCAAATTTTAAAAACTTTATTTTTTCACGTTTTGATTAAATTTTCCCAGATATTTTTTTTCCTTTTGTCGTGACATTGGAGTAAAAATACTATTGAAACCGATAAGTTACCGGCGCATGGGGCGTGATATGACTATGGAAGTAAATTACGTATTTATGGTGCAAGTATTAACTTTTTGTGATTTGTTTTGCCAAAGATCCTTTCCATTTCCTCTCTCTGCACTCACTTTATATTGAGTCGGTAAAGTGAAATTACAGAGTCAAGGTACAACTTTTACAATCCTAATAGGTAGGATTAGTTGTGGAATATACATGTAAATTCCTCGAAAGGAATATTAACACCCCTTTTGAATTTCGTCTTAAATGCTCTCAGTAAATATTACACGAAAATTTAGAAGATTCTTTTTCAATTTATTTAACAGAATAACATTTATTAGAATAGTCCACAAGTTTGAGGTCCGTTTGATGTGTGTTCCTTGTTAAGGCCTTAGAAACGTAAATATTTACATAAAAATGGCATCAAGCTTATAGCTGGACGCTTTCATTTTCATTTTCAATTTATTCTCTATGTACAGCCGCGACGCAATACCCTATTGGCCGTGCTTGTCACTTCTACTACAGAGATGCCGAAAAAGACAATTACTGTTATCATTTATCTCGTAATCCACCATGCTCGTAAAATGTTTCATCCTGCCCAGTTGATAGTTAAGTAGTGGTGAACAATTTTACAATCACTGCGAGAATTGACAAATGATGTGGTACGCAGTCACGGGCACGGGTGCAAGGACAAACGCCAAGGGGATTACATTCATTATGGAAAAATAATTTGATTTGAGCGGAATCTTTCGCACACGGATCTTCTAAGTGCCGGTCAGGTTTGTTAGCCAGTGACATTTCCAAGCCATCTTAATTCAAGGCGAATTTTGGCGGGGGAGAAAGGAGGTTGCGCCGCGACTGTGTACATACAATACTCAAAACAAATACTCAATTCCATATTCTTGTTTATTCGTTTTAAAATTTCTGCTTTTGGTGGTGATCTACGTTACCTATTGAGAACCAAAGTTAAAGTGCAAAATATACAGATTATTCCTCGAATATATTTAAATTACCACTTTTTTCCAGGTACAGGAGGCGTCTTGGAAAAAAAAGATTGTCTCCTGGGTTGATGTTAGAAATGTGTTTCAAGACGTGCTGATGTTTTCTATCCAGACGATGAAGGATCGAGTTTTGGTGTGCATAAAACTGTGTTTTTTCCACCAATACATTTGATTTAATCTTTGCGGTCCCATTCTAATTTTTTCTTAAAGTGCTGGTTTACATAATGGTTTTCACTAAGGAAAGAGTGAAAACGCTAAATTACCGAAAAACGTATGATAATAATTTCTTTGCGATTGCATTTGCTATGAATCGCGAAATCTCGAAAACCGATATCGATGTCCGGCTAAAAAATCATATTTCTAAATATATTAAGCCTGAAACGGTTACTCATATTTCTAAATTTAACTTTTATTATGTAAAAAATAAAAGCACCGGAGAGGTTGGATTGAATTTTTGCACACTTGAACAGGGAGTCACTCATAAGTATATCGTTATCTATTTGAATGTTTCTAAAAATATATGACTACTTACGTAAGATTGGGAGGGGATGGGTTCAGGAAATCTTATGTTGGCTTACATGGGGGAGGGGAAGGTTTAAAAAGCGGCTAAATTCGCCTAACGTAAAACTTGAATGGCCAGCTAGTAGCCAGAATATAAATGAAATGACATTGAAGTCATTTCCCAGTGGAACCACCTTTTAAGCGAACTAGGTGTTTTCGTCCCAAGTCCACATCGTTGCACATGAAATGTGGTCGTGGTTACTAAGCCTCTATCGCGGAGAATAAACCCAACAATGTCTCTTTAGAAGGACTAACTTTGACAATTATCCAGTCACTGAGAGAATGCACAGATGATGTGGTAAGCAGTCACACGCTCGGGTACAAAGATGGTGGCTTAACTGGCTGAAACAGCTGACCGGCTGTTGGGAGACCCGATTTCGAACCCCGGACAATTCGATTAACTTTTTTCATTGCGAATTTCATCCTTGGGTGTATAGTGGAGAACAGAGAGGGGAAATGGATTTTCAAAGAGAAAAAAAACTCTTGGAAATAACGACAAAAGTGAGCCTTATGTCTCTTTTTATTTTTTCTTAATTACTCCAAAATATTTTGGACTTCATCGCAAGTTCAGCGAAGGAAACAAGCGAAACGCTTGGTGTACGAATAGGTGCTTAGGTATTGATTGATTAAATATCTTTCTAGTATTTCTTCATATTTCTCTCCCGTGAACAAGTTATGAAAAATACAATTATGCATAACCTTAAACAATTGTCGTTTTTTTATTCTCTTTAAAAGGGAACTCTTTTCTTGTCTGAAGACCATTGCTTAAAGTTATACTTGAACTGATAATTTACTCATGTTTGCATTTTTGCTACTTCCAATTATAGAAATCGTCAAAAATCACCAATTGTACGGCAATGTATTCACGCTTTGCGACTTTGGGGAACTGGTTGAGAACATGGCGGATGCTCGCAACAATCATTGCACAAAATAAAAACAGAAAAACCAATTGAATGTCTCTGTCGTAGATTAAAGAAGAAGATGATGGAACAATACGATACGATAACGCAGGGAAATAGTTGAGCTATTAAAATTAGCCAAAATGCGATAATCGGCAATAATAAATGGGTCAGTTTCGTAGTTAATACGCCGTAATCTTGAGGTAACTTTGTAGTGGAATCGTCACGTTAACGTGAACATTAATCTAGAATAATGCAAAATGAATTTTACTTCCAAAAAAGCACTCCTTTATTCGTAAAATTTATGGACGAATTGCCCCCGAAGAGTTGAGTGGGTCATTTTTCGCAAAAAGCACTCTTCACTTTCAGCTGTCAAGGCGCCTTTTACTCTCTTATTCAATCTATGCTCTCTTTACATACCCTGTTCTTCTTCCGTAGGTTATCGTCCAGAGCAACGAAAGCGCCTATCAGTGTTTGTCGGTAAACATCTTCGTTTCGTTGGCACTGCGCTGCCTTAAAGCATGAAAGTGCCTTTCTTGATACTCATATCAAGTTTTATCACTTTACTAGCGAATAAAACCGACGCACAGTGGTCGGAAATCGAAAAAAGTCGGACGATAGTCCAAAATTGCTTTTTCTTAGATAAATACTTTAAACTTGGAATATATACTCACAAATGATTACGTATAATGAAATAGTAAGTCATTCTTCATAGATCTTACCCTTAACTTAGTTACAGAGGCTCAAACATGACCAACATTCCAAAAAATCACCCGTTTTGATTATTCTTCGAAAATCTTAAAAGTAAAGCAGATAGTGGAGTTGTGGAAGGATTTAAATGAAACAAAAAACATAATTATCTGTTTTTATGGTACTTTTACTGTAATATGTATAAGTTTAAGAGATTCTTGTCGATATTTTTGTACTATTGCGTTACAAAATGGCGGACACTTTTTTCAGGAAAAATTTTACATAGGGTAGTCATTACAATTGATTTCACGAATATGTGGGCGGAGATATTTACACAGAGTATTCATTGAAGACATCTGAAAAAATGTTTGCGACGCCGAAAATAAATTCGATTTTTCGATCGCGCGTCACGGCCCGGCTCCGCGCCAGCGGGACCTGGAAATGCCATGACTCCGTTGGATTATTCAAGTTGTGTAAACCGTAACTCCTCAAATTCGCTGTTTCCAAGCTATGCATGTTGTCACTGATTTCCTAAGATTCTATATTGAAGATAATGCAAGGATATTGCATTGATCGAACGGATCAGATCACGTGTAACTGTGGTAAATTTGTTTTTCTGTGGGTACCTATTTTATGGAATCATGCTGCAAATTATGAACGTCATTCACTGACTCAGTGATTCGGTGACATGGTTTGGATGGTTGAGGGTAGAGCTCACCCCGTACTAAGCCACAGGCGTGTGAATTTCACATATTCAGGGTAGGGGGGCCAGTTCCTTTCCCTGGGCCACCTCGCACTCCGAGGATTTTTTTTGTTCGTCATTCAGCTTTTGAGAGTATGCGTGTTCCCGGGGTACAATGCATGGTTTCCAGAGAAGGCATCACCTGGGATTCTTATTCCCTCCCCTCCTTTCACTCTTTCTTCAAATTTGCGGCCTGCTTGCCCAACATGCACCGCTTCACATTCACATTATAGTTTATAAACTCCACTTTTCTCTTTATTTTGTATTTTGCCCATGGTGTGGGAAAGTAGGTTCTCCAGATTTAACTTGTTGTAATGGACCACTTTAAACTTGTCTTTCGGCAGCTTCTTGCAAATTTTCCATGTATTGTCATCAAGATATAGGATCTAATGACATTTTTCTGTATATTTTTGCCGCGGATGAGATTTGTGAATGTCTTTTAATGCCCGTTTATTTAGTTGGTAAAGGTGAGCTTTCGTCTCGCACTTTCAAATTTTATTTTGAAAAACGTAGGAAACTGACGAAATTGAATGTGATACCTGGGAGTAGAGGAAGAATGCGGATTTGTAAAAATGTAACAATCATACCGGTGTGACTAGTAGTTTTTGAGATATAGACGTTTGAAAATGACCAATTTTTCGATTTTTTCGTCCGTTTTCGACGCCATATTTGGAGGTTTTCACGAACAACCGTTAGAGGGATAACACTAATTTCACCTCTACAATATTCCTTTACCCCACCCCCCCAACAAGCTTACGGGCCTATGGAGTGAAACAGGGGTGCTAGGGTGGTTCGGTACGCGGGCCCGATTTGGCCATTTTCAAAAGTGAAAAACGCATTTCTTGTGGAAATGGTAAAGTGGAAATGGGCATTTCTGGGAGTCGAGGACGTTTCAAAATGATGATTTTCACTGCGTTTCCGTGAGTTGGAAAAGCGGAAAACGATTTCCCCTTCCGTAACTTGCCCTGAACCCACCCCACAAAGAGGTTTGCGGGCCAATGGAGTTAAACACGAATTGGTTATAATCAAAAGTGAAGAACTCATTTTCGTGAGTTTGAATAGCGGAAAACGCATTTTTAGCGCGATCGATAACGAGGAAATGGGCATTTCTGGGAATGGTTGAAGTTTCAAAATGTTATTCTGCGTATTATTTTAAGAATAGAATCCCTCACGCTCATTAGTGATTGTAGGTGGGAATTGGTAGAAGGCTAAAATGTTATTTCGCGTATTATTTTAAGAATAGAATCCCTCACGCTCATTGGTGATTATTGGTGGGAATTGGTAGAAGGCTAAAATGATATTTCGCGTATTATTTTAAGAATAGAATCCCTCACGCTTATTGGTGAGCAATGGTAGAAGGCTAAAATGTTATTTCGCGTATTGTTTTAAGAATAGAATCCCTCAGGTCACAACGTTAATATAAGTGGGCTTTTGTTAGAGGCTAATGAAATAGTATTGTTGACGGAGTTCTCTCGGGTAGTGTGGAAGGGGGAAATTAACTGTCAACAGTTGGAAGTTAATTGTTGAGAGTAGTTGGCATTAATCATTTTCTGACTTGCGTGTGTGGTGTATGGTCGCCATGATTTGCCAATCGTGTACGCTCAATTAGGAAGTGTAAATCCTCCATTTAAAGTGATACGTGAAATGTTATTAGTACAGTGGAATGAATGTGAGTGAAAAGGAAGTGTAAATCCTTCATTTGAAGTGAAATGTGCAATGTTTACTGCGGTGGAATGAATGGAATTGCATTGTAGTAAATGGCTGTTGCGGGGCGAGTTTGAGTGGAAGGAGGGAAGAAACTGTGTAGAAAAGGTGTGTATATGCTAGAGAACCAACTGCTCGATCGCTGCGCTACGTACAGTGGAAAAGAAGAAACGGCATTTTTTCACAATATGGCGGAGAGGAAAAAACGCACTTCTCAGGTTTGAAAGTTTCTCATTTCTAAAGTAGTTGATGCATTGTTGTGTTGAAAGTGTTAAACAAATTTGCAAAGCTTGCATAATAAGTGAGGTGAAATTGGTTCTGATATATCTGTTTAAAGTGGGTGAAAATCGCGAAAACAAGTGCGAGACGAAAGCTCACCTTTACCATTTAGTTTATTACGTTACAACTTATCAATGAGCTGCTCATTATATCCATTGTTTCTCGCGATTGATTTTATCGTGGGCAACTCTTTTTCAAAATTAGTTTTAGACTTTGGGATGTTCACTAACCTGTGGATCATGACATGAAAGGTGGATGGAATTTGAGTAAAATAATGCCTAGAATTGAAATTTACATGTACCAAGCCAATATCTCCTGTACCTTGAAGTAGTCACACACCACTTCTCTTCAATTTTCCCAATAAATCACCGTCTTAAGTTAATCTAGGATCCCTTTTCGATTCACCATTTTCTTCTGGCGTGATATTATTACATATATCTCCACGGTCATCACCTCACTATTACACTTTCACACATTTGCATGGTATTACTCCTTCCCCTGTGTCATCAACAAACTTATATAAGCACATTTTAAAATTCCACTCATACATCACATTAAAGAAATCAGTACGTAATCAATACAGTGTATACACTTCTTTACCAAACCAGCCAGGAGCCACTGTAGTATGAAAGATGGGGGCTTGTGATCGCTGAGTACTATGGTTTTTGACCCGAGTATGAAGCTACAACATTTTTTCAGTGCATGCGTGATTGCAACTTATTCTTTCAGCGTCGTGCTGTATGTAATACGGTTTTTTTTGGTCCGGATGATTAAGGATCACCAACCTGCATGCTTCTTCTTTCACTTTCTCGAAGGCCTGTGGGTGTTCCACCGTCCATTCCCACTTGCGATCCTTCTTTTTTAGGTCGTTCAACGGCGATGTGATCTCCGCGTGTCTCGGGTGAAATTTCGCGTAATAGTTTACTAATCCCAAGAACGACTTCATCTGCTTCCTTTTTCTGGACCGCGCGAACTACTGGATAGGCGCGAGATTTTCTTCCGCTATCGTTATTCCGTCGGCAGTTATATTATGCCCTAGAAGTTCTATCTGTTCCCAGCAGAATATTGATTTTTTGAAATTCGTTGTTATGCCCGATGACTTCAGCTGCTCCATTACTGTAGATAGGTGTCTCAAGTGCTCCGCAAAGGTTCGTGATACGATCAACAAATCATCCTAGAAGTTCAAGCACTACTCTTCTACTTCATTCCCCAACATATGCTCAAGGACCCTAGTTAACGCACTGCTACAGCCGTATGGAACTCTGGTAAACCACGTGGTCGTGGGAGGATCTTTTACTTCAACTCATCTCCCTGATATTTTGGTAAGTTTATTTTGGTTTTCTGCGATTTAACTAAACTTTTTTCGAAACAGTTTCGCCGTGCTATTCTGCCGGCTTCGTCAGGCATTCTAAATCAACAATGAAAAATAAATAAACAAACTTAAGCGGATATTATGTACCATTATGTACAGCATGATTAATTAATACTTTAGTTTTTCAAAAGTCTTTTCCACGTATAAGGAAGTTTGTAGTCATCTTCTCTGTTTAGGTTGTTAGGTCTTTTTTTCTATTTCAATGGCTTCCCTGATGATCCGTGGATAGTAGCTAATTTCTTTACATAAATCTTTCGCCCTTTTGATGTCAATATTGTGACCTTCTAAAAGTGTGTGCTCAGCCACGGCAGAGTGATACCAATATTTCTTCCGAATAACCCGTTCGTGTTCCTTCAGTCTGCATCCTATGGCTCTCTTTGTCTGGCCAACGTATGATTTTCCGTAACTACAGAAAATTTCGTAAATGCCTTCGAACATTGTGGGAGATAATGGATATTAAGCTCCTCTAAGATGATCATAAACTTTGGAGGTGGTTACTTAGACAAATTCAAAGAACTGCGGAACTGGCCGCGCAGTAACTTTAACGGAGTCACCCGCTAGTGGTCACACAATTTCACACAACTGTTTGGAGGTGGTGTTAAATCTTGTAATGATGTTATGCTTCTTCATGATTTTACGTATGCGATCTGTTGTTCCCGCGATGTAAGGTAGCATAACATATCCCAAAGGCTTAGATGTCACTTTCCCCTAAGGCTTCTGATTTCTAACACTTTCAATTAATTTATAGCTATAACCATTATCCTTCAGTGTCTCCCTAAAATTTTTTATTTCTTCAGAGATGGAATCAGAATCCGAAACTCTGCGAGCGCGATAAAATAGGGTCTTGATAACTGATGCCTTTTGTTGTGGGTGGTGGTGGGAACGTGCATTGAGGCATCGATCAGTATGGGTCTTTTTCCGATACACACTATGCCCAAGTTTTCCATCATTAGTTAAATCGCAGAAAACCAATAGAAACTTGCCAAAATTAAAATGAACTGCGAAAATCTACGAAAAAAGTTCATCTCACAATAGATCAATAGTATATTCTTCCCTCGAAAAAAATGCGCAGTATTGGCGGGACTCCGGATGTAATTCAATTTCATAGAAGCTCCGTGCGAGGTCCAATGATGTCATAAATTTAGTATCAGCGCATTCTTGAAATAATTCCTGGGTGGTCCTCGAAGTGGCATAATCCGGCTTGATTAACTTTTTTACTGCTCTTGGGTCCATGCATAGTCTTATGTATCCATCCTTCTTAAAGATACATACTAAGGGTGAGATGTATTTTGAATTGCTATGCTCTATCACTTAATGTTCTAACAGCTTCACTGTCGCTTCCCGGGCTTGTTTACGAAAATTCAGCGACGTATTAGACCCTTTATTAAAACATCATTCTCCTTCCTTGACTTCAATTATACATTGTTTCCCTTTTATTTTTCCAGGTGTTTCCTTAAATATCATTCTATATTTGTTTACTGTTTTCGCTAACTCCCCCTTCTACCCTTCGGATAATCCCGGTAACTCGGCTATTCTGTCCTGAACTTCTCGTGCAGTGATGTCATTTCGCGTGCTCTTCTCATCATCTTCCTTCCCCTCATTCTTCCATTGCTCCAGGTGCATTATCAGCCGTTGTGATCTTTCGTTCCACTCTTTAAATGAGTAGATCGCTACGTCTTCTCCAAGTTTAAATACCATGGTGCGGTTATCATGTCTTATTCTCGCCGCCAGAACTGTCAATGTATCGTTGCTGATGATTACTGGTTTCATTAATCCCGGCACGATGATGCAGTTTACTTCCACCTGTCTTCCGCCTAATTTGACGGTAGGAAAGATTTGTTTTCTAATCCACCCACCCTTTCTGCTGACGGCCCCGATGATGTGTGGGGCCGTTGGCCGTGGGAGGACCTTCTACTTCTACTCATCTCACTGATAGTTCCATTGTATCTTTGTATCTCGCCGCATTCTCATCATAAATCTTCTCACTCATGCATGCTATTTCCGAGCATGAGTCTATTAATGCTATGGTTTCTACTCCTTATACTTCTACTCTTATCTCCGGGCATCCTATGTCTTCAATAATGGTCCTTTTATCTCCCTCCAGAATGTCTTCCGGAGATAGAAAGATGTTCCTAATCCGTCTCCTTTTCTTAGTAGCGTAGTGCCGATTTTTAGTTTCCCGTGTTTCTACCCTCTTGCGCTCCGCCGTTAGACCTTTCAACGGTGATCGCGCTCACTTGATCAGGACGTTCAACATTTCGTCGTTTTCGTTGCGAGGTTGGCGATTCAGCCTTACAGAATCACTTAGAGACTGCAACCCGAAGAAATATGCTCACTAGTAAGACAATTCAAAACTGTTTGATCGAGTGCTCTGGTCAAGAGATTTTGGCTACAATTGTGAAACGAATCATAAAGGCTACATATTTTAGTTTTGTTTTTGACTTAACAACTGACATTTCCCATATTTCTCACATGTCACTCATTATTAGGTATGTATTTTCCGAGGAAGTCAGAGAGGACTTTGTAGGAATTTTAGATTTAAGGCAAGCAGTCGTTGACCCAGACCGTTCTCCTTCAGATGATGTGGATGAAGAAAGCTCAGAAGTTGATTTACATATTGAACCTGCTGTTACTGGTATAAAACTTGACCAATTCTTAACTCAGCAAATCCATAGTTTAGGACTAGACATAAAATATTGTGTCGGTATAGGCACAGATGGGTGCTCTACAAATGTATCATCCGCCGTAGGAGCTGTGCAAGAAATTCAGAAGAATGCAACAAATGCTGTTCGTTGTCCTTGTTAAAACCATAACTTAAATTTAGTAATTACCAAAGCAAATCGAGTACCATCTGTTCGTAATACCCATGGTATTTTAGTGGAATACATTAACTTCTTCCGTGCTTCATCGAAACGAATTATGGTTTTGAAAAACACCCTAGGAGGGCAACTAAAGCAACTTTGCGAGACCAGGTGGGTAGAACGCCATGATTCCTTGCTAAAGTTTCTTGCAACTATTGAAAAGGTGTCAGTCGCTTCGGAAATAATTTCCAGGTGATCAAATGAGAATTCTTCGGCTCAAAAAGCTCAGAGTTACGAATGTAGCATTTGAGATAGTGATTTCTCAGTGTCACTCTGCTGCCTCGCTGAAAGCCTGGATGTTACGTGCAACCTAAGCAAGTTATTACAAACAGAACACTTAGATGTTCAGAGTGCTTCAGAGGCAGTTTTCATGGTGAAATCTCTTTTCAGAAGTAAATGACTTCCTGTTGAAAAATATTTTAAAGGCGTTTTTGCGAAAGCAACGGCCGCATTGCGCTCCTTAGGAAGAGAGATGAACGCCCCAAGGATTGCTCAACGGCAATCATGTCGCTCAAATGCACCGTTTCGATCTGCAGAGGAATATTTCCTAAGAAACATCTACATCCCCCTTTTGGACTGGGTTCTGGAGAACTTCTCCTCTAGATTCTCTGATGTAGTAATGGACGTATTCAGAATAAATATCTTTCTCCCACAGGACATTTTGGCTAAGCATGTCGTTCTAAAAACTGCAGACGTTAAAAATTATATAAACACACTTTGCCAAAAGTATTCTGACCTCTTTGGTCTCCAAAAATAATGTTTTGTTTTTCAGCTAAAATCAGATAATGAACAGTGGATTGTGAAATGGAACCGGGATATTGATGATGGTAAAGTTACTCCTGCAACTGTCATCGATGCTTATAATGCATGCCATCCTGTCCATTTTTCCTCTGATAAAGAAACTTTCCCTGTCCTCTTTAAGTTTGCCTGTCAGTATTGCAGGTGCTGAAAGATCTATTTCTGCTCTACGCTTTCTGAAAAGTTACGTACGATCAAGATGCGGTGAAAGTCGTTTAAACGGCCTTGCTATGTTATACATTCACCGTCATATTCATGTAGACCCCGATAATGTAATAAACCGGTTTGCTGAGCAGAAAGAAACAAGAAAGCAAAGTTTGCTGTTGTAATTTGTATACATAAATCTTGGTCTATGTTTCCTTGGACGACAGTTTCGTAGGCGTTGTAGTCTGCTTCTTCTGGTCGGTGAAGTGAAGGTGCAGCCATTCGTCGTCTTATATATCTCAAGCATTAGACCTTACTCCAACGGGTGAGATATATAAGACGACGAATGGCTACCCCTTCACTTCACCGACCTGAAGAAGCCGACTGAAACGCCGCCGAAACTGTTGTCCGTGGAAACATGGACCAATATGGTGTAAAACCCGGGAGACCTGTATCTTCACAAGAATGGCATTCTTTACATCGTTTGTAAACGTTTTTCAAATGTGATTAGAGAGCTTTACTCAATAATTTATCATTTCTACTATGTAATGTAGCCACACCAAAACTACGTTCCAAGCGCTTCATTTCTTTTAACTTTCCGAGGGAGGTCCGCCAGGACCCCCGTTTCGTTGAGAGGTATTGCAAACCCCCCAGGCGCCGCGGAAAGTAGTGAACTCCCACCAAAACAACGACCTTAATTCGCCCCTGAGTTGCAGACGCAATCTTATCCTCGCGTGTAACCTTCGATTTACTTGCGATCCCAACTTAGTCCTTCAATCTACTGTTAGGCACATTGTCCTCTCGTCAACTAAATCTTTGTCCTGAATCCCATTGACTTTCGACGTTCTCTGTATGCAACTTAACGATAATAAGATGCAAGGAGACAGAATAAGATGTGATTCCAGAGAGAAAACGCATGCATATAAATATAATAGTTCTTGGACATTCTGTGGTTGATCTTCTGTAGTAATGGCACTATTACATATATAATGACTCCTATTCCTTAAATTTAACCATGGAAAAAATGCATGCATCGTTAGAAACTAATGAATTTATCCAACGAATTACGTGGAAGGACACGAAATCCATGATGTAACAAGATTCCAAATAAAAACGGTTCATTTATTTGCATGTAGGTACTGATACACTTTTATAAGTATTCCAAATTTACACAGTAATTTTCTGAAATTTTACATGCCATGCTAATTACATATGAAATGTATGCGTACCAACAATGCATAGGGATCTGAAATGTGGTGATATAAAAGTTGTCAGCTATGTTGTTTTGATTCTGAACATGAAAATTGGGGCCTACTCGAAATAACTTCAAGTCCTACGAAGTTGTCCTTAGTGGAAAATAAGCACTCATGTCGTGAGTGACCATTGGTTTATCGAAGAAATTAGGTTTCATATCGAATCAAATATTGAAACAAAGTTATCGATTTACTCCTAAATCTGCAAACTTCAGGCACTTAAATTATGACTGTCGATTTAGGAGTATGGTAACAGGCTCACATCGAAAGGGGATCGCCCAAATTATCATCCCGAAAGCTCGAATTGCCCCTTTGGACGGGTCCTTAAATGAAATGTCCTCTAGTTATTCTATAGTTTTAATGAAAATATGTCAGTTATTCAGAAAGCCTATTCGGAAAAATATTTCGGGAAATAGATAGTGAAGGGGAAAAACCAATAGGTGCTATTTAACCTGTCTGATTCAGGCTGAATTTGACGATTTGAACACCGTTTTGTAGACGCAAAAATACCATTAACTTTCTTACACATTAATTGCGGAATTTTTTTCTGCTACATATTTGGAATAAGTGTTGAGCTTGCAATCCAGGTTCTACCTTGGCTCGCGTCAGTATCATCTCAATGTATGTACTTCAGAAATGCGTGACGGGTGGATAAACTCCAGCAAAACATCCCCTATATATTTATAGACTACAAAGGTTTGAAGAAATTTGAGTGTTGATGAATTATGCCAATACGTGCATCTGTATAGTCATGCATACATAAATACATACCCATCACCCCGTTCCCTTTCGGGATTATTATAATTACGTGATATACCGGCTAAGGTAAATTTGAACGAAAGTAAGGGAAAATCCTCTAGATTTTTACATGCCCTGTCCACCAATGCAGCAACGTATAGTATATCCACCAGTATTTATTTTTGCATGTCAGTATACTTTCTACCCTTTTCCATTCCGTTTATCAAACCTATTTTCTGTATTCCCCTTCCCCGCCTACCCAACCTCCCCCCTAAGGTGTAGCTTCTTTTTTATTTTTTCTTCGATTTTCAATTTCTACCTCTCAAAATATGCAATGGTATATGCAAAAAAAAGATATTCCAAAAAATAGGCTCGATTAGTTAAGATTCAGAGGTCGCTAAAGAGGCGTAAATTCATTCATTCATCGCTAATCACTGTCATCACATTACTATATGAATAAAATTTAAAATTTTTCAGCAGGAACGATAGCGGACGAGAACCGGGACATAAAATGGGAATATCTAGTGAGGAATTCAACCGAGCAGTTCGTGACTGCGGCTTCTCACCACCCTCTGCCGATGTCTACAGGAACTTCGACGAACAAACGAGTGACTTTTCGCGCAATGAAATGGCAATGTTCTTGGCTCAACTGATCCACGAATGCGGAGGTTTCCGGTACACGGAAGAAATAGCTTACGCCGGTAAGCGCAACCACGGAGCATACAAGGATAACGTCGGACTTCCTGGCAGGGATTACCACGGCCGTGGTTACATACAGTTGACCTGGGGAGCCAATTACAAGGCAGCCTCAGAAGGACTTGGCATGGGAGATGAGTTGCTCAAGGACCCGGACCGTGTGGCTAAGGAAACAAATTTGGCCATGGCTGTCAGTGTCTGGTACTGGGAAGCTAGGGTCAGGCCTCAACTAAAAGGTCGTGAGGAGTGGTTTGGATTGACGACAAGGGCTATAAACAGAGGGGAGTGCAGCGGTAGTTGTAACGCAAGAGCTGTCAAGAGATATTCGTACTATGTAAAGGTTGCTGATGCCATGGGAATAGTAAATAAAGCAAGTGAACGTGGCTGCTACAATTAATGTCACTACTAGTGGTATCATGAATGCACTTTTACTTATTTTTTATTCATTCCTGAGTTTGAAGCCATTGAATGGGAAAAATATGTACATATGTTTCCTTATATTTGACCTGTTCACATGATATAAATTTGTCCTACAAGCACAAATATGTACGTAATCAATAAGTATTTACGTCAACCGCAGGAATTAATATTATAAAGATTTTAAAATAACATCTAAAATTTTAAAAATTCTCGTGATCCAGAACGGCAAGATGATTTTTAAAATTATGAATAAATTTCTAATGTAAGTTATATGGATTTTCCGGCGAATGCTTGGAATGTAGAGCTCTCGTGTTACCAACAACGTGATATTGGTGAGCGGCACTGACGTTTCGAAGACGTAGTCTGCCATCTTGAGACGTCTTAATCTTTTCCTTAATATATATCCTTCCTTAAATATCTTTTCCTTTATATTTGAGCACTCCTTCCTCATTTCCTCCTGCAATCTATGGAATTGTTCACCTGATAACTTTAGAACCTCTTATAAAACTTCAATCTTCATGAGAAATATGACTGATCACTTATGTCACTTTGCTTAATTCTCTCATATCAAATCGATAAAATCAATTCTTAAAATGTGATATCATGTCTGTGACTTCATATCTGTGGATTGTCTTGTTGAATGAGATTCGTCATGCTCTATCGAATTATCATACTGTTTGATATTGTGTCTATTACTTTATATTCCATTATGCTTAATGCATAATGTGTAAGTAATGCGATTGATTATCTATGCTACCTGTTTTAATTTTTCATTCCCTGTAGTGCGATCTTGAATCTGTGCACTGCTGCGCTGATTGTCACATGTCATGTATTATCGTATTCATTGCTCATTTTTTGTTTATACGTGGTGCTCCTTAATGCAATTAGAATCTATTTTTGTCACCTTCGGATCCATTTTTTGTGGCATGTAATTATGCATCAATTTTCCAGGGGACTTAGTCTCAGAGCAATAAAGATTGTTTTCAATCTTCCTCAGGGTGATTGAAACCCTAAGGAGGAAGCTAAACTATGCCTTCTAAACGTCGGTGCCACTCACCATCATTACCCCATTGGAAACCAGAGCTCTACATTCTAATAAATAGCTAGTTTATTTTAAAATGTACATTGAATTTCATATTATTGAATCTATTGCAAATATTTAATTGTATGGTTTAGTAATCGTTATTCAATAAAGATCATTTTTTTACTTTTTTACCACATGACAAGAATAGCTTAATTTTACATGAATTTATAAATATACAAACAAATACGGAAAGGCTGTGTTTGCAATATGGTAAATGGCGCACGCTCACGAAACAAGTACTAACAGCTACATGGAGCGTTAGGGTGTAGTGAATTTCGCCATAATTTTTTTTCGGAACTGCGACCATTGGGAAAAAGTGCCTTTTGAGGCCCATATTACGGGAATAAAAAACTTTTTCCGATAAAAAATATTTTACCAGGGCGCCATGGCCTGAAAGCCAAAGTGCAGGAAATGAGTACTATTTGGCGGGTTGCCTACCTTATTCGTGCCCTTCCAGGCCTCTCTCGGAGCTCCCGTGGCACCAATGTGGACGGAGATGATCCTGAACTCTGACGCAAACCTTGATGAAGCCTGATGCAAACCTTCAATATCATTTCAATAGATGTAGGCTGAAAACAACAATGTCGAATTTTCACATTTTTTGGCAATTTTTCTGCAGGTCTTGGTTCGTTTCACGGACTTGCCCTTCGGAACTTATCCAGGTGTCACCACGAGGAGGTGGCTGCATTGCGACAACCGCCCGTGCCCACTCTCCCGCACTTGTGTTTTATGGGGGTTTCAATGAGCACGTTCTCACGTTTTCTCCGATGAAAACTGAGAGTTGTAGTCTTTCTTGGTGTTGAACTTTGGCATGGCCGCTTGTGATGTCAGCTTCGTTCTAATGCAATAATCTCGTTGCTCAAAACCAACTACTTGGGCACATGCTGTGTTCATGACCTGCACCATGCGATCAACACTTTGAGCGTGGCATGGGTAGGTTGGTACCTCTAACATTTCCGGCCCATCAGGTGGGTGGACCTTTGGGATCAGGTGCATCAGGTGGGTGGAGTTTGAATATCAGAATCGAAGTACCACCGCAGTACAGGCGGATTGACTATTTACCCTGCTAAGTCTACCATGCACTCAGAGCTTTTGGCTTTGAAATTGATCTGTGGAACGTGGAAGCTCAGCACGGCACCTTGTGAATGAGAAGCTGCTTTTTTTTTCTCGAGGAAAGAATGGGATCTAAAGCTTGCTTTCGTATAGGCCACCGAATGTCCGTCACAATGCTTAGAACGATTTCCTCAGCGTGAGCAAAGAATCCATTAGTTTGGTGCACGCCGGATCGCAAACCACTGAGGCACATACTCGCAAAACACAAAATTTGTCAGGATATTGGGCTTGCTGTTAGGTTTCTTGGTAGCAATGTACGGTTTGTCATTATGATGCGGTTTGTCATTATGACCCACCGGGAGTGATTCAAATCCCCTGAATATCTCGCCGCTAGGTCTGCAGAGCAACTACAATTGCTGACCGCCCTTGCTAGTTCCAGCATGTACTGTGGCTCGTTGCTCAGGTTACTTCCATCCACCTCTGAGATATTGATCTTGATAGTTTTGAAACGCACCACTGGCATTTCCTTACACTTACTGATGAGTTTCCCGACATCACCGGAAAACTGGTTAGGAGTTATTTTTCGGCCGTCGACAGCTGTGAACAGGTGACGGAGAGGCAGTTCGTTTTGGTGCAGTAAGCAGATCAACCACTGCAGTTCCTTCCCCAGGTTCTGCCCTATGAGCGTTATGATTCCTCCCTTAACCAGCCGGTGTTTTTGCCGGTTCCATCGGCTCCGATCGCTTCCAAATCATCTGCTCCCATTGATTTCAGGTAGGATAGATAGGAGGTGGAGATAGATTCAGCCAAGCCGCTGGTGGGTGCTAAATACTTGCCACTGGGCTGGTCAACAATCACTATATGTTCTTCTATGACAGTACCAATTGCGGCGTTTCTCCCCAACGGCTTCTACTGAAAGTGTGTCGCACCTTTTCCCATCGAAATAGATCGCTTTTGGTGAGTTGGTTTTTAGAGCAGTTATCTTCATACTTAGGACAGCTTTCCCAATACATACCCTCTCTCGACTATTGGTCCTCTCTCTCTCCGCTCTCCCGCCTTTGCACCTCTCAACAGCACTCCCCGTCTCTGTCGTCCATACTCTCAGGACCTTGCACCAGCGAATCCCCCGGTGCTTCGCCCGCGGCCCTTTTTATCCCGCACAGGCCACGAGACCATTTACACAAATGACACACGAAAGTCGTGTGTAGAATAGAGTGGTCGCTCGTTGTGAGCTGGACCCGCGCGGTACGAACGGCCGATTATCCGGGACCGATGGCCAAAACAAAAAGAACTAAAAAAGTATACTATTGGGCGGATCATACCGTTACAATATCTTCTACCTCCTCTTATTTCATCCAGAATTCCTATCCTCTTCCCCACTTCCCAAGTGTTCTCCCCACTATCTATCTCTTCAACATGCCCTCTCCTCTCAAAACCTCCTCTATCCATCTCTTCTGCCTCCTCCGCACCTCTGCCACAAGCTTCCTCTCCTTTCCAACCATAGCCAATACCTCCTCGTTCGTCTTCCTCGCCACCCAGCTCACCTCCTCCATCCTACTCCATACCCACATCTCAAACGCCTCAAGTCTACGCACATCCTCCATTCGCAATGACCAAGTTTCCGACCCATATAGCGCCACCCTCCATATTAAAGTTTTCACCAGCCTCTTCTCTACGCCTCTTATCCGACCCCCCCCCTTATCAATTCCCTTCTCTTCGAAAGTTCTTCTTTAGCGAGCGGAATTCTGCATCTGATGTCCTTACCACTAAACCCCTTCTCCTCCAAAATACTACCCATATACGTAAACTGCTCGACTTGCTCTATCTTCCGCCCTCCCACCCTTATATTCAGCCCCGCCTTCTTACTTCTAGAAAATGTCATCACTTTCGTTTTCTTGTGGTTGATCTTCATCCCATACCTTTCGCACCGCACTTCTAACGCATTCAACGCTGACTGTAGCCCCTTGGCAGACTGACTAACCAATGCTTGATCATCTGCAAATCTCACTGATTTTATCATCTCCCCTCCTAACTTTATTCCTACCTCCTCCTCCCCCCATGCCTCCCGTACCATTTCTTCTGAATACACGTTAAAAATCAAAGACGATAGTGGGCACCTCTACCGCTTTCCAACCCCCCATTACTACTAAGTGCTTACTCCCAGGTATCCTACCATTTATTTCCTCAAGATGATCGTATACACCATCTATCTCATCCTCTCTATGGTTAGAGGTAGGCATACAAACCTGGATTATAACTAAATTCGATGGATCTGCCTTGAGTTCCACGACTACTATCCTATCACTTACCTGTTCTGCGTACACTACTTTTCTACCTAGTTTCCCATTCCGCCAGTTCGGCTCTAGGAAATAACACATAAGGGAAAGAAAATTACATCTAACAATTTCCAACGAAAAATAATTTAAAACCATATTTTTTTATTCGTACCACCTTTTGGAAAATCATCCTCTATCTGGTGGTAATTCTAAAATTCCACATCCGAAATAGCTCTTTCGGAAGAGCACCAACTCAAATGAACGATTAATTTGAGCTTTCCCGCTGTCGAAGTACTCATTTATTCGACGGCCCAATTCGACGGCCGAAAGAACTGGGAAATGAACCATTTTCAGCCGAAATGAACGAGTCGATGCCATTAGATCAATTACATCGTCCGCATCCACTTTGATTTCTCTGTGTGAATTTAAAACTGCTATACCATTGACCCTGTTTTTACCCATCGTTTTTCTGAGGTAGTTTAATTCTTTTAAGTGTACAGTACTGCAGTACTAATGGGCACCGACCTTTCTGCAGTACTAATGGACACCGAAAGTGTTGCAAAAACTAAGCATTTTGTGGATATTAGGGAACAAATCTTTATCGCACACCAATAAGTCCTCAAGAGGCGTTTTTGCAAGCAGAATTCTTTTTTGAATATCAGTGAGCATACCATAGTTCTAATTCTGACAAACAAGACTTACTTAGGGTACTCTCAACATAGTGTGCAAAAAGAGTCATGACGTCTTCTTTATCGTCTTTATTAGGTAATAGCTTATTTGGCAGTAGACGGATAAAACTTTTCAAAATATGCTTATTCTTTAAGAATCTTCATTCAAAAAGTCACATCGGGTGCCCCGCAGGGAAATGTCATAGGCCCACTTCTGTTCCTTTTGTACATAATGGACATCGGTGAAACAGTTGACAGTACGCTTAGATTATTTGCAGACGACGCAGTGGTGTATAGAGAAATTCTTGGCCTTAATAATAAGGAAGAGCTAACCAAGGATCTCGAGGCAATAGAGGAGTGGTGCGCTGCGTGGCAGCTAGAAGTAAACCTGAAAAAAATGCGTTGCTATGAACTTTAGAAACGGAAAAACGCTCCTTGTAACAGCTTTTGCATAAATAAAAGACAATTAGACACTGCAGAATCGGTTAAATACCTCGGAGTTAAACTGACTAATGATCTCTCGTAGAGTAAACATATTCGAGAAATTACCGGTCAAGCTAATCGTAAATTGGGATTTGTTAAAAGAGTACTTGGCAAGTGCGACGATAAAGTTAGGGAAATCAGCTACTTCTCCCTCGTTAGACCCCACTTGGAATATGCTGCCAGCATTTGGGATCCTTATAAGATAGGCTTGAAACTGAGTTAGAACGCTTTCAGCGAAGATCGGCAAGATATGTCAAAGGCCGTTGTGATAATCTCGTTAGTGTTACTGACCTTTTGCAGCAACTGGGATGGGAAAAGCTTTCAGACCGTCGATTAAAATTTAGACTCAATCTATTATGTAAGTTCCAAACCGGTCTATTCTCTGACGACGTTGATAATATTTTACGAAATCCGACATACTACGGTAGATATGGTCATGAGAATAAAATTAGGGAATTAGACTGCAGAACGGACAGATTTAAAATGTCATTTTTCCCACGAATGATAAGGGACCATAACAGCTGCCAATGAGACTTTTATCTAGGTTTGTATATAGGTAGTATAGCTCTGAGTAGTAGTAGTATTCCCTAATACTTGAATCCTTATCTGTTACCTAGTACTAACAGCACGCCGTGCATGTTTTCTACGTAAGTCTTGAGTCTCTGTCCATTTGTGTAGTTGCAAAATACATATATATTAATGGTCCCTCTCCATTGTGATGACATCTGTAGTATAGTAATGCATGCTTGTGAGGCTTTACCTCGGGACAAGCATTAGTGATTTATGCTAATGCATAATTAGTCGTAGTTACACTAACTTTAGGGGATAGTGTAATGCACGTTGGTGAATACTCACCCCCTGCCACACACCCCTGAGGTGGCTTGCAGGGTATTTTGTAGATGTAGATGTTCTGTTTGAATTGTGCTGGACTTATTGGCACCTGTGGACGTGGAGCTTGTTAATAATTCATTACGAAGTTTAATTCACTAGCAATCATAGCTGTGGTCATGAGTGACGTAAAATGAATTATTTTATGTACCTTTTTTTGTCACCGGATCTATTGTCTTATTTGCAATTAGTGTCGCAGAAAACAATCATTTTCATCCGTCACTAGAGTTAAGAGGGTAATAATTTCACGTACCATTATTTTTTGTTACTGTATCTGGATTTCTTGCTTTATTTACCGTCAGTATCGCATAAGAACAATCATCTTCATCCGTCATTAGATTTAGGAAAGTATTATTTTTTTCATCGTGTATATTTTTGTTAAATAAATGTCAAGAGACAGTGAAAATGGAGAGTTGTCTTTCGTCTTTCAGTTGAGCCCTGCGCCGAGGGTCGAAAGCATCCTAAAAAAATGTTTACACCGGGATCGCGTGCCGTAGAAGCCACTAATTGTATACTCAACAAGAATTCTGGGACGGTAGGTTCCGTCTAAGAAGAATTTAAGAAGGATCTAATGGCGGGACCTTCTTAGGAGGGAAAGCGAGCCAATGTCTATGAAATTGGGATGCAGAATGGGGACTGTCCAACAACCTACCAATCAGCTGGTTGAATACTTGAATGGATTGTGTTTTTTACCAAATACAATTAAAATCCATTTTTTTAAAGGCATAGGAGGCTGTCTCCTAAAGATCTCCCATATAGGTATCACTGCTCTTCTTTCCCTAATGGGCTGTGAAGGCAGTGTTGATGACTTAACTCGATCATCCGTAGTAAACATAAACTTTTCGCGGGTTTATGATTCAAGATATAATATCCTAATACCTAAATATACTATTTCTGGCAAAGATAGATATTCATGAAGTTTTCCCTTCGAGTAGCTACTAATATTTATGGATCTAATTTTTCATGGAAAGGTAAATATTCCGCGTCGTAACTTATTTCTCTTTTACAGAGCTATGAGAATATAAAAAAATTAGATACCTACAGCTCGGTAGATAAGAATCTTCTACCGTGCAACCAAGTTTGCAACGTTTGAGAAACAGAGGGTTTTAGAAATAGGCTCGGAATTATTTCGGATTATTCTGGTTTACATTGCGCAAAACTTCCTGACACAAACGTAAGCGGTGTGGAGGGGAGGTAGAAGTGGATGAGAATAGGGGAGGTTGAAGCGGGGGTGAAGGGAATGACTGAGGAGAAGACAGGGAGGAAACGAGAGAGAATGAGGCAGGGGAACCAGACTAATTCGCCAAGACACGAGGTGCACACACGCTATGCAAGTGGTTAATATCACCCATCGCCGTGACTTTACCTGGGACTCAACCTTGCGGTATCATAATGAAACTAGTGGAAACGGGTCGATGGGTAGTGGTGAGTCATTCCACCTCTCTAAACGCTTGTATTTGGTGCAATTGGAAAAGTTTTCTGACTGAACCTACCTAATTTTGCAGGATTTTGAAAGTTCCGTAACCCATGTCCCAAAATCGTCCACTGCGCCGCGCCATAAATTTTTGTGAGAGCTATAACATTTAGTATCGGAACATCATTTTAAATTATTCAAAACTTTCCCCGTAATTATGATTGTTTGTCATGATGAGGTGAGAACTCTTAAGTGAGCTGAAAGATCCAAGGCTTTCCCGGCGTATGGTGATGATGGGGTATTGTTGATTTTCCCACCGGGTCTCTCTCTCCATTCCCGCCGACGTTTCGGAGAACGAGTCGCTCTCCATCTTCAGATACCGGATACCGTGCAAGTGCGGACAGGTGTACGTAGGGGAGACCGGAAGAACGATCGCGACCCAGATGAAAGAGCATCGGAGGAACTACAGGATCTGCCAACCTGAGAAATACGCAGTCGCCGAGCATGGCATCAAGCTGGACCATGCCATTCAATGGGACATTGTAAAAATCCTGTGTCGAGATAAGTTCTGGGTGAGATTGACAGAGGGATCCATCGAGACCCGGCTTGCGGAGAAGACCTTCAACAGAGACACATGCTACTTTCTGAGCAAGGTCTGGAATCCCTTATTGAGAAAACTTTGTGAAGGCAAAAAGGGTGGCGGGGTTCCCACAACCAATCGCAAGACACCTGAGTCTCGACATCAGCCTTGAGGATGGAGAGCGACTCGTTCTCCGAAACGTCGGCAGGAATGGAGAGTGGGAAACCCGAAAATCACCCAAAATATAAAGTGAGCTATTTGAGGTCTTATTACTCACCTTTCAATTCTCAAGATGACCTACTATGATTCAGTTCAGCCAGGAAGATCCCCAGTCGTTGTTGGCGGGTGTTATTAATTAAGATGGAGGATTTGATGAAAGTTTCCCCTGTTTTAGGTCACTTCGTCATTTATTTAGTATATTAATTATAATAAAGCAAGCACATGACCAGATGGAGATACAACATTTTATAGCGTGAAACCTTGAAAAAGATCTTTATCGAATTACGTACATCAAATTTATAAATAAATGCAAATCAATCATTGCAACATACAATGCATAAAAGAGTAAAATCAATTGTAGCAGCCACACTCGCTTGCCTTGTTTTTAATTCCCATGACATCAGCGACTTTTTTATAGAACGAATATCTCTTGGCAGCTGTTGCGTTGTAACCACCGCTGCACTCAATCGCTCCGTTTATAGCCTTTGTCGTCAACCCAAAACAGTCCTTCCGGCCACCCATTTGAGGCCTGACCCTAGCTTTCCAGTACCAGACGCTGACGGCCATGGCCAAGTTCGTTTCCTTAGCCACACGGTCCGGGTTCCTGAGCAATTCATCTCCCATGCCAAGACCTTCTGATGCTGCCTTGTAATTGGCTCCCCAGGTCAACTGTATGTAACCGCGGCCGTGGTAATCTCTGCCAGAAAGTCCAACGTGGTCCCTGTATGCTCCGTGGTTGCGTTGACCGGCGTAGGCTATTTCTTCCTTGTACTGGAAACCGCCGCTTTCGTGAATCACTTGAGCTAGGAACATTGCCAGTTCCCCACTTAAAAAACTGCTCGTTTGGTCGTTGAAGTATTTGTAAACATCGGAAGGTGGAGTTGAGAAGCCGCAGGCACTCACTGCTCGGTTAAACTCATCTCTAGAAATGCCCATTTTATTTCCAGCTCAGGTCCACGATGGTTCCTGTTTTGAGGATGAAACATTCACTTTGTTATCCAAAGAAAAATAAATAAGCGGTAGAGCTTAGATTATGATTTTTTATCCTATTTTATTGGACAACAAACAAAGGTAAATGGTAATAAGCAGGTGTTCGAATTATGATCTTACAACCAGTTTCCACAATGGCAAAATTAGATTTTTTGGTTCGCATCAAACTTAACGTACCACCTGAATTCACGAGCTTGATGCATTTAAAGAATAAAATAATAATATAAAATATGCTGAGTTTTAAGAACAAAAGTTATCTCCTGCGGCAGCAGTCTATTTGACCACGAACAACTAATATCCAGAATTTCAAACATTTATAATTTGCCTAGCTATTCAAAAGAGAATATTTATTGAATGAAGTCGTTTTTTATAGTTCTATTTCGGAGGAATATACCTATTAATTTTTCAATACCGGGTCTTTGGAGGGAAATCAATTTATTAGTTTTCATAGCACATTTGCATTTGTTAAATTTTGGGAATGTACACAGTCGCTATTTTACTTGCTATGAGCAAAGATTGGCCGGTAGTTTTGGATTAGAATGATTGCTAAAATAAAAAGAAATCTCTTAGTCAATTCAGCGAACTTATTTCTTCACATGAACTTTGAGTCCTCTCAAAACACATAGTAAGTTTTTGAGATGCGCGAAATCTTTCCATGCGTCGAGTATCTTAGAAACCATCCAGAAAGCACATGTATCAGTTGGCCAGCTGTCACATAAAAAATTCTTCACAGGCTTCCCACCGGGTTAGGTTCTCTATGTTAGCCGATGTTACGCTAGCAGGCTTTCCTGTCATTTTCAAGCATCTGGATAATACATCAAGCAGTTTAATGAACGTGCATTACCTACTACAAAAGTACCAAGTTGCGAAAAAAATGCACAATAAAAAGTGTACAAATAAAAGTCATGCAGTAATGGAGTATTTTTGTCCAACACTGGTGTTCTAGTGCGAAAATATAAAATTAAGTTACAGAAAATGTGGATTAGTCGACGAGTGCTTTTTTAACAATTTTTGGCCGACTGCTGTGACATATCCGTTGAATTAACGCATCTTGACCTCTATCACTGCAGTAAATTATAAATTACCCAAACAAATGATGGCATCTGCCCACCTTTGTAAGCATTTTCAGAAATGGCTCTGACGATTTTTATGGGATATCACATCAAGAGGTTATGAGGTACAAGATTGGGCTAGGTCTGAACCTCGGGAACATTTGTTGAGGTACTAATTGGACCCAAAATAAATTCCGGGCGAAAGCATGAGAATCAATTAGGTTTCCCTAGATTTTTTCTATTTTATGTCATATAATTATGATAATATAATTTCAAGATAGTGAACCTTAAACTAAATGATTCGAGATAATCTTAATTTCATTTTTATAGCGTTCAATTTGGAATTTTTGGTCTGGTCCATTATTTTAGGCAATTAGGTCATAGTCAAACACAAAATTTGGGTGTTTTTATCGCCCTATTCAATATTAGCTCCTTGGTTACAGCCATTTTTGTTTATTTATTTACGTGAAAGAATAACACGGATAACACATGGTGAAGCCATACTGAAGCTGGAGAAATGAGCGGTCGATGGACTTGCAACGTGTTTTTGACGATATTCATAAAATTAATTATCTCAGCTCGTGTTATTTATGCGCGAATTATCCCAATGGAAAATTACATTCCAAGCAAAAATCGGCCTCCAGATATTAAGAGTTAAACGGCAATGGAGTGACATTACGGATACTAAGTAAGATCACATTTTATTGAATTACACCCCTTTATGCAGTGGAACTGACCATACATGCTGCAATTTAAATGGTTAAAGAATTATATTTTACATTTTTTGTTACAGTAGGGTTCAGTATACTACAAACATTTTTAGAGTAATATTTCATAATATCTTATAAGCTGCATTCAAGTTATGTACTCATTCTTTAAATGGCTTAAATAAAAAGTGATACTAATTTCCAACTTCGCTTCGACACGCGTCTACTTACCGTTTCAATATTCTGTCACCTAATCCTAATTTTAGTGACCATCCGACAAAAACTGGGGATTTGATAAAACCCTACTTAGACTCGGCGTGACATCTTGATACTTCTTAACAACTATTTAAACAACATGAATTGATTCATTACGCGTTTTGAAGAAAATATGTACACATTTTATCGAAATATTACAAAATATATCTCAAGTAACATTAGGCTTCGTGTTAAAATAGCATTGAATTGTCAAAAAGTCAAATTGTAAATTTAATTCACTTCTGTCATTAGATATCAATAATAAGAACACGTAAGCACGGTTTCACGCAAATCTGTACATCCACTATACTCGCTTCAGCCATATTAATGGCCGGGGTGTAGACCTGGTAACAGAGCATCTTTAAGAGCTCTCTTTAGGCACCTCGATCCGAACGAACGCCCGACTGAACGCGAGACCACCCCACCGCACTCGCCCGCAGTTTATGAGCTGACGTCACACGAGGCGATGATGGAAGTAAACCACGTTCCGGGTGTACACTATCGCTTCAAAGTCCTATTTAAGTGAGCAGTCACTTCAAAGATCGTTATGTAGAAGCAAGCCCCTCACTTTAAGTGACCGTCTATTTGAAGTGAGCAGTCACTTCAAAGATCGTTATGTAGATGCAAGCCCCTCACTTTAAGTGACCGTCCATTTGAAGTGACCAATACCCCCGATTTTAAGTGAGCGAAGTCTATTGTTCCCATTAAGAATGTCCTTCAGAGCAATGTTATCTCCTTTTGCACTTGGTGTTTACTTGCTATAAAATAAAATAAACGATTTTTAACGTTACTGTTGCATTAATAACAGGAACTTTAAGACGACCCAAGCATACTCTAGAAAAAGATAATTCAATTCACTGATTAAGGTTAAAAGTATCAATTTATAGTTCAATCAGTCGCAAAATGAAAAATTCTTTGTAAATGTCCACACTAGCTTATTCAGCCAACCTAGGATTCGGCGAATTTTGCCACTATCAATGAATAACCTTAAAAGGAAAGGCATGCATCTCAAGCCTTCGCAGTGAAAAGAACGGAGAACATTGGTTGAGGACGGAATGCATCCATTCCGTGTTTAGCGACTGCAACACCTTCGACAGAAGGATCATGCTAGTCGGCCTTAATTTTTCGATGGCCATTTTACTGGTATATCCTATTCAACGACTAATCTCAGTTCACATGAATGTTGTAAATACAGATACAATTCTCATGTTTGGTCACTAGATAAACCAATACGCCTCAATGGAAAGTTTTTTTCAACAGCGGTTCTAGGTAAATGTTTGCTTGGAATCCTCAACGAGCAGGTAATAGGGACACTCATTTAGGATCGTCTTTCAGGAGAGGAGTACCTCCATTTTACCACGTTTTTATTAGTTCGGTTTCCGTCATGTCTGTCTGTCTGTCCGGTTGGAATATTGCAACCGAGTTTAAACTAAAATCCCGATCAGCTAGAGACTTGAAATTTTAACCATAGCTCAGAAGTTGATGAATATGCAATATTAGCTATCTATTATAACAATCAATTGATTAATTAACGATTAATTAATCAACAAAATTTCCAGGTATGCTTGGAGAGGCTCGAGACTTTATCCGTCGCTCGGAACTGGATGCCAATGCATAATTTGTCATATGTTACGATAATGATGTCAATTCCACACACTGTCAGCTGAACAGAATCTGAAATACATCAGGAATTTCCTATTTGTTCCTGTCAGAGTCTCATCAAGATGTATAAAATCGATTGGAAACTTTCAACCGGGCATAACACTAAAAAGCAGAAAATAATTAATAAAATAAAATTATTTTAATATATCACGTTTTTAAAACGGACGAAGAAGAATGAAATAATTTTCCCTGGGCCCTTCTAAATGTTTGAGGGTGAAGTTTTAGTGGCTATGGAGATATTGGTAAGACTTGAAGAGAAAAATGTGGGGCGCAGGAGGTATATAATAGAAGTAGATAATCCGGATGAATTCACAACTAATTTCAGTGCATTGCAAATGGTATTAATTGTGGGAGTTTGCTCAACGACACCTGTACTCCTCCTTAATTATCATGAGTTGCCTGCGCCCCACGTTTTTCTCTTCATGTCTTATAAAAATCTCCATAGCCACTAAACATTCACCCTGAAAAATTTAGAAGGGCCCAGAGAAAATTATTTTATACTTTTTAGTCTGTTTTTAAAACGTGTTTAGTACGTTTTAAAAAATAAAAAACGTGGTCTGCGTCGGACCAGACGGTGGAAGTTATACTTCTTTGGCCGGTCGCACACACCCGCTCACACACACAGGCAGACAGGATATATAAATGAAATAAAAGACTTTTTTTCTCTATTATTCAATATATATCTCTTCGATATATTGTTATTTTAAACAAAACTTCTTTTCAAAGTTCGAACGTACAAAACGAGTAAATGGGTGCTTGCAGTTTGCAAGCAAAAGGGGAAAAGTGTATGATAGTACATTGTAAATCATTAAAAACGAATGCAATAAGGTCTTACTTCTTTTGGAAATTATTTTAGCTGGGTCAATTTTTGACCTAAGAATATAATAATGAGATAATAGCATAAAACGAATGGTCCCATGACATATGTACTTTGTTCTTCTTAGTAATTGCTATATTTTTCCTTTTATTTTCATGCCATTGAGCAATTTTGAAGTAAATATTTGTAATTAAACATGATTACAGTTATTTGGCAGTATGAAATTCAATCAATATGAGCTAAGTAAATGCTATGGATTTTCACATTTCATTTTATTTTTGCTGATCTCAATTATTATAATTTACATATTAAACACATGGCGTAGTAATTGAATTCATAATTTCAAAATCCAAGAGATAATGCATCATAGAACATTATCATTTTACATGGTTTTGACTTGTAGAATGGAGTTTCGAGGTACATTTCAGAAAGTAGGTGCAAGGATTAATGTTTCCTGGAAAAACAGAGAGAGGGAAACCCGGAATAAGGTGTAAAGAGTGTTTCAGAAGCAAAATGGAGGAATCTGGAGCGATCCCAACGGATTTCGTAGGCATGAGCAAATGGAGGAGTGTCAAAGCTACGAAACAGTTTATGTATATAATTATAAAACATTGTAAAAAGTATATTTCTAAGGCATAATATCGTTAAAAGCGATTTAAATACGCACGGCGAATGTTATATTCCTTTAAGTTTAATCTTTATAGCACGCGTATAAGGTACTGGAAGTCTCGGGAACAATGAAAAAATTGCTTAGCAACGAAAATGAAAAAAGATCGAAATTTGCATGAATTTTGCGTTTAAACTTCAAATATTTCAATTTATCGATCGATAGAGAAACATCGGTTGCAAGAAGTAAATGCATTGATCTTTTGGCCTCATTTCAGTCAAAGAATGAAACTTGTATCTAAATTATTTCATATTTTAATGAATGAATGAAAATTACTCTACACGTAAATTATTCGTTTTTCCCATTTAAACCCATTAAAAAACAAAATCCTATCTGGACTCGAAACCAATGAAAAATATTGGGATTTTCGATTTTTCCCTGACTCGACACCAAATTTGAACCCTTCCCTGAAAATTTCATCCTTTTAGCTCGATTAGAAATACCCAGGAATTCGTATCAATGAGTACAATTGTGGATTTTTCTCACCCAAAAGAGCGTGACGCGGTTTCTCGACCAACATCCCATCCCAAAAGTCTCCAACGGGCGCAAAGAAGTATAACTTCAAAAAAACGCTGTAAACATGAAGGTGCCCACGTCATCGTTCCTTATCCGTAGTCTACCAACTAATGAGCGTTTACCTGGACGTGATATTGGTTGAGGTTTTTGCTTATAATTGATTTCCGAGGTCTACGGATGTAGATTCTTAGGAGTTTTGCCTCTGTTGTTGGATAAAAGGCTTTGTGTGGCCAATTTAAGTTAAAAACGGCATTTCAATTTCGTATACAGAATGCATTGACCCAGATGAGCGACGAGGTTTGGTGCTTGATAGAGATGGAAAGAACATACCTACAGCAATCCCTCATAGAGAAACGTTTCAAGCATTAAGTACCTCTGTTCACTGATTGTATGCATTTTGTACCACTGGAAAGTGATAATATAAATGATGCAATCCTATATATACTGTTAAAAAAATGCTCAATTATTTTTCCTGACGCTTAACAGCTCGAGTGCTTCGAGTTGGTGGAACTTCAGAAGTTTGACACGCACGGTTTTATGCAAAATTTTGGTACTATATTCTATGAAAATTGTAAAAGTGATGCAATCATATCGGTATGATAGGTGGCTATTTCAAGTAAGATTCTCAAGAATAAGAGATTCTCAAGTATTTTCCTGTCTCGCGAGTAAGTAGTAATTTTACACAGCAAACAAGTCATTTTATTCTTTTGAGTACTTAACGCTGCTCGTACCCTGGAAATACGCCTACGGTTATATGCATAATGTACTCTTAAAAACATAAAATAAATGATGCAATCATCTTCGTATGCTCGCCGACGATAAAAATATATAGTTTCGTAATCATTTTCGTATTTCTTTCGGTATGGACATTTTAAATTTATATAATTGTTAGTTAAGTACATATTACAGTCCCTTTTTTTCTCATGTACAATGTACTAACATGCAATCCAACATTTTTACTATTCCTTGATGCAAGTAATCATGTTACCTAAATATAATGTATACTTATGTTCCACCCAAATGTCTCGAAATCTTGGTTCGAAATAATTCTGCTGGTATGGCAAGGGAAAAGGCCTTTCTTCTACAACGGTTTCCATAGCTCTCTTGATTAGATTCTTCTCTTCGTAAGGATTACCAACGAGGCTTCTTCTCTTCACTACATCCGCTGAGTATATGAGAAAAGATTCACGTAAAAGCCGGAGACGCAGAAACTTACACTGTACAACCCACGCCTCTTAGCTACATCGTATCATCTACATTTTACCCATTTTCACGTATCGTCTGACCCTTCTCAAGTTCTAGGAAGCGTTGCTTCCTAGAAGGGGAGTAACCCCTCCGTGAAAGAGAGAACCGAGACTCAGGATGCACAATTTAGTTAAAACTACCTCTCGATGCCTTCAATGTACGAGGTATTCAAATTTTTACTTACGATTACTCAAATTTAACGATTACTCTAACGTGCTTTGAAGTAGATTACAGTAAAAATTACTTTTTGAAATCCTTATCGAATATAAGTAAATATTACCAAAAATGTAATCGTTACAAGTAATTCGATTACTTTTACTTCGTTAGATCACATCACTGTTTAATCAGATTCATATGAACGGGTATTCTCTCTTCCTGGTGCGAGAATAGTAATCTCATAGACAAAAGGCTCCGGGATGCATGTACTCTGTAATGTCACCCAACGAATTTTTGCAATAAGTAAAACTGGACTCCGAATTTAAGTGATGCAATCGGCTTCATATGGACGTCACATGTTAAACGAAGGAGTTACCATGCCAAACTTTTCTTAGTCGCGAAAAGTAATGTCAACATTGCCAAATTATTGGAGCCAGTTTTACATAAGATACGTGCATTTACATTGATTTTATTCGTGGTGCAGGAATAATAACAGATGAGGAGCCCTTTTAATGGACACTGAAAGCAAAGTTTATATGCACGTAACCTAATGCTGTCACGATATGGGTGGCAGAACACGAAGATTCACGAAATTATACTAAAGCCTATACTACCGATATTTCATAGAATTAGGCTGTATAACTGGAAATTTTAGGCAAGAGTGATGCTTGGTTTAATGAAAACGCTTGGCTCCTCAAAAACGCAGAGGTTTCCTAAAATTTCCCCAGACAATAAACAAACTCCCACTTACAGATTTGCACTCACACAATGCCCTTTAAATCTTTTGGGCTGATTTAATTTGTAAGAAACTAGTAGATGCAGGTATGTGACTTCGGGAAAGATCTCCCGAGGGTCTGAATTTCATTCCTCCGATTTGGAAGACTGATCACAGACTGCTTAATTTTCACAAACGAGCAAAATACATGGTGGGAAAAAAATAATTCGTCTGGATAATGATTCGAATTTGATTTATTGACTGATTTAAGCTACCTAGGCGTCCTTGCTTTGATTCTTTAAATTATTTTGCCTACAGCACGGTTTAGGCACTCGGTGTCAATCAGTGGCGGATACAGAAAAAACTCAAGGGGGGCAAGGCGCAAGTTATCGCGACGATTGTAGCTTTCAAACTGACTGCCTGGCAGCGACTCTGCTTCCCTTATATATGTAGCTCGGTTGTTTCGATAACATTCGGTGCCAGACTTTTAAAAGGAGTGTGAACAAATACAAACAGTAGAATATTCGCGACTTTTCTCGAACAAATGCCAGACAGAATAACGTATCGATCTCACTAGAATGGCCGCGACTTTTCTCGTAGGTTAGCTATCTATGTGCCAGACAGACACGGATAAAATACGATGACGCGGACGCGCGCGCGTACTACATAAGAAAGTGCAACTATTTGATAACTGACTGGTGGGGGCGGCGCGGGCGGCAAATCGGGCGGCCCCGCAAGGGGGGCGTACGCCCCCCATATGTATCCGCCACTGGTGTGAATTCGGATGATCTGCAGTTCACACCCCGATCGATGATTTTTCCACTGCGATTCTCATCCGGAGGTAACAGCTAAATTCACGACGCTTTTGAATAAGCTAGATTAATGTCCACGTAGAAAACTCACCTTTTTTCTCTGTTTTACCGCGTCTTTCGTGGTGCGGGGGTGTTCCCGTGCTTCTGCCGTTGAATCTCCGTGCGTATCTCTCTTGACAATGAACTTGAATGAGGCTCCTTCGGGCTTGCCTTCGGGTTTCGGCTTTATGTAGTTACCGTTGGTATCGTGGGGTGACGCTGCGTTGCTTGACTTCATCTCTCCTTCGCATCCGCCCTCACTTTTCGGAGAAGCGCTTTTCCGCGAACCTATTTGAGTCCAGAAATAGTCGTCGGAAAAAACGAACTTCTTTCTCAAAACTACTCTTTGCGGCCTCGATGGCGCCACGGTTAGTTTTGTCAACTCCGCCTCTTTGTCAAGCTTTTACATTCGGGTGAAGAGTGTCGCTCAAAAGAAATGTTTCTTTAAGCTAATTTAAAAATTTTCAGAAAATCTTATAGAAATTTCTGGAAAGGATTCCATGAGTTCCTGGTAAAGGTATACCTTTACTGGGAACTCATGGAACCCTTTTATTTAAATTTTATTTTCGTTATTTTGAGATTAACTGGAAGTCAAGAAAATATTGTATGAGTATACAACAGATAACTAAAACTGCTGTCACCTAGGTCACTTCCAGGTGAAAAAAAAATTTAATATACATCAGATACCAACTAGATTATAATATTCCAACTTATATAATATCCCTATCCCTAGAAAATTTACAGAATGTCTTCAAACTAAACAGAATGTCTACAAAATAACTTACATCTCATTGCCTTATGTTAGTTTCGCAATATTCAAAGTTATCCATCTGCTAACATTCATTTTTTCTTCGGCAAACCTTTCGAAGGGTCCAGTTTCGCAGAAAAATATTTTTGAGAAACGTGAGGATGTGAGGGAAAAGAGAAAAATGTAAAAGGAAAATGTAATGAATGCGCAAAATGGAAATGTGAAAAACATACCCGTGGAATAAGTAATTGTTGAGAAAATAACGTTTGAAAATGCCAAAAATAGTGAATTTTTTGTTAGTGTTTGGCGCCATATTGTGAGGTTTTCGGAAGTCCCGGCAAAGGGATACGGACTAATTTCACGTCTAAAATATGGCTTTACCCCACCCCCCCAAAAAGGTTGCGGGCCTATGGAGTGAAACAGGGGTGCAAGGGTGGGACGGTACGCGGCCTCGAAATGGCCATTTTAAAACACGAAATGGCATTCCTCGGTGTCGAGGGAAGGCAAAAAGCAGTTTTGAGAAGACGTGAAGATGAAAAATGACATTTTTCAGAGGTGAAAAATGGGAAAAGGTGAGGAATTGGACGTAAGGAGGCTTAAGGAAATGGCGATATATTAAAAAAAATCCCCCGAGTGAATTGGTGAATGCAGTGAGGTGCATTTGTCCTGTCGTCAGTGTTGTAGCGTGTTTTTCTTAAGAAAAAAAATCCCCTGAGTGGGTTGGTGTGTCGAGAGTGGTGTACTTGTAGTGTAGTGAATATTGTAGGGTTATTTTTTTAGACCAAAATCCCCCGGAGTGGTTAGGTGATTGCAGAGGGGTGTAGTTGTAGTGTGGTGAATGTTGTAGGTTTTTATTTTGTAAGAAAAAAATCCCCCGAGTGGGTTGGTGATTAGAGGGTGGTGTAATTGTAGTGTGATGAATGCTGCAGCGTATTTTTTTAAGAAAAAATCTCCAAAGAGGATTGGCAATTGGAGGGGAGTGTAGTTGTAGTGTAGTCAATGTAGTAGCATATGTTTTTAGAAAAAAATCCCCCTAGTGGAGTGGCGATTGGAGGGGGGGTGTAGTTGTAGTGTTTTCAATAGTGTAGCGAATGTTTTTTAAGAAAAAGATTCCCCGATTGGGTTGGTGATTGGAGGGTGGTGTACTTGTAGTGTCGTCAAAGTTGTAGCGGATTCTTTTAAAGAAAGAAATCGCCCGAGTAGATTGATGATTGGAGGGTGGTGTAGTTTTATTGTGGTGAATGATGTTGCGAATTTTTTAAAAATAAATCCCTCGAGTGGATTGGTTAACGGAGGGGGGTGTAGTTGTAGTGTTGTCAAAGTTGTAACGTATTTTTTTAAGATAAAAATCCCCCGAGTGGCTAGGAAATTGGAGAAGTTGATGTTTCAGTAGTAGGCACAGAATATCTGCAGAGACAAGGAGAACCCATTGAGCGAGCAATCAGAAGAATGGTATAGATCCCTAAAGAGCGAGGGAAGAGAGTGTTTAGGGTGAAAAGGGTAGATTCGCTGATGACTAGCGCTGGAAAGAAAGAGTTCGGGTCATAAAAATATGAAAGGGGTGAGGGAGGAATAAGTCGTGTAAATTACGCTATTTGCTTGTCAGAAACAGAACCGTTCTTGCGAAGAAGACTTGCAAGGGAAATGGAAAGGGTAATGTTGAGGAAAAAGTGCGTAGAAATGTGTGAAATGGTAGGGAAGAGTTTGTGTGAAAGGCGTGGTAAAGCGTGGATATTTGAAATTGAAGGCGGGAAAAGTCATGGGAGTGGAGTGTGGGAGTAGAACATGTGAGAAATATTTCATTATAACTGAACTCCAAAGTTTCTTCTTGGCTATATATTTTATGATAAGGATCTAGAAGCGATTAGTTATTGGCCCGTTAACCTCGCTACTCATTTTCTCTCGTATTTGAATTTTGGCTGTGGAAGAGGTACGTGGAGTCTGCAAATAATTAACTCTTCCCAAAAACGTTAATAATTTAAAAAAAAAAAAACCGTCAAAATTGGATGATTAAAAACCAGCATTAACTTTCATAACGATGACATTAATTTTTGATCAGATTTGTTTTTCGATTTAAGACTTCATTGTGCCGGTGAACGGTGGTACCCGTGGTACCCCTGAAATTTGTGAAGATAGGCAAATGTTGTCAACTTTTGAGTTTGTTGTCTTCGTCATCCAAATTTAACCATGTCGGGCACTGTATCGGAATGGCTGGAGAAGGAACTTTCTAAACTTCTCTCATTTCCAGTACCTTCGGATTTAATATCGTAAGAATGATTCTCCCCGTACATGAAAAATCTGCTTTACCCATTGCTTATTTTTTCCAGCCCGTTTTTTGTTCGTGGTGAATTTAGTTTTTAAGTTCTCGAGTGGTTTTATGCGAAAGAGTTGAATTGGATTTTAAGCGATGTACTGTTGACTGGTGTACTCTTTAAACGACTCTGTCATAGTAATTATTTTCCGGATTATTTTTCCAGGTACATTTTATCCATTGAAAATGCCAGAGATTTGGAGGACTATCTGAAAACTTTACTAAATTTTCAAGAACCAGCTCATCGGCAGTTACTGACGGAGTTGCTTAAAAAATGTAATTCTAAATTTCGTGTTTGTAGTCCAATGTGCTGGTTAAACTCTTGTATAGTGATGAATGTGTGACAGATGATTGAACTCCCAGAGCCAACATTTGAAAACCGACGTAAAAGTAACTTCAGGAATTTACCGTGCCGTTTTCAGCTAATCCTCAATAGGCGTGTTCTTGAGAAGGATTGTAAATACTGTGTGTGTCTAGAAAGTAGCCAATGCTTGCTTTAATGAAATGTTAGAAGTCATATTTGACATTCACGACAAATGTCGACATTTTTTGGAAGTAGTCACAGCTCTAACATGAAAACATTTCTGGCTGTTCAATAAATGGCTGTCGCTGTGTTTTAATCGATCTCCTAGTTATTGAATAGTCTAATTGATATTTCTACTTTTTTAGGTGCTCGACAGAATCAGTCTAGCAAAGGAAATAAAACATCTGAGGTTGAACAGAAATATACAGTGTCGAAGCAGAATGAAAAGAGGAACAAACCTCTGCCGCTGGAGCAGAATTCTAAAAGAGAACAGGTTTGTAACTACGCATAACATTCCCTCTGGCTATTCATGATAAGTTATGATTACGTTTTCATAAATGAAAACTGTTCCACAAATCTTAAGAATCTTAATTAAGTTTTATTTGCCTGATTAACATTTTGTGGCGTGGAAGTTGGAGCAGAGTTAATTCACCTAATATGGTATTAATAACAAAGAGGTCACTTTATGATTGATTGAGTTCATCTGAATTAATCTGTCCTACGCTCTAGTCGTTGGGTATGAAATCAATGGGTATGTTGAAACTTCCAGGAAAAACTATTATCTATATTTTTAAGCCAAAAACTAATTATAGCATGGTGCTAATAGCCCAGTAAGTGGTTCAATGTGACACCCAGTGTTGTGTGAAACCAGGTTATACTTCATGAATATATTAAAAGAAACTGGGTTATTCCTGAGAAGCTCAATTCGGGCAGTCCACCGGGTGACCTGGTCTTGCGAATCTCACGCGGGGAAAGCCTCAGATTTTACTAAGTTATTCCTGTAAGTCTTCTCAAGGTTCTGTAAGTTCCTATGGTTTAAGGTCTCACATTCCTGGAAATCGTGAAAATATGACCCTGACGGAAACAATAAATAGGTAATTTTATTTTATTGGCACAGCGAATGAACCAATTGTGAAAATTACTAACAAGGAGACATCGCATGAGTGATGTTCGGGATCCTAATGATTGATGACACACACACATATATACATATGTATATATATATATACACACAAAATTTCCTCGTTTAATAGTATAGGATATATCCATCCCACTGAGTTTTGTTTTAAGGATTTGCAATGATACATCCATTTTTACGACTGCTGATCCCACATACAGAGATTAAATTTTTAGGCCTATTGGGTTTAAATCTTCAAAAAGATATATTTAATTGAGAATGAGTGACAAGTCATCCCTTGAAACATCAACAATTATGAATTGTTTAAACCGGTGGAGAGCCTGAGAAGAGTTTACTCATATTATTCACTGGGAAAGTGTTAGATCCTTTCTCATATATTTCAGTCAATTCTGGGTTGCATGCTGGTTTTACAGTATGTATACCAAACTAGAGGGAATTGTAGTTAAGGGACTTAACTAAAGCCTGAATCACACGATCATTTTTTCCATCGTTTTTAAGGGATAGCTCCAGTGACAGCTCAAGGGATAGCTTTCCCTACAGCTCTGACGTCATCATTTTTCAGGGATAGCGGCAATGATAGGGATTGCCATCCCTTTTTCCATCATTTGGTCCTGTCCCTTTTTCCGTCCCTGAACACGTACCTGAATCTGAAGTTCAGCCAATCAGAGCGAAGGGAAGCAAACCGCGATTGTGTCGCCGCAAGTGACTTCCTGGTCGAACGAGCTCGGTAAACGTAAAAGTGGTAGGACAAATTTCCCGGCAATGATGCGAGCACCTATAGAAAAAATGATCGTGTGACCGGAAAAATGACAGCTCGAGCTATCATTTGAGCTATCCCTTGAGCTGTCATTTAAGCTATCCCTTCAGCTATCATTGGAGCTATCCCTGAAAAATGATCGTGTGATTCAGGCTTAATTGTAAGAGTAAACTCCAGCAATAGTGTTGAAATAGTAAATTTGGTGATGCTATACAAATATGTTCGTAGTTGGCTTATCATGATATAGGGAAAATCTTGTCAAAAGAATTTGTGTTAAAAGAACTTGTATGAATTTGTACTCCTTCCCTCTCTATTATGGGTCAGTCCATGTAAAGTCCTCCAAGGGTGGTTGCTTGACCAATTTAAACAAAATTGAAATTTTTCTAGTTGTTTCCCTCATGTCTTAAGACATTAAAACTATTTTCTTTAATTTTGATCTAAAGTGGTTTACCTTGGGTGGTTATTTTTATAATGTTGCACAAACCCATTTTTGCATTTGTAAAGGTTTACGTAAAAGTCTATAACTGTAAATTTATTTCTCCTACAAGGATGAAACTAAAAGCATTTTGTTTGTAATTTCTCAAGGTAAAACATAAGTCCAGTAGTTTGTTTACCTATCTCTATCCTTACTTAGGTAAAACTACAAGCTAAGTCAAAAAATGTTACGAGTGAAATTTCACTATTTGAAATTTTTTTCTAATACATATGCAGTTGGAGTGGAATTCATTCATTCATTGCAATAGTCTACCAGTTAGAGGTAGGTTGTGATGAAAGTCAGAGAATTTCCAACGAACTCTTACACGTGCCGTGCCCTTTCTACCTCTAGTATTTCTTTCTTCATCTCAGCATAAGTCCTACCTTTCTTCATCCCGCCCAGAAAACCGATTCTCTTCCTTACCCTTCCCCGCTTACCCAACATCCTACCCTCTATCACGGCCTTCAGAAAACCATCGTCCCTCATTACCCCTTCCAGCCACCTACCCTGTCTTCCCCTAATCTCATCTATAAGTTTCCTCTCCTCGCCCGTCATGTGAAGCACTTCCTTATTTGTCTTCCTTTCCGTCCAACGCACCTTCTCCATCTTCCTCCACACCCACATCTCGAACGCCTTCAGTCTATGTTCGTCTTCCTTTCTCAAGGTCCACGTTTCTGCCCCATACAACGCCACACTCCATATCAAGCTCTTCACCAGCCTCTTTTTTACATCCTTACTTAGGTCCCCGTCATCAGCTCCCTTCTATTATTGAACGCTTCCTTCGCTAGCGCTATTCTCCTCCTAATGTCTTTGATACTATGCCCTGTTTCTTGTAGCATACTACCCAAGTAATTAAATTGTTCTACTTGCTCCAGTTTGTAACTTCCTACTCTTTATCACCAGCTTCACTTTCTTTGTCCTACAGAATCTCATTACTTTTGTTTTCCTATTATTTATCTTCATTCCGTATTTCTCACACTGCTTTTCCAGTGCATCTACTAAAGTTTGTAATCCTTTCAATGACCGACTGACCAACGCCTGGTCGTCTGCGAATCTAACCGACTTTATCCACTGGCCTCCTACTTTCATTCCCACATCTAGCTCATCCCATGCCTCTCTTACCATTTCCTCAGCATAAATGTTAAAAAGTAAAGGCACCCTTACAACGGGCACCCTTGTCGTACCCCCCGACCTATAACTGCCCACCCTGATTCACCGTCAGCTACCCTTACCTGAGCCCTCTGCCCCATATATAAGTTTCGGATAAGTCTCCTATCACGCCACTCTATTCCTATTTTCCCCAGTGTCTGCATTAATTTCTCCCAGTTTACTCTGTCAAACGCCTTTTCGAAATCTACAAAGCAAGCGAAAACATGCTGATTATGCTCTATGTTTCTATCTATAAGTGTCCTCATTGCCGCAATCGCGTCTCTGGTTGCCCTCCCCTTCCTGAACCCAAATTGGTCATCACCTAAATAGCACTGTGCTCTGCTCTCCAACCTTCTATTTAGTACTCTAAGCAACACTTTTGCCGCGTGCGAAATTAAACTGATTGTTCTATACTCCTTGCATTCTGACGCTTTCTTCTTCTTCGGGATAGGTATTAATACGGTTCTCATGAAATCCTCTGGCCATACTCCTTCCTCGTAGATCCTGCGAATAAGTTCGAAAAACGATTTTCTCCCCTTACTACCTAGATTTTTCAGTAGCTCCTAAGATAGGTTATCGGTTCCCACGGCTTTTCTACCCTTCATTTCTCTTAATGCCCTCACTATTTCGATGTCAAGTAACTCTGGTCTGAGGTTATCCTTATCTAATGTTCCTTCATCCTCTAGATCTAAGCTAATGGGTCTATTCTCGCTGTCATATAGCTCCTCTACGTATTCTCTCCATCTTTCTTGGATATCTTCCTGTTCGATTAATATCTTCCCTGTTTTGTCCTTAACCTTTGGTATCGTTTGACCTCTCTTACCACCCGATAACATTTTCACTTTGGCGTACAAAGCGCTGACTTCCCCCTCCTCCTGCATCTTTTCCATAACCTCACATTGTCCCTTCCACCAATTTTCTTTGGCCGATTCGTCACTCGCCTGAGTTTATTATTCAATTCCTTGTACTTCCTCTTGTTTACCTCGGTGTTCACGTTTTTCCATATCCTTCTCTCCTCCATTTTCTTTATCATTTCTTCTGTAACCCACTACTTCTTAACCCTCTTCTTTTCCACCATTCCTATTGTTTTCTCTGCCGCTCCTGCGATGCCTGTTTTTATAACCTCCCATCTTCTCTCTATTGTACCCATCCGCTTCTCTTCACCTATGTTCTTTTCTACCAGCTCTTGGTATTCCCTCCTTTTCAACCCTTTCAATGCTTCAAGGTTCCACCTCTTTATCTTCCTACCTTTACAAAGCCTTTTGGATCTAACTTCACACTTCATCATCACCAAGTTATGATCTGAGTCCGCATCCGCCCCTGGATAGCTACGAGATTTTTTTACACTGTTCCTAAATCTCTGCCTTACCATTATATAATTAATTTGGTATCTTCCAGTATCACCCGGCATTTTCCATGTTTCCATTCCAGTCACCCATCACTATCAGGTTTTTCTTTCCCGGAACTTCTCTAATTATTTCTTCTACTTGCTCGTACACCTCTTCCACCTCTTCCTCCCTATGGTTGATCGTAGGCATGTATACCTGGACCAGTACGAAATTCGTCGGCCGTGCTTTTATTTCCACCACTAGTATCCTGTCGCTCACCTGTTCAATGTTTACCACCCTCAGTCCCAACTTTGTGTTCAGTGCCATGCCTACCCCCCGTTGACTCTCATCTCCCCACTATAGATTACCCTGTAGTTATCACTCCAATAGTCCCCGTCACTATCCTTCCATCTCACCTCGCACAATCCCAAAGCATCTATTTTTCCTTTTTCCATTTCCTGCTTAATATTTTCAAGCTTCCCAACCCTCATCATGGTCCTTACGTTCCAAGTTCCATGATTTTTACCACTGTTTTCTTCCTCCTCTTCGTCTTTTTCTTCTTCTTCTCCCTCCTATCCCTTGTATCCGCCGATGATGATGCTGTGCAAGGATTTCGTGTATTGACGACCGCGGAGGCCTTGCCTCCCCTGCTGCCGGGCACGACACCCGCCCTAGTGGGCGGCGTCCTGGAGTTGCCAGGAATCAATTCTCTTTGAATGACTTTCATGTTCTGGGAAGTGATAGTTGAGAGGTATTCCCACGCGACTCAACGGTATTTTTAACGTGACACCATCACGGAACTACCTTTCGTCTGGCTCCTACCCTTCGACCTATCTGGCATGGGTGGCCCTACCAGGAGCAATGTACTTGCTCCTGCCAGTCCAGCTCTAGGGGTCATTGGAACGCACAAGCCCTTCCACCTCGTCAAGGTCGTAGTTCAAGGAAGAGAGGAGTGGAATATACAGTTTTAATTAAGTATATAAAATTATTTTTTTTGTTTGTAGATATAAATTAGTAGGTTTATCAATAAATATCAATTGAAATATATACTTACCCTTAAATTGTTATATTTCAATTTTTTTAAAGTTGATTAAGCAACCAACTTAATTTTTGTGGACCAATTCAAATGGATTGACCCTTATATGAGTGGAAAAACTAGGGTATTTCAGGATAAGAATGAGAGTGGGGTTTTTGTTGAAGGCTGTAATAGAGGGAGGATGTTGGGTGAGTGGGGAAGGTGAAGAAAGGAATAGGTTTTATGTACAGGATGAAGAGTGTTAGGGTGTATGCTGAGATTAAGGAAGAAATAGTGTAGGTAGACATCTGTTCCTGTAAAAATCTAGGGTTACTTTCTTCTGATTAAATCTACCTTAATCGGTAGATCACCCTAATAATGGTAAAATTAGGGTGTCTGAGAAGTGTTAGCTGTAAAAGCTGGAGGGAGGGTTATGAATGAATGGGTGATGAAAGTTTATGGAATGTAAGCTCTAATGATGGACATCTATGAAAGGAGTGTGTTTTGTTGGTTTGGCCATGTTAAGGGAATGGATGAGAGTGGAATGACCTGGCAGATATATGATAGAAGAGTGAATGCTGCGAGGGGAAGGGATAGAGCTAGAAATTCTGTGGTGAATGTGGTTGAAAATACTCTTAAAAGACGGAATATTAGGATTATAATGATAGGAGGGTATGTATGAAGCAATGTATGAGTGTAACTAAAGCAAGAGAGGTTTGCAAGGATGGGGCATGTTGGTAGAAACTACTAAAGTCAGCTTTACAGGTCTATCACTGAAAATTATTGTTTTGATTGGTTCCTACCTCAAATGTGAAGTGTGATCGATGTCTATACATGGATTTACTTTTTTGTTTGGCATTTTTTACATTCAATTGCATTTAGGGATTGCTCCCTATATGTGTAATGTAAGGAGTGTTCATTTTTTAAAAGTAAAATTTGGGAAAATATTTATTGAAGGGAATGTTTGCCCCATCTATCAAGTTTTCTCTTGTAGACTGAGTAATCTCAAGTCCAAATCTGGGTGAAGTTTTGTTTTGACTCCCTTGGTAAAGCCCTGGATGTTGACCTGTGACCCTAGATGTTTATACTCCAAATTTGTAAAGGAACCTTTAGTAACTTAGGAAAAGGAATCACCTTGCCCTTAGTGTGTTAACTTGTCTTGCTGAGCAGCTCAGTACATAGCTCCACCTTGGCTCATATTAGTAACCTCAAGGCTGAAGACAACTGTATGTAATTTTAATGTGTTTGCCTCCATGGTTTTAATGTCTTGAGAAATGCCAGTATGGCGTGCACTTTGGTTATAATTTTCACAAAATGTTAAATGCTAAGTATTAAATATGTTGGACATTTAATTCAAATTATGACAATATCATTCAATTCTTTGTTCTCATAATGCTGCATGTCAATGTCCTTACAGTTTTGCCATCTACCATCTTTCATTAATTGCTTTGCTCTCTGCTGGGACTTAGCTCTGTTTCTTATTTGCTCTAACTCCTGAGCTAGTTTTTGACCTAAGATGGTTGTTAATTTATCTTGAAGGGCATGAGCTTTGTGTGGTACTCATCTGCAATGTTTGATCATGAAATTCTTAAAAAAGGCTGTGAGGGTTATATGGTTAACACATTTGAAGGTGAAGAAAAAACAAAAAAGAAACAACTTTTATGCTATTTCAGAACTATAAATGTTTTTTTTATTTTATAGATTCCTGTGGCAAACAAGAAAAAGTCCAAGTATGTGGGGCTGTACACTCAAGAAGGCCAAAACAAGGATGTAGTTCTTTTGAAAGGTAATTGACAATTTGAATCATGTTACTATGGCTAAAATGTACTTCAATCTAGTGGTATTATTCAAATTTATGTTTGAAATCTTTTGAGTATGGGGGAATGCTACCTGTGTCAGTATGTGAGTACACAAGCTGATGACATGTTCCCCTGAAACTTTAATAGTGTTGTTTGCTTTTTTCTTTTCGCAAATTCTGGATATTTCATGTCTGTAATTTCTGCAAGAAGTCAACTACATACTTCATTTACAATGTGTGTTATAGCATAGTGATGGAACAGTATTTATCCTCTTCTTCAGTAGTGGCTTCTTTGATGGCTTCTTTTCTACAATGTGTTCATCTATGTGATCCCTACATTTTAAACCCTTCTCAAATGGCCATGAAAATTAAGGAGCATGGGTTAGTTGGTGGAATGCATTAGTACCTACATATTTATTCAGTTTTATGAAGTTTTTCAATATTTATTTTACCACTTATTTAGTATTGTTTAATGTGTAGGGTGAAGATGATGTGCATCTGTATGCATTTCTGGGTATGTATTGAGAGGGATTTGTAATTTGGGAATCGACCTAATGTAAAATTACCTCACTGTATAGACTTTCAAGCCTGTGTGATGATTATACAGTATACCTATTAAATGAAACACAATTTTCACTTTTCGACTGGATTTTAATTCTACAGATAATGAGCTTTAGCTCACAAAGTGATCTTCAGGTATGACTCTGTGAATGAAAATTATTATCTTTAATATATAGGTAATAATAAAAAAATAAAACAAAGAAATGTGGAATCACATATGATGAAAAAAATGTGAAGGTAGAATTAAAATCCTGTGGAAAAGTGAAAATTGTGTTTCATTTAATATGGATTCCTTCCACTTTGTAAAGTCTGAATCTGTTGAATCCATTCTATACTTACCCTGCGGTGCTGCTGTGATTGTTAACATATATTTTCTCACTCTTATTGGGATAGTAATCTATAGTAGCAATGGAGAATCTGCATTCAAGGGTAGTGTTCACATTTATCATCTCGTTCATATTTTTTGGAGCAGCTATTGGTGCTATCCGGCTACTAATGAAAGATCACATCAAAGAGTGGGAGGATTTTACCAGTTTGAACAGTTTACCTAATTAGAGTGAAAATAAAGTCCATATTTTGACACACTGTAGCTGTGGAGCTCGAAACCCCCGATTTCCCATACATGTAATAGTTTCTCAACCACGGTTTTGCCAACCATAGGGTTTTTCAGGCATGTAACCCTTGCATTTGAAAAGAGATACCAGTTCTATGTAGTAGAGATGGGTGGTTTGCAAACGGATGATTCAAAAGGAACGATGGATTCAATTGAATGAACTTCGTGAACTATTCACTGCCCTAGTCAGTGAAGTGTTTAGTTTGAACTAAAAATTCTTTTTCCACCACCTACACCATTAACTTGAAATGCTTTTTTATTTTAGCTTGCTGACAGTACAGGCAGTGTAGGTAATAATATAGACAAAAACTTACTTTGCCAGCAGGCGGCACCAATTTTAGTTCATTCTGTGAATCGTTTGGGGATGATGAGACCATTTAGTTTGTCAAAAGGTGGCGCTGCTTTTAGTTCATCCAGTGGATAGTTAACGGGTGATGAGACTTTGGTTTGCCGGCAGGTGGCATCACTTTGTTCTCTCGGTGAATAGTTCACAGATGATGAGACCATCTAGTTTGTTCAGTGAACTACTCACAAAATTGTTACTTTAAGTTTAATGTTTTAGACAATTTATTTCTTTCAAGAGTTACGACATCACGTAGTGCATACATGAGCTTGAGAATGAGATCTGACCGAGCACGTAGCTCACATGGTGGGATCACTTGTTCCCCCACCTTAATAACGAAACTCATTTTTTATCTAGCGTGAGGCGCCAACATTCCAAACATTACAATAAGGCCCATCAATAATATGTAGTAGGTCATGTAATATACTTGATAAAATAAATTCAGAGAGGATTCAGGGTATTCCAGAGATTTCAGCTGTGTTGGGTCAGGGTTTCCTTGCTCATGTTTCTGATGCATTGCCCTGGAATGAATCCAAAACATTGAGATTTTAGATGAATTGGAAATCCTGACTCAGCATGGCAGAAATCCTGCCCTGCATTCTCATCTGAGCAACGTTTACGTCTCATTGTCAGTGTGAACTTCCTTCAATGTTATGGCATGTACAATTCATTGAAAGTTCCGGCAGGTTTTGGGTCATGCCACAATTGTGTGATTTCATTGATTTATATTCCATTATAGGACGTCATAAGTGCTTTTGCCAAGCAAGCAAGCATGGACTGATTAATAATTGCATTCAGTGTGGAAGGATTGTCTGTGAGCAAGAAGGCCCAGGACCATGCCTTTTCTGTGGCAACTTGGTGAGTGAGATGAAAGCATTTAATACAATACTCTTAACATCCTTGTTTAATTCTAAGTGTGAACAGTATAATAACCTCCAACTTATAATAAAACAATGATGCACTGTAAGTTTCGTTTTAATGTATATTTTTTAATTAGGGACCCCCTGACTACCCTCTCTTAGCTCGCTCTGCCACCACTCATGCTTAGGGAGAAAAAATAATACTACTGGTTTGATTACTGGTTGATGCCAATTTTTTCTCAATGCAATATCTACAGTGCATACAATTTATGGACCTTTGGATTTATGGATTTATGCCCCTAGCATTTCCAGGAGCAAATCAGGAAATCCTAAGAGTTTTCAGGCTAGTTATACAATATTTGTATGTAATATGCTATTGGCCTTGTGGAATGGATTGATATCGCTAAGCAGAAATACCAAGTGTATTTGGCAGTGGTAGGTCTTATATACAAAACTTATAAAATGCATTCTTTATGAATATTCTCTGTGGCTTATGCAAAATAGAGATATGTATGGTGTTTTTGCAGCTGATACATAGAAATTATGACTCCGAAAAAGCTTAGGTAATTACTGGGTTTGACGGGAAGTCGAACGTAGGTATTCATCTGCCAAATAGAGGTAGAAATTTTGTGACTTAAACTGAAATAAATGGCCCTAGAAGTTGACATCTGTTGAACTTCAATGGGAGAATAAAAAAGTTAAATAGTGGCATTGGTTTAAATGAATCGTCCCAAAATGACATGAGAAAAGCATGTGTGTATGTACAATGCTGCAGTCATTAACCACAAATGGAGAGGTTGGGGTGAAAAATACTAATTATTATTAATACACTAAATTCTCAGTGTAATTCTGTTACCTATATTAATAATTTAACTGGAAACAAATACCATGGGCCTACCATCTCCCATTCAAAGCCGATATTGCAGTTACCAAATGAATAAAATATTTTGTTGGTGTTGTTGTTCAAATTTGATGATTTTTTATCTGAAAATGCAATTCTTAGTAAAAAAAATAAAGTTTACATGAAAGTTGAATGGATTACTTGGAAAATTCAGTCATCCTAAGCCTACAGAGCCTAAAACAGAGATAACTTTGTCAGTTCCACACTAAATTTGTTACCGACCATGGTTTCAGTGAATGATCACCATTGTAAAGGTACAGAAAATGTTAAGCTGTAAGCTTATATACCATGCGACAGGGATATTTAACCTCACAAATCCAAACCGTCCCCTTCCCCCTCCTCATCTCCCTGTCACATGGTATACAAGCTTACAGCTTAACATTTTCTGTTCCTTGAAAATGGCGATCTTTCGCTGAAACCATGGTTAGTAATAAATTTGGTGTGGAATTGACAAAGTTACATATTTGTTTTATTTTATAGATATAGATAAGTTGTTATTTTAGACTAGGTTTTAAAAGGGATCCGTGGTGCCCACTTATTCAAGGAAGATATTACAATTGAATGACACTTGATATCATGAGTATATTCCCAACACTAAAAAAATTAAATTCTTTCCATTTATTTGCAAGTGAGAACCACGTGGAGTTGTCCATGTGAAAATACTGCTCTTTGGAGTTAAAGCCCAATGTGGCCAAATGACTGACCCTGCAACTTGTTGATTACAATCGCATTTGCTGGAATCACTGGAAATTGTCATTGTCGCAAGATGAAAAGGAGCATTGTCTCAGTTGGAGCCAAATCAGAAACAATTCTCGCTTTCATGAAATTTCTTGCAAGCAGTTGAATAATGGGATTTTAAAAGTTTAGTGATTGTGGCTCCATCTTACAGCATTCCTGAGTCAGTGAGTGAGTGACAAGGGCTTTTCTTATATAGATTATAAAAGTATAAAGTTCATCAAACAAGCTTTTTTTTCCATTGGCCTTGGTGACTGTGGGGTAAATTCTTTTGCTGCGAACCCTGGGATAGAAGTTGAAGTTGAGCGTGGATTGTTTTTCACCTTTCGGGGAATGGATATTTGTGCTTGATTCATGCCACCAATGAGAAGGAGAGGGTAAAGAGGTTGTTTTTGGGGTGGATGGAAATAAAAATTGAAATAAATGAATCTGAACTCTTAATTAGCAGCATTTTTACGAAAAGATTACATCATCTTGTGGTCAACATTAACCAGATATTATAAAATCGGGCCAGTATTAAACAAATGGCCTCAGATGTTCGATGCCTCCACAAATAATGAACCAACCAACTAAACGCACAATGTTTTTGTGGCCTTTTCATTCTGCTTTCATTTATCAGTTAACATAAGATAGCATGCTATTTATATATATATATATATATATAAAACTTCCAGGAAAATCACTCGGGTGATAAATATACAGTATGCCAAGAGGGTGGCCGATAAAAAATATACACACGGAAAAAAGAACACTTACACATAAAAATTTTCGATATTTCGGTGAAGTCTAGCTCCACCTTTCTCAAGGTTTAAGTATATATATATATATATATATATATATATATATATATATATATATATATATAAATAAAAATAAACTTTGCCACAGGTGGGGCGGAAATAAATATAGAAACACAAAAAGAAGAACACTCACACACTATACGTTCTGATATTTCGACAGCCGAAAAGCTGTCTTTCTCACAGAAGGAAGGATACAGGATATATATATATATATATATTTTTTTTTTTTTTTTCCTACCATTATTTAGTGATGTAAAGAGATGTCCAGGTCCAGTGTTCTATTCTCAACCATGCAGCAATGACTTCCTCACCATGACTCTCCCTTACGGAAGAAGGCCACAGCGACTGGTCTCTTTTTATTTGTGCAACTTAGCAGTCTGCATATACCTCCAGGTGACTTTCCATTCATCAAAGGGTATGTTCCGTAACATAGTCTTCATATATTCCATGGGTACCAGCATCATAAAATGTTAAGAGGGGGGTAGAGGAGTATTTCACCCTGCTATGATGACTGCAACTCCCCACTTAAAGTAAAACATCTCCTGATGGTGTGCAACAGGCATTGGACAGTGCACAACAGGCTAGGTATCAGGGATAACCTAGAAACCATTCTTGGTGACGACAATCTAGTCAGTTCTAATCAGTAGAAAATGTATTCGAAAAACATTTTATTGATATGGTTAACACTGAGTATGTAGTCAAAGTTTTTATGCATAATTTTAAACCTTTTTGTATATGGGTTCTGTGAGGTGCAAATTTAATGAAATTGTCCTCTTTGTACAGGTCTATCCTCCAGGGGAGGGGATGGAGAAGATTGGGGTTACATCTGAAACACAAATACAGTATATGAAGCAGATGGCTCCAAAGTCATTGGAGTGGGAAGAAGCTTTGGCACGAAGAGATAGGCTGTTGGAATATGACCGCACATGGTTAGTGTGGGATATTAATGCTCTAACATGCTCTCTGTAATGGATTTTCATTAATAAGCTTATTTAAAAGTAGATATTGGGAAAGGTTGGTACAAAGTTACCTCATTTCATATACATACATAAATGGAATACCATTTTTTCTAGCTTATAAGGTATGCTCTTTCCTGTAGAAACCCATGGTAAATCATTCTGTCAGAGATTGTCAAGGTAAGAATTTGCTTGAAGATCTCCAGCAATGGGGTTTTGGTGCATTGGTGCGGGTAACTGAATTCTGAAAACTCCGTGTTAAAATAGATACCTATGTTACTTCAGGGGGGTTATTTTGTAATCTCACTTTAGTGAGAATACGTCATAAAATGTCACTTTTTCGTTGTTCAACTCCGCCACCCAGGCGGCATGACCATCTTCTGATCTCAAGTGGTGAACTGCTGGTCATGTGCTGGTCTTTTAGACGATTTATCCGCTCTGATCCGTATCTTTTGACTCTTGATCCGTTTCATTATCCCCGCCTGCCATTAGTTCCATCTCACCTGTCATAAAGAACGTGACATAGAGCCACCATCATTTCCACTTGAAGCTTGAGTTGGAAAATAAACAAGGGCACGAAAGATACAAACTTTTAAATCGTGTTGTTGTAATTTGCTAAACGTGAAGAACTTCAGCATTTTCAACTCCAATATATTGGGCACTTGGAATGTATGCTTTGTTTGAAATGCTTATGTTATTATTAGCTTGAATAATCTGTGTAAATATTTCGTATCAATATTTCCCAAACAATGTTGCTGATACCTTTGTTTTCGTGTGCCTATCCGCCAGTGTATGGAGAATGGAATTCAGTCATTTATACCATTTCATAATTTTAACAAATATTGCCTTAAAATCTACATTCTTGGTAGATATTTCCCGTGATTGTGAATCGAACACTAATTAGATGAACTTATTTTTTTTTAAATATTGAGTGATCGCTTACATGTCGCTTCTACTTTTGACTGTATTTATATATATGTGCTTGTATTGAGATGTCTGTGAGATGGGTCATCAGATGTCATCAGCAGTGTTAGAGATAATTTTCATGAATTTAGATTACTCAGACTTTATTGATGGAGGACTGTTTTTGAGAGGAATGAGTGGAACTATAGAGCTGGAATGGTGAGGGCTGGGGTTCAGGTTGGTGTGATGGTTAGAGTTCCAGCGTTTCATCCTAGGGACTCAGGTTCAAGTCCTGGTGGTGGCATAGATTTTTCAGTTGAGTCTTGATCCCCACTTGGGTACCATGTGTAGAGCACTTCAAGTTCATTACTGTATCCATCAGATTATATGTCAAATTGTGATACCCTAGGTACCTTTTGTGAATACATAGCAGGCTAATGCCATTGCCAGTTTCTGTCCACCCTTCCTCCATTCCCTTATAATGCTTTCCTTATGAACGTACCCTCCAGTTCTAAATGGTGCAAATGACCAGTGGTTGGTCTTGGAAAGACTTCTGCAGAGTGGCTTGGATGAGTCTGGTAAAGACTCCCTGATGCATGTATAATGTTTTGCAGGCCTTCCTGTCTGCTTCTTCAGGTCTCTAGTACTCAATGCCAATTTTGATCTCAGTCTAGTGCCGAACACTGTTGGCATGCTTTTTGTTGGAAATAGGAAATACATTTCCTAGCACTGGAGTGTGAAACTATCTTCTCTGTTGATGTTTTTTGGGTTATTTTTTATCTCAATGGCATCTCTAATGATTCTTGGGAACTAGTCTTGCCTCAACAATTAATGTGGCTTCTTCCTAATTGATATTGTGTTTTGGTCCACTCTAGGTATGTTCTACGATTGCCAAAGCGCGGTTCTGTCTGTTGCTTACGGCTCTTCTGTATTCCTGAAGGGGGCATTTGAGAGCTATGGATGTTGGTTTAATGCGTGCCTGGCCACATTCACACTTCACCTTGTATACACCTTCATAAATGCTGTTGGGCTGTCTCTTGCTTTGCAGAACAGAACTGCTGTCATGGTGATGCAGAAGTATCTTGCCACCACATTGTTATTCTTATGAACTCTGGCAATCTAGTTGGCGGTGCCTGCCACGTATGGTAATGTGGCACATGCTGATGGGTGTTGTTATGCTCTCAATTGGGATTCTGGAGATCCTTTCTAGGGCCATGGATACTCTTTATGATCTTCCTTCCTTGTTTCCATTTGGAGGATTAGATTTCAGTGAAACCCATTCCTCTTGAAGATCTGGAGGAGGTAACGCTTCTCATTGGTGATGGATGAGTTGTCTGACATGGAGGAGGCCCAGTGGAAGTGTCTTGATTTCTCCAACTTTCTGTTGTGGGTGGTGGTGGGACTGTGTTGGTATCGATCAGTGTGTCTTTTTCCGGAAGACTTAGTGGTCCAGACTATCTCTTAGAGATCAGCACATCCAGGAAAAGGAGGCAGTTATTTTCTATGCTTTCCATTGTGAATTGAATGGATGGAGCGAGCCCATTTAGGTGTAGAAGGAAGTTATTCAGATATGCGTCTCCATGTGGCCATATGACAGAAAGAGTTGTCATCCACATACCTGACAAATTATTTGAGTGATTCAGTAATCGCAGAATATACCTGGAGTGGACCAAGACACAATATCAATTAGGAAGAAGCCAAATTGAATGTTTAGGAAAGGCTCTACATACTTCCCAAGAATCTTTAAAGATACCATTTAGATAAAAAATAACCCAAAAAACTTCAATGAAGAAGATGGTTGCGAGCTCTCCATCACTTGGAAATACATTTTCCATGATTCACAACAAAAAGCATGCATGCAGTATATGGCACCAGTCAGAAAGAGATAAAAAATGGCATCGAATACTGGGAACCTAAAGAAGCAGAATGGAATGCCTCGAAACATGTCGTCCACCAGGATGAATGCACAGGGAAGAGAACCTGGAAGACCTGTCTTGCGTAGTACATACATAGTCATTTGCCTTCCCAAATAACAAATCAACCAGTGGTGGGGGATATTGTTTGGAGGTTTTGGATCAATGATAATGCCTGGTTCTGAACATAGTCTTCCTTCTGTAACCAACCACCTACGTATTCCGTTGAGAAGTTAGTTGATGTTATTATTAGTATCTATAGACCTTACACGTTGGTGTAGGATTCTCCAGTTTACATAAAATAGGCATGGAATGGCCACTGTACATGGAATGGGATACAAAAATGTATTTGGGCAATTTATCAGCATACATATCTTCGAGATGTTCTCTTATTAAATTTGAGAGCTTGGCCTGAAGGAATTGCTTCACTTTAGCTTTGGCATTGCTCAAAGCTTTTGTTTCTTAATTGCAACCATAACAGATAAATATGTATGTGCACTCATTGATGGAATTAGGCCTTAGGCCTACTTGGCAGAAAAGTGACTTGGATAATCTTGTCAAAGAAAAAAACTTTGCACTTTAATCAAAATTTCATTTTACTGGCATGATAGGTTTTTTGCGACGCTATCACATTTTGCCCCGTCAATTTACTTTCATCTTCGTCAAGTCTCTTTTTAGAAAATGTGCCTAAGAGATTTGAGTCCTTATGAGGAGATGAATAAAGCTTTCATTATGCTTAATGTCCTTCCATGAATGAAGCGCTGTAGCATCCAAAGACCTAAGACCTGTAATCACCATGTTGCGTTGATTTTTGCTGGTTGTGCTGGCAGTATAGCATTATTTTTACATGGCAACATTTTCATTTCATTACAGTGAAAAACGGACCAAAGTTATTGATGATGAGATGGATTACTTCTCTTCGAATTCTCCGTGGCTTTCAAAAGAGGAGAGAGAGCAGATGAGAATGAGGGAATCGGAACTCAAAGCACAAAGGGATGCTTCCAGAACAAAGAAGAAAATCACCTTTGACTTTGGAGGTTCATTCATTATTCCTGTTATTAAATTTCTTTTCTAACCTTTCCTGCCTGGGGGCCAATCTATCGGTCCTCAAGGGAAATTTGAAAACTGTCACCAACTGATAAGTTGGCCAGAAAGTTTTATATCTTTGCTCTAGTGAATTGCTCACTTTGCAACTCAACACCACTCTTGCTTTCTGTTTGTTTCAAACCCTGCATGCAGCACACTTCAAAACTGATAGGAAGCAGATTTAATGTGTGCTAGGATATAAGGGAACTTCCATAATCATCTCGGGGATTCTTGTTGATGTGTTGATTTTCATCAGAGTTGGAAATCGTGGAAAATGTAAAGTTTTAAATCACTCTGCGGTAAAAAGCTTACATTATAATTATGTAATTATTTTTTTCCTGTGGAGGTATAGGTCCATTAACACTAGAATGCCGGGTACTTTGTATCCCCCTATAATGCCGGAGGGTGTCATTTTGACACCCATGTTCATTATAGCCGCGTTACGTTGCAGATTATTTTTTTTTGTAGTTGCTTATTTGTCAACTTCATTGCAATGTTTGTTTTTGTTTCCTCAATATTTTCAAAAAAATTTTTTTTTTTTTAAAGACTATCATTGAAGAAAAAAATTTTATGCAAAAAGTCTACTCTCTTGTACTGCGTCCTCCATCGAGGATTACGCTGAAACGTTGAAGGACGCACGTAATTGATAAATAAGTAATCATTGAATACTTTTTATGAACATTTATTGTTTACAAAAAAATAGTTACATTATATGTGCATAAAACACCTTATATCAATAAGATAAGAAAATCTTGTTATATTCTTTTTAGAAGTATTAATAATTTTTGCAACAGGTTTTCGTCTTAGAATGTGGAAGTTTGCTTTCAAAAATGCAAATTTGCAAACGATAAAATCAATTACGACTGTTAAAATACATAATTGTTTAAAAGAAAACACAATTTCTTTGTCAAAAAACACGTGTCTCCGCGGTAAAAATTGGCTGGTTTCAAGGCGATTCATTCGAAAAATAAAGCGGAGAATACTTTCCTCACGAGCTACTAAATTTTCGAAAAAATTGCAAACAGCCGATATTTATTTAAATTATGTAAAACATAAACATTCATGAAGGTAGTGTACTATTGTAAAATACTAATTTGACTAGTAATTATCAAACCGCTTACACCTAAACCGAAAGAAGAAATGATAAAATATACCGGGTGTCAAAATGACACCCTCCGGCATTCAAGGTAAATTCGGATTTTTTAGACGAAAAAAGGGAGGGGGTAATCCCTTAACACTGTCGTATTGTTAAGCACTAAAAATGAATAAAAGCCAAGAAAGATTTTTTTCTACAACAATCTTTAAAGGCCCACTCCGCAAAAAATGTACGCGTAGGGTGTCAAAATGACACCCTTCGGCATTCTAGTGCTAATTGATAAATTATTTTATTTTGCCAACGTTTTGCATTTATATACTTATATACTTCTTCAGGGCTCAAAGAGAGTTCCTTCTGAATTTGTATTGGATAATGATGATGAAGTATTATATGTACATGTGTATGATATGTACAAGATGAGAAATACGATACGTTAGAGCGGACCAAAAAAAGTAAAAGTAAAAATTTTTGAGTCTGGTAAGTCTTATTCGGTGCTGCGGCATGATACAAGAATTTTGATACCTGGGTGGACCCAGTCTGACCGCAGGAAAAGGTAATGCATGGTACTTGAATATTTAATCTAGTTAATTATAGAAATGAGAGCGATGATGAACTGTCAGGTAGGGTGCGGCTTATTTTTCGAAAATCGGAAAAGCAAAAAGTTCCACCCGTCAAAACATTCATTTTGGTGAAAAAACACATACGTGAAATTTTTGTTGAGTTGCGATATCGTTAACACGTGCCGCATGGGGTCTGAAATACCCCACTCCAAAAATGGAAATGTCGCATCATAATAACTAGTTTTAGAGTAAATCTATGATTTTATGACCCTTTAGGGCTAAAATTTCATTATTTTTTACCTAGCTTTTGCCGTTTAGGAGATGCAGAAGGGTGAAGCGAGCTCAAAATGCTTATTAGGGGGCGCCGCGCCGCGCGCCGGCGCGGACGAGTTCACCTGTCCGTAGACCCCCCTCTAAGCAGCCCACGACGACACCGCAACTGCTACGGTGTCTCGTGGTAATTACATAGTTCTGGAGGACTCATTCACTGGTTATGGCGAAGAACATGGTGTTTTAGTAATTATTTCAATTTATTATTAACTCGGTCATAAAAATTCCAAATCAGTCATCTTCATTTCAAAGAAATCTGTATAGCTAGCAAAATCAAACAGTAATCTGAAGGACAGTGCACTAATGAAATGGAAAAATACAAGGAGTTTCAGATACCAATACTTATCTATACGTTTTTATTAAAGTTGTCTTCCTTACATCTGGCACCCTTCTTCTATGTTCTTGAACAAAAAGTGACAATTCCAAGTCTTTGGTCAAAGTTCTGCATAAATCTTTCAACAATTTAACCTTCACCTTTTTATTTAAGTTCACTTGTCCGTAGACCCCCCTGTAAGCGGCCCTCGATGACACCTTTACAGGAGTATTTTTGCGACGCATTTGGAGGAGATATATCCCAAACAAACATAAATGAAAGTACTATTCGGAGACAACGGGATAAGCACAGGGCTAGTTCAGCGGAGAAAGTGAGAGAGTCATTTTCCCCGGACCCTATACTGACTTTGCATTGGGATGGTAAAATGGTAAATGGCATTTCTTGGTAGTAATGACACCAAAGAGAGATTGGCAATAGTTGTTACAGGTGTCAGAACCAATAAAATGCTTTCAGCCCCAGAGCTTCAGAATGGATGCGGAAAAGCCATTGCAATAGCAGCTTTTAATATAGTGATACAATGGAACATTTTCAATAATGTTAAAGCAATTTGGACTGATTTGGAATTTTTATGACCGAGTTAATAATAAATTGAAATAATTACTAAAACACCATGTTCTTCGCCATAACCAGTGAATGAGTCCTCCAGAACTATTTAATTACCACGAGACACCGTAGCAGTTGCGGTGTCGTCGTGGGCCGCTTAGAGGGGGGTCTACGGACAGGTGACCTCGTCCGCGCCGGCGCGCGGCGCGGCGCATCGCAGCGCCCCCTAATAAGCATTTCGAGCTCGCTTCGCCCTTCTGCATCTCCTAAACGGCAAAAGCTAGGTAAAAAATAATGAAATTTTAGACCTAAAGGGTCGTAAAATCATAGATTTACTCTAAAACTAGTTATTATGATGCGACATTTCCATTTTTTGAGTGGGGTATTTCAGACCCCATGCGGCACGTGTTAACGATATCGCAACTCAACAAAAATTTCACGTATGTGTTTTTTCACCAAAATGAATGTTTTGACGGGTGGAACTTTTTGCTTTTCCGATTTTCGAAAAATAAGCCGCACCCTACTGTCAGGGACTGAAATATCGTTCAGATAGAAAATTTCATGAAACAGAATGTGTGCAGAATGGTCCATTTAAAGAGGGAAAAAATAAGCCAAGTTCGTATCTAAAAAAAAATAGTAATAAATAAAAATTCATTGCTTATTTTACAGGGTCAAAAACAATTTTTCACAAGTAATTCACTGCAAAAATCAGACAAAAGTTTATTTACTTTTCTATCATTTACGTTAAGAGGAGCAATTTTTATTCAAATTATCAAATTATTGCCCTTTAGAAATTTAGTTACCGCTGTATCATTTACAATTTTGATGTTTTTCACAACACTTAAGTCCTTTGAGGAAATCCTGATCAAGCCTCCACAAGTTTGGGTCTTTACAGTAGAAACTCGATAATACGAATTCAGCGGGACCGAAAAATCGACACTTCGTATCATCGAGAGTCTACTGTAAAGACCCGAACTTGTGGAGGCTTGATCAGGATTTCCTCAAAGGACTTAAGTGTTGTGAAAAACATCAAAATTGTAAATGATACTGCGGCAGATCTTAGCCTACTTTCCTTGCCCTTCAGTCATAGATGTTTGGGCTAGGGCTTCAACCAATCTTCCTTTTTAAAAAAATAGAACGCAGTATAACTTGGTGATCTTCTACTTTTCCCATTGTCTTCCCCCAATTCATTTTCCTTCCTTTTCTCTCGATTTTTCCACTACCCCTTTTCACTCTGCCATGCCCCAACCACTCTGCTCCTCTCTCCCCCATTTCAATCCAACCCCCACCATTTTTTAACTTTCTCATTATTCACGGTATATATTGTATGACCTAAGCTTCAGAATGTGCCAGAAGATGCCTTATTAAGGTGATACCGGTTGCAGTTTTTTAATGAAGTGTGGAAAAGTACAAAGTTTTATTATTAAAAATGGATATCTATCACTTCCACTAAGTCAAGCCTGAGACAATCAATTTCATGCTTTCTTCTTACCTTTTTCCCCTCTTGAACCCTTGTATTTTTCATCATGGTAAAACTAAAATAACAATATGATTTTGAAATTTCAGGGGGGGCTGAAGCCTCTCAAGCCAAATTTTTTGGAATGCTTTTTACTTTAAACCGCAGAACCATCAGCTCAGTCCATGAGATAGAATTCTATTTTTAGCACTTAAGCTGTACTCGGCTACCTAATGAAGTTGTTTAATTCCTGCTGAAAATATGGTGATGAAATACATGGGTAGTAATTGCTGCAAGAAAAAATTCACCCGACCAGTAATCTAACGTTGGTTTTGTTTTTTTTTTCTCATGACAATTTATACTTTTGTCAGGAGCCAAATAACTTGCAGCTAATGACTTGCAAATAACTTGCACATTATGCAGCTAAGCACTGCATTAGTGCTATTATGGGATTTAACCGCACAGTGTCTGGCTTCTCTGAAGCCCTTGCATTACCATTCTTGAAGGACCCCAAGAACATTGCTTTTAGTTTCCTTGAATCCTCTAAAATGGCCACAAGGATTAGGAAACCTGGGCAGTATAGCAGTGATAGTACTGACCCAGCCAGCCAATGATCGATGATGCTATTTCCAATACAAATGAACATTTTATTGTGGTGTTTTATAGATGTAGACTATAGATGAAATATTTCTAGGATGTTTCATGTGTAAAAAGTTCCCTAAATTTGATCAAGATCCAATCACTCGATGCACATGACAAATATGGTTTTCATGTTTTTCAAATGTTTAGGAAGGAAAGTGGTTGAAGAAGATGGCTTTGATAATGTATATGACCCAGATGACCCAGTCTTGAAAGCCATCAGTGAGAGTGTCCTTCACAAGGGCAGGTCTATACCTGACGATGGCAGTAGTCATCCCAATATGTTCTTTCCTCAGCCTGTTGTAAGTTTTGCTTTTACCTTAGTGGAATACTAGTGCTTAAATGCCATTTCTCTTAATTATTTGTCTGATAAATCTCTGGGATACTTCCTTTTTGGGCATCATGGTTGTGTGTCTTCAGTTTCAGGATTCCGGAGACGCCAATGTTCATTTTCGTGATAGTAATTCCAACTCAATTTTGCCTGTAATTCAACGTGTGCAAGATCAGGGGCTTTTAGAGATGCATGACCAAGGTTTATGCTTAAGTCTTCACCAGCCATGGGCCTCTCTTCTTGTTTATGGAATAATGAAGTGAGTTAATTCATTCCATCCTTCTGTTTTATCTTCAAGCGATGATTGCATCATCTGAAGGTAATCAAACTTTATCTCTGAGGATTTTTCTGTCTGCCTTTCCATCAACATTGTGCAGTCTAGCCTTGTTTAGCTGAATTTAAGTATTTGCATTTCTCTATGTCTCAAGTTAACTGTGGGACTTCACTGAGATCGTGTTTGCTTGCCTAGTTTTGTCACATTTATTTATTTAGTGAGAGGATTGGTACATAGATCAAATATAGGATATGGTTATATTAAACATACCTATTACTTATTGCTTACTACTCCAGGTAAGAAATACAAACGAGTAAAAAAATAAAACAATAAAAAAGAGTAACCAATGTAACAAAACAGCAATTACCATGAGTAAAAGACATTTCAAATTATGATTTACAACATAGGAAAATACAATTGCAGATGGTGCAGTTACAAATAGAAAACTATTGGCATCATAATTTATCATTGATACATTTTCTAACGCAGCAATAATTTTTCTCAGCTAGAAACAACTTTGCCACATTTAGCTAAATTTAGCACATAAATATGTATAACTTAATTTAAATTTCTTTGTATGCCTGTAACAGCTAATTTTAATGTCCTGGTACTACTGACCTGGGGCTTGCTGCTTTTTTAATATGGTGTAGTGAATGTGAACCTCTGTAATGCAATATTGCTTAATGAGCATAGATGTAGAAAACAAGGTATGATGGTGTGTACTTGTAAATATTTGGGAGCTGTTGAGTGCTAGGAGCATAATTGTATTACAGAGATGAAGGCCGCACTTGGTATACATCGCACAGAGGCAGATTGTGGATTGCAGCTGCCTCCAAAGTGCCTCTTCCCCAAGATCTGAAGGAGACCGAAGACTTTTTTCGGAACTTTGAAAACAGTAGGCTGAAATCAGATAAATAAATTTTCCTATTTTCATCTCCATTTATTACATTCCTTTTTTGACATGTGATATGACTTGATGTGATGCTTTTCAGATGAAGATATTAAATTTCCAGCCCAGTATCCAACCAGCTGTTTACTGGGCTTCGTCGATGTTGTGGATTGTTTATCCCAGGAAGATTACAGAGTGAAATATCCTGAAGGAAGGAGTGAGAGCCCTTATGTGTTGGTGTGTGAGAATCCTCACCACCTTCCTATATATTTTCCTATTCAAGGGAAGCATAAAATATGTGAGTAAATTCTAGTCTCTTATTCTATTGTAGCTGTGGTATTTCATGAAAATTTTAAATATTTTCTTTGCTCATACTGAGAGAAAGAACTCAATCACTCATGTAGTCAAATGAAAAGTGGATAATGAAAGGACAGGGCCTATTTCTTATACTGAATGTAAACATAAGAGCATTTACAAATCTACTAAAAGAGGTGTCATAAGCATAATTCAAATAGGAACAGAATATGTGAAGGAACAGTTAACGCCGTTGTTTAATAGTTGAACTGCGGTCACTATTGGTATCCCCTCTCAAAGGTAAATGTTCTTTCCCATATGTAGTGTATGTATTTCCCAAATGTATTTCCCAAATGTTTTCCCATATGCAGTGAAGGCTGTTATATGAATCAATACCATCATGAAATACCATCATGTCCAACATAGGTAACCTGTGACGAGACATACTCGTCACTCACTGGGAAAGAGCCAACCTTGTATGCATTGTGCACTGCAAAGTCAATTTGCTTAAGCCATTTACATATATTGATTATATTTTAACTGAGTTATGGTGAGAAAGAGGACATTAGAGTTAAACATTCTTTGCCCTGAATCGTATACTCGTCTGCTGTGAAACCAGTTAAATTGTAACACCTACATTTCTGCTGAAATGAAGTTGTTAGGTAAGTTCGCTCATGTTGAGGGGTACAGCAGTTATGACCCGTTGTGGGATAATTAGTAATATCAGTGAAGAGACTTGGTTTCCGGGTGTATCCAATTTCTTAGGACTGTATTTCACCAGCGTTCCAGCTGGCTTCTTCAGGTACGCTGAAGTGAAATATTGTCCTAAGAAAATGGATACATGTGGAAGAAGACCCGGAAAGCAAGTCTCTTCATGTCCAAAACTCTGCGGAATCCTTCTGGGAAACTATTGTTATCAATATTTTGCTGGTTATCATAGGTTTGGTGACTCGTTTCTGCTGGGCTCTTTCGTCTGAAAATACCTCTTTCCTTACACTCATTCTCAGCAAATTCCTCTTTCTCACACTGAATTCCTCAGAAAATATCTCTGAAAGTCCTCTCAAAATACCTCTTTCCTCACACACATTCTCCCTACCTCTCTCTATTCCATCCGTGCGACCACTCAAGTTTCCAAGTGAGATGCAGGGCATTATATCAAACCCAAATTACATCACCTTCTTATTCTCTACTTGAGATAAGCAAATGAAATAGTGGAGAATATTACACAACTGATGGATGGACTAGGTTGGGAGCTGTAAGATATGTGGAGGCTCTTATACTAGCTTAAGATTACTGAAAAATTCCGATAACTTGAGATTTAGGGTGTCTCAGAGGATATAATTCCTGTCTGCATCTTTAGAATTGACTGAAATAACAAAATAATAGAGATACAATGTTGATGAGACAATCACAAAAATTTCATCTTTATATGCACCATTCTACATATACATAATACCCTGTCCTCCACTGTACAGGCGTATGGCAGGGGGTGATAGGGCACCAGCCATGAAAGGAAAGGGTATGGGGAAAAGGAGGAGGAAGGGGATGGATGTGATTTGTACCTTAACGCTGTGTCTAAGGTTAGCGTCACGCTGTTTTCTTTGTAATCACTAATTGTGGGTGAAAAAAGCTGTTTTGGTACTTATCAGTATGACAGTGTGTCTATCTTATTTTGTCACTTCTATCAGTTCTAGAGATGTACACCGGGGTCAACGTAATATCTTGTGTCGTACTGAAACTTGCCTGATCTGAATTTTTGAAGCACCGTGTGTACTCCACTATTAAGTCGAGAAATATCTTCCTTTTTATGGCCAATGAAGACACCTTCGAACAATAGTTGAGTCACTAAATAAAATCACTTTTTCAGGGTCAATATTTCTGTGTATCAGCTGCATGAAACCATATGTATCTCTATTACTAATACGCCACGGAGAATATTCGTGGTGAGATACGTTAGATTTATGCTCTTAGTTTTGTAAGGGGACATATGTCTGTCATATACCCTTAGTTCCTCTATTTTGTGATATTAATACATTCCTAAAGCAAATTGTACTGTATTAAATTGCATGGCCAACTCGAAACAAGGAGTTTCAGTGATTTCTTACACCTTGACTTATACTTGAGCTGTAGATTTCAGTTGATGTTTTCAGCCCAAAGAGAAGGCACGACATATACTCTAAGATATACGGTAATCCTAGTGTGTAGCCTCAAAGTCTCTAATGCTGCATCTACACTGATCATTTAAGTATACACTGAAGTTCACCCTTCACTTAAGAACACCGTGTAGACTCCCTCTCATAGCTTAAGTAATGGTTCCACTTAAGTGGACCCAGGGACCCCTATTTAAGTGGACTTTGTTGATATCGATAGTGTACTATTGATGCTTGGTCGAGGTGGTCGAAGTCTCGCCATCGATAGGTCAAGGAGTTTCGATAATCATACACATCGTACATGTGTTTACATCATTTATATGAGGAATTAAGCTATTGTGGAAGTGTTATTCTTCTTTTAGATTTGTTTATGGGGTTATATGAGTCTAGAAGTGCCGTAAGTTACTTCTCGGGCAAATAATTTGTGAGTGATGCAAATTTCTTTCCAATAACTCTAGGTAGTGCTGAGGTAGATATGTCTGTGTGTAGACACTCGCCTGAATTTAAATGCTGCACTTAAGTACATCCTACTTAAGTACACATGTAGTGTAGAAGAGGCATAACAGATCCCAACTTGGGGTGCTATTTTGTAATCTCACTAAAGTGAGAATACGTCATAAAATATGGAAAATTACTGTATAAACTCGTGTAAGAGGCGCACCTTTTTTCCCAGAAATCGCAGCCGAAAATGAGGGTGCGCCTCTTACACGAATCTGTCCATTGCAAAATTCCGTCACCCGAGTTTGAAGACTAATATCTCAGAGATGGCTCAATCGATTTTAAAATGAAGTACATCAAATTAAAGCTTGTTTATTTCTGCATTTATTGATGGTGTACAAAACATTTTACCGTTTATATCGATTTCAGTGTGTGCTTAAAAACAGAATTTTAGCGCTATTTCCCGGGTACCGGACGGATGCATCACATTTACGGCTTCGTAATAACAACACGGATCAAGATATCGAAATTTCCTTGACAAATATTGTAGCAAAGATCTTTCCTAACAGCTATACGAAGTTTCATATTATTTAATGCATTAGTATTTTAGTTATAGATGCAAATGCACGGATCCGTTATTTTCCGTTCCGCGCATCCCTGAAAACCGCCGTTTAGACCTTCTTCAAGCTATCGAGTTCATCATCATGAATCCACTTATAAAATCTTAAAGGAATTCGTTGGTTAATCAATATCGATTAACATTTATTTTGGAAAAAGAGCGCGTTCAACTGCCAGGAGCATGCACGGAAGAGAAAGGGAGTGGCGCGCGCTGTTGCCCAGTCGGAGGGCTATCCGTAAGGCGCGCGAGGGAGTCTACTACAGGCATTACCTGCGGGGGAAAACCAGTTGTCTTTTCTCTGTGCATGAGTCATTTGGACTCGGTAAATAGCGGCATAAAGTGTGACGTGGCGTTCGGGCACGCGGCACGTGGGCGTTCCTCCGCGTTGTCTAGTAGAGGAACACCCGAAAGCCGTTACCAATATGGAGAAACGCCGCGGAAACCTCAGATCCAAGTGAATACTTACCTCCGGGGTCTATAATAATATATGCCTATGAAAAATACTGCGTAAATTATAAGAGAATATCGCAAGCGGAAGGCTTTGAAAAAGGCCGAAAGTTCGCAGTTAGGCCCGCAAAACCTCGCAATAGAAGAAAAAAAAAACTCAAAATTTTTTCTTCAACTTCGACGCACAAAAAGAGGGGTGCGCCTCTTACACGGGTGCGCCTCTTTCACGCGTTTATACGGTACATGATTTTCCTTAGTTCCACTCTGCCACCCAGGCAGTGTGACCATCTTAAGTGCACTTGTCACCACTTAAGATGGTCACACCGCACAAAAATCCCAGTCTTTTCTTTGACTCACCCACTCTTTTGACTCTTGATCTGTATCTTTTGACTCTTGATCAGTATCTTTTGACTCATGATCTGTATCTTTTGACTCTTGATCTGTATCTTTTGACTCTTGACCTGTATCTTTTGACTCTTGATCCATATCTTTTGACTCTTGATCCGTTTCATTTGCCTCGGCCTTTCATTAGTTCCATCTCACCTGTCGTAAGAAACGTGAAATGTAGCCACCAATGATCCCCTCGGCCGATCGTGAGCCGATCATTAAGAGAGCGAAATGGGTCTCCCGCCTTCTCGTAAAGAGTCATTAAAATGGTGAGATTACAAAATAACCCCCCTGGTTCCTCCATCAGCTGTTTAACTCTTTCTTTTCTCTTTTAGGAGTCGTTAACAAAGTGTGCGGCTTTCTTTTGTATTTTATTTACTCTGCGAGTAAAATGTTTGCAATGACTGCAACAAGAACAACGTAGAACATTTAGACACTCAGTCAAAACATATGTCATCCTTTCAATTCTTATTCCGTATTAATACTTACCTCAATTGCTGGTTTCCTAACACCCCCAGCTTGATGCTGTGAAGCAGCTCATGAACTGGTTTCCAGATGCGGATCTAACACATCTGTTCCTTTCTTTCCTCCTCCTCGCTTCAGCATTCTTCAATGAAATGCACTTGCACACCCTCCTGCCACTATCTTGTTCCTCCCATCTGAACTGCCTTCCATTGGTGTAGATACAAATTTTTCATAGGGTGGATCTATCGATATTTTATAATTGATATTGTCTATTTCACATGGGTGTTAAAAACTTATATATACATTCATACCTCAGTACTACGGACTTAAAAGGGAAATTTGGTCCAATAAAGCCGTTTGTATGTAGGTACCAATGCTAAGATTTGGTTAATAATAATTATAATAATAAACTCATATTGTCGCAGACCAACAGGCCTTTTCGATACAGATGTATACATACACTTAGCATAATACTTCAGAATGTACATTACTAAAATAAAATGAGATTAAATTTCCTCTTTTATGTGCAGGAAAAGTTAATAAAAAAATAATAAAAGAAGCATTATTTGGTATGCTTACATCAAGTCACCATACTAGGCAAACATGTAAGAATAATGACCAGAAATGATTAGTACAAAAATTGTGCTCAACTTAGATAGGCATAGGCGGATTTAGGGGGGGGGCACGGGGGCACGTGCCCCCCCCAGACGCTTAAATAATGGACAGGACTGGAACTCTTCAGCAGGAAACATATTAGAAAACTGCCGTTATTATATATGTAACTAATTAATATTTTCATATTAGTGATCTCTATATTAAAATAAAAAATATATTTCGTACATCAATTGTTGTATGTTGTTTTTTAATCCCAAATATGAGAAGACCGTTTGCCCATCAGACCCTTGTGCCCCCCCCAAAGAAAAATCCTGGATCCGCCCCTGTAGATAGGTACTCAGATTAACTCAGAAATGCCTGTATAGCTTATGACAGAGGATACCATCTGCTGGGTAGGTGAAAAACATAATTAACAAGAACTAGTATATTTCATGAGATATAAAAGAATATATAACGATATTGCGAAAAAAGTTACATATTACGAATAAAATTGTTTCAAAATAGGTACAAAGGTATGTACAAGATACAACTGCTGCACATAGTAACAAGCTGTGTGCTTGAGTGTTTCAACTAGATTCATTTCAGGTTAAACCAACCCTCCAGAAAATCGTTATTCTCATTTATGAAATAACTTTAGAATAATTAGACCAAAAACATATCTTTTAAACAGTGCTATGGATTTACGTTTTCATTTCATCCGGCAGAGAATTCCATCTGCGAGATATCGTAACAGTGTACGATTTGTGGCACAACTCCATCCGATGGTGAGGTATCAGTAGGTCATAAGGATGGGATCTTGTGGGATGCTTTTGAATAATTCTTTTAAAAACGAATTTATTGAATTTATAGGGAGGGCTTCCAGTCTTTCTTTCCAACCTTGGGTTACATTACGACTGGCTAATATCAACAATTACATTACAAAGGACAGGATTAAATACAGTACTGTACTTTAATCAAGCACACTGTTGTTATACTGGTGTCAACAAAGTGATAACCTGCCATGGAGCAGTCAGTTCTCGAAGCAGCAACTCATGTCCATTGTTGTTGCAGCTCCATCCATAGCACACGGGACTTTTAAATTGAATCGGCTGCTCCAGATTTTGTCTGCTGCTTCCTAAAGCTTTCAAAGGAGGTCGTTAGTACTGAGGTATGAGTGTAGCTGTTGTGAGACATGGGTGTTGTCATGTTCATCCTCAAAATATGGCGAAATATTATTTTTGGAGTAAGGCACTTAAATTACTCATATTGAGATATTGGCCAAATGCATTTTATTCCTAAAGAAAGCCAGAAAGCTATTATTCTAGGCAAACCATGACATGCAGGCAAAAATAAAATATGGCCAAGGGGGGGGGGTCATGATTGACCCCTTGAGATATAGGTATACCCTTGCTGCATTCTCCTAATCTCCACCAGCAACTTGATTCCCTCCCCATATGTGCCAGTTACTTCATTGATTGTCTTCCTTTCCATTCATTGATCCTTCTCCAATTCCACTTCTCGAATGCCTACTGTAATATATTATCATCCCCTCTTGCTAGAGTTAGTTTCTCACATTCAGACTATCTATTGTTCTTTTCATAACATTTTAGATAAGTCAGTTTTCTCCTGTTTGTGAACTCCTCTTTTACTAACACAATTTTCCTTCAAAAACCCAAGCACTATAACTATTTTTATCCAAAGCATCTCTTGAGATTTTAGGGATATGAATAAATACAAAATGTCTAAAATATGTAACTGAGAATACTAATTGTTGATCTATGGGTTCAACTCATGAAATTCCCCTTGATCACAGAAAAGAAATTTTGATCAAGTATGGGTAGGAGTATTATTATTTAAATTTCTAAATCATGAAAATGACTGAACTGGCACTTCTATTGTTTAATGCATTTTACCAGCCAAAGGCATGTTATAGTTATTATTTTATCAACTTAGAAGAAACTATTCTGATATGCAACATGGCTTGCTCAATAAAAATATATGGCAATGCTTTATTTCAGATAAACTTGACTCAAAGATTCATCAAGCAGCTCAAAAGGCACTTCAAAGAATTGCTAAGTTACAAGCTGAGAAAATTATGGAATCTGCTGGGTTCATGTAGATATTATTTATAAATATTGTTAAAATGAAACTGTGAGAGAAAAAATGGTGCTTTTTCTTACATCCTTTTTCATTCTGTACAATGTCCTGTTGTGCAATATGTTATTTAGGAGAAAAACTTAAATAATCGCATCCGTGATTTTTTTTGTTGATTTTCAGTAAAGATATCATACAATGATGCCCATTTTCATATATGTTGATGATGATGCCCATCAAGGTTGCATAATTTACAGGCACCATCTGCTACGATCGACAAATATATATAATGTCAGAAAATCACTCTCGGTGACAATGCACATGCATAAATAAAACAGCGATACACTAGACAAACACGGAAACACGCGAAAAGGACACTTATAAAGGAAAACTTGAGTCGAATTGGAGGTTGTGAGTGGAGGCGTGTTTGGGGACTGGGAAGTTGGGTGGGGTGACTCGGTGTCCGTTTATCTGGATGCACAGGGGATTGCAGGTCTTGCCGATATAAAATGAAGGGCATACCTTACACTGCAGTAGGTATACCATGTTAAAGGTGGTGCAGCTGCCATGGGAAGAGATAGGAAATGGGGTGGGGTTGTTGGGACTGTGGAAAGAAGAGAGATTACATATTAAACGGCAGGTTTTACAACGAGGTCTATGGCAGGGAAAGGTACCAGGGATTTCAGGAGGGATCAAAGTGGGATGGGATTGTTGGAGGCGTAGAATATTGTTGAGGTTGGCCAGTCTTTTGTATGTAATGGTAGGACATTTGAGGATTAAGTCGGAGATGAGTGGGCTGTCGCTCAAAATGGGGAAAAGTGACTTGAGGATGAGGTTAACATGGTGAAGCCCCGGAAGGAATGTGGTGCAAAGGTTCAAGAGAGATTTGGTGATGGGTGATCTAGGGCGAGGAGTATAAGCGGTGGTGGAGGGTAGGATGCGGTGATTAAGGAGAGGGGAGGGGTAGCCACGTTTAAGGAGAGCAGTTTTTAAGTTTCTAAGGTGGTGGTCGAGAGCATTTTGAGAGTTGCAGATACAGTGCGGGCGAATAGAAATGGAGAATGGAATGGAACGTTTGGTATGGTAAGGGTGGCAGCTGTCAAAATGAAGATATTGTTGACGGTTAGTGGGTTTGATATGTAGGGAGGTTAGGAATTTGTTATCAGATAGGGAAATATCGGTATCTAGGAAGGTAATGTGAGTGCTGGAAGTGGTAAAGGTGAATGAGACAGAAAAAGAGGAATTGAGATGGGAAAGGAAGGTGGACAAGGTTTGAGGACCTTGCGTCCAGATGAGAAAGATGTTGTCGATAAATCAAACCAAAATAGGGGTTTGAGGGACCGGGAAGATAGAAAATTGTCCTCCAGCAGGCCCATGTAAAGATTAGCTGTGAATTGGGTGGTTTTTCCGGTGTAAAAGTGGTTTTTTTTCAACCAGGCTTTAACGTATGGAGTGATATTGAGGATGGGGTGGTGGGTTATGAGAAAAAAAGGACTTAGTATGTATTATATATACATAACTTCTTGAAGGATCACTCGAGCAATAAATATAAATTGTGCCAAGAGGGTGGTCAATTCAAATATAGAAACAAGCGAAAGACAAATTAAAACTTCCAATATTTCGGTGGTATTGGTATCCGCCTTTCTCAAGGTAAAGAGTAGGAATGAGGAATGGGATAGAGATTGAGGTATGGAAGGGCAAAGAGGGGGAGACAAAGGTGTAAGAGGGGGAGAGGAAGGTGTAAGAGGGGAAGGAGGGGAAAGAGGAAGAGCGGGGAGAGGAAGGCGTAAGAGGGGAAGGAGGGGAAAGAGGAATAGCGGGGAGAGGGTGAGCGGAGGGGAGAGAGGAATAAAGGGGAGAAAAAGGAAGTAGAGAGTGGGGAAGCAGGGAGTGAAGAGATGATGAGGAGGGAGAAAATAGTGCTATTTATTGAGTCTAGGGGGTGAGATGGAGATGAGGGTGGATCAATATACCAGAAGATTTAAAATCCTTGAGCTGAAGGGGAGGGGAAGAAGGGGAAGAGAGGCAAGTAAACCAACTTTAACAGTATTATGAAAGGTGGAGTCGTGGGAGATGTGAATGGCGACAGGGAGAGAAACAGAGAGGGATGGGTGATAGTTACAAGAAGAGTGGTGCCCATTCATACGAATGTTAAGAGTAATGGGGAATAAGCCAATATAAAAAGAGGGGCAGTATTGACAGAGGAGGATGTAAACAATGTTTTGTGTAGTACAAGAGGGTGAGGGGACAGAAGGGAGGGGAAAAGTGAGGAACTTGTCTGGTAGGGGCTAGGTGATGAGGATGGTGCAAGTTTTGCATCGCGGGCAGTTGCACGGTGTGGGAAGGGATTTGGGGGGTTTGAGTGATTTGGACAGGGGTTTGGTGATTTTAAAATTGGCGGATAGATTGGGGGGGCGTCTGAAGCTGGGAGAGGGACATTGAGGAAATATTTTTGAAGTGGTTAGGTTGTCTGAAAGGCTAGGGTAGAGGTTTTTAATAATGTGTCTAAGGGAGTCAACACCAGGAAAGTAGGTGGTGCAGAGGGACATTTTGTGTTGAGAAATACTATTAGTGGGAGGCAGTTTGGGGGAGTGTGAATTTTAGAGGATTTTTTACTGAGAAAGTGCTCTGGATATCCTCTGCAAAGAAGAGATTGATGGAGGTTAGTGAGGAATTTATCAAGGGAGTCAGGGTTGTGGCAGATTCGGTAGCCACGAATAGAAAGGGAGTAGGGGAGGGACCGTTTAGTGTGGGAGGGGTGGCAGCTATTGCAATGGAGATATTGTTGTTGGTTGGTGGGCTTGATATGAACGGAAGTGCTAAATTTGCAGTCTGAGAGGGTGACGTTTACGTATAGAAAGATGACTTTAGAGGCAGAGGTGTTAGAGGTAAAGGAGAGGGAATTGGAGGCGTTGAAAGAGGAAATAAAAGAATTAAGAGAATTAATACCATGTGACCACAGAAGGAAGATGTCGTCAATGTAAAGAAGCCAGGAAAGAGGTTTTAGAGAGCATGAAGATAGAAAAGATTGTTCAAATGCACCATGGGTAGTCGTTTCAATCCTTCCTATGCCAACCTTTTTCTTGGCTCAACTACATACTAGGGAGTGCTAGTACATACATGCTAGCACAACTTTTTTATTATAACAAAATGTCTCCAGTTGGAAAGAGGAATTCTTTGTAACAGAAAAATAATATACATAAGTAAAAAAACAAAGGAATAGAAATATAATACACAAAAGTACAAAACAAAGGATATTGATGGCAAACAATCTCTATGATAGATCCCTAATCATATTTCCACTAGTAAATAGCCAGAGTGTCTCCTGCTTTAGGAAAGTTTTGATGCTAGAACTGACTTTGTTACTCTGTGGCAAGCTATTGAAAATATTTGTCCACAAATAAAGAAAGCATCGTTTGAAAAGGGTTATATTTGGCTTGGGCAAAACATACGAGACATTTGCCCGCAGATTGTATGAATGAGGCTTATCCAAGAGTTTAGGGTTATTTCCGCCAGGAAGGTATGTATGTAGATGTGTAAATTATCATGGTATGACACGCTGTCGCTTAACTTGTGAATGGACAAGTGCACATGGCTGTAACTGGCTATGGGTTTAGCAAGCCAAAGGTTTGCCAGATATGGCTCACATTGGAGCCATAATATGGCAAGCTGTGGCTAGCCATAACTGTCACACATGGATATCAATTTGGCCATAGTGGGGCCACCTTTTTGTGTTGACTGGGTGTTAACTGTGCTGTTAAATTATAATTCATAATGAGCTGGTATTGGTAGTTGCTAGTTACAAGTGGATTGTAACTGTAGGTGCTACTTTTTTTTGATAGCTACTTCTTTAGCTAATTTTCCCTGACTCTAATTTACTCACATTTCTGAATAGAAAAGATAATTTCCTGTCCACAGTAGAGGCTTTGCCTAGCTATAATTTTTAAAACGCTATTTTCTTATCTATAATCACTTTGTGAACATAAGCTTCCCTCTAGACTTCTTTCTTACCCAAAGAAGACTAAAACTTCTTTTGAGATGTCCCTTGAAAAACCTCAAACCAACTCTTACTCATGTTGGTTCTCAACACACTTTCATCCACACTTCTAAATGTGTTCGTTTCTCCCATTTTCACATTCCATAGGTTTATTCTGGGTATTTAGAGTGACATCATCAATGTATGTTGGGGCTGACTCCCCAGAAATGTAACCCAATGGGATTGCAATGTATAAATCATTACAACTATCTGTTTTTGTTCTCGCATAAAGAAGATGCACAATATCATTATGGAAGGAAAATGTTCCCCTTCTTATCCACTCTAACATAGGTTAGGCTGATGATTGAGCAGTTTGTAAAATTTATCCTCTGATATTACATGTAATAGAAAATATCCCCAAATAAACCCTTTGTGGCTTTCCTGCTGGACCTCATTTTAGAATCTACATATGGTGGCAGTCTAGCTATTGTCTCTCTCAGTTGATCACTACTATTGGAAGACAAGTGGAATTGAAGTGATTTGGTTTTAACTGGTGTCTAGTAATGCCCTTTCAAATGAGTCAAGTCAGCAATGATTTGGCATTAGAGCTTTTATGGTCCAGATAGGAACAATATGTTCTTTCCATTAATGAGCAGGGTGGCGATCGTCAGGGAAAACCGGGAAAACCTGGAATTGTCAGGGAATTTTGAATTTCTGGAAAAGTCAGGGAATTGTCAGGGAATATTCGTAATAGTCAGGGAGAAACTGGGGTAGGAAATTCTCATTATTTTTCTACCATTACGTTCGTCTTTCCAACCCTTTATTTCACCAAAACATTTCACCAACTAAAACTAATGTCCGTCGCTGACGTTCATGGAATAATCCCCATCAACTCGTGGCTCATTCAGTTGTGAATCTTAGTTATTTAGAAGTGAATCAGACGTACAATGTATCCCTTTTGCATATCCTTATTGCGGTATTTGCCTAGTAATGTCAAAATTCATGATCAAAATGTATTACGCTAATCACAAGGAATCCGAGGCTATGCTGTTCGGAAAATTTTACCTCGCTTTTTTTTTTTTTTTTTTAACTTCCGAGGCTTAGCTTGAGAGGTAGCTGGAGCGGCTGGAGCATACTAGCTCGTAGTAAATACATGCTTACAGTTGTAAAAATACGAGACAATGATTATTAAAATGGTAATACAAGTACGTGTAAACAAAATCTTACGCAAGATCATCTTCGACTCCCATATCGCCCTTCGTGAAACAGTAAGAAGAGCCCTCCTCCCCTCCCCTCCTTTCACGCTCGACGTAATTGTTGAATGGCCCCCTTAGCTCCCTCTCGAAGCAATTTAGTCAGGTCAAAAACCACCTCAAACATGATATTCCTGAATATGATGCTGTCGTTTCCAATTGCCTCCTGTCTTCGCTCGCAGTGGCGCGCTTACGTTTTGTTTGTTTATCCAAATAGTTTTACATCGCAATTTATTTGCAATACTCTTGCAATCAAGTGGTTATAACTACGATTTTCAAATTGTTATTCGCTTCTGAAAGTCACTTGCGCTATCCGATTTTGATCCAGTCCAACCACTTGGCTTTGGTTTGTATTTTTCGCGCACCCTAGTGATACATTTGCCGGAGTCCGACAGTAAATTGGCCATTGACTTTTCCTTCGATGCCTTTTCACTAATTCTCAGCTTCCCAGAACTACCAATACGCGACTATAATTTGGATGAGAGTTTAACTTATTAAGATTTGATATATTTTTTTTCATTAGGATGTACATGTAGCTTTTAATGTAATGATTTAAGCTTTTAACATTTTCTGAGTTTTGACGAAAATTTAAATCAGCAGAAATAAAATATTCCAATAATAGGTGACCTTTTGGCGATTGGTCAGGGAAATTGGTAAATCCATCAGGGAATAGTCAGGGAAAAGTCAGGGAATTTAAAAATTGGATATCAGTAGCCACCCTGATGAGGCAATAAGGAAAGGCTTGTTTATGATTATGGAAAATAATGCCTCAATATTTTTTTGAAGTTTAATGTAAAATTGTTTGTTTGTGACCCTTAAAATGTTTGGAGTGACCCAAAACTTGTGGGTTGGGCTAAGAGAAAGTTTCTCATCGATACACTGCAAACCAACTATCATGCAGCAGACATGACGTCATCATCATGTAAGTAATCTTCCGGTTAAAGGTAGGCTATGATGAAAGTCCGAGAATATCCAACACTCTTACACGTGCAGTGCCCTGTCTACCTCTAGTATTTCTTCATTTCAGCGTAAGTCCTACCTTTCTTTATCCCGTCCATAAAACCTATTCTCTTTCTTCCCTTCCCTGCTTGCCCAACATCCTTCCCTCTATCAAGGCCTTCAGCAAACCATCATTACCACTTCCAGCCACCAACCCTGGATTCCCCTAATCTCATCCAAAAGTTTCCTCTCTCACCAACTAGTTCAACCACTTCCTCATTTGTCTTACTTTCTGTCCACCGCACCTTCTCCATCCTCCTCCACACCCACATCTCGAATGGCTTCAGCCTATTTTCATCTTCCTTTTTCAGAGACCACGTTTCTGCCCCATACAACGCCACACTCCATATCAAGCTCTTCACCAGCCTCTTTTTTTTCATCGTTACCTAAGGTCCCCGTCATCAGCTCCCTTCTATTATTGAATGCTTCCATTGCTAGTGCTATTCTCCTCCTAATATATTTGCTACTATGTCCTGTTTCTTCTAGCGTACTACCCAAGTAATTAAATTGCTCTGCTTGTTCCAGTTTGTGTCCTCCTACTCATATGAGCAGCCTTGCTTTCTTTGCCATATGGAATCTCATTACTTTTGTTTTCTTATGATTAATCTTCATTCCTTATTTCTCACACTGCTTTCCCAGTGTATCTACTAAAGCTTGCAATTCTTTCGATTATCTAGTGACCAATGCCTGTTCATCTGCGAATCTAACCAACTTTATCAGCTGGCCTCCTACTTTGATTCCCACTTCTAGCTCTTACCATGCCTCTTATCATTTCCACAGCATTGATGTTAAAAAGCAAATGTGTGACAATGGTCACCTTTACCTTACCCCGCAACCTATAACTGCCCACCCTGATTCACTGTCAGCTTCCCTTACCTGAGCCCTCTGGCCCTTATATAAGTTTTGGACGAGTCTCTTATCATGCCAATCTATTCCTATTTTCCTGAGTATCTGTATTATTTCTCCCAATTTACTCTGTCAATCGCCTTTTAGAAATCCACAAAACAAGCAAAAACATCCTGATTATACTCTATCTATGTTTCTATGTATAAGTGTCCTCATTACCAAGATTTCGTCCCGAGTTACCCTCCCCTTCCTGAACCCAAACTGGTCATCCCCTAAATAATAATTTTCTCTACTCTCTAACCTTCTATTTAATAGTCTATGCAAGACTTTTGCTGTGTGTGAAATTAAATTAATTGTTCTATACTCCTTGCATTCTGATGCTTGCTTCTTCTTCGGGATAGGTATTAATACTGTTTTCACGAAATCCTCTGGGCATACTCCTTCCTCGTATATCCTACGGATAAGTTCGAAAAAGGATCGTCATCCCTTAAAACCTAAATTCTTCAGTGTTTCCAAAGGTATGTTATCGTTTCCTATGGCTTTTCTACCCTTTATATCCCGTAATGTCCTCTATTTCACTGTCAAGTAGCTCTGGTCCAAGGTTATCCTTATCTGTTATTCCTTTGTCCTCTATATCTAGGTTCACAGGTATATTCTTGCAGTCATATAGCTCCTCTACATATTCTCTCCACCTATCCTGGATATCTTCCTGTTCGATTAATATCCTCCCTATTTTGTCCTTAACTTTTGGTATCGTTTGCCCTTTCTTACCACCTGATAACATTTTCATTTGGGCGTATAAAGAACCCACTTCCCCCTCTTCCTCCAGCTTTTCAATTTCCTTGCATCGTCCCTTTCACCAGTTTTCCTTTGCCCTATTGGTCAGTCGCCAGAGTTCATTATTTAATTCCTTGTACTTCCTCTTGCCTAGGTTGGTGTTGACATTTTTCCTCATCCTTCTCTCCTCCATTTACCTAATCATTTCTCCCTTAACCCACTGGTTCTTAACCCTCCTAGCCTCTTGTATATTAGTAGATATTAGACATCCATTGTGTGAATTTGCTTATTGCAGAAAACTTCATTAAATGAATGTTAAGTAAGATGCCAGACTAGAAACCTTATCCTGGAAAATCCTCTGCACGATTCAGCTCACGAAGAGTCCCCCCAGTAAGCTTGTAATGATGTTGCAATAATCTACCCACCAGAATTGGTCAGTATTGAGTTATTATTGCACTTGCATTATTTTATGAAGATTCAAATCCCGCCTTTCAGACGAATACAGAATTTCGTCCGTAAAAATGAATTGCGCATGGTGCGCATTTCCATGTTCGCATGTCTGTAAAATTTGCGAAATTAAGATAATTGTGAAGGGAAATTTGGAAGTTTATGGAAAGTGTAGAGAGTTAACATACTTGCATGAAATGACCGATAAATATCATTAAGAAGGTATGAGGATACCATTTCGCTTGATGGCTGTATCTTCACGGCCAGCGACATCAGTATTGAAGCCCAAATCTTCCGAAGTTTTAACGTGGTACCTACAACAGCTTAAGGAACCTCCGTGGACATCATATTTCGTGAAGTATAGCAGTATTCATAATGATCAGAGAGGAATGTCCCATTTTAATTGGAGAGTAGGTAATAGTAATTACCATATTCTTCGTACTGGCTGCTATCCGTATATCAAGTATCATTGCACCAAGAGACCGTTTGCTGATCTTACTGGAGAAGATAATTTTTTCAGGATTATCAAGATTATGAATTTAGGCATGTGTAATCCAGGTTTTTAAGCGGAACAAGTTAGCCGTAGACCTTTACACGTACCTATTTGATTGGCCATTTCTTTTTAGGAATACCGTGCTTGGCGTACGGAATTGCAGCAGTGTTTTTGATTCGGCATCAGGAAGACGTGTTCACACCCAAGGGCAAAGTTACCATTTACTTTCTATACGAGGAAGACAAAGGTTCATTTTATTAACTGAATCTCGTTTACCCACATTTTTGGGCTCAGAGCATGTAAAACAGATCAAATCGCAATGTATATTTGAGTCTCTCACCTCTTGTTGTTGTATGTGTAGGAATTAGATGATTATGAACATGATTATAGGTTATGAATATACGAAGGACTCTGCCGTATTAGTTTTTCCATTGGCTGCAATCGTGATTGCGGAACGCAGTAATTAAAAAAATATATATATTTCCCTGAGACTACACATTGCAGTCCAATGAAAGTAACACACATGTTAAAGCTGGTAGAGAAGTGTGTGTGTGTGTGTGCTCATCAGTGTTGAGAGTGTTAAGTGTATGAGCAAACAGCACTCTGGATGCCTGAGCCGTGAAACTTACCTTGTTATTGTTATGTATTTTGCAAAATAGGTTGTAGTAGAAATTTAACGATAGAATTTTTTGTTCAATAAGGCTGTACTAAATTTATGTTAAACAATTTTTGTTTTTAATTTTATTGGAATTGGCTCTTTTTTTTAAGAGTTAACATAGCTTTAACTCAACCCTAGTGTTCAAGTAAGGTTTTAAGCCAAAGTATGGTGTAAAAAGTTCATTTGAGCTTGCCAAAAGCCTTAAGACGTTGTTCCACAAAATGCAAGACTTTTTATTTTGATATAAATAACCTGTTTACTTGTGGCTCTTCATCAGAGGCCCTATGAAAGACCAATGGTTTACTTAGATTCTCTATCATTGCCGTAAGAATTTTCGCACAGTTAATTGCTCTGCAAAAATTAAAATGAATGGCAGTCCAACAAACCTACTTAGTTTTTGATTGCCTAACTGTGGGTTCCCTCCTTTCCTTCCTTCTAGCAGAACTTCCTCAGCTCTTAAGAGGAAAAGTTATTCAATTCAGGCAACCAATACAATAGATATGTTAAATACTGGTTTTGGTATATGAATGACATCCTTTGCCTCTGGACTGGAACTAAGCTTCAATTGCACTCCTTCCTCAAACTCACCTCCCTCCATTTGAGCATTTCCTTCACAATGGAAAAATATGTCAATGGCACTCTCAAGTTTACTGGATTTATCCATCGGGCAAAGTCATGAAGTTTTAATCTGCAGAAAACCATCATATACTAATCTCACTATCCCAAATGATTCAATTCATCACTTTTTTCCTACAAACGTAAATTCCTTCTCACCTTCTGGTTTTTATTCTATGATTCATTGCCTCCTAATTATCCCTCTTACCCCCATTAGCTTCAAGACTGAACTGGAGACAGACTATAACTGCTAACAATGGCTACCAGCCTAATTTAGTCCTCAAAATTCTTTAGAAAAAAAAACAAAAATCCTTAGCTACAAAATATCACCTCAGAGACAGAAAGACTGGCAAAATTCAAGTGTTGCTCTCTCCCAATCCTAGGTGACATCTCTTAAAGAATATCAAACTGCTCCCGTAGCTCAAGCTAAGCTCCCTAAAAGCAACATTTTAGCTCTCCGAACACTTATCTAAACTCAAACTAGGAAAGGTTCACAAGATGGACCCCTTCAAATTAGGAATGTGCAAAATTGTTGGAAAAAAAGGGATGTGCAGTAGTTGCAATAAGGCAAATATTGGTCATACTAGAAAAACTATGCTTATATTCAATTGTACTATGTAAAAAGTAAATAATAATTTTGTCATCACTCGGAAAATAAAAGCGTGGGCACTTTTTCTTAATCAGCATCCAATCCTGGTGCCTCTAAATCTTCAAACTTTGAAATTCTCAAAAAATGCTAGTTATTTTCTGGAAATTTTGGGAGTCAACAACAAGCTATCCTCAACTACTTAGCTCCACTGGTGAGAGGCAGCAGTCTTACCGGAAGGCACTGATGGCGAAGATCCAGAGGATCGGTCCTGTATCAACTGCTATAGCTTCGGGCAAGAGTGAAGTTCACAGAATCGGTCGGAGTACTGCGATGTGGAAGGCAACGGAAAACCACCACATTAACCTCCCTAACCCTTCAAGTGTGACGTGATGGCATCCTTCCCGGTAAAATAGTCCCCAAATCGGATCTCCGGGTGGGTACTACTGGGAAGGGTACACCAGTGAAAGGTGTCAGATGCAGAATAGGGACATGGAACGTGAGATCATTGGAGGTGTGCGGGAAATTGGAGAACTTGAAGATGGAGATGGCCAGACATTGTAGGAGTGAGCGAGATCAAGTGAACGGGAGCAGATGACTTCTGGAGTGACTGGTATAGAGTCATATACTCCGGGCGATAACCAGAAGATTGCAGGAGTTAGATTCATCCTGATGAAAGAATGGAGAAGAAGAGTAAAGGCATATTGGCAGTACAACGAAAGGATAATGCTAATCAAGATAGGAGAACCGACAGACATAGTAATAGTGCAGGTGTACATGCCAAATTCCAACCATTCGGAAGAAGAAATCGAAGAAATGTATGAGCAACTGGAAGAGGTCCTGAGCACAGTCAAAGGGAAGGAAAACCTGATAGTAATAGCCCAGGAAAATAAGGTTTTAACCCGGAAAAATTAATAACAAAGCCGGACCTTTTTAGATGTATTCAGGACCCCTTTGAGATGAACATATCAAAAGTCCCAAGTGCTCCTAGATGGGATAATGAAAATATCCTGGAAATACTGGAGTTTTCCTGGAATACGTACTGTTCGGTAACTAGAAGAGCTAGAGAGGCGTTCTTTTTTTCCGGCACACCTGTGTTTAGTGCTCTACATTTGTGAAAGGTTTCCGGTAGCCTCCCAAGGCTCCCGTTCTGATCATGGTCCACTAGAAGGTCATAAGTGCCACATCATGTACTAAACTCTCCTTAAACTGATATTTGCCGGACCAATAAGCTACGAAAAGGCATTACTAGAACTTTTTTCAGTGCTTGACGCAAGTATATCCTTTCTGAGCACCAATACTTGCAGCAGCACCCCGATCCTGCCCGCCTACAAGGTGCGAGAAGTGCCTGATTGTCTACAGACGACTCTCTGATGCCTTTAAAGGGTGCTATTCGCTCGAGTATTCGCTTCTTCTGGAGCAAATTGTGGTTGAGCTGTGACTTTTCAGCTACTTATCTCATTTGCTATTCCTTGGCATAGAACTGTCTTGAATGTGAAATGTGGAATCCTAATTCAGACAACAATCAACAAAAGATGACTTAAGGGTGACTGGATGAATGAACAAAAGAATATGGAAGAAACAACGTATAGGGATAGAAGAAAAATCTAGGCGAAGGTATTTCAGGTCTGCCAAAAACCGGTGGTCAAATTAAGTAGAAACCACAGACCTTTGCCTTGCTGGGACAATTCACAGATCACAATGCTACCATGGCATCCTGATTCCTAAGGCAATTTTAGAGGATTTAAGGGAACTAGAATTTCAGCCCCTAATTTCGATCAAGTATCACACTGGTGAGGGATATAAGGGGATAAGAGGGAGGGGACACTAAGAAGCCACTGAGCACGTGGATAAATCCTGTAACATAACTTATTCCATGATTGGCTATGTTTGATGAAATGTCAGGCCTGCCAAAAACCGGAGATGGAATTACATATAAATTGCCTTAAGAATCAGGATGCCTGGGTTTCGTGGTAGTCTGCGCTGTGGCCAAGCAAGCCAAAGGTTCTATCCCTGGTCGAGGTTGATTTCTTCCTGAAGCAATTTATACGCAAAATCTAGAGTTTATAAAGCTAGTATAAGATCACTTATGACATAAATGGTGGAGACTCGGCCAGACACAGCAAGAACAAGAAGATTATTGGAGACTGGTGAGATGAAAGTACTACGGAAAATCACTGGTGAAACATTACTGGACCGATAGTGAAATGAAACTACAAAAAAAATTACAAAGTAGTACTTACACATTAATGAGTGGACCTTAAAAAAAAGCACGCATGGAGTGAACACATAAATCGTATGGGCGAAGAAAGAAAGGTAAAAATAGCTCGTGATTAGTTACCGTTGGGAAAAAGGAAGTATAGGTTGGCCAAATAGTGTGATCACCTTAAAGTTGAGCAAGATCAAAATGCAAAGGGACGAAGAAAAAAGAGGCCATGTGCCTACTTTATAGAAGGAAGAAGAGGATTAACATCAACTACTCCCTCATGGATTATTTTAGAACGCTTCTACTCTTTACCTCATGACTCCCCATTGTGGAGTTTGCTTTGAACATTCGCAATCGTAACTATCCATTTGCCATCCGTGAAGATTCTTTTACGGTGTATTTAGCGTGATATCTGTTCTCATAAAAGTCAGTGAATTTAGTCTGATTAAAAATGAGGGGGGGAAGGAATGCTGAAGGCCGTGATTGAGGGGAGGATGTTGGGTAAGCGGGGAAGGAGAAGAAAAAGAATTATGTTTTATGGAAAGGGGCGAAGAGACGCAGGACGTGTGCTGAAATTAAGAGATTGCGTAGGTAGATTCAGGCCTGCGCCTGTAAAAAACAGGAGTATTTTTTTCTAACTTCAATTTAAACCTACTGTTAAGTTATATTACTGTGATGATGATTTACTAAGAAAAAAGCTCATCTTCAAGCTGATATCAAAATATCAGCCACTTATCACACCATCTATCGAGATATTTGTAAAAAAAATATTGAGTGCTTTCTATTGGATTTGGTGTGGCTGTGATATCCAGGGAGACATAAGAAATGAGAAGTTTTGAGTTTGGGATCACGTAGTAACTGTAACAGTGTGTAGTTTGTGTTTTCACAATTATTGTCAAAACTACTCCACGGTATACTATTTTAAAAATAGTTTTTTAAAAATCGGTGTTGAAATAATTTTCTGAGTAAGGTGCGAAACAAATAACTCAAGTTTAAGCTTCAAATGTGTAAATGTTGTTAACTATGGAGAGGTTCAGTAATAAAAATAAGTTTTGTGACATTAATATTACTATATTTACTTGATGCGTACTAAAAAAGCTTTACTTTTTTAATAAAACTTTAATTTTGAACGAAAATTTGAAAAAAATTATAACCAATGTTCCGTAGCTTATGTCTCCCGACGATATATGTTAATTGTCCCCTGCGCCTTTTTCATATGCGTTAATTGTGGCCTTTATCGGCATTGACGAGTCTACAAATCTCATCTTTCTTGACAGTCGACAGTTTTGGTGATTAATAAATGGACTTAGCTCGCTTATTTCACGTTTATCCGCTTAGTAGCCCAATATTATATAAATCGCTTAGAAATACCTTGGGTGAACCATATCAAACTATTCAATAATGGTTTTATTTTTTTTTTAAATTACAGATGCGAATGACATGCCAAATACTCGTTGCAAGTTCTGTGACGCTTAATAATGTTCATAAAATTGAATAAATTTAAATTCTGTTAATTTTTATTTTTTAAGAAAAGAGACTTCAAACAAATTTTAACTGACAAAACACTGCATTAGGTTTTAAAATCAAAACACTTTCAAAGTTGTAACTTTTTTTTGTTTTATCTTTAGCACTGGAACTGGACTTCATTTACCACTGTTTTTGTAGACGATCGGACACTTCTCGCACCTTGTAGGCGGGCAGGATCGGGGTGCTGCTGCAAGTATTGGTGCTCAGAAAGGATATACTTGCATCAAGCACTGAAAAAAGTTCTAGTAATGCCATTTCGTAGCTTATTGGTCCGGCAAATATCCGTTTAAGGAGAGTTTAGTACATTATGTGGCACTTCATGACCTTCTAGTGGACCAGGATCAGAACGGGAGCCTCGGGAGGCTACCAGACACCTTTCACAAATGTAGAGCACTAAACACAGGTGTGCCAGAAAAAAAGAAATCCTCTCTAGCTCTTCTAGTTACCGAACAGTATGAATTCCAGGAAAACTCAAGTATTTCCATGTTTTTCCAGGATATTTTCGTTATCCCATCTAGGAGCGCTTGGGACTTTTGATATGTCCATCTCAAAGGGGTCCTGAATACATCTAAAAAGGTCCGGTTTCGTTATTAATTATTTCCGGGTTTGGGTCAAATTTGGTCTAATTTTCCTGGGCTCTAATGGGAGATTGGAATGTAGTGGTTGGAGAGGGAAAGGATGGGAACACAGTAGGAGAGTTTGGGCTGGGGAAACAGAACGAGAGAGGAGAAAGACTTGTGGAATTCTGCAGTGAGAAGAACTTGGTGGTGGCGAACACCCTCTTCATGCAACACCAATGGAGAAGATACACATGGAAGATGCCAGGAGACAGAGCCAGATACCAGATTGACTACATTCTGGTAATGCGAAGGTACAAGAACCAATTGAAGCATTGCAAGACTTACCCCGGGGCGGATATCAACAGTGACCACAATCTAGTGGTAATGGAAAGTCAACTGAGATACAATAAGATAAGAAAGACGAAACAAGAACAAAGATGGAACCTAAAGCTGCTGCAAGAGGAGGAAAGAAGAAGAACATTTGCTGCTGCCATTGATGAGAAGGTGGAAATAGCAAAGGAATCCAGCCAAAGTGTAGTCGAGAGATGGAATAGCCTCAAGAAGACAATCACAGAAGTAGCAGAGGTACAACTAGCAAGCAATCCGGTCGAAATTAAGAAATCATGAATGACGGAGCACATCATAGCCCTCATTGAAGAAAAAAGAAAGTATAAGAACGGAAGAAATGAAACAGAAGTACTGTATAAGAGGTTAAGGAATCAAGTTATCAGAGAATCGAAAAAGGCCAAAGAGAAATGGATTAAAAGCTGCTGCGAGAACATCAACGAAAATATGATGAAGGGAAACTCAGAAACAGCATACAACCTAATCAAGAGGCACTTCGTAGAAAGTGAGCTAAGATGCAAAAACATCAGAGATTTGGATGGGAAACATAATGGAAGATGGAGAAATAGGCAAAAGATGGAAACAGTACATTGAAGACTATATCGAGGCCCGATCCCCCTAGGAGAAGCATTCACAGATGACCTGAACCAAGTGGAGGAAGACAACCGTGGACCAGGGATACTAAGAAGCAAATTTGAGAGAGCAGTAAGAGACCTGAAGAATGGAAAGGTGCCCGGAGAAGATAAAATTAGCAGAGAAGTAATCAAAGCACTTGGTGAAAAAGCACGAGACGCACTATATGGAATAATCCAAGATTGCTACAAATCCGGAAAGCTGCTAGAAGACTTCAAGAGGAGCTCAATGGTGACCATACCGAAGAGAGCAAAGGCTGAGAAATGCAAGGAGCACCAAACCTTGAGTCTAGTGTCACATACCTCCAAAATTCTTACTCGGATACTAGGCAGAAGAAATTAAGGAAAAATTGAAGAAAACCTGTCAGAAAACCAATTTGTATTTTAGAAGAATAGGGGGACAAGGGAGGCAATACTATGCCTGAGACTACTGCTAGAGTAAATGATCCACGTGAGCAAGCAAGCCATTGTATATAGCCTTCGTGATCTTGGAGAAGGCATTCGATAATGTCGAATGGAATAATATGTTCAATACTATGGAAAAACTTGGCTTGGACTACAATGACAGAAGAATCATCTACCAGCTCTATGAGGACCAAGTGGCCACAATATGCAAGATGGAAGAAATATAGATGCAAAAATTAACAAAGGGGTCCGACAAGGATGTAACCTGTCACCAGCACTCTTCAATATTTAATTGGAGGAAGCAATAAAAGAAATAGAAGAACAAGGAATCAAAGTGAATGGAGTAGAATTCAACATGCTATGCTTTGCTGATGATATCGTGATCGTAGCATAAAACGAGGAAGACCTACAGAACTCACTAAACAATTGAAAAAGTGTTCCAGGAATACAACATGAAAGTCAATAAGAAGAAAACCAAGATACTTGTGTGCGGAATAGAGAAAGTAGTGGCCGACGTCCGCCTCACAGGAGAAAGATTGGAGCAAGTGGAATCATTCACCTACCTCGGGAGCACCATTACTTGAGATGGAAAAAGCATGACAGACATCAAGTGTCGAATAGCCCAAGCTAAGACGGCATTCATGGCCAAAAGGTTGCTACTCTGCTCGAAGAGCTTAAGACTGGAGACAAGGAAACAGTACGTGAAAATATATGTGTGGGTAGTGGCACTCTATGGATCAGAAGCATGGACCATTGTAAAAACTGACCAGAAAAGAATAGAAGTCTTCGAGACCTGGTGCTGGAGGAGGATGCTAAAGATCGAATGGACGGATAGGGTGAGAAACGAGGAGGTATACAGAAGAATTGGAGAAGAAAGGGCACTGTGGAGCACCATACGCCAAAGAAGAACACGGTGGGTTGGCCATGTTATGAAACACAACAATTACATAGGAAGCATAATGGAGGGAAATATTGAAGAGAAAGTCCCCAGAGGAAGACCAAGAGACAAAAAAGGTGTTTGGGGCAAGTCAAGATGGATATGGGGAAGAATAACCATAGGGGAGTGAAGGAACTGGCATGGGAGAGGGGGTAATGGAGGGCTGCAGTATACCAATCCTAGGATTGTAATACTATGATGATGATCCAACCTCTGTCATTTATATCAATATCTATTCCACAAGCGCCCACCTTTTACTAGGAGAGTGATGAAAAAATTATTTTTTTTACATATTATTAGTTCGTTTACTGCTTTGTCGCATCCGTATTACGACGATTGATGGCTATCTAGCTGGAAGATATTCATCACAGGCATCAAAGAAAATGCCAAAGTTATAAAAATATGGATTCCATGTCTCTTAGCTAAACACCTGAGTGAGAACAATCATCTTTGTGACTTTGCCTCCTTTTTTTCTTAATGTCCTCCCCTAAGGGTTAAAAATGGATACTCTCAAGCAAATCAAAATTATCTGGCATTCTGCAGACCTAATCAGTGAGCAATTATTCCCTCACCATTCCTTTCTGTCAAAATAACCCTGAAAAAACAACCTCTCCCACTCCCCCCAGCCTTGATCCATGGCCTGTCCTTCCTCAACCCTCCCCCAATCTCTCTAATTCCCTCCTAACAATGACAACAAAAAGTAAACAATGTATTCTCTGAATATTTTTTTACGTGCTGATGGTGAAAGTCATCGTAAGGTGCCATAGGAATCAGAAAAAAATGTAGCAGAATACTAGAACGTTGATTTAAGTTACAACCTCTAGTTGAAGCAAATTGTGGTATATGTGCATTACATAGATGCTATTTGAATGAAGCCATGAAAAAAATCAGTTATCTTTCCAAGCTCCAATAATAACTGCTCATTCACCCTGTAGTCACTTATAACCCTCCACAATTTATTTGTTTTCCCTGTCATTTGCCTTCTTTAAATCTGCAAATGCACTATATATGTACTTTCTTGCCTATTTCTTTTTCTAGCACTTGCTATAGTGCTAAAAGCTGATCTTAACATCCCTTCCCAGGCTTAAACCCACCCTGCTTACCCCATATTCTGTCAGCAGTGATCTTCCTCAACCTTTTGTTTAATATTACTTTTCATGGAATACCCATTTGACTAATTGAGGCATAGTTTTTACATTTGGTATTCCCACCCTTCCATTTGTACAATGAATCCACATATTATTGCATGTTTTCTAACATAAATACTATAATTCACTCATACAATTTACCCTGTCAATGCTAGCAAATTATAGGTTGGGTGTGCGAAGATTGCCTCTGCTATTTTCATGTAGTTTTTGGTCAGCAGGCTCTCGTTAATCTGGACCCAGAGAATCCCAGCCTCATAAAACCAGACAGGCCTCTGGCAGGTAGTGCAGGTGAATAGTTGGGATTAACGATTTTAAAAATCAACGATTAAAATTAATTGTTAAAAATGTAGGTAATGATTTAACTTAACTGTTACTTTTTAGAAGAGTTAACTTTTAATCCTTTAAATTATGCATTAACTAGCACAAAACGAACTTCAGTTAGTTTTTTTCGTTAATTTTTGGCGAATGTCGACCTGTTTGAATGTGGGCGCAAAGCTTGCCCAACAGACTAAGGGGAAAATAAAACGGTATCTAAGAATGCAATATAGTTGGGTAGTTGTGCAAGAATGCAATGAATAGGCCCAGACAAATACATACATCCAAACAAAATTGGGGTTGAGTGGAGTGACCGCCAAAGTTCAGGAACGCACCCTCAGATGAGAAAACACGAGACCACTCGAAGACCATGTCCGCGAGGGCACAAATGCCTCACTCATCGACATTGGGTCGTCAGTACTACATAGTTGAACATGAGAAAGGGGGTCACCAAAAAACCTGTGACGGGCAACGAGGGGGACGGGTTCATTCAAAGTAACATATCTGTAAAATGCACCAGTTAGGTATAACTTACTCGGCAACATCCTGCCGTCAGCGAGGTTGAGTGGAGTGACCGCAAAAATTTGTTGACCGGGACAGATGTCCGATACAAATTTTGAAATGAGAATGTTACTGAAGTTTAATGAATTTTTAAGTAAAATTTAAATAAGCTTTACTTGAATTTGAAGTTTGTATTGCCCAAATGCGAAAAAGAACATTTAAAAGTTACTTTTTAAAAGTTAATTTAAAGTAACTGAAAAAGTAACTTTTAACTTAAAAGTTACTTTTTTAACTTTAATTTTAATCAGTTACTTTTTCAGTAAAGTAATTTTTTAACTTTTACTAGTTACTTTTTACAGAGATTAACTTAAATCAGTTAATTTTTTTGCCTAACTTTCCCAACTATGTGCAGGTGGTATATGAAGGCACTGTGAGATGGAATGACTACAGTATTGTCTAAAGTTATTCCTGGAACCGATTTGTTTTGGTTGACTTGGCACTAAAATTGAATTCCTAGAATTTAATTTTCTACTCATATTTTTTGTTATGGCAAAATTTGGCAAACACTGGTGAGGGATGCAAGTGCAGACTGTGGGAGCATTATGGAATATTCCTGAGAGTTCTACGTAATTCCAATTGCATACACCAGAGGATAATATAATAGTGATAGATGGATGAGACTTGAATTCTTAAGTAAGATGTATGTAGTTCATGGAGGAAAACTCAAACTTTCCATAATTGAAAATGGACGGCGTGAACATGAATGACCGATGTTAATATTGAAAAATGTCATTAGCAAATTCATTTGAATATCAAATGGCATTCTTGTTACTCTACTCTTCATTCTTAATCCCTATAACTAAAGTTGCTGTTCATGCCCATTAAAAATTTTTCAATAGATACACTTAAATAATTATTAGCTGATGTTATCAATTGCCATTACTCACTTTTCCTGAGTCGCAAGATGAGGGACACTACACTTGGAGTGCCCTGAAATTGATTAGCTGACACCCTGCTATCAGGCAAGTGGAATTCACTTTAGCTTGTGCCCTATGGTGTTGCACCATTTAATTATGTACTCTCCAAATTTTGAACTTGCTCACAACAGCCTGGAATTGAAAGGAAAAGCTTGCAAAAAAACAACAAATTCCACAAAAAATGTCCACATATTAGTATCTCGGAAAACTCTCAGAATCAAGTTGTTGCAGTGCCTTTAGAAGTTCCCTTAAGGAATAAAAACCTATTTATTGAAGTGAAAGAAAGTATTGGCTTCACATGAGGTCTGATTAATGTGCCAGTATTTGCTTCCATATTGATGCTCTAGAATTATAATTTGTAAACCTCGCCTTAAATTTCGACACCATTGTTGCATGAATCGTCAAAGTACTTCGTCCAGCTGTTGCTGACATTGCATTCATCCTTCATGGCCTCGTCACTTTTGCTCTTTATTGCATTAATTCCCCATCATTTCTCCTTGGCTTTGCCCTTTTTTTACTCATTTCCAAAATAGATTTTTACTGCCTTCGAAAATACTCAGCATTTTGTTAGCCTCATCTGCAAGCATTCTTTTCTTATTCTCTTTCACATTGTTTTTGCATGCATTTTTTTCATACTCTATTCATTTTATGCTTTCTTTCGCTCTTCCTTAAATTTCATTGCACAGTGCAATCAGTCACTCCAATATGCCTCTTTCTTTTCACTTGCTGCAATTTTCACACCTTTCATTTTCCCTATCACCCCTTTTACATGCACATTCAGCACATTCTACAATCATTCCTTAAAACTCTCCCACCCATCACTCACACTTCTATTGCTGAGATATTCTACCCATTCTCTCTGCTTCAAAGATAGCATATCCACAAGCATGTATCCATACCATATGCTCACCTAATTGTCTTGCATCCTTTCGACTCTACTTTCATTTGCTTAAGCACATCAGTCTAACCTAGAACCCACTTGCTAACCATATTCAAAGTGCACGCTTTGGACTGCTTTGTGACATCATATGACCGGCAATCCTTGAACAACTTGTTCTTTTGAAGCCCTCAAAAATCCACAGGGGGGGGAAGCCTCTGTAAATTAATTGGCTAAGCACTCGGCGCGGTATCGAGGGATTCTTGTTCGATTCCTGGCAGGGATGGCTCCAGACCAGAGGTTCAGGGGGGGAGGGGGGAGGGAGTGCGTGGGGGGGGGGGGAGGGGGGGCGTACCAGCGGCTCTTGGGGTATGGAATACTCCTCAGGAAAAGGGGGGTTCGTGTGTCTCGTCCCGGAAATTCGTAACAAACTTGGTGCAAAATGGTTTTGGGGGGGGGGGGGCAATTGCCCCCCCTTGGGGCCGCCAATGATTCCTGGTCTAGGCAAACTATTTTTCCCCTGTGGAATTTTGCAAGAAATCATAATCAGTAAATAACTTCTTTTTTAGGGTTTGTATTATTTCGCCAACACTTGAAAATAGCTTGGGCCAGCACTGGGAATGTGTGGCCTAATGGCACAATGGGATGCTTCCTTTTTCCTTCAGTCTTCCTTATAATTGGCTTGCCTTTATGGTTGTTACTAATTGTGTTATCTATCATGTCTTATTCTATTATGTTAAAACATCAAAATTCACTGTGAAAACTTTATAGGTTCCTTGAAATGGTGATTTTGATGTTGTAATGGTTTGCCCTACTCATAGAGCCTTTGTACTTATCGTGCCCAATGCATATATTGGATATCATATCATTTGCACTTATCATACCCAATAATCAGTTATGTATATGAATGATGCCACCATCCTTAAGACTTAATTGGGTGATGTCGATTTCAGGGGGACTGCATGGCGGATGGACCCAGGTAGTCTCCAGAACACCCTCATTAGGAAGGCCCTCGCTCGCTTTCGAGTTAATCCGGATCCTCTCTCGAGGTTGGGGACGCACGAGGGTCGCCCTTCCCAGTACAATTCCAGTACAATTATAAAGTTTATAAATATTGCAATTTTGTAACTTTTTCGCATCGCCATCGAATCCCTTGTCTCAAAACGTTCACGAGCGTCTTTTGATTGACTCTCTAGGATGAAAATTAAGGATTTTAGTGTCAGTATAGAAAATGCGCCTATGACACCTGTAATAACCGGGATTGATAAGTCAAATAATACAACCACCAGCTGCTTGTACGGTTCTCTCTTTAATGCGCTCTCGACCAAAAACTGTACATACGGGGTACTGCCCGCGCGCCATTCATTTGTTACAAAACACTATACATACGGGGCACTGCCCGCGCGCCATTCATTCATTCTTTACAACATCTTTCCCCTTTAAGCAACAACCGCAAACCACACAACAAATATATAATACTGCAAGCAATTGATATATAAATATAATAAGTAATTTAAATTGATGATAAATAACAACCAATATAACAAATAAATAAATAACCAACAAATTTTTTATGAAACTTAAGCTTCAAACAACCGAGTCCTGCTTATCACTCTTCCAGACCTTGTTTGGTACCGATCCAGTTCTTTTAAAAACACTTCCTCTGGATCCTGGTTACCTTCCACCAGTGGACTTTGACTGTTGGACTTAGTGGCCAACTGACGAGGGGAAATGTGAATACTATTTCTCCTGTACTCGCTCCCTCCACAATCTCTCACAAGATAGGAACGAGGTTCAGGAGACTGAGCTACAATTTGACCAGGGCTCCACAAGGAATTGGGTGATTTTTGAAAAGATACTACATCCCCAACACGGAACCTTTGCTCTGCATGTACATGGTCATCATATTGTTCTTTCATTTTCTTTTGATTTTTTATTAACTCATCTCTTGCCCCTTTAATTACGACTTTTGGTTTTAGTGACTCAAAGGACACAGGAATGTTGGTGTTCAATGATCTAGACATTAAAATGCTGGCAGGAGAAGGTACATTTCCTCTTGGGGTATTATGCAGGTTTAAAAGTGCTAGATATGCATCATCTCCTGAATCCCGTGCCTTTTTCAGTAAGTTTTTTACAGTTTTAACCGCTGACTCAGCCTTCCCGTTGGATTTGGGATAATGAGGGCTAGACATATAATGACCAAAATTCCAATCACCAACAAACTTCCTAAATTCTGCAGATGCAAAGCAGGGCCCTCCATCGGTGAATAATTTGTGCGGAATTCCATGCCTACTGAAAATTGATTTCAGTTTGCAAATAACAGTACTGCTTCTAATGTCATGTAATTCAGTAGTCTCTATAAAATTAGATAAATAATCCACCACTACAAGATAATTCCTATTGTCAAATTCAAAGGTATCCGCCCCAACATCTGACCAAGGCAACTCGGGAACCTCATGACACATTAGTGGACTGCTTGTTTTATTGTTTTGGAATTTGGCACATGTTCCACATGATTTCACAAAATCCTCAATATCCTTATTCATATTAATCCAAAATAAAGTGGATCTGGCCCTATCTTTCATCCGAGTGATACCAGGATGACCGATATGAAGTTTTTTTATCATCTCAGGCTTAAGTGAATTGGGAATTACAATTCTATCCCTTTTAAATATAATATCCCTAATAATACTAAGCTCACCCTTAAAGTCAAAGAATGGCTTCAACTCATCACTTAATACTTTCTTATACCTGGGCCAACCAAATCTTATTTTGTCCTTTAACCCTGTTAACACCGCATCTTCAAAGGTTTTAGTTTTTATCAATTCCCAGTTATTCTCAGTCATAGGAAAATTATTGATTAACATATTCACTTGCAATTCTATATCCTTATCAAAGTCAAACTGCTCATCCACACTACGAGCACTAAAGTCCCTTGATAATGTGTCTGCAATGTATAGTAATTTTCCCGGCTTATAGGAAACCTCCAATATGAAAGGTTGAAGCTGAAGCATCATTCTCTGTAAACGTACTGGTATTTTATCAAGTGGCTTCCTAAAAATTGAGACCAATGGTTTATGATCAGTCTCCACCTTTACCCATCTGCCAAAGACAAATTGCTTAAACTTCTCACACCCAAATAATATACTTAGCATTTCTTTCTCAATTTGAGCATACCTTGTCTGGGTCTCAGTAAGTGCTTTTGACGCAAATGCTATAGGCCTATTGTTTTGAATCAATACCGCACCTAGCCCATACTGACTAGCATCCACAGACAACGTTAAGGGTTCATTGGGATTGTAGTAGGCTAAGACAGGGGCTTTAATTAGCTTACTTTTCAATTGTTCAAAACACTCATTCAATGCACCATTCCACTCGAATACTGAATCATTTTTTAGAAGTTCCCTCAGTGGTTTAGTACTTTCTGAGAAGTTTGGTATGAATCTTGAAACATAATTAAACATTCATAGTATCCTCTGTAGACCCTTTTTATTCCTAGGGGGTTCCATGTTACTAATGGCTTTTGTTCTTTCATCATCAACCCTAACACCTTCAGCATTAAATTTGTGACCAAGATATGTTACCTCAGTTGCATTAAATTGACATTTATTTTTATTAAATTTGAATCCATTTTCCTTTGCCCTTTGCAGCACTAGAGAGACAGTTTTTTTTTAGTTTCTGCAAAGAGTCTGCATAACATAATACATCATCTTGAAATGTGACCACTCCTTCAATATTTTCAAAAATTTGTGACACAATTCTATGAAATAATTCTGGGGCACAATTAAGACCAAAGGGAAGACGTTTAAATTTCCAGCGGCCAAAGGGTCCTGCCTGGAATGTGCATAACTGAGAACTATTTTCATCCAATGGGAGCATCCAAAATCCAGAGTTTGCATCAAGTTTTGTGAAATACCTGGCACCCCTAAGTTTGAAAGATATTTCCTCAAAAGTGGGAAACTGAATATGTGACCTTTTTATTGCTTGGTTTAGAGGTCTTGGGTCTAGACAGATCCTAATATTGCCATTTTTCTTCTGCACAATCACAAGCTGACTAACCCAATCTGTAGGTGTGGTCACCGGTTCAATGACTCCTAAATCTTGCATCCTATTCAATTCAATTTTAAGTTTTTCATGCAATGAAAAAGGGATTTTTTTCGGTGGAAGAACCACTGGTTTAATTGATGGATCAACTTTTATATGAATGGTGACAGGAATAAGACCTAGTCCCCCATCAAATAACTCTAAGTATTCACTCTCAACCTCAATTGTGTTAATCTGTTGTGTTATTTTTGTTTTATCTATCTCATTATGACAGCAACCATTCTCCACACCAGTCATAGCCACTAAACCTAACATTATACAACTCTGCAAGCCAATAATATTAGCACAATCACCATCAACAACATAGAATTTCAATTGGTAGGTGTACCCTTTAAATCTGCAACTTAAAACACAGTAACCGACCACATTTACTTTACCATTGGTAAACGATGTAATTGAGGCATTAGTTTGCTTAATTCCTTGCTGGTTCACTTTTAAATTAACAAACTGACTGAGCGCCATAATATTACATTCAGCACCAGTGTCAACTTTTACTTGTACCGTGAAGTTATTAATGAAAAGAGTCTCAGTCCACATAATCTTGTTGCCGATATTACTGATTACGCTGATCAAAAAATTTTCGTTATCTGATTCATCATCACTAATTAAATGTTCTCTTTTGAAAGTGATTTCATTTACTTCTCTTGGTATCACACTTTTACAAACACTGGCAAAATGATTAGGCAGGTGACACTTGAGACAGCGCTTACCAAATGCTGGACATCTATTAATTTCATGAGATAGTCCACACCTACTGCACTTCCTCGGCTGTGAGGGAAGACCTCTGCTTGCATGTTGAAACCGGTTACCCGTCGAAAAGCTGCTGGGAGATGGTCTTCCAAACCATCGTCTTCCTCGGTCTCCCCTGGTTCGTTCATCGTGCTTCTTTTCCAGGACATCTACTTCAACCGGTTCTTCTTTTACCTGGATCTCTTCTTGCTTAACTTGTAGGGTATCAGCTCTCAAATCTGCAACCACTTTGGCCTGGCATATACTCAATGCTTTGTTAACGGTGAGATCTGCTGTTCTCAACAAACACGCTTTGGCCTCCTTGTCCAGAATTCCACTGACAAATCTGTCTCTGATTAGCTCATCTCGTAACGAGCCTAGCGCACAAGATGCACTCAGATTTCTCAAAGCTGCCATATAACTCTCGTACGATTCATTCTGAAGCTGATGTCTGTTAAAGAACCTATGACGTTCGTAAGTCACATTTTTTGCAGGAATAAAATACGTATCAAACTTTGCCAACACAGTATTCAGGATCACTCGATCTGATTCACCCAGGTCAAATGACTTAAATATTTCGTGTCCCCTCTCTCCCATATAGTGCAGGAGAAGTGCCACTTTCCTTTTATCTGTCGCCTTATCGCTAAGAAAAGCTTCTACGTAAATTGAGAACTTTTCTTTAAAAATCTCCCAGTTCGTAGCGAGGTTTCCGTGCCAGTCCATTGGCGATCCCTGAGCAGATGCCTCAAATTCATTATTAAAAGCCATTACGACAAGAAGCAAACGACAAAAGCACGTTCTCGGTAATTTTTCACCGCTGCCACCATGTAATAACCGGGATTGATAAGTCAAATAATACAACACCTGGCAACCCAACCCAACCAAACCAAACCCAACCAAACCAAACCCAACCAAACCCAACCCAACCAAACCCAACCCAACCCAACCCAACGCCACATTTTCTATGCTGACACTAAAATCTTTAATTTTCATCCTAGAGAGTCAATCAAAAGACGCTCGTGAACGTTTTGAGACAAGGGATTCGATGGCGATGCGAAAAAGTTACAAAATTGCAATATTTATAAACTTTATAATTGTACTGCACGGGGTCACTTTCTACCTGCCGGGAAGGGCGACCCTCGTGCGTCCCCAACCTCGAGAGAGGATCCGGATTAACTCGAAAGCGAGCGAGGGCCTTCCTAATGAGGGTGTTGAGGAGACTACCTGGGTCCATCCTCCATGCAGTCCCCCTGGAATCGACACTACCGACTATTGCCGATTTAGGCCATGGTTCCTCTGGGGAAATGTTTTTGTCAATTTTTATGAAATTAGAATATTCATTTTCTCTTTGCAGTAAAATCCCTAGTATAGGTAACCGTGCAAACCCTAACAAGTAACTACAATGCAGTGATAATTGTAGAGGCACTGTTGAGTGCCCTGAATGTTACACTTTTTTGGTTTATTACTCGTAAGTCACTCCTCTTCGGCAGTGTGGAATGAGTTTCTGTGGTATCATCCGCTATTGAAAATTGACTTAAAAAAATTGTGAAATGGGAGAGTGGTTATGACTTGTTAGGAGTAAAACTATGTTAAATCAAGGGCACTAAAAGTAACAATGTCTGTTTAAAATTATTTTGAAGGAGTTTCTGGTTTTGTTTGTACATGTACATGAAACTGGCTTAACGACTGTGTGTAAGGAAATAAGAGTAGCGATGATTAGATATTATTTTTTCCCAAATATGTGACAATAAAGGACGTTTCGTAAAGATAGAAGGAATCACATTTTCATAGCCACATTGATGTTTAATGGCGTGTACCTTTCAATTTATTTAGGTACTGGTACCTCGGGCTTAATTTCACCTGGAGCAGTCCAAAGCGCTGCTTTGGTACTTCTTGAAATACAGTAGCAGAGCTCCAGACCCCCCCCCCCCAGATCCACAGGTGCTTCAGAGCTCCAGAACCTATAAAATTAAAAATTAAGCCCTGTTAGTAACCCACTAAAGGTTACCAGATGTGGGGGTATGAAATTCCTAAAATTGCCATTTTTTGTATCTTCCCAGAAAAATGAGGGGGGAAGGGGGATGGTGGGGGACTGGCGCCCCCCTATGATCACCCCTTAGTCCATCCCTGATTATTGTTTCAAGTAATTCATGGAACTACAATTCTCCTCTTTGAATAATTCATTCAGTTGTATTTCGTATTCACTATGGTGTAGGTTGCCTACAGTGTGGGATAAAAACGCCGCGAATCGTTAACAGTAATGGTTTGGATTACTCCTGGTATTGTTAGTCACTTTTAGAAAGGTGCAGACTTAAAAATTAGGAATGGAATTTTGTTGAAATTTCTCTTAAACGTTACTTTCAATTCCTGCCTGAGAGTGAAGTGTATGGCGATATTTTTAAAATTACTAAACCTTTCCAAACTCAATGTTTATTTTGCCTATTCTCAAGCCAAACTCGTATGCGAATGTCATATATCATAATGTAATAAGACGCCCCATAGACTTTCTATTGAGCACAACCAAATAGTCCCTTCCATAATTTCTCATGAGTAATTACCCGCAAATCGTTTAGTGACTCATACAAGCTGGAAATAAGAGCATGAAAAGAGACGAAAAAGAATAGACGAAAAGAACGGCCTCGTAAGCCGTTCATAAATTTGAAAATTTTCTTTATAAGTGAAAGATTTCATTCTTGATTTCTCAAATTAAAGAATGGAATCTTCAAATCGATAAAACCTACGCAGTTGACGTCACTAATGTGGAAATTACCATTTTAGACAGTTCGCTTATTTTACACGACCACCGTAAACAGCTATAAGAAGCTTTTAGATCGGGGTAATAAACAAGTAACATAGGACGAACACTGCCGTGCCCATAGTGGTTTAAAATCCACCTTGGTGCCAATCGGACCCGCGACCCTAGGATTAGTGGGCGAGTCATTCTACCCCGCCGCTATTGGCGCCAAATTCCGTGTTAATATTAAAAAGCCGACGTTTCTCGTTCAATGACGGAGGTTTCTTCAAAATTAATGGTTGCCACTTGAACGCTCTGATCTTGAATATAGAATATATAATCTATATTCGTGGCTGTATTATAGGTAAGGAACAGGGTCGTTCTATTCCATGTATATTTCTCTATCGATATCCAAAGACTATAAGGCAATCGAGATATTGGACGACCTTGGTGAGGACCACGAATAACCAATCGATCTCAGATCGATCTGAACTGAGACCGATCGGAGTTCTTAAGCGGGCTGACTCAGAACGCCTGATTCACCAACTCGGACTGATAATATTGATATTGAAATATTGATCTCAGAAGTGTGAATTATATTGAAAATTTTAGCTTCTTTCATCCGCACACTTCTATCTCTTCCCTAATAAAAAATATACGCCGTGAATGGTATCGATTATATTTCGTTTTCCATTGGAAACCAAAAGAAATATATGCAAAGTCATCGAATTTCACGTAAAATTTTAATGAACAGAAATAACGCAGTCCTAGAATTGCCAATATAAATCACTGGAATTTACGTCATTTAACATTGATTTTTATCAGCACGTGGAAATGGTCTCAGCTCCTATTTCCATCCTGTCATTCCAATGTTCTGAATTCCCCACGCGTCTTTTATTCCATCGGTGGACATGCAAATAGGGTTCTTATATTATGAACAAATCCAAAAATATAGAAGTCTGACGTTAGACTAATTGGGTTTTAGACTCCATTTTAGCACCATGTGATACGTATTTGAAAAGAAATTTAGATCAAAAAAGGGAGCGGACAGGAATTGTATTCTATAATAATTTACCTAATGAGAGCTGTTATTGACCACTTTTATATTGAATGTTTTATATTAAATGTTTACAAATGTCAATTGAGTTAACATAAAAACTGTCTGAATTGGTTATCTAAGCCCTGGAGATGGAACAATAAAGTTTTGAAACGTTAATGGGAGAAGATAAGTGATTTAAAAAAAATGACCAATTCTCCATAAAACATTCAATATAATAATTTATCATGAAAAAATCCGTAGGTATTTGCTTCAAACTTCAAACGACATAAAATTGATGAGTTATTCTAAGGCCCGTTATTTTACATGCGTTATTTCGGTGCTAGCGCTTCTTCCCTCATTTTGCTTAGAAAAGAAATCCTAGAATTATAATTGAACTATGAATTTCGAAAAGGACTCATATCGGATTTTTAGAAATTTTCAGGAAACTGGCAAAACTGAACTTCTTTCAAACCATTTGAAGTAAGAGCACAGTTTTTTTCTGAAACTCATCTAACTCTTGTGCTTCTACTGGAACTAACTAAACTGGAAAGGACTTCCACTCCTTCACAGATATCAATCTGAGGAGTGACTGGTAGGTTACATGTGCTAGATGTTTTCAATGAATTTGGACATTTGGGGATTTCTCGTGAGATGAGACCTTTTCGAAATTCAGTTCAGAAAGACGTGTTTTTTCAACAATGAAAAGGAGATATGAGCCCTTCTCTCGCAAAAAGCATCGGTCTACTCGTGTACTTGAGAAAAGAGGGAAAAAAGTTAATTTACAAAAGAATCCAAGATGAGCCATTTTTGAAATTTTTGTTTCTGTTGGAATGGGTGCAGTGTAACAACGTGCCTATAATGTATAGCAATGGCAACTGTTGTCATCATAACTAAATACCTAAATTACTTCTAGTGCATTGGCTGCTAATGAATAGACTCATCAGTATCGCTGAATTAACTGCTTATACAATAAATAATTTCAGTAGCTTTCTCGTATGGTGAGTAATTAACGCAATGCGTTTTTATTTCCTGAGGTATTGTTTTCATCTTCATAAGGTTTGTTCATGTTTATAATTCGTGATAGGAACAGTGTGAAATAAAACTTAAAAATTTAGTGAATGGAGACTCACATTAGGATGTTAAAAAAGTGGAAACCTCTGCATGATATGGACGACGGCAGAAAGCCTTCTAACAGTCGACGTCTCCAATTTAAAAAACTAGATACTTGAATAGCGTCGTCGTCGTTCATTAATAAGATATTCCATTTATTTTCATTAAAAATCCCTGAAAAAAGTGAGATATTTTAAACCACAAAATCTTTTATCAATTACCTTGAAGGTCTTTCCATATCAAATCAACCGTTTTCTAAAGCTGACCGTTTTTAGAATTTTTAAAAACTGGCTCATTTAAACTACTCATGATAGCATGGACGAGTATTTTTTTTTCAGAAATTTTGCTCATCCATTCTTTAGCTGAGGCCCGGTAAAATTTGAAAAATAATGCTGCTAATTCCGTTCGCAGATAATAGTATAAAGGACAACATCCCCCATTATAATTAAAAGGAACCTAAGCAATTGATATGGGTAGGATCTAAGTCTTTCACGGCGAATGCTTAGGATGAATAGTTTTCGGGTTTCCAGCCGGGTAATGGTGTTAAACTGCACCGACGCACAGTGGGCTGAAAAAGAAAAAAGCTGGCCAAAAAGTCTATATGTGATTTTTTTAAGCCAGGAAGATGAAAATTTGCATAAATATTTTAAAAAGACCTGTTAATGCGACGACGCAGAGCATTTTCCTTAGTAATCGTTAATTAACAACTTGCATGAGGTCAAAGTTGCACAGATTTTGCAAAAATGGTCTACACTCAATTTTCTCACGAAATCTTTAAAATCAAGCCCTTGATAAGCCTTTATGGGTAAAGAATTGGAATAAAAAGTGATGCAGTTAGATGAAGTATTTTTTTATCCTTGTTTTAATGTAGTCTACTTACTTTTTTGTCATTGTTTACCAAATATATTAAACAAAATGGCGGACCCTCATTTTTGGTAATTTTTTAATATATGTAGAGAAATAGTTATTTGCATCGCCGAGCATCGTGAAGTAACTTATATTGGGAAACTCTACAAAGCTTCCACAGTGTGAATCCGATGAGATATGCTGGGACCGTTTGCGACGCCGAATTTCACATCAGTTTTTCGATCGCGTAGTCGAGTATGGTCTAACCCGCCTGCAACGGGGAGTAAGGTGGCGCGGCCAGTGTGTGGAATTAATTGTAGCCGCATCCACTCCGATATGGAAATTTTAGAGATGCAAACATTGAAAAGAGCCTCCATTTATTATATTTTGGAGAAATCGCGGAAAAAATACATATATTGTCACATGGGGTAAAGGTTTAGGAGGTACTGAAAGACTGCTTTCTTCGGGTGCACCGCGGGCGTTTCTCTTTTTAGCAACTTGACATCGCCTACTGACGAATACGTACACTTTTAACGGAGAAAGCATGCATGCCACACAGGATTATTGTCTCTTCGAGGCCACCAACCCACAGCTGGTGTTGCACGGCTGCAACTCCCCCGCCCCTTGCACTGCGGTTGGCGTACGGCGAAGGGTCGTTTATTTCCACCGCGGAACCTTTTCGGGGAATCTGCGGGGTTACGATTCGGATGCCTAATTAGTTTATGTATTTTTAATGTCAGTGTTATTTTTCATTCAGTGTCAGGGAGAAATAACGTGGAGGGAAATAATTTGCTGTACCCTTTTACATCATGATTACGTGAGTTTAATTTTTATTAAAATAGAACGAAATATGCACTACAAAATTCATAATTTGCTTGTATTTCTACTCCTCGAAGATATGGGAAGATTCTGAGTGTGAGTTTTGCAATAAAATATTTTGGAATGAGAAAGTAATTTCTCCAGACCCCCAAAGGTGCCCAATAAGGATTGTAATGCAAGTAAAAATTTGATTTGAAAATTATTCAATGCACAAGGTTACTTCTTAATAATCTTGAATCCTTTGGATATTGTTACATCACGGCGTTGATGAACCTGGCAAATTTTGCAGCAAATGTTCGGGGAAAACGGCATTTACCTTCATCCATTCACCTTAAAGCATCAAAAATGTCTCGTTATTCCGTGAGCTTTGTTCCCACCGTGACGCATATCCAGAAAGAACCTCTTTACGTAATCACTTAAGATCCTTTAAAACTTCATTATTCATTTCCAAATGCAACCTTTCGGCGAGACAATTTAACAAGTACTTTGTCTTCATACGAAACGCATTTTTCACTCCCATTAGTACTATTATACATTTGTAAACGTGTGAACCAATCGTGGCATTTTTGTCATTTATTAACACCATCACCCCCTTAAATAGAGACGAAACTATAAGCTTAAAAATAAATAGGCGAGTACAATTTCGTGGACATTCCAAAAGAAAAGAATATTCGAAAAGCGAATTGGCATGATATTAAGGATTCTACAATAATAGTGACAAATTATGATTAGAAGCAATTTTTTAAAAATAACACCATAAACGTTATTACAAATGGACAATTAAAAAGTAGAAATCAGTTTGTCCTAATAGAGTATATACCTACCTTGAAAAAGCGGGGATTCTTGAAGTGGTTAGCAAAGTATCCACACCACTACGAGTTGTAGAGGGAATTTCGAGAGATCCAATACTGACACCAATAGGAGTGACACCCGAGCTTAAGTTTCAAAAAACAAGTGCTTCACACCACTAAAAAATGAAACTGAATAATTTAGTGAATTTCTTTGAAGACAAGAAAACGTTCTCCCAAAAATATCCGCAATTAACCGAGAAAAGGGCTCCGCGGTGCCAATAAACGACCGTTCGCCGTACGCCCAAATCCGTGCTTTTGCCGCCGTGCAGGGGGCGGGGGAGTTGCAGCCAAAATTTGTGCAACTTTGACCTCATGCAAATTGTTAATTGTTGCATACTAAGGAAAATGCCTTGCGTCATCGCGTGCACAGGTGTTTTGAAAATATTTATGCAAATTTGCAGCTTCCTGGCTTGAAAAAATCACTTATTTTCTTTTAGCCAGCTTTTTTCGGTTTCAGCCCACTGTGCGAGGTTTCCATGGCGTAGTCTGCCATCGTCTTCACCCTGAAGACGATGACATTTTTCCAAAACAAGCGATTTTTTTGGTGAAAAAAATGTTTTTCAGCCACCTTTTATCTGGCTTTTCTGAAAGTTTTAACTCGGAATCATCTTGGTATCAAATAATAATATATTTTATTGAGATCATGTCATCACTATAATTGCTATTTTTTGGCACTTCCAATATATGAATCATTAGAGTGCCTTTAGCTCTCTCCCAATCTTGTCTTCCTCCTTTGTCCCATCTCATTCACTTTGCTCCCCGAATTCTCTCTTATGTTTCCGCTTGTGCTTTTTTAGCTCCCCCTTAACCATCTGACTACCTTAAACTTTGTACACACGGGGACATTTATTGTGCCAGGGTTGGCGTGCAATCCTGCGCCCGGCCGTGTCGGATGGAATGGTGGCAACCGACGTTGAGCAACGTTTCCCTGGTGTTTATACACGCATAGTTACGGTTATTGACTAAGTCGCGGGAACAGTTTAGCGCGGGTGACTACTTTGCACATGAAATATATGGCGTTCAAATTGTTTTTGCGATAATTAGCGGCAGTATAAAAACTATGCATCATTTACTGGGCGGGAGTTGGGTCATGCTATTATCATGCTTTGTTACGGGAAATATACTACTTGATTACTACCTGTGCATGCATTTATCAGAAGACAACATAATTAAACATGTTAAAAAAATGATTTTATCACTCGCTGATTAGTTGGATTAATATTCTACACTTCCATTTTGAATTTTCCTCTTCATACAATTTATTTTTCTATTTATAAACCAATGGAGGTGGAAATGCGCACTACTTCACTGCCAGACAGTGGCGGCCAGTCAATACGTGCTACCGGGCTCCATCACGTAGCTTGGAACTGTAAGGAATTATTTATATTAAGTACAATTATCTTGGTGCCCTTTCTTTGCCTTGAGTTCGGTATGAATTTGTATTTTGTGAAAATTAGGACGAGATCTGTCAATCACGTAGCTCAGTTCTCCCGGCGAGCTGCCTAGTGCTCATGTGAAATGAGCCCTCGCCAGTAGCCTGAAAGAAGCAGTACGCATGCGCAGCCAAGCTTGCAACACACCCCGCAGTCGGTGCAGTATACCGTAAACCGGGATCAACTTTCACTGATCCCGTCTATAGTTACTTTCCCTCCCGCAAGAGGGTATCTTTGTCTGTTGCTTCCTAGACGTAGTAAGCGATTCTGCCAATAGAGAGTAGCATCGTCTGGGCTCAAATAAAGCTCTGTATTAGGAAATCAAGAGATAGACGGATAGTTACGAATGACAATGTAGGTGATTGAAATTTCGTATGGGGATAACTTTCAGTGCGTAAAAAATTATAACCCTCGAATTGCTAGAAATATTTCCAAAAATGACCATTGTTTTAACATTAGAAATCACTATTTGAAAAGAGCGCCGCTTGCCGCATCGGTGGCTCTGGACCTTCAACAGCATGGGAGGCGGCAGGAACGCAAACTACTAGCATCGGCCGACTATATGCGGGCGTAAAGAAAAATATACGGACATCGCGGACTTGCCCGAATATATGCGGGCTTGTCAGATTTTGCACAACCTCGGTGCCCGAATATATGCGGGCTTGTCAGGGAAGTGGTTAAGCCGTGTCCAAACTCGCCAGTTAGGTACCTAAATCCGGAAATTTAGGGAGGACGCCATCTTGAAGTGTGTCCAAACTCGTTAGGCAGCATAAGGGAGCGGATTTGGGCAGCCAAATCGGTCGCCGGATTTAGGCAACAACAAGTCCTTCCTAAATCTGCCACCATTTTGAATTTCCCATAATTCCGAGTGGCAAAAGCGTGAAAAGTAGTGGAATGAGTGGAATTGCAGTAAATATGGCGGGGAGGTAATTTGTTTTGAATGGAAAGGCGTGAGTTATTATGAATATATTAAATGATTGATAAATGTTAGATTGATTTATGTTATAAATTTCATCTTCGGAAGCAACAAACAGACAGAGACCTTCATATCAAGGAGTGAGACAATATACAGGTGTCATATCGGGGAAGTATTTTGAGTGTTTACTAATCAGATTTTTTATATTGTCTTGCGCATGTTACCTATTTTTTAAATTAAAATTTCGTTTTTGGGAGTAACGAATCAATCAACCGAACAGTTAATTATAGCTAGAAAGGAGAAGGCGGATAAACTAAACATATAAACTAACGTAAAACTACCCCTACGCGTCTAAATAAAGTCTACCATATTGCAAGTTTTTAACGAAACTAAAAAGTAATTACAACACGCAAAAAACGGCAAGCTATAATAGTTCTTTCCCACAATAGTTAGTCTTCAAACCCCATTTACCTACAACAAAAGCCTTAAATTATAGTAAGCAAAAGATAGTTTTATGACTGTATACGAAGCTCCTGTACCATTGGGAAATTGTACATAGAAGTAATTAATATTATTATTTAAGATTTATTTTACATCATTTCCATTTGACATCATTTCGTGGCCTTCATATGGATGTTACTACATCCAATGAACATCCAAAGGATGCCCAATACTAAATAATTAATGGACATCATGCGGTGGCTGGATATCACCGTAAACAGACTTATTAATAATGCACGCAAAAGGAAAGAACAGTGCAGGGATAATAGAAAATTCGAATTGAAGCTATTACCTACACGATCACAAACGCAATTAACTGCTCATGAGTCTAACACGAATCTTTATCTGCCATAGCGGCGAAAGTTAATATAAGCACAATGAACATAAACTAAAAATACGTGCTTTATACTGCTAAAAGATACGGATAAATACACAATCACAAATTTACTAAACTGCTCAGTCCAACACGAATCGCTATATCTACCAAAAGGAAACATTGACACAAACCACGAACTTAAAAAGATACAACCACATTGATCAAAAGCTATAAGTACCTACGTGCTATACTGTACTTTGTAAATCACGGAATCTAACTATATAAATCTCAATGTTACGAATTAACCACATAATATTGCGAAACTACGAACATAATGAGAAAATGTATTATAATCGCAATCAAATTTCATACAGCACTAGTCATGAGGGTCACATGTTCAAAACATTATCGTATTCCGTATTTCCCTTGTCCTTCGTTTGTCTCTAGCTCAGCAGATGGCGACACTTGCTAAGGTCGTCCAAACTCAAGCTCCCTTTCTGTTAGCTGCCCAAAATGTAGGTAGCCAAATCCATGCTCCCTAATGTCTAACGAGTTTGGACACGGCTTTAGGCTCAAACTCAAAAGTAAAGCAAAAGTGGGGGGCAACCTGTTGCAAACATAAACTGTTATTGGTAACTAATGCTTATTAAAATATCCATCTTCCTTTTGTGTGAAAAATAAGGAGTTCGTACCCACACAGCACACGCAAAATTTATACCGCATAAAATAGGGGAGGTCTCACTGTTCATGATTCAGTTGGTAGCGCTTTCAGTTGCATTGTGCGGTTTTTATCTAGCGGTCATATTGCTGGTGCGTGTTTTTTCTACTGCAATAGTGCTAAAGTTCATACGGAGATTTATCCAATTTTTATCTTGTGTATAAAGTGATATTATACTAGGTAGTGTTTTTAGTGAGGATCTATATTCTCACGATTCTATTTGCACTGATATAAGTTGGGAAGTGAGTCTACCATGAATAGTGTGGACAGTTTGATGAAAGAACCATTTTATAGGAGAGCATTAGAAGAAAAAGTAAACATAAAAGCTATAGGTCGTCCCACTCCGGTCTTAAATTTAACTCAGAAGGCTTCGAGAGGGAAAAATTCAAGTTATATCAGACATTTCAACTGTAAAGTTTACGACGATAACAGTTGGATATGTGGATGTGATGTAAGAAATGCTTTGTTTTGTTTTCCTTGCGTCTTGTTTGGAAATAATGATATCTGGAGTACGAAAGGCGTGAAGGATCTGGGGCATTTAAGCGAGTATATGAAGAAGCATTCGTCGAACAGAAAACACATCAATAATGTAGTGGACCTGAGTGCTCTAGGAAATGTGAACATTGCAACACAACTTAGCCGGGCATATCACGACACTTTGCAGAGACATAATGCAGAAATAGAGAAGAATAGGTATATTTTGTCTAAAATCATTGATTGTATAAAATTTTGTGGGGCATTCGAACTAGCTTCACGCGGTCATGATGAGTCTACAGCATCTGAAAATCCAGGAGTGTTTTTGGGATTAGTTGATTTCATGAGCAGTTTAGACAGTGCCATTAAGGAACACATGGAATCCAATAAGGTTTTTAAGGGCACATCAAAAACAATCCAAAATGAATTACTAGACTGCATGCTGGAAGTCTGCCGTGAGAAGATACTGGAGGAATTACATAACACGAAATACACCGCTATCATGGCAGATGAAACTACTGACGTCTCTGAAGAGCTGCAGTTGGCCATTGTGTTTAGATACGTACTAAATGGCCAACCATTTGAAAGATTTTGGGGGTTCTTTAATCCAGATGGACAATCCGCAGATGCAATATCTGAGTGCATACTGCAGCAGGTCAATAATATTTTTCGGGTTCATCCAGAGAAAATTATCGCCCAAACTTACGATGGAGCGTCTGTGATGAGTGGTGAAAGAGGTGGAGTTCAAAGGAAAATAAAAGCTCACTATCCGCTAGCTAATTACATTCACTGCTACGCCCACCAGCTCAACCTCGTATTGGAACATGCGGCATCTCAAAATCAAGCTGCACTCGTATTTTTCTGCAGCCTATCTGCATTTCCTGCATTCTTTTCCAGATCTTCTCAACGTCTGGCAGCTTTGGAAAAAGTGGTAGCACGACGAATTCCAGGATGTTCATCAACAAGATGGAACTTCAAGTCTAGAACCATCAATGTCGTGTATGAAAACAAAGATGCTTTGTTGCAATGCTTTCTGGACCTGGAAAAATCGAAATCTGTAAGGACAGTTCAAGAAACCCGTGGACTCAGACACAATTTGGAGGACGAATAGTTCTTATTTTGGCTGTCCTTCTTTCACAGAATAATGCCTCATGTGGATATTTTGTACTCACAGCTACAAGCAAGATCGACAGATGCCATCAAAATAGGAAATGCTATTGACATTTTTACGAAGACTGTTGCTTCAGTCAGGGATTCTGTCGATGAAATAGCAAATGAAGTTTCTTCAGAAATGCACCAAAGCAAAAGACGCAGAACGGAATCCTACAGGACGGCTGATGCTAAGGATGTTTGTGATCGAATCACTGAGGAGCTAGGTCGTAGATTTGAGTCTGTTTCTTATTTAGAGGTTGCAAATTTATTAGATTCGATGAATTTTAGTGAATATTCAAAACAGTTCCCTGTAAAAGGAGTTAACACCGTGTGTGACGTATACAGACTCCCAGACAAGAATAGACTAATGACTGAGCTTAGCGTTCTGTATGAAAGGATTGATTTTAGAGAAATTGACGGTGCAGTTCCTCTTCTTCAACTGATTCTGAAGAACAATCTGCAAGATACCTTCGCCCAAATAACAGAATTGCTCAGGATTTTGATTACGATTCCAATGACGACATCAGAACCGGAAAGATGCTTTTCGAGTCTTAAAAGGATTAAAACTTTCCTTCGAAATGCTATGTGTCAGGAACGGTTGAATGCATTAGCGATGCTATCAATCGAGAAAAAACTTATCTCGGATATAAAAAACTTCAACCAAAAGGTGATCGATAAGTTTTGCAGCAAAAAAGATCGCCGCATGGACTTCGTATTCCGCCATTAGGTGAGTAAAAACCATATTGGTCTTGAATGAATAATTTCTCGTAGACAACTTCCGAAATATTTATCTGCTTCCAAATTATTTATTTATTTGTTTTGTGTTGTAAATTGCGAGGAAAACTTAAAATTATCAATATTTATTATTGCTATTGTTTTTGTTGTTGTTATCAAGTGTGCGTTGGTCATCAGGGCAATATGCAGAATTAAAGCAGCGAATTTACGGTAGCTTTTTTGTAGCACGTAGGACGATTTTTTCACGAGCCGCCACTGCTGCCAGATCGCTAGAAAACTTGAACTTTTTCTAATCCTTACTAGAACAAGGCAATCGCAATGGAGTCTATTGCAAGCAAGCAGATGGCATGCGATTTGGTTGTTTCCGCGGCAAAAGCTACCGCTAACCACTACCATTGCCAGTCATGACACCAGAAAAGGGCAAGTCTTTTGAGTCTTGCCTTGTGAACAGGGCAAGACTCAAACACTACTCATTGTCAGTGTCGTAGCTTCGGTTAGAGCCGCCCTTTGCTGTCTGTCATATTTTCCGCCTTTCCATTAGGAAAAAATATACACATCAAACTTATTTTTGACACAGTCGATCTTAGACTTTCGCGGAGTTTATTGTTAAATCTTTTAATTTTTTCGGGTTTCCTCCAGCGTCTGTTGGTTGTCTGGTGACAGATTGACTGAGGTTGCCAACCAATCTACAGAGGGACGAGAAGAATCGGAAAATTGAAGAGGTTAAACTTTTTATTAAGCGCAATTTAATAATCAAATTTAAGAAAAATGAGTTTATTTATTTCATTGATGAATTTTACCACCATAGCATAACTGTCATATTGAATAATAAATTTTCTTGATTTTTCACATAAAAATCATTAATGATACTGTCAAAATGTCTCGTTTGTCACTTCATGCACCTGAGATATTATAGAAAGATTCCTTAATCGTTATTATTTTTACTAAGGCAATTACCGGTTAAGGTGGGTTAAAATTAAAGCAAGTAAAAGTCCAGAGGATCTTTACAAACATCAATTTTATGAAACGATGAGTAGAAACGGATATCCGTACAGCGCACCTTCGCCATCTTCCCCCCGCGTCCTCATCTCGAACGCCTACAGCCTATTCTCGTCCTATTTCAGAGTCTACGTTCCCACTTTTTACTGCGCTACACCCCACATTGAACTCTTCACCAGCCTCTTCTTTTTATCCTTACTCAAAGTTGCCGTCATCAGCTCCCTCCAATTGCTAAATGCTTCTTTCCCTAATGCAGTTCTCCTCTTGATGTATTTGCTATTTTACACATTTTCTTATTAAGTAGGTATTACCATAGAATAAGTGTATGGTATTACCCAAGTAATTAAATTGCTCTAATAGCTCCAGTTTGTGCCCAACTTCTTTTATAACCAGCCTGCCTTTTTTATAGAAAATGTCATTACTTTTGCTTTCTTCTCAATCGTCATTTGTAATAAAGTGTAGTTGTTAAGTAGAAATAAATATTCACTTAGTAATTTTCCACACCATTTTTGTGTGCTCTACCGGCTTCAACGTTATTGTCAAAAGACAAAGAGCAGCCTCATAAAAATTACGTGAAAAGATTGAAACCGGTAGAGGACAATTAATTGGTGTGGAAAATTACAAAGTGAATATTTATTATACTATTGATAATTTCCAAAGTTTGCTCGTCAACGATTAATTTGATTCGTAGAAGTTAACTTTTGGTTGATAGTTTTAATTTTTTAGTTTAAAAAAGTGTTAAAACATTTTAGAACCAAAAATTCCGCCAAGGACGGACCGAGCCTTCAGCCCAACACTAGCTACGCCGTCGACTCTACGCCTTATTCAACACCCCATTTGACACTCTGCTACCGCCTCTCGCTCAGAGAAAACAATGCGCTCGCTGAGCGGGGAACAATAGGAGAAGCAACAATGGAGTACGGGCTGCGAGGGAAGCGGGCTTTTTTCCCCTTACGCTTCATTGTTTCAAGAACTTGAAACCCCTCCCCCATCATCACTCTCCCTAAACTCTCCTTACCTTTCCAACCCTGGGCAGACGCAGCGCCAGGAAATGTCAAAAACCAGACAATCGTACGTAAATGCCAAGTGTGAATTATTACTCTCAGGGCAGGAAGATGAGGAGAAGGATGTGATGGTAAAGTGAAAGCGAAAAACCAAAAGGGTAAGTTAATAATTGATATGTTTATTGGGGTCGCCTGGCGTCTGGCATTACCCTGTTGAATGTCGGCTCGAAGAATGGATAAGTGTGGTCAGATTTTTTGCCTGTGTACTAAAATGTGATTTGGCATCACCTGGCTGTGTCGCAAACTTATGGTGGAATTGCGATCACGTTTCCTGAAGTGACGGAGACAGACGATGGTGTGTTCAGTTTTCCGTCATCTTCCCGTCAAAGAGGAGTGTATTACAATTGGCGGTAGTATCAGCGTCCCGTGTTGACCGTTTTTGCAAATAGTTTTAAAAGGTTGCGAAGTTGCTGTTTATTTTTTTTAATAGTTTATGCTCAATTTATAAATTATCCGCAAAACACTGACAAATATTTCGTCTAGCAGGGTTATTATCCCCCAAAACTAGTCCTTCCGTATGTAATACACATTGTCTGCTCTTACGAGTTCTAAAAAAGCGTGATTGAAATTATTGCCCATTCGGGCATTGCTATGAAGTTTCACTCTCTCCATGCTAATCCTTGAAATCGAATTTCCACATTTTCGGCTCATTTCATTATTTAGAAAGAAGAAAACTATATGGTTGTGCACTAGTTTTATCTTATTTTTTAAAATCGGAAGTTCATGCCGAAATAGTAATGCTTGGGACATTCAGTGGCTATATTTAAAACGTAAATTAAGCTTTAAAACACTTAAGATGGGCTTATTTTGACTCTGCGCTTAAAAAGGCATTCCGCCATTTTGGCTTTGATTTTGACGTCACTAGGCAGTAAGCACAGTACTATCGCTTAAAATACACATCAAACTTCTCATTACCATACAAACGTGTATAAAATATTAAATTTTTATTACGTACGAGTTTTCCTTCATTTTTATAACCCCTGAAACGTACAATCTTACCTCTTGTTTCAGGAACCCCGTTGTTTTGTGTCGAATTTTGGACCATTATTGCAATTAGGTTATTCCCAACCACAGTTCACTTTTCTTGAAGCCATTACCTAAGAGTCCAGTGAATCTATTTGCATTTTGTACGAGTGGCAAGTCCCAGCTGCTGCTTTTACTACATAGTACTGCCTAGAGACGTCACCTAACGGTAACCCGTTTTTTTGAGCTTGTTATTTCCAGTAAGTTGCGCTATATTTTCTAGCGTACCAAATGTGCCTCAAATTTAAAATTACGGTTAATTGAGTAATAAGATGTCAAATTTCAACTCATGGTCTTAATTTACAGGAAATTATTCACTGGTTCACAAACCTATCGTACCTACTGTTTCCATACCTACAACTAGATAAGACTTTCCTCCTTTTAAATGTAGGTTATTTGTAAACAAAAACTATCAGGGGTAAAAAATAACGTATTTCGAAATGACTTCTTAAAACTGAAAATTTTGTAAGATGCTGTTAATCATAAACTTGAATCACGTCAATTTACGTGTGCCGCATTCTTATAGGGTTTCTCAATCACGTCATTTTATGGGATTCTCTGAGAGATTGTAAAACCTGACGATTCAGACAATTTTATGCCCTGTGCTTATCAACAGCGGTGAAAATCATTAACTTAACTCATGGAAGTGAGGCGATGAGTTTCACTGACAACAGTTCTGCAATGGTGATGCCAAGTTGTTGAACAATGTAGTGAATACTCTTTATATGCATTTCTCTCGCTGTTGCAACGCATATGATGGGTGTTGAAGGAAGAATCTGAGTTATACATGTATGAAGTTCATTGGGGATTTGAATTTAATCCTTCGGTTCTCGCATAACTTTTTGAAATCACCGTTCTCACGTGTCGTCTATTAGACTCTGGTTATAAATAATTAAATGAAAAACTGGATAATGATATCGGAATGAAAAAAAAACTGTAAATTTCACATGAGTAAGTTTAATACGATCAGTTTCATCGCTTGAGCGACATCTTCAGGTACAAATACGATGTGATTTTCCTTTCCCATTCCCCATTACTCAACCTCTCGCCCACACCCGTCATTACTGACCACACTCCAAACCCTCACCCCACCCTCCCACCTAACGTCTTAGTGTGACACACCGCACCCTTTTCCTAGCCTTTCTCTTCCCGGGTTTCCCCTTCCCCCCCACCTCCCTTCGTTCCCACTAAACTACCCACTTCCCCCTCTACCTCACTCATCCCCTTGTCCAGCCTTCCGCCCACAATTGTTTCTAGTGTATTTAAAGATGTGATTTCCTTGTATTTGTACCTGAAGATGTCGCTCAAGCGATGAAACTGGTCGTATTAAACTTACTCATGTGAAATTTACAAAGTTTTTTCTCATTCCGATATGAAGCAATTTCACAAAGTTACGCCTCAAACCATTCAATTTGGATAATGATATAAAAGGCAAAATTTGAAAAATAATTTTTTTCATTATCTTACAATAAATGCCTAATTTCATAATATATGAAATTTAAACCTCCTATCGTGTATGTAAACAAAAATGTTATTATTTTATATTTTACATAAATTGTGATATTATTAGTGTTGAAAACATAGTTATCATGTTTATCAAAACAAGATATACATAATCAGTTTGCATGCTCTAAAATATATACTTTTTGCAGTAACTGCAATAATGTGTTATGCATAAACGTATTATTAGTGAAATAAGTAGTTTAATTAAAAAAAACACAAGTGCTCACGTGGCATTTATCAGAAATATGATTACGTTACTTTTGAATCCCATTCCAATAACATGGAAAACTTAGACGAGTGTTTGAAATGGGACTGCAGATGGATGTAAGGGGGATTTGAACCCAAAAATGAATTAATAAATGACAAAACAAAACTGGCGGGCGTCCACCAGACGTGATTACAATAGCCGGACGTCGACAGCACCGCCAATGGACGACGAACGAGCATAGTTCAAAGACTAACTTCTCCAGCCACGGTACGCCAACGGTAGCCAATCAGCGGAGAGCTTTTTTTGTTTGCAATATTTGCAAAATTTTATTTCCAGACTGTTCATTTTACTATTTGACTTTAAACTAGCCTTATTGAAACAATATCTGCCGGTACTTTTTTTTGCGGATTATGCATCTTATCATAAAATATGAAAGTAAACAGATATCAACCGTTTAGAACGCTTGCAAACACGGACAACAGTTGACGCTGATACTCCGTCAATCGTTAAACACTCTTCCTTTGACGGGAAGACATAGTAAAACTGGACGCCACCGTCCATTTCCGTCACGTCAGGAAACGTCGATTGTAATCCCGCCCTTATGCATTTTTGTCGAAAGGGCATGTGGCCGCTTTTACATAAATCCCGTAGCTATGGCAACGTAAAAATTTTCTGCGACGCATTTTGCAGTTGCCGTGATTACTCCGAATAACGGCGTCTTATTCGCATCGGTGTTGCCAACTCTTTATCAGATTCAGTAGCCAACTTCAGTTGAAAAGCCGTTAATTTATTGCTAGATGAAAAGCAATAGAAGTTCCAAGGTAGTTTCGTCGTTAGATTGGAAAGCTATAAATACATATTTGACGCATAAATAATTAACTTCATCTTGAATTCACCAGCAGTGAGCCTTAGACAGTGTTCCAAAAGGTTTTCCCCCGTAGTGTATGCCATGTATGTACATACCTATTTACCACATTCAGTACGAGCCTGGACCATACTTGCGAAGTTGAACCGACAAGTAGCGCTTTCACGTACATATGGTCGAAAAATACGTCGAAAAAATGTCTGACTGCAGCCGTCACCTTGGCATACCTCGTGAAAACGTTGAGAAATGAAACTTTACTAGCCCAAGGAAAGTTAATTCGGTCATACAGCAAACATCGTAACAGTTCATAAACTTAATACTGGCAGAGTAATTAACATATGTATTCAAATTTGTCATTATATACTCTCTTATCCAATATGCTCTTAATGGGCATGTCCCTATAGTAGGTAAGTCTTTTCTCATACTAGCCTGTACCAGTCGGTTGTGAAGTTGTTCCGAAGGTTGCATTGTGATGTAATTTCCTGAAATTGTGGTAAATTTAATTCCGCTAATTTGCCTTCATGAGGATTGGAACACTGCATTATGAAAGCGTAGGTACTATAGTTTTTTTTTCGAAATTCTTGAAATGTATACCATTGTTACCTATTAGCATTATATTGATTATTGGACATGTTTTTTCAATGCTTTTTTGTTTCATTTTCAACAAACATAAAGTAACACACATTGACAGGTATTTTGACGAATTCTTGAGAAAAATTGGGATTTTTGGAAAGTCCAAAGTTAAAAAAACTCAACTAAAATGTTTAAAAAGGGGGATTTCCCCTCCCACTTCCTCTCGCTGTCGCACAAAGATGCGGACGGAAATGGGGGATCCCTTCGTTGAGTCATGATAGCCAGACCCCAACAAATTAATAAAAAATCGATATAGTGTTAAAAATAACGAAATTATTGTCCAATCAGTTTTTAAACGATAAAAAGGCGAATAGTCTCCAGTTTTGTCGTCTAATGAACATTTTTCCCGAAAAGTAGTTGAATTTGACGTCAGGTGCTAAATATATATTTTGCCGCCAAATACAAAATTCGTTAGGTCTAGCGACAAAATCGCTTGCATGGTAACACTGATTCAGATGCCATATTTGATCCAAGCCACCATTAGCAAGAGTAACAGCAATGAAAGATTTGTCGCTAGGCGCTAACATTTATCAATTGATTGATTGTAACCAACCATTGTAATTGTAATTTTGATTTATCAATATTTATTTATTGGAATTGGAATGGAATTGAATGGAATCAAAATGGAATTTTACAAAGTAACGCCTGAGAGTATCGAGTTCGCTAACATTTATATTTTTCCGCAAAATACTGGTAAAAGTCGATAGAGAAATAACCTCTGTAGGCACACGAAGCCAGGCGGTGGCGTTTAAGGCCTGTACACACGGCGACATTTCCGGCGTCATAGCTGCCGCGGTGAGTGGCTAAGTGTAACCTTGACAACAACATTTTTCGGGTTGCGTCCGGGTATGTTGTTTGGAATCACAACAGTTTCGCCAGCTATCCTTCTGGAGCCCTCGGGTGAAAGAAACCTTCTACTGAGGACTATGTGTAACCTTCCGAGGACAAGTGTAACCTACTACGAGTGAACTACCAAAACGCATACCATCTGCTGGCTTGCCACTGAATCGCCTGCAATTGCCTTGCTCTGTTGAGGATTAGAACACGTTCAATTTTTCTAGCGATCTGGCAGTGAAGTCGTGCGAATTTTCGCCTTCATTTGTCTGTGAACAGAGAAATAAAATTGTTAGGAATTGGAAGAATATGACAAGCAAGTGTTGAATATTGATCCAATCACTCAGGGAGTACTAATATATTTTTTTACATGTGTGTTATTATACATTTACTAACAGACCTGCTGCCTGCTTTGCAAAGATTAACTCGCTCTGAAAAAGTGAACCCGGGAGTCCCAAAAAACTGCAAAAACTTTTAATTTTTAGTCATCGTGGGCAGGCATGGTTTCATCAAAGCTGGAGTTTATAGAAAAACAGTAAGGCATTTTTTGCACATTGCATTGTCTTAGGTGCCCATCTGGCAATTTTACTCCCCCAAAATAGTAAGCATGGGAGCAATATTTGACATACAATAACAAATACTGGTAATTAATTATTTCCAAGGTCAGTTTCTCGCACATTCATATAGTATTCGTAATGGTATAAGTAATACTTCTAAACTTTCGACGTGAAGTTAGTACCAATATTGAGAGCGTCACACGCAAATGTATTGAAGCGTTTACGAAATAGGTATTTATCCAGACACTTAAATGCATAGAAAACTCTTGAGGTTCATTTCACTTACGCTAGCTAATGGTATATCTTATGCAATAAAACCAAATCAAGAAAACGGCAATATCAAAACACTTAATTGATTATATTTTCGTTGAGTTTACAGAAATTTGACAAGAACCTTATTGTTTTGGAGTGGCATACATTTAAATATTCACCCAGATAATTTCTAAATATCTTCACTAAATAACTTCGATTGGCACACTTAACTGTACCTTTAATTTTCAACTCGACTAATTGCCGAATTTCGCCTTCTTTCGCGTAAAAGTAGCTATATATCAAGGATAATAAAAGAAATGAAAATAAAGTAATACAGATATCGTAGTGCAGATAAATTAACAACGTTTATATGCCCATACGGTTTGTAACTGATTGTAATTTAATTAGTAGGTACTGTTTGTTTACTTCACCGTTGATAACCTAAATAAATTTATCGTTCTTTATCAGTTTTTACGGATTATGAGCAAAATTGCTAACCATTTAATTCTTCATATAATACATGCATTTCATATGCTAACCTATTTAAGTAAACCCGGGAGTCCCGAGAAAGGTAGACTCGCTCTGAAGAAGTGAACCCGGGAGTCCCGAAAAACTTGAGTCCCCGGAATCAAACTAAATTTATACTCTCAAAAGCCACGGTTTTTTGCATTTTTCTTTGCACCACCGACTGCTAAAAATCCAAAACTATTACATAATCATACAGACAGAAAATCCTCATTTTATGCTCCAAACCTCATTTCCCCAGCTCAAAACTTGAGAGAGAAATAATCAAAATGAATACAGAATGACTGACTGACTGACACGCTACAAAATTTATACATTTAAAAGGAGCATAAACGATATTACTTATAAGGAGTCGGCTGCAAGTGCGCACAAGTTTGAAATTCCACAGAGAAAAAAAAACCATTTTGACATCATAAGTCCAAAAGTCCTGAGCAACTTGTTCCTTTAAAGCTCTGAAAAATCCACAGGAGAGGATGGAATTTCGCACTTTTGTGTACTTGCGGGTGAGCCCGTAGACGTTATTCCGTGAATGCCCCGGTATCCTCAAAATTCTTCAAAAGAAGCGAAAAATTCATTGTGTTCCATGTTTGGCTTTAACATCGTGGACGGTGGCGCTAAGCGCACGATCTGCACTGCAAATGTGACATCATATGCTCGGCTGTATCAAACAACTTCTTCCTTGAACCCATTCACTGTATCTTGTAAAATGTGAACTGATGCGAGTTACTGCTTTTTTTCGTTACAGTTATATACATGGATGCATTTTAGTAGCAAAACAATATTTTAAAAATTATTTATTTTTAATTGATTCATTTAAATAATTTAAAACCTAGTCCGCCAAACGGCGGTCCTCCGCCACTGGTTAAACTAAGTGGTAGGGACAGGGAATGCGACCCATAATCACGGTTCAATATATTTTCATAAATAATTCTCTTGTCAGTGTTTCGCATTCCTGAGCATTTATAAGAGAAATAACTTTGAAAGGAAGTTTCCCGAATACGAGAATTTGATAATTTTGTAGGCTTAATGATTAATTATTTTCCGTAGAAGTATGACACGGCTGAAAAAACTAGTTTTACTATATGTTTTTTTACGTGATGCATTCGAAAGAAGCATATTACTTTTAGGTTGAACGTGAAATGAAATGTATCTTGGATTATTTTCCACAGTGGATGTTTATCAGTTGAAGGAAACTGTGTCACATAAGAAGGAACGCATGGTCTTTACTCATGCAAAACCAATGCATCGGCAATAAAATTTAGTCGCCTCCTGCATATTCAGGAACGTAATCCCAACGCTTGGTGAGAGTCTACTGTAAAGTTTTGCTGTCAAAAACCTAATGGTAAGAAGGATTCCTCGCTAGTTTAACTAGCTACTCGGCACGATGTTGAAGGATCCGTGTTCGAGTCCTGCTCAAGTTGAATGGTTTATTCCTCTGTGGAATTTCGCACTAATTAACTCTAGTCAATAAAATAATGCACAGTTTTATTATTATCTTACAAATTTAGTACATAATCTGAACGTCACCCATTTCATATGCTTCCTCCCTGGGGCTTCGTGTGAACGCAGCGGTGAAGTACCTATTGCTCGCCATCATCGGTTGCCGCCAATCCATCTGACTTGGCCGGGTATAGGACTGCAGGCCAATTCTGACAGAGTAAATGTACCCGTGTGTACAGGGTAAATCCCTGAGTCTATATGAGTCGGTAAGTAATGCGTTTGAGATCCATTGAGGACACGTTTGAAGCTTTCCAATATCTTCCACTCATCCGCAGCTGTTCCACAACTCTTTTGAGACCCCCTGCGCGAAATCGCTTCAAAGCCGGCGTGAATAAGGCCCCCACGCATTTTTATAGCAGCTTCTTTGTGGCATCTGTTTCAATTTTCTCGGGAGATGAAAGGGACCGAGAATGATGAGAGCACCGAATGAGTACCGATTCAAGGAGCGTCGCTAAAGAGTTTCAAAAACGAAATTTTTTTCGCCTTTTTAGAACGCCAAATCTCCATTGTCTGGCCACCTGATGGCCAATCTGGGAGCCAGGAAGGACGCGACAATGAAATGCCTCGACAATGACGAAAGTATGACGTCAATAACCTCGACAAATCCCTGTTTCGGTATTCAAAATGAGGCATTTTCAACGCTGTGACGTCAAAGGCTCTAGCTGAATCAGGCGCGCACTTGCTTATGTCACGTGTTTTTGGAGAATATAAATTGGCTTGCCAGCGTTATCGCAGGAAATATGAGGCTCAAAAAGACCTCTCCCTAGTTTTTGGAATGTATTAACTTGAACCAACTCTTTGAAAAATTCGAATAAAACGCAATAGTAAGGACACGTTTGCAAAATAAAAAAACAGCAAGTTTTACTGGTAACATTGGAAATAAAATAATAATACACTCTAGGATTTTGTTTTATCTACCAAAATCCGAAAAATATCATTAAATTTAGTTAGATACGTTTCGAGGAATAGTAAAAACGTAGATAAAATACTCTTTTTGGTGTTTGCGGCCGTAAGTGGCCATGATGGAACCAAAAATTTGGGGAACAGTATTTTTGTGATACATACCAAGAGTAACAACAATGCCCTCGGCTCAAAAGCGCCGCGCCGAGGGTATATTTGCCTACTTGATTCGATCACTATCGCGTCCTACTTGAATGACATCTCCTGACACGTAGCCGTTTATAGTGTTTGGGAAACTTAGGGGCAGTCGCCTGCGTGGAGCTTGATGTCAAGGAGGGGAAGGCTGGTGTAGAAGGGGAAATCTAAGAAGCGGGGTTGTAGGGAAAGGGGGGGGGAGGACAGCACAGGGTAGGTAGCGCCCGTAGCCTCCGTTATTCACAGGCCTGAATCATATACCTTGAATATAGGCTTATAAAAAAACGAAAGAGAAGAAGAAAAAGAATTTCGATCGTCATCTGTTTCGTAACAATAGTAATCCTAAAATTTTCAATTATCATACCGTAAATAAGCAAAAAAAGTGTGTACCTGATAGCTGCAGAAATTCTTAAACCGCTTGAATGCGCTGTTATAGCAGTATAAGGGTACGGAAGCTGATGACGGCTATTCCTGGTGAAATTTGTTTGCGACTTATATGGATCACAAGCCGCTAAAATAAGTGACACCCTGCTTATCCTGAACGTGGTAGCCAGTTGTGTTGTGGAGGGAATTACTTAAACAGGTATATAACTAATTAACATATATTTAGCAATTGATTCGTAGGTACCTGCTTTCAACCAAGGACTTTACCTACTCTTAAACTCGTAGGTAACAAGAAAATGAGATGCTGATGTCTATATCATCTATTTTTATACTTTGCGTAAACTTGCCTTTCTATTACATCCAAAAGTGATGGACATACAGTTAATAATTAACAAATGTTTCCCTAACAATTGCCGAAATTTTCTCGGTAAAGTAGTTCTAATGCGTTCTCAAATGCATATCTTTTGTTAGTAAAATAAAAAAAGCGGCATATGGCCCTAAATAGTTGCCTATCGTTTTGGAACCTCGCCATAAGATCACAGCAAGCTCATTTCTCGCGCTTTCCGTAGGACTACAAAATAGAAGTGTTACGACCTGTAAGTCACGTAGGCTACGGCAACGCCGCTGTTAACTTGATAGGGTGGGAAAGTGTCAGCAGCGACACGACACCAAATTGTCACGACCGTGTTTACGATCCAAACGAAGCTTATTTAAAATACGCTGGTATTGGTCGTAACCCATCGAAAAAGCTAATGTTAACAATCTATATCTAATATATAAAAAATAATGTTTGTCTGTCTGTATGTCTCTTATACAAATCTACACTTTTACTCCGATCAAGCTGAAATGTTGTAAACTAATAGTTCAAGACAGGAGGAAAATTATAGGCTATTTTAAAAAGATCTGAGGGCCCCAAAAGGTCCCAAAAAGGTGCCCATTGGTGGTCTACGCTACACCTTGGGTTTTGTGCAATGATTTCATTTTTTGCCTTTTAAAATTACTTCCGCTCAAGATAGGGGGTTGGAATTTTTTTTTACCAAATGGACGAAAAAATGAAGTTCTTTCAATCAATTATCTTTTCCTATTCGTATTTGTCTGAAAATCGCGTTATTAGCTGCAAAAACTCTCTTAAATCAACAATAGCATATTTCCTTGACAACCAGATTTTGGTCTTTGACTCATTTAACATTCATTTTGCTTAGTTAAGCTGATTAGGAATGCTAAGCATTGGGTTTTGTGAAGTGGTTTATTTTTTGGCTTTTCAAAACTACTTTTATTCAAGATATAGAGTTAGTATTTATTTTATCAGATACCCGAATACAAGATAATGATGGAAGTGTGATCCCGAGCATCGCCGGCTAATTCGGTTAATTATAAGAGTATTTGAGGGCATTTTAGTTGAGGTGAACAACAGACTGAGCATTTTAAAGTTGACAATGAAGTTTTGTGGCCTTGGGAACCATGTTAGTGAAACGCGGAGTCTGGAAACTTCACAGAGTACGTATAGAGTGGCCAAAAGCGATAATGGCTGCTCTAATGTGACATAATTTGGGCGATCCGCCATGTTCTTAGCTAATTTCGTCTCGGCCAATCGATAGTTAAGTAGTGGCGAACACTGAGGGAAAACGGCCTTTTAAAGGAAAAAAAATAAAAAAAATTACAAGTAATGTTTATTACTTTAATAGAAATAATCTTTACATTAACATTGAACAATTATGGAGTAACTTTAATTAGCCTTGAAGGATGGAATGTGCTAAGGCTACCATTAAATGGTCGTTGGTAGTGCTTTATTGCTGATATACATATCTACAGTAAATGTGAAAGAATGTTTGTCTGTTTGTTACTTTAAGTTATCAGTACCTACGTATAAAAATTAAAAAGTTACGTTATACACCATTTTAATATGATATCTTTTAGACTTTCGTTAGACTAGGAAGCCAAGACTACATTTTTTATATTGTAATCATAGATTTTGATATAACAGAAGGATCTGGCAATAAATTGTACTCCTTAGGTCCCAATTACAGAAAACATCGTTTTAATAACTCAAGGCTTGGTTTTGGCAAGGGTATACACGTTTTATGTAGGTTGAAGGGAGGTGGATAATACAGTAATTAACCTGCATTTAAGCTTATATAAAAACGTCGTAAAGAGATTACACGGTAGTAATGTCCTACGTGAGCATCATGTCTCATTTTGATGTATTTGTGCCTTATCCTAAAATTTATGGACTCCAACACAAGTTCAAGGAAACAAGCGATAGGTACGCTTGGTTTTTGTATGAATATTTTGGTATGAACTAATGAAATTGTTTTGCAATATTTCCCTCATATTTTCAGCACGCGAAAAAGACGTAAGCAATAAAAGTATGCGCCACCTTTAAAAATTGCATGGGGTAGCAGATTTTCTAATATTTTCATAAAATCGGAAAATTCTTCCATTTCATGCCCAAAAATCACTGGTTATAGTTAGGTATGAATGAACTATGTGCTTACTGAGTTTTCCTCATGCACCACTTACACGCGTACAAGTCAAGGTTCACTGAGAAAACGGCAATGATTTTATATGCTCTGCGCCTAAAGAGCTAGCTAACAAATGGTGGATGGGTGCAACAATCATTGCGTAAAATAGTATATGCAGCAACCAATTTGGCCACTCTGTGCTATACTCTATGGCGATACCTTATTTCTCCGTGTGGAGCCAGTCCGTAAGCAGTGATCTCTTCCAAAGAAAAGGGCCTTCTACTCAACTGCCACAATGTATTAATTTATACTTTCCTACTACCTGTTCCCTACACCTACCCAGTCCTTCACGAAGTAAACTCATATTTTTCTTCCCAAATCGATTTGTCCCATTTCAATTTTACGGTCTACTGTGCAGTGTGCAACCTCGATTTATCGGCCGAAGCAACCTCTTCATCCTCCAAACGCAACCTATCCCTTTAAGTGTGGGTTTACACTGGCGATTTTATTGTGCAAGTTACTTCCAGTAAGCGAATTTCGACGTAAATCGCTGGCGTTAATTGCTCTGTAAGTCAGCTTGCAGAACTTTTCAAAGTTTCGGCTAGTCCCGTGTGGACTAGCCGAAATTTTGAAAAATTGAAATTTTGAAAAAAAATTTTTTTATTGCTGCCAGTGTAAACAGCAACCATTCTGGCTCTGCACTAACTTGTGAAAAATATTCCGTCAGAGTGAACTCCCGCAAGCTCTTGCAGAAGCAGCTTGAAAAAGTAACTTGCCAGTGTGAACACACCTTAACACTGGAGTTCTCAAATAGTAGTGAATCCCCCCCCCCCCCCTTGTGGGAAATTTTGGGGTGTTAAGGAATTATTGGGACCTTTATTCAGCAAAATGTGGTGTTCAGTAGAGTATGTAAAGTGTGTTGGATTCTTGTGTTTTACACCGTGTCATGTCCTCCATCTCTGCAGACGCACATAGGGGAAAAATCCGGAAAAGATGGCCAAAACTGGAAAATTATTTTTTATTTACCTTATTTTTTATGATACGTTGGGTAGACTAATGTTCAAGCTGAAATAAAATGCATTTGATTGGAAGGCAAGTATGCACCAGCTCGCACAATGCAGTTCCAAAGGGAAAGTGCCGCCGGACGCACCGCAGAAGTAAAAGGCCAAATTCAAATTAGCACTGTAGGTAACTTAGTAACTGTACCGGCTGTCGGCGAAGAAAGTACGAGACCCTGAGTTTGAGACTCATATTCATAGAAGACGTTGGCCGATGTTTATAAAACAGACATTGCAAATCAATTTAGTCATACATTGAATGACGTCATAAATGTATGGAAAGTCCACAGGGTGGTCACCTCACAGGAAACAGTATATAAGTCGGTCAATTTCCCAGGAAATTCATCATAAGCTATGAAGATGATGAGCTAGTCGCGTATTAAACATCGCGTCGGCGGATATGAAGGATTTGGCCAGGTGTGCAACCCAATGAGAAATTAAGTTCAACATTCTCCGGGGGAGAATGTAACGTTCTAGTTTATGTTAATGTATTTTGTGGCATTCAATTACGTCAATATATATTGCAACAGATTAAAATATATTATTGTATATGGGTATTATTTTAATTTATGGAATAAAATTACTATTTAATTATTCATATTGAGAAGGGGAAATAACATTCTAAACTAAGGTGGAAGAAGGGAAATGAACAAAAAAAGGTTGAGAACCTCTGTTTTAATCCTACTAACTCACTTCACGTGTATCCATCAAATCCCTATTTTAATTATTTCCCTTCCATTTTTGAGTACCCATTTACCTTCTTACCCCCTCTCATTACCATATCTCGGTCCCATGAGTCTGGTAAAAATAAAACAGTTTGTACCTGCTTATTTCATACCGTGTTCATTGTCTCGTCTTTCCCCTCGCCGATAAATATTTTACGAAACCATTGTGAGGTACATTTTTATTTTTTATAGCAAACGTAACCCACCCACCTGTTCGCGTAGCGTCCCAAATATTAAAGAGGAGAGCGAAAAAAAATCGATTGTTACGAGAAAATGTTTTGAAAAGCTGACGCCAAAGTTGCTTTTCACGAAAATTCGCGTAAAAGAATGAAAAAATATGCATGTGATTTACATAAATGGAAAGATGAGCGAGAAAGCGGTATTGTCTGCCCACATTTGGTGCTGGAGGCGGATGCTGAGGATCAAATGTGTGAACAGGATCAGAAACGTGGAGGAGTGCAGAAGAATTGGAGAGAAAATTACCACATGGTACGCTTTCAGTAAGACAAAGGTCCCGATGGATAGGCCATACTATGAGACACAAAGAATTTGTAAAGTATAAACCCTTGAGGAAGGCCGCGGGACAATTACATGAGCCAGGTAAAACGAGACATGAAACAGAAGAGGTAAAGGGAAATTTAGGAGTTAGCAAGGGATAGGACAAAATGGAAGGCTACTGTCCACGAATCTTAGAATTGATTGTAGAACCCCTTTTTCCAACTCATGGCGGCTGATCTTGAATTCGCTGGTGTACCTTTCACTTTACCAGCTAATAACAGAAGAGTGGCATGGAATACAGTGGATATGGGACACAGTCTCTCTCCGACTGCCGTGTGAGATTAACTTCTATCTCGTATCGTCCGTATTGCCAAATTCACTGCGTGCGCGTTAGTTTTCGTTGGTTAATGCCAAAAATCAGTGGCTAACACGACTCTTCGCCGCCCATCGTGCATTTTTTCGCAAGAAAAGACATTGCTGTTTGGCCGCCGGGAACTAGAAACTGAGGTGGAAAGGGAAACGCCTTTCATTGGATCCTTCCTCTGTGACGTCTAATTCGCCATGACTTGGGAAAAAGGGTATATCGACATTGATTATTATCACATGCATATGAAGGCGAATCGTTATTGGTCTTGACTATCCGCTTCTGCCAAAGGGTGCGCGAAAAATCGCCCAAGCGATATTCCGTCAAATGCTCGACTATATTTTTTATCAGCCTTCAACGAATTCCAGTGATAGGTATTCTTCTATTCCGTCACCGTCTACCGTTTTCCTTTAATCCCCCCCTCTCCTGCCCGGGGCTAAAACTTCCGTTCGAAGGCGTCCATTCGTGAACTTGATGAACAACGAAACTAATTGTGTGTGGTCACAATCTTTTTGCCAAAAGTGTTTCTAGTATAACTCCCGCGCGCGCCATTTGACTTTCAAATGCACTCCTTCGTTACGCTTTCGGGGGCTTGAAAACAATGTTTCGGACGCGTTTGTCGCCCGCCATTTTCGTCGACGCTCTCGTTACTGTGGCCTCGCGACCCAGCTGTGGAAGGTCATTCATAAACAGTTGGTGGGGTATATTTTTTTTCCACCTGATCTTGCAGAATGCTGAGTTATAAAGTCACCGATAGCATCCCATGCTGAACTTAAGAAAAAAATATTTCAGTATTAGACAAAATTACTCAGCACGGAAGGAACTACAGGGGTAGATAGAGAATCATTTAAATTTCGAATTTCAGCCCTCTTAACTGCCGAGGACCGAAGAATGAATTTTTGAATCGGTGAAGCAATCATTGTAATTTCGAATTTACATTTCGAATTAATTTAGTGGTCCGAAGGAAGTCCTTGACAGAAGATGTATACGACTTGGCGTAACTATGGATGAGTCAAATATTCAAGCATATTTTTAGAAAAACTGAAAAGCATAAATAGGTAATGTAGTATCTAAAATTCAAATCAAACAGCGCATAAAATATAACATATTCAGTCATTAAAGTTGGAAAAAGCTATGCAAGTCACGTTGATGAAAAATCTGACATTAATTTTTCTTTAAAAAAAGAGATATCACCAGTTGTCTAAATTTATAAATCTTACCTTCAAAAGCTGAAGATACACATTTTTAACTTGGAATTAAGTCAGTGCATTTAAACGTTGATATGCTGGTTACATTCGACAAATACCTTTATGGTACTTCCATGGTTAAGATGAATATAAAGATAAGTTATAAAAGGTTAATGAATGCTTGATTAAATATTAAAACAAGAACACTGCTAGCTCCACGTTTTCAATGAAAAGCTACGCTGCCCTTCCGTCGGTCGCTCTTAATCGGCTCAGTTTTACAGCTGTTGTCACAGTTGTTGAACACATGGTAAATCTATATATTTTCCATCGTTAAGTTCTGCCCTACGGTATTGCGGTGCTGTTACAAATAAATCTTATGCATTGAGCATAAGATTTATTTGTAACAGTACCCAAATCTAACGAGCCACATTGTATAAGAGGTAGAGGAGGGCAAGAGTACGCGGATGGGTAAGAGTACGCAGTGGTTTAATTCAACTGTTGGTAGCACTGATAAGGATTTGGCGGTGCAGCGTGGTAAGAAGTTGCTAACTGAGTACTGTTTACTAGTGAGTTAGAAGGCCCGTGAATTTCGCCGTGAATGAGAGGTAAAATCCTGTTTTGGATACTTTCACAGTAAATTTTATCACTCATATATTTAAGAGTGTTAGGTTGGCGAGTTTAAATGGAGTAATTATTTTTATACGATAACAGTTGTGTGTTATGTAGTCCACTCTTCTGTGTCCAAATCCACTAAAATTCACGGAGCTAGAAGCTTCGTGAATTTTAAGGAGAACTGTGTAAATTGTTCATTCAGACCTGAGTATACGCAATAATATTTGGGTAATAGAAGGAGGCAATTCCGATTTCAAGAAATTACTGGAAATTCCGACTACAAGAAATTACAAGATTGATTAGTGCCTTTAATTTATCGCTATTCAGTTCCCTGGAGAATGCTCGTTTATGGTAACAGTTTTTTTTCGTAAAAACAGTATAAAAGTTGGGGAGAGGATTACTATTTTCCCCTTTTTTACCCATTCTAGCCTGTAACACATAATTGTGTATTTAAACAGTAAAATTAGTTACTAAAACTCATTGCCACTTTACAGCGAGTATAGATCAAAACAAACGTAATCCGAGATATCTCCATTCATGATTGGAGAATTTCGAATCAAGATGGAGAATTTCGAATTTTGAAGAACATTATTTTTTTTAATTCATGACATTGCCGATTAAAAAAAATCCGCCCGGAGGTTTTTTTTACATATCGAATCCGAGATGCAATACATTGCGTTGTGCATAGTTTGGAGAAAACTTAGTAACTTTAAAGAAAGACGAACTTTTGTTAACGCCCCATTTTGTTAAAGCACGAAACATTTCTGAAAAAAAACTCAATTGAGAACTATGACTGAGTTATAGGCTTTGAGGAATAAATGTATCCGGTTTAAATTAGCAATATGTTGCAGAAACATAATCAAGAAAAATCCAATTTTTTTCTCAAATCTACGTCATTATCACGGAAAAAGTCTCTAAACTGTCCAAATATGCAAAGAAAACGCCTTGAGTATTAGAAGGAGGATAGCAAAAGCGCGCATAATTTTTTTTTATTTTCGTCCGTAGGCTCCAATTAATCCAATTCATGGATATTTGCAAAGCCATCTTAAAGAATTGCTCAGCAAATATACCTAAAGCCTCAAGACTTTATTTTCACTCTCTTATACCTAATAATATTGGAAGGCGTTGAAATAAAATTGTTATTCCATGTTTCCAGCCTAAATGGACTCACTGTCCGAGGTTGAAATTCAAGGGGACATCGCAGCAATTCCCTCAAAATTGACGATATATTAAACGTTTAGACATGCTCTTCATTACGTCTGAATGGGTGAGAAAAGAGATATGAAGTTTTTTATTTTAAGGGATTGCAGTTGATATATCGTAAATTTTTTATCGTGTTTCTCATGTGTTTTAATATCTTTCGTCATTGAGGAAAGCAGGGTTTGAATGAATGCATGCATTAATTGACAAAAAATACCATGCAAATAGAATCGATAATGCTTCGTGTACCGACCAAGTTGAAAAAAAAATCGTTTTTTTCCGAGGTTTTTTCCAGAAAATTAAGAACAAGCGAGGCTTGGTGGTAATCTAGCGGCCAGATCTACTACTATCAGATGTCCTCGGTTCTAACCCGGGTGAGATCCCCGAGCAAATCCAGCTATAGCTGTGGTTTTGTGGGTGCCAGACCCATTCTCAGGAAACTAAAGGTAGTGCTGAAAAAGGAACTCCCAATTCATTTCGATCCAACAAATTTTTATTTTCCATAATAGTTTCTTGGGACACAATGAAGACAGTAATAGAAAATTTCCGCTAGTAAATAGATTTATTTCGTCCTAGGTTTCGATGCATTACATCATCATCAGGTGATATTATGCAGTAACTGATGATGATGTAGAGTCTTGAAGCCTAGGTCGAAATTTATATATTTAATAGTGGTAATTTCTGTCTTCTTTATGTTGAAATTCCAACGCATCACACTTGATATTACTCTTTTTGCTCGTTCGATCTATGATACGGCATATCTTATACACGGATTGGCAGATATTTTTCAATAGGCAATTATATATACATACAAATTCCATTATGATATTCTGCTTTAGGAATGCACTCCTCTTAGAGGTCTGACTATTTACGTCAGAGTTTATTGTACTTATTCAGCTGTTGCTTGTGTTTGTCATATATATCCCCAACCATTTTCCTTCGGGATGGCTAAATGGCCTGGTATTTGTCGAAGTCATGGGGGAAGGCGGCAAATCCTGACGCAGGCTGCCTTGTAATGGTGACTATGGCTGGATCTTGTACGACGTTTTCGGTGGAGTATTGCCTTCCTTGGCGTCTTGTCGTGTGCCGCGGTGCGTTGCTGAAGCCTTCTCTGTTGTGTCTTTGCGTCGTGTCGTGGCGTATCGGAACTAGTGGGTGTTTTGCTTTCTCTTTGGATTGGCCGGTCCAGGTCTCCACCCTGTGGCAAACCAACGAGATAAAAGTTCAGGACATCAACACGTTGTAAATTCATAGAGATGGCATAATTTTGTTTGCAGATATTAAAAATTTTCTAACCAATTACAAAATGAAAACAAACTTAGAAAACTTGTTATTTTATATCATGAAAGATTTTGAGCGAAAATATATTGCGAAAGTTTGTATTATTTGCTTCTACTTGTATTATAAATATCCTCAAATCATAAACCAATCATATTTCTCTTAAGATTGCATCTTTTTTGTGCAATTCATGATCATTCAGTGAATGAACGTATAACCAATTACTGCAGACATGGCATATCATTCATATTATACTCATCCATTAGGATGTCAGTTTTTCCTGTGGCAAAATGTACCGCTGATGGAATGAGTTCACAATCGGAAACCGAAGATGAGTGAATATTTTACCGAAAAGTCGGAGAATTTCGAATTTTGAAGAACATTATTTTTTTTAATTTATGACATTGCCGATTAAAAAAAAATCTGCCGGAGGTTTTTTTTTGTAAAGCAAAATTCCACTGTTTCAGGACGTATGGTCACATTACCCTGTTGTATAAATTTCATGCTCGCTTATTAGGCCAGTGAGCTCTACCCTCGCCGATAAAACGATCCACAGGTCTAAAACTGTTTCAATAAGAAAAATTTCAACGAAAATGTAAAAAAAAACTAAATTGATCATTCATGACTCACAATCAATAGTAGGTATCTTGTAAGAGTAAATTTAGCATCGAATGCGATCAATAACAAAAAAATACTTGTCTCCTTTTTATTTTTTTACTTTTAACTGTTGATGTATTATTACTTGAACACTTGAGTTTTTACATAAACCGCACAGTGAAAATGTAGACGATCTAGTTATAATGTTCATTAATTGTAGATGATGGTACTTATGCATTCAATCCCAGGTTATTTCTTTTATCCGCGCGATATTCGTTTTGATGGTGAAAAGTGTGATGAATACATATAACATGCGCTATGATTTTTTATGATTTGCACCGTCGGTCGCGAGTTTCCATATTCACGCGTCAAAACAAAGGACGAATGAAACTCGTCGCTGTGGTTATTTTTTTCCACTTGAGTGTACATTGCCAAAATAAAATAATTAACCTTTCAATTGTTTACAGCCCTCGTTCATCGCGCGCATTTTGAGAACGTTGTCGCAGTTAATTGCTGTATTTATTTTATTTTTTTTGCTGGATAGCGGAGCGAAATCCATTTTCTCTTGTTCCAAACCTACACGGGGGGTTGGAAAGAGAAGGAGAAAAAAATCACCCTCTGCACATTAATCCGCAACTGTTATTCGGTTTATTCGGCTAATTCCTCGCCGCAGTCGTGCAAAACAAGTCCACGAAATGAATTATTCAACGACGTCTCATTCGCTCACAGTTAGTGTTCTGGCTCTCTGTATAAATGCCTACCTCTCCTCCTCTGCCTCATGTCTTCCTCGGGAAAGCGTTCGAGCGGCAACGCAGCTGACGAAATTCCTTCGCTAATTACAACGGAGGGTGATTGTTCCGTCGGCGGAGTGATTTTGGCGGGAAGACTATTGCGAAAGTGGGGAGAGGCCGGCTGGAGGATTGTCGGAGGGATGGAGAGAGGTGGCGGGGGCGGAGAGGTGGGGGTGGGGAGGGAAAGCCTATCATGTGTTGCGACGAAGTGGCGCGAAAATGGCGCTAGGAGGAAGTCTGGTAGTTCTGACAGTGATGGAGTACGGGGAAACATGCAATTGCACGGCTCTTATGATTGTTCCAAGAAATGTAACCCAGTTCGCTTGAAACTCGCTCAAGTGTGCAACCAACGGGTATTATTTCCTAGAGAATTAATTTGTTATGCATATATAAACGTGTGAATATATATATATATATCGGCGGCGGCGATCCACCGAAAAATTTACAACCCGTGTGAGTGTCTTTTTAGGTGTTTTCATTTTAGTCACACTTGTGACAAAGTTTATATATATATATATATATATATATATATATATATATATATATATATATATATATATATATATATACCCAATAAGGAGTCACAGGCGTGACAAGTAAAAACATAGTGACACAAACAAAAGAAACTCACACGAATAGTTGTTTAATTTTCGACAGCAATCAACTGTCTTCTTCCGAACTGGAGAGAGTACTGTTTGTGTCACTATGTTTTTACTTGTCACGCCTGTGACTCCTTATTGGGTATATTTTCACCACGTGTGAACTTCGTCGATTGAATATATATATATATATATATATATATATACATGCATAAATAAAACAGTGATACACTAAACAAACACAGAAACACGCAAAAAGGACACTCACAAAATAAAACTTGTACGTTTCGGCGTCAGGACGCCATCGTCAGCGGTAGAGGAATGATGAGTCCGCTCTGTTCCCTTGGGAAGGAAAGGGCAGAGAGGAAGGAAGGGGGGTAAGTGTGAATGGATAGTGGTGGGGAGATATATATATATATATATATATATATATATATATATATATATATATATATATATATATATATATATAACTTCCAGGAAAATCACTCGGGTGATAAATATACAGTATGCCAAGAGGGTGGCCGATAAAAAATATACACACGGAAAAAAGAACACTTACACATAAAAATTTTCGATATTTCGGTGAAGTCTAGCTCCACCTTTCTCAAGGTTTAAGGTAGGACTTCACCGAAATATCGAAAATTTTTATGTGTAAGTGTTCTTTTTTCCGTGTGTATATTTTTTATCGGCCACCCTCTTGGCATACTGTATATATATATATATATATATATATATATATATATATATATATATATTGTGACGGAACGTGTTGGGCGTTAGACCATAAACCCCTTTTTATTTTGTCCGCCCCAGAATCTTACGGCCGAGCTTTTCCCCCCTTCCCTCGTCCCTCTTCCCCTTCCCTATCCTTATCAAATTGGAAAAGAAAGTCTCTCGTGGAGGAAGGAAGGAAGTCTTACTTCAATCGTGAAGTAAAAGGGAGCCACACAAGACCGCGGTCAAGCTACTCTGTCGGTAGATATTAGAGGAAAATACTTTCTCGGGGGGGAACTTGACAGGTGGGACACTATACCTCCATGATCTCGACGGTGAACGGAACCGGACGGACAGGACAACCGGGCACCGCGTCTAAGGAGTGAAAGACTCGCAGTTACAATGAACCATTGAACCCTTTTATTTAACCTTTTATCGACATATGACACCTTGACAAAATATAAATTACCCTCTCACTCGCTAATGGGAGATGAGTGGGTGAGTGACTGGTGAAACATTAATGAAACAAATTTTACAAACAAAATAGTCTACAACGTGACATGATTTGTACAAAATTAGATGAGATGAAATGAAATTAAACCCTTATTTAACAAGTTCCTCATCCCTTCCTTTTTAGACAAGGCAATAACGTTCATCGGACGGGAAATTAGTGATACAAGGATTAACTTCGAACCAAGAAAACATCTTTCATTTCTCGTTAGTTCACAGGCCAAAGATGCATGAAAACTTCGGATGAGGAAATCGTAACTTCCACGCTTAATGCACACGGGTTGGGCTTAGTGAGGAGGTGAATCCGGGAACACTTAAGGGGCTAGGTGGCAAATACTTAGACGAGTCGAAGGGGCCCGCGAATCCTAGTCGAGGACACGTGGCTTCTCTCCGCATCGGGATGAGACGTGTCAACTTCGATGTCCGGATCGGCGGCTGGGAATCTGCTGGTGAGACGAATGTCCGGCAAGCTGTGGTATCTCATCACCCACCCACGCGACAGGTTCGCGAGGTTGCCTCAAACGTCCACGGCAGCTCTCCTTCCTCCCTTCTTTGTCTGGCCACTTTCTTTCCCTCTCGTTCGTTCCCACTCTCCACGAGAGTCGGATTGCTTCTCTCACGAGTGCTGGATTCCTTCTCTCCGTGTGTGAGCTTGCTTCTGCCCAATTACCCTCGTAGTCATATGACCACCCATAATACATTTCACAAAAACAATTGATATGTGATATTTGGGGCGGCAGGTTCGAATTGTCGTGCGAGGCGTTCCCTCCCTATCCGCTAACCTTGGATAATCCTCAACGACGCGTCAATAAGGGGAATCACGCCTACACGAGCGGACTGTTACATCATATATATATATAATCTTTGGAAGTTTTCGCCAATTTGGCCACAAATATATAAATTCAAACTTACAGGAGGTAGGAGAAAGAGGAAAAGATAAAGAATTCGTTCTTACGGGAACGTTTCGAACCAGTTGGTCCTTCGTCAGCTCTCAGTCCTTCGAAACGTTCCCGTAAGAACGAATTCTTTATCTTTTCCTCTTTCTCCTACCTCCTGTAAGTTTGAATTTATATATATATATATATATATATATATATATATATATATATATTGTGATGATACGGTCTCATCACGGTCTTCCCGACTCCTTACCCGTGTAATTCACGTTCATGTTTGGCGCGCGGGCACAGCTGGGATAAGGGAACGACGAATTCTGTTACTCTTATGTTTTGGGTAAAATGGTATAAAAGGCCAAGTGTGACTGGTCTAGGGAGGCATTTTGGCAAAAGTTTCAAGTGAGACGGACCACGATCGGACCTCGGAGAAGTGACCACCCGAAGGCTGGGGGGACAGGCAGTGAGGAAGACGTGGAAAGCACCACGCGGCAGTTGGATGTCCAAAAGAATAGGACAACGGAGGAGAAAGCAAAGGAAAAAAGTCGGAGAGTACCTGGGAGCGACGAAAAAACGTCCTCTTAGTGTCGAGCTTCACGACATTCGTCCAGGAATCTACGGGACGAAGTTTCCCTGCGGAGGACAGACTCGTGAAGGGGCAACCTGAATTGGCGACGCCCTCGACACGCTAAGTACTCAAAACCCACTCTCCCGAATGGTGAATCATTCACTATTATTTTCCCTCGATCCAGCCAGCCCCATCTTCCCGAAGAAACCCCCCAAGTGATAGTGCGTCACCCTGATTCAATGTGGTCTGAGAAACGTTGACATATCATTCTTGCCAGGCATAAGTGCCATTAAAATCTGTATCATAATTAACCCGTTCTCGTCCCGTTGTATTGACGCTGGACTTTCCTTAAAATAGAACGTGGAGCCTGTAATAGTCATTTTGCGACAATTTAGTTGTTCTCTGCCGATTGCAGTATTTGTGACGTGAGAAATGGAAGACGTCAAGGGTCATTCTTTATGTATTTTGTTTCGATGATGACTTATTTTCCATCGGTGTGTCGCTAGAACTCGTAATCAATCCATTCCTCATTTTTGTTAGGTTTAAGGTTACTTCATTATCATTCTTTAATTGCTCACCAGTATAAATTTGGTGTTTATTTAAAATCATTTATGTTTCACCCAGTCCTATCATACCATCCCTCATTAGATTTAATAAATTTCCTGTTTATGTTTCATTCTTTTTGGGCAAATAGATTTTGTGTGAAATCTAACTGTTTTCAAACGAGTTTTCTTACCTCAATGCTGTGCATCGCGACCAAGTTCTGGACGATTCTTTATTTTTCTAAATATATTTCGTCTAACGTATTTTTACTAGAAGCATTCGATTTGGCTGTCTCATTCGGGACCACGCGTTGGTTTCGTTATTCAGTATACCTCAATTTCCCACCTTCCTTGGCCGTCACAGCCTGGCGTTCTCGTCAACGCTGTGCATCGCGTGTAAAATCGCGTCATTTTACTCCAGTTCTCTTCATGATCGTTGGCCCTAGAACCCACGTATTTTCTATCGGACATTGCTGATGTCCGTGTTTTAAGTGACAACCGCTGCCAAGCACTAAGAGTTGGCTTGGTTCTGTTACAATATATATATATATATATATATATATATATATATATATATATATATACAGTATGCCAAGAGGGTGGCCGATAAAAAATATACACACGGAAAAAAGAACACTTACACATAAAAACTTCCGATATTTCGGTGAAGACTAGCTCCACCTTTCTCAAGGTTTAAAGTAGGAATGCTGTAGTTGATTCCTACTTTAAACCTTGAGAAAGGTGGAGCTAGTCTTCACCGAAATATCGGAAGTTTTTATGTGTAAGTGTTCCTTTTTCCGTGTGTATATTTTTTATCGGCCACCCTCTTGGCATACTGTATATTTATCACCCGAGTGATTTTCCTGGAAGTTATATATATATATATATATATATATATATATATATATATATATATATATATATATATATATATATATATATATATATATATATAATATCTTCTGAGAAACCGCACTCGGCGAATAAAAACACAAATATAAATATACTTTTAAAACACAGGCACACGAAAATTAAAAGGACACTCACAGAATAATTTGCGGACGTTTCGACGGGCAAGCCGCCATCGTCAACGACAAGAGACTAACTAGTGGTCTGTTACCTCGGGTGGGGGGGGGGAAGCGGAACAGGAGAAGGGAAGGGGACTGGTGGGGAGCGGGAGCAAGGGGTCGCTATTGGTCAGTGGGCCAAGTTAAGCCCGGGCGATTCAAATGCTCTTAAGCACCAGATGAAAGCCATCTCGCGAGTCATCAGTTCAATATTAGTTGCTGATTCGGGGAGGGCTTCTAATATAGAGAGAGAGAAACATTTATTGAAGGTCTTACGATGGGAAGCGGTATGTTTAGGAATGGGATCAATGAAGGGAGGACATGTGGTGGAGTGGCGGTGCCCATTCATTCGTATTGAAAGCGGGGTAGTACATTCGCCAACATAAAATGCCGGGCAGAAATTGCACGAGAGACGGTAAACGATATTTGTGGAAGTACAGTTGGCTGCTGAGGAAGATTTATTGGAAGAGGGCGTAGCAGAAGAGCGTAGGAGGGAGCAACATTTGCACCGAGGACGGTTGAAAGTTGTGGAGAGTGGTGGAGAGGGGGCGGTCGGAGAGGGGGCGGCGGTTGAAAGCACTTTCCTCAAAAACCAACCTCTCAAACCTCTGTTCTGGGCCCGCTATATTGATGATATCTTTGTTCTTTGGCCTCATGGCCGTGAATCTCTATCTTCCTTCATTTCTGTGCTAAACTCTTCCTTTTCGGTTTCTTTCACCTCTTCCGTCTCTGACTCTTCCATCACATTTCTGGATGTTAATATCCTACTAAAAAACAACAAATTCATCACGTCCATAAAAAACCCACTAACCATAACCTTTACCTTCATTTTAATAGCTGCCATCCACCACATACCAAACGCTCCATTCCATATTCCCTCTCTGTCCGCGGCCACAGAATTTGTAACGACGCCCACTCCCTTCAACAATACACCGATAACCTATATCACTCCCTATAACCCTTCATTGATCCCATTCCTAAACATACCGCTTCCCATCGTAAGACCTTCAATAAATGTTTCTCTCTCTCTATATTAGAAGCCCTCCCCGAATCAGCAACTAATATTGAACTGAGGACTCGCGAGATGGCTTTCATCTGGTGCTTAAGAGCATTTGAATCGCCCGGGCTTAACTTGGCCCACTGACCAATAGCAACCCCTTGCTCCTGCTCCCCACCAGTCCCCTTCCCTTCTCCTGTTCCGCTTCCCCCCCCCCCACCCGAGGTAACAGACCACTAGTTAGTCTCTTGTCGTTGACGATGGCGGCTTGCCCGTCGAAACGTCCGCAAATTATTCTGTGAGTGTCCTTTTAATTTTCGTGTGCCTGTGTTTTAAAAGTATATTTATATTTGTGTTTTTATTCACCGAGTGCGGTTTCTCAGAAGATATTATATATATATATATATATATATATATATATATATATATATATATATATATATAAACTTTGTGATAATCCCGGCTAAGGTGAAATTATTTCTGTCTGGATTTGACTAATTTTCATCTTCCCCACCAAACCCTGTGTTCGTCCTTTTATGTGTTCCTATCCATTTCCATTGCCTATGAATGCATTAATTTATTCGTGCCTTTGAGCGTCATGTTTTCGAATGTTTGAGTATATTTGGCCTTGGTGGCTCTTTTCTTCTTCTTCGGCTATGCGTGCCTTGAAAACGTACTGTTCTCCTCTTTATATGTTGTATGCCTGTATTCCTCTTTACCTTTCCTCTTCCAATTGTGTTTGTCCCCTATATGGTTGGTGAAACCGTCCCTGCGCGCCATCTCTGGGCCGATTTTGTTGGGCATGGGTTGTAACATAAAACCCCGTCAAATTCAGCAGTTAATTGAGTAGCCTTGGTGATGTAACTGGGAGCACACCTGACCGGCAATTGGGAGATCCGGGTTCGAATCCCGGCTAAGGTGATATTTTTTCTGTCTGGATTTGACTCATTTTCATCTTCCCCACCAAACCCTGTGTTCGTCCTTTTATGTGTTCCTATCCATTTCCATTGCCTATGAATGTATGAATTTATATATATATAATTTATTTATTTATTTATTTATTATGTATTATATATATATATATACTCTAAATATTCCAGAAGATGACAGTCTAGCTGTAATATAAAAAAACGTGTGAGTTATCTATTTTTTGTGTGCCTATATCTTTTTTAGCTTGTCGCGCCTGTGACACCTCAGTTGATTTTTATTTTCACCACGAGTGATTTTTCATCGATTGACTTTATGTGTATATATATATATATATATGCTTGTTTATATATTTTTATCGGTCACCCTCTTGGCATATTGTATAATTATCACCCGAGTGATTCTCCAAGAAGTTATATATATACACACACACACAAGGAAGGTTTCGCCAATAGGCCACAACAATAAAAAATAGACTGGACAGGGGATGAGGAAAGAAAATAAAAACAGAAGACTTACAAGGAACGTTTCGGGCATGTAAGCCCTTCCTCAGCTGGAGAAAAAAGCTCATATTTTATATGCACCAGTGAGGATTAATAGGTAAATAATTGTGGAGAGATCATAAATTATTTTGTGATGGAAATCAGGGCAATTAATCTAAATGATAAAAACCTTTTAAGTATTTTCTAAGCGATGGACCACGTTTATTGATACCTGCAATCCATTAGGCAGCATTGTTTTACTTCTTTATAATCAAGATCAACCTTCTCACAGGGGTCCACAGCACATCTGTTCTCTCTTCTCATACTCCTAACAATCCCCTTATTCTTATTCTCCAACAAATCACTCACAATCACTCACTCACAACAAGCTAAACATAGCATTGCAACAATGGATAAAACAACTCCTATAAAGTAATAAGCACGCAATAAAAATAGTAAGAGCAAGTAAAAACACAACGCAAAAGTTAATAGCTACTAAAATTACATAAGTAACACAAAACAATAAAATACAAATATTCAAAAGAGAAAATGCGCACATATTTTCGGAGAAGAAGTTATGCATGTATAAATAAGTGTCTATAGCTTACGTTATCACATTGAGTAGTGTTGGGTACATTATTTACTGAGGGAGGAAAAGTCGTCGCGTAGGAATCAAACTTGTAAAGTGAATATTTTAAGTCTTTCCAAATAAAACTGAAGTGTTATCGAGCTAAAGTGATGCATGTAAGATACCAATTAGGAAAGATGTAATGTATGTACCTACATGTTTTATAAATAATATATACCATGTGTATCCCGTAATATATTCCACAATGACTATGACATATACTTTGTCATAGTCATGGTGGAAGCTATTCATGAATAATCAACACTCTAGTTGGATGTGAAGTGCAGCTACTTTTTTACTTCATACGGGTGTGACATTATTTATCTGATTTTCACGAGATGTGGGAACATTATAGCTATTTATTTGACCTGGAATGTGAACTGCTTACAGCACACAGTGCTTGATAAAATTAAATTGTGCATCAATAATGCTGGAGAAAACTACCGTTCGCTTTGTTTACAATATTAAATTTGCTACAAGGGCCCTCAGCAACACCAAAGTGATGATATCATGCCTATGCATTCCATTTGTTGCACAAAACCACAATCCCAGGTAAAAACCACCAGGATATTCTCTTTGGGATGACCCTGGTCAATAAAAATTTCATTTCAACAACTCTTACGTGTTGGAGATCCCTACGGGGCTTTTTTTTCTCTCCACTCCACATTTCTAGACATCCCACATCACCATACCCCTCCTCAGTAGCGTTGAATTAATAGCAGCCCTTCTCAGTGGAAAGCTTACAAGCCACCTACGATAACATTTATAATAGATTTCAGAACCCTTACTTTAATCTTAGCTGACGTAGTAACTTATGGCGAATGAGGAAGATTTTAGATAGCCACGAGGGAACATAAATGTAGCTTGTATTGCGTCCCATTCTCTCTCGAAATTCCAATTTTAAAGAATATTTGGAAAGCCAAGTAATTATAAAAATAACATTCATACATCAGTTACTACGTATATAACAGGGGACACTTCGTAACAACAGAAAAAAGGCTGCCTAGTCGAGATGGTCTTACAGTTGATTAACCCTAGGTGAGATATCTGTGGAAAATAATTTACTGAGCTATCAACGATCATTGATGTGGAGGACACCAGTCCGATGAAGCGAACTCGTGCAACCATTCCAAGTTGCACTAAAATATAATTGAGATGACACAACTACGTTCACATCCATTTCGCATTCTGGAGGAAACTTGTCAATTTCGGAAGACTGATGAGGGACTAGCATTGATCGGCGCAGAAAGTTGATTGATGATGACAGCTGCGCAGCGCGCGATTTGCGAACAATTTTACATCTCACCCCACGTACACGCAGTAATCCCCACGCCGACAAACCGCCACTGTACGCGTCCCAGGACTGTAGCGAGATCATCAAAACTGCAGCTGGGAAGTAGGAAATCTGTCTTTCACGAAGACTGATGGATACGAGACACTATAAAGTGGTTGCGAAACATGGTAGCAGTTGCTTTCAAGTAACTAGCTGCTGAGATACTGTGATATAGTAACAGAAGTAAATGAAATGGCGGTTGATAAGGAAGGAAAGTGTTCCTAGCACAATCAATACAATATCAACAAATCTTGTGATTTAATGACATGAAGTCAGTATGGTGCCCTCTAAAACTTAAGTTGGGGGTTTTTAAAAAAATTACCCTTTAATTCAATAGAAAACAAGGAAAGTTCCAAAACTATGTCAAAGCGAGGGAAAAATCCTGGTTTTCTTTTGAACATTTCACGTGCCATTGATTCCCTTACCAATTTCATTTTTCCTATAAAACTGGCAGACGTCCTACAACCCCTTCACACACACTCTCGGCTGCTCGTGAAGTTGAGAGTCAATTGACATTTTAAAGCGACTATGCAATGTGTAAGAGCTGTAGTGGAAGCGATAGATGGTGGCAGTTGCGCGGAATGTCCTTTTCAGTTGAAGAGTCAATTCCCTACAAACTGGCTCCGCGCAGGGGAGTAGGGTAGTTTCCGCGTTTGACTATTAGGGCTACCAAGGTCGCAAAGCTAGCAACTTCAAAATGGTCAGTATGCTATTAAAATCAAAGTTCTAGCTCTCGAATAGCTCTTAATCCAATTGTTTAGATAGTCCTCTCTGATGGGTTGCAAACATTATCAACGTGTTTTCATGGAGTTTTGTTTAGATCGTTAACATTGTCGTGAATTGCGCTGCTGAAAATTTTCTACAATCTCCTGTTTAGGTACTTGGAGGGATTTTTTGTTCATGCTCAGATTTACTTGAAACTTTGCATACGTGTTATTATCAGTTATATTTAAAAACGAAAAAAATGCATTTTACCGATTCAGGTTTTGGGAAGTTTATTGCGATTTCAATTTGCCTTATGGAATATGAGATATGTATCGTAATAATTCGTATATTGAAAAAAAGCTATCTATCGTAAGCCCAGCTTTACTGACGTGATAATTCCAAGTGATTTTCATCATCAACATAGGCACAATCTAGCTTCTTTGAGGGCAATGGCTCATAGACTGGTAAATATACCCATACCTCGGTGTAATTACAACAAAGAACGGTCCGAAATTAACATGATCGCCACCAGAAACAGTTATACCCAGGCTTGTGTTGATAAGGTGATAAAACAGGTAGAAAAATCAAAAGCTATACAATTGTTAACTGTTCATCCTCCTGATCATAGTTTAAAAAAGAGGTACCCATTGCCATTTTTCCAAGGTGCGGCAAACTTGAGTCACTTATATCGGACGAAACACATGGAGTATCATTTTACAACTCAGGTACTGTGGAAAAAATGCTTTTTAACTCCAAAGACAAATATGTGAGAACAGACAAAAGTGGAGTGTATAAACTCGAGTGCGACGATTGTGACATCTGTTATATTGGTCAAAGTGGACGCAAATTCAGAGACCGAGTGAAAGAACACAGAAACTGTTTTATACATGGGAATGGTCATTCAAACTTTGCAGAACATTTATGTTCAAACAACCATTTTATCAATTTTGATTATGAAATTTTACATACAGGTGACAAAGGCTATAAGGTGGATTTTTTTAGAGCAATTTGAAATTGTTAACTGCCAAAGTATTTTATGTAATGACCATATGTTTGTTCTCCACCCATTCTCCTCTCCTAAAAATCTGTATCCCCCCTTTCCACAACCTCCTACCCTCGTAGTCACCAACAATCGTCCTTCACCCAGTTGTTCTCACTCCTCCACAAAAAGAACCCCAGATTGACTCATCCCTCCCGCTTCTTTCTTTCTAATTTCCTAGGATTACCCTAACCCCCTCCCCCCCCCAGCTCCCGGCCTTGCAACTCCATCCCCTCCCACCCACTCCTTTTACCTCCCTCCCCCTCAGCCCTATAAGGTATATATACTCGGCCACCACACGATCAGATACCTTAAAAATGGCACTGAGTTGCCGAAACCTGGGTCGGTTTTTTCGTAAATAAAGTGTGGAATTTACCAAGTGATTTTTCACCATGCATGTTAAACTATTCCACAAAGTTACACCGGAAACGTTTTCTCATATTCGTAATAATTCGATTAGATATGTACAGGTTTTATTCTAAAGACCAAAATATGTACATTACATATAATTTTAAGGATTGCTAACAAATATCAGCGTGACTCGCATAGTCAAAGATTCGAAAAAACGTATTCAGATGTGATTTCCGCTCACATTTCAAATAACGCGTCGAAAACCCAAGTAAAAACTTGCTGTCATTAAGTTAGTTTGAGCAAGATATTTCCCCTAGTCCAAATGGAGACCATGTTCGAATTTTAATTTTTAAATTCAGCTTCTGTTAGAAATATGAAGTAAATATTGTTATATTAATGGCGCAAGAATATAGTAAAATACGTGTAACTTTCTCAGTAATCAAATAAATATGCCCACTGAGGTCTCTAACTTGACTCATTTTCACACCATAGGGTGAAAACGCCAATTGCCGTGCAATTCTGTAAAAATTACTGCTGTGAGTAATTGATTATATTTTATAAATAGTTGAGAAAACACAAACTACACGCCGTAATAGATTTTGACGAAATCTCGTTTCTAGAACTTCATAATATTTTCAATATCCTCTCTCATCCCGTAATCTATCCCATGAAAACAGCTTATGATTTTAGGCAAATTGCTCGAAAAGTAGTTAAGCGAGGGGTTAGTATTTTAGATACTATTAGAAAGCTGAGTTTTTTTCTTTAAATTGAGGTCAAATTCATCAAATTGTAGGTGAAGCAATATCCCGCTCAAGCTACCTCAAGGGAAAAAAATGTAAAATTGCGTCATTTCCATTACTGTTGAGTTCCACCATATGAACAGAATGACTCAAATGAATTGTGGTCTTAGAATTATTTTCGATTTACATGAATTCAATCCTTTCAGTCGTATCCTTGTGGAAGTCCATTATGAATAATGACATTTACAATTATGTTTCAACTCACAAAGTGTTTGCTGGTACTACTAGTTTCAACGCTACGGCGCGGCGTCGGCGTAGTGAGGTACTTTATGATAATTCCGTAGCGTTGAAACTAGTAGTACTAGTAAAAATCTGTGGATTGAAACATAATTGTTATTGTCATTATTCATTTTCGATTTAATTGAAAAATTAATATAATGTGAACTCAATGCCCCATGTTTACTTCCCCAGCCACGTAAAATGCAATTATGTTGGCAGCGTTGCCTACCATGTCCTGTACCCTCCCCTCCGCTCCTTAACCGATCCCTTCCAACGGAGCCTTTCCTCCCTAACTTCCCGCTTCGCCCCGGCGGCTGCCACCATGTTTCGCTACAACTATAGTGGTACCAGCCCGCGAATCGACGGGGAATGGACGTCAAGTTCACGGCCAACACCATTCATCAAATCGAAACAGAGAGGCTGGGCAGTTACGAATTAATGTACAATTTTATTTTTAAGTATAAGCAACTGTAAGAAGCATGAAGATTATATTGTAACATTATTGACGCCAAAACATACAAATTACCATTAATTAACTAAATAAGTATTAATTTTTAAGGTTTTAACTTGGCTAATTTTAAGCTCACTGAAAACGCCATCACAATCGCAAATGTTTTTCGATTCTGTGAAAAATACTGTGGTATAGGCCAAGCGAAAATTGGTGGCACTCACTAGCAGAGAATCAGATATCACCGAGGGTAAATCAAGGGCTGAGGAGCGGGCAAAGGTACCGAAAAACTCCCGGAGAGTCATTTGGAGGAAGACTCAGCCACTTTATCCCACATCACTTGTATGCTTTCCTCTCCCTTGCGTCATACTCTTAACAAGCGAATGCCACCAAGTTTCGCTACACCTTTAATTAGTTCATGTTTTAAAACAGCTGAGAAAGCATTAAAATTACGTGCTGTTAAATGTTTGACGGAATCCATTAGTTATAAAATCCTCATTTCTATTTTATTTTTAACTTCTCATTCTACATTTATATAATTAAGTCTCTCTGGGGTGCATACTGCGTACACATACCATTTTCCATGGAAATTAGCTGGCATTTTTTTTGACAAATACGTCAATAACTATGATCGTAAAGAGCTGTTATTTTCTTATCATTGAAAAGGCTGGGTCTTTTTCTTTCTAAGGAGGCCTAATTAATTGAATTTTATGTGAAGTGACATATTACTCAAACTACTTCAAAGTAGTATGTATTCAATGCTATAATTCAATATCAGCAGCCCATTTATCGTATAAAATTAATGAAGAGCTCTAATTTTTCTCCTACGCCGTTACAGAAATTTTTTCAAGCCTTATTAAAAGAAATACGGGCATTTAAGGTGGTTCAATTGCTACTTTTTGAGTCAAAACAAAGTCTAAATTTCTGTTTTTTGTTTACTTAGTTTTAAAATTTCTGCTTTCGCTAATAACACGCGTTACCTATAGAAACCCAAAATTAAGGTACAAAATATGAAGGTTATTCCACGAATATATTTTTTATGGACGCTTTTTTCCAGCGATAGGAGCAGACTGCAGCGCCATTTGTATGGAGCTACCGCATGTTGACCTCAATTGTCGCAGTAATTAGCTCACAACTCAAAAATAAATTGGTAAGTTTCCTTTATTTTATTATAAATAATTTATCAGGATTATTTCCTTCCAATAACTATTTCTGCAAAAATGGCATTTATATTATATGGAACAATACTATTTTCCCCCATGTATATCTCACTATCGCATTTAACACCATGCAATTTTATGTTCAATTTTCGAGCAAAATAGCGTGGAAAGATAGGATTTTGTTGCTCGTATCAGGGAGACAAAACTATTCTGTCCAAGTAGCCAGAATGTTAATGAAATGATATTTAAGTCCTTATACGGTGGAACCACCTTACAGTGAGAGTATTTTTCAGTGGTCATATGGGAAGTGAGCAAGACAGGCTCGTTTAGTTTTACAATACCTACAATTCCAGCACACAAAACTAACTTTTGATGTACTGAAATCTCAATAGCAAATTCTTTATTAATTGTAAAAATCCATACACAATTTAAATGTTTACAAGTGAAATACTAAATCTATGCAACGAGGAATGCTAGAAATTGATATGTTGAAATACTTAAATCGATGCGGTGCAGAAACGCGACAACAATGCATTCGTCTTTTTTCTTTCTTTTATTCGTCCACTCGAGGGAGATTTTAAGGAATAATTAATATTAAATAACAGCGATAGTCTTTGGAAATTCCGGCAATCAAATTAAATCAATAAGGAATCACTGCAACAGCAACGACATGTCGAAGAGAAATGGCATATGCACGAGAGCAGAGGATGTGAAAAACTACATTGATAGCCGTAAACATTAAACATCGTTGCCAAGACTCAGGCCATTCGTGAACCACCATTAAAATTAATATTGAAGAGGAAAAAATGAAATATCTCCAAAAGGACTAAACATTGGCAGGTTTTTATGTTAAAAGAAGTTAGCAATTTCCTGATAACGTACTGATGTTTCGTGCAATAAATATGATCCTTTTTCTGCTGCGTCAAGTCTGTTACACACATTATTTGCCACGTACGAGTCGAGGAATCTTTTACGCGATGCTATTCAATGATAGGAAAAGGGATAACCTGAACCATCATTCTTCTACTTCGCACGGCCATTTGCAGCGTAGCTGGGTGCATCATTTCTGCATCAGAGATTATCCAATTTCATTCATCGAGTTAATTAAAAAATTTGAAACGACTGGCTCGGATTCACTGCAGGCCATCTCACGTACATGTTCAGCGACGGAATATGCGACGTCTATGCGACATCGTCGACGAAATGATGGAATAAGGGATAGGGATCCCTATCATTTACGCTATCCCTTAAATGATGACGTCAGAGAGGCATTGTTACCTGGTGTTACATGAGCTGTTACTACTGCCATCGCTGAACCTGTCAGTGAAAAACGATCGTGTGAAATAGACTTTATTACATGTAAATTTATGGGTTTCAGAGCACTGAAAAACTAATTAAATGATTGTTTCACGCTTGAATTCGTGGAAATGAAAGATGTCCGTTTTTTAATAAAAAAAACTATTCCACACTTTATTAATAAAGTGTGGAAAAGTACAAAGATAAAAAAAATGGATAACTGAAAAATTAGTTGAAACTATGATGACAATATTGTTAAGTTAATCATATTAGCCAATAAAACGCATCATTGATCTTTAAAGCTAACTTGCAAGAAGTTTTAGGGGGATATAAGGAGATGTAGGTACCAGATTTTTGTAAAGTCACTTCGATGTTTTATATCTTCCTAAGTTGTGAATTTGCCTCAAAAGCGCTAATACCACATTAATGATAATAATTATTTTTTACGTTACATTATGAAGCACCTCCCTTCCAGTCTTCCGATAGCATAAGATGTCAATACCGTCATAATGGCCGGAGACTCGGCCGCGGTTGTGCCATGGCCGAATTAACACGAGAACGAGTGGAATGAATATTAAGAAAAGAAACAAATAGGAAATGAAAAGTTAGTGAAGAAAATAACGAATAAATAAATAAAAAGAAAACAAGTTAACAGATGGTAAAATAAAGTTAAATACAATAGATTCAAAAGGACGAAGTCAAATTAGTTTACAATTAACATATCCAATAAATAAATAAACCACATGCAAAGAACAAATTAATAAGTAGGTAGCATACAAAAACAAGTGAAACTATGTATAAAAACCACAAGTAAGTAAACGAACAAGGTAACGGATGATTGCTGCGAAAAAAAAACAAATAAGCAAGCAAACGAGCAAATTAATAAATTAACATATCGAAGAAATCATAGATTGAGGAAATAAACCAATGAATAAAGATAATATTGAGCTAAGGAGTGAATGAATAAATAAAATATAAAAGATGATTTGTTTTCTCCACTGTTATTCATTAATATTATCTTCTCTGGACATATGTCTCCAGAGGAGAACATGTTACAATATTAAAGAAAATAATGTACATTAAACATTTAAGAGTATTACCAAAACTACTTCTGGGGTACAATAAAATTGGACTAAAACTATCAGTTTATTTATATTTCTATGATAGTCCGCATTTCTAGCTTTTTCCATGGTATTATAGTACAAGGGTAAGAATTAATAGTGCGAACTCCCGGTTGGCAACGAACATGGTAACCCTTTCTACCAGAGTGAACTCATTATAGTTATCTATCTACAATTGTTGTAGATAGATACAATTATCTAGTTGTTTTCTGCCATCCGAATGCACGTTTGCTACATGGTCATGTGATCAATCGTATTCATCTTCAAGGTGAGGAAAAAAAATATGGTGCACGCTAAAGGCTGTAAGTGCCAGTTGTACCGTGGTGATTAAAGACTAGTGCGAATGCGGCTAGAAATTACCGACGTTTTTTTATCTGGTAAGAAGCTATTAATGCAAACGAGGTATAATGATAGTCGTCACCACCATGATAAACCCGAAGCACATGACTCACGATTGAATCAAGTTGCGGAAATCATGAAATGGTAATTCACCCTTCAGCATGCCCTGGGAACAAGTCCCCGTGCCACGGGCGAATGGAGGAGATAAGGGGTGAAATATGCATCGCAAGGACTATCAGCTTACTGAGATCGGCCTCTCCTGACGAGTTTGCCACGTATCTATAACCGCCTGAGGGTGATTCATTATTTCATATCTCTCGCCATAACCCTGTAATGCCTTGCTTATGGTTAGACAGTAAACGAAAATTGACTTAAGCAAATGAGCCCAGGCAAAATGGTCAGGCTTCAGCTTATGCACTAGCTCATAGTTAATCTTTCGGGTATAGCGGAACAACCTAAGTAAGTAAGTTAAGTAAGATAACGTTTTGAATATAAGTTCATTTGCGAATTGCACAAATGAATATTGTACGCGGTCAAGGGCGTATTCCAGCTTTTGGACAACTCGTCTTCCACACCAGTGAAATGAACTGTCTCAGGCCTAAATGTGAGGGATTACTCCATGAAAGAAATAATGGAAAGACCTGTGTAAAATTCTACTCAAGAAAATGCAATATATTTAGACTTAGGTTTCAGAATATTATATCGTCATCAGGTTAGGCTAATGATGGCTTCATTTTTTACATAATAATTGGCCCTTTACAGGAAATTAGGTGTATGAATTTTTCGCGGGATATCGATAACGGTTTTTCAAGAGTTGGTGATACACAGTAGACGCCACTCGTGATGACAAAACACGTGATCCTTAAACACGCGATATCTCCAAACTAATGTTAGCAAGGAATTTATCGTATGTTTTTCTATAGTAATCATAATTTAAGGCATACCGACGCGGCGTTCTTCCTGCAAACTAAGATTTTTCTTCCGAAAATAATAAAGAATGATGAAATACGTATCTTAGTACGAATAATATCTTACGTGAAATTGCCTCGGACCCCTCATCTCCCTACGTAAGACTACATAAGAAAAACTCAGCCCCCACTAAAACGTCTTTTGTAATACTTGAATGGCCCCTAACATGTCGAAACCTGCGTCTAAAGGTACATTATATTTTCTAAAATGGAGTTTTACATATTTTATTTACGTTTCACGTTTTTATTTCTAAATTGAAATATTATGAATCATTATGACGTCGTATGGTTGATCTGATGATAGCAAAACATGTTGTAACCTAGGTTGAAATATATTAAATTGTAGGCGGATATTTACATAGTTTTTAAAATTACTTTACATACCAGTGCTTAATAATTGATGCTATTCCTTAGGAAAAATGTGAAAAAAATCTACTGCGCAATGTTCCTGCGAATCCTATGACAACCTGAAACTGCTCTTTTAATACACTGGCGTAAGTAGATAGTCGGCTGTTTACTGTAGTAGATGGCGTTCACCATACGTCTATATGGAATGAAATGCTCTCCGAACTCTAAATGAAATTAGGGAAATGCTCTACATGAAATTAGGGATTTGTATACAGGCAGTTGTTGGTGGGAGGGTAAAAAAACACTTAACTCCAACCTAACTTATTATTATTGATATTATTCACTAAATATTTACATATAATGGTCAAATGTAGCGTAGTAATTCATTGCATACGCTACATATTAGCATGTCTCGCTCTTGTACAAAATTGCAACCACGATGCTTCTTGATACCGACGTGAACGAAATTGTCATCCGTCAACGTAGAGATCGTTCCTCAGCTGTTCTCCGTTACTGATAAGGCTAGCTTCGGAGGAGAAAAGCTAACGACAGCATGCGATAGCCGTCTATTTCAACAAATGTAAAGCACTTCAGGCGACCGTCACTTATCGCCGAACCTTGACTCAAATGAAATACACTGTTGTAACTCGGCACTCTCGTCGTAGAATACCAGAACTCTACTGTACGGAAACACTACCTGGAGCGAATGATAATGATTTTGGAAGTTTATGCCCTGCCTTGCAGGCGTTGGAAAATTGCCAATAGGATATTGTGAAGCATGTATTTAGTTTAGCAAAATTCCAAGTCTATAGGGTCCTTCTGTGGCAACAATCAACCATTAGGTCATTCGTAATATTTGGAGGTGTTCCTCCTTTATTCCAGACCATATCATTTCCATGATTTTGATAACAGGAATATTAAGGGAATGAGTGAATCTTATGAAAGCTAGGTGAGTAAAAACCTTGATGAGAACTTGAGGGCTTTTGCCTGAGGACGATTTAGGGACATAGGCTTCGGAACTTTAAGTATCTTGCGAAACGGGGGAGGAATTTTGCTTAGTGCGGAGGGTCAGTCGAAAAACTTTCTAATTTCTGCCAACACAAGCACTTAAGGAAGTGGGGTGAGGCACTCAGTGAGACCTCAAGATCCCTGGTAATGTTTTAGCGATGGGTGATTAAACCACTTGCATTGAGTTTGTGTGCATCGTGTCTTTACCAGGGATTAGTTTGGCTCTCCTATCTCTCTCTCTCTCTCTCTCTCTCTCTTTCCTCCCTCTCTTCCCCTCCATACTTTCCCTTCACCCCCTCCACTTCTACCTCCCCTCCTTTCCGCGCATGTCTGCGCCAGGAACTTTTGCGGAAGCTATATTCTGGAATTAAAAGTGACATTTTGTATGGACTCCCTTATGATCACCAAATACACTTAAGATTGATACCAAATAAGAAAAAATATTATTTTAACGGAAATTACACATTAATATTGAGAAGCAAATGCAAATTTTAACTATTGATAGATTGCTAGATAGATCTATCCTCACCTAAACACTAGTTTCTGCCAAGTTGTCAAAGCAAAAACAAGTTATCTCAGCTGGAATATCAGAGAATACGAGAATATATATTTTTAGAGGTGAATTATTAATCGCCAACGGATGTTTTTGGAGATGCTGAGCTTTACTTCTTATAAAAATGTATGCTTTAATGATTTAAGGAAATTCGATCGTCTCTCATGAAGCAGTTTATTTTTAGAATTATCTCGTTAGAACTTAATGATGAGAGACAAGATTATCAGCTTTTTATCGTGGCTTACCCGTCCTCATTCACTTTTTTTCTTGCAATCAATCGCTCTCCAAATGAGAGACGAGGCGATGCAATTGGAATGTTATTTCGGCTGTAACAAATGATGACACTGGTAGCACGGAATTGTAATTAAAACTTGTGATAACATTAGATTAGATTTGACGTAAATATAAAGTTACTGAGCATCAAAAATCTCTACTTTAATTGCAAGAATAAGAAACCGGGGGGTGGTGGTGGTGTCCTCGCCTGCCAATCATGAGGGCGCAGGTTCGAATCCTGCGTGAATAATTTTTCTGTATCTAGGGCAAGGTTGAGTGTTTGCCTTTATATACGTTAAATGGGGGTGTATCACGAATTTTGCACGTTTTTTCTTCGTCTAGGGACCATGGGAAAGGTTCATTTTCAAAATATATCTTAAAGATTTCCAAAGTTGCAAGAAACATATGACTTTAAAATTGAATGGAAGAGTGACCTTTCCGATAACGGCCGTGACGTCTTTCCTACATCAATCGTTCCCGCTTCCTCACGCTTGAACTTTCACAGATGTCTGTTCGGTAATATATATCAGCAAATACCGATAGTAAGGAAATGCTAAGCAGTACCCTCTGCCATAATACGGCCCAATTGTTTTTCCAAATAGCTATTCAAGGCATTCAAAAAGGCTTTTGGAGATGCCTACTTCTGCTGAAAATACGCTTAGTATTAATTGTGAGAAATTACCACGAAAAAAAGTTCACCGTCACCGGATATCTAATCTCGGATATTTTCTTTACTTTCTCGGATATTTTCTTTACTTTCTCGGATTTCTAGGATATCTAATCTCGGATAGTTTATATACATATATATATATATATATATATATATATATATATATATATATATATATATGTATATAAACTATATATACTCTATATATGACTTTTTCTCCTGCTGACGAAGAGCTTACAGGCTCGAAACGTTCCCAGTAAGTCGTCTATTTTTACTTTTCTTTCCCCACCCCCTGTCCAGTGTATTTTTTATTGTATATATATATATATATATTGTAACAGAACCAAGCCAACTCTTAGTGCGTGGCATCGGTTGTCACCTAAAACACGGACATCGGCAATGTCCGATATAAAATACGTGGGTTCTAGGGCCAACGATCATGAAGAGAACTGGAGTAAAATGACGCGATTTTACACGCGATGCACAGCGTTGACGGGAACGCCAGGCTGTGACGGCCAAGGATGGTGGGAAATTGAGGTATACTGAATAACGAAACCAACGCGTGGTCCCGAATGAGACAGCCAAATCGAATGCTTCTAGTAAAAATACGTTAGATGAAATATATTTAGAAAAATAAAGAATCGTCCAGAACTTGGTCGCGATGCACAGCATTGAGGTAAGAAAACTCGTTTGAAAACAGTTAGATTTCACGCAAAATCTATTTGCCCAAAAAGAATGAAACATAAACAGGAAATTTCTTAAATCTAATGAGGGATGGTATGATAGGACTGGGTGAAACATAAATGATTTTAAATAAACACCAAATTTATACTGGTGAGCAATTAACGAATGATAATGAAGTAACCTTAAACCTAAAAAATGAGGAATGGATTGATTACGAGTTCTAGCGACACACAGATGGAAAATAAGTCATCAGCGAAACAAAATACATGAAGAATGACCCTTGACGTCTTCCATTTCTCACGTCACAAATACTGCAATCGGCAGAGAACAACTAAATTGTCGCAAAATGACTATTACAGGCTCCACGTTCTATTTTAAGGAAAGTCCAGCGTCAATACAACGGGACGAGAACGGGAGAATTATGATACAGATTTTAATGGCACTTATGCCTGGCAAGAATGATATGTCAACGTTTCTCAGACCACATTGAATCAGGGTGACGCACTATCACTTGGGGGGTTTCTTCGGGAAGATGGGGCTGGCTGGATCGAGGGAAAAGATTAGTGAATGATTCACCATTCGGGAGAGTGGGTTTTGAGTACTTAGCGTGTCGAGGGCGTCGCCAATTCAGGTTGCCCCTTCACGAGTCTGTCCTCCGCAGGGAAACTTCGTCCCGTAGATTCCTGGACGAATGTCGTGAAGCTCGACACTATGAGGACGTTTTTTCGTCGCTCCCAGGTACTCTCCGACTTCTCTCCTTTGCTTTCTCCTCCGTTGTCCTATTCCTTTGGACATCCAACTGCCGCGTGGTGCTTTCCACGTCTTCCTCACTGTCTGCCCCCCCAGCCTTCGGGTGGTCACTTCTCCGAGGTCCGATCGTGGTCCGTCTCACTTGAAACTTTTGCCAAAATGCCTCCCTAGACCAGTCACACTTGGCCTTTTATACCATTTTACCCAAAACATAAGAGTAACAGAATTCGTCGTTCCCTTATCCCAGCTGTGCCCGCGCGCCAAACATGAACGTGAATTACACGGGTAAGGAGTCGGGAAGACCGTGATGAGACCGTATCATCACAATATATATATGAGATTATATGTGAGGGCGTTTCTTGGAAGCAGAAAAAATATAAATGTTTGACACTTGGTTTTTTAATTGTTAGGCCTTAATGTTGTGAGATAACTGCGTAGCTCTATATTAAAACCTATGCACGATTGGTTTCAAAATTGATATCGAGAAACATTTTGTATGATAATCACCCGTAATTGGCAACATTTGTTATCAATAAAGAAAATACTTTTGAATTTTAAATGTGTTAAAATTCTAGAGGGAGGCAGAACGAGAAGGTGGGTGACAACTTCATACAGTAGTAAAACTACAATGCTTTCACCTTTTACAAACCTAGTATGTTGTGACAAGTAACCTGCTGCCAGCTTATGTAATGTTTCTTAATTGCATGTAACGTCTCTGTATATATGTTTGTAGCCCATACGCCTTGAAGTTACGCCATAATTGCACTTAGTTCCTGAATCCAATTGCACCGCTGATAAATCAACTTTTGAATCGTCGTATATTAGCAAGCCTTTACAAGGACATGTGGATGCGGGTATTAGATAACCTAGCATGTGAATTAGAGAAAGGAAATAAAATTAAAAAAAAAGATAAGTTTCATTAATATGTTAGTGCTATGATATTTTTAGTTACCTTTTACGGCGAGAGAGAAGAAAAAATGTGTCGGTTCTTGGATACACGACAGAAGTGAACCCTCTGTACTACGTTATTTAAAGCCTTCGCTGTAGACCCGTTCGTTTTATGAGCAGTAAATCCAAGAATTCGCTCTCACCTCATTACGTTTGTGGTCTCTGGGTGCGATAGCTATAATTCACACTCAAATATCTTTTCTTCAATTAATTTATCATCAAGTGGCTCGTAGTGATCACAGAAATAATAAGCATACAAATATTTATTCATTTATAAAACACTGTGTCGGGCCAGAATCTACGGTGAAAAAGAAATATAATTCCTTAATGAAGTTATTGGTGGCGGCCGATACTTTGTGGAATTCCATTATAGGAAAAGGATAAATTACTTTGCACTTATTCCACTGAAGAGTATTATTTATTGAGCCAACATGTTTCACTGCACTGCAGCATCAGTCCTGATGATGCTGCAGTGCAGTGAAACATGTTGGCTCAATAAATAATACTCTTCAGTGGAATAAGTGCAAAGTAATTTATCCTTTTCCTATAATTCCTTAAAATAAACTATGATTACATCATAGTTATAACTATAAGCTTATAAGCTCCTAAAATCGTTCTTATATCTATTTATCCGACAAATTAATCTTGCAATTTCATAAGAACTCACAAAACCTTTTCCAAGAAATGCAAATATTTTTTAAAAAATTTTTACTCATATAAAACGAGAGGAGTGTTTGATGTTGTATGTAGCGTTGTGTATTTTTAAACCTCATTATTAATTTTATTTCAACCGAAAATAATGATAAATTGCCACCAGACAATGTCTAATTGCAGTATCAGTGTAATAAATAAATAAATAAAATACGTAATCTTAGTTAATTAAGTTATAAATCGGAAGAATCTGAGTATTCGAGACCAATAATGATTGTTGCCATACTAATATTTCGAAATTTGTCGTGAGATCACTACGTAAAAGTTGGATCCAAGAAAATAAATAAATAATATTTTAGGCATATTTTAGTATAAGCCTCGCCGTTGTATAGGCATTTCTTAATATTTTATTGAGCGAAGGAAAATTGATCTGCAAGGATTTTTTTGTTTCTCCCATTTAAGGGGGTTCCACCGCGACTGAGTGAGTCAAAAGAAATACTAAATTCCACCTTTTCGTTTATTTGGATTTAAATCTCTGCTTTCACTGACGTGGCCTGCGTTACCTACTTATTGGCAACCAAAACTGAGTTACGAAATATGCAGATTATTTCACGAATATACTTTTAATGATAACTTTTTGCAACCATTGGAGGCGAGTGCAGCGCCATTTCGATGGAATTACTGTATTTTGACTTCAATTATGGGTGTGATTAGCTAATGACTCAAAAAAATAAGACAGTAAGATGTCTATTTTTCAATTTTATCCAATGTCACGGGATTTTTCCCTTCATAAATACAGTTTTCCGTGAAAATGGCATTTATATTATGTGGAAAAATACTATATTTCCTCGTGTTTCCCCCATTTAGCACCATGTAATTTCAAGTTCAGTTTACAAAACAATAGCAAGGGAGGGTAGCGTGGTTTTTATTTTTGATATCAGACAGAGAGTACGTATTTCCACAAGTATTAATTTTGAGAAATAACCACGAAAAAAAGTTCACCTTCACCGGATATCTAACCTAGGATATTTTATCAATATATATATATTGACATATTTACTTTTCTTTCCCCACCCCCTGTCCCGTGTATTTTTGATATATATCCATGTATAAAAATTTTTCTCGTGTGACCCAGTGAGCAAAGTTTGTGCAGAATTAATTTTGCACTAAGTCAAAGTTAGTGTCGTTGTGCACTATCTCAAAACAAATATGTTTTTCATGTGAAAAGAATGTTCTTAAAAGCACTAATGTTTTCTAGAATATCTAAAGTATGTGCAAAGAATGTGCAAAAATACACATGTGTAATTACGAATAGGAAAAAGATAGTCTCCAGAGCACGGACTATGCATATGTGCTCCTGTACACATTCTTTACACATGCAATAAATGTATGGTTTTGCACTAGTGCAGAAAATGTGCCACGTACAATATTAAAAGAACAGTCTGCGCCGAACATTCTCGCTAACAAGTTGAACAAAGTTGCTCTCTTTAGGCTACTTAAACAAAAGTCTCTATCCACAACCAAAATTACAGGCTTTTTTTGTTCGTGAAAACAAATATTATTTATTTTGAGTTTATTGTAGAGTAGAAATTTTGACGAATAATTCTGCGAAAGTTTGTAATAAACTGATACTTTGAAAAAGAAAATTTACTTTGACGTTTGGATGCTTCGGACGGTCATCACTCGTATTTAGAAAGGAATGACGATTGCAGGACGTCATGCCAACATTCCGAAATCTTCCGTCAGCCGAATATAAGTCAGAAAGCTGGAAAAGAGTAAATTTGAAAAACACTGCTCGTCACGGCTTATTTTGGTGAATATTTAACCGCAAAATCCCATCGCAAGCCACGATACTTTCGAGCATTTCTAGGCGACCCTCTCTTCTGAGGGTTGGCAATTCACTTATTTCGTCCGTGCGCCACTCCCGTGTAGCCCCCGTAGCCGTGACCACCGAGATACTCATGCTCGGCAAGATGGCCGCCGCCACAGTTACAAGTGTGCTTATCGTCCCGCTTCTTTTGTGTTTTTTGTTGGTGCAAACGCGGTATTCTGCCAGTTTTATTCTGTTTTATACAGGTGAACCCCCTCCCCCTTCCACTACAATCCATCGTCATATTTCTGTGACTTTCCTGTGCTCAACAAGAAGTTTTGTGTTTCCTTGCTCGCCGCCATGTGGCCTCCCACTAGTCCACTCCGTCTCCCGGCGATCCCTTGTGTCACCATCGGCTTGACAGGTTTCAACGTGCCCGTTACACCCTAACTCTGGTTCAGTCTTACTGCATGAACGAAAGTTGTTGGTGTTGAGCGAGTGAGTGAAGAGCGAGATATTGTGATTAGAGTGGAGTTTACTGTGTTTATTTATATTTACACAATCATTAGTGTACCATCATGGTTAATAAGTGTTGTGTTCCATTGTGCAGAGGATAATTGTCTTGTTCCCGTTTTATATTGTATAATTTTTAAATGAGACTGAATACTTTTTTAGTCGATGAGTGGAAAATAATCCTAATTTTTTACGCTTATTGTCTTGTTTGTAATATATATGATTGAATACCATTGAATTTGTTTCAGTAGTTTTGAAACGCAACCTTATTTTCAAGTTGAACTCTTTAAGAATTTTTTTATTTTGTTAGTTTTCCTTAAGATTTGTAAATAATTTAGTTCATTAGTTTAAATAAACAGCTAATTTTCTTGATATATCAGTTGTATTACTTTCTCCGTAGCACCCAGTTTAGGAACATGCAAAGTTGCTTCTTAGAATGTGCAGACATGCATATGCTCTGCAGCACATAGTAAACACTAACTTTAGATAGTCCATAGTTAGTCTTTAAAGAACATTAAAAGAACATTCGGAAATGACTTAGTGCAGGTCAGAACATTCTTTGCATATTCTTTTCACTAGTGCACCAGCATGTACTATGCACTGTCTATGTGCGCCACCGAGCATGTTCTTTGCATATACTTTGAGAATGTACTTTGCACTAAAGGTAGTGCATTTGAGAACATACTTTGCATATACTTTGCACTAACTTTTGCTCACTGGGGAGTGTTCTTTTTAAGTGATTTACTTTATTAAGTGCGTCACAGCTAGTGACACTGTTTTATTATTATATTGTGCTACGCGCATCATTTCCTACGAAACTGTATATACACATATATATATATATATATATATATATATATGCACAGTTTCGTAGGAAATTATGCGCTATATATATATATATATATATATATATATATATATATATATATATATATATATATATATATATATATATATGCACAGTTTCGTAGGAAATTATGCGCTATATATATATATATATATGCACAGTTTCGTAGGAAATTATGCGCTATATATATATATATATATATATATATATATATATATATATATATATATATATATTTTTTTTACTTGGAATCGGCCATCTTCACATATCACCATTGTGTTGTCCAATTTTTTTATGTTTATATTATTTTTATATTATTTTATATATATATATATATATATATATATATATAAGAAATTAAGAAATGCCTATATATATATATATATATATATATATATATATATATATATATATATATATATATATAGGTAGCATACCTGGCCGGAAATCGGGAGATCCGGGTTCAAATCCCGGAATACTAATATTTCGAAATTTGTCGTGAGATCACTACGTAAAAGTCGGATCCAAGAAAATAAATAAATAATATTTTAGGCATATTTTAGTATAAGCCTCGCCGTTGTATAGGCATTTCTTAATATTTTATTGAGCGAAGGAAAATTGATCTGCAAGGATTTTTTTGTTTCTCCCATTTAAGGGGGTTCCACCGCGACTGAGTGAGTCAAAAGAAATACTAAATTCCACCTTTTCGTTTATTTGGATTTAAATCTCTGCTTTCACTGACGCCATGCGTTACCTACGGAATTACTGTATTTTGACTTCAATTATGGGTGTGATTAGCTAATGACTCAAAAAAATAAGACAGTAAGATGTCTATTTTTCAATTTTATCCATTGTCACGGGATGTTTCCCTTCATAAATACAGTTTTCCGTGAAAATGGCATTTATATTATGTGGAAAAATACTATATTTCCTCGTGTTTCTCCCATTTAGCACCATGTAATTTCAAGTTCAGTTTACAAAACAATAGCAAGGGAGGGTAGCGTGGTTTTTATTTTTGATATCAGACAGAGAGTACGTATTTCCACAAGTAGCCAGAATATGAATGAAATGACATTTAATTCATTATACGGAGGAACCACCTTAATCCCTTTTTTTGCCTGATGAAGACGTTAACTGTCGAAACCATGGCCGTGGAATTTAAAATATAATGTGGATCAAACAATGTTCAACCTTTAAATTCAAAATGAATGGTAAGTTTCATATATTTACACTGGAAACCACCAACTTTATTCAGTGCGCGTGCTACGTAACCATGGCAAGCGTCTACAGAAGAATATCCTTCCAATACCGGATAGCGTCGCTCAACATCTATATTAATAGTCAGTGCCTCTACAGGCCATTTCCCATCCCCTCTCCAATCTCAACAATGTATGTATACAACTGTCCTACAATTTGTATTTATTACCTGATGATGACGTTAACCGTCAAAACCATGGTCGTGAAAATTAAATTCTAATGTGAAAAAAACAAAGTTTAAACTTTTTATTCAAAACACCTTAATCCCATTGAAAAACGAAATTCTGTGTTTGCTCGAAATATGGAGACATTCTCATAGTTTTCAATTTTTTCCCGACTTACTGGGTGATAAGGAATATATCCTGAAAAGTTCAACTTGCCAGCCTAATTATAAACGCCCAGTACTTTGTATCAAAGAGGTCAGATGTTGTTTTTCCGTGCCGTTTCACTTGTCGTTCATGATGGTTTTACTTCTCATCAAGCGAACCTGTTTAAAGCGGGTGCTGTAGTACAGAAATTCCGCGTCAAAAATTCTTACACTATTATTAAGGTCAATCCAAATATTATATCACTGTGATAAAAACTATAGCTTAGTACTCTTCCACACTCTAAATTTTTCACGACCATAGTTTCAACCACTGATTGCTACTTGCAAGGGTGCAAAGCACAGCGAAATAGCTTCTCTCCTTTACCTATTTGTCATAGGATTTTTCTACGAGTCTGTCAACCTTCTATTGAATCAACAAACACTTCTATTGAATCAACATGAAATCATTTTCTTTAGCTATGCACTGAAAACAAGCAATTTCCTCCTCAAAAAAATAATTTTCCTGTTTAATCTGGCAAATTAGTTTTTTTCTGTGTTATTTTTATTCTTCAAATAGAATTGCTGAATAAATCCTATGTATGCGCAGTTGGTAAGTATTATGATTTGCAGTTACGTAATGAGTTACTTAATGGAATTAAACCCATATCATTGTGCTCAGAGTGATGTAAAATCCATTCTTAAACGAGTATCTCTTGATCAGCAATGTTCAGATACTTATATTTCTTCCTCAAATCAAAAATGTAAACCTATGGTATATTTAGGTCCGGATCAATAATATCTGTTTTACTTAAACCGGAAAATGATGTAGCATTTTCGTTGACTTGCTGTAAATTGAGAGTTCGGGGTCTATCTATTCAATCCAATTGACTCGTAATTTTGGTTAGTAGTGCTTAGTTTACGTGAACGTTATCGATGAACGAGATTATTAGCATTTATTTTCAAATGGAGGAAATGTTTAAATATATATTATGAATCTAAATTTGTTGGAAATATATCTTTCGATCCTTGAAAATGTTTTAAGCTGTAGCTTTTAGGTAGGTATATCATAGCATAGAGTAATCAATGCAATCATAGAGCAATTACTCTGTGATCATAGTCAACGCATTTCCGTTATAATCCCAAGTCCGTGATATTTGCCGCATGACAAACTGAGATGAGACCGAGAATAGGCATGTGACATCTACACAATACTCTGCAAGCCTCCACAAAGGTGTGTGACAGTGGGTGAATCATCACCAACATGCACCATACTATACCCTAATATAGGTAGTGAAACTACGACTATTAATGGATTTGCAAAAAACCGCCAATGCTGTGTCTATAATAATACCGAATCAGAAGGTGACATTTCACCGTTAACAGCATTTATAACGTTCACCACTCTATAGGCATGCTATTAATGTGAGAGAAGCTATTTGAATTATTGTATTTTGCGACTAGATATTCGTAAATGCAAATGCAAGATGCGCTGATATTACTCTGCAGTAGATTAAGAAACAAGCATTAAGGAGATAGAGAGAAGAACTTTGCTGCAAAATTTATATTTGAGTACAAATAGCAATGATAGAATATGAGCACTGGATAAAAAATATATTTTTGATGCTACGGTAATCCTTTAGAAGTCGCATGAATGTATGCTTACATTCATTCAGCGAATTGCCTATCCTACAGAGAGAGAACTGCGACTTTAGAAGCAGGTGCACAGTAAACTTTCATCACGTATTCCTTTTCAAGAAATCTATCTCAAAGAATAAATGGTACGTGAGCTCAGCTTCAAGTGGAGCCTTGTGCTATCACTGCCTCCGGGCCGGGCTGTTTTCTAAGCTGAACGGAATAGGCTGTTCTCCTTTGAACGGGATAAAAAGGAGCAGAATATCTCTCACCCCATTATGCTGTGAATAAAAACTTCTTTGTCCAAACAAGTTGCGAGGTCGACATCAAACGAAAATGCAGCGCACGAAAAAGCGTGGGTTCTGTTCGTTTTCGTCAGGAGGAAAAAAATGTAATATAAAGTCAATTTTTGAAACGTTCGGAGTACAGCGATGCTCCGATGAAGATTTTTTTGACGAATAAATTAGTTAGGAAAGTAATTGACAGGGTGCGATTGCCAATTAGCGAATAAAAAACATAAAATTCTCGAAGATATATTTTTATTCTTAAAAATGATTGTAGAAACGAGTTGCTAATTCTGTCACTCGTTTTTATACGAGTTTTTTAAAGCAAATTTCGTCTATCGCTACAGAAATACAATTTTGAATAATCATGCATTTATTTTGTGCGTTACTAATTCATTGGTTAGTTGTCTGATAGGCTCTTCACTAATACCAACATTCAAATACACTTAGTTTGTTTAGATATCACTGCGTATAGAATCTTATGAATTTGACCTCATTGTAAATAAAAATACCTCATTTGTTTTAGAGATACCAAAAAGTCAGCCATATTCGCCCTACTTTATGAGATATTCAACAAAAAAGTCTAAGCCGTTTCTCATGGAATATGCTATATCTGTACACTCCGGATAGTCATAGAAAAATGAGTTTCTGACGCACAGATCTCGTCCGAAATCAAAAGGTTTGTCGTTCGTACAGTGTATTAATTCTATTTATTATTAAATTTATTAATTATCATTAATAAATTTAATAATAATTATTAATAAATTTAATAATAATTTTTAATAAATTTAATAATGATGTAATTCGTTTTAATGCTCGTAATAACGTTTATACCATCGTAAAACTCTTAAGAAACCTTCAATTTTGCTGGCTCTTTTACCGTTCGGTGTCAAAGGAATAGACCATTTAGGTAAGTATATTTTGAAAGTAACTGAGGACATCAGTAATTAGGAATTCTATTTTTGCGTCATAAATTACATTAAACTTCTTAAGCTGCCTTAATTTTTAAAGGAAATTCGAATATGGTCTCCATCATGAACAAGGAAAAATCTTGCCTGAACTACTGTAAGTGGCTATCATGGAATTTTCCGAACAGAACCAGCACTGTGCCTCGCGTCAACTTTTCCTTTAGCTACACATTACTTCTAATCCCTATCTTCTTCCTATCTCTTATATGCTTGCTAAGAGCTTCACCATTATCTCATTTTTCAATTTCATCCACACGTTTTTACTTCCTTCTCAAAATATGCTCACCCATGTTCTTTTCCTTCCCTACCCTCTCAAACACTTATTGTTTGGTTACCAGCGTTCCATGCTTAATCTTCTCCATGAACACATCTGAAAAACATCCAGTCTATATAAAACCTCTTCCGCTAGGGTCAACTGTCCCAACCGCATAACACTTACGCTGTGTATGAAAGTAATAACTAGCATCTTTATGATGGGTTTACACTGGCAAATAACTTCCGAAAGATCCTGCGGGGATTTTGCCTCGACGAATTATCTTTCTTTAATTTATTCAGATATTACATGTACATAATATATTTATACATATATTGATTGCCGTTTACACCGGCAACAATAAGCTTTTGCAAGCGGCCTGCCGAGACTTTCATAAGCTCTGCAAGCGAGATAACAGAACCGTTGACACCAAAAATTTCCGTCGGAAGTCGCTTTCAGCAAGTTACTGCGCAATAAACTTGCCAGTCTTCTATTACTCTGGAAATTTTTTTGTGGAAAAATAAGTAGGAAATCAAGTGTAGAACTCTTTCAATGACTGCAACAGAAAAAAGTCACTGTACACATGTATATTTTGAATGAAAATACATTATAATACATTACATTACATAAGATTATAAATAGTAATTTAGTACAATTTTGAATGCTATAATAATTATTTTTACAACACACTATAAATTGAATCCAATAGATGCAATAATTATTATTATCTCACCATGATTTCATGTGAGCATGGGATATGTGGGGCATGGACGGCCCCGGCCACATATCTACTCAGCTTATTAGAAAATACTTTTTCACGCTATTGTTACGGAAAAAGAATCCTTCTTCTTCTCTCTTTATTGTCGTGTAAGGACCACGTAAAATTACCCAATGCAATAATTTCCGTTTCTCATTTCATACTGCTTTTCTTGGTCTCCACTAGTTCATTATTCTTTACCTTTGTTTTCTCCTCCTATATTTCATCCAGGTGTCATTTCGTTTCTTCTTTTCCTTCTTTTTAGAAAACCTGGACGATTTTTATATCAATCTTCTAAATGTAGTTTCATCTTTTACTACAAGGTGGTGCCAGCTGACTTTTAACAGGAATAAGAAAACAATTTAGTTGTTGTATTGTATTAAATGAATCTTCTCAATGAGGCGTTCAAAACGTATGCAGGTACTATATAGCAGTCATTGGCGACTCATGGAGAGGTTGGGGGTGAAAAATATTCCTACTAAGATCTCATTGTAATTCTGCTATATTGATCACATAACCTAATCCATATGCGCCTCGGGTATTAGTTTTTGCAAGTCTATTCTGCGGTTTCCAAGTGAATAAAAATGCCTATTTTTGAAATGGTAGAAAAATTGACTATTATGGGGCCAAAAGCTCAAATTTCTGGGAAAAAAAACTAGGCAAACACGAAAACGGAATGCAAGAATTAATACTTTATTTTTTTCCCGTCATCTGATTCTAAAGATGTCAAGCCCATATTATGAGTGCATATAATTTGGCAAAAAATGGCTCACATAGTGTTACCTTGGGCCCTTAGGACACATTTATAAAGTCTATTAATCCTTATGGGTCCTAAGAAACGTGTATCAAATTTTATTCGAATGCGTAATGAGGTTTGGAAGTGTATAGCGTTCAAATAAACAAAATTTCAGTTTTATATTTATAGATGATGTCTTCCGCTATCCCCATCTGCTCCACATATCTCTTTGCCTCTGGGACCCACTAGTTGCCATCCTTCAGGCCGTTTTACACAATGCTTAGGTCAGAACTGAATTCAGTACTGAAATCAGTGCCGAAAATTTGGAAACAAATTTCGGACTAAAACCGTATGAAATGCCTCGGAGCCTGTGTTTACACGATGTTTATATTAGTGCGCAGTTGCGCTGCCCGGACATTCGCTGAACAACGCAATGTAAATAAACTGCGCCATATTGTTTCGGCATATTCTAATGAAGTCATGGAATCGCGGAATGATTGTACAGTTTTCAAAAATTCTGAACAATTTCTCGAGAGATTATTTGGGCCTTGTTATTTTGACAGATTCCAGCGACACCATCGGCATTATCTCGAAAAATTCCGACTCTCCTGCTTGCCTGTGATTGGCCGTTGGAACCAAGAATCGGATGGAAAATAAATGTCGTAATTATTTCTCTTTTTATTAGCGATGATCGAATTCGATTCCTGAATCAGATGCGATCACACCCTTTACAATGTACGATTTTTATGTATGAGTTTAGTTTGCTTTTCAGTGCTGAAATAAGTGCCGTTTAAAACGACCTTAACTCTTATAAACGTGATTGAAAATGGAAAATTAGGTATTTTGTGGTTACGCTTAACTTTTTATGACACCCTGTATTTTTGTAGTAAAGTTAGATGTATTTTTAGCACAGCTTTTTCCACATGTTCTTTATTTATCACGACCATGGTTTCATTACAGAGTAACATCTTCAGGATGTACCGTGGATCATGAACCTTCAGGATGCATCTGAAGATGCTACTCTGTAACTAAACCATAGCCGTGATAAATAAAACAACATGTGGAAAAAGCTGCGCTGAAAATTCATCTAACTTTCCTGCTATGAAAGACTTCCACAAAGTTACGCCCTAAACAGTTTCCTACACAGTATTTTTGTTGATGTTTACTTAAGCTGCTACCGTTGGGATTCAATATTCTCAGACTCATCACGCTGAAGATCAGACACTTCCAGGCTCAATGGGACGCATAACAAGGTGTAAAAAGATGACACACCGCACTCGCGATGACAAAAGCCATTAATTTGATTGGCTTGTTGAACCTGTCATCATTATGGCGGATACAGCAGTTTCATTTGTGACGTCTGCTTCGGACATATTCCAGCCCCAGATGCCAAATCGCTAATGACTTTCATCTACAAGCCATTTACAAGTATGTGCTATTGTTCCTCTCCAACGACCGATTTCACCCTGATGGGAATGGTTAATTAATCAGTCAAGTATTCAAAAACAGTCTTTTACAAAAAAAGATGAAATTGAGAGAATAGAAAAACCTCCGCATTATATGTCGTAGGAATGACCACAAGTATACAATTAAAGTTCAATGACAAAGAACGGATGCTTTTTAGTGTTTATTTTCATAGAGAAATTGATGAATAGAATGAATACCTGAAGCAAGACTTGCAAGTTTTTGAGCCCTTCCCTCATCGGTAAAAATCTTTGATTAAAAATGTCAAGAAGTTCACAACGTAGTCAATCACTCGTTATGGTGAGGTAGATTTCGCAATTGTAGGTGATATTTAAAACTGTGGATTGTATTGCTGATTAATTTTATATTGTAAATTGTATCTTATTTTGTTAAATCTATTTCAGTTATTTGAATTGTACCAATAACTTGGTATTCGTGCTTTTAAAGTTTTTCATTTGTATTTCGTTACCATCTGGCAAGATTAACTAAATTGTAACATGAAATGGTAATAGCAATAAATACAGTCACGAAAATAAAAAAGTCATGAAACCTTGCGGGAAATCACTGGACGGCGTAAAAAACGGGGAAAAATCTTTATGATGTCATTGGTAACTAAGTGGCTGGATAAAATGAGAGCAATTGATATGATAGTGGACGAATTGATGAGTCATTTTGGGCACTGATTCACATTGCGAGCCTGTAGAATAGATATCGCTAACAGTGAGTGGAATTTCGGTACGTGTAAGATATCTATGTTTCGCTGTTTTCTTCGTGCGATGGCCCTTACCCGGGTTCAAACTGACCACAAGAGCATAGCTAATGAGCATAATGTTAATTTATTCCGGCTTACATCTAACACAGGGACATAACTTGAGAAGGTAAGTTAAGGCGGTTAAAATTTAGCATGCGAGTCAGAAAAACAGCATTTACATATCGCCTTGAGAACGTAACTTAATTCAGAAGATCGGTTATCTATTGTGTTAAGTCATTTGGCCAACATTGGTCAGTGTCTAAGTAGAGGGATTTCTTAAGTTTACAGATCAGAGGCCGTACGCTTGCAACATCAGTGACTATACAGTGAAATGCTTAGGTAAACACGAGTTAGTTCGGATATTACTATCTATTTCGCTTTACTTCTTTTTCAGTTAGTTCGTGAGCATTGGCAATTTGAAATGGATCACAATTTTTAAAAATTCAATACGAAGGCCTACTAATAGTGTGGAACAGAGTTGTTAATACAGTCACCCGAACATAATTTTGATCAAATACGTCAGATAAATTCCAAATGAGCTAAAAACTATATGGAATGACAGTAGTTTTGATCCTCAGAAAGAACAACTCAAAAGTTCGAAAAAATGCGATTATGGGACCTCAAAGAGTACTTAAAATGGGTTTATGCGAAAATGTGGAGAAATACGCGGATTATAAAAAAATCTCTTGAAAGGAAAAGGTAGGTTTAAAAAAATGGTGCAAAAACTTCCTCAATCAAGTTTTTTGGTAACGTTAACAGTTTCCGAGGTAGGTATTCTTAGTTGAAATAAATGAAATTTAGTTATTAAAGTGCTCATAACTTATTACCCTGAAATATGTATCGAAACCCATAGTTGTTTTTGTGTGATAACTTAGGAATTGAATATAGTTTTTGTGGAAGAATAAGGGGTAATAGCGGGGAAGAATATTTATTATCACTTGTATTTCTTTAAAAGAGTAATGTGCATGATCTGGAGTTTAACTTGAGATTAAATGTTTGCAATAAGTAGCCTGTTAGCTGTGGAGTGGCGTCTTTTAATTATGTGCAAAGTTTGAAAATTGTTCACCTTTAGGCTCTTGAGAAAATCTGAACGCTGCAGAAAAACGTTGAATGAAAACTTTGCAGTTTAAGGCTAAACATTTTATACAATGTACGATACATCTAGTACGTTTTCAATGAATTTAGGTCTTTATTGTGTGGCAATACTTAGGAAAATTTTCAAAGTTGGCCAAAGTAGAAATTTAAAATAATTAGTACTCACCAACCAATTTTCAACTGAGGTAAAATATGACATAGTTTGTACACTTTAATTATTTTTCAAAAATGAAGATTTGTTTCTTCGCTGCCATTGTGATTTTCTTATGAAGTCAAATATACTCGAAGCATTTTGAACGAGAATTTTGGGTGACTCCATAAACTTCCTGGCTAGCTAAAAGATGGTACAATGTTTATTAGAACGGCAAGCTGTGCACTGAAAAGTTAAAATTTCACGTTGATATTTTATTCCAGATAAAGATCAGTAATATTCTATGCAGTTGAATGCTAAGCGACGCATATTTTCTTTCATTCTGACATTTATAAGACATTGTCATATTTTTATTGCAAAAACAAATGATGAAACATTTTATAAATCAAATTGACAAATATTTTTTATGTTTGCCTTAGTTAAAATACTTATTTCTGCCAAAATTGATTATCTTCGATAATATTTAGTTTATAATTCCCGTATCCTTCTACTTTTTTTCTCTAAATATAGTGATAACATTATTTAAAGCTGACAGGCATTCTTTTTTAAAGCAGGTTTTTCCTCGATGTTTACGTATGCTTGGTTTGTGCCGCAGAAACGTGCACAAAATACCTCTTTTTTTTGCTGATCAATTCTTCGTAAATTAAGAGATCAGGCAACGGCTGCTTCGGCCTCCTGTTTCAAAATTCTGCATAATATTCACATGTGGAGAGGAGTTGATTTGCTATTCAATGAATATTTAAGCCACCCTCTGGTCATTTCCATTCCCTTTGAAGATGGATCTTAATCCGGCGAATTCTTCCATCCCTCCTAATCCACAAACCCCCGCACGCAAGTGATGTCATGAGTCTCTTCTTTGCGTTCCCCGCTCCTTATTTTTATTTGCCCCCACTGCAAAGGCATGCCTTAATTCCGCCATTCGCTCTCCTCCAATGATATATTCTACGGTGAAGAGAAATCGTCTTTTTATGCAAACTTATTTTAAATATGAACTTCTTACTGTCACTATGATTACGAATTAAAAAAACAGATGCCAATACCCGTAGTCTTACGGTAACGGTAGTCAAGAAAGTATCATACAAGTATGGTTAACGTGTGGGCAAGGGCCTAGCCACGTTGAAACACCGGTTCCCATCAGAACACCGAAGTTAAGCAACATTGGGCCCGGACGGTGGTTGGATGGGTGACCCTCCTCCATACCTCAACCAGGCATGGATGGAGAGATGATACTCCCTCCATACCTATACCGGCAGGCCTGAGAGGCCAGGCCAGGCCAAACCGGGCCGGTTGGAGGGAGGACATCCTCTATACCTGGTACTGGGGTGAGGCAGGGGGAGGCCAATCCTCCATACCTCTACCGAGGTGCTCTTGTCCCCTGTCTGCAAGTGGCAGACAGGAATGGGGTTGGCACAATGGACCAAGAAAGGTCTAAGTGCCCGGGCTCCTGACGAAGGCCCCCCCAACAACAATCTAATCTAATCTAATGGTTAACGTGTGGCATAACAGATTAGAAAAGAATGAAATTTGATCAAAACCCTAGAATTATTGAATCCAGTATAGTTAAAACAAAATGCATTTAGGATATTTTATATTTTTGTCAATGGACAGAACGCAAACCTCTTATTCAAAGTCGCTCGTTGATTTCGTCATGTTTTCCGCACAATGATATATTGCATATAGCAGAAAAATCGTCTTTTTATGGAAACTTGTTTTAAATATGAAATTATTACGGTCACTGTTATTACGAATGAGCACTCAAATTTCAAAATCGATTGTTTTGAGGAAATAAAAAAAAATATGAAACAAGGTTGTCTAACGTGTGTCATAACAAATTTAAAAAATGATAAAATTTGATAAAACTTTCTTTGAAATAATTTATACTATATAACTTGCATGTATTTCATGGGAGTTAAAAATATTCCGAGAAAGAACGTTTCTTTGAAACCTCAAATAGGTAAATGGTTATTTTTTTCTTTGCATTATATAGCATTGAAATTAAACAACCAATATCGCTCAATTCTTGCTGATCATATTACACAAATTAGTTTCTTTGTAAAATCCACTTCATTAAAACAATACATATGATCACAAATTTGACCAAGAAGCATTAAGTTCAAGATGGCGTACTTTAAATCTTAATGATGACAAGACAAGAAGGCGTTTCCTTCGGTCGGCCCCTTACTTTCTGCTACGAAAGTAATCAGTGGAAGCCTTCCAGGGATCATTCTTATTTATTGGGCCTTCAGTGTCATTTTCATAAGCAGTAGCATAGAGATCAAATTAAGACTCGGAGGCTACATGCTCGGCTTAAATTATTTTTAAAATACGGATCACACGAGTTTCAGGATGTCACGAAGGGTATTATTTTATCCCCTCACTATTTATCTTGAGGCAATAGAAGTGACAGAATAAAAGAGATACACTGCGGAACTGATAGGTACAAAGTTCCTTGTTTCCATACTCCAATAGTGACGGCAAAAGAGGAGAGTGGAACAGTAAGGCACTATGTGATATACGAGGACTATTCGGAAAGAAAACATTCAAAGAACATTTATAACGCACTTTATTATTGATTTTACATACCTATAGTGGATGTATAACGCATTTATGATAACATCTCCACCTAATAAACATGCATATTAACGCATTTTTGAGGCCTTGGAACGAGATGTTTTAGTCCAGCCTCGTGGAAGTCTCCCGCCTTTGCCACAGTTCCTCAATTTTTTTTGTGATCGTCAGTCAACATTTTCAGCACCTAACGTGCACACTGTTTCCAAAAGCCCAATCATTCTGTTATCGTTTCATGAACATCTATACTTTAAACTTCTGGGGAGTGTTCATTAAGTTCATCAATGGTTAAACGCCGGTCTTCTCGAATCTTTTGTTCAGTCTTACGGAGAATTTCTTCGCTGATAAAAATGGCCTTCCACTGCTTATTTCATCTTGCACATCAGAGCATTCTTACTGAAAACCATGGCTCAATTTTCTTACCTTTTGCCTGTATGTTACACCTTCACTGTAGCCAGAGAAGATTTACCCATGAATTTCAGCAGCGGTCTCTCCTTTCGTGTGTAAAAAAAGAAATCGAAGCACGAACCTCGCATATGACGGGATTTAGAACGGACTCAGCTATTTCAAAATTAACAGTGAGAGGAAAATGTTTTCACTATATGGTACTAGTATATACTGTTTATTCATGTGTACTGTAATATATATATAACAGTGCTACCAACCGTTAAAAATAACTTTAATTGTCTCTATATCAGACATGTATCTTTAATTTCCGGATATTCTTTGTTATGTTTGGTGTATTCTTTTTTAATACATATATTTTCTGCTATATGGGCCACTGTAAATCGGCAACTTTGCTGTATGTGGACATTTAAAAAAAATTAGAAAAATATCCCTCGTAATTCACTGGTGCCTTTTCACTCTTCAAATCTCTTAGTCATGGCAAGTGTCTTAAACAGTCCCTGCCACATGCCTCTGCGGTGGCTCGCAGGATTATGAGCAGATGAAGATGTTATAAAATTCAGCTGCACGTGCAGCCCATCTTGATTTTGAGAAATATTGTTTGTTACCTCGAACGAGGATCATTAACGAAATCGATTTGCCAAAATCCCAATTTAATTCTTCATTTTTTAAAGAAAATATTCTGTATACCCTCGCGTAGAACAAATAATTTTCTTTCCCACAAGGGTCTTTGATATCATCACCATCCACTCAAACCCTTAACCCTCTCCGATTGAAGTACCAGGTAACACACATAGCAATGAGGTCGAAGCAATTTGCATCACAAATGGCGGGCGCTGAAAACAATGGCACCCGTGGAATATTTCTGAATTACCGTGACTTGCGGAAGACATTCAAATGATCAAAGCTTTGCGTTCCACCCTCGGTGGAGGAATTTGGAACACACGCATTTATTTGCATGAGATTGGAACGCGTGAGATGACTTGGCGAACTTCGTTTTCCGAGTGGCAACCGGCTGACCCGCAATTTGCAGGCCCTCATCTTCTCTATGCATTTTTAATTTCGTGGCTCTACATTGGTTTAGTTTACGTCGCGGAATAACCCTAACCGTCAGAAAACCTTGAAAACGGATTCCTGGGGTCCTGATGATAAATATGATTTTATGGCGCCTTTATCCAAACCATGGAAGTGGAGCGTTGAAATGCGGAAGACCTCCAACTGAATTTTACTCGGGTTCTTGATTTGGTATACCCTTTAGTTGGTTTGAGCGAGATACGATAGTTTAAAAATTTTTAAAACTTTGTTATATTCCACACCGTATTTATTAAAACTCAACCGGTTTTGACCTTTTCAGGTCATTCTCAAGAGTTAACTCAGTATAATATCTGATTTTTAATAAATAACGTGTGGAGCATAACAAAGTTTATATTGAAACTACCATGTCTTCATTCCACGAAAGAACTCGCGAACCACTGATTTGATTGAGCGAGATAGTTCCAAGTCAAAATGTAGACCATATTCAAATATTATTTTTTAAATTCAGCGTCTGTAAGAAGTATGAAATAAATATAGTAGTATTAATGGCGCAAATACATAGTTCTATATGAACAAAATTCTTGGTAATTAAAAAAATAAAGCTACATAAGTCTCTAAACTCGACTCGTGTTTTCACGCCGTGCGGCTAAAAATCCCTTCAAAACAGCAGTTTTTGTTTGCGATTCTGTAAAACTTACTTCGGTGAGTAATAGATTTATTTTTATAAATAGTTGAAATAATATACAAACTATACACCGTTAGTATTTTGATGAAATCTAGGTGCTAGAAGTTAATATTTTTTTAAATATTCTCCTTCTGGAGTGTACAGCCATAATCTATAGGCAAAGCAAGGCAAACAGCTCGAAAAGTAGTTCGGCAAGGGGTTGATATTTTAATATAATTGGAAATATGAGTTTCTTCTTTAAAAAGAGGCCATATTCATCAAATTCTAGGTGAAGTGATTTTCCGCTCAAACTACCTTTAGGCTAGTTTACGCTGGTCATAAGACAATGACTTAAGCACAGGATACAAACGCTCTCGTCTTCAAACCAGCCAGCGAGTAAATTCCTCTCTTTCCTGAAGAATACCAATAGTAATTGTTTGAAGTCTTCAAGTATTCTACCCTGAGCGTCCATATTTTGGACAAAGGTTTTGCCGGCGTTGCAGTCGGCGTCTTCAGTCGGAAGATTACCCGAAAGGCCAAATCTTTCTGATGAAATACTCCGCGGAAGTCTTGACAAGGAATTGATAGTAATTGTTCTTCTGCCATGTTTCAAGCGTTGCAGGAGAAGAAATTTTTATTTCTTGCCGATGACGTCTTTCTAGAAAAGAATATATTTATTAGATTTGATGAATGGCGAATTAGCGTGAAACAAATATCTAAATTATTAACTAAAATCAGACAGTGTTTTACACACTGATAAACCGCGCCAGATTAAAAACCAATTAAAAACCAGTATACTTTTTCGTCATTTCAGGGGAAAACGTGATGAACCCTTAAAAAAGTAAATTTCATTTCTCAACTGTGAATACGACCTACCTACCTTGTAAGCGATTAAGATGAATACCAAAAAAATTGAATTGAATTTAATTTTTCAATGAGATTAAATGGATGAAACAAAAACTTTTCCTTGCAGATCAATTTTCTTTCTCTCATTGAAATATGAAAAATTACACATACATCGGCGAGACCAATGCATTTTATTAGTTTACCGGAAAACAAAAATTGTGAAAAAATAAGTAATATTTTATAAAGATTTAAGGAGTAAAGGAAAAGGTAAACAGTTTTTTTGATAGAATTTCATGTATCCAAAAGGTTTTTACCGTAGGTGTTAACATTTGTTTATGCATCACTCAACAAAGGTTGGGTCAGAGTGAGAAGTAAAGATAACTTTTAAATTCGCGATATTGGAGCATGCCGACAATAACAAAGAATTTTGCAGGACCACGTTGATTATCTAATAATTTGGAAAGTAGGTATTATGCGATATTAATCGTGAGGTGAAATGAATGCCATTATAATATGACTTTGTTAATTAAATATCGCTAAATTTCCATGATAATTAAATGAATGAACATTTTTTCTCTTGATAAAACTGAAATAAATTCTTTTGTTATGAATAAAAGTTCATTTTTATCGACAAAATTTCATTTGCATATGTTTTTGAACCAAGGATTCTGACTCGAAATATGGTTTTTTAAATGAATTAACATTTGTTTGTTTATTACTTTTTGTTTGTTATGAGAAAAGAGAAAACGTAATGAGAAACTAGTTGAAGAAACTATATGGGAGTGAATTATCACGAGAGAATGTATGTTATTTCAAGTTTTATTGATACGCAATTGTCTGTAATGTTTATATTCGTGATGTAAATTTAAAGTATGCAATACAGTAGAAAAAAAGGTTATAAGTAAAATTTATTGTACATGTACCTATGCATTACCATATTATCCCACCCAGAGTCTACAAACGGGATGAGATGAGAACGAATACTCGGATTTACTGCTCATAAAACGAATGCAAATACAGCGAGGGCTTTGTATAGCGTAGTACAGAATTTCCACTTTTGTCGTGCGTCATATAACCGACACCTATTTTTTCTACCATCAATTTTCGTTTTCGATTTGAAATTGCGAGAACTTTTACGAAATAAGCCAACATTTCCTACAATTCAGCTCTTTTTGAAAAGCGACCCCTTCGAAACCTGTGCCATTGTGGAATAATAAATATAGGAGAATACGCACTACTGGAATCGATGGAGAAATCAATTCAATCGCCTGCGGACCTCATTTCTTTTACAAAAATAAATGAGAAGGAAAATCAGACGAAATTTCAAAGATTTCTTTTGGAAAGAAAATTCAATGCTGGTTTCAATTAAAAAGAAAGAATTTATTCTTTATTTCATTCTTCCTTAGAAGGCGTGAAGGCGCGGCGGAGCGCCCTTCTCATATTTGGCTATTACGAATTTCTCGGAACTTCAATTGTGTTTACGAGTCAGCGCGGAATAATTTCAAGTACTTATCGTACGAAGTGTCACGAGTAACTCATTTTAATGTGATTCACCTTTTCTGATTTGCTGTCTTCGTTAGGAAAACGAAATCAAATGAATCGTTCCGTTATTTTGAAAAACTAGTGGTACTGAAAGGCTGGCGAATTTATAATTTAATATTTTAGCTGACGCAATGCTTCAAAATATGCAGTGAATCGCCAGCCTGAAGAATGGCTATAAACTCCTTTCAATTGAGGAAATAAGCAAAGCTAACCAATCCAAGAGAGAACGGTCTGAAAACATCTCCGTATGCTTGCAGTAGAACAGGGTCACAAAAAGCACATAGTACATAACAGAGTGACCAAAAGTGACAATGGTGGTCGTAAATATATTTGCGCAATCCGCCATGTTCTCAGCGAGTTCCATCACGGATAGTAATGGCGAACAGGGAGAGCCACATCCTGTCACCGCATCCGTTTGGACCAGTTCCGCGATCGCAACCTCATTCACATAATATCCTGATCGCTCAATATCGGACGAATCACATAAAACATTGCTGTTTTATGCCCAACCTGAAGTCTGAAGCATAAATCCGCTTTGACCGCGTAATAGCCCAGTGAAGAGAGCAAAATAGGAACAGAAGCAATAGCAAAAATTAGACACTGAGCTATAGGCACCGAGAAGCCAGAATTAAAAGTGACATATTTTTCAGCGCAATTCACCGTGCTCTTAGCCAGTTCTATCACGGATAGTCGATAGATATGTAGTGGCGAACGGTGAGAGGAAATGGATTTGCTACAGAGGAAAGGTTAGTTAGAAGTTATGCCCAACATGAGCATCATGTCATATTTTGATGTTTTTGAATCCAGATCTAAAATTTATGGGCACCAACATAAGTTTAATGAAGGAAAAAGCAATTCGCTTCATGTTTGAATAAATTCTTCGGTCTGAGCTTATGACATAATTTAACAAAACTTCCTTCATAATTCCCTCGCACGGACTAAAAATTAATAACAAATTATACGTTGCCTTTAAAAGTTGTCAGATTTGCAGGTTTTATAATATTACCTCCTTTTCTCAACCAAATATCAGTTCTTTTAATTAGGTCTGAATGAAAAAATACACAATTTTCCTATTGTTCCTCTTCAAAACGTAGAATTTGTCAAAAATTACAGAGCGTTCGACAAATATTCCAATATTATTGCGCCGAGGCAATTTTTTTTAAGAACCAGATGTTGAAACTCCGCACATTATTAAATATCACCATTCCACAATTGGTAGGCTACTTTCAATTTAAGTCTCAGGTTTGACTCCAGATAATTTCAATCAAATTCCCTAAGAAATGCATTTAAGGCGAAATACGATGGTTATTCGGTGTGAATCTTCCTCGCAAGATGGGACGACAGTCGTAGAACGCGAGAAAGACCTAAGCATAAACGGGAACTATACGACGACACATGGAACACGAAGGTCCCTCCCCTTCCAAGCCTTCCACTTCCTTTCCACGCTTTTCACCGCGAAACTCGACACCGTCTTAGCTGCGACTCATTGTGGTCGACCCGGCGCATTTTTTTCCTCATTCTGAATATCAAGTTTCAATTTACGTGTCATCTTTCATATCTCACTTTTCAGAGTCGCTCACAAAGGGATTTCTTCCCAGGAAATCTTGTCACCCCCCTCCTACTCATTCGTGTCCATCAGACTTTCTATTGCCACGGAGCAAATACCGTGGGTATCACAGAAACAAGGATCCTACTCAGCTCTTTATCACTGAAAAGGTGCATCACACATCCATTACACATATTCCGAAAACCTTTTTAACTGCCTACTACACATGGATGCATAGATATAGAATAATTACCTTATTTCGCTTAATATATATATATATATAATGTAATTTCAATAAATATATATAAATAAATAAATAAATAAATAAATAAATATATATATATATATATATATATATATATATATATATATATATATATATATATATATATATATATATATATATATATATATATATATATATATATATATATACTCAATCATACGAAATATATATATACTCAATATATATATATTTCTTTTAATTGAGTATATATATACTCAATCATACGAAAATGACGCTCAAAGGCGCGAATAAATTCATACATTCATAGGAAAATGGATAGGTACACATAAAAGGACGAACACAGGGTTTGGTGGGGAAGATGAAAATGAGTCAAATCCAGACAGAAAAAATTTCACCTTAGCCGGGATTCGAACCCGGATCTCCAAATTGCCGGTCAGGTGTGCTCCCAGTTACACCACCAAGGCTACTCAATTAACTGCTGAATTTGACGGGGTTTTATGTCACACCCCATGCCCAAGTTGAACGGCCCAGAGATGGCGCGTAAGGGCGATTTCACCCACCATATAGGGGACAAACACAATTGGAAGGTTGAAAGGAAAGAGGAATACAGGCATACAACATATATATTATATATATGTATTATATATATATATATTATATATCATATACTTATATATACATATATATATTGAGTGTGTATATATATATATATATATATATATATATATATATATATATATATATATATATATATATATATATATATATATATATATATATCGCTTGAGAAGAATTCTTTTTAGCAACTGTATTTATATCCTGAACTGTTCCATGTTTGTCAGAAGCAATCGACACCTTTTTATGCCCAATTCTGCTATACATGGGCATGTGACACGTGGTAGAGAAAACGTTCATTTGGCTAATCAGCCAAATACCATACCAGGAAAGCATTAACCATAAGCAGGAAAGGTCCTCATCATTCAGCCTCAATGATTTACAATAAGATTCCTACTTCAATTAAATGTTCAGCAAGCCAAAACGTCTTTAAATATAAATTAAAAGAACTGCTTATTTATAAATGCTACTACAGTGTAGATGAATTTTTGAGTGATTAATTTTTGTAGAGTGTACATTACTGCTCGTTTCTTCTTTTGTATGGATTTTTATAAGTAATTTTTTTTTGTATGTAATTTTTTGTATGACTAAGTCCTATGTTGTACTTGTATAACCGACAGGACATGAAAGATTATTATTTTCGACTTGTCACACTTTCTCAGCTAGTATTACACCAACTGGGAAATTTTCACCTATCCTAAAGGTGGATTAGGATTAGGCTCGGAAGTTCAGGAAGAGAATTCACCCTATCCTACTGTGTCCGAATTTTCTTGGCTTAGGAATCTCCTCACGATTTGGCAAGTTTGGAGTAGCACAGCTTTTTGCCCGAGGTTAGTTATTATTTTTTTAATTCCCAGCTTCTCAGTTTGTTTTTAAACATATGGGACATATAGATATTTTAATTGTTACAGTTGTAACATGACCCTCCGAGTCCCCGGCAAGCATCAGGTTTCATTGCCGTCATAATGGCCGAAGACTCGAGAGGGGTTGGGCAGTAATCGCAGCCACGTCCGACGCCCATCGGATGTGTGGCTACGCTGCGGTAGGGTCATGCGTCCGCAGTAAACGGAGTGACCCCAGGATGACGGCCTTCTGCATGCGTGCAACTAGTAATTCCGCCTGTGCCACGCAGGACGGAATACACTTAATGTTATTTAGCAGCGAGCCCTTAACTCCACCGAGCACACCTATGATGAGGACCACCAGTTTCACAGAGTGTCCGGGGTACATCTGTCGAAGTTCGAAAAGCAGGTCTTGATATTTCGTCCGTTTTTCCACCTCCTTCGCATCCATGTTAGTTTCAGCCGGAGCCGAAAACTCGATCACGAACATGGAGCGTGTGAGGTGGTCGAGGAGAACGATATCAGGCTTGGTCGCCTCCAAGTGCCTGGTGGTGGAAAAGGAGTAATTCCACCAGATCGTGCATTTATCGTTCTCCACGACGGACTCAATATCTCCAGGGGCATAGGGCAGCACAGGTGTTTCGTCGATGCCATAATGGTGTCGAAGATGAAAGTATAACACCCGTAGGGCCGCGTTGTGCCGAGCTAAATATGCTGACTTAGCGTAATAACTACAGCCGGAGAGAAGGTGACTCAAAGTCTCCGGCTGGGCTCGGCACGCCCTACATCTCGTGTCCGCAACCTCCGCTTTGAATATAATGCGGCGGTACACGAGTGTGTTTATGACACCATCCTGGCACGCGAGGACAAAACCCTCGGTCTCGGACTTCAGACCGGCGGAGCGTAGGAAGGCAAACGTTAGCTCCTTCGATAGCCCATGCTTTTCGATGTTTCGATAGAAACCTCCATGCATGGGCTTATCGGTATGCACCTTGAGCAAGGCCTTCTGCTCGGCTTTTTTTATTTCGAGCTTGAGGACGTCTGCCTTCAATGACAAGATGGTCGTGTCAATGTCGCTTCCGTCGGATGACGGGTCGAAGTCGAGACCGGTTTCGTCCGCTGCCCTCTTTGCCGCCTGGAAGAGAAACGCCCCTGCTCCCGCACTCTCGTGATCACTCACGAGATTGAGCAGGGGGTCCCTGCTTTTCAAAACTCGGCAAGCTGTACCCAGGACAACTCTGTTGTGGAGACATTCCAGACTCAATAGTCCTCTACCACCTACATTGCGAGGGAGATACAATCTGGCGACGGAAGATTTCGGATGAAGACTTCTATAGATGGTCATCATCTTCCTCGATCCCCTATCGAGGTTCTGCAACTCGTTGACGTTCCACTTCATGCATCCGAAGGTATACAGCAGTGTAGGAACCGCGAACATGTTCGTGGCAAGAACCTTGTTCTTGCCTGACAGCTCAGAACTCCAGATGTTCCTGAGAGTCTGTCTGTATTTGGCGGTGAGCCTTTCCTTCACTGCTGTAACCTCCTGCATTCGGCGCTGGGGGACGCCGAGATATTCATAGCTGTCATCGTCCTCGAGGTGACGAATGACGCTCCCGTCAACAAGTTGCACGTCTTCCTTGATCTCCGAAAATCTTCCTCTCGCCAAGTGGATGGATGCACACTTGTCCAATCCGAACTCCATTCCTATAGCCTCACTGTATTCCAGTACGGTGTCCAGGGCAGTGCGAAGGTCTTTCGCATTAGAAGCGTACAGCTTCAGGTCATCCATATAAAACAAATGGGTGACCTTATGCTTCCTGTCACCTGGAACACCACACATGTATCCTTTACCTCGTCGCAGCCTAAGGGACAGGGGTAGGAGGGAAATACAGAACAGTAGGGGGCTCAAGCTGTCGCCTTGAAAAACGCCACGGTGGTATGTTACCAACTCTGTGGAAACTGACCGCTTGCCTGAGGTCAGAACGAAGCGCGTTTTCCACAGTGGTAACAGGCGTTGGATGCAGGACACAACCTCAGGGTGGACTTTCATCAACTTCAGCATGGCGATCAATAGCTCATGCGAAGTGGTGTCAAAAGCCTTCTTGTAGTCCACCCAGGCCATTGATAGGTTTCGCTTATGCCGGATGGCATCCTGGCATATGCACCTATCAATGAGCAGGTTGTCCTTGCATCCCGCGATTCCCCGCTTTGAGCCCCTCTGCTCGTACACCTCCTCCCAAACCGGCTGGACTTGGTGTAGGATAAGGTCACTCTAGATCGAGGTGAACGCCTTATATACAGTGTTGAGGCAGGTTATAGGGCGGTTTTCTTTGGATTGGACAAGTCTCCCTTCTTAGGTATTAAAACCGTGCGTCCCTCAGTCAGCCAAGGTGGAATTGGTTTTCCACCATTTAGAAAGGACGTGAAGATTCTGGCGAGGTGTTGGTGGGTGGAAGTAAATTTCTTCCACCAGAAGTTATTCACGGCATCCATTCCTGGAGCCGAGAAATTCTTCTTGCCAGAGAAGGCCTTCTTCACGTCACTTTCGGTGACTGAAAGAGGTCCATCCACATCTTGTAGGTGGCGGTCACAAACCTCTTTAAAGAGGCCTATGGCCGGAGTGTCTCCGTTGAATGGCTTCGACGTTTCGTATATTTCCTTCCAGAAACGTTCAACCTCTTGGACGGGTGGCGGAGATTCAACAACAGGCGGAGGTGGTCGAAAGAGACGGGACGGCTGAAGGAGAAAGGTGGCATTTTCTCTCACGCCCCTACTCCTCTTCAGGAGTTTTTTCCGGGCCGTGGTGAGTGCCCGTACTCTATCGACCGCGTGCTGCTTAATGGTAAGCAGCACGCTTTTATTCAGCGTGTGATGGTTGTACCTGAGACTGCGCGCTATGCGCCGAACTTTAGGAGTGAAAGCTCGCCCAGATGCGATGTATTCCATCACACACTGAATTCTCGACGCCTGTTGTCTCGCCTGCGTGATCTTGGCCTCCAACTGTTCAAGCCTCTTTGCTGCTTTGTCCTCCCAAGAGGTGTTCTTTTGGGAGTGAGCCATAATTTTGGCAGCAGCATAGACCACGCAATTTACCGTCCAAAGGTCCGACGTTTCCGTTAGGATTTCGTCGATAAGACCATTCAACTGGGGCAGGTGGTTACCCCGCAGAGAGATCTTCCGGTGGATGTCTCTCGGCCTAGGTTGTCCATCATCATAAGATATTGTGCTTAACAACCGCGTTCGTAGTTCAGCGACGGCCTGACCAGCTTCATCTCCATTTGACATAGACTGCGGCATGAGTGCCGTTCTAGCCTCAGGTGGTGCAGAGGCTGCCTGTGTCGGGGAGAGTGGTCTGGCCGGTGGTGTGTTCCTCTGAACTGGCGGTTGGTGGAGAGTTTCCTTTTTTCGCAGGTGGTTGGCATAATCGCGCAGATTCTGCTGCGATAGGTGGTCGTGTTCTGGATGCATCTCACACCACAAAGAGTGCATCCTTGCCATATACCCCCTGCGTTCGGGCTCGCTGGCAGCATGGCATGCGAGGAGGTCGCCCCTTAGGGCTTCCGTCCACTGCATCCGGGCACCCGTTACGGTGGTATTTGTATTGCCACACCCAACTCCACTAGGGCCCCCATCCGAGAGGGGCCGGTTGTGGGTGGCTTTCTCTGTATTCCTATTGGGAACCAGTTTTACTGCGTGTAGGGTGGTTAGCCCCACACGCAGACGTCCACCATTAGCCGGCAAGAGCCGTTGCCAGGTACGCCACGTGGAGGCTGGTGGTCCGGATTTCGTACCCTTATTATTATTATTATTATACAATTAATGTTAGTACCCCACACACACTATCTCAGTTTGCTATACTACGTGAGAAAAAGTAAAAACAAATTCCGCTATAAACTAAGAAAACGCTGGAATGGAGAACTAATAAAATATTGAATAGCCCAACTAAAGAGGATAAAAGCGACTCACTCACTCACTCGCAGAAAATTTCAACTTATTCAGCAGCAGATGCAGAAAACCTTGAAATGGCCTTTGGAGGTTCCGCCGCGACTGTGAAGTCAAAACAAGTACTAAATTCCACATTTTTTATAATTTGTCCAAAAAATCCTGCTTTCGCTGATGAAATGTGTTACCTACAGAAAACCAAAAGTAAAGTAGAAAAATGCAGAATATTCCACGAATGTATTTTAAATTAGCATTTTTTTTCAGCCATTGGAGCCGACTGCAGCGCCATTTCCTACGAATTACCGCATTTTGACTTCAATTACGGTAGTAATTCCCTAATAACTAAAAGAATAAAGTGGTAAAATGCCTATATTTTATTTTTATTTAATTTATCTGGATTATTTCCTACATATAAATCGTTTTCCACAAAAATTGCATTTATATTTTATGGAAAAATACTATTTTTCCTCGTGTTTCTCTCATTCCCTCATTGAACACAATGTAATTTCAAGTTCACTTATAGAATAAAATAGCGTAGAAAGGTATTATTTTGTTGTTCATATCAGATAGAGGACAAGTCTTTTTACAAGTAGACAGAATATGAATAAAATGACATTCAAGTCATCTCACGGTGGACCCACCTTAACTCAGGTGCCTGCATAAATGCAAAGTAAACGGCTACCAAAAAGCTCTGATACTTTCCCGACGCATGCTGATAGTGAAATCTGTTCGGGTTCACCACTGGATCAAACTATGCTTTTCTGCCGACGTTTCGGAGAACGAGTCGTCCATCGTCTTCAGGGTCCTTTAAAACTTCGGCGGCAACGCAGTTGATGGCCCAGCGGAGAGCCCAGATATAATTCACTAAAAATCTACCGTTTATGAAACCAGAATCAACAGAGCTCTTCAGTTTTGTCTAAGAGGACTCAACTTTAACCAATATTATTTATATTGAGAGTAGAGAGCCATCAGCCTTTCAATAGTCTTCCCTCTAAGGAATCGTCAGAATGCTTTTATTCTGTAGTCGACAACAATTGTGCGAAAGAAGTGAAATGGATGATGCAGTGCATTAAACTCGATTATCTGTGTAGGGATTATACTGTTTGAGGATTAACCGTGCTACTCCGTACACACTACCCCTAAAAATTTCGATAATATTTCAATCGTAAAGATAAAAATAAATGCTATGGCACTGCGATGCTTACAATGTAAGTTTGTAGTACATACCTTTGCTGCCGTAAATTTATTATTTTCATTTTGATTACAAAATGAAGGAAATTGTGTGCACTTTTAACAGCGTCTTTGATGTATTCAACGGTGTTCGGCGAGATGTTGTGGAACATATTGCAATGATAAATGAAAAGTGAAAAACTTTGTGTATGTCCACAGTATTTATTATAGTACGACGCGTTTCAGCGAATCATCTTCGCTATCATCAGGTACAATGCAAGGTTTCCATCAAGAAGTCTTATATATATATATATATATATATATATATATATATATATATATATATATATATATATATATATATATATATACATACATGCGGAAAGGAGGGGTATGGTTATGAGTTGGCGGAAGTGGGAGAGGGGGGGTTGGGGGGTAAAGGATGGGGGAAGGGAGTGGGGAGGCGGTTGGGATACGTAAGGAATTGGGGTTCGGTTGAAGGTTTTAGGGGGGGGGAGGGCTAACAGCGGGGAATGACTCAGGAACTCAATGTCAATGATGAGCTTTTTATTGCGTTTCCTCCTCCTGGTGATCTCCCACTGCTCAAGTGCGTCGACCCGACGTCCTTTTTCTTCGAAGGCCAATATTTTTGGGTCGAAATTGCACGAATGGCCCTCGTTGATGAGATGAGTGGCTAACTGGGACTTAGTGTCTTTCTTTTCATAACACCTTCTATGTACCGCTGCCCGTACTTTGAAATTCCGGCCTGTTTGACCTACATATCTTGAGTCACACGGGTCACAGCTGATTTCATAAATGCCGGATCTTAAAAGAGGGTCCAATGAATATAACGATTTGTCAAATAATGTTTTAAGCGTCACAGGGGAATAAAAACAATTTGAATTGGTCACTCGGGAAGCACTTAGAAACTTTGTAAGACTCTTTGCCTACACATGGTAGTTTCACCCACTTCTTGATATTTGAAGTCGGCTTAAGGTCTGTGATTTCTTTGATGGCCTTCTTCATACGTGAATTCCGTAATAACCTCTCAATCAGATACCCATCGTAACCGTTAACCGAGGCAATGTGGTGGATGTGGTTCAGTTCTTTAACAAAGGACTCCCGTGAAAGAGGAATGTTCACAAGTCTATTAATCATCGAGTGGAATGCTGTCATTTTGCGATTGGAAGATGGCACGAATCAGACGGAATGACCGTGTATGTAGATGCCGGTTTTCTAAAGATATCAAATATGTGTTTTTCCCCGCATAAATATAGTTGTAAATCTAAAAAATTTAATCTTCCGTCTGTAGCTTTCTCCATAGTGAAATTAATATTTTTATGACTTGAGTTTAAAAGGTTTAAAAAATTATTGGCTTGCCGATAGCTTCCGGTCCAGCAACATAAAATATCGTCAACATATCGAAACCAGTAAAATACGTTTTTTACAAGTGAGTCATTGGAGTTAAAAAGTTTCCTTTCGAAATTGTCCATAAAAATTTCGGCGAGCAATGGGGAAAGAGGAGACCCCATTGATAGGCCTTCGTCTTGTTGATAAAATACATTGTTGAAAAGAAAGTAATTTTGTTTTACACATACCTCCAAAAGAATGGTCAACTCTTGTATGGCAACTGGGTTTGCTTGTGAATCATTAAGGATTTGCTTGTGAATCATTAAGGATAGCGTCTTTGAGTTATTCGTACTGAATGCTTAGTGGATTTATTAGTTCCAAAATATATAATTGGTTTTATAATTAAGTCTTATTTATTGCACAATACTCAAATATTAACAATAAATTTCACTATCATTTGTTTCTTTGTACATTCTCATTTGTTTAAATACAAACATTTTGCATTGATCTTACTATCCTATCGTTTCCCCACACCAACTAGCCCGGACAATTCAGAGACAGGAAAACGATTACGAAAAATGTCATGTTTTTACCAACTGCCATTCATAAAAATCAACCAATTAAAAATTTCTATTCGTTAATATTTCACTCGCGAGTTCATAACGCAACCACCATGGTACCCTATAAGTAAAATTACTTTAACTTCTCAATGTCTTAGTTTTATATTAACGGAAGCTCTGTGAAACGTGGAATGCTTGAGTTTCACAAATGTACGGATGTCTAAATCCAAGAGCCAACATTCTTAATTGTAGGCTTTCGGATGAGACCTTTTTTTTTTGTTATATAAGGGAAAATTCTTCTGATTCTGGCTTTTACTTTAGCGAGCTATATTTTTGTTATGTGAACACTTTCGGAAATCGGATGCTGTAACTGTCCTTATACTTTGGACGTATATGGGATTAGCTTCATCCCACGAATATTATATTTCCGAATCAAGGCTAGAATGTAAGTTTCGAAAAAAATCTCATAAAATGAATTTTACTGAGTAAAATGCGCTACTTAATTTTATGTTAATAAATTCAATGACTAAATGATGAAATTAGAGCTGGAGTCAATAAATGGAATTGCACTTTGTATTTTCCACACTATTTTTTTCCGACCATGGTTTCGACTGTTATTGTCACAATCAAGGTGCGTACATTAGCAATTGTTCGCAGCTTTTATGTACAGAACTCAGAGGACTGGGATGTTTGTTTTACAAGGTGTCGGGGTAGGGGAGGATAGATGGTCAAAACAGTGGCAAAAGTAGGATAATTATTACGTAATAACATAGCTGGGGAGTATTGGGATAGGAATAAACGCTTGCTTTCCAAGGTGAACGGGAGATTAATGTATTAAGCGGGGATTAAGACATGACTTCAACATTCTTTGGTAACATTATTGACATCAGTGGAGGGTGGTTTTCGAAAGTCTGGTCATTCAGCAGGTTTCTATGTCCCGAATGTACAATGTCAAGTCGGTCTAGAAAATCAAGTTTATTTCATGGCACAGTACGTGAGTTATAACCGGATTAAGATCACTGCAATGTCCATTCCCTAACAAATGTTGGAATAATTTAATGTTGAGCCAAAATTTATAAAACTCCTATATCTTCAACTCATAATGAAAATGTTGTACCTCTTGGCCGATATACCTTACGTCACAAGAATATAATTTTTAGGACTATTTTGACTATTATAAATACTTAAATGCTTTAGATAGACGACCATACTTTTTGAAAACCACTCTCCGCTGACCTCAATAATGTTACCGAAGAAGGTTGTTATTTCCTTATCCCCTCTTTGTTTATTTATCTCTTCTAACCCCATTCCCTCGTTCACCTTGGCAAGAAACCTACCCTCCGATTCCTCTTCAGTTACGTTGTTACGTCATAATGCTTCTACTTCTGCCATTTCTCTATCCATCTTTCCTTCCTCCCCCAACCTTGTATAGCAAACCTCCCAGTCCTCTTAAATTTTGGATGAAAGACATGCGATCACTTATTATTGTAACTTATTAATGATAGTGGTTGTCGAAACCACGGTCAAAAATAAAGAAATATGGAATATGCAAATCACAAATTCATTTAGTGACGCGTACCAATTCCATAAAGTTACACCTGAAACCTTAAAATTTATTCGGAGCTAGAAGTTGGTCATTCTGCCATCCGGTAAATAGCTCTGAATTAGGTGTGAATTCTCTTCTTACTCTTCGCCTAAACACTATCGTACATACATTAACCTCGAACCCATAAACTTTGTTGAATATTGGCGACGTAAATTTTAAATCTCATTAGTCCCTTTACGATATAGTCGTTCAACTGATTTTAAAATATTGATTTAGGTAAATGAGTACCTGTGATCTGTTAATTTCATGAATTCGCATGCTAGTATTTCTTGCAGATGGCTAGGAGATGTTATCGCCCTCGCAAAAGAGACAGAGATGGGGAAGTGGTGAATTTTGAATCGGTAGGGACGGTCTCTGAAAACTCGGTCACCACGGTCAAATGGGTTGTAGCTAATGCCTTTGTTTACTTAAGAAAACGCCGAGTGCAATGCGCTCAGCATTCTATGGCAAATCAGACTTTTAGAGATTGTAAGACCTTGCCGCCCTCAACCCTAAACCTTCTTTTCGCCCCTTTTCATTGCCCTTGCCACTAGGATAAGTCCCTCCGAGACGGAGCATTTGCCCATCCGTCTGCCGGCGAGAAGTGTACAAATCATTCCAGTCTTGCACAAAAGAGTGCAAGCTGAGTTGGAGAGAAGCGGAGGGAGTCAAAGTCTCTCAATTTTTTTTTTAAAGAGGGGAGTTTGAGGGTAACCGCCATCCTTGTTTTGTTTTATGGGCGGAAGTCATTCGGCAACCCTTGTTAGGAACGTGGCGCATTCAACCGCTTACACAAACCGTGTAAGAAAAAAAATATAGAATCGAGAAGGTGACTTGACCCACGAAAGAAGCTTTTTTTGGTAAAATGATCTCACCCTACATTGCTATCGCACGCAATTTGTCCATAATTTTAATGAATATGGCAGTGATTTTTATAAATGATTTCTATTTTTCATTTTTAATGATAACTCATTAGCCTACTGCAATTTCAATACAAATACAAACGTTTTTGCCACTTTTACTGTACAAGTGATACATTGAATATGGCTGAGCGCGTATTTTAATGGCTTCATTATTCTCTGGTGATATCGTATCGTATGGATTTATGAATTCTCTTTCATAATCTATGGGCGCAAAGGATAAGTACTTAGTTATTCCAGGTGAGTGATGTGTGGACCGCCCCGTGCAGAAAGAACCAACGGATTTTCGGGATTACTGATCGCATTCTGTCCCTCGCACAACCTTCTTGGTTATAGTTGGTGTAAGCAGCCGCAAGAGTGTGTGATACGAAAGATTAGGACACCATCCAATAAAAGGAATATAATATAAGAAAAATAAGTGGGGAAATAAGGGAATGATTAGTTGAATGACTTTTTCTAGAACCAAGTAACTTGTTCTGCTTTTGTTGTAGCTGAGAATAACGTGAAGGGTGAGAGAATACCAGAAGTTATTCGTTAGTCACATCCATCTCGTCACTTTTCGCCATCCGAGAAACGTTGCGCTCGAACACACAAATTTTCGAACTTGTTTAACTTCCCAAGGCAGCAGAAATTTTTGTGCTAATACACTTTCAAGTATTTACGAGTACAATTTGCAACACTTTCTCTACCTTGATTTATCTACGATAAAAAATTATAGTTCCAAAGAAATGTATCGGATGTCGTTTGGTTTTGGGCAATTTTTCAACATTCCATCGTATGTTGGTATGGTAGGATATATTTTAATTTTGATAAAATTTGGCAATAGTACACCAAAAGTTAACTTTTTCACCATGAGGTGATCAGAAATTAAAAAAAAGTGGAAATCGACTCTGTTACCCACGTGTACGAAACATAATCCATTATAGTAACACAGTGGAAATGAATGCTATCAGTATCACATTCCCTATCAAAGTCAGTAAACACATTCAATACTGGATAAAGAAGCGAATCACGTGACGTAAGAATCCAAATGTTAGCCTTTGATTACATATGATCATAACAACTTCGTCAATTTGAAATATTTTCTTTGCAAAAACCATGGAATTGGACGTATTTTGGCATTTAACATATTTTTAGTGTTGTAGATAACTAAGCGTATTTAACGTGGTTTAGTGTAACATAAGCGTAATTAAATACGCCTCCACAGCAACGTTGCTTAAATGGTTTGACGTATGTACCTACAGTACGTCATGGTGGAATATTGATTTTAACTCTTAACAATGCTTATTTTACACTTAAGTTTTCCAAGGCAAGGCCTCTGTGCTTACTTGTCTTATCACTCAGCCTCTCTTAAAACCTATTATTTGACTATTATTTTTTCTTTATGTTTATAAAGTAATTGCAGCAAGTAATTCCATCACATTGTTTTATTAAGATACTTGACAAGCATGTGAAGGAATTTACTATAGAAATGGCAAAAATGGTTGCATTTGTTAGCTACACATTTGTTGACGATTCAATGATATAATTGTCAATGAAAAACTGGGTAAACATTGTGCGCATAAGAAAATAAGCTACCATTAGACATTGCGTTCTTCATCGTTGGAATGATATGGCTGCGTCTGCGCTTCCTGGAAAATTTCGTGTTTTCAGTTCAAATTCTGAATGTTGCTGAATAGATGAATGGTTATTCAGGGCAAACATTAAAATACCTAATTCTACTGTATCTGGCGAAACGTGGCGGAACAGCGTTTCAGTACTTAAATAACACTGCAGTAGTTGTTCTGTCCACTTATATTTAGTGTAAAATATTACACTACACGTGTACACGGCGCCCTTAGCGTCAAAACACGTGTAGTGTAATATTTTACATTAAAAATAAGTGGACAGTACAACTACTGCAGTTTTATTTAATGACTACAAAATTCTAATAATGACTACAAAATACTAATACTACTATAAAAAATGTGGATTGGGAAGAAACTCTTTAAATAAAATAGGCTATGGCATTATGGAAATATTTCTTCCATAGCATAAGCTGGGACGCCATTAATGGCCGAGTCCCCTATTGCAATATGTAGTAATTAAATAATATTATTGTATTAAAATACGTATGTACATAGAAATATTTTTTAGATCGGACTCCATGCAGCAGATACTTGGTCGAACGATAGAGACTCAACAGATATTTTTAAATCTTACGGAGTGTGAAATTCACACCTCCAGGCTTAGGGGGCGTCAGATACTTTCCGTGTGCCATCTGCGGTTTCCCATAGAAATCCCACAGCTTGCGCTCAGCCGGAGGTTTGCTTGGTGGCATCATATGCGTTCGTCTGTAGGCATCACTTGTATCTGAATTAAGTAGCCGCAGGGTTATTCAACCCGCGCCGTGCTGTCAAGCTAGTTCTTGACTCCAATTCATGAAGACAGTTTGAGCGAGATTTTCCCCCAGTCTTAATTGAGACAAAGTTAAACTCTGATAATCGTGAGGGAGAGTGACTCATCGTATTTTTTAAAATTTTTTCTAATGACTTCAAATGCGTGCAATAAGTATATAAAATATTTTTCGACGCGCCTATGCGAAATACACCTTATATTAGCGATTTTCGAAGCGATTAGCGAAGGGTGTAGAAAATAAAGAGAAAGTTATATTTTTGAAGTTATACTTCTTTGCGCCCGTTGGAGACTTTTGGGATGGGATGTTGGTCGAGAAACCGCGTCACGCTCTTTTCCGCGTCACGCTCTTTTTTGGGTGAGAAAAATCCACAATTGTACTCATTGATACGAATTCCTGGGTATTTCTAATCGAGCTAAAAGGATGAAATTTTCAGGGAAGGGTTCAAATTTGGTGTCGAGTCAGGAAAAAATCGAAAATCCCAATATTTTTCATTGGTTTCGAGTCCAGATAGGATTTTGTTTTTTTAATGGGTTTAAATGGGAAAAACGAATAATTTACGTGTAGAGTAATTTTCATTCATTCATTAAAATATGAAATAATTTAGATACAAGTTTCATTCTTTAACTGAAATGAGGCCAAAAGATCAATGCATTTACTTCTTGCAACCGATGTTTCTCTATCGATCGATAAATTGAAATATTTGAAGTTTAAACGCAAAATTCATGCAAATTTCGATCTTTTTTCATTTTCGTTGCTAAGCAATTTTTTCATTGTTCCCGAGACTTCCAGTACCTTATACGCGTGCTATAAAGATTAAACTTAAAGGAATATAACATTCGCCGTGCGTATTTAAATCGCTTTTAACGATATTATGCCTTAGAAATATACTTTTTACAATGTTTTATAATTATATACATAAACTGTTTCGTAGCTTTGACACTCCTCCATTTGCTCATGCCTACGAAATCCGTTGGGATCGCTCCAGATTCCTCCATTTTGCTTCTGAAACACTCTTTACACCTTATTCCGGGTTTCCCTCTCTCTGTTTTTCCAGGAAACATTAATCCTTGCACCTACTTTCTGAAATGTACCTCGAAACTCCATTCTACAAGTCAAAACCATGTAAAATGATAATGTTCTATGATGCATTATCTCTTGGATTTTGAAATTATGAATTCAAGTACTACGCCATGTGTTTAATATGTAAATTATAATAATTGAGATCAGCAAAAATAAAATGAAATGTGAAAATCCATAGCATTTACTTAGCTCATATTGATTGAATTTCATACTGCCAAATAACTGTAATCATGTTTAATTACAAATATTGACTTCAAAATTGCTCAATGGCATGAAAATAAAAGGAAAAATATAGCAATTACTAAGAAGAACAAAGTACATATGTCATGGGACCATTCGTTTTATGCTATTATCTCATTATTATATTCTTAGGTCAAAAATTGACCCAGCTAAAATAATTTCCAAAAGAAGTAAGACCTTATTGCATTCGTTTTTAATGATTTACAATGTACTATCATACACTTTTCCCCTTTTGCTTGCAAACTGCAAGCACCCATTTACTCGTTTTGTACGTTCGAACTTTGAAAAGAAGTTTTGTTTAAAATAACAATATATCGAAGAGAAATATATTGAATAATAGAGAAAAAATGTCTTTTATTTCATTTATATATCCTGTCTGCCTGTGTGTGTGAGCGGGTGTGTGCGACCGGCCAAAGAAGTATAACTTCCACCGTCTGGTCCGACGCAGACCACGTTTTTTTTTTACTGTGAGCGTCTTCTTCACTTTTTGCAGGACAGACTTGATTTGCAGCAGACACGATTTGCAGACACTGTGCTCTACCTCCCACTTATTAATGCTATAATGTTTTACATAATTGGAAAATACCTATTTGAATGCTGGTTTTCACAAAGGTCATAATAAAAACAGGAAAAATAATTTTCTCTTCATATTCTACACCTTTCGAAAATCGCTAATATACGGTGTATTTCGCATCAGTGCGCCGAAAAATTTTTTTGTTATACTTATAGCAGGCATTCGAAGCCATCAGGAAAAACTTTCGAAAAAGTACGATGTGTCTCTCTCCCTCACAATTACCCCAAAACTTTATATTAGTTTACAAGCAGTTGTAAGAATCATGAATAAAATACCGAAATATCATCCTAATTTGTCGTTCAATCCTAAGATTGGTAACTGCAGTCCTCCATTCTTCCCTTTCTAATACTAGTTCCCCTTCTCTCTCGTAATTCTTCTTATGTACATTCCTCTTTATTTGGTCCATATCTTTATCCCTTGGCATTCCTATTGGGAATATCCCTTTATTGTTACTTCTATAATATTCTTCACAAACCCATTGTGCCTCAGGGTGTGTCCAATCCAGATGATTCTTCTTTTCTGTGCAGTGTTCCATATTGTCCTTTCCTCCTCTACTCTTCTGTAAACTTCTTCATTTCTTATTTTTTCCTTTTTCTTGATCTTTAGCATCCTCCTCAAACGCCAGGTTTTGAAAGCTTAAATATTTTCTGGTCTGGTTTTTTAATGGTCCATGCTACCGATCCATAGAGTGCCACGCTCCACACGAATGATTTCACGTACTGTTTCCTCGTTCATCGTTCGACTTTCTTTGGACACATACTATTTAATATGTAATAATAATAGATACTTCGAATTAACGTAATATATACAGTTTCCAAATCATCGCGAAATGCACGGATCATATGGTGCACAGTTGCGTGCAGGGTGCTAAGGTATAAATCTACATCTACAAAATACCCTGCAAGCCACCTCAAGGGTGTGTGGCAGGGGATGAGTAGTCACCCACATGCATTACACTATTCCCTAAAGTTAGTGTAACTATGACTATTGATGCATTGGCATTTATCACTAATGCTCTCACGAGGCGAAGCCCCACAAGCATGCACTACACTATAGATAGTATGCTACCAATGTTAGAGGGACCGTTAGTATTTATGTATATTGAAACTACATAAACAGACAGATATTCAAGGGTTATGCCGAAAACTTACACGGTTTGCTGTAAGTACTAGGTAGCAGATAAGCGTACAAGTAATAGGAAGAACCATTACTACTAAGAGCTACGCTACCTATCGACAAGCATTGTTAAAAGTCTCATTGGCAGCTGTTATGGTCTCTTATCGTTCGCGGGATAAAATACATCTGTCCGTTCTGCGTTCTAGTTCCCTAATAAAATTCTCATTATCTGATCTACCGTAGTATGTCGGATTTCGTAAAATATTATTAAAGTTGTCAGAGAATCACCAATTATATACCATAGGGATGAAATTCGCTCCTAACAAATCATTTGACTTGACCGGTATTCAAACCCTTATCATCTGCTACAATGTAGAAAAGGGACGAGAACATTTAGTTCGCGTAAATTGCCGCTGAAATTCCCGCGTAAATAAGCTTGCTGGGTGGTGGAACTGGTTTACACACATGGCCGCCAGTGGGGACATTTTGGTTCGAATCCAGATCAACTTAATTAATTTTTTGACGGTGAATTCCATCCTTTTGGCGTATCCATTACCCTTGTATTTTATTTACTTTGCAAACTAAATCTTCTATCCAGGGGTCCCAATGCTTGTAGCGTATTCGAGATACGTAAGACTAGATGTAATTAGGGGTACGTAGATGTAGATTTACGTAACCACTTTATCCATGGAAGAAAAAAATGCATAATAATCTAGGTTGCAATAAAGAATCGATGCGTATGGGCAAGGGTTTCCTAAAAGTTAAATCCCAAAATCCCTGCAGCGGGTGTGTGTAGTTTCATTAAATAAGATTTTTCCTTTTTTCCTGGTAAGAGCTCTTCATCGTCAGGTATGTACGGAAGCCATGAGAATCACATAGTCTCGTCCGAGGTGATTAAGTACCACGAGCCGCGCTTTTGGCCGTTTTGGTGTCTCCGCAGCAAAGGTCCACGAGTGAACGAAAAGCTCTTATATACGAGAGACGCTTTTGGAAGACCGCCGCAATATAGAACGTGCATGGTCTCGGAGTATGGGCACTCTTAATATTTACGTTCTCACTAGCGGCGCATGTACGCACTGCGCTGGCTTTCAGCAGGGTTGGATAGGAAAGGCAGCGAATACGAAAAGATAAATTGAAAATGGGCAGAATGGCTGGTTGAGAGAGGGGAGGGTCAAGTAAGTACACAGAGGTACCCGTGTCGTACCCGTTACTCATCATGGGTTATTAAACACCCTTTTTCCGCGGATAGAATTCCGTTGGATATATGCCACCCTTACACTGTAATATCAAAAATTGAAGAGATTCCGGAATCGGCATTCTGTGGTGCGTAGACTTCAGTGATTGGCCTCACGTTCAGAGGGCCAGGGTTCATGCCCCAAAAGTGCTGGTGTTTTTTTTAGAATTCATAACCGTGTACCTCTCACCGAACCAAATGTTTTTTTTACAGTAATAACTCGTTTAATTTTCCCAGCGATCAGCCGACTTTGAATGCTGGTCACAGCACCATATCCCACATTCTACTTAAGAAGTGGTCTTGAAATATTTTGGGAAACGAAATGAGTGATAAAATATTTTATGGAATCCTTACTCGTAAAAAAATTAAATATTCACAAAAATTCTAGGGTGCTCATAAAAAGTTTTCATTTCAATATTACGAATTACAATATTATTATTTTCATTTCAATAATATTACTCGTATTTTATTGTGCGTATTAAATCAATCAAACAAGCGTTAATAGTGGATAATGCAAAGTAAAATAAACAATTCGATTCTTGAAACCCATAGAAGGGCTACTTGGTATCCCAGGATTCCGTATAATAGAGTTTGAATACCGCTGCTCTATTGACCCATGTGAAGCAATAAGTAATCAGATAGTACGCGCAAAGACGGTAATTCACCCGTTCGTCCTTGAATTAGAAAAATCTTAGTTATTTGACAATAAAGTATATTGGAAAAATAATGTACAGATTCTCCAGGGTTTTTATATAAAACGTGTTTGATATTTGAATCAAATTGGTAGTTCAAATAAATTTTATATTCTGAACGTTTTACACGGTAATATATATTTCGCAATGCAAATCAACATAATCAGGAATGCAATGATGTGCTGTGAGAACGATCGCCTTTACAAGATGAATGCCAGTATGCAATCTTCCGTGCTTTGTCATTGCAGGAATTGGACGAAAACGACGGAGTGTTTTGTTTTTACGCAGAATCATTCGATCATGTGCACAATATAGTCGCTGTCATGGAGGCAAGTCTTCTCCAGAGCACCCCCAGGTGTGTGACGTCATGCCTCAGTAAGGCAGCTGAATATGTCTTGAGAGTCTATGCTAAAATGGAATATTTATTATTCAAATAAATCTCGCCTCTAGCGTTATTGATGCAAATTTTGAATTTCAAACGAATGTAGTACTTTTTAAAGGAGAATTACTGTCGGAGATTGCGTCATTAGCAAAGAGTCTTGACAAAAATACCTTTCTTCTCTTTTTCTGGGCCTAGAGGAACAGGCATACGGTGTGACGGAAACACCACAGATTTTCTATTGTATGAATAATTTCTTTCAGTTATAAGTTCTGACGTCACATGTACCAGCTTTCTCTGGCCTTACTAACAATACATTGCAAGGAAAGCTCACGCGCCCTCTATTGTATGCAATGATAGAATGCTCATGCAAGCGCCTTCTATAACATTCAAAATACTCGTAGAACGCCCACGGTGTCAAACTTAGTTCACATTGAGACGTATACTGACTGTGGCAGAATGATAAGTAGAAAAATAAGGGACGGAAAAGTAGTATGGTTGAATTTTATCTTATTTCAGATACCTTTGCAGATTTTTTCTGCATCACGTGGTGGGTGCTTGCCTTTATGTTTATTTTATTTGTTTGTTTTTTATACTTATGGCGTTTCTTATGTCGAATTAATGCGGTCTCTTTCGCGCCGCGCCGTGCCGAAAAAATCATACGCGGAGATTACCTTAATCTCCCACGCAGAGTAGGTTCACAGGTAATGCCCTCTTGACTGAATGCCTTCTTGCACTGAAAAAATGCCTCCTGAACAACAGTCACCATGTTTCTCTATCACTATGCCAGTCATTTTAACAGGGGAGTGATGAGAAATTTAATTTAACTGAAGTTAATAGACTAAAATAGGCTATAAACTAGCTGAAATTTATATGCCAAATTTTCGAAAAAATAGTCAAACCCATATTTGGAACGGTTCCCCTCACTGAGGATATCATGGATATATGGAAGAGATATGGTATTATCTCATCCGGAACGAAGCATGTACAGGGATGGAGTGAAGGGGGAACGGCCCTTTTATTGCCGGGAGACCACCCATGAACGTGTGCAACGAGGATAACGAAAAGGGAAAGACAGCAAGATATGCCAAAATGAGAAAGAGGATATGAAGATGTTAACGGACTCACGGCATGAAAGTCAGGACGAGGATGTGATGAGGGCAGTAACTCGGCGCATGAACAGAAAGGTTCATGCACTCGTAGTTGCAGAAATATTACGTTAGCTATTTCAAGTATTCATACTGCTTGAGAAAGGGCTTAAATTTAATGAGAAGACGGAAAGACGGAAATGCTAGATTTAAAACATTTTAACTTGGGACCAAGATGAACTCATCCGAACATGAGCAAGGAGCCCAATTTAGAAAGTTATTCACGACTGTAATACGGAAGGTGTGATTGACATGGGTTTTTGATCTATGGACATTCTACATTTAATTTTTGTATCATCATTTTTTTCTACATTTCATGTTATTTGCGTTTTTTTATATTACAAGTTGACGGCTGCCGCCACTTATTTGTTTGGCGTATTTTTCGACCACATGTACGCACAAAGATCTAGTAGTCCGTTTAAAGTCACGTAATCCGAATGGCTATATTGATGGTCAGACTTTACTTTACGCAAATCGCTTTTCTGCTATTTATGTGTTCAAACAGAAATAATCAAATTCTAATAGTTCAGTGTCTTTTACAAATGAAATGAAATCGATTATTTTTGTCAAATGGGGATAAACAACAGAAAGTCTCATTGATTGGCTTCATATTACTTTCAGCAATACCGTTTCGTGACATCATCTGACAGATTCGTGATGACCTAGTGTATTTAATGCACCAAAAGCGCGTAATTTTTCTCCTTAATAGTTATTAAGGAGAAATAATTTAGGCCAGTATTTTCTTTTTCGTAAAACATACTTTATTAAAGTTGTGTCATAGGTCAAAGGGTATGAACTTCCCATACTCTCTTTCGGTCACAATCCTAAGATTGATTTCAGCAGTCCTCCATTTTTCCGATCCTGGCCCAGCCTCTTCAACTCTGCATAGGAATGGCAGCCTAGATCTGCCACGATCTGCTTCACTTAGGACAGCCTAGGCTTTCCTTTGCAGTTTTTCCCCCTCAATTGAGCCCTCCAAGATGTTCTTTACAAAGCTCTCTTGCCTCAAAATATGTCCGTTAAGAGTTGCTTTCCGTCTCTTCATCATATAGAGCAGGCAATTTTTCTCTCCCACTCTCTGTAGTACCTCTTCATTATTTATTCGGTCACCCAGGGGATTTTTAACAACCTGCGGTAGCACCGTAATTCAAACGCTTCTAAACTTTTCTTCTCATCTACCCCGAGTGTCCAGATCTAGCTTCCATACATCATAATGCTACATAAAAAGATCTTGATTAGTTGTTTTCTTAATTCTATATTGATGCTGCCGAGGGTGAGGAGTTTGGTTTCCTTGTAAAAGACTACCTTAGCCTGGTTAATTCGGCTCTTTATATCTTCTTGACTACGACTATCTTCTGTTATTGCATTTCCCAGGTACTGAAACTCTTCCACACTGTGTAATGCCTGATCTCCAAGGTTTAGTTTAGCTCTTTTGCTATCTTTTCTCTCCACCATCACTTTGGTTTTACTCTTGCTTAATTTTAGCTATATTGTTTTTCTATTACTGACGTCATTACTTCTAGAATTTCCAGTAGCTTTACCTCACTATCCGCCAGGATTACTATGTCATCTGCGAACTTTATTATATCTACCCTTTCTCCGTGCACCTTCACTCCTTGTCTATAGCTCAGCTTCTCCCCATACACATAGTTTTAAAAAATTTGCCAGTTACCCATTGTTTTTGCATGAATACGTCTCACAAAAGTAGGATTATATTTTATGCTGTACATATGCTTACGAGGAAATACTCAATCATTCCACCACAAGTTATACTCACATTGCAAAAATTGAAATATAACAAGGTCATATTCTACAAAATTACTTCTGCTGTTCCTATGAATCTCTGTTTCTTAAGGGTGCCTTTACACTAGCGAGTTAGTTCCACAAGTTTCCTCTGCAAGAACTTCCGGGTGATTCTAATTTGACGAAATATCTTTCCCAAGTTAGTGCAGAGTCAGATTGGTTGCTGTTTACTCTGGCAACAATAAGCTTCTACGAGCAACTCTAAGAAGCTTTGAAAATTTCTGGCAGTGGAATTGCAGATCTGTTTACCCCTGCAATTTACATCGAAAGTTTCTTACTGCTAGAATACTGCGCAATAAAATTGCCAGTGTAAACCCACCTTAACAATAAGAATAACTTAAAGTCCTAATCACTTCATTATCACACTAATCACTGCTTAAGATCAGGTCGGAAATCACCCAGAAGACATCTCGTATAAACTACAGTTTTCGACGCCACCCGATTCCCCGAGCTGATATTTGTCAGAAGTCGTTCTTAATCACTACTTCCAAAATTTGGAATTTTTGAACTCAAAGTACACGGGTTTGATACACAAATTAAAAAATATTTATAATTCTTCTCAATGCAGAACAGTGGTCAATTGTTCAATGCACTTACCACTTTGCAGTATATTAATATCGATCTGTACCTATATCTAATTCTGTATCCTTATTTTAGTATTCAAGTCATTTTATCTATATCTTTATATCCATAATATTTGTATCTTGTATGTATTAATTATTATCGTATTGTGTTAAACCATTTTGTTGAGTCAAATATAGTTTTCTACTAGCATTTTCTCCAATGGTATTGCCCAGAGAATTGGAAATATATTCTGCTATTACTACGTCTCTACTCTGCTATTACTACAACTCTCCTTTAACCCTCGCCACCTGTTACTAAAAAAATTACATCCTACCTACTTGGGGTCTTTTTTGACCCCATCGTGAATATTATTTTTTTTAAGAAATAATAATTTTCCAATGACTTATATTCATGCGTTTTTTAATTAAATACATTTCACATAAATTAATAGAAAAATATCACAGCATAATATACATTGCTTAATTTACAAAAAAATTATTACAATTTATCAGATGGCCTTCGAGAATAAAACTATAAAAGAATATCTACATCTACATCTACATATTACCCCGCAAGCCCCCTCAATAGGCGTGTGGCGGGGGGTGTTAGGACACCAGCCGCTTAAAGATAAAAAGGAAACGCTCTAATGAAATTACGCCTAGCATTTATTGAAGTCCCTTATTGTTCGGGGGAAAAACGAATTCCCATACCTATCCGTTCGACAAAATATCTCTCTTAATTTATCGTTTCTGTCGGACCTGGAAATATAGTGGGGTTCTAATATGATGTTCTCCGTGTCGCTCTGAAAGATATCTATTCTCAATTGTTCAAGCAATCTAAGCCTAGCGCGCAGCCTCCGAGTCTGTAGCAGTTCCCAGCCTAATTCGTTTAACATCTGTGTAACGCTGTCAGTTCGCCCGTAGCTGTTTTTGACGAATCGCGCAGCTTTCCTTTGTATTTTATTAAGTTCCCGGACTAAGTCTTTCTGCACCGGATCCCATATGCTCGCTGCATATTCAAGGTGTGGCCGGACGAGTGCGAAATAGCACCTCTCTTTTACTTTTTCATCCGAAAATCTTCCCACAATACGCTTGACGAATCCTAGCTTCTTCAGAGCTCTGCCACAAATATTTCTTATATGTGCTCCCCACGATAGGTCCGAAGTTATCGTAACTCCTAGATACTTCACTTCATCTGTCGCCTTTATGTTAACACCATCCATAGCATATACATGGGAATAGTTGGACGACTTCCGCAAGAAATGTACCGCCGTGCATTTGCTCAGATTAAGTTCGAGTCCCCACTCTTGGCTCCACACATGAACGTTGTTTAAATCCGATGATAGAGTTTCAAAGTCAGAGTGATCACTAATTTCACGATAGATGACAGCGTCGTCGGCAAATAAACGTATTTTACTGCTAATTCGAAAGCATAGATCATTTATGTATATAATAAACAAAAGGGGTCCGATCACGCTTCCTTGCGGGACACCTGATGTCACTTTAACGACATCAGAGCTAATTCCGTCAAGAACTACCTTTTGCTTACGATCACTCAGAAAGTCGCGTATCCAGTTTACTACTGTTTCGTTTAGGCCGCATGACTGTAATTTGTATAATATGTGTGAGACTAGAGAGTAATATTTTTAGGGACTTGAATAATGAGGAATACATTTACCTAACTATGTATTTAAGTACGTAATGTAATGATCTTAATACAATATAACATAAAATATTTAAACATTTGCAACATAATGCCAAAACTTTTTTCAGAGGAACACAAATATTGCAATTCACCAACACAAATTTTAAAAGAATAGACTTCTGCTGGGAATAATTATTTCCAAAAGAATATTTGAATATTTATTATATATATATAATATTTATACTGCTGGGAATATTTATTTCCAATTTCCATACAGAATATCTTATGGTTTATTATTTTCAGAGAAACAAATTTCAAGTGCCGTATGTTGAGTAGGCAATTAAACCACTGTTTTTCCGTTGCTGCGGACATTTGAGGTCCAAAGAGTGTTATTGGAAAATGAAAACTAATCGCAGTAAAAATAGAATCTTTTACAAAATTCATGACTCAAAATAATTGTGCTAAATTTTAATCTGAAACTTCATCTCCACAATCATTATTGTAGCATTGCATACAGACGCTTATTTGTTGAACATAATCACCGCACACGCATCTTTTGCAAACATTGCAATGAAACTCTTACGAGGGCAAATGGAACATCTACGACGCTTATTCTTGGACTATTTCTCTGTCATTTACCGGCAGAATACTGCCAATCCCAGCATGTTTGATCGCAGTCCGAATTCTATTTTTTGGCATCCGGTTTTTCCTACTCCATGATGAATTTCAGGTGTTATCAATTCTTTTGCTAATTCTAAAAGGAATTGGTGCTTAGAATTTTTTTCCGCGGAAAGAGGGATATTTTCTCAAATACATTTGGTATGCATTTATGCCTCCAGATATAAAAAGATGGCCAATGGCCATCTTCTAGTCTCTTTTTTACAGAACACTGTCGGCCCAATTTATCTAAAGTATCCACACCGAATTTCGTAGAGTTGTCGTACAGAATATCTTATGGTTTATTCTTTTCAGAGAAACAAATTTCAAATGCCGTATGTTGAGTAGGCAATTAAACCACTGTTTTTCCTTTGCTGCGGACATTTGAGGTCCAAAGAGTGTTATTGGAAAATGAAAAATTTGAGGAAATAATCTCCCGGTTTTTTATGGGAGATTGTTGATGGCAATTCTCTGTGAGTTTTTTGCTTAGTACCAACGAGTGTAAAGTATAATTTTAATAAATCTTGGCCAAGATCAAAACTTGAAAAAAAGTATCTGTGGTGACGTCTCGACCAGTCCTACTATAGTTACTCACCAAATCCAGTACTCCCCGCTTCCCTTGTTGTATTTCAGGCATTTATCCATGTTTACCTTCGTAGATTTGAAAATTTACAATGTGCATATTTTCGCAATCCACAGCCATCCAAATTTAACGCCGTTTTTTTTCTGATTTTGAGGGAATGTATACTTTAAGCATAACTTCCTCTAAAAGTACATAAATTATCATCAACAGTGATTTTGGGACTGAAATGAATGAACTTGTCAAACACAAGAAAATAGGTTCATTTATTCCGATACAACCTCTGCCTTGTTTTTTGTTTCCCTTTTATGTGTTTCCCGTGTTTCTTTGTCATAAAATCTTAAACAGATCAGAATATTTTCAAATTGACTTCTTGACATAGAGTAAAAATCGGAAATCCAAGGCCAAGAAAAGCTAAAGATTCAATGGAATCGAGACTCTTCCTTTTTCCTAAGCTATTTCTATCCTTAATTTGATTTTTCCGTTGATTTGTGTATTGAAAAATATTTTCTACCATTGAATTAGTTTTAAAAAATCGAAAAAACTCAGCTTTTTCCACACACTGAAAATGTCCTGGGAAATCTGCGTCCACCCTGATGATATTTATGGATAATATTTTTCCAGTCGTAGGTATTTGGTTCCATAGTAACCCATTTTATTTTTCCATCCTTACTCATCGTGCACCGTGAATCACCTTCTCTGATACATGCCTTGGAATTCCTATGACACTCATCCTCCTCCTGGTACTCTATATCCACCTCTATGTTGTCTTTCTCTGCTTCACATCAACTCTCAATTTTAAATGTATTCTTCATCTAAGACAAATAAATCTTTTAGGGGTTCGTTCTATCTGTACCCAGGAGCACATTTGACTCTTAAGGCTGTCATAATTAGGAATTATTCTTGTTTGACCTGTGCCTGCATTAGACAAGAGGAGATATGCATATAAATACACCCGAATCAGTAGGAGTTGCAATAATATTGGCAAATACACTTGGCAAATAAAACAATTCTAACCATTCCAAAAATGCATATGACGTTGACAACGTGAGTTTTTTGTGGCTTTCTCCTTAAATCTACTAGGTACACTATTTAAAACTCACCGATTCCTTCAATTCCCTCACAAAATTATTTTGATTATTTCTTTACGAGAACTGAAAAAAGGAAAGTGGAATTAATATTTGCTTCAAAAACTCCATATTACCTAGTAAATACATGAATCAGAACAATCTCCCGTAAAGGACTTAAACGTAGTACTAAAGTAGTAATATTAACGTTAAGAATGTAGTACTTACGGGTTCACTAATAATTCCAGTGCCGGAGATACTCTTCAGCAAGGATAGATATGACTTCTGCAGCCGTAGGAGGAGTGACCAAAAGTGACAATTCTCACTATATAAGCCGAGATTTTATCAGAGGCCGAATACTACAGAGTCAAAATACGAGTGGAGAGAACGCTTGACTGTGTATTGCTGATTACAAAGAAAACACACTGTTGATGACGAATCAGCTCTGCGTAGATAACAGTTAGATTAGAAGTTGCTGAGCAATGAAGACATATACAATCGTCGGAGCAGCGACCACAAGTTACTAACTTTCTCTGTATCAGCTGAGCTCAATTTCAGTGGAAGAATATTACGAAGTAAATATTCGCGCGGAGAAAACACTGACGGTTGCTGATTACAAAGAAAACACACTATTGACGATGAACCAGCTATGCACAGATGCACAGTTGGATTAGAATCTGTAGAGCAAGTTCAAAACACGGTGTGCTAGCAATCACTTTGTAGAATTCAGCTGCTTTTATGTTATGGTTTGAGGTGAATGTGATCGATTGCTAATGCGTTAGTCTCCAAGTTCACCCATTTTTAAACAGCTGATATGTAATAAATTTTTCATTTGATTAGCTAAGCCTCTATTTGTTTCACAAAGTTAAATATAGTTTTTTTATACGACGGTGTATATTACCGGAATATGCAACTCGGTACCTTATGCGAGGGAAACCATATCTTTACGAAATTCTTCTCTTCTAATAATATTGAAATTCAGTATATTACTCAGTTTATGATAAAATATTCTAATATTTTTCCTTACATGACGAAGTCATGACAAAAGCTATTTTTTATTCAATAATTTCTAAAATAAGATGAAAATTCATCTCCCAGTATTGAAGTACGTTCGGGGAGATTTTAGTTCCACATACCCTACCTGGGGTCAAAACTGACCCCAAGTAAGAAATTATTTTTTTTAAGGTTGACTGCGGCTAATGTTTTAAAAATGAAAAATGGAGTCGATGAAGAAGGGTTTCATCGGAGAATTCCTAAAATGTGATGCATATAACTGTAAAAATTAATAAGGTATTCAACTTTTTCTATGAGTTGGGGTCAAAAAAGACCCCAGGTAGGTAGGGAGGGTTAACCTCATCGTGATGTAAGAGAGGGTTACAATACACGACCTACATTATTCAAAGAAACAAAGTAGGATGCATGCTATGCAGCCTCTCTTTTAATCTCGATGTTCAGCAGCATAGCGCTGGGCATTAGATGTTCCATTTTTAGGTGCAGATCCTACGGTTTACCAAATAAAGCTACCGAGGGATTATTTAACGTGTTTCAACAGCACCGTCGGCTCTTTCCTGCGCGTCTTCTAACCTTATGATATAATGTAAGCTCATGAATTTTGCTCACAACAAGGCAACATTGGGACAAGAATTTTTTTCCGGGATACTAATCCCTTTGTGAACCCATCTCAACAGCTACATTTTGCTCACGGTGAAACGGTAATGAATTTCTTCGAGGGATTTGTGTTATTTTATTAAGTATGGGTGAATGTTTCCCCTTTGAGGTCGTGATGATATCTCAAAGTAAAGTTATGCGAGACACATTCTCCCAGCATTACAATTATGCACTCGGCCTAATTTGTTTGAATGTGAACAAAAATAGCCTTTAATTAAATTTCCCAACCTGTATGAATATTCTAGCACACTCTCAGTACACAAGGTTGAAGGTACAGAAGGTTGATTTTGATTAAAATATGCGGCAATTTTTACTCAAGTTAAAAATGAATAGGATCAGAGTCAAATATGATGGTATAAACAGGGACTTCTTAGTTTTCTATCAAAGGAGCAATAGTACCTTAATAATTAAAATTATCTTTTATCTGGCAGAATTTGTTATGCATGCTCATGTAGAACGAAGATTTTTGATATAGAAAATCCTACCTTTTATTCATTAAAAGGATACCGTAGGCTTATTCCTCTATTACTTTTCGGTAATAATGACATCAGAGACGGAATAGAAATTAAAGGCGAATAAATAAAACTTTTTAGTGGTAACTTTTGGGAATGGCATGATATAAACTTTTATTCAAACTTTTACTAAACCATAAATTTGATGAGGTTAAGTAAAAGCTTGAATAGATAACAATTTATAATTATAGGTAACTTTTTGCCGATAAAGCAGTAATACACGGGGGAATCAGATGCTATTTTGATTCATAAGTCATCAATCCGAAGATTGATTTGCCACAGCCCCTCCATTCCACTATCCTTTCTGCCAACTGCTTCACTCCTATAGGTATACATATTCACTCTGACGTCCTTCCGTGGTATGGATGTGGTATTCCTTTGTTCTATCAGTACTTTTTGACCAATTGCTTTTTTATGTCGAGGAAGAGCTGCTTCTGAGACATAAAAATTATATTACTTTTGGACGTAACCAAATCTGGAAGTTTTTGATTAAAATCGGATTGTGATTGAAATGGTAGTGCTTTCAATGATATCTTCGTTTGGTGTGTCTTCGGTGACTAGGGAGAATGAAAGTGTAGGGCCGAGTGAAATCATGTCATCATATTAAGTTGACAGCCCAGATGCTTCCAGGCATTATGCTACTCAGTCGAGCAGCTTCGGGCGTGATGAAACTGAAATTTACACTGAGGAAGCGTGGACAGGTGGCTCTTTGCCCGAAAGAAGTTGTAACTTTGTTAATACTTATCGCACAGATTTGATTAAATAAACATGTTCATCAGCTCATCAAATACGGCACGAAGAGCTGCTCTATTTCTTCATTTGTTGTTAATTTATAAAATTTATAAACTAAGATGGAGCGTAGCTTCGGTGGTCACCCACCGCCCGCTGGGAAGGGTCGAGCGAGGGCGAGAGAGGGTCCGCGATTCCGAGGCCTGGAAACGTCGAAATGAGGGTTAGCGCTCGCTCATGTTCGTCTTGAGCTCCGAGAAAGTAAACATTTTCTGCGGTCCCCACTGAGTTCACTCAAGCCTACATGCCTCCTCCATTCCCTTTTGACCTCCTTGGCTATAAAGTCAAGTTGTGTTCGTGTAAACACGCGTATCTTTTGCACAATCAGGGAATTGATGTACCACCGGAGGGCGTTTGAATCACTTCTCTACTGTCCACCTTGAACTAGTGCAAGTGATGAGCGATCGCCAGTTGAAAACTTGGAGTCTGTGTGAATAAGTGTTCTCCGTCCTGAACTCCCTGCGCCCACCTTGTGTTTTGTGTCTGAATTACAACTGCCGCTGTTGGTAAGTGTTTCTATCATTATTTTGTCATCTAAGGCCTAGTTTTATAATCTCTGGTTAGCGTTAACCGCGGGATAGGAACGTTATAATCTCTGGATAACGTTAACCGCGTGACATTATCGTCAACTTAATGTTAATTGGGAGCATAGTGGCCTAGTGGGTAGAGCGCTTGGCTACTGATCGAAGGGTCCCGGGTTCAAATCCGAGTGAAGCCTTTGAACGCCCCGGAACAAAAATCATCGGGAGTGCGAGGTGGCCCAGGGAAAGGAACTGGCCCCCCTACCCCCTAATGTGTGAAATTCACACGCCTGTGGCTTAGTCCGGGTTTAGCTCTACCCTCAACTATCCAAACCAACCTTCGGGTTGAATCACTGAGTGAGTGAATGTTAACTGAGAGTTTGGGGAATGTATGTCACATGAGGCTGTCGGTTATTTGACGTGAGAGTAGTCGACGAAAGAATGTAAATTATATATTAAAAATGTAATAAACTTAGGATTTTATTACGAGATAATATTCAAACAGAGATTCAATCATCTAGTTTGACTGCATTGCTGCCGTACTAAAACCCGTGCACATAAACACAAAAACAGGATATACATAAATTTTAGTCCTCCGGAATATTATTTTCTTTGGTTGTATTTGCGATATTCATAAATTATGACCCATCGGAATTTGATTTGATTGCATTTTTACCTTACATACATGTTTGCAACATACAGTTTCTTCACATCGCCGCCTACCATAGGTACTCCTTATCCGCGTGTCTCTCTCAAAAACCCTTGGCGGAGACCTGCGTGGCAAGGATGGAAGACAGAAGTTAAGGTTGAGGACGTGGGGGAAGAGAGGGAGGAAACGAGAGAGAGGGAGAGGCATAGGAACCAAACTACAGTCCTCGCGAAAGCTTATGGCGTTGCGCAGTAGACGATTTTGGAACTGGAAGGGTATATTACCTAAAAACCGGTTGCCGCGGGTGGGAGGGTAGCACCAGCGGGCTAATGTTTACGACTTTCGTTGCCAACTTTGAAATTTCCCTTTGGACCTGAGCGCGCGCCAGGGGGTCACGGCCTGGGGATCTCAGGCCGATGACTTGGAAGTGGAATTACAGTTGCAACAAGTATTAACTATTTTATACAATATCCAACATAAACAAATATCACATTCGGATTTCTTGCGATGTTTTTAAAAATAAATTATGGAAATTATCCAATTTATTTTTGCATAAAAGGTATACGTTCTCTCTAGAATATTTATTCTTATATTTCCACTCTTTTATGTTCTCAATGTCCCATTTATTCATCAAATATACATTTTTATAGTGCCAATTTATGACATTATGTCTTCAAGTCCCTACTTTTTATTTTCTTATTTCAGTGACTGACATTTTAGCTAGTGGTATTCAAAGTCCGATTCCATTCATTGCATTAGCTAAATAAAAGAATAATTTAGAATGCACTGTTATTTTGTAATTTTATGTTGTATGTCTTGAATCTGGATTACAGAATTTCACGCGGCTCAAAATTTTAGCAACGTTACAAAAAAACAACGGAATTGCGCGAAGTTTGGTGTCTACTCAATCGGCGTTTCAGCGGAATCACGACTATATTTGTTATTTTTGTATTAATGTTGAATAAATGTTAATGCGTTTAAAGTAATTGAAATGCCCAGCTGTGAGTCATCGCGTAAGAACATCTACTCCACAGCCCCGGCCGCGGAACGGAGGTATGGCGGGGAAGGGTCGGCTACCTGCTCCATGCTCCGCGACGAGTCGAATTGTCCAATACGGCTCGGTATTACAATTTTACGCTGAGACGCTATGTTAGTCATTCTGCCTGCCACGCGCTCACTTTCCCCTCCTTTCCTTTCCTTTACCCCTCCCACACATTTCACCCCCTCTGTTCTGCGCATCTAAAGGCCGTAAGCTCTCGCGAGGACTGTACTTCGAGAAAAAGGCACGAGGCATACACATTTGGCAAGAGGTTAAAATCACCAATCAATGTGACTTTACCAGGGACCTTACCTTGAGACCTCCTTGTGAGACGAGTCGAAATGGGACGGCTGGTAGTGGTTAGTCATCCCAATTCTCGAAATGCTTATTTTAGCAGCAATTAGAAATGTTTTCTCACTCACCCTCCACGCTAAGCAACCTTCCTCCCCCGTTTCGCAGCATTTTGAAAGTTCCGTAGCCCACGTCCGAAAAACTGCCACTGCGCAGCGACAGGAACTCTTGCGAGAGACATGCCAAATTTTAAAACTTTTAGCGCTGGATAGTAGAAGCATTTTAATATAATTTCAGATTTTTAACTCTAAGAAGATGTAGAAGTTTAATACAATAAGGTATGAAGTGGGTGTTTCCTGTTAGGAGGTCAGTTGAGTAAATGGTATGCGAGGGAGAGAATTAAGGGTCTGTGGGTGAGGGAGCAGTGGGTGGTTGATTCGTTGGGACGTGGGTAGAGGGTTTCAGTGTGGGCGTTTTTGGCATTCAGGGGCCAACCCTCATTCTTTACCCCAGTCTTTCTCCTCGTTGACATTTTCTTCGATTGACTCCAGGGCATTGGAGTCGGGACCTTGAGGACTACCTCCCACTCCGGCTCCGCTCCCGTTTCCGGTGAAACTTTTCATGTCAATAATTGATTATTATTTTAATATTTTAATATTAACGGAATTTACAGGATATTTTTATTCCTTTTGTTAAACAATATGCATTTATTTCTCTTTGAACAAAATCAATAACTTACCACAAACAATACTTAGGAGGCAGAAATTGAGGGATTTAAACACAAGTTTTGGTTTTTCACCCAAAAGTGGGGTCAACATTATGACACTATTACAAGCTTTCTTGAGTAATTCTGTTATTCTCAGCACATATTATGCTTACAGGAATTCTATCAAATTACAATGTGTCGCAGATACCCACATTTTTGACTAGGTTTTTTCAATTGGTAGGTTGGTAGGTAGGTTGCAGCCGGAGCGGAAACATTTCAGTTTCGAGCTTTGCTAGTCGCAAAACTTTGTTGCCTACTTCTGAAGGCTCGATTCGTATTTCCCATCAACTCTTTAGCTATATATTGCTCGTAGTACAATAGTTTGGTTGGGATTCTCCGATCGGTTTCGAACAGTATGAACGTAATTTGATCCAGTTTTGTTTTTGGATGGTAAACATTGTTCAAAAGCGCACTGCGGACACTTTCCCGCCCTCTCAAATTAAATGCAGTTATGTTGCCAGCGTTGCCTACCACGTGCCATCTTCCCCCCTCCGCTCTTTAGCCGATCCCTTCCATAGGAGCCTTCCCCTCTTTGACGTCACGATTCGAGTAGGAGAATGCCACCATGTTTCGTTACTACTATAATAGAGGTAGATAGTAGCAATGTGAAGGAGTTGCCCGGTTTCCCGGATTTAAAAAAATTAAATAGGCCAGCCATCCTCAGGAAGAACTTGGTCTGCAAATAATTCGATTACTGGAATCTATGCAATCAACACTGCTTCCTCTGTATTCCATGAATGAGTGCCCTCCGAAGTAAGCTCTTTCTTCCCCAATCACCCACCGTGACCTCTGCCATTTCTCCAAAGCGGCAAATGCCACCCCCGTCAGCTATAGTGTCCATTTGGGCGTTAAATAATTCACGCTCAGTTTTATGTTTTTACTGTTCCTCCAAGGCATTGGCTTTGAGCAATTTTTCTTCGACGTATGGAAGAAGTGCTCGCAATATTCCTTAATACCAAAAGCACTCCCAATACTCGACAAATTTTGAGGATACTAGGACTATCCTTGGTGCTGCCATTACGGAGTTACCAGAATGTGCACATGAGTGCGGAAAACCTCAACCTCCAAACTTCAAAATTGTTCAAAAAGAGTAAACGATCTAAAACAAACAAAATGAGCAATCATGTTCAAATTTTAGCTTTAACTTCGTGGACGGTGGCGCCAAGCGCACGATTTGACTGCTTCTATAACATTATATGTACGTTAGTCTTGAGAATCTTGCTCCTTGAAAGCCCATGAACATCCTCATGGGGTAAGAATGCCTCGGTAGCTTAACTGGGATAAGAAATCAACGCAATAACGTAGTATCTGGGTTCGAGTTTCGGTCAAGACGAATGGTTTTTCCTTAGTGGAATTTTTGCACTCCCAATTTTCTCATAAAAAGGCTGTGTGTTGCTTGAACGTAGGCATTGCTCGGCAATATCAGTTGAAAGAGACAGTATTATGTCACATCAGGTTTGTTTTCCTCAACCCAACCTCCACTCTCCATGTAATACTTAGGCCTACCCTCTCCATCCTTAATATTCAAATGGCATCCATTGTCGATATACTCGTGCAGTAACGAGTAAATCCAGGAAGACTTAATAGCAATACCCTGATGATGAATCGTAACACATGTTAACTATAAATGTATGAAAATTAGAGAGATTTTTAAAGCATTTCTAATTCCTAGCATTTTGCGTGGTTATTTTTCTCTAAAATACTGACATTCTCCTTCGTATTTGACCGTCTCAAGTATAAATCCGTGGAAAATTTTCGTCCTGGAAACAAAAGGTGAACTCCAAACACAACAATTTCCACTATCATTTTATTGCTGACGATCATGGCTTCGCTTCATGTAAGGCAATACCTTTAGGAAACATTTTATGTCATTTTTACATCACCGGATGTTGCCGCTTTCCGACGAAACCGTGATCGTCTAGAATAAAATAGTCATTGGTTGTTATGTTTTACGCTCAGTTTTCATGCCACGCCTTCATTTTCTTTAGGTAGTTTGAGCGAGATGTTCCCACGCATTAAATTCAGTTAAAATTGCCTCAATATAAAGAAAAAGTACTCAACTGTCTATTGGTACCAAAATATCAGCTACTACTTACGCATTTCGAGGTATTTACCGAAACAACATAAGCCGTTTTTCATAGAATATGGTACGGCTGTACGCTCCAGAGATATTGTCTAAAAATCAGGAGGCTTTGACGCACAGATGACAACGTATATCTATCATAGCTCGCAATTTTTACTAATTATTTTTTAAAAAATAGGAGGGGGCGCCCGTTGAAGTTCAACAGGAAGAAGAAAAAATTAAAACTTTTCCATAGGATTAAAAGAATCCCCAGGATATAGCGTGCAAAACGCATATACTAATAAGGATACCGTAATCACCCACAGGGAGGGCGGGATGAAAAATACCTCCACAAAAATCTCTCTTTAATTTTTGTATTGGTTACATAACTGAATTCATGAAGGCAAAAGGCGTAAGTTCCAGTTTAAAGCCCATGATGTGGTTACCAAGGAAATTACAAAAAATTATATTGTTGAAATAATGTAAAATTGGCTCTTTGTAAGCCAAAAATACAAATTTCTGGCAATAGTGAAGTGTAAAAGAAAATTGCGTGCAATAATAAAAAACTGCAGTCTTTTAGCAATGCGACAGTGAAAGTTTCAACCTGAATCTATTGTGTAAGAAATATAAAAACGCAAAAACATTCACCCCTGCAGTGATGATTTTCTTATAGAGCTAATGTTCAATAATGTGGAGCTATTGTTCAATGATATTTGTCTTTTCCCTTCACCCTCCGCAAAACTCACATACCCCCACCAAGTCCACGCCTTACGTTATTTAAACGATGTTTTTTGTATGTAGGACCAAAGGCGTACAATTTATTACCCGATTCTTGCGTTAAATCTCATTCAGTGAATGCAATATAAAAAATGTAAAGTATTGGCTTCTAACTAAAGAAATTCTAGAGGTTTTATTGTAACTGTGTAAAATTTGAGTTAATAATTTTATTTTTTATGTACATACGTACTGATAACATAAAGTATTTTTGAGATCCCTTTAATATTTGCTGTATGTAGGCATATGTATACAAGTTGTTTAGTGTAACCAAAAACATTTGCTGGTAGCCTTAAAACAGGTCCTCATTTAAGACTAACTAAAGTTAATCTGAAATTGTACAGTATTAATGTTAGAATTGACTATGTTGGAGTAATAAAATACATTATAATTATTATTTTCTTATGGAGCTAAAAGTTAACAAATTAGGGGTAAAAACGTCTGCTCTAAATTGTTTGTTTTGCTGTTTTTACTATATCTGTTACCAGTTCAGAATTCTTCCAGCTATCTAGTGATGTAAATTTCTACAATATATCTTGAGTGCAAGTAATCTGAAAAAAATGTAACACCTGTACCGCTTGAATGCTTTTCTTATGGCGCTAAGGCCCTTATTAGACGAGGTAGCCAGGCGACGTCGCCAGCGACGAAACTGGCTGCTCAGCTTGTCATGGGTCATTGATTCTTATGGATGTTATTACACGAGGGTAGCCAGCGACGTAGCCACACTTTGGCACCACACACACAATAATATAAGCAAGGCTATTAGGGTTGATGCTAACTAAAGTTCATACGGGGAACTTTTTACTTACTTTCGAGTCGATAGGGTAGAACGCCAGTAATGTAAACGGGGCATAATGCCACTGTATTTAATTTTCGCCTCTTTAAACTTTTATTCAGCGTCTTTTACTTCGTACAAGTATTCTTACCACGAGGATAAAAATAATGCATTTTTACGTAAACAAAGCCTAACATTATACGAAAGATCATTTTTATAGTGTTCCATTTAATGTTTAACGGGAATGTTAAATGTTTTGCTTGAAAATAAGAAGGAAGAATGTTTTTTGCGAATTACTTCATCTACATCATGGCTGTTTACTCAGCATTATGTTGAAATCCTGTTTGAAAAAATGTTTTAATGAACTGCCGTATTTTGTATGCTATTTTATATATTTTTTCATTCATAGAATTTTAAAAGCCATTACTGGATACTTTTTGTGTCATATGTTTATTTGTTTGCATGTTTACATATTTTTTATTTGATTTACAATCTGTTGGCCACGCATAATAACTGCAAATTGAAGGCATTATTTAAGCAGGAAATACCTTAAAAGAATACATAAAGCTTCCAATTTTTGCTTTTAAGCGATTTTATAAAATTTATATTTACAAAGTAATACGTTTTTTATCATTGCTGTATATTATTATAACTTTATAAATTATTACAATACCATTTGAATATGGCCTGTGTTGTGTTGATTTAGAGAATAATTTCGCTTCAATTACTGTATCTATTGGATCCCCCGGCAAACAGGAAAAACGTATGTTCTGGAATCGGCCTGTAGGGAGATGAGAGCGTTGAGGTGGTGGGAGTAATGTGGGGCAGTCGAGGAATATTCCCCCGAGGCGGGAAGTGGCGCGTACTAAGAAGCATCGGCGTCAAATGGCGCCTTTTTCCGCTCGCTCTATAGAGTCCCACTCAAAGGAAGGGGAGACGCCGGAAGTCAGGTGGCGGTTGTGCGTGTGGGATGGGCGCGTTTCCGGTCCTCGGATTATCAACATCTCGTGACGTCACAAAATCTTCCCACGCGATTTGCACAACTATTGCCTTATCTACATTAAAGCTTAAAGCGAATTCTGTTTGTTGACGTGATTTGAAGCTACCATTAATTGCGGCTCACCTCATTAGACGTAAGTATTACCAATTAACAGCGTACAGGAGTTTACAGCACCTTTTGATTTGAAAACGCCGTTTAGAAACAATTTATTCCGTCATTCTGTCAAAATTATTACGCAATTTTTTGATGAATTAATGGCTGTCACCACCAGACTAACTAAGTCCGTCTAACACCAGATTGGATGTAATAAAAAGGCAATTTGACACCAAGTAATAGGAGATATGATAAAGATTTACAAATGGCTTCTCGTTACCCAGTGATCTAAGAGTTTATGAGGAGGTAAAGTTCTCGGTTGAAAACAGTAGGGGTCAATGGCCACCTATTTGTTAATAAGTAGTATACCTGTTTAACCGATTCAATTCCACAACGAAACCGACTGCCACTTTCATGAAACGCAATGTGCTATTTATTTGAGTGGCATGTAATCCGTATGGGTCTCCAAATGAAATACTTTACCTTGAATTGCGTCCCTAGATTTTAAGTCGTTATGCTGTTGTAACAGAGCATTCCAGCGGCTTACGAGTTTCTGCTGCTATCAATGACGATTCGATATGTTATTTGAAGAAAGTGAACGCCGCAAACCAAGTCTAACTTGCTATAATAACCATCTATTTGGAAATTTTCCCTCGCCTCCGTTACGAATTTGAAAGTTTTGAGGGCTACTTTTTGCAAAGTATTGCCGAACGAAATTCGGGCGAAATAAAATTCTCGCCTAGAGATTTTCCATTTTTCAGTGACTTGCTCTCGAACTTGCAACCCTCAGATTGATGATCAAACACGCTATCCCTGGGCTACCCTGGCATTATTGTGATACCTTAGTTGAATATAAAATTTTAGACAAAATTTGTGCAATAAAATATTTCGTACCCTACGATATAATCAATTGAAGTTTTCTTTTTCTTAAGTGTTTGGGATTGTTTGTCTCATCTGACCATAGACAGCGCACGGTAATTGGCCGAGCCACATACACTCTGTCATATTGTCATAGTATAAAATTCTTCATACAATATATTATTTTCCTGAGTGAAAAAATATTTCGACATGAGCATTGCCTCTTAATACTCTTAGCTGTGCACAAATTATTTTTATCCATTAATTGGTAATTCACCATATTAAAAATCACCTTTTTACAAACTAGGTTTTAGAAGAACGTTGAACGATAACGTAGCATTGACGCATGTACCATAGTGGTTTTGCATCGAAGGCTTCAACCCAAATCGTCATGTTTAATAATGAAAAAATGGGTCAGGAGGGACCTTTTGAATATTTGACGGAAAAAACACTTTCAGAAACACTGAAACATTAATGGCGTTTATATTGCTTCATGCAAAGCTTGAACGCTCCGAAACCTTTTTTTGAAGCTTGCAAGATTTCATCAGAGCTGAGAGAAAACATAGTGTGAGGTTTTTAGATGAAAAAAATAACGATAGGCTCAGAAACAGCAACAGGACTTTGAGTTATTAAAAGTAGTTCTAAAAAAACACTCTTCAGATGTTATGATGTGACACAGGTATTAAAAAGCACGAAAAGACATTCATTATTAAGCACAGCCATTGGGTTATCTACATACATGAATATGTGAAGTGGTTTTCACCAGCTTTAGCATATGTTAAGTGGAGCAATTTACTTAGGTTATCGAGTTTCTTTTGCAATATTGCTGTTTTTGGTTACTCACCGCTAACTATTCAGTTCTAAATACTTAGTCAGAGGTTGGAGTCAAAGTAGTTTGATTAATGAAAAATTATTAGTATATTTTTCTTTCCTTTTGAGTAAATGCTTTGCTCGTTAGTAACAATTATTTAGTAGCCTCAGAAGGCCATAGAACTGTGAAGATCCAGGTTCAGGGAGTGGCTCCTGTGTATGGATAATAATTATAATATTTTTATTCCTTATTTTACATTAAATCAATGAACAAAATGTTTCCTAACAGAAACAAAAACAAAAAAGAACTCTTATGCTACCAACTTTCAATTTTCCTGGACATGTAAGGCAATCATATCTGAAATATTTCAGTCCCAAAACAGCAGCTTTATTTCCAGAACTGGAAAGACATAGGCTCGTTACGGTCATCAGCGTTCGACGACTTGCTCGATTTTTTCCAACCGAGCAAAATGTTTTTCCCTGTGATCGGGTTGAGCAAGCAGATATCGCCAAACGTATTATTTTCATTCAATTTTTTCTCGGATCAAATATGCATTTGATTGACGGGAAATCGCTTTCAAAATGGCAGGCATAACCATTTGAATGGAATGGGACGAGGGTGATCCACCCGCAGAATTGTAAGATGTAACATTTTCCGAGGTTTTTGATATTCACTAATAAAAAAGTCGAACACGTATCGGCGGAAGTCTTGTCTTAACTTCTCCAACATGCCAGCGTGTTTCCAAGGATTTTTAAAGCGTTTTTCATCCAAAGGAACATTGAGGAATTAAAACGCATCAAAATATTTTTAACAATTCCTAACGGAACTTTCAGCTTGACAAAAGCAACTGGCAAAACTCGTGAAACAACTAGAATTTCGATAAAACCAAGAATTATTATTTTGCTGAGGAATATGAGAAAATTCCTATGAAAGTAAATAGGCGAAACGTTTCCTAAGGGAATATTCAATTGGAACTAATTGGTATGTGTTTGAATTCTGCATTATTCACTTTCAATGATTATACAGCGTGTACTATGATATTTAGCCAAAATAATGATATGTTGCCAAATATTATCGTGATATTTAACGTCTTTTTCGCGTAGTTTGCTCTTGGTAAAGTGCCCAAGTTCAATGTTTATAGAGCCAAATTTGATAGATAGACATATTATTGTTAGATTCAAATTAAGTGAGCCAAGGACTTTTATCTTTTCAAAACTTTATTTGAAAAATGTATGTTCCTCTGAGACAACAAGAGCTCCTTCCCAGGCCAGGGCTCATACAGCTATATACCGCCTCCAGACGAGGTAGCTCTCTTCTCCAGCTCAGGGCCGTAGCACACATTCCGCTGCGCCAGATGATAAGGTATCCTTCCGCTGAGGTGTTCGTGCGTCCGCGCGGGTTTCAATTCTTGCCGCTAACACGGCCATTCTGACGCAGTTACGCTCTCGGAACTGCTACAAGCCAATCTCTGAAAATACAATTATTCATCTTAGCACAGTTTATAATGGACACAAAGCGAACTTACGTGCCCGTCGTTTTAATCAGCGATTTCCAGTTTATCAAGCTGTAACGAGTGCTGCTAGGACACACTTATAGTCATCAGAGCAGGCATGTCAAGGACCCTCGTTGGTCCCAAGGAACTTAAGAGGCACACCTTTAAAAGAATGCATTAATGAGGCAATAAGACCCATACCACGAGGCACTCAAGACCTCGGGAAACAAAACACACTGAGAACATTCCAACTACCTGCCTCAGGGTAAACAAGACATTTGACAACCAAAACAAATAATCAGAGTGCTCATCTCTGTACTTAAGAGGCAATAGGTCCTCGTAATACCAACATAAGAGTGTACGTCTCCACGCTTCAAGGTATCAAATACCTTGGATTTCAACCATTAGAGTGCACGTCTCCACGCTTCAAGGTATCAAATACCTTGGATTTCCAACAAGAGTGTCCGTCTCCACGCTTCAAGGTATCAAATACCTTGGAATGCCAACTAGAGTGTCCGTCTCCACGCTTCAAGGTATCAAATACCTTGGAATGCCAACAAGAGTGTCCGTCTCCACGCTTCAAGGTATCAAATACCTTGGAATGCCAACAAGAGTGTCCGTCTCCACGCTTCGAGGCACAAAGTACCTCGGAATTCAACCTTTAGAGTACGTCTCCACGCTTTAATGTACAAGGTACTTCAGAATACAATCAGAACTGTCCTTACCCATTATCAATGTGCACTCTCAAGGAGAGTGATGAGATCATTCATGTCAGTCGCCGCCGTCCAATCCTTCGGCCATGGTCGCAGCTGCTCCTTAGCTGCCTTAATGACCTTGTGCCTGCCGACACCAACTCGCTTCAATCCATAGCGGCCTTCGCGTGTGACCTCCCGGATCTCGTAAGGTCCAAGAAACTCGAAGTCCGTCTTGCTCGCGTGAAGTTTGCTCGCCCGGTGTAGCAGCACGAAGTCCCCAACCTGGTACTGCATGGTGTCACGCCTTTTGAAGTTCATTCCAGCGCGGGACGATTCGTCTGGCCGGAGTCGTTCGCTTACACGCCTCCTGTCAACATTCATATTTCTGACAGGTGTTAAATCATGTGACAAATCATTTAAAGCAGCTTGTATAAGTGGGGTGGTAGCTTCTATACCCATCAGTACCTGAAGCGGACTGACACCGGTCGCTTTTTGCAAAGTAGTGTTCAAGACCAACTGAATCCTCCACAGAACGCTCGGCCATTCTGCCATCAACCTCGTCTCGATTCTTATCAAGTTCATTATTGTTCTCAATCGAGGAAACCAAAAATGCAACAAAATCGAATTTATCGTTTTCTCTATTCCGATAGGACATTGCTCGTCAAGAAATAAACGTAAGAGTCCAAGTCTACTTTGGCGGGGGACATAATAGCGTAATACTTTCCGCTTATCTTTCATAACCTGTTGGTGACAAAGCAATCCATCTTTCTCAACGTGTTGGTTTGAGTCTAATTTTCCCTCGCGTAACTCAGAAAGCATCTGCTGAATTTCCGCGTTGCCTTTTTGTTCGATATGCAACCACGAATCGTGACGACAAGTTCTAAATACGGAAACGGGATTACGGCTAAGGTAATCAACATGGCTTAGGCTAGAGCCTTTGCGGTAAATTATTTCAAAATTGAAATCCTGCATATATGTCCACCATCGGGCGATTCGAGGTACAATATCTCGCTTATTTACAGTCGCTTTAACAGAGTTGCAATCGGTGACAATAAAAAATTTTATCCCTATCAGGTACACTTGAAAATGCTTAAGGGAATTAACTATGGCCAAAGTTTCTAATTCATACGAATGATACTTCGCTTCGGTGGGAGACGTACGTTTGCTGTAATACGCGACCACTTTGTTTTGCCCGTCGTATTTTTGCATAAGAATTCCTCCATACCCAATTGCACTCGCATCGGTATGCAGCTCAGTAGGTAGGTTGTGGTCGAAGACCACCAGGAGAGGCTCGGCAGTCAAACAGCGGATTACGTAATTTTTAGTCTCCTCGTGCTCAACCGTCCAAATGAAACTTTCATTATTTTTAGTAAGTGCGTTAATGCATGCAGTACGACTCGCAAACTCGGGAATGAATTTTCGGAAGTATCCAGCTAATCCCATAAATTGACGGACTTGTTTTACATCCGTAGGACTAGGCAATTTAGTCAATGCGTTGACTTTCTTCTTACTTGGACGGATGCCTTCCTCGGAAATCTCATGTCCGAGATATTCAATTTTTGGCTGAAGAAATTTACATTTATTTATATTCAGCGAAAACCCAGCGGCTTTTAAAGCTTGCAAAACTTTTTCCAGGCATAGCAATCCCATTTCAACAGTCTCAGATGGAATGAGGATATCGTCCATATAGACGAGGGCAATGGTATGCTTTAGATCCCCCAAAGCCGCGTTAATTGACCTCTGAAACACGGCAGGTGCGTTTGCCAGGCCAAACGGCATGCGGAGATGTTCAAAATGACCATCGGGGGTCACGAAAGCAGTCTTATGAATGGAATTCGGGTGTATGGGGATTTGATGAAACCCAGACGCCATATCAAGGGACGTGAAAAACTTCCCTCGCCCAAGTCTGTCCAACTGATCATCAATTCGTGGTAAAGGATATCTATCCTTCACCGTGTGGGCATTTAACTCACGAAAGTCGACACACATTCGGTACGTCCCCTGTTTCTTTTTAACTAGGAGGATAGGACTAGCATATGGCAACGTACTCTCTCGAATGACGCGATTGAATAGCAAATCATTTATGATTTTACGAACCTCCGCACGTTCGCTTGCGGACAGGTGATAAGGCCGTCGGTTAACAATGAAGTTATCAGTCAAATTGATCTCTAAGAAGGCATTATTCACAGTTGAAACCGCCGTTCCGGTGGTAACCATATCAGCGTAATTATTGAGAACAAGACTTATCTGAGAATAATGTTCTTTAGGCAAAATGAGGGTACCCAGGGTACCCAGTGTATCCTCCAAAACACGCATGACACCTGGGAGCTGTCGTCTTACTACTCGCGTCCCCTCGCAATCCGTGACGGTTGCAAGTCGCGTATCATTAAATAAATTACAGCCTATGATGACGTCATAATCGAGGCACGTGGCAGGGACTATCAGGAAAGTAAGTTTCGTGCTCTGTCCAGTAATTTCTACTGTGGATTCAAAATTATATTTGGTCACAAGCCTCCCTCGAGTAATTCCCGTGATGGGAAATTCGTGCCTCACTAGTTTAGGGAAGAAGGTGTCTTAAAAGGCATCGGACATCAAGGATACATCTGCCCCCGTATCGATCAACCCCATATAGGTTTTACCGTCAACCTTTACTTTGGTGGGAACAACTGTTTTTTCGCAACTCACAAGGTTAATTTGGCTTCTACGCCTTCCTATCGAGGCTTTGAGATAGCAATCATCCCCAAAATGTCCCCGCTTATAACAAAAGTTACACTTTTTCGAATTACTCGTACTGTCAGCGCCCTTGGAAGAACTTGCTTGAGAAGGCAAACTCGAACTAGTTTGCAGATTAGTTTTTAAATGACAAGCGCTTTGCTTGTGCCCAATTTGTCCACAAAGATAACATTTTAAAGGGAATTTCTGTCTTTTAAATTCAAGTTTCGGCCGTTTAATAGCGCGAGCTGTAGTTCCCTCTCGACTAGGTTCCTTGTAACCGCTGTCGACAACCTCGGCACGCACTATATGTGGAATGGAGCTTAAGTAAGATATGAGATCAGAGACAGAGGTAAAATTGCGCATAGTAGCCGATTCTTGGATTTTCCCATCGCTAATGCCATGCACAATTAATTCAATTAAGTCCTCAGCTCCCCGTTGAGCTCTCAAGTTTTTAAGAAGGGCCAACTTCTTAGGGGCATATGCAGTGAAAGTATTAAACTTCGAACTATTACAAGCAGCGGCATCACAGAGCAAACGGCTAAGAATTTTTCGCGGAGGAAAAAGCTCCAAAAATTCGGTTTTAAAGACGGGCCAACTGCGAACTGCTGGAGACCAGCTCTCGAACCATACCTTGCAATCACCAGTCAAATAGCGCCCCACTCTTACAAGCATCTGCACGTCCGACCAGCAAAGTCCTTTCTTGATTTCTTCGATCTGCTGTAACCAACGATGAGCATCGTCAGTTTCTGGGTGAAATAGCGGAAGATCAGCATGCTCGGAAGTTCCTTGGCTGCTCTCAATCTTCCTCAATACTGCGGCGAGTAACTCCTCCATTCCTTCCGCAGCCAGAGACAATCAAGAATGTCCCTCCCACGTTGTCAGGAGCGTAGAGAGGAATCCCACTTCTGATGTTAGATTCAAATTAAGTGAGCCAAGGACTTTTATCTTTTCAAAACTTTATTTGAAAAAAGTATGTTCCTCTGAGACAACAAGAGCTCCTTCCCAGGCCAGGGCTCATACAGCTATATACCGCCTCCAGACGAGGTAACTCTCTTCTCCAGCTCAGGGCCGTAGCACACATTCCGCTGCGCCAGATGATAAGGTATCCTTCCGCTGAGGTGTTCGTGCGTCCGCGCGGATTTCAATTCTTGCCGCTAACATTATCAAGGTATTTAGTGTTTTGTTCACGTAATTTGGCCATGATGAAATGCACAACTGCAATGCTTTTGTTCAAGTAAGAATTCCATAGGCTAAAATACAAGTAGAAGAGTTTTAATGGCCTGATTTTGATCGAGTAATTCAATGTGCAATTGTGCAAAATGTTTTTTTCGATATTTTTTCGTAAAGTCTACCAAGTTAAGACTACTAGGGTGTAAAAGATCGGTTTAGACTCAGAAAAGGGAATTGCATGACGGTAGTAAGAAATATGATTGAAGTTATTGTATGTACGATACATCCGAGCTTTATTTCAAAGAATTTCGATGTGATCTTTCTTTTTTATGGTTTTCTTGTTACCCTGAGCGTACCTGAAGACTTAAAAAATAATTTGGAGAAAAATCTCTTTAAAATGTCATTACTCTTTAGTTCCCTCTGGTATTTAACCGAGTAGCTTTTGCTTGTCAGGGTACCCACGTTCCCTATGACATCTCTTCTACATGAACTACCGAGAGGTGCCTGATTCCGAGGAAGCGTAAACGGAAATTCAACTGATCAGTATGCCCCATTGCGTTGATGAAAGGGATTGGAGGGTCTGGGAAATGTTTTGGCAACCCAAATTCTCTCAGAGTAACGTAGTGACGTAGTGATTTTCAGGTGTAAGCGGTTCTGTAAATCTTACTTGCAGAACTTTTAAAAATTGATGGAAGCATGATTTATTGGCAGAGTTAACATCTAGATGTGGTTCTGCAAGTAACTTGCTGATTCAGACTTTATATATTTTTTTCTTAAGTTTTATTCTCCCAGCACTCTTTTTTGCATAATTTATAGGAGTAGAGTGTATTTTCGTGGAATGGGGAACATGCATTACCTACTTTCGAAACATACTTATGGGTGTGTTGTATTTTTAAATGAACAGGACCAAACTTTTCATAAAAAATGTACGAGAAAAATAATATTTTTTTTAATTACGCGCTCTATATGGCGTCAAAAATCTACCTCATTGGGCGTATGGCATGTGACGTCGCGGAACGGTTTTGATGCCTGTAATTCGACGCGCTTTCATTGGAAGTTTATTTGCTGTTATTATCAAATTAGCTGAAAATAATTGTTTTTATTTCCTTTGTGAAAGAATACGTACTGGTATGGCTTTATCCTCCATGCCGAAATGTACGGAAATCGGAAAAGCGATACCGTGCAGTGGCTTCTTCCCTTAGAGATGCCATTTTGGCTTACGTGACGGTATGGAATATTTATGCAGTCTTGAAAGGCTGTTATTAAAGTCTGTATTTGGCGCTTATACTTATTGAGCACGTATTTCAGTTCTTGAGACTGTTTCCGAACGACGGATTACCACAGCCGACTGTTTCACTTATGCAGTAATTTTAAATAGAGCTGAATACGGGAAATCTTTCACTTTACAGGGATAGCTACTTGGACAAGTTATCAAGACAAAGCCATACGGAAATAAGTCATACCTTTAAAAGTCGTTGCTTGTCAATATCTGACCTTAAGCTTTTAGGATTTATTATAGTTATTCAAATAATGGAAAATAAATCATTAGTATCAAATTGTTGTAGGGCAGCCAGCATATCAGCAGCCGAACACACCGAAATTACTAACCAGTATAACTGAAGCCTGTAGTTGATAGGATGAGTTTATTTTTATGCTTCTCTGAGGGTAATATCATTCGAAAATACATAGTAATAATAAAGTCACTTGATCATTCGTAGCATTACGTTATACCAATATGTAAGGCAAGGATAAATTATTTAAAAGGAAACGAAGGAATTTGTTTGGATGAAAAAATTGAGTTTCCGTATATATGAAAAAAATGACATAAGCTATTCGAAATACTAGGCTGATGCAATTAGAAAGCTCAGAATGCACTGCAAGTGCTTGAATGCGAAAAATTATTGCCCTAAATATATATATATACCCCTCCCCTATACCACAACTTCCCCTCACTTCCCTTCTTTCCCCGCTTCCCTTCCCCTACCTTGGAGCGGTACTACTCCATTTTCTACAGCTGAAGAAGGGCCTACATGCCCGAAACGTCCAAGTAAGTCCTCTCTCTCTTTTTACTTTTCTTTCCCCACCCCCTGTCAAGTGTTTTTATTATATTGTGGCCTATTGGCGAAATTTTCGTTACGTGTATATATATATATATATATATATATATATATATATATATATATATATATATATATATAAGACTTTTCATTAAGAAAATCACATATTATTTAATTCAGGGAACTGACAACATAATTGTATGCCGGAGGTAATTATGTTATATGCGCTTATTATCTTATTTTGGTTCATCATACGATATTTCAAAATAATTCTAGAAATTATCTTGCATTCTTAATGCATTATTTAAATTCAGGCCAAAGCGCAGCAAAGGGGTTTTAATACGCGGATATAAATAGGAGAGGGATAAATATGAAAGGACCAAACTTAACCGTCCTCTTCTTTGTTAAATAATCTAGGAACTTCATGATTGAAATGGTAAAATATTTTACTCCGACGCATAAGATAGTTTCATAACTTCACGGTACCTACATGCTCAACCAAATTATACTCATCTAAGAAACGCGTTTATTGAAATGCTTTAATTATAAGGAGTTCGAGGTTAACTTGGAATCTGGGCAGTGAAATTAAAAAAAAATAGTTTTTGAATACCCTTTTTCTTTGGGTTTTCGTTATCAATGTTATGACATGTATTGTTGTTCTACGAAAATGTAAAAAAAATTCATTTGGTAAAACATTCCAGTACATGACAGCAGTTTTGGGTATAAGCGTGTAAAAATATTCCCAAAAAATAGTTTTGCCAAATTTGATGTACAGAAATAAGACCGATAATGGAGAAGTTATTTATTCGAAAGTCATAATGCAATCCAGCTAGTCGAAATAAAATATAAAAACTAAATCCACAAGAATTTGTTTTACTGCTAAAGTTTTTCGATATCTGGTCATGGTTATCCATTTACGACAACATTCTTAGAGATTTTTTCAGTTTTCGAAATTTATTTCGTGCTTAATTAGGGTGGATTTGCGCCATTGGACAATTTAGGATGGATTCTTGATTTTAATTTTAAAAATTGACTTTTCAATTACACGTTTTGTCACTATGCGCTATAGTTTGTACATGTCATTCAGTGCAATGACAGCGCAAGTAATTACTATGGTAATTATGAGTGCTTAAAGTACTTGTCAAAACTGACGCTCACGGAGGACTGTTAATTTTTAAGTGTTAATTGAATTATGGAAATGTGAGTGACATTATTCGCAAAATAACGCGGAAAATCTCATTTGAAATACTGCTTAGTAATAATTAGCGCCCTCCGGCGCGGAGACATTAATAATTGGAAATTATACTCTGGCGGTTTTAAGGGAATACATCCTTTAGCGTCACCAATGAGTTTTCGCAAACTTGAAAGCCCTTTAACATAACACTAATTAAAGCCCTTAAACATTAATAATTGGAAATTATACTCCGGTGGTTTTAAGGGAATAAATCCTTTAACGTCACCAATGAGTTTGCACAAACTCGGAAGCCCATCATGAACATATGGTGGGACCTTTGAATAGTAGATGGACGTTGCCATGTTTAATAATAGAATAATTGGTCAGGAGCGACCTCTTAAATGTTTGACGGAGTCCAAAAAACCTTTTCAGATACTGTAAAACATTAATGGCTTTTATACTGCGTCAGAAAAAGCTCGAACGCTCCATAATATTTTTTTTCAAGCTGACAAGTTCCAAGAGCTGAGAAAAAAATAGTGTGATATTGTGGATTAAAAAAACAACGATGGAAAAAAACCAGTATGATTCTGAGCCGATGAAAGCAGTATTGAAAGGAAAAAATCACTAAGCAGAAGTTAAAATTTAGCATAGGCGATTGAACGTGCGAAAAGATATTCACCATTAAACACAATCATTTGGACATCTGCATCTTTATGCTCACAAGAATTTCCTAAGTTTTAGGGTAGGTATATTATGTGGATCCACTTACTCTTCTCAAGGATGTAGAAATTCACATACTATATTGTTGTTCTTGGTTATGCTCCGCAAATTATACAGTTGCTTGTAAATACTTACTCTAAGGTTAGAGCCAAGAACTTGTGTAATTATTGAATATGTATAATTTTATTTACATTTGCCTTTGGGAGAATTCTTTGTGCGTGAGTAGGTAACTGTTAATTATTAACCTCGAAAGGCTATAGTTATTTTATCATGTAAATAAAATTTGGCCAAAAATTAGCCCACTTAAGGGTTTCTGGGGACTTGGGGCCTTCATTAATACAGGTTTTTCTTTTCTTCGTTGCCCTTTTCGTCGTCTCAGTCATACGTCAGGTGAAATGTAACACCACTATTCCCTCACCTTAATCTGCTCATTCACAACATTGATGCTTTCGACTATATATTTAGTATGTTCCTCGTCATGTTAAATGGGTAGAGTTGTGTAGACTACCTGTATACTCTTTGGGTCCCAAAGAATATGTGCGCAAAATTTTGATCGAGTCAGTCAAGCGGTTTGGAAGTCTGTGGCGTTCAGACTAACAAAATTTCTGCTTCACAAATAAAGATTATGATGATGAGAAATAAAACTCTGCTGCAAATGGATTGGAAAACACCCTTATCTGCATCGGAGATCATCCGGGCGTGAGTAATCACCTTGCGCCCTTGATTTTGCTTGACGTACCAATTTCTCATACTCGTCCGTGCGGACCCTTGCAATTGAAATCACACTGGCCGCAGTGACACACATTCGGGGGACGACCACGCAATGCTGTTTTTCTTGCGCGGGGACTCCCTTAAAACGACAGATCGTGTTCGTCACGGTTCACGAGGCATTCGTGAACGCATTCAGGAACCACAAAAAAATATAACCGAGCAATTCGTCACTGTCCGTTGCGATATGCGCTTCCCTTGGACGTGAAAAGCATGGTTATCCCAGAAACTTTATCACGGGGGAGACCAACTGGAGTGTTATATTTGCATTCGTGCTCGCTGCACGGTTAGGGGATCACGCCGGCTACGAGAAAAAAATGAAGGAATAAGTAACGCGTGGGAGCAGGGCTGCCAACCTTCATTCCATGAAAATGAGAACATTAAGCTCCAAAAACTGAATATTCTTTAGTGTCCTTTCACCTAAAATACCATGGTACTCCTTGAACTATCATATGGCTTTTTAATAACTTTGATATTGCTGTTAGAATTAATTAGCGAAATCTATTAATTTGCCTTTATCAATAATCGGGCTATATCGGTATTGATAGATTCATTTACCAAAAAGAAAAACCATAGCAACCAAACGCAGCGTTGCAACAATAGATTAACACATTACACTTCGTTCAAATTTTTCTTTTCACACGAAACCTATCTCTTCAGTTCAGTTTTTTATGGATAGTTCTTTGGTTTCAAACTCTTATGCTGAATATTTTGGCCTAACCTCATGTACACTATAATTCTATTCTCCTTAACAATTTATTTGGGTAAGAGGTTTTACACATAAAAGGCCAATGAAGGATTCAATGAGATCCAGTTATACAATTGACGTTTTACATTTCATATCATGTTAATACTATTCATTATAATTTTTATATATTGTTTTGTTTATGTGAATGATAACACTACTTTCCTATGAATTTCCTATGAAACTTAAATGTTTTTTTGTTTTAGATTAATTCACTATCATTAATTTCTTTAAATTAGCAATACCAATTATAATATTATTAATTTAAACCGTAACAGAAAATATACGAACTGGGGTACACCTAAAAAAACATCTTCCAGAACATCAAATGTGAAATTTGAAGGGAACAGGAAGCTTAAAATAGTAAACTGCTAAAGGCTCACTCATGTGTGATGTAATATATCGTATATGAGGGTTTCTTGACATATTTTTAATAGGGTGAAAGATTTTACACCACATAAAAAGTCAATGAAGGATTCACTGAGAGCCAATTAACTTTTTACATTTATGTGAATGATAACACTCTAGTTCCCTATGAATTAATATGAAATATGTTTTGTTTTCCTTTTAGATTAATTTCCTATGACTAATTAGTTGAAATTAGCAATACCAATTATAATATTATCAATTTAAACCGTAACAGCAAATACAAACTGGGGAACATCTAAAAAAACTTCTCCCAGAACATAAAATGTGAAATTTGAAGGGAACAGGAAGCTTAACCCATTCAATGCTGACCTGTTGACATGACATTTATTCCCACGCTGAATGGTTTTTTTCTTTTATGTATATAAAACGAAAACACATCCAGCACAGAACGAAACCCATCCACGTGTGCCTAGAGAAAGCCTAAGACGCGGAAGGAAGTTGCAAGTGTCAGCGCCGACGCTTGGGAACTAGGGAAAACCGAGAAAAGTAAGGGACCGATGCCTTGAATTCAAGGCATCCGCGCCTCTGGCTTGCACGGGATGCCTTGAATTCAAGGCATCCGCATTGAATGGGTGAAAATAGCAAACTGCTAAAGGCTCACTCATATGTGATGTAATACATCGTTCATGAGGGTTTCTCGACATATTTATTAAATAACGTTCTCTTAAATATTGAGACCAAATACTTCCTAATCGTCCCCACGAAATTTGAAACAAAACATAGCTTTTATTTAACCTCTATATTCATTTAGATATTTGTGCCTGATCATAATAACCAACAGTTCAATATTTGGTTTGATGTCAGTGAATTTAATTTTAGTAACCTATTGATAGTGCCTTGGTTCCCAGTGTTGAGGTAACACAAATTTTAGTCCAATTATTTTTTCGGCTTACCAAAATTTAATTATTGCCCTCGTAAAGAATCCCTATCGTATCACTTCGCTTCAAAATGCGCGTCATTCCTGACAATTTGGAATATATGCCTTATTATTAGCTTCTCAATTTATGAAAGGAAATGCACAAGTTTTTATCATGATATATAAAAAAATTCTTTGCCTAAGTATGTCTCGTTTAGGTCATAACGGAAATAAATCATGCATCATGTTCAATTGGAATAGCTCCATTAGAAACCTATACATTTTCTTTTCACACAGCCTTTGAACTATTGATTTTTGATTCATCCTCATCAGTAGTCATCAATCCGAAGATTGGTTTGCAGCAGCTCTCCACTCTCCTCTCCAACAATTGCTTCATTCCTACGAAATTATTCTTTTTGACGTACCTTGTAATTTGCCCGATACATTCAACTTCAGGTTCTCCTTCATTCTTCCCATTGATTCCTCCTTTCATAATTATTTTCAATGGTTCTGTTGTGTCGCTGCTTTTTCTTTATTGATTATTATTAAAATCAAAATACTCAATCAGTGGAAGAGGGAAAATTAGTTAACAAAAAAATAATTAATTTAATGATTGTTTCAAAAAAATAAACGACCGTTAAAATGAAGGAAGGTTGGCTGCTCTGACAGCATTTCCTCACACAAACATAAAATATTTTGTGCATCGCCGCGTGAGTCTATGTGCGCTTCGGTCGCTAGGGGATTGCGCTGCTTCCGAAAACAGCACGTCGGTCGTCATCTGTTTCTTTGGCCGCTCGGAATATGTCGCCCTGTATGTATGGGCGTCGCCGCCATGCCGACGTGTTTCTTGGGAAACCCTGGAAAGGAAGGCCGACAAACAAGCCACGGGAGAACAATTTTTACGCTCCGAATGCACGTAGAAAGAGAGAAAAATACGTTAAAAACATAAAAAAACAAGAGACGTGCGGCATTTGTTGTCGCCTAACGATGACGTCGGACCCTATTCTTTGCCTCCTCGTGGCAACGCCGCGGTGCACCTTGGTCGTAAATATATTTCCGCATTATGACGCGCAGAACCAACCCTTGCACGCGATCTCCCCCAAGTTTTTACTAAGGTACCGTCTCTTGTTTCTTTTATTTCGTGTCCATTTTGTTCTTCATTTATTTCGTATTTATTTTGTCTTTTATTAATGTCCACCCGCATTTCTACCCGCGCATCCGCATGGCTTCCAGCGTCATTTATTCGCGCCATATTCTTTCTTTCTCTCCCTCCTCACAAGAGCGCGCGCGCGGGAACTATTTCGTCATTCTTTTTTTTTCCTCTCAGCTCTCTCTCTCTCTCTCTTCTTGAAAATATCCCAAAGTCCTTTGCATGATTTTTCCCGCTCGTTTCCTTCCGCAGTAAGACCGTTATTTTTTCTCTTGTTTGTTCCTCAGAAATTTAGCACGTCTGAACGATCATGCGTCGCGATAACTTAGCTTTTACAAGGTGAAGCTCGGGCATTGCAGCTCGTTTCTAGATTACACGAATGGATTTAATTTGCTCCAATTTTTTTTGAATGGCCAAACGCGGAGTTGGGTGCGTTGGTAAAAATAGAGTTTGGCATAACTTATCTGCAAGTTCAAAAGGAACTTTATAAGACAAAAATTTATATGGCCTAGAATCACGCAACTGGAGTAGTGGAGAGTGCATTGTTCTATTATTTCTTTTGAATTTTTTTGTTTGAGTTAGGATGATATTTGCCGTCGTAACTCCTTTTTCTTCAATTGAAACTATGCCGCATTGCATGTGCGAGATTACAGTAGTAAATGAAATTAAACTTTTCTAAATGTGAAGAGCAGAGAAGACAGACGCAGAAAAAAGAATGCTCCAAAAATTAGATTGGTCCATCAATAAACACAGAACGCTGTTCATTCATGCTACTTAAATCGAGTATTTAATTATAATGTTTTATACAATGCCGAGATTTCAATGAGTTATGAAAAGTATCTTTGCCTGAAATATTTATTTTCTGCTGGAATTGAACGTCATTTGCTTTTATTTCACCATAGCTCCGAGAAGAAATTCTCGTTAGCACTTCTTCCATGTAGACGAATTTATTCCACGATTTTGCATTCACTAATAAACTTGTAATAAACTTAATCGGATCTATCCCAAATGAACAATTGTTCCAAGTTACGTGATCATAAAGAAATTATTAGACATCATATAAAACACGTATTTATTAGCCCAAAAAGTACTAAAATAAAGACTAATGTAATTAAGAAATTTATTCACCTGCTAAAAACATTTAGGCAGCAGATATTTATATGTAACCAAGCGATAACTTTACATAATTACAGCTTAATGACTTTACATAATTACAGCAAAGCATGCGAAAAATTAGTTTCTAATTTAGGACAACTCAGGACGCACTGACTATTAGAAATATTTACATTAGTTAAGAGGAAGCCTAAGGGCTGTGCAAATATTGTACTGGATTCCTTCATGATGAAAATAATGAAGCTCGAATGAAAGTAATATCTATGTAATCAAATATGAGAGAATTAAATTGCGAATTATGTGAACAGTTTACCAATCATGTTTTACAAGGTTAAACATCTCTATATGAAGCTCTCAATCCAAAGTGGACCATTAAGTGCAATACTTTTTCTACAATACGTGAAAGGCACACCTTTATTGACCCTCAGGTATGAGAATAACAACTTTTACTACGATTGTTTAATAACCGGGTACCCGTTTGTCCCATCGCTACTGAAGCAGGTGAAGATGGACCCTTTGTTGGCTGGCAAAACGTTACGGGTTTTTCCTGTGTCAGTTGTGGTGGCTTAAAAAAGAGAAGATAGGCAAGAAAATCTTGCTACCGCTGTCAAAGACCCGTATGTGAAGAAAAATTGCACATGTTCATGAAATGCATCTCATGGTCAATGAAATGAAGATTTTTATCACTAATGATCAGTGAATACACAGTTACATCACTGAGTTCATCGCAAAATTGTTTTAATTTTTTAAATAGTAATTTTTCGCCTGTTTTGAATAAAAATTTCCTAATGAACTTTTATTCATCCAATAAAAACGCATGTGGGATATCCGAGTGCACGGTTATTGATTCTTATAAAATCTCTATTGTCACAAAATTTAAACGCAGCTTTTTTCCATCAACAGACAAACCAATGGGAAAGAGCCACAGTCATGGAGATTGGATAAAATTGGTTTTGCGATTCCTCGTACCCGGATTTTTACCTCGAAGTTTTGCAGGGATTTACATCTACATACTATCCTACGAGCCGCTGCAGAGTTTTGTGGCTAGGGTAGTTAGAAAATCATCCATGAAGAAAGAACGGATTAGTTAAAAGGAGGAGTGAGAGGACAGAGGTTAATTGTATGCTAACAATCTGTCTAATCTTAGTGTCACCCTTTATTTTTGTTTTAATCACCAATGGTGCGTAGAAAGTAGGATTATTTTTACAATCAATTTGGCAGTGTATCTCTCTTATTTAGCGCTTCTATAAGTTCTAAAGATATGTGACGTGGGCTCAAAATAGTATCCCCCGTGTCGTACTGAAACTTGCCTGATCTGACTCAGGATAGGGTAGCATGGAGGAAATTGTTAAAATCGTAGCCAGTTCTCTAACTCTAACCCCGAGAATTACGCTCTTTTGACAGTGCGTACCCGGAAATGGAACGGGGTGTTGGGTATGTATGAATGCATGTTATAACCACTGTTTTGATATTTTCTTGCTCTTAGAAGCTAGGGTAATACGTCCTCTCATGGATAACGTCCTCATCTATTACCCGGCCGTCGGATGGAATACACGAAACTCCATAATCTCAGCTCGCGCTAAGGCTAGATCGTCCTGCAGTTTACGTTAACCATTGTCAAACGACGTGTAAACTGTACGAGATTATATAACCGGCCATATTAGTAATTGATTCATTTTACTTGACGCTGCGAGACCACTCTTGCTCTATGAAGCAATTGATCACAAATTTGTAGTCATTCCGAATGCACAAATGATGTAGTTCGCAGTGCAAAGATATACATTAAAGAGGGTGGAATACGCCAGGTAAAAAAAAATCACTTAGCTTGTTCGGGATTCCAAAACTGATCTCCCAATTGTGAGTTGTGTTAGTCAGTTACACAACAATCCATTGTAATTAAAATTGAATTTCTGCCGAGGTTAATATGGGTACGAACAAGATGTTATCGTCTCCAGTTCGCCTAGTAGTGCAGGAGACGTGGTCATGCAAGTTATACCACTGTCGCGGATGATAAACCCAACATTGTCGCTTTATAACGACCGGAGACGAGAACAACATGCTCGAATAAACCCCCAATGAAATTCGGTTTGAATCATTATACAAGAATTGGACATACTATCCTGCAAGCAACCGCACAGGCGTGTGGCAGGGGTAGTAAGGGCGCCAGCCATGTAAGGGCAGGAAATAAGGAAAAAGAGGGGGAGAGGACAGAGGTGAATTGGGTGTTGACGATGTATCGTATGTTAGTGTCATGCTGTTTTTGTTAGAATCACCAATGGTGCGTGGAAGAATGAATTTTTTTATCAGTTAATTCGAAAGTGCATGTCCCTTATTTTGTCGCTTATGTCAGTTCTAGAGATATAGCGTGGGGTGAAAATAATGTCCTTTGTGTCGTACTGGGACTCTCTTGATCTGAAATTTTCAAGTCATCTAGGCCTAGCGTATAGCCTCCGAGTTTGTAACGGCTCCTAACCTGATCCTTCCTAGTGTAATTAAGAGTGGTGGGTGTGTGACTGGCTAACACTCCTTACCGGAAATTGTAAGATTTGCGTTCAAATCCCGGTCAATTCAAATGATTTTTTCAAGGGAAATTTCACCCTCTTTTACGTGAACAATTAATCACTCCTTAGATGAATAGAGGAAAGTATTTTGAACGGTGAGAGGCCAGCACCCATTAAAAAAATAAGGCAGAAAATCCAATTGCCATCAAAATTTTTTTTATTTTCTCTCCTCCCTTTCCTCTCCTCCCTTTCCTCTCGCCTCTTTTGTTCGTACTCAGTGGCACTGCAACGGAACCTTTGGAGTGTAGGAGGTGTGCTCCTGGCTTTAGAATAACATAAATGAGAGCGGTCGGCTTCCCGAATGCTACTCCCGTTCCGGAGTGCTCCTGAGTTGAAAAAGTGTGTTAAAAGCCCCTTTTTCGGCGTCCGGCCTTGCCTTTTCGACTGCGGGAGAGGACATTTAAATCCGCTCCGTGAGGGTTTGAATGGAAATGATTACCTCCAAGCGTTTTCAACCACATCGCGTGTGGAAGGCGCACTATCTACTGTAGCGGTCGCTCAGGGCCTTCAGTGGTCGGCAGTGAAGTCATTTTTTCTCACATAATAAATAATATTCTTACGTTTCGCCCAGTCTGCCTTGTATTTCTCCCTTATTTTTAGCTCTTGTCCAGTTCAACGTAACGATTTCGACCGGTTCCATCGCTTGGAAGTCCGTTCATGAATTCAATTTATAAATTCCAGAAAGCGAGGTTTGTAACATTCATCCCAAAATTATATATGGTCCAGGGGTCACGGTTGAGGGTGGCTGACGGAGAACCAGTGGGAGGTTATAGGTCGCGGGGTAAGGCAAGGCTGCTCGTTATCACCCCCCGCTTTTTTAGGTGGCTGGAGCGGTAATCGTGGTTCATTGAGTGCAATTTTTTTCAGATAAAAAATAATATTGAGTATCATTTCATGTAAGTGCATCTGTTTATGTGTTGAAACTCACCATACACGCACAAGTGGAAATGGTATAAGAGTTATATTTTTATTATTTTCCTTAATAAAAGCATGTCATGACTAGAGTTTTTGGCGCGGTTGAAATTTAGATGAAATAACATTGAAATATGATTATTATTTTTTTCGAATATTGGAGTCGGCTAAACACATTGATATTGGTTAGAAGCAACTGCAATATTAAGAAATATTTTATTTCGTGATTAGAAGAAAGTCTGTACGTATGTAATCGAATGATTACAAACTATATGTCATGTACCTTAAGGATATGTGTTAAAGTAGCATTAAATTTCCATAAAAAACAAATCTTTATGATGCAATGTTTTTCACTTTTATCAATAGATATCACTAATAGGAACGCGTATGAAAAGTAACACGCAAATCTGTGCATAAGAATTAATCGCTGCAACCACCTTAGTGGCAGCACACGTTTGAGATGTGGGTGTGGAGAATGGGTAGTGGATGGATAGGAAGACCAGCGCGAAAGTACTTAATAAGTTGAGTGCGGAGAGGAAACTTTTAGATGAGAATAGGAAGAGGCAAAATGAGTGGTTGCAAGAGGTAATGAGGGATGAAGGGTCGCTTAAGTTCGTGATGCAGGAAAGGACGTTGGGTAAGTGGTGAAGGGGGAAATAGAGTAGGGGCTTAATGGACCGGATGAAAAGAGTTATGACGTATGGTGAGATGAGGAAAGAAATTGCTTGATGAGATAGGGTCTTGCTCCTGTATAAAAATCAAGAACATTTTATTATCTTCCATTTATACATACCTTAACTGGTAGATTATTCTCATAATCTGCGTTGCACCCCACAACAGGCCACCATAGGCACCTTTGAATCAAGGGTTTTTGGGAAACCAGCAGTTTTTGTGTTTATGTGAATGAAACGATACTTTCATTTATGAAAGAAGTATCCCCTTAAATCTCTATAATGATAGAACCATGAGATGAAAAATATGCATCGAGCTGTTCTCTTTGTGTTCTATCTAGTCTTATTTGTTAAGGAAAACATGCATATGTATAAACAAAACCATAATTTCTGTCATCATGCGTATAAACAAAACCATACAATCTGTCATCATGATACACGTTTCAAGCTTGATATTCATATTGATGCAAGATCCTCTAAATTGAGCAGTGATGGACCATACCAACAAGCAGCTAAATGTTTTAACTTGCTCCAACCTGACTTAAAAACATCTTCAAATGCATTCAAGCGAAAGGAAAGCAAACCTACCAATTACTCCGTTATACTCGGTGTATTATTTTATGCACTATGCACGAGTTTTTCTCGGCGTTAGTCTATTGTGATGGGACAACAGTTTCTTCATTCTGAGCGGAAACGCGGGAAAAATTGACCAATCACAGCGCACCCGACTCCAACGGATGATGTATATAAAAAGGCAAACATGAGTATCTGCACTTCACTGACCTGAAGGCCCAGACTTCATCGCCGGCGAAACTGTTGTCCCAGCACAATGGACAAGCGCGTAGGAAAACCCGGAAGACCTGGATCTTCACTTTCACTACGCCGCCGAACCCTTCATGTAACTAAAGACATCAACGAATGCATGCATTAAATAGCCTGTACATTCTCATCACTGCGTAAAACTCCTCCATCACAATTACATTCGATTTGTTATATTTAATTATGTTTAACACATACCAAAAATTGCTAAAATCTTATCGGGGCAATCATTATCTTATGATCCTAATATATGTATATCAATAAAACAGCGAAAAATACTTCACAGTTTATCTAGCATCTCTATAAACAGTCGTACTTAAATAATTACAAGCTAACATGTTAGCTATAATTTGGAGTTTTATGAGCAATCTTACTCTTAATGAACCTTGTTTTCTTGGCGTGGACAAGAACTCCATCTGTACACTGATCGCTCGAATATTGTGGCAGTTAAAAAAAAATATTTTTTCCTTTTGGTGCAATATTTATAAAAGCGTGTTTTTAATTTAAAAAATATAATATTAATACATTTAAAAAAATCAGGATGGTCACGCTTTTTCAGGACGTATGACAAACCTAGATTCAATCCCACATCCCCTCACATCAGCCCGCTCGCCATATCCGCGCTGGGCAACTTCACAACCGCCCGAGAGATGGCGGAGGGCACGGCACGCGGGGCGCTTGAGGGTGAAGGGCATTTAAAGCCACCCTCCGCGTCGTACACGGAGAACCGAATCCTTTAAAGGGTACATCCAACATCACCGAAACCTCACACCCCTGATGCACGACCCTGCGAGTCGTTTGATTTATCGCATTCCTCCCTCTTCCCTTGCCTCCCTCTCTCTCTTCCTCCACCCACTCCCTCAGAACACAGTACTGCTTCGGGCGCCACTTCATAAATCACAAATCCGAATGTCGCAATCCCACTCTTTCGAGAGACTTGCCTCCTGATACATATGCAATAAAAAAAACAAAGGCATAAATAAAAAAATGCGTGCAGAAAAATTTTGTTTGAAGAAAATTTTTTTATGCTCCACTTCTATCCTTACAGACGCAGATACCATGATGTATCAGTGAAAATAGTAAATGCGTTAGGGTGGGTGGAGCTTATACTACAAATTTCGTTCATATCAAGAATTAACGTGATCGAGGCAAAATCCTAATCGATATTTTGGCAGTATTATAGCTCAAGATAAACATGCTGAAGACAGCAAAACTTGTATAAAAATTTTGGCAGAGTAATTATTAAATTTTGTAGATAGCCTATTACAGATACCATGATGTTTTAGTAAAAATATTGAATGCGTTAAGGTGGACGGAGTTTATATTAGACATTCCATTCGAGTCAAGAATTAGCGATAGTGATCGGGGCAAAATCCTAATCGATATTATGGTAATTTGAAAGCTTGTGGTAAACATGCTGAAGACGGCAACATTTTTATTAAAATTTTTGACTAAGTAATAATAACGTTGTGTAGATTGTATAACACCTATACCATGATGTAAAAACAATGAATGCATTTGGGTGGGCGGAGTTTATATTCGAAATTTCATTCATGCCATGAATTTACGATAGTGATCGAGGCAACATGTCAATCAATACTTTGGCAATGTAAAAGCTTAATATGGGTGAATATGATGAAAAAGGCAAAATTTATATTTATGATTTTCTATTAATGACGTCGACAAAGAAATTATTGAATATCATGAATACCCTTTATAATCGATAGAAATATATTATATATTTACTAGTCTAGATAAATTTACCCTTCCGGAATAAATTTACGTGTTTTTTTACTATTTTCACTCGACAACATTTTGTAATATAACAATAAATATTGCACTGCCACACACAATTTATCAAAGATTTTATTACAAAAAGGCCGGTTTTGTAACAGAGTTACAGCCACGTAATGAAATAAATCTATGTAGTTGAATTTGAATGACGTTTGAAAAACAATGTAGTTACATATATAGTTGAAAATGCGAACATTTCTTTGTTTTTTACGTCATCACGTATAAAATGCTCAATGGGTTATTTTTAAATTTCGTGATGTATTCCGTAATAGCACTATAAAGGACTATGGATACATAATACGGGCACAAAAGCCCCAAATCAATCTAAATATAAATTACTTCAATTTCGCAGGATGAAGAATACCCAAGATATCTGGTATATTCATCCAAGATGCCAGGTGGAATCCTGATCTGCTGAGGGGTCCTCCCTAACGTAAGTAGAATTTCACGCATAGTTGGAGTAATTATATGAAAAGCAATCATATTAAGAGTTGATATACCGATACAATCAGGTTGTAACGGAGACAACGTTTTCTCTGATTCATAATAAGTAGGTACTTACCTACTCTTACCAAAAACTCAATGTCGTAAAAGATATCTTTACTCGAAAAATGGCTATTATATCTAATACGTTCACTCTCTCTCTCCTTCGGTGATCGAAATATTTAAAAAAATCGAAAATAGCAGCGTTAAATAATCCTTAATTATTAACTTTACGCTGTGTTCGGGGATATGATCCCAGTGCCATCAGGGGAATTGTGCCAAATTTGGCAACTTTCCATGACTTTTCACTCGAATGTAAGGGCCAGAAACATTTATGAACCGGATCCATAATGCATAATAATTTTCCCTAAACAATGACCCCTTTTGCTCGTTAGCCTGCCTAATTTTTGAACTGATTGGGAAAAAATGTTGTAGTGGAATTGCGTTATTGTAAATGAATTATAAATATCGTATTTCTTCATTACCGAAAATATAAAAAAAGAAGTCATCCCTATATAACATTTACTCTTCAAAAGGTTAACTGCCACGTACGGATGTATGCGAAAGAATATTTTCAACCGCTGACTGCAGGGTTAGACTTATATACCAACCATTCAAAAACTCGATTGTTGTAGGATGCGGGGATTACTTTGTGTAATGTCATTGTTAATTTCGAAGAGAAAAATAATAATTCCAGCTCAGCCATCTACTGTTGCGCCAATTTTTAATTTGGACTATTTTCTCTACACTGTTGCATATTGCTACATTGATTCATTTATGAAAATGCTACAGTGTAGCTAAACTAGTCAAATGTAATGTATTTAAAACAGTGAATTACTAAGTTTTTATTATTATTGTTCGAAAGTCGCAAAAAATCCTGAAATATCAGACATTTATCTTCGCCTTCCGTCCGTTTTTTGCTTCGTCTTGCGTTCGGCGTGCGTAATTTGAGCAGAAGTGTGTGCTTGCGTACCCTTGGGCGAAGGGCGTGTAGCTCGCCGTCGTCCACAAACAAAAGAAACGCGAAAAACGTTTGAATGGGATTCAACTTTCAGCGGAGGCGCGAACGGTTAGGTGCTTGCATTTGACGCGGGCAGAGCAATTTCCTACCCTCATCCATCCCCTGCGGACTTCCAACACGTTCCATATTCAATGAAAGCTTAAAGGTAACCCACCCATTTTTAAAAATCTCTTTCGGTTTTTTCCGTCTTCCTTTATATTCTCTTGACTTTATTCGGTTACGTAAATCAACTCACAAACAAAATAATCCGACCGAAATGTTATGACAATACTATTGTTGAGGGAACTGCTTGTGTTATGCTACCGGAAGGAATTGGGAGGGAGCTGCTAGGGACTGAAGTTACTAGTTAAGTCCGTTTCACACGATACTATAATAGTTATTTAAGGACGCTCGCTAGCATGATAATTTTCCAGTAAGTATCGTGCGATACTGAACCATTATGCTGACTAACAAACAAAATCGTCATCTTAGTTGTTGATCTATTTGGTTTCATAATTGATGCAGTATTAGTTAGCTACTCGCTCCCAGTAGGATCTAGTAGCTGAGGACCAATCATATTTAAAGGCTTTTTATTTTTTCAACCTCTAATTATTTGATCGATGGGTGCTGTTCTTCAATGAATTTCGATATTTTAGGATACCTTTTAACTTGCTAAAAGAATTTTCTCTTAGCATCATTTGTTAATCATTAGGAGAGAGGATTACCCTAAACGCCTATGGCCATCAATTTAACGGCAGGTATTTCTCCGCAGCAAATATATTTGCAGGACTGTCATATTCGACATATCTTAAAGTTTTTAGATGTCAGCATGTAAGTTATTTTCAAAATGGAAAGATTATTACAATGCGTAAAGCTACAAACTCGGACAAGACGTATTGCTCCATAGTTGAGAGCCAATAATAATGAAAGAACAGCTTGGTGGAGAAAATACAAAGTGTATGAATAAAATTTTCATAATGCGACACATGATATAATATTTCAACGTTGTGCTTCGTATTCCATGACATCACAGATTACAAATCAGAAGTAGTTGCATCATTTATTTCCATTTTGTGTGTATATTTCATTGCTCAAGCTGTCACAGGCCTTGTCGGTTATAAATCTAGACTTCTCATAAAGTGATGTATTATGTGTATCAATGGTCGGGGAAATACCACATACATACTTAGTCATCACGTCATTCCCTTTCGGTCGTGGCACAGTCGAAGAACTTCGTCATTACTGTAAGGCCTAGGAAAATGGCTCTCTTAAAATAATTTCCTCAACATTGAACTTTTTCCATTCTGTTACATGCATGAATTGTTTCATTTACGCTCTCCTATCTTTCAGAATCATAATATTCCTCCTAGAAGTATCTTTCACCACATTCACCCATGTATTTTTGAGTCTACTCCTTCCTATCACACCATTCACTCTACTATCATATATCTGTTCCACTACTCGATTGTCATTTATTCTCTCAACATAGTCAAAGCACAGAAGTACACTCCTTTCTCAAGTGTCCATTACTGGACCATCCAACCAGCATTTTTCATGAACCACTCATTCCAAAACCAATCCCTCCTACTTTTGCCCCAAATCTCTCTCCAAATTTACTTCTCCAGTTCCCCATTTTCTGTACATACAGCCTACATGCATGCTTATCAACAGAAAGCGTTTATGATACTAACCGACGAAATATAATTACCTTCAAATGAGATGTAAACAATAGTGCTGTAGCGCAATAAGTGTGAATGAGGCTTAGTGGTAACGTCATCCGAAGAATCCGAAGGGAGAATGTTCGTATCTCTATCTGAAAGTATACTTTTTCAAGGGAAAAAGACGTAGTCACCTATTTAGAAATCGCGTCAAACTAAAAAAGAACACTAAAAGTATGTCAGTGTTTTATCAATGATCGTAGTTTGGAGTATTCATCATAGACAAACATTGGACAAAATAATTAATATTGGTAATTTTTTTCTGAACTTGTACGAATCTGAGCACGCGGTAAACAAAATTCATTCCATAATCCCGTTGCATGTGGATGAATTGTGTGCCAAAGGAAATTAATGAAAGCCCCATAACCTCTTCCTGATAATCATTATCATGATAGCTGTTCATCAAACATTATTTTGAGAGATTAGTCCCACGATTAACGCGCGGATTTGTGTCGCTCGAGGAAAGTAAGGTTTGCGCTTGGCGGATACTTGTTGACTTCGCTATAATGAAACGTATAAAAGAAATGCATCACCATCCCGAGTTGACAGCTGTAACGTTTGATTTGAATTGTGTTGTGGATGCTGGGTTGCTGGGGAGTTGTTGATGAAGAGAAAAGGGGGATTGTTGGGGGAATTGGATTTGGAGAGGATGCTGGATGCATCAAGAAACATTGTATTGGAAAGAATAAAGAGTTTTGAAACGAAAATAAACGTCTGACGTTACACAGCTAAGAAGCAAGTGCTGGTCTATCTGGTTGAGGGCATGGGAGCGTATATTTCCATGTCTATGGGGAGGGAGTGACCTTTTCTAAACATTGGAATTAATTAATTATGTTCGAAATACTAGGAGCTGCAAGTAAACTATGCCACGAAATAAATTTTGCTTTCCCAGATGTGATGAGAAATGCACTAGAGTGACCGTCTAAAAAATAAAAGAAATATTGCCTTTTTTTAAATTTTTTATGAAATAGTAGTACCCGATGAAGCTATTTTTCATAGGAGGACCGATCCTTACTTGGGTGCCATCTAGAGAGCACTTCAACTACAGTACTCCGTCCGTCAAATGGGACGCCAAACTGTGATCCCCTTGCTGTCTTTCGTTAAGAGAAGCCTAACGATGATGTCGGGTGTCTCTCAACCCTTCCTACATTCTCCGATAATCCCTCCCTTAACATCCTTCGAACCTGTCCTCAATGCTGCTAATTACCTCAGCCGTTGCTCGCATCTCCAAATAACCAACCAACCAAACGAACTCCAATTCTCGGGAGTTCTCAACGCATCAACGCTCGGAATGAGAAGCGGGTGAGCTGTGAAATGATTTCTTGGAAAATCGTTAATCGGAAAGGTCCAAATCATTTGGGCTGATGATTAAAAATATAGCGCTTGGAAGGGAACTTCACGCAGTCTTTCGAAGCTGGAAAAATATGCATTACATTCGAAAAATGTTTAAAAAATTAATTTTATGGCAATGAAACTTGGGTATGCCGGGACAAGCGCTAGTGTATGTTAAATGTAAATGCTTTAGATTAGTGTTTCCCGAACCTCTTCGAGCCAACCTTGGTTCCAACCCAACGCTCCCCAACCGTGTGCTTAAAAACAATAGACGACATGAGCAAATGAGGATGGTTATGAAAATAGAGCATAAACTTTTACGATTAAACTAATTAATTAAAATTTTTATGATTCAATCAGTTTATTACGAAACAAATAGAGATAGTTTATTCATCCCATGACATGTATTTATGGTACCTTTCGGTCAGGACCCTACTTCCAGCGCCCCCTGCCACCCCCTTGTTTCTTTTCGCTCCCTTAGATTATAGCACCACCCCCCATGGGAAGGTAGCACCCACTTTGGGAACCAATGCTATAGAGCAAGGCTGTGAGAATAGGGTACCTGAGATGTGTTCGTAATGTGACTACTATGAGTAGATATAGGAATGAATGTATCGCGAAAGAATGTGGAATGAATACTCCGGTAATGGACATGTATGAAAGGAGCGTGCTGAGTTGGTTGTTCATGTCGACAGAATGGACGAAAGCCGAATAATAAACAAATATGTATGATTGAGGAGTGAATGGTGCGACGGGATGGATTAGATCGCGAAAGTCAAGGGTGAACTTGGTGGAAGAGAGACTTCTTAGAGGAGAAAAACTACGTTTCGTAATAAAAAAGAGCATTTTATGAAGCAGTATATGACTGGTCAAAGAGGTATAGAAGTATTGGACAGTGACGACGAAGTCATGCAGACGGAGCTAATTTCCTCAGCCTAAAACCGAGAATTAAGCTCTGTGACTGTCAGTTATTGAGTCCTGATAGGGATCGGCTTGATGAGTATGTAACAGCTTTCATTGAAGTGGTAAACTTTTAGGAGAAAAATAGCAGCATCTGCACCACATCGCTGCTTTCTTACATTCACGTGGAAGTGTTCTAATATGGAATTTGTTTGCCGGTTGAAATGTTTCTGCGATGAACAGTAGGGCGTTCCACGCGTTTTGACCTCGAATTCATAGGTAATCAGGGACCTTTCGACCTTTGTGTCCTCGGGGAAACTAGAGTTCTTTTCAATGGTACGATCATAAAATTATCATGAATGATAAAGTTTTCCTACGTGCGCTCAATCATCAGTTGCTTGAGGCAAGGCTTACCGTAAACTTTCCTCTCTTTTAAAAATGTCGCAAAAATGCTCGTTTAAAGAAAACGTGCTTGTTTGTATTATAATAGTCTTTCATGTAAGCTTTTTCCAAAAATTAATATATTGAATCAAAGCAACTTTTATTTTAATGTAGAAAATCCTGCCGTTCACGAGGATTACAGAGAAGTTTTTTTAATTGACATTTTTGAATGCTTATTTGATGAAAACGCGTTTATTCATGGTGAATTATTTCTTTAATTGAACCAGAATTTATAAATGTTTATTTCAAATGAAAAAAGGTTTGGCTAAGCAGCATTAACCCTATTCATATAATAGTGAAAAAGAGACATCTTTCCTTATGTATTCTCTATATAAGAGGGACAATGTAAACTAATCGTGACAAAAATGCTGGCGGCATTAAGAATAATTCCATCTGCGTTATTTTTCATTGGTCCAAAACTGTACATGCATTTAAAGTTCCCGATTTCTAAAGATGATCATTTAAGATGTTGACACGTGATGCAGGTAAATCACAAGTCAAATGATTTTTTTGGTATCGGATTTCATCCATTTTGGTGTACGTCAACGTGAATGCATTCGTAATGCGTGGTACACAACAGTCATAAGAGATATATAAACTGAAGACAGTGAAATTTGCCGTACCATTTGTGCAATCGCAATGATTGGAAAATTATCAAGTAAATAGAGAGGTTCAGAGGATAGTTTTCTGCGGCGTTGACGAGATAATTACAGCATTAAACGTGTTAAATGTTTATGGTTATATTACGATTGACGTTTCTTGACGTCTCTTGACGACGAAACGGGAGGAGACGTTTGTGAAGATTGCCAATTGTGATGTAATGGACCCAATTACGCAGGCCGAACGCTGATGGAGCCGTCTACGAACGGTGAGCAAAACTTGTAAAAATATAAAAATTCCGTCACGCTACGTCGATGGCAGCCAATAAAGGGAGAGTTATTCTTTAAATTCTACAAAATTTCATTTCCACATCGTAACTGAATGAAGCATTCTTTACAATGAAGCATAATTAACTTTCTTGAAGCATTATCAGCAAATATTTTGAGGATTTTTTATATTTAGATTATAAAATCTATACTAATGTATAAAAATGGATTTGTACCTGTCCGTCTGTGAGTATATTTCTTATTCTTCTTCTCGAAAACTACAAAACCAATTGAGCTGAAATTTTGCTGGATTCTAGCGTAATTAGGGCTGTTGGCATTTCAAAATCTGTTAACCATTTTTCCTGAAAGCCAACAAACTTAAATATTTATATGACATACTTCCTGATGTCGAATAAAATACTCATTTTTCCGCTTTTAAATCTGACTTCAGAGTTTCTATTTGAAGTTAAAAATTTCATCAAAACTAATTGTAAAAATTGCTTGCAGTATAGCATTCGTTTCGAATTGGTGCTACCCGCGCCTCTAGCGGCTAACTGAAGTAGTACTAAGATAGCGGACGGCCAAGTTTAGTGTTTAGTTTGCGAAATAACTCTTTGTGTGAACATAGCTGTTGTTCACATTTTCTTAAAAAAATTAACAGAAAAAATTAAATTACTTAATTATTTATAAAAGCTCATAATAGATTGTTTTCTTTGAAATTAATAAAAGGTAAACTTTTGATGTACAAACGCGATACATTGTTAATTATCATTGTAATTATTATACCTTAAAATAGACTTCAGCGTTGAAGGAGCTTTGAAAAGGCTAAGAACCTTTTGTTAAAATATTTTGTATGCCCTGCTGAACTTCGAGTACCTACCACGACACATCTTAGTGAATTATGAGGAGATTTTGGTTGGGGTATTTTTAACATCCAAATCTGGCGAATTACTTCTTTTGATCATATACAACTCTTTTTTTCATCTATCCGAAATTCAACGGGCAGCCTCTGCTAGTATGAATATAAACAGCTGCTTTGCAACTGTTTTGAACTCCGTTTGACAAAATTGTCAATAGTTGGCGCTGATTAATCCGTCAATCGTAGTACCCTCCTCCTTGACGGGGAGACTAAGGAAAATTGAACGATATCGTCCGTTTTCGCCACGCCAATAAACGTCAATCGTAATTCCGCTTTTCTTTGCAACAGTTTAACTGAGTTCCGACTGACATTTTCAGGTATGTTTACCGCAAACGTATTATACCGGGTTTGTGTAGGCATATGTATTATCTTTCCTGTAGGTACTCTGATTGGCCTGCTTCTTCCCGCTGTATGTAAATCCATGCGTTTACTTGAAAGTATCCATCTTCTCTGTTGTAGTTCATTTTTGATTTTGTAATCTTCATGGATTCTGTAATCAACCTTGGATTTTTACGCTTTTCATTTGCGATGAATTTGGCCTCATCGAAGTTTACCATTACTAAGAGCATTTTCCCGAAACAATCTCTCAAGAATTTGTCTCGACCTCTTCGTTATACTGACAACTAATAATGAAGTGAAATTACTTAGTTTTCCACATGGATTTTATTTCTTTCTCATGACACGGGTTTTATCACTTCGCGACATCATCATGTGTCATCGCTGTAATTCACCTGATGGTGTCTCGCAGCGATGAAACCCCGGTCGTGTGAAAGAAATAAAAGTTATGTGGAAAACAAAGTAATTCATCATCTCATTATGAAGGAATTCTACCAAGCTACTGCCGATACCACTATTTTTTCCTGACAACTTATATTGAGGACAATTCTCTGTACTTGAAATTACTCCTTTAATCGGAGCGCAAACGAAGGCCGCTAAGCCGAGATAAAACCTTACTGGATTTTAAGCGGAATGTTAGGCGGCTCTGTAACTAGAGCCTATAACCTAAATCTCCCCCAGTAGGGTTCTGGACATCCTGCCAAATACATTTTTTTCCTGATGCATAATTCCTTCCGATCGCGTCTGGTGGAATTTCATCATATTTTTCGCCGCATTGAATAACGATTAGCGGAAAAGACATTAAGACCAAAGGAATATCGATTGTATGGAAAAATCGCCCCAATTCTCCATCTTCGAAGGACGTTGGATACGGTGCCCAAATATGGAGGAACCAGTGGGATTACAGCGTTAATCTACTCGAGGAAGCTAAAGTACTACAAAAAGCAACGTATTTTTATTTACCAGAATGTTGAAATATAGTCTTGACTAAAGTATTTTCATGTTCTTCGGAGAAAAGCCCTCTAGCAGCATCTTAAAGCATGCAATACCTATATTCCATCCCAAATCTTAAATGATAATAGCTATTCAATCTCCGCTTTCTATTGAATAACATTACATAAATATCCATAAAATAGAGCTGTCGCCGATTGGTATCTGTACAAAACTCACCTTCCATTAAAATGAAAAGGGCGATTTCCTTAATCTTTTTGCCATTATTTATGGGGAATTGGGTTCACTTTTATGATCTAGCCCCAATTGCAAGTTCTCTGAGAAGACAGAACCAAGAAAGACATTAATGGCAACGGTATGTGAAATAGAAAAATACTACAGTATGTAAACTGTACGCTCATTCATGGACTAAGTTGAACACATGAAAGAAATATTTACGTAATAACCTAAGAAGCAATGCTAATGAAATTGTTCCACGCAGCTAAATCAGTAAGTAGACCATTTCTACGAATGCTAGACTGAAAAATGTGGGCTTATGGTACGAGTTGTAGATGAAAGTGAATGAACATATTTTAATTTTATTTTGAAAAATCTCCACTAGTCATTATGAGAATATGGAAACACCATGTGAAGGGTTCATTGGAGGGCCTAGTATAATAAAAGGACTCTTTATTTATATCCATAAAATTTCCCTGTGACATTGCAGTCAGAGGAAATAATGTCTAAACATTGTTAACTCTCTCTGGATATTTTGTGGATGTTGTTGTTACTTGAGACCAAATGAAAGCATTTTTTTCCAAGGGAAAACATACGAAGCTATGGTGAATTAGCGATTCTCATAATACTAACATGATTTAAATAAGTGTATTCCGTAGTAACTTGAACGTTTGTGAAAGACTTTTATCTCGTGCTAATTCTTTACTGCTTTTGGAACAGCATTTAGAGGAATGGAAAACCAAACTTGGAGCAATTTAAAAAATTGAATTTATTTGGGCATAAAAACTCAAGCGGCTCCATTCATAATTTAGTTAATCCGGCTGTACATATATTTCCAATATTTTTACCCTCATGTCATCGCCGAATCTTGCATTCCCGGCAGAATTAGTTCGGACACTGTTAAACGTATGGTATACTGAGTTAGCGTTTTAAAGTATAACCTTACTACGATGCGTAATACAAATGTAGGCCCTTTAAAATCCTCACATAGGCTAATATTATACTACATTCAACCATAAAGCGGGTTTAGCTTGAAATCTGTGATTACGGCCGAGGGAGTCTAAAAAGAAATCAGCAATATATTCCAAGAACACTGCGAATTGATCTATGGTCAGTCACGAGTTTCCCTTGCGTGTTGTCAATCGCTCACATCTAACTATTCAGAACAGATGAGGGAGCCATGAATTTTCCATACCTCTATATCAGTTTATCTAGGTATTACTACGTCACGAATTAAAATGGAAATGAGAAAAGCTGCTTGCTATATGACCTACTTCTGCTCGAGAGAAATTGCTGAAGCTCACGAGCACGAAAAAACTTATCCGTCCTTAGTATCATTTTGTGTTGATCGATTACAATGAGTCCTTAGGTTTATGCTCTCATTGAAAACGTCATATCGGCACAACGTCAAATGCGACGGCTGAGGGCATAACCAATAGATTTTTTCAACGTTGGTATTTCAATATTTTCAAACCTGCCACACTATTGCATAAAACACTAAAATACCTTAAGAATATTTATTCTTCTCTTCACGCAAACAAAATCACACGAAACATCGCAATAAGCATGTATCTGGAGGAATTCTTATGTTCGCCAAATCCAGAGTTCTCTGTGTACGCCACTTCGGTTAAAGTCGTTCCGAGAGAACTGAATCGGCGAAAAGTGACGTCTGCACCGATGGCATTGACCCATGATTTCGTATTTTTTTATCAAACATGATTTTACATACGTAGAAGTTGCCACGAGAAAAATCGGCATCGTCTGAGAATGAACCCCGGATTTTTTCAATTTCTACCAGTTTCATCTCCGTATTTTCGGCAGATACGAATTTCTTCGCACGTAGCTCAGCATAGGGATTTGAAAATCGATTTCGATTTTCATCGAAAATCGATTATCACACTCCGATTTTCGATTTAATCGAAGTCGACTTTTTGTTTTGAAAAACCGATCAAAATCGATTCTAGTCGGTCGATTTTCGATTTTTAGCTTGCTAGCTAAAGCTAGCGTTTGAATTTTGCCAATCGAGCTGCTCCAGTTCGTAAACCACCCTCCAGTCGACCGCAAGTCCAACTCTAATCCACTACAAGCTTGTAAGGAGATTGAGGGAGAATATCCCCACGTATACAAACCAGCCAGCAGGATTTTATCTATAGTTGCCTCTACCGTGCCGTGTGAGCGACTATTTTAATTAATTGTTGGTTAATTACAACTCAGGTGCGAAATCGATTATTAGGAGAGCATTTAAATATGTTAGTTTTCTTAAGGTCCATCCCTGAGGAACACTGGTACCACGGCTCTGCAAACAAGAAATAAATAAAATTCTGTTTTTCATTTTGTGGTATGCCCACTTTTCAATATACAATTCTTATTGCTACTAAACTATATGTAATTTGCTTGTTAAATTACGTATGTGTTCATAAGTATCTGTTATGAATTATTACTTCCCTGCATATCTTATTAATATCTTTAAAATAATATATTGTATTAATAAATTTAACTGTATTCGGTTCTTATCCCTAGTGCTTCAATTAACCCATATTTTGCATTTTGTTACAACAGCAAATCCGTATTTCAGCAGACAATTACTTTACTATGAATAAATATCGATTTCGATTTCGATTTTTCGATTATTTTGGGCGAAAAATCGAATTTTTAGAAAATTGATTTTAAAAACCAAAATCGAAAGTCGATTAATCGAAAATCGATTCTGGATTTAAATTTCCAATCCCTAGCTCAGCATGACATACGTGCTGGCATTAGATACAACCGCATGCCTTGTGGCTTCTTGGAACTCCTCTACTCCCTTGCGTTGCCATCTGTGATGGACCGCAAGTGCATAACATCTAGTTCCCTTGCATCCTCCAAAATTGCCACGGGAATTAGAAGCCTGGTGGCGTGGTGGTCTGGGGGCCGATTGTGTAACTTGCCTTACGTTCGATCGCTAGTGACCCGTTCACTCTCGATTGAGCTCACCATCTTCGAACGTTTATCAAAAGTGCGATTGTATAAGGGAGATCTTCAGCAGCCAATCGAAAGTTACGGTGTTGTCAGATTTAGAGCATATTTCGCACTTGTTTCACTTGTACGCTTGCGCATTGAGCTTAATTTCGAATGTATGCACTTGCTTTGAATAATTTTGAACATTAAGAATTAAGAATAAACAATACAATACCTGCGAATTTAAATAAACTTCCTCATGATTATTATAAATTGCCCTCAATGCGTTCTCATTTGATAAATTAATTTGTAATTACATGTCAAACTAAGACTTTTACGGGTAAATAACAGAAATGTCTGCTTAAATTACCTCTGATAATATTTCATTAACACTCAAATCGTCTTAACTATAGCTGGGATCAGGTAAAAAATACTACATAATTGTGTTATAACACCTTAAATTTATTGACTGAAAAATAAAACACTTAAAATTTGGTATTTAAAACTGGAAAACAACATTTCCGACCTCAAAGTGAATAATACAATGTTATTAGTTCTCATCAACAAAATGCAAAGGAAATTATATATTTGAAGGAAATTATGTTGAAATTCCACAACATCACTCTTGAGTGATGTTGTGATGTCCATTCATTGGAGATATCTCATATAAGATTTCCAATCGCCTACCTACCGCACTTAAAGCGGCCTTTTATCCACCATTAACCCTTTGTAAGCTCTTAGTTAATGGTAAAGACAAAGAAGAAAGACTTCTCAAGTCAGGCATTTATAAACTTAATTGCAATAGTTGTAACACTTCAAATGTTTGTCAGACATGTAGAAACTTGATGATACGCTCCAAGGAACACCTACAGTCCTCGCGAGAGTTTATGGCCTTTAGATGCGCAGAAGAGAGGAGGTGAAATGTGTGGGAGGGGTGAGGGAAAGGAAAGGAGGGGAAAGTGAGTGCGTGGTAGGCAGAATGGCCAACATAGCGTCTCAGCGTAAAAATGTAATTCCGAGCCGTATTGGACAATTCGACTCGTCGCGGAGCATGGAGCAGGAAGCCGACCCCTCCCCGCCATACCTCCCTAACCCGCCATACCTCCCAAACCCGCCATACCTCCCTACCCCGCCATACCTCCGTTCCGCGGCCGGGGCTGTGGAATAGATGGTCTTACGCGATGACTCACAGCTGGGCATTTCAATTACTTTATACGTATTAACATTTATTCAACATTAATAAAAAAACAACAAATATAGTCGTGATTCCGCTGAAACGCTGATTGAGTAGACACCAAACTTAGCACAAATCCGTTGTTTTTCAGTGACGTTGCTAAAATTTTCAGCCGCGTGAAATTATGTCATCGATATTTAAGACACACAACATAAAATTACGAAATAACAGTGCGTTCTAAATTCTTCTTTTACTTGGCTAATGCATTGAATGGAATCGGACTTTGTATACCACTAGCTAAAATTTCAGTCACTGAAATAAGAAAATAAAAAGTACTTTAAGAGATAATCTCAAAAATTGGCACTATGTACATGTCATATTCGATGAATAAATGGGACATTGAGAACACAAAAGAGTGGAAATATAAGAATAAAAATTCTAGAGAGACAGTGAGAACTTATATATATTTCATGCAAAAATAAATTGGATAATTTCCGTAATTTATTAAAGAAAGAAAATATGATACGATATGAAAATACGAATGTGATATTCTTTTGTGTAATATTGTAGAAAATAGTAAATACTTGTTGCAACTACAAGTCCACATCCAAACCATCGGCCTGAGATCCCCAGGCCGTGAACCCTTGGCGCGCGCTCAGGTCCAAAGGGACGACGCCCACTCCATAACCCACTGCGCCGAAAAGCTGGGGGCATTCAAATTCATTGAAGGCATATTACAAATTTCAAAGTTGGCAACGAAAATCGTAAGCATTAGCCCGCCGGTGCCACCCTTCCACCCGCGGCAACCGGTTTTTAGAAAATATACCCTTCCAGTCCCAAAATCGTCTACTGCGCAACGCCATAAGCTTTCGCGACGACTGTAAGGTGTCAGAAAAAAAAGGATTTCAACTCTCTTTTTGCTAAACACCACCTGGAATGCAACCACAAAAGCGATTTTGTTCCCGAAATTTTACACATCCTATCCAAGGGATTAAAAATGGATGCTCTCGAGCAAATTGAGATAAGGAGGCACTTGGCAGACCCTAATACGGCCCTTTGTAATGAGTCAATGTTCCCGCAGTCCTCCACACTCCTTTTCGACAAAATAAATTTAAGAAAAATCAACAATTCATGCCACCTGTCCACGCCCACACTTCCAAGCCACGGTATAATCACCTCCTGTTTCATTCAAACCAACCCCGTCACTACGACAACAAACAACGGCCAATAATCAAAACAAACTAAGAATATGTACCTGATGATGCCGTAGATCGGCGAAACCCGTTGTACCGTTAATAAATCCTGTGGAAAAATACATAGTATATGATTTAGTTTGGATACTAAATGTTTCAACAAAGTAAAGCCTGAAACCATAGAGTGTAACTATGATTTAATTTGTGTAATGTAAAGAAAACATCCTAAATCATTTATCTTTCTCGTTGACCACTTCGTGATCTCCCATCTTTTATACTATGCAAGTTGAAAATGAAAAATAATCGATATAGTACTGTTCACTTTATTATAAATGTATAACATGTGTTTCGGCTTTTTTACTTAGCCATCTTCGGATACAATGTTCAAATTCCAGTTTGAAGTGGGTATTTATGCATCATTTTCAACGGAAGGGAAGTGGGGGGGGGGGTTTAGGATTTTACGGTATTGAGGCGGAATGGAGGGGGGGAGGACAGGGAAATATGAGGGTGAACATAAAGGTAGGGTTATTAGGTCATCCCAACGCCGTTCGTCATGTAGGTGGGGGAAGAAATGTACGGTGGCGGGAGTAAAATGGTGTTGAAAATGATGTATAAATACGCACTTCAAACTGGAATTTGAACATTGTACCCGAAGATGGCTAAGTTAAAAAACCGGAACACGTGTTGTAAATGTAAAATAAAGTGTACAGTACTACATCGTTTACTTTTCATTTTTGATAGTGCAGTTCCACCACATCTCGCCAGATTTATAAAAATCGCTTCGATTTTCACCGTTCGTTTTTTTTTAGTATACATTTACTACGTCACCCGAGGTATTACTATACCCTAATAAGCTGTATGCTCTCGTATAGCGCGAGACAGATTGGTTATGGAGGACGCGAGGACGTGCTTAACGCGGTTTTCTCTATGGGGTGAATGTAGGCGCAGATAAAGAAGGGATGAGCGTGGGCGAGGAATAGAAGAAGAGCAACTCGTGATACGGAAATCGTGTCAGGCGCACTGCCGCCATCATTAGCCGAAGGCGACGGTGGGAAAAAAGGCGTCTCGACGCTCTCTCGACGACGCTTCAATGGGAGGTCCCACGCCCGCTTTCTGAAACCGCGCCACGCCATCGGCGTCGCTCTTGTCTCGTGTGTGAGTTATGAGACTGTGAGAGTGTGTGATGCGGCGTTTAAAATGACATCCAGGTATCTCGGCATAGAAACTCACGTGACCCGCTCGCATAAAATACCACTAGAGGGGGGAAGGAGCATCACTTATTCAAATGCAAGACGTAGGTAGGCTAATGGCATGTTCAAGTTTTGGCTACGAAAATAAGTGAAGTTGACGACGACTGAAATACGAGGATTCGGAGGAAATATAGTATCTGGGGTGTCTCAGGGTAGAGTGTTCAACTCTCAATCTAAGGGTCTCAGGCTCTAGACCAAATAACTGCGAGAATTTTCCTGATTTTGGAAAAAATATATTATTGGAAAACATCTGGAATGAAATCAAGAGAATTTTCTACACCCTACAAGCTAGCTAAATTTCCTGGCTCCACTGTTGAGAGGCTGAATTATCAGCAGAAGACACTGATGGGACAAATCACGAAGATCAATACGGCATCAACTGAATGAAATTCACGGAATTGGCCTGAGTACTGCGATGTGGAAGACAACGGGAAACCACCCCATTAGTTTCCCTAGAAGATGCAGCCTTGCAGTCGCCAATATATGACGCATTCCTTTCGAGTAAAATATTTTGGAGGTAAAATCAACAATATCGTGGATTCGACACCCAAGGCCTTGACAAATTCTAGCTTTGTAAGGTGATTTCACCGTAAAATGACTTGAATTTCATTTTATTCATATTCAGAGTAGGTACTATTAGAAACATGAGTCATTTTTTTATATGCATTTATTGCCTCAGATCTTTCCATGCTATCATTTGGAAATTGAACTTAAAGTTACACATGCTAAATGCGAGAGTCGGAGATACATTGAGGGAAATAGTAATTTTCTGTGTTATGCAGATGCCATTTTTGCGAAACATTATCCATATGTAACCAATTCTCCTTGGGAATTGGATGGTAGTAAAATTATAGCTCTAATCCATCCTTGTTTTTGAGTTATCAGCAAATAGCCACAGGAACTGTAGTCGAAATTCATTCAACGAAAAATGGCGCGGCAGTCGGATCCCATCGCTGGAGACCTCTTCTTATCGATTAATATACTCGTAGACTAATTTGCATATTTCGTACCTTAATCCTGTTTTATTTTTTAAAAGCAAATAAAGTAGTGTTTTTCAAGCAATTGTGAAGCAAGCAGTGGGATTAAATAAATGTTGTGACTATGTGATGTTTCTCGGGAAATAATCCTTAAATATTGCGTTATCTTTTGAAACTTTTGAGATTATGCCGTGGAAAGTCCGTCGTATTCGAAACTTGATAATTACGACACCTTAGGGAATAGGTTACCAGGGGGCATATTCACCAAGGACATGGAATTATTGAACCTTGAGAGTGACGACAATTTTACGTCGCTGCCACAAAAGATATCGAACTTTGGATAGCAATACTTGAATTTTGTTAAAATACGATGATTTGAAGCCCTTTCTGAATAACAGCCTAGATATGCAACGTTGACATATGCCAGTATAAGCATAAGAGTAGGCTACATACAGTGTGACTGGGGTATCTGACGAGTGTTTGCGGTAAAAGCATAAGGGGTAAGGTTGCATTCGAGGTGTGGCAATTATTTATTTTTATTTATTTATTTCCATATCCCCGAAAACAGCACTTACGGCCTTTTACATCGGGTGTGTTAACATGTAACAATGGACGAACTCAAAAACCCATGTACTGAGTGGTGAAAAATCCACTCAGGCGGGACTCGAACCCGCGACCCTAAGTTTAGCAGGCGAGGACTTTACCCCGTCGCCACCGGGGCCGACAAATTTAATAACCGGACTGGTGCTACTGAAAAGTTTATTGATCACCAATTACATTAGAAAGTTTATCGCCTCCTTTCCGATCCCTACAACGCTCCATACCAATTTTCCATTGTTCAAAGCGGTGCTGGAAGTCCGCTTCTGTCAGCTTGTTGAGAAGCTCCGTCGCTTTTACTTTCACCGCTTCCACACTGCCAAATCTTGTCCCCTTAAGCTCCAATTTGACATTAGGAAATAAAAAAAGTCACAGGGAGTCAGGTCGGACGAGTACGGAGGGTGGTCTAACACGGTGATGCCATATTTCTCACAGAACGCCTTCACAGACAAGGCGGAATGGGCTGGCGCATTCCTGGCGCTGGCTGGCGCTGGAGTGAAAAGGTTTGGCACAATTTTTGTGCAAAATTTGTGAATTTTGAATGATTCATGCAAAATATTACGGACACTTTTTTTTGTTAATTCCTGAGATTTCAACATGGGCTCTGACACCCCGGCGACGGTTTTCGCGGATCAATTTTCCAATTTTCTGGATGTTGTCGACTGTTTTTGATGTTGAGGGTAGTCCAGGGCGCGGATCGTCTTCGGTCGTTTCACATCCCTTCTTTAACCTATTAAACCACTTAAAAACTTGTGTGCGCGATCAACATTCACTTCCGTACACTTCCTCTAACATGGCATGAGCTTCTGTAGCAGTTTTCCCCACTTAGCATTCCTTCGACGAGACGCTAGCGCAAGGACTTGAGCTGGCGATTGCTACAGCGAGACTGAGGGACGTACAACCGTGCCCATCGACCTCAGGGTGGGGGAAGGACCAACAGGCATAGAGACGCTCAAACCTGCCGCGGCGCGCTCGCTGTTTTCCGGTAGCAGCACCAGTTAGGTTATTTAATTGCCACACCTTGTATGAGTGGGTGATGAAATAATGTGGGGTTGAGAGCTTGGTTGGGTTGGGTTGAGAGGGTTGCACACATTACACACGTATGAAAGGAGCGCGATTCGCGGGTTTGGCCATGTTGAGAGAATTGATTAGCGTCGAAAAATTAAGCAGATGTATGATAGAGGACTGAATGGTGTGAGAGGAATTGGTGTACCGAGAAAGTAATGGGTGACTCACAAGAGAAGGAATATGAGGAGTCTTATGAACTGGAGGGTGTGTACGAAGCAGTGTATGAGTTTATATAAAGGTTTGTTTCGTTCAGTGCACAGAGACACTAGGTGTACACAGGAAGCATACGAGGCGTGCTGTAAGTACTACTTAAAATTAGTAAATAAGTAATAAATTATGAAAAAAAGTTTAATAGAGAAAATCAACTAATTAGCTGTTGTGGGGTAAATGAGCTGAAGTGGACTGTATCAATTACATATACTCCTACATTTAATTTAAAGAAAATTCAGTCTAAAATGATATAGAAAATTAACTCAAAGAGGCTTCTCGTGGGTTGGCAGCAGGCGGCAAAGGAGGGCCGGAGCAACAGGAAGCCACAGGCAGCAGCAGCGGGCGAGCGGCAGGAGGAAGACAGCTGGGGCAAGTGAGAACGATGGGGCGGCGAAACAGTAGAATAGTGTACAAAACTGTGGAAAGCGAGAAAAACCCAGCTGGACAAAGCCTGGGAGAGGAGAATAACCACTGCTTTCTTTTGTCGATTCGGGTTGAGTGGTCGTCACCCGGTTGAGAAAGGAAAAACAGAAAAATAATCACCAGCGCCTCCACTGGCTTGCACTAAAATGAGCTAGCTGGCAACAGGAACGAAAGACGAACAAAAACATACAGTAATATTTTCAATATGCTACAGCTATAATACCAACAAAAAATTAATTATAAAGCCTCGAGGGTAGCTATTATGGTCCCTTATCGTTCGCGGGAAAAAAAATGACATTTTGAACTTTTTCGGTCGGCAGTCTATTTTCTTCTAATTTTGTTATCATCATCTCTACATTATCGGGTCTCCTTAATGCCTTTGACGTCGTCAGAAAATATTTAGACTCGAAGCTTACTTAAAACATTGATAGTAAATTTTTACCGGTGTTCCGACAGCGATTCCAATCGCATGTCCACGATATTTTTGAGTTTGCCTCCTTCCTGAATGGCCCTGAGTTGTCTCAGCTACGTAAGCCTGTTGTGGTCTGTTGGACTGAGTTTTGTATCCGCTTTATGAGTCAAGCATAGTGGCCTCTCTCTGTGGATATGCGACTTTAGATCACGATGTCGATCAGGTTAAAAAATAATCAATTACAAACCGTTTTTGGTGACAGATTTAACAAAAGGGTATGTAAGGGCATGAAATACGAAGAGAATAGGGGAATAAATTAGCGTGAAGATGACTTTTGCATAGGCTGGAGTTTAACAAAGTCTTGGACGAATTCCAAAGTGTATACACTTAAAAGGAATAACAGCAAAATGTATCGGATCCCTCTCGCACATCCTTAAAGGTATTAAATTTCGAAGGGTTAAAAGGCTGCGATAAATTAATGGAAGGAGATCAAATACCACCCCTTTTCATATAATCCGTTTTCCAACTCCATGCTCCACAACCCCGATACTTTCCTCAACATTCAACCCCCTACTCAAACATTTCTTTTATTTAGAGTATTTTCCTTTTATTAAGGGCCAACCCTTTCAATGCTCTGATTTATGCCTCATTCTCCTCCGCTCTGCCATCGCAACTGTCACGTCCTTCGACCTTCCTTCCCATAATTCAACGGGAGTCACTTGCAATCGGACTGTAAATGTAAGAGTTGGGGAGAAAGAGAGGCATATATATAACTCCTCGTACCTTTCCCCTCGGAGCGAGTCCTGACACACAGGGATCAAGTCAATTTTTTTTGGATGGAATTCGAGCGGCGTGCGGCAACTTCCGTCAGGTAGCGGAGGCTGGGAGACTGGGATAAGGCAGAGCATAGGAGAATGGGGCTCCAGGCGTTACGTGATGGGCCAAGAACGGGAATATAAGAGCAATGGGAATCAATATCACACCCTGGGATTAAAAATATACGTTCAACCTTTTAAAGTAATGTTGGAGACTGATTCAGGCCGAACATAGTGGAACCAAGTCATTTTCACTGTAGCCATGGTAGGTAATAGATTTGTAGTGTGGGTGAGTACTAAGCTATTGTTTTTATAAAAATAACTTTAAAATCAAGCTCGAAGTCCTGTAGTAACATAAAGTATTGGTGGAATGTCTAATTAATATGGTACCTATTTAAGATTCAATTATGTTTTTAGAGCATTTAAATACCGAATAGACAGGTTTAAAACTTATTTTTTCGTGGAAGATGAGAAATGTTCGATTATGTGTAAGATTATGCCACAGCAGACTACAGAAGCAATTAGCTGAAGAGTATATGGGTGTCATATAATATCAGAAAGTGTTACGCATGCGGGTTAAGGAACAGTTGGCATTGTTACAGTGCGGTTGCAAATCGGAGGAAGAAAAACCGAAGAAAGAAGTGCAGCAAGGAAGTTATCTGTCACCAATGGTTTTTCAACGTTTAAATTAAAAAATGTAATGACCAAAAATTGATATAAGAGTGTAGTGAATATTTAGAGGAAATACAACTTGAACATTAATTTAAAGAAAACCAGAGTAAAAGACTTGAATGGAAAACACTACAGCAAATAAAGAATTTAGTAGCCTCGGAAGTAGGATAACAGTTATAGAGGAACAAGAAAGATATAATAAACAGGGTGAAATCTACATTAAACCATAATAAGGGTGTAGTAATAGGCAACAACACTAGTCAGGTAGTATGTAGGCACTTAATGAAATGACATATTCTCTTATAAGGTAGGGAAGCTTAGAAGATGTCTGCAGCAGATCAAGTAGACAAGGTAGTGATGGAAATTTGGTGTGATCAATCAAGGATGTGGTCAAATGGACGGATGGTATCACCTAAAATTGAGTCCTACGATGAATATGTAGGAATATAAGTTTGAAAGAAGTCAACGAAGTAGAAGAAGCAAATTTATATTTATGTGGCACAACAGCCTATTGGAAACAGCTCTGTAAGGAGAAATATAAAGGAGAAATTTTCATTAAATACTAATAATGGTATAAATGATGACAAATTTACGTAGCATCCCATATAATCATTAGAAATAGATGTATGCGTTAAATTATAGAGTTGCTCATGTATTTTTAAGGTTGTTTGAGCGAGATAGTTCCCTAGTCATAATGGAGACCATATTCAAATTTTATTTTTTGATTTCAGCGTCTGTAAGAAGTAAATAAATGTTTTAATATTAATGGCGCTAAGATATAGTTATATATGATCCAAAAACGCAGTAATTAAATAAATAAAGCTACATAAGTCTCTAACTTGACTAATTTTTTCCCGCCGTACGGCTGAAAACCCTTCAAAACAGCAGGTCTATTTGCGATTCTGTCAAAATTACTGTGGTGAGTAATATATTATTTTTTGTAAATAATTGAGAAAACATGCAATATACACACCGTTAGTTTTTTGACGAAGTCTAGGTGCTAGAAGTTCCTAATTTGTTTAATATTTTCCCTCAAGTGCGCACAGCCATAATCTATCCCATGTAAAACAGTTTATATTTTCAGGCACATAGCTCGAAAAGTAGTTCGGCAACGGGTTGATATTTTGATATCATTGGAAAGATGAGAGTTTTTTCTTTAAAATGAGGCCAAATTCATCAAATTCTAGGTGAAGTAGTTTTTCGCTAAAAAACCTTAAAAAATCTCAACTTCCTTTTTTTGCCGACGTTTCGCATTTTAATTAAAGCATCTTCAGGGCTACAGCACAATGCAAGGAAAATAGTTAATAAGAATTATAATAATACAAAGATAAAAAAGTTTTCACATAAATTTAGTAACTCAAAGGTGAGATCAATTTTCCTGCTATGGCAATGGTAACAAAAACAAACTCTTCTTTTACGTGATAAAATCAACACCAAAAACAAAACCTAAATGGAAACTCATGCTAAAATTTTGCTTAAAAAATGTAATAAGTAAAAATAATAATGATTAAAAATGAATAGTAAAAATCATAAAATTAACAATTCTGGATATCGTTACCTCAAATTTCGAATGTATATTACGTATTTTACGAATATACAAAACATATTCGTATTGAAATTTTGGAGAACAGTACATAACACATAGAAGAAAAAAACTTTAGTTATAAAATATTAAAATATGATATATTTTGCTTAACTTTTGTATATTTGCTCTATTGTTACAAACTGAAGGTGTTTTCATGATGTGGGCCATTTCTTTGAATAGCCTCTTCTGAAGGTTCGATACAAAATCTATAGGTTTAGATCCCTTAAAGTTGATATTGTGATTGTTTTCTAGAGCATGGCTAGCCAAAGCACAGGTCCCGGAATTTGTTTTTATTGAAGACTTATGGTTTATAGTTTAAGTATTTTTAAGGTACTGTGAAGTTTGTCTTATATATATTTTGTCGCATTCATGGCAAGAAAATGAAATAAAAAGAACATAAAAATCAGCGCTACCTATCCTTAATCTCTAATCGTGCGTGGAAAATGGATATTTTGATTACCTTTTCGTCTTACTAACTCTCTCTCTCTAATTCAATGCATGTCATCGCACTTACCACTGCAACATGTGTGTTTAATATTCTCCTTACCGCTTCAGGGAAGTAACTCTCTTGAAATTTACTCATGAGATTACGCCAATTTTTTTATCTACGCTTTGATAGCGATTCCCATTTCAATTCTGTTGGGGAAATGAGTTTAAGTGGACCGTTTCAATTATGTTCCCACTTTTAATTGAAACAAAATTTAGTATAAAAATATTTAACGAATTGAGGTATCACACTTAAGGTATATTTCGTAATGATTAGATGACATGTGTGCGTGTTTTCTTCTTCTAAATGTGAAATAGTACAGTTCATACTATAATTACTTTTTCTACAAAATATTTAGGTGTCACGCTGCGTCAAAGATTCAATAAAAATTATTAAAATATAATTCTTGCCTAAATTTCGAATACCGCACCGAAAACTCCAACCATAATATGCTTTAGTTGAGGAAAAAATAAAATATCATTCTTTTGCCATTTCCGTTACTGTCTGTATTGTGCGTCACCACATAAGCCGATGTACTTAAATAAAATGTGGTCCCAGATTTTTTTCGACGTTTTTGATACTAATGTGGCAATATTGGACGCCATTGTATTATTCGATGCCTACTCATAGAGGAGTTAATGTTCCTCGTCATAAGTCATTCTATTCTTAAATTGTTTACCTGCAGATCCCATTTATTGGCTTGTCCTTAATTCCTTAGATTCCCTTTTCTCATACTTCTTTGTATGTTTCTTCCAGGTATGTGTTGAATAGTGCCAGTGAAAGGTTGCATCATTTTTTGACTCCATTTATCTTATTTTTAATCATTCTTACTGTCGTTACTTGACTAAGTATTATTCCGTCATTCTCAATTTTATGCAATATATTTTGGGTTAATGGTAATCTTCTGGGACCATGTCCCAGGTATACGCCAGTTGGGTGTGGTACACCTCGCGAAGGGTCTAAATCCGAAACCCTTTCCCGAGCACTCGGCCCAACGCTGGCCTCTCTCCCCGACCCACGCGGTGGGGTGCTACCGCAATAAAAACTGACCCTACCCAGTATAATTTAAACTTTAACAACTACGCCATATTGTAAAAAATGCTATTTTTCATCGTACTTCTGATAATCGTGCAAGTACACACGTCTTTTAATCGTTGTTCTACGATGAAAAATAACCGTTTTATAGATTTTCGTAAAAATGTTAAAGATTTTGGTTGAAAAATGGCAACGTCGCAGTGAATTGGAGGCGGTTTCGCGAAGTTTGAATACGTCTACGGTATTTTCTGACGCTTTCCTCATTGTTTGTACGCACGTCTATTGAGTGTAGTTTTGTTTGTGGTTTTATTGAAGTGGATTAATGATATTTAACGCTGTGTTTACCGAGTTGTTGTCGAGGGAATGTTTCCAACATTACCTGTCGCCCATTTTTATTGGTAAATCAACACTTTGTCCGCGATCGCATCACACTTGGTCCGCTCCCATTAGTGCCCGTCGGCAACTTTAGTTGCCATGCCACGTTTTGCCTTAGATAACGTTCACTGCAGTCCCTCCAGGTGTTGACTTGACAACCTTCTATGAAATGTAAGTTAAAGCCTTTTTATGTGTTGTATTCGTAGTTTTTTCATGTTTATGCCTAGTGAATACATTATTAAGTATTTATTCAAAATAATATGCAGATACGTGGATATATTATTTTTCTGTGCCAATTTTTAAGTCGATGGCAATTAATAAATAATATTGGGAAAAGACGCCGTTTCTCAGAATTTTTCTAATTTCAAATGCTATTAGTAAACCATTAGTAGTTTTTTAATCATAAGTGGGTAATGTTTTTGTGTTTATGCTACATTGGACATTTTTTTATTTCATATTTTTTTTAAATATCGATATTTAGATATTATTCCATCAGCTGCTACCAATCAGTGCACTTTGGGATAATACTATATTGTTTCCAAATGATGATGGAAAATTAATAATTTATGTTTTATCATCATAATTAACCATTATCATGCTATTTACACATTCTTTGAGCTCTATTCTGATTTCATTTGTTTGAGAAGCATAAGAAACATGCCAAAAATCATAATTCGAGGCAATACCTCCGTGATACCGATGAGTAATTTCGTATATGAATTTAAATATTGGCTTTATTTACTTTATTACACATCTTGAAAAATTGTATACATTAGCTTTTAGGTCCCGAAAAAACAAGATTCTCGATGCCTTAGTGGAGAATGATATTTCTCCCGACAGCATTGCTAATATCCCACCTATCAAAAAAAAGGGATCCTTGAATACTGCAATCTGATATTCTTGCCAACTTCTCCGAGGAGGCTGAGGAAAGGTTGATTCAAAGTGGAAGGAGCAATTTAAGTGAAATGTGTGAGTCTTCAAAAACAATGACCCTCAAGAAAACTAAGAAGCGTAAGCGTTGTTACCCCTCGCGATCTTGGAAAGAAAACTCTAGTGATTTTACCGCTAAAATTGAAAGTCCATCGCCTCATTACTGGCCCAATGCAGACGACTATTTGCGCGAACATGTAAAATCTCCTTTTGATGCCTTCAAAGCATTTTTGCAGACAGTTTAGTGAACCACATAGTCGTACAAACTAATCGATATGTTGCTCAACATCTTGTGTACGACTTTGAAGCAACCAATCACGAAATACAGCTCCCGAAACACAACGACGAACAGGGGCTCTATAAGTTTTTCCACTTCTTCTGATCTGATTGCAGTACGGTGGAATGATAACGCTGTTGCCACAGTCAGTGTGTTTATTTTTCTTAGTTTTGTATAAAGTGATCTTTGTCAATGAATACTTGTTACTAATCATACCAAGTAAAAATTATGATGAAGTGTAAAATTTAATATATGTTGTTTAGAACCCCATCAGGACCATTTTGTAATAAAATAGTAGAAATATTGCCACGGGATTTTTGGGCATTAATGGGTTAAGGATTAGTAAAGTATTCATTCTTTCTTCCTACCTTTCTCTAAGTACAGACAAATTATGGGATTCATTTTCCCAACATAAGCTGTAGTCAGATTTTTATAATAATCACTTAAAAAGCAGAAACTTTTGTTAAATATGGTTATCTGTAGCATACTTAGAAAGGGATCTGGGCTGTGGATCAAGGATGCCATTAGGAGTATACCTGTAGTGTAGTGCATGCTTGTGAGTGTGTGCTTGTTAGTGGTAGTTACACTCTTTAGGGTATAGTGAAATGCATTTTGGTGACTACTCACCCCCTGCCGCACACCTTTGAGGTGGCTTGCAAGGTAATTTGTAGATGCCAGTTCCACTTGCTAGAGGGGTGTTTTGAAAATAAACACAATTAGGTTTCGTCATAGGCTTATTATTATATATTGGCGCCGATGACTCGTCAGTTTCACAGACTGCTCCGATAGACGGATTTCAGTGCTTGAAACTTTCTCCAGATGACAGTCGAAGCAAAGGTTAAGTAAAGCTCTTGATTTTAAAGTACGGTCAACGTTTGATCCCGGCAAATGCCGACAATCGAGGCTTCTGATTGGTTCCCTACATGTTCCTTGCGCATCTAGCCATGGCTGGCCTTTTTTAGCATGGGAGAGATAGGGAATAAACATCTTTTCACGAGATAAAAAATAATTAACTATATTTAATCGAATTTGAGCTATGATAACTTGTGAATGATTAAATTGCCATATACTACATTAAATACTTACGTTAAATACTACATCATTTTCATATCAAGTTTATCCTCCAAAATGCGGGAGTCGGCCTGTTTAATACGAGCCCAGCAGACGCCTCAAACGCCAGCAGACGACGTCGTCTGCAATATGAGTGGAACGTCGGGATATTTTCCCCGCTCGTGAAGTGACTTCTCGTTGATAACTGGCGGAGTTCACAGTAACATCGTTAACAATTCGGAACTTACCTCACAAAGACGAGCATCCTTCCCTGTAATCCAGTCAGCTCTGGATATCCTTTGCAGTCATTTTCTTCTTCTTATTTCATTCCTTGCTGCCGAAGGGATAAGATATAACTTCGTCCCTTTCTTGTTTAGTCCCTATCTCTCCCATGTAAAAAAGGCCAGCCATGGCTAGATGCGCAAGGTTGACCGTACTTTACTAATACATCTACATCTACATCTACAAAATACCCTGCAAGCCACCTCAGGGGTGTGTGGCAGGGGGTGAGTATTCACCAACATGCATTACACTATACCCTAAAGTTAGTGTAACTACGACTAATTATGCATTAGCATAAATCGCTAATGCATAATTAGTCGTAGTTACACTAACTTTAGGGTATATACAGAGCTTTAAGGTTAAGGTTCCCCGTCCGTGTCCGTGCTCTCAATGAGATGGTGGAAATCAGCGACTTTGTTTTTTATACTACGACTTTATATACTTTGTCCGCGTGATAAACTTACGTCGTTGTCTAATCCCTAAAAAAATAATTTGTTAAATTACTTTCTGTAGGGCAATTTATCAATCGTACTCTATCACATTACAAAATATCCTGCAGGGCCCTTCAAGGGTGTATGGCAGGCGAGTAGTCACCAACATGCATTCCACTAAAGCCTAAAATTAGTGTAACTTTGAATATTGATGCATTAGCATAAATCATTAATGCTTGTCACGCGGCGAAGGTTCACAAGCATGCACTACACTACAGATATGCTACCTATGGTAGAGGGACCGTTATTAGTTATGTATGTATTTTTCTACTACATAAACGGACAAAGATTCAATAATTATGCTGAAAGTATGCACAGCGTGCTGTAAGTGCTAGGTAGCAGATAAAGATACAAGTATTAGGGAGTACTACTACTACTAACGTCTGCACTACCTGGCGACAAACCTAGTTAAAAGCCTCATTGGCAGCTGTTATGGTCTCTCTTCGTTCGTTTTTTACAATTATTTACGCATTATAAACGCATATGCATAGAAAATCATAATAGTGAATGAATAGTTGTTGGTATTTACTTCACTAGATTCAACTTGGCCAGCCAGCAGGTCAAGAAGGCTTGCAAAAGAGGGAGGAGAAAGTTATGGCAGGATTTATTGACACACAATTTCCATTTTATTTCATCATTTCTCGTTTTAAATCATTTTCAGTTTCATTTATGTTCGGCAGCGAGGAATTCATTTTGAACAAATGTGTCTGCTCTAAGAGTGGAGATTAGTCACAAGCCTGCTACTAATATTTAAATGCGTAGCTAGTTGATTAACAGCCAAGCAGATAAATAACGGTAGCAGCCCTGAAAAGAGCTTTGTCCTGTAGCAGCCTGAAGCCTTGTCATGATCTTCCCACTTCCTAAATGTTTGGATAAAAGCAATTAATTGCTTTTATCAAATCCAAAAATAGGTCCACCACTGACGACTGCCGGCTCCTCCACACGTATTCCGTCAAGTGGTTCTCCAAATTCTGCACGCACATTCTTCCGACCCTCCTTCTCACGTCTCGTTTGATAACAGACCATAAATTTTCAATATTTTGGGTGTGTGTTTCCTTGTCCCCGGGCTTGACAAAATTTAGTGAATGGTTCACGGTATCATGACCATATCCTAATTCTTTCAAGCCAGAGTAGCTCCTTCACATGTCTGTTTTAATTAATGTACCTTTCCTCACGAAGGTTGTAATGGCGTTGGTCAACGTCGATGCGTCGCGTTTTGGTACGACGCAGAGGAAAGTCTCCCTCGTATCCCGGTCGATTCCTCCGAGGACCCATTTAGTTTTACATCGACTACCACGGTTGTACTTCCGCCGACCAAATGCACTCTCGTCGATTTCGACGATGTGTCCGGGGCCGCCGATCTGGGTGCTGGACTCTTGAAGCCACGCAAAGACGAGGTCGCGGAAGGCATTCACTACCTTTCCCACAGTGTGACGATCAACTCCGATCTCCTTACAGATAACACTGGCTGGATATCGATTTATCCAGCCAATCACGATGGCCAGAATATCCTCCACACTAATATGGAACTCGGAAAAAATGGTTCCCGTAATGATGGAGGTGGTCTTCCTACATACTGCCCTCGGACATCTGTACACGGGAATCCTTTTACTCCCCTTGGAGGCAATTTTGCGATCGCTCCCGCGCCTGTTGTCCGGTATGAATCCCCAATACACAAGAAATGGGATCAATCCAACCATCCCAATATGCTTTTTCAAGGATGACATGCTGTGGCAGAAGTCCATCTTCACTTTCCGATGATTTCTGCCAGAATGAACACTTGTAAGAAGTGCCCCCTCTATATAAGGGACTAGGTAGAAACATATTAATGCATCCATGGGTCAGCCCTCCGCTAGGCCACGGCGGTAGATATCTTTGAGGATTATGACAATACCCATTTCCCCACCCCCAAATACTCCCTAAATGCCAGGGAAGATCCGATAAGCAGTCTCATTTCTCCGGGTGGGCGCCCTTGCCGCGTGGAGTGAATGAAAAGTGTGGCAGGTGGGGTAAGGGGAGGATACGCGGACTCGTTCTCCGAGTTACCGACCATGCGTGCGAGGCGCTGTAGAGACAGCGGGAGGTGAAGGGTGGGGAAATGGGTAATGTCGAGATGGGGTGGAGTCACTCATCTCTCTGTCTTTGTAAAGATATTTTTGAATCTTAGTTTCCCCCTGTACAGTTTTTGGGTTTCCATAGCCCTCAAATCGCAACGGGGCAACCGCTTCCTTCGCTCAAAACCCACCACGCAGCGCTCGTAATCCACAAAGATATCTACCGCCGTGGCCTTGCAGTGGGATGACCCATGGATGCATTAACGAGTTTCTGCCTAATAGCATACGAGTATGACGACAACATTCTGAGTATCGTTACACACATTTTTCCTTAGAATTCTGGCTACTGCTACACGCATTTTCGCCCTAGGAATCCGGAAAAGTGGTGTAAACAAAACCGCATTGTCACTAAATTTGCATCCATTCTGTTTCTTGCCGCACTTCCATTCGTATTTGCCCCATCCCTTCCGATTTTTCTCCGTGGTGAAGAAGCAGACGTATCTAGTACGTGTTATATGATTTTTAATATTTTTCAATGATGATAACTAGCGGAAGTTACCCGTTGAAATTCAACGGTTGTGAAAAACATTGAACTTATTTTATAAGGAAACCACAATACCTGAAGAAAAACTGTCAGCGTGGTCATTTGAGGAGTTCGTAACCTATCTTTTATCTTGTGTTCGTTGTAGTAGACACGCTGATCGTTTTCCAGGTGCAAAAGGTCGTCGATTTTAAAAGAAATATATTAGGATAACAGTTACAGGATAAACCTAAAGACTTTTGGTCATACGTGAGGGAAGTTAAAGGCAATACATCAACATTTAATCCACTAAGAAACGACAAAGGTGAAATATTATCAAGCAGCTTGGACAAAGGTAACTTATTGAACTACTTACTAGATTCAAAGCGTATTCACCAGCTCATTGGGGAACACATCAGATACGGTTCATGGCAATTTCCAGCGAAAGATATTGCCAATCGTCAGCATTGTACGCTGGAAGTTATCTACATATACATCTACAAAATATCCTGCAGGCCACCTCAAGGGATTAGCGCCACAGATCGCACCGTTCTTAGACATAATATTGAAGAAGTCATTGTCTGAAGGAAAGATACCAATAGACTGGAAAATTGCAAACGTTACACCGATATTCAAAAAGGGAAACAGACTAGAGTAGACTACAGACAGATAGATCATGTGAAACACACACTCTTTCTTCATGACGTTCTCAAATCTGGTGAATCGAAAACACAAGTGGACGCATTATTCCTAGATTTTAAGAAAGCTTTCGACACGGTACCTCACAACAAACTTTTATACAAATTACAGTCATGCGGGCTGAACGAAACAGTAGTAAACTGGATACGCGACTTTCTGAGTGATCGTAAGCAAAAAGTAGTTCTTGACGGAATTAGCTCTGATGTAGTTAAAGTGACATCAGGTGTCCCACAAGGAAGCGTAATCAGCCCCCTTTTGTTCATTATATACATAAATGACCTATGCTCTCGAATTAGCTGTAAAATACGTTTACTTGCTGACGACGCTTTCATCTATCGCGAAATTAGTGATCACTCTGACTTTGAAATTCTATCATTGGATTTAAACAACGTTCATGTGTGTAGCCAAGAGTGGGAATTCGAACTTAATCTGAGCAAATGCACGGTGGTACATTTCTTGCGGATGTCGTCCAACTATCCCCGTGTATATGTTGTGGATGGCGTTAAGATATAGGCGACAGATGAAGTTAAGTATCTGGGAGTTATGATTACCTCGAACATATCGTGGGATATTAAGCGTACTGTGGGAAGATTTTCAGATGAAAAAGTAAAAGAGAGGTGCTATTTCCCACTCGTCCGGCCACACCTTGAATATGCAGCAAGCATATGGGATCCGGTGCAGAAAGACTTAATTCGGGAACTTAATAAAATACAAAGGAAAGCTGCGCGATTTGTCAAAAACTGCTACGGGCGTACAGACAGCGTCACGCAGATGTTAAACGAATTAGGCTGGGAGCCGCTAGAGACTCGGAGGCTGCGCGCTAGTCTTAGATTACTTGAGCAATTGAGAATAGATATCTTTCAGAGCGACACGGAGAACATCATATTAGAACCCCACTATATTTCCAGGTCCGACAGAAACGATAAATTAAGAGAGATATTTTGCCGAACGGATAGGTATGGGAATTCGTTTTTCCCCCAAACAATAAGGGACTATAAAATGCAAGGCGTAATTTCATTAAAGCGTTTCCTTTTTATATGTAAACGGCTGGTGTCCTAACACCCCCCGACACTCGCCTATTGAGGCGGCTTGCGGGGTAGTATGTAGTGCATAGTACCTAGTACATACTAACAGCACGCCTAGCATGATTTCTACATGGGTCTTGAGTCCCTGTCCATCTGTGTAGTTGTAGAATGCATGTATATTGAAGGTCACTCTCCATTTTGATGACATCTGTAGTGTAGTGTTGCATGCTTGTGAGGCTTCGCCTCATGACAAGCATTAGCGATTTATGCTAATGCATAATTAGTCGTAGTTACACTAACTTTAGGGTATAGTGTAATGCATGTTGGTGATTACTCAACCCCTGCCACACACCCCTGAGGTGGCTTGCAGGGTATTTTGTAGATGTAGAAGGGTGTGTGACAGGGGGTGAGAAGTCACCAACATGCATTCAACTAAACACTAAAGTTAGTGTAACAACCAATATTGATGCATTAGCATAAATCGGTAATGCTTGTCACGAGGCGAAGCCTCACAAGCATGCACTACACTGCAGATATGCTACCTATGGTAGAGGGACCGTTATTTTTTATGTATTTTTCTACTACATAAACGGACAAAGATTCAAGAATTATGCTTAAAACATGCACAGCGTGCTGTAAGTGCTAGGTAGCAGATAAGGATACAAGAATTAGGGAGTGCTACTACTACTGAGATTTGCACTACCTAGCGACAGACCTAGTTAAAACTTTAAAAGCCTCATTGGCAGCTGGTATGGTCTCTTTCCGTTCGCGGGAAAATGACATTATAAATCCTTTTAACTTTAATCCTTAACTTTATCGTCACAATTATTTATTGTTACATTTATTTACAATTATATGTTCAAGGATTTTCCAATAAATATGTGATATTATCCAAATTATTGTGACTAACAAATGACATATTTATTTGTAAAAGACCAAATATTTGATCAGTAGTGCCCCCCCCCCCGCCAGTCCGAAATCCGCTTTGGTACTCTCTCCTCTGCATATAGATTAATTCTTTCACTAATCAGGCCAGATAAAATCTTATACACCACGAAATGCACCATAATTTCAAAATCCAAGCGATAATGCAGTATAATACACTTTCGTTTTACACGGTTTGGAATTGTGGAACGGCGTTTCGAGGTATATTTCAGACAGGTGGCCAAAGGATTAATATACCCCGGGAAAACTGAGAGAGGGAAACCCAGGATAAGGTGGAGGGATTGATTCAGAAGTAAAATGGAGGAATCCCGTTACATACCTAAAAATATCATTATATTTCTAATGATAAATAGTTCACCAAATACAGTTTCTAAGCATCCTTGTAAAGGAGAGTGCTAGTTATTTGTACTAATTTAGCGTTCAAACTTGAAATAATTCATTTAATTGATAGATAGAGAAAAATCCTTTGCAAAAACTAAATATATTGATGTTTTTGCCTAATTTGACTCATTTTATGGAGAAAGTTATGGGAGGATTTATTGGCACTCAATTTCCATTTTATTTCATTATTTCTCGATTGAAATCATGTTCAGTTCCATTTATGTTCGGCAGCGAGGAATTCGTTTTGAATTCGTGCCTGCTCGAAGAGTGGAGATTAGTCACAAGTCTGCTACAAATATTTAAATGCGTACCTAGTTGAATAACAGCCAAGAAAATAAATAACGTTAGCAGACCTGGAAAGAGCTTTGTCCTGTAGCAGCCGGAATTCTTGTCATGAAACTACCTTCCTTCTTCCTAAATGTGGTGATAGGGAACATCCATCGAACCACCGTCCGATATCGCTCACATCTATCTCTTGCAGAGTCCTTGAACATATAACTGTAAATAATTGTAAAAATGCATAATTGTGACGATAAAGTTAGGGAAATAAGTTACCTCTTAACAGGCTGCAGAACGGATGGATTTATAATGTCATAACAGCTGCCAATGAGATATTTAACTAGGTTCATCGATAGGTCATGTAGCTGTAGGTAGTTGTAGTACTCCCTAATACTTGTATCCTTATAAGCTACCAAGCACTTAAACCCACCACGCATGTTTTCAACGCAATTTCTGAATGTGTCCTTTTATGTAGTAGAAAAATACATAAATAATAACGGTCCCTCTACCATAGGTAGCATATCTGTAGTGTAGTGCATGCTTGTGAGCCTTGAGCCTTCGCCTCGTGACAAGCATTACAGGAGAACAACCGATTTATGCTAATGTATCAGTATTCGTAGTTACCATAACTTTAGGTTTTAGTGGAATGCATGTTGGTGACTACTCGCCTGCCATTCACCCTTGAAGGGGCTTTCAGGATACTTTGTAGATGTAGATATTTTGTACATTTGATAAATTATTATTTTGGAGATTAGACAACGACGTAAGTTTTTGGATCAGGAAATTCTGATCGCGGACAAAATGTTGATTTACCAATAAAAATGGGCGACAGGTAATGTTGGAAACATTCCCTCGACAACAACTCGGTAAACACAGCGTTAAATATCATTAATCCACTTCAATAAAACCACAAACAAAACTACACTCAATAGACGTGCGTACAAACAATGAGGAAAGCGTCAGAAAATACCGTAGACGTATTCAAACTTCGCGAAACCGCCTCCAATTCACTGCGACGTTGCCATTTTTCAACCAAAATCTTTAACATTTTTACGAAAATCTATAAAACGGTTATTTTTCATCGTAGAACAACGATTAAAAGACGTGTATACTTGCACGATTATCAGAAGTACGATGAAAAATAGCATTTTTTACAATATGGCGTAGTTGTTAAAGTTTAAATTATACTGGGTAGGGTCAGTTTTTATTGCGGTAGCACCCCACCGCGTGGGTCGGGGAGAGAGGCCAGCGTTGGGCCGAGTGCTCGGGAAAGGGTTTCGGATTTAGACCCTTCGCGAGGTGTACCACACCCAACTGGCGTATACCTGGGACATGGTCACAGAAGATTACCACTAACCATATTTTGTAATATGTAATATTTTATATAATATGCTAATCGCTCGGCGCAATTATGAATATCTCTAATTGGATCAAATTTCTTACAAAATATTTCTGCAAATATTTATGGAATATAATGAAAGTAGGTGGTCCATGAAGTTAAACAAAGAAGCTATTATCTATTTACAGAATGGACGCTCACGCGTATATGCATTTGTTGACGTCAATTTGTCTCCCGACGGTGCAAATCATACTAGAATGATGTCGTAGCAAGCACACATAATGTTTGGGCATTTTAGCATGTCCTTGATAACTTATGATACTCATTCTAATTTACTTTGGACTGAATCCTTGAATTACACTCAATATAAATACAAAACGTCGTGCTAATACTTGTTTTAATATGTACCTCTGAGGAAAAAATCATATTCCATGTCCCTGGAATGTTTATTTCGTTAATTCTAATAACATGGACGTTTAATCAGAGGAGATTCACTTTGCGTAAAAAGAGCATGGTACTTCATGTCATGCAGCTCCCATGCATTTTCATGCGGTCTCATAATTACAGAATGATTAAAAATGCTACTCTTGTGACAAAAAAACATTATTTACGTCATATTAAGATAAGTAAAAATATTTTATGCATGAAAAATATTCATGTATGAGTAAAAAACAGGTTTTCAAAATCACGTTAGAATTTTTACTCCTGATATATAAATGGAACACGAATGTTTTAAATATTAGTGATTCATTCAAAGAGCTTAATACTATTTTGTCTATTGAATCATAGAAATAATTGGAAAATATATACCAATCTTAGGAGAAGACGTAAAGAGAGTATATTACATGCATAATACATAAATAAAATAGTAACAAACTTCAAATGAAGCAAATTAACGATGACAAAATACTTTAAAGGTGTAGATTCAATAGTGAATATTAAATATAGATTAGACATATGGAGACCCATCTGGCGGATGGTAACTTTTCTTTCAGTAAAAGTATGAAGAGATCACGCGTGCGGAGCAGAATATATTTTTTTGGAGTGTCGCTGAAAATCACGTTGTTGACGTGGTTTTCAGCGACACTCCAAACCCGGGTTAAAATCACTCACTTATCTGGTCTTCAGTTTCGTCCAAGTCTGTCCTCAATTTATCTCATGATGTTTTAGCATAACATATTATCTTATTTTGTATACGTAAATGAAATAAGCTGTTGGTTAGTAAGTTGCATTTCCATGCTTTTCATGATTTGGCCCGAATATCTTTTCTGGGATCAAGCTCGGTCAACAAGAGTTACTACCGGAGATTAAAATTACACTTCGTGTTGGTCCACTAAATTGCTTTATTTCTTACGACCCGGATTTCATCACATAGTTACATCTTCTGGTGAAGGAAGATATCATCTTGTGATGGTGACATATAGTGACATCTTCTGGTGAAGATGTCACTATATGATGAAACCCATGGTCATAAAAAATAAACCTATTTAGTGGACCATTACGAAGTTTAATTTTTATTTCCGATATGGAGAGGTTCCACATAGTGGAGCCTGAAATCATTACTAATATAGAGTTACGGCAGTAACCGATAAGGCTGGTGCTGGTTACTGGTATGTGAAATGCGTGTAAACGAAGTTTGTTGAAATCGTGGTTCAATTATACGAGTTAAGAAAATGGAGGGTTAAGCAGAAAGACAGCAATACTACACTGAAAGGGAAATTGAAGTCATCCTTGGCTAATGTGCCAGCAAGTCCATTGCAAGGAAGATATTTCCCTAGTCATAATGGAGACCTTAATCGAATTTTATTTTTTTAATTTCAGCGTCCGTAAGAAAGGCGAAGAAAATATTATAATATAAATGGTGCAAGAATATAGTAAAATATGTTAATCATTCTCAGTAATTTAATCAATATTTCCAAAGAAGTCTCTAATTTGACTCATTTTTTCTCATCATCGGGTGAAAACGTCAATTGCCGCGGAATTCTGAATATATTTTATAAATAGTTGAGAAAACATACAATTTACATACCGTTAGTTTTTTGAGGAAATCTAGGCGTTAGAAATTCCTAATTATTTCAATATTTCCCCTTTGGAACGCACAGCCGTCATCAATTCCACGACAGCATACATTTAGTTTTCGGAAAATTACTCGAAAAGTAGTTCGGCAAGGGGCTAACATTTGGATATCAATGAAAATATGGGAGTTTTTCCTTTAAAATGAGGTCAAATTAATCAAAATCTAGACCGATATAAAATGTGAAACACTCGTGTTCTAATGCTAAATATTTTAGAAGGAAATGGCTGAGGATAGGTACCTAGAACAAGTAAATAGTTGTTATTACTAAGTCATGAGGACAAATATCCATATCCTTTTTCCATTAACGTTCTTTCTTCCTTGAAGAAATCTAGGCGTCACGAGAAGGGAAAAGGACTCCCTTTAAACCAATTTAATATTAACAGTATCCAACGCTGCCTGCAATGGATACTTTTAATATTTTAGTTATTCTGTAGTAGAGTAGTGGAGTGATGTGTTGATATAATAGGCTACCTTGTGTATTCCATAAACTGATCTAGTATATTATTTGCAACTAATGTTATATCTCTTGCATTTCTTCCTAATTTTGTACATACTCCTAAATTTTTAATTCCTTTTGCATTTAGAACATTTATTCCTACTTGGTACTTGAGCTTACCGTCTGTTTGTACGTATGCAACTATTCCTCATCAGTATAGACGTGCCAAATATCTAAAATAATTTCTGTCTGATCATCTGGGCAAATGAATAAAAGCAAATCAAAGTGGTGGTGTAAACGTAGGTTGCTTTAGATGGCAGCTTCACTATGTATTATATGTAAAGGTTACCAGAATTTCTACTACGATTGACAACAGTAACCTGGAAATCGTGTGAACGCGAGTTAATTAGAGCCACCATGCTAACCATCATATCGCCCTAGTAATGAACACGGGGAATTACACTCATAATTGAATGTAGGCATGTAAGCATGTTCATATTTTATCGAAAATGGCTGCTACGATTTTGATGACATCATATCTTGAAGGTTTAAGATACAATAAATTTATCGGGCTAGGTGTATTACTATTCGAGAAAATTTGCGATGGTGGGTGGCGTAACATGGTGGAACTCCTTTATGATGCACAAAGGGTAAGAAAAAAGACTTTGCTGTTCCACAAAATAAAATATATTTGCGACCGGTTTCGATACGGCGTATCATCATCTGGAAATTTCACATATTTGTACATAGAATTTATACCCTTGAAGAAGTTACTGGCTGTTGAAATAGATGTTCAATCCGGCGATCCTGTATTTGATGGTTAATTTCCGGTAAATACTTGCCTTTACAGCGTTGCTGGCGCTCTTGATAGATCGATGGTGGGTGGCGTAACATGGTGGAACTCCTTCATGATGCACAAAGGGTAAGAAAAACAGCCAGTAACTTCTTCAAGGGTATAAATTCTATGTACAGATATGTGAAATTGCCAGATGATGATACGCCGTATCGAAACTGGTCGCAAATATATTTTATTTTGTGGAACAGCAAAGTCTTTTTTCTTACCCTTTGTGCATCATGAAGGAGTTCCACCATGTTACGCCACCCACCATCGCATTTATCAAGAGCGCCAGCAACGCTGTAAAGACAAGCATTTACCGGAAATTAACCATCAAATACAGGATCGCCGGATTGAACATCTATTTCAACAGCCAGTAACTTCTTCAAGGGTATAAATTCTATGTACAAATATGTGAAATTTCCAGATGATGATACGCCGTATCGAAACCGGTCGCAAATATATTTTATTTTGTGGAACAGCAAAGTCTTTTTTCTTACCCTTTGTGCATCGAGAAAATTTGTTAATGAACCGAGTTTGATCCCAGTAAAGGTTTCCAGAAGAATGGGAACTTCAAGGTAGAGATTTTTATTTGACGACTTTAATGGATGATAAAATGTGTTAACTAAGTTGCGCGAGAAGCTTTATTATTTTGTTAGTGTTATTTGTTAACTTGCTTGTCAATTAATTGAAATAATTAAGGTAAAACTGGCTATTTTGGTGTTTCTATCGCCCTTTTCAAGATCAGCGCCATGATCAAAGCCGTTATTGTTTTTTCATTTATGCAAAGAATGACGTATGACGTGGCTAGAGGAGTGAAAGATTGGTAGATTTGCGACTGCGTGATTTTCAGCGACGCTAAAAAAATTTAAATCTATCAGCACGGTTGGTTTTTTGATGAATTCGCTTAATGAAGCATTATAATCCGTTCAAAGATCGGCCTCTAGATTGGGGATGGGCGGTACTAAAAAAAGTACCGGTATTTTTTTGATGAGTATTAAAAATCAATAATACTACTCGCCCGGTGGTACCGACGAAAAATTACCAGTACAACGTTTTTTTTTCTTATTCATTAATTAATTACAAATTAACATACGCTTCATCCTAATATTCCGGCATTTCAGCAAATTAGAATATCAGTCCAAAAAGATACACAGACATTTCCATCCAGCGGTATTTTAAATGAACATTCATCGGGACTAGACATCGGCTATTCAGTAAATAATTGTTATTTTACGTAGTATGTTTGCGCTCGTCACTTTTTGTTGGAATGATTTCAAATCGCACGAAGAACGATCGGTATTGTTTTAATGTTGTGGTCAGGTAAAATCCCATGTTATAATGATCAATCCTTGCGGTCGCACTAGCGTTTAACTCACACGAAAAAATATTTGTATTTATGCGATTCATCATCATCGATTGTCTGGTGTTCGGCAGTCGTCAAAAATTCATACTTATCTATTATATCAACAATGATAACAAACATATGTCAACTTCACGGTTATGTAAATAAAAAAGACTGAAATATTACGAGAACATTTGAAAATTTAGTGTAGTTGGTAAATTTTCGTATTTAGTTCCGTAAGTCGACGCAAGATGACAACGCTGTCTAAATACCGGTACCTACCGTCGGTAGAACCGATTTTAAATACTGGTCGGTACAACCGGGTTAAACAAAATAGTACAGGTACTACTGAATATGGGTATTTTTTGCCCATCCCTACTCCAGATATTTAGGCGGTGTTCACCAAGTTATGTATTGGGTCCAATTTTTTTCTTCCCAAACACAAAATAAATGCTACGTTTCATTTTATTTAGGTAAGTCCTCTTCATGACATCTTATTTTTATATTGGTAGATGGTTGTTTTTTCTGTAGATATTGGCCAATAAGTAAAATTTTGTTTTCAATTTGTGAGTTTTAACTCATTTTCACGGGCATTCCCAAGTAACTGAATGCATTCACGCGCGAATACACTTTCCTGCACAAAAATACATAAGTATTTCTCAGCGGCAAGCACAAATCAGCACGCTCTGTCCCTGAATTATTCCGCGATAGCTCCCGCGTTTCGAGGTGAAGGGCGCTGCACATTTTCCCGAGTTTTCTAACACGTATGGAATGAAAGCACGCACACCTTTTTTTGAGGGGCCTCGAATATTCCCTCCAACGCTTTCGGAAGAGTGCTCTGGAGCACTCCCTGCATTATCTAAAGTATAGAGGAGAGAGAAGAGGTCGCCTGGGAGCATCCGTGTAAAGCCTGGAACTATGCAAACATGCTTCAGAGTCTGTATGACCCCGCATATCTTCCCCCGTGCCGTGAAAAGAACTTTTGATCGTCGAGGGTTGAGTGGTGCTGCTGCGATCGGAACGTCTTCCTTATCCTTACCCCATGCGTAACAAAAACCTCTCTGGTTTCTGAGAAAACTGTGGATAAGGACACGATTGCAAGATCGCGTATTTTTTATACTCGAACATCACCTGACCTAGAATTTATCCCAGATATAAAAAAAATCTTATATCTACCTCTACCCACTACTTTTCTGAGCCACCCGAAGGAAGTGTGGCAGGGGGTGAAATTCTTTGATTCTGGCTCATCTTTGTGAACATTCATGGTCACAAATAAATAAACTATGCATGAAACAAACATTTTACTCGACTTTTTTTTACTGAAAAGTCCATTCATGGATATTATCTGGTTCATTTTGCGACACAGTGACGTATGATAAGCAATAATGGAGTGAAAAATGAATGAGAAAAATGACAGAGGAAGGTGAGATACCTCAGAAAGTGCGCTTTGTTGGGAAAAATAGCGCCAAAGCTGGAGAGCCATGATCGAACTTTCGCAATTCTTCACGATATCACTTGATCCGCGCTACCGTGATGTATAACCGTGATTGCTACTCAGGAAAGATACGATGGACGTCAAAGTGAAGAAATATGTAGTAATTAAGCGGTTGGTTGAGAGGTGAGTGAAGTGCTGAAGCAAACCAATCTTCGGATTGATTACGGCTTATGATTTCCATAAAAATAGTATTCAAAGGCACCCAGTCCAATTTTATATAACCAAGACATTTTCTTAAATGTGTGTGCAGTGAAAATGTCACGCCAACCTGACCGTAAAAAAATAAAATACGAAAATAATTCCTAACAAAGTGTGCATCTTAATCGTAAGGCAAATGATGTGAAGCATTTTCTACCCAAAGCAATTAATTCGGGTGACTGCAGTGGAAATTGGATTAGCCGTTGCTCTGGCTTGGAAGTGGAAAGTATGGGCTGCGAGAGAAATAAGAATGAACGAGTTAAATATACTGAAATGGATAAAAAATTATATTTCCCGGTAAGTCGGAAACGAGAAATATCTTGGTATTGGAAGGGGGATAAGATTTTTCCGCAGACGTCTAGTCTCGTTTCTCTCGCTGTCAGGCGGTGGATGGCCCATGCTGGGCTTCGGAAAGATCCTGTTATTAGAAGAGACAATTTTTCGAAGCAAGAGAGCGCGGCATGAAAGCCTTCTGCGGAAGGTAAATTGAAACTAGGAGAAGAATGTTTCACAGAGTCAATATTTCCTCCGCACGCCTTACTTCTTTAGTGATTCGGAGTAAAATTATTATAGAAAATAGTGAAAATGTATTTTAAAATATAGAGAGATTACGGTGTAACACGTTGAAAATTTTGGAAAAAAGTCTCTTTCGCTTCTGGTTAAATGGTTAAGAAACATGCTCTATGACATTGTTTATTACCTTTATGTCTCTCATGACGTGGACTACAAGAATTTTCACTCACTACACAATTTTCAGAATCACAGTCTAGAATTACTTAGTGACCACCCTGATTATAAATATCCCTATGCTGATGTGGCGTTGACGGTAGTAACTCCTACATTAACCACAAAATATAACTAACCCTCCACTGTTCCCGTTAACAGTTCATGCTTAAAAATGTACTCTTTTTAGCGCAGAGTGATAAAAAATGTACATTATACATGTTTGACGTCATTAATGATTATCTATGCAAAAGCAGCAGTATCATATGTGGTTATCAAAGTTATTTTATTGTCTATTTTGCATGAACTCTACTCCCGTCCTGCTTTGAAGAGCGCTACGTAGTGCATAGAGTCTGAAACGAATGGAAAGCAAGTACGCTGATCTTCTGCTAAGTTAGCAGCAAGCTAGAGGTAATGGAAGGATTCCAAAATCATCCTCTGTTGTTAATTTATCCATAGGTCACGGGAGAAGAGTATAATTCACACACGTCTAAGTATCTAAATCTACAAAGTACCTCGCACAAAACCCAATGATGTGTGGCAGAGGGTGAGTTTTCACCTATGTGCACTACGCTATTGAAACTACGACTATAATGCATTATCAAAAAAACCTGAAAAATTCTCTCACTTCAATTTATTCAACAAGCACTACAATATATATTATAATAAGTATCAATTTTTATTGCAGCTACATCAATGCACAAGGCATACAAGAGCTATACACGAAGCATGCGAGACGTGCTGCTAGTACAACGTAGCAGATTAATTAACTCGTGTTAGAGAGAAAATCAAATGTTTAGCTTAATTACCCATCGAGAAACATAATTGAGGTCTCAACCTCAGATATTATGGTCCCTTAGCGTTCAAGGGAAATATTTCATATTAAACCTGCCCGTTCTCCAGTCTATCTCCATATTTTTATTCTCATGATCTAATCTACCATAGTAATGAAATTTCTTGGCAGTTTTCCACTTTTTTTTATTAAATATATGTTTGTGCGACCAGTTTCCATGTATTTCATCATTGTCAAGCACGTGCTTGACAATGATGAAATACATCGAAACTGGTCGCACAAACATATATTTAATAAAAAAAAGTGGAAAACTGCCAAGAAATTTCATTACTATGAATGAATTCCTCCACATCTGCCCTGATACAATTTTATTTAATCTATCATAGTTTGTCGGTTTTCTAAAAATATTAGTGACGCCTGAAATTAATGAAATATTTAAGTCACACAAGCCGCCGTAAGGCAGTGATTGTGGTGGTGGTGATAGGTGGTGGTGGTGATAGGTGTCAGAAAACGTAAAAAAAAGAGTACATACATGCAGGGGAAGTGGAAGAGGAAAAAGTTGAATTGTTAGATGTTTGTTGACAAATAAGAGTTCTGCTTTGTTGTTCTTGTAAATTGAAGGGAAAACATTTAGATTTTCGGATTGATAGACGTTTGATTTTCAATATTTCAATTGCTCCAACAAGTAATTTCATCATTTACATTTGTATTGCTTATCTCTTCGAACAGAACGTTTGATGCATGTAAGCATCATACTAGGTATGACAATAAAGTTCGCAGATTAATTCTGTAAAAATTATGTGTTGAAAAAGTAATATACATAGTTTTATATATGCACCCTTCAAATTACACCCCCTGAGCTGTAATGCACTTCTCCATTTGCCTTTTCCAGCCTTCGATACACTCGCGAAATTGTTACCCCTGACAACACCTCTGACGTTGGCTCTTTAATGGCCTACTGAGTCTGAAAATGGTGTCCTTTCAATTTTTCATTTATTTTTGGAAAGAGAAAAAATCACAAGGGGCCAAACCCGGTGAGTTAGGGTTTGTTCGAGGGTCGCGGTGGCTGCTTTAGCTAAAATTGCTTGACAATGATGGCTGTGTGATAGGGTTCGTTGTCGTGGTGAAGCACCCACGACTAGTCTAGCCACAAATCGGGTATCTTTCTGCGAACTCTTTAACGCAGACGTTTCATTACTTCCAGGTAGTAAGCAGAATAAAGTGTCTGACCCTGAAGAACCCTTTCTTGGAGCACAATTCCAGGTGAGCAAAAAAAACCATCAGCATTGCCTTGATTTTTGATTTTGACATCCTGGATTTTTTGGTGCGTCGGTCATCTGGTTTTTTCAATTACATGCTCGGCTTCTTCGTCTCAGGATCGTACTCGTAAATTAGTGTTTCGGACCACATTAATTTTTTTTTATTTTTTTTTATTTTATTTTATATTACCACCGAAAACAGCACATATTGGCCTTTACATCGGGGTATTTTAACAATCAACAACGGACAAGCACAAACAACCATGTCCTGGGAAGTGAAAAATCCTCCCCAGGCGGGATTCGAACCCGCGACCTTATTATCACGTTATGTGTTAGTGCTATCACGTTAGAATTATGTCTGCATTTTCCAACCTATCTTGAAAAACACGGAAACGATTTTCCTTTTGGTCCCCTGACATTTGTTTTGGAACGATCTTTGAGCAACGCTTTGACATCCCCAACACTTATGTGAGAATGAGGTGCACGCTTTCTCGGTTGATTCCGGTGATCTCAGCGACATCTCTGACCGTGACGCGACGGTTTGTGGTGATGGATTCTTCAATTTTCAGCAAAGAAACTTCATTTCGAACAGTGGAGGGGCGTCCCAAACGTTCATCGTCCTCTGTTGAGGCTCTCCCCTCTATGAACCTCGCCACCCACATGAAGAACAAATTTCTTTTCACGAGACAGTCTCCGTCAACAGGGTTCATAATTTCATGAGTTTGTGATAACATAATACACGTGCACAAAAACGATACTCTCAACACGATGTTACCGAGAGATCTGAAAATAGTACCATGACTACTTGAAATATGAACAATCTCTGTGCAACTGATGCCAACCTCCCAGTATTGACATCACGCTCATAAAAATATGAGTCCGCAAACTTTATTGTCATACCTAGTATAGGTTTACGTCTTTTAACACAAACCATTTTCATCCATTCTATTGCATCATATTATTTTTTTTATAGAACTATTTTATCATTAAAATTTATGCATTGAATTACACACAGTTTTAGTAAGAAGATTTTATTTTATAACTAGGAATTGAATGATAAAAGTTGCTATTTATTTCAATAAAAACAATCTACTAAATGATAACTTTATATATTAATTAAATTTGAAATTCAATGTTGTTTACTTAATTGAATTAGATAACAATTCATTGAGATGGCTTTATGCTAATTAATATAACATAATTATGTACTTGAAAGAAAAATTAGAGTTGAAGAGCCTGCTGAAAAAACGCCTAAAATGTTGGCCAAACAGGCTAAACGTAATGTAGTAAATAATGAAATAGAAATTAATTTGCTGTTTAATTACTAACAAATAAAAATGAAAATAACTTACGAATCTTCTTGAAAGTTCTTTAATATTATTTATAATTTTTTAAAAGTGATACGTGTATTTTGAAAAGTTCATACGCCTGAGCCATGTGCCAGTTAGTGGAGCACGTGTTTGGGAGCTCTCTTGCCATCTATTGGTGCACATCTAAATAACTACGCCCAGTAACTGAATCATGCGTACGAATGCGTAGCCTTTGAAATAGTAGGTACTTGTTCGCTGATTTTCAAATAGAAATTAAAAGGAAGTCGGCTACGTTGACCTGAAACTCCAAATGTAAGAACATTTCTGTTTATTGTAGCCTAGAGTATGACCTTGCAGTCTCTTGTGGCTCCATATCCAGGCCTTCTGGTGGTCTTCTCGTAGCTACTGTTTGCTCGTAAATGTTTTTAAATGACATGCGGCTTCAGGTTGTTTGAGTGGTGTTTGTCCACACATAAATATTCTATGAATTTCGTCTCATTATGTAGCCATATACTTCTTTTAATTATGCCAAATATTGCTCTAATTTTCCAAACCTTTAGCCAAATATTTAATTCGTTTTCAATTAGGGTATGGTATTGCTTTGCGCGCCATTTTGAAATTATTATAACGTTGAGAACGTGCACATAGGTGTGTAGATCATATATTTTTTCCATTACTAAAAAAATAAAATAAATATTTATATATAACTTTTTATAAAATCATAATGAACAACCAGAGTTTGTTAATGTATTTTCTGTGTACTACGTTAAACAAATAACTATGCCATGTAAAAGCCTATTTTTAGTTAATTACCAAGACGTTTAGTCATAAAAACGTAGTTTTTTGTCACTATTTTCACTTTATTCTCCCTATATTGGCTTCAATTTTAAAATGGATTATGGAGACTGATATGACTTGAGGGTCTGACTAAATGGTGTCTGATTTGTATAGGATTATCATGGTAGTAGTACTGTTTTTAAAGGGTGGATTGACAGCTCTGGTCATTGCGCCGCACCTACTTATCTAATTTAAAAATTTTTATTGAGTAAATGTTTTTATATTTTTAATGTGTCTTTAAAATAATTTTCAGTCCCGAAAAGACATTTGTCATAGTATCTTAGCTTTAGCTGGGGTTCTCTCTCATACAGAGTTTGTGCGAAATATAATAATATATGTAATAATTTAAATTAGTCTCTCTCTCTCGGTCACAATCCTAGGATTAGTTTGCAGCAGTCCTCCATTTTTTTCCGATCCTGAGCCAGCCTCTTCAGCTCTGTATAGGAACGACAACCTTGCTCCTCCACGTTCTGCTCCACATAGGACAGCTTAGGACTTCCTCTGCAGTGTTTTCCGTCAACTGAGCCCTCCAACATGTTTTTTTACAAAGCCTTGTTGCCTCAAAATATGCCCGATAACAGTTGCTTTCTGTTTCTTTATCATGTGGCGCAAGCAATTGTTCTCTCCCACTCTCTGTAGCACCTCTTCATTTTTTACTCGGTCCACCCAAGGTATTTTTAACATCCTGCGGTAGCACCGTAATTCAAACGCTTCTACTGTTCTCATATGCCCCGAGTATCCAGATTTAACTTCCATACATTATAATGCTCCATAAAAATGTCTTTACTAGTTGTTTTCTTAATTCTATATTGATGCAACCTGAGGTGAGGAGTTTGGATTTCTTGTAAAAGGGTACCTTAGCCTGGTTGATTCGGCTCTTTAGGTCTTTTTGGCTGCGACCATCTGATGTTATTTTACTTTCCAGGTACTGAAACTCTTCCACACTGTTTAGTGCCTGACCTCTAAGGGTTAGGTCAATTCTTTTGCTGTCTTTACTCACCACCATCACTTTGCTTTTACTCTTGTTTAATTTTAGATTATATTGTTTTCCTATTACTGACTCCATCACTTCTAGAGTTTTAAGTTCCTCCTCCTCATTATCCATCAGGATTTCAATGTCATTTGCAAACCTTATCATATTTACCTTTTCTCCATGCTACTTAACTACTTCACTATAGCTCAGCTTTTCCCTCACTTCGTCAATTCCACGCTGTATGTAGCCGTTAAAGAGAGTGGGTGAAAGGGATTCTATTGCCGCAGAACTTGCCTGATTTTTGCCTCGCTGGTGGTCTCCGAATCTTATCACAGCTTTTTCTCTCCTATACAAGCTCCAAATTATACTCTTGTTTCCTTCAGAACCTGGAATAGTTGTTTCCACTGGACTTTTTCGAAAGCCTTTTCAAGGTCTATAAAGGCGATGAATTTGTCTTTCCCTTTATGTAGATACTTTTCGAGAACTAGTCTGAAGTATAGCCTCCCTTGTACCCCTTCCCTTCCTGAAACCAAACTGATCTTCTGTAAGTAGTGCATCTATTTTTGGCTCCACTAACTATTACTAATTAATACTAATTGAGGGCCTGAGAGTCAAAGTAATACAAGTAACATAAACGCGAATAACGTGTTCGAACGTATGGTGCTGCGATCTAGCCGCCGAACACTTAAGCTACGTTGATAGTTGTCATTTCTTACCGGAATAAAGTTGTACAGGTAACACTGGACGATGTTTGTTACTTGTATTACTTTGACCCTCAGGCCCACAATTGGTACAAGGCATTTTTTACTCCAACCCCTGCCGCTTGAATCAATTCAGATGTTATTTCGTTCACTTTTTGGGCTTTCTTGCATTTTAATGTTTTTAGTTCCCAGTCAAACTCGTCCCTTAGTATGCCTCTAAGGAAATTAGTAACAGGATTTAAAAAGTTTTAAAAAGAAATTATTATTAAATAGATAAAGAACTTTTATTGTATTATATGAATTACGGAAATGGAAATATTCAATGTGTTTTTGGCCACCTTTGACTCGTAACATTACGCTTGTAATTGTTCTTGATTTATTGTTGGGAACTATTTAATTATATTTAAATATGAACTATAATACATAATAAATATAAAAAATGTTGGTTGAGCTTTAAAAACAATGTATGAATAAATAGAGTAAAATATCGCTCAAACTAAGTAGGTACCTATCTAAAACGAGGAGTAGAACGCCGGTTTCTTTTTCCACGGCTACGGCAGCGGAATTTGACAGTACTATTCGAAGGAACAGTTGATTTCATCCTTTTAAGGCCCATTTGACTCTTCCACCACCGGAGGACTGATTCATGGCGGTCGATGAAATACTACGCGGAAGCGTCGGAAGGAAGAGCGAGCTATCTGAACAGAAGTTCCCGCCTTTTGTTCCGGTCGCCGAGCGGGTAAAGGGTAAACGAGTCTCAACGGGCCTTGGGTGAGCGAGTGGGTCTCTGGATAAAATGCAAACGAAGTTATCGCAATGTGCGAGTTGCGAAAACTTTAATTGAAAAGAAGATTTAAAGGGATAGGACGGGTAAGATATGAAAAGGAGAGGGGATTTTTTAAGGGGGAGAAATTTCGCGTCCGGGCGACCGAGAATTTTTAGATATTTTTTTAACATCCAAGGGTTGCAGTAGAGCTCAAGGGGAAGGCAATTTAATTAACTTGCAAACTTTTTAATAAATTGAGAATGGGAAACGGTTATCTAATAAAAAAATTACTAACCGGAGTGATCAAAAAAGGTGCACAATTTAACTTTAGTTGGGGTCTTCATTCTAATAAAAAAAACAAAGCGTGTAAAGTCTATTATTTTTTGTTGGCCGTGAAGGTTTCGTACTATGCATATTGCAAAATTCGTCTAGTCAAGTGTCTAGTCAATATATGTACCAGATAGTGATAAGGATAGAAAGTAAAAGCTTAAGCTGCCTGATTCACAAATAGATAATTTTCCTTGCATAATTCACCTCGGAGAGTAATAAAACCCCCGTGACAGGATAGTTTCTGAATTCATGATTTCAGTTCAATGTACATTAATTTTTATCCTTATAATTTTTGCTTTTGATTTGTTACTTTTGGGCGCATCTTTTTCATAGACTGTCAGCAAGTGGCATGCAATGTGTGCGAAGTGACGATAGCAGTCGAAGAACGTTAACGTATGGTACATACTACTACTACTTTTTCATAGACTGTGTCACGCAAGTAAATCCTTTTAGTAAAAAATAAAGTGGTTTTGGGAATACAAAGAAATAAACGAAAGAAAATAAGGAACTATAATTATAGGAAAACTAGAATTCATATTTTTGAGGGAATGTCTAACATTTTATTATAATTTAAACAAGTTAATTACACTGGAAAGATGAATTTTTAGAAAATTAATGGGTCCATTATAGGCTACAGAAGTCTAGGTATTAACAAATATGATATTGTGAAGAATATTTTTAAGCATCTCTGTGATTTCCTTCAACGTATCGTGTTCTCAGCTGGGGGCTTCGTTTGAAATATACCTGACGAAGCACCCAAGATAAGACGCGAGATGTTCTTGAAAAATTAAAAAAAATCATAGAGACACTGAAAAGTGCTCTTTACAATATGAATTATAACTGTGAAATCCTCAAAAGCAAAGAAGTAATGAAGAATGATTTTAAAATAAAGAAAATAATTTAGTTAATATCGTTAAAAAAATTATATCGATATTTTTTGGACATATACCTGTACAGGATGGAGGCATAAGGTCAACATAGCTGATCTTTAAAACATTTGAGTAAAGATATCAACAACCAGTTGGGTTCAAAAAGCTAGGAATGATTAAGTGAGAAACAACATAGGGGAAAAGAAGAATTGTTAAAAATGGAAGGACTCCAAGGCAAGTGCACTCGATGATTTCATCCAGGAAAAAGTATTTATGGTTGCGAAAACAGCAAATAATAAGAAATTGAAGTGGAAACTTGGCCCGAAGATGGCCCTAAAAATAAGAAAAAAATATATAAGAAATACTAGTCACCAATATATTTTTTTATGAAAAGGGAGTCCTTGCATTACTCACAATTACTTTGAGATAAACTCCCCGAAAATGCAGCATATTTTGGAGATAATAGATTAAAATACCATCTTAAATAATAGTAATTGCATTGTTCTAAACAGAACACTAAAGCCTCTAATAACTATACTCAATTTTAGTCCATGCATTCTACTTTTAATTAGTTTTACGCTCACCAAATATAAACCCTACAAATTTTACTGCCGTAACTGAACCTAATTGCTTAATGATCTATGAATCGTAAAAAAGTAATGATGAGCTTAACCACGGTATGAAACAACGTACTCTATCTTATTCCTTGCTTCAGAAGAAATGGTGATTTAACAGTTGCTATTAGTTAGTGAATGACTGAAAGGATTTAAATGGTATTTCTTTTATGGTGCAATATCAAATTAATGCAATGTTTTCCCATTGAAATTGTTTGAATTGAGTTAATATATTTAGTTGTTAATGCATAAATCACAATCCCTCATCTTATGGGGACTAGAAACGACATGAAAACTTGGTCCTGAATTTACGCAGAGGAAAAGTAGCCGGTGATATGAGAGGTAGAAGCGCTATCATATTCTAATGTGATTTAAAATTGACGTGATAATTTACATTCTGCATCTTATGGTGTTTAAATTTTCTCAAAAAGTACGTGCCAAGTGATTTCACTCATAATTTTGAGGTAAGAGAGTTCAGTCTTTCGAGCTGAAGCGATAAAAGATGAGATAAAACGGGTAGGAAGAAACCACCCTCTTCAAAATTCCATTAATTTCAACCCTCCCAGGAAGAAATGGGACAAGAATAACGGTCGCCATGGGAAATTTAGCACATTTAATAAACAGTTGCACGTTAAACTGCGATTCCCTTGGAAATCCCTAGCACACACATATTAATCATGGCTTGGAAAACAAACATGGCCGAAGGTTTTCTCCGACGCTATAATTTTCTCGCCACTTATTCGATTCAACTTACAACAGGACCCGCCCTAATTGCTTAATGGGAAATATTTACGACGGATGCGCTCGGACAATAAAACTGCGATGTGACGCCATCGTCTTCCAACGCGAACTGGAGTAACAGTCGCGCATCGTACAGCACATTCCGCAGTGGATACTTGAAGACGTTTATCCATCCATTGGATAGCTATAAGTCTTCATTGGGTTGAAATGGAGACAAAGTAGTCCCTCCTTTGATTCGATTTTTTTCTATAATCGTAATTGTATACTTACCGAACAATTAAAATACACCAACAAATATTCTGTAGCTATGAGACTTAAATTTAGTGTATTTGAATGCTTAAGACTTTAAAATCCTTACAAAATGTAGGGTAGCAGTACATTTGGTATTTGGGTGCGCCGACTTCCATGGTCCATTTGCACCACGATTAACCAAATCGTGAAAAAATAATTTAATGTAAAACGAAATTTAAATAAAATAAGTAAAAAAAGGTAGGTATTACAATACCACAATTAATTAATGAGCGCTGTTTCTTTTAAAACCCCCATAGCTTTGTCAGGGTCATCTGAAAGGACTTCTACTATGTAACCATTGATGTTCATTCACGGAACGGGACTCCTTACTGAAATGAGGCGCATAATCATGGTATATTGTGCTGTTTAATCCTAATTTGTAAAGAATGGAATTAGTAAATTCAAATATAATAGTTTTATTTCCTTAAAAAGGAGTAGTACAGCTCTATCATTGTTGTTGAAATGCCGTCGGAGGAGGGAAGAGATAACGTGCGTGAAGCCATTGAGATATCGTTTTGCGTCTCGTGACTTCCAAATTTTGTGCAATTTTCACGTGCAATGTTTAATTTTAGTTGTTGGCGCATTATTATTCCGAATGCATATTTGGAATTGCAAGAAAAATCGATATCGTTCACAATACTCAAATAATATGAATAAATATGATCCATTCTTTCCATTGAAAACAAACCAGTAGAACAATTTTTTACGAGACGGATAATTTAGACGATAGACGAGATAAGGATCAGTAAAAGAAGGAGATTTTTGAGGGGGGTGGTGCGAGGATTTTTGTCCATTAGATTAGCCACTGTCCCCCACTCCTAAATCTTAACCGGCCACCAAAATAAAAAAAAATATATATTTTTGAGTAAGTAAAAAAAAAATTACGACCTACTCACCAACGACGACCAACGGCGTAATTCTTGGCAAAGACATTCACGCATCCCAGTATCTCATGATTAAACATTTAGACGCGAGACTTGGGGGAGAGGGAGTGAGAAGAGGGGTGAAAAGTGGGTTGGAAGGAGGTACAAATGCAAGCTCCCTCCCCCCCGCCCATGGGGGTTGGAAAAAAACAAGCGTGTTTGGTGGGGGCGGGGCGGAAGAAGCGATAAATCCCGCGGTAATCGAGAAATGAATGTGGTCGCAACATCGGGGACGAGGACGCCCGCCTACTCCAGTGAAACGTGGAGGCATCGCAGTAACACACACAAAAAAATGATAGGATCAGAATTAAGGGGGAGGAAAGAAGATATGTGTGCATAACGGAGGAGTCAGACGTGATTTAGTCAGCCGTCGCAGACTTCTGTTCTCCGGGCCTTTCTTTTCATCTCTTTTTACCCGAATCTATTTCCCCTATTCCGACCACGCGGGAGACTGTCGCCCACACACACCCTGGATCACTTTGAATTCAACCCCTATTCTGAACACAATAAAAACTCACTGAGGCCCTCAACGAGTGTTGAGTCACATTTTTTTAAACTAACGAGGCCGTTCTGAATAGATAATTTCTTTAGAGCAGAATGCATTCTTATGTTCCTTTTTAGATAGGAATGCAAATAAAAGTTGAGAGTTTATTTTTCATATTATAGTTGGGTACACGTTTAAATTTTCCTCAAGAACTCAAATATGATTAATATGTCTATGCGTCAGCCGCAAGTTTTAATAATTGCCTTTCAAAGCATGTCACAGGACCAAAAACGGTGGCTTGGTGGCTTGACGTAACCGCACGGTATTGCTTCTCTAATATATATGTATTTAAAGGTGAAGGATCAAATCATACTATTTCATAGTCTTTTATAAAGGAAATTAAAACAATTATGCTGTCAAATTACAAAAAGCAAGCCGAAATTCACCAGGGAATATATCGATATGCTGGGCGCATTACCGTTTATTGATATCATTCCCTTGGATCGCAATGAGTTAGTGTTTCCAAGCGCACGTAGTTTGTAAAATGAAATATTTTATCTTTACAACATTGAATTCTGATAAGATTCATATGGCATATATTTAAAAAATATGCTAGTACTTCAAAGAGAAATACATTTAAAAATTAATGCGTGTTCCTCAGTGAGAGGCAGAAAAATGAAACATGCTCCAAAATAATTTTTTCATCAACATAACCCAGAGTGCTTTCGTATTTCTACAATTAATTTTTAACGATGCTTAGGGAATTATAAAAAGTGACATTGGTAAATGTGGTGATTGAAATGTTATAATGGAGAATTTTCCGCTTGGAGAAAATTGTCTATGCAATCAAGACCATATTTTGGGTCAAGCATGAAGTAGAAGATGGATGACATTTAATAGAAAAATTCCTATTAAGTTGTTAATAACTCATAACCGATTTTTCTATTAAATTGCTTCTATTTTTCAACATTTCTTCATATTCATGGCTGCCCCACTGTTTATCTGCCTCTTGTTCAGTTATCACGTCAAATTATACGCCATTCCAGAAAGATGACGTCCAATCGGAATATGTATTAATACAAGAGAAAAGAATTAAGTTAAAAGTTAAATAGACAAGAATACAATTGGTATAAATGAATACTTTTGATTAAAACAGCAATAGCATGGTTACAATTGAGGGGCAGAAAAAAGCGATCTACACCGAAAACTTTTTTTCGTCGATGAATACTTTTTTATTAGTGGGTATATTTGATTACCTTGTTACATATCTTGGGCAGTAGAATAAATCACAATATATAATGAATGCATTGGGAGAATGGAGAAATCTTCGCCTCCATAATCTTGGCTATAAAATCAATACCATACTTTGGGCCGCAAAAAGAGCAGGAGGTTGATGGAATTAAGTAAAATTGGGATTACTTTTAGGAAGTTAAAAATACTGCTTACATTAGTTACTAATGAAAGTAGGAAGTTAGAAGCGCTGATTCAATTAGTCATCATCGTTGCATTGAGGTAAACATGTATTTCACAGTTCCATTGACAATTTTTTCATTAATTTTTACCTCTCTCTAGCTTTTTAAGAGATATTAGCGGCTGAAGCGAAGGCTTTTTTTTGTGCGAAAATGCAATATTTCAAGTGAAGTATTCTTGACTTAATGCGGAGCTGGACTTGAAAATATGTTTCAACACCAAAAGAAATGTTGTAGCGGGTGACGTTTTCACTTTTCAGGTGTTTTAAAAATAAACGCGCCCTACCTATTAAGCGGAAGGGAGGAATATAAATTAGCCAGTTGGAGTCAAATATCTGGGAATCACCTTGAATTCATCTATAGCGTGGTAAAAATACATACGGAAAATTTGCGGTGCTGCACTTAGAAACCAGCATTAATCAAGTAAATAGTAATGTGATTGAAAATGGAGAAAATATGGTCGGCAAACATAAATAAGTGTGGAGTGTACAAAGCGAGAAATTATTTCATACGTCGCGTTTCCAGAAAGTTAACCCTAAAACTGTAACTTGTAGCAATAAGGATCTCCGATGAAAAAGTGAAAGAGAGATACTACTTCGCTCTGGCTAGGCCACATACCGAATAAGCTGCGAGCTTTTTGGGACCTTGCAGGAAAAGATTTAACTCGAAGAGTAAATTAAATACAGAGGAGAGAGGAATTCTTCGTAAAATTGCTACAAGTGATCAGAAAGTGTCACACAACAGATGGAATGACTAGATTGGGGACCGTTAGAGTTGCGGAGACACGCTCGGCTTGGATTACCTTAGAAATTCAGAATAGGCGAGTTTCAGTTCGACACGGAGGATATTATTTTGACCCTACGGTATATCTCTAGAACTGATAGAAGTGACAAAACAAGGGTGAAACACTGCAAAACTCATACTCCTTCTTTCAACGCAATACTAGTGATAATTATGCACTATTTTTCTTCCTTCAGGAAATAAAAGTCTATTAATTTAAATATGCATTCTCTTTGTCGGCGTTTCGAATCTCCCAGCATAAAACTTTCATGAAATCCAAAATTCGATTATGTGCACTAGCAGAACATGCAATAAAAAATAACAACTTATTTAATTTCCAACTCACAAAAATAATAGATCTAGAACCTAACCTATCGAAAAGATTATTTAAAGAAATGGCGCACATCACAAAAACAGAAAATTCTGTAATAAACAAAAACAGACTTCGCCAAATTAAGTAAAATTTATTAAATTACATATTTTATTTTATAAAAACACTTAATTTTATTTTGATTTTTGGAAGCACCTACGTTTACAACAATTGAAAAACAAACAATAAATAGCAACGAAGATATCATCAAACAATTGATTCAGAAGGAACTCTCTGTGAGAACTTGTAAAAGCAAATGTATATATATTCTTTTTAACATAACTATGTGCTAAAATTGTAAACCATATTCAATTGATGTACAATACGCCCATTAATTTTCTTTGTGGCCCTGAAGACGCATATATACAAATGCGAAATGTCGGCAAAGAGAATGAATATATTTCAAAATAATAGAACTCCTGAAAGAAGAAAAAAATTACATAGTAATGAAAAAGAGGTCATGAAGAGAATTCATCTAGAGATTATTACTAAAATAGCGTGACGCTAACATGCTCTCCCCCCTCCTGTTGCCTTTTCCCTCCTTTTCCATGGCTGTTGCCCTAACAGCCCCGTGCCACGTCCTTCTGCGACGGCTCAGAGGGTAGTACGTAGATGTAAATAATAAAACGGCATCTTTTAATTACATAGGTGTATGCATATTATGTGAGATTTTCTAATATGCACCCACGTTTATACCTCTACATTCATTTTTGATCATCATGTGCGTTTAAGATCCACTCTCACCCCTTTTTCGTAAGACTGGATGTAAAATTTTAAAAAATTCTCCCAATATTCATTATTTCATAGTCAACTTCTTTTATTCCTTACTCCCGCGCAAAAAATAATCTACCAGTTGCTGGATGAATGTCCCGCGGACGAGCTGATAATATGGAAACAGGCGCGTGGGACTCCAAAGTGAATTACTGAAGCGATTCGGTCAAGCGATATTGGATCGGGAGTGTGTCCGCGTTCTCTATTTTTATTTATTTTCGTTTTGGCTCGCTGCTGTGAGAAACGACCGTTTAGGAAATAGGGATGTGTGGTGTAGCGAGATCTATTCCACTGGTGGTGGTGGTCTATTGCTGGCTCTTGTTCCCGTGCGTATATAATAGGTCTCCGGTACTCACTCGGTGTGTTGATAGTAGGAAAGCTGAATGTCCTACTTACAGTTAGGTGGATATCCCTGCCCATCGGTAGATTTGAAGTTGTCATTTGTCCGAGTTTGATCTTGACTTGCATTGGGTTTGTTGTGGTGACAACAGTTGTGGTTTCCCATCTCGATGGGTCCGGGTTTGAACCCTGGCCGTAGCGGAGATTTTTAAGTGGAAGTTTTATCTCTTCTTGTGTGGAAAATCAGCTCAAAAATGGTATAATTTATGAAAGATCAACATGAAGACTGCCTTTACGCACTCTTTAACCCTATACCTGCCGCAGGGACATTATTTCCACGTTTGCAAGGACACCTGTAGGGAAAATACTCTTCTATGTATGACCCTCGCCTTCTTCCATCTCTAAACTTTATAGCCTGACCTCATCAATAAATGTTTTAAGGCTACGTTTGCTTATGGTTCTGGAATAAGGGCCTCCATTTGGGGAGTGCACATGTTCCCTGCACGAAATCAATAGCTGTTAAAATATATCGTATCGGGGCAAAATTTCTATGTTAATATACAATTAATTTTTAATGATCTTATCAAATAAACTTAAATATTCCATTGATATTAAATAAACTCCAGCACATAAGACACGAACTTTTGCACCATTCTCACTCCTTCAAATTATACAAGTTTCATTAGTTTCTCACCAATATACTAAAATCTATTTCTTTCATATTTTTAAGAACTACTATATTACATGGTAGAATTATGAATACACAGAGAATTAAAAACAGTAGCGAGAAATGATGCATGAAGCTTTTATTTTTTATCATCAAACTAAGTGCGATAAGTAGTTGGATGTTTGTTGACGAATGGCATATACCCTTTACTTCGCTTGAAAACCTTTTTGAAGGAATACTGTAATGGAGCTTTGATTAGCTTTATTTTTCTTCAAATTTGGATTGTGAGGCGATGCTAAATATTGGTAAAAAAGTTTTGATCATGGGACGATTGCTTAAGAAAAGTCATAAAAGATTTCAAGTGACCGACTAATCATTTTAGATAAAATATTATCTTCTCAGGTCCAAGTAAGTTTAGTTTAAAACTAATTTCTGCGATGGAAGTGAGAAAATATTACAGTAAAATGCGAACAGTGTTAGATATGGTGGTAATGTTCAGCTTTTCTGATGTTGGGAATTTGTGGTCAGCGATGTATAAGAAATAATTCGCAGATGCCTTGAAAATAACCCAAAGAGCATTTAATATAGGTGGTACAAAGTAAAATCAAACTCATTCACGATGAAAAATTGGTAATTGCTTTGTCCTCGCTAGAGATCCGTAGGTGGATTAGGTCAAGAAGAGGGGAATTTAACTCAGGTGCGACTCTTTCTTTTAAAGGTCATTTAATTTGGATCGAATTACGGAAGTTTGAAATGGGTTATTGCTAGAAAACTTATGGCCACTGGATTATCATAGCCTTTGGGTCTTTGCGAGATGGACACGAAAGCTTCCATAAAGTATTAATGAAACTAGCAGGAAGGCCAACTGCCCTTAAAAACCGCGGAAAAAAACAAATGACGTCCTAGAGCGACGCTTTGGGACGATAGTCGACGATTAGTATTCATGCTCCTTTACGACTGCGTCCCAAGTTTTATGTGATCATTTATTGGAGTTTGCTCTCTTCATGCCAGAGATGGGAATAAGTACCTAGCCACCGCGACAGACATTTGGTTTTTCGGTTGCAACCATTAAATCTTTAAGTGCGCCTAACAACGATAACTTGGCCTTCGAAAATACATCGAATTTTCATGCCCTACTAGGTAGAGGTTGTCGGTTGAACTAGCATGTCTTACAAACGGGACTTTTATATGCCAGTATCTTTTCATGATGAACGCCAACTCTTCGAAAATCGGTTAGTTGCATATCGTAAATAATCATTTAACAATAAAAACAGTTGTTTATGCCATAAAAATCAATTTTAACAAATAACCAAGCGGAGAAAAATCGAAATGGGGAAATTAAATAAAGAGGGAACTAATACAGAGTCAAGTATTAAAATAATATGTAGGAAATAATTATAAAATAATTTATTAATTTACAAAATAGATCAAACAAATAGGATAAAATAAAATATATTACAAAACCGATTAATCACTGTCTTAACAAAAAATAAAACTAAAAAGCAATGCATTTAAATAGAAAAAAATTAACATACATGCCTATTCAACCGTTAGAAATGTTGTCTGCTATAATTATTCCATAACGGTATCGCAACAAATCCTCTGAATGCTGGGCTATAAACATTTCACTCATTCGAGCTAAACTTAGGAGATCTTACAGGTTCTTTCGGTTTTAAGTGAAGAACTTCTATGACTACCAGATAAATAATGTTTTTACGTGCAATCGCAAGCAGAAATGGCACTACGTTGTGTGCTTTGCTTAAACAACATTTACAAAATAATGAACATTTTCATTTTAAGCTCCCACGTTAAGAAAAATAAAACATTTTGCTCTAAATTTACTTTCACCCCTGGTTCCATCCATTCATCTAAAGAGAGTGAAGTGCTAATAAGATTAATAAGGACCCCAGATAGTAGATTGTTTGTAGGGGGGGCCTTTGAAAGGAGCCCGGGCACTTAAACCTTCTTGGTCCATTGTACGAACCCCATGCCTGTCTGCCACATGGAGGCAGGGGACAAGAGCACCACGGTGAAGGTATGTATGGTCACTCATCCACCTCCGTCCGGGCCCAACATTGCTTATCTTCGGTGATCTTACGGGAACCGGTGTGTCAATGTGGCTGGGCCCTTGCCCAAATTTTTGCCAATAACGACCTCAACTCAGGAATCCTCTAGAGAATAAGCCGTGCAAAAAATTTATAGCAGTGGAAAAATAATGTTTCGTATTTCCAATCCATTTATATCAGATGGGGGATCGCTAAGAGTATTCTTTCGGCAGGGGAAAAAAACACTCCTTCAGAGGGGCTGTCGATAAATGTCACGGAGGCCCAAGTTGAAGAGTATTGATTGCGATCCCTGATCTTTTTCCATCAGAGTAATACCTTCCGATGCGTGCTTTTAAGGCGAGACATAATCCACGAGGAATTGCTGCTCTGTTGGGGTGGGGGGAGATGGAAAGTTTGGTGTTGGAAAGGATCGGTTTTAGAGGGTAAAGCAAGGACGCGGAAGGGTTGGAAGAGAGATTCAGGAAGCAGAAATAGGATGTGAAAAGAGTGAGCTGTCACGTTTGAAGGGGAGAGTGGCGGGAATATACAAACGTGGAATCGGAAATCTTGCGTCTTCAACCAACACCACAGGGCGTGAAATATGCGAGTAATATATCAGTCTGTACTACTAAAAGGAGCGTGAAAATCTTAAAAATATTTTTCTTAGAAATTTTCGCGAGGGTGTGACAGTTTTCCTGCAATTGAGCTTTGAAAAATGAAAAAAAGAGAACACTAATCAGGAAGCAGCTGGGAAGCTAATGAGGAAGCACACAGAACATACCGAGTTGCCAAAAGCGACGATACCTATGATAATTATTGCGCAGTCCGCCATGTTCTTCAGCCAGTTCTATCCCGGCCAGTGGTTAGTAACTTGCACGGTGGTGAGCACAGATATCATGACTTTTTCTTTAAAGAGGAAAGAGTTTTTGAAAGTGACGCGAGCATCATGTCTCGTGTTGATGTTTTTGAGTCCAATTCAAATATTGGTGGACACCATCACAAGTTCTGCTAAGAAAAGTGTGAAACGCCTGAAGTGTCAATAGGTTATTTAGTACGAACTGTTGACATAGTATGGAAGTATTTCCTTCGTATTTTTATCGCATAATCAAGACAAAAACAAAAAAAAATGCGTTACCTTTGAAAAATTGTCGGGATAGCAGATTTTCTAATACTCTCTTAAAATCGCAGTCATATCTCCATTTCATGCCCAAAGATAATTGCTTTTAATTAGGTCTGAATGAACCACTTACTCGATTTTCCTTCTGTACCTCTTAATGTGATGTGGGACTGCGCACAGCCAAGATGTTAAGCGTTGCACCGAAGGAACGCTAGCAATATGGAGGGCGCGTGCAATAATAATTTCATACAATGGCATATGGAACAGCCAATTTGACTGTTACATAAATACTCTATTGCGGCCGCCGCTGTGATAGTGACAACAATGATGTCGGGAAGCGAACGCAAGGTCATATAAGCCGCCCCCCCGACTCCGCTCCCCGCATACACTTCAACGTTGGCACTGCCGTTGCGTGGCTGTCGCATTGTTCACTATCCACTCGCTCATTGGTTCTTTTTTCCAATTTTCAGAGCTCAGTTGTGGAAAAATTACAGCACCCTCACCAACATTTCTAAGGAAAATTTTTCTTAGATTTTTATGCTTGATCCAACGGTGTAGATGTGTTACTTGTATGCTTTAACACCCTAAGTGGTCAATTGTGTCAGTACTTCTATTTTGTTGTTCATGAAGGGGGAATCAAACAGGTAATAATGATGAGTGCCCATGAAGTATATTAGGTGAATTTTCTTTTCTGATTTTTTTAAATTGTTGTAAAATACAAAAAAAAACAGCAGAGTACAGGATTAGGACTACAAGTTTGTAGCAAACAATATATAATTAAACTTTAACCTTATATAACAAAGCACAAAGTTTTTATTATCATAATAAGGCATTAAATTTATTTTATCTTATGGGTGCCCGTTGTCGCCTTTACTTTTTGACATCTATGCTGAGGAAATGGTAAGAGAGGCATGGGATGCGCTAGATGTGGGAATGAAAGTAGGAGGCCAGTGGATAAAGTCGGTTAGATTCGCAGACGACCAGGCGTTGGTCAGTCGGTCATCGAAAGAATTGCAAACTTTAGTAGATGCACTGGAAAAGCAGTGTGAGAAATACGGAATGAAGATAAATAATAGATGATATAGATAATGAAGATAATAATACAAAAGTAATGAGATTCTCTAGGACAAAGAAAGCGAAGCTGGTGATAAGAGTAGGAAGTCACAAACTGAAACAATTAGAACAATTTAATTACTTGGGTAGTACGCTAGAAGAAACAGGACATAGTAGCAAAGACATTAGGAGGAGAATAGCACTAGCGAAGGAAGCGTTCTATAATAGAAGGGAGCTGATGACGGGGACCTTATGTAAGGAGGTAAAAAAGAGGCTAGTGAAGAGCTTGATATGGAGTGTGGCGTTGTATGGGGCGGAAACGTGGACCTTGAGAAAGGAAGACGAAAATAGGCTGAAGGCTTTTGAGATGTGGGTGTGGAGGAGGATGGAGAAGGTGCGTTGGACGGAAAGGAAGACAGATGAGGAAGTGCTTGACATGGTGGGCGAGGAGAGGAAACTTATAGATGAGATTAGGGGAAGACAGGGTAGGTGGCTGGAAGGGGTAATGAGGGACGATGGTTTGCTGAAGGTCGTAATAGAGGGAAGGATGTTGGGTAAGCGGGGAAGGGGAAGGAAGAGAATCGGTTTTATGAACGGGATGATGAAAGGTAGGACTTATGCTGAGATGAAGAAAGAAATACTAGAGGTAGAAAGGGCGCGGCACGTGTAAGAGTTTGTTGGATATTCTCTGACTTTCATCACAACCTACCTCTAACCGGTAGATTACTGTAATGAATGAATATACAATTTCGACTTTTGAAATAATCTGTATTTTTTGCTGAAAAAGCATTTTAACTTTGTTTACTATGTTGAATGCTTATCTGTTGTTTAATACATGACAAGGTATTTGGTGACGGTATTATTTCAGCACACTGCTAGTGTTTTATCACTGTTCCTTTAAGCTTTTTAAATTTATTTTTCCACCAATATTATATAATTAGTTTAAAATCATATTACTTTCATGTTTGTTGGCGTACTGTTAAATAAAGTTTAAAAAATATACAAAAATATACATGGAAATAGAAGAACAAGAGATTTAGCGAAAATATTACGAGAAAAGGTTTTACATCTCAAAATTGTATTTCTAAGCTTAGCTCAGACACTTTTTATACTTTCTCTGATGAAAATCGTATTAAAATTTATTTCACCTTCGTTAAAAATTGTACCACATATTTCCACCATTCACTACTCCTTAACAATTCAGGCATGAACTCTTTTCATATTTTTTTGTATTCCCTCCTAATGATTCCTCTGTTACTACTCAGCTATTCTCCTTCATCCATTTTGCCTCCTACAGTTTAATTTTAATTTTTATTGCGATATATTGAGAGAAAATAATCCCCAATCAAAATAATGAAAAAGTAATTGATAATAACGTTCAATTGGTCACGTCGGGTCTTTTGACCTGACTAGTGCTTCATTAAAGATATTTCACGGAAATTGTTATGATATTGCTTTGCTCATCCATCAAGTCTCGTATTTTTGTCACTCAATTTATCCAAAAATTTGAACTCCTAAGGGAAGAGCAATTTCTTCAATGGATTTCTTCAATTTTGACCCGACGTGAGCACCAGGGTAACAAGTCATACCTCCTTTTTGAACCCGGCCTGACCGCGATTGTATAAAATATTTCGCGAAATCGACCCAAGACGACCGACATTATTGCACCTTTGGTCCTTTATTTCGCTCTACGTAGTGTCAAAATATATGTTTGATAATGAGTAGGAATCGATTTGGTATTTGTTAAAATAGTAATTTGTGGTTGCTTTGCCAATTTATTGCCATAAATTGGTACAAGCTCTCACGAAAGCTTATGGAGTTCGGATGCGCGGCGTTTGTGTTGTCCGCATCATGCAAATTTCATTTTTTGAAAATACATGGCACAGATGCCATCTCTTCGCTTTCCCCTACGTCCCTGTTACCTACCCCTTCCACCAAACCTTAACCCTCCACGACGTCTTCTGCGGCGCATCCGAACGCCATAAGCTTTCGCGAGATCTGTACGACGGCTTCCGTAGTGCGTCGAAAGTAACGGCTACATCTTTGGGTGTTTATTGGCCGGAATATCAAGCGTTGAAGAGACCAAGCTAAGAAAGTGTTCATGATGAAAAGGCAAATACGTATTTTGTTCAAAGGAGATAGGCCAACGAAGGAGGATATAGTATGTGAAAGCATTCGTGTGAAGCGTCGATGTCTATGGATTGGAAACATGGACCATTGGAAAAGCAGATGAAAGGTTAGGCTTTCGAAACCTAGTGTTGGGTGAGGATGCTAAAGTCTAAATGGACGGATAAAATGAGGAATTCTATCTAATCTAAAATTATCATATTCTCTTTCAAATCTAAATAAACGACTTCGGGCAATAATGACCCAGCGCAGTTGTATGCGTATCTACTTTAGTGCGACCAAGAAAGGGATATCCACGATAGATTCTTCAAAGTGCGCAGCCATGGCCATCAGCACTCAGTGCAAAAGCAATGCAAATTCATTGAAATAGAAATCTCAATCCTGTTGTACTTCAGCGGCGATACTCTTTTTCATCGCAGAAACTGAAAAGTTCTCCTTCAGTTTTCCTTGGAATGTTTATGTTGATGCAAACTCTTTGGCGAGGTTTGATTCATGAATGAATTGAATTCAACTGCCTTTGACGTTTCACGTTGTCGGAACAAAAGGTAGGATATTTATAGCAACAGAAATCCTCATCATTAGACAACAAAAATCCACGCCAAACAGCATAGCATCATCAGTCGGGACGGGAGAAACTCGTAAACCTCTCAAATGAGCTGTAAATTCATCGGAGGTTTGCCGTAAATGGAAGGCATTCAATCAACGTCACAAGGAGACTTTCGAAGGTGAACTTAATTGCTTCGAAACTTTCCAATTAAGGCCTTTCATTAGCGAGGGAGAAAAATATGGCAACCGGCTTTGTATGACGACGAAGGTATTGAACGCATAGTGCACGAGTCATTAAATAATGACGTGTAGGCTCTTGGAATGTTATGGAGTATGGGTCGATGAACATGATTTTCCGCGCAGCAATAATTGATTTCTCTATGAAAAGGAACTGACTTTAGGTATTTGTTGAAAGCGACTTGCTCATAGCCGTAATTGGTATCGATAGACATTAGTTTATCCCGAGAGGAGTATCCTTAATTTCACATGACATAGGTTTACTTTCTCTATTTCATCCACTAGCAACCCTCAGTGCGGCACAGGAATCACAAGACTGCTTCCCTCGAAGTACAGGCTAAGAGTGCATGCAAATAGGCCAATTGTTACAATGGCTGTAGTTCAAAAAGGGAGGAATCAGGCGAGATGTTGTGGAATATGAACATAATAACCTGATGATGATGCAGTGCATCGAAACCCGGATCGATTCAAAATTTTTTATCCGTGGAAAATTGCTTCGTCATAGTTCTTATTATGGCTGTAGTTTGTTTTTGCTCAATTCACCATGTACTTACCCAGTTTTATCTCGGAAATTTGGTACCAAGCAGTTGTTAACGTTGACAAAAATATTTTTTTTCGTTTAGGAAATGTATCCAGGAAATAATTTTCAAGGTGGACATAATTTCTATTTTTATTCCATTTCCGTTCAACGACGGACGAAGCTATTGACGAAGCGTTGGTCTTGATAAAATTGCCGATAAAGAATATTTACAGGAAGATTCGCTTTAAATCAGAGTAAACCCTCTCTTTTTAACTGCGAATGATGGCTTAAGGTCTTACCGTAAGATTCCCCAATTTTTATTTTTGCGTCAATTTAAAAAATATATGAATTGCAAAAATTTCTGTCGTTGGAACACGAGCAAAACTGTTGTAATGGATAACAACGTACGCGGCGGACACCCAAAAATGTAGAAACGTCCATTTTTGCTTTTCTGTAGTATGCGTAACCAATCAGAAGGGAGTTCTTCAACCGTTGCCGTCGAGGTTGCTCATATTTTAATTTTTGACTAAGCCGGTGTCGCCTGAGGGAGGCAGGACCGACGCATTCTGCCTGTCATTTATAGGTCACGTGGTTATTTTCCGAGGAATTGAGTCATCATCAGATTTTTGGCATAGGTGAAACTTAAGGGGTTCAGTCCATCACCAACATCCCTCGTGGACATATACAGGGTGATTGCAAAAGAATGCGTCGGTTTCAAAGATTTTTCAAATGGTATGACCTACAGAGCTGCGCGACCTCTTAAAATGACCGATACACTCTCTAGTTTTGTTGAAGAAAATGGCATTACAAATGCTCAATATGTCCTCCTTGAGTAACCCGAACAATATAAAGTCAATATTCAAATTCCTCCCACACTCAGTGAAACATGTCAGCAGTTCACAGCCAAAGTTATGCGTGCTTTCAATTCCTCGTTGTTAGTAGGCATTGATTAAGATTGGCTTTTTCCTCTACTGGAAGCAGATTCCAATGATTTTGTGTTTCAGCAAGACGGGATACCGCTCAGTCCATGCTCATCTTAATGAGACCTACCCACAAAGATGGATTGGTCGATCTGCAAGGCAAGACCTCGTCCTTCATCTGTGGCCTCCGAGGTCACCTGATCTCACACCATGTGATTTTTTGTGGGAATATGTCAGGAGGCAAGTCTTTGTGCCATCATTGCCTACTAACAGCGAGGAAATGAAAGCACGCATAACTTTGGCTGTGAATACAATAACTGCTGACATGCTTCACTGAGTGTGGGAGGAATTTGAATATCGACTTGATATTGTTCGGGTTAGTCAAGGAAGACATTTTGAACATTTGTATTGTTATTTTTTCAACAAAACTAGAGAATGTATCGGTCATTTTAAGAGGTCACGCAGCTCTGTGGTGCGTACCATTTGAAAAATACAGATCTTTGAAACCGACGCATTCTTTTGTAATCACCCTGTATTTTTAGATCATATCTCCAAAATGAACAGGGATGATTATGAATACAGGACTCGTCACTGTTTTCCATCATCTTCTATTTCCATTCAATTCTGCCACTGCCATGAAATCGGGGTATGTTTGTGTCGCTCAAGGCAGCGGCAAAACGACGAAAAAATGGCTGCACGAAAACGCAGCTTAATTCTCCTTCTCTTCGATAGGGTTATCAAAAGACCACGCGCCAGTCTCATGTCCTCCTTTGTAGTCTTCTTTCCCTCCAGTATTCTTTCATCTTTTCGCTATGACACTTTCTTCATTCTTCGGACCAATTTGATCTTCTACCTCGGAACCCCTCCAATTTTTATTATTTTTTTAAAAATATCTGCTTTCTGTTGCCTCTTTGCCTTTTTTGTTGTTACTTACTGGATCTTCATTTGCTTGACTTTGCATGAAAATTACTTACGCTAAATGGAATTTAAATTGACATTAGTTTAAAAATAGTTTCATTCCTGATCTTAGGAGTCTTGTGGGATTTTCCAAAGTAGATTAATGGACCCGGTCTGAGTAGGGAAATTCATTATTTTTCGAACTGCGTCGCGTTGAGAAATACGTGCGTTTATTTAGCTCATTAGAGCATTAATATATCTCCCCAACGATTTTGAATAACATGTGAACCCTCAGTGCCAATTAATTCAATACCAATTAGTCTCCAGTGATCCATATTTGTCGCACCCAGGCGATTTCACAACCCAGTGGCCAAATAATATATTTAAAATAATTAATGAGCTCCCCAAATACCGATATCTCTTGGGATTTTCATTCAGATTTCCAGCAAACAGTGCGTGTTAAATAACACTATAAATTGTAGGGACACAAAGATTGTTGAACAAATATCTCGTGTTTTGCACTTTGCACTGCGCACGTAAATGTTAAGGTAAATTTAGTTTTCATCGACTAAATAGGAGGTAAAACAAAAATTATTTCAAATTGTGATACAGCAGTATGAATATTTGTTTTTATTTTTCCGAATTATAACTCATAAACACTTGAATTGTTATTAGGATCCTAATGTATACAAGTATCATGTGGTTCAACTATGGTAAATTTCATATGCGCCCTTTTATACTTGCCAAACCCTACACCCATTTTTCTCCACTTTTTGAATTTTTGTTGGGTTCTCAGAAAACGAGACAATATTTTTTCATCTTTCGTGCTCTTCGACTGTTCATTCTTGCAATACCTTGATAGTCTACATCTTCTTTCATGTTCATTGATTTTGCAGACATTTTTTCTATTAGCCTCTTTTTGCTTTAATCTTCTACTTTAAGTTCTTTCAAGCTGTTGTGTCAGAGATTCTCTCTCAGGATTACTTATTAAAATGCTGTTTTATTTTTAATTTCCGAGCGTAATGATGATTCATTCGATGTCTTTGGAATCCGTCTGAATTCCAAAGGAGAAACACCCAACACATCGCTATTGTCAACTGATACAGTTATTTGATATATTGAGATTGTGTTCTACGACAACATCAATGACTTACTTGACTTCATTTTCGAACTTAATGCAACAGACATTGAGGGGTGTCCTGTAAATGTGCATATTAAGTTTTAAACGAAGTAGCATAGTGGAAAATAACATAGTGAACGCAATAACATGGCTAATGTTGAGTTTTGTTCTGGTTAAGAACACAATGATAAATTTGAATTATTACCGAAACTTCAAAAATTAGATGGAGATTGGTTTTTAGAGTAGCCCTCAGTCAGTGTTTGACCGCTAAAAAACGAGCTCGTTTTTGGCTTTATTCGTAAGATATGGGAAAGAAAAGTATGATGTTCTTTTATGGTAGGAAATCAATCGACGTTTGTTGACGTGACAGAAGTGAACGATGTTATTCAGATTTCTGCCGTATTTTCGTTAAGGAGGAGTGTATAACGACTTACAGGAATATCAGCGCTCTCTGTCGATCCTTTTTGCAAACTGAGTGGTAAACGGTTGCAATGTAGCTGTTTATTATCATATTTTATTTACAAAATATTAATTACCTCCGAAGAAAACGGCATAGATTGTATGAAGAAGGTTAATTATGGTTATCTGCAGAGTTGAAACGTGAGATGGACACCCTGGATATGAATTTTGTGAAATTATAAAAATAAGTTCTCCTCTGATTGGCTGATGTTGACGTAGTGTGATGAAAAAGTTAAGACTTTGACAATGTTTCGTTCACCGTTCGTTGACGGTACCGTCCACGTCCGGCCATCATAATAGGCATCACTACACTACGATCACCAAGTTTCGCGCACGACACCGTCCGTTTCCACAAAATTTTAGCGTTGGCATCGAATACCAGTATCATCATGTTTTATTTGACTAGCCTCAGTTGAAGCACAGCGGTGAATCACATCTAATTTTAAAGTATCATTTTGATTGCGTTATTCATGATGCTTTAGCTTAAGTGGTGAATCATAGTGTTGTGTCCCTGTTAGGTACACTGGGTTGCGTAACTCATTGAAAAGGATCGCATGTCTTGGTGGCAGAAAGAAGAGTCAATAGGAACACCCAAATCTTAAATACTCCTTTTATTGCACTCAGCACTGGCTTACATTACAGCAAGATCGACTCAGACGGCCAGGAGTCAGCAGTACTCCGACAGCAGCGAGGCGATGAGGGCACTGGTGACGGATTGGTCGAAGAGGTAAGCACTGGGAGGGGTCGCAGAGACAAGCGTGGTCTAGGTGTGCACTGGTCTCTTGTCTGAACACGATTCTCTCTTCTAACCGTGGTTACGAGCTTATATACGAAGGCTTTGCCTCACCCTACCGCCAAATATGGAGATTCCCGGGGAACCGCTTTATTTGCGTAATTCCTAGGTCTGTGATTTTTATATTTTGAAATGATGCCCCCGGGCGTCTAGGGAAGAATAGGATAAGGGGGTTTTTGCCAATTTCCCCAAAATAAGGCTGTGTTCCTTTTTAAATGAGAATCGGCGATTGGCACAGATCCGTGCCGGGCGTCGCCCCTCCCCTCCTCCCTTGGAGGAGAGGGCATGTTGGCTCTCCCTTGTTTTCGCCTTATTCACTCCGGGCGCCGTATGAGTGTATTCCGTGCACTGACGTCAAAAGGAAGATGACATAATGTGGAAAAAAACCCAGGCCTTTGGAGTCATCTTTCCATTCTAATCGGTCATCAAGGGGCCTAGGGCATGACAATAGGAAAGGGAAGTTCAAAATGTTTCATTCGATATAGACAAAAAACTTGATAAAAGTGTATAAACGCCGATAATACTACCCGCTGAATAAAGAAACATATAGACCCAGTTTCATAGTCCCTAGTTAAAAACCATCTCAGCATATTAACCGACGCTTACACACTTTCTCAATTATAACGCTCATATCAAATCGGTCTATTGAAATTTAAAAAGCCCAAACTCTCATTAAACATAGAGTTAACTCACAGGCTACGCAGTCTTACAGGAATTATAATACTGGGCCATATATGTGTGCCTGCTCCGAACAGTGCTTGATTCCGCGATGTAGGTTAAATACTGTTCACACTATTCAACGGAAAGAAACCACAACACTGTGAAAATTCCCCACGTACGCTATGATTGACAAACCATATTTAAGTGTTTAACAGCCCTTAGGTTAGTAGTTCCGTGACGTTAGGCGTAACTGGCTATCATTCATTCGCTTGTTTATACAAGGCTATTGGGATATGATGTATGTATCGATAAGTTACTCGCGTCATAATGGGTAGGTATTCATGAAAAAAGTATGAAGCATGTAATATGTATATTACTGAGATCCGAAATTTGACCTATATGAGCCATATATTAGATCGTTGAGCTCCATATACAGCCGTACATTGTAAGATGAAAAAGTAGTTACACTGATAACAGCTCTCTACTGTCTTGAAAACATAATCAATAATTTCAGTAGGAACTCTATTTACGAGAAGTTTTATCTGCATGTATTTAGGTGGGCAAATGATTATACGAAAGAGGAAATTAGTATGGAGGAATTTGAGTGATTGAATGGCAAATACAAACGAAAATAGTAAGCAGAGCATCAACCAAGCAAAACATTCTTCAGCAATGTACTTCATTATCTCTCATATAACACGACATTTTTTTTGCTCACCGTGAATGAGAAAATTTGGATTTTAGCCTACTTTATAAAATCATCTTAAATAAAATAGTGCCTTCTAATGTAGTGAGTATATTCCCACTACTATCTTTAAATGGGATAGTGAAAAAATCAATATTGCTGGCGGAAATTAATGTACACTACTTCCTTTGATGTATCATTCCTTACCGAATCACACCCAATATATTCCTCTGCTTTTTTCATGAATACCATAATTATGAATATGGGTTTTATTTACACCGACAACATGCAAATATTTTCAGAGAACGTGATGGCCATAGGAAAGTGAAAGGTTATACTCCAACTTATATAAAAGTTCAAGTTCATAATTTTGAAAGGGGATGATAAAACCTCAATATCTTTGCCATAGATAAAACGTAAGTTCAATAAAAAATAATCATCATAGAAAACAGACCCTCTGTAATTATTTTTATAAAAGGGAATTTTTATTCATTCTGGAAAGAAGGCCAATTCTATTTTTCCCCTTTATTCACAATGCAATAAACCTAAAAGATAATTGCCCTAGATTACGAATCTTCTTTTAAAGAGAGTCTTATTAGCTCTGGTGTAATTGTTAGAAAAATAAAATATACTTCGAGACGAAGATTGAAAAACTGAGAGAAAAAATAAACTTTAACTCAAGATTTTACATTCTGTTGATAATAGACGTACCTCAATCATAATTAGTATGCATTGCAATCAACTTAAGGTGGTTTCACTCTAAAGTGATGTACGTAAATGTCATTTAATTCATAGTCGGTAAAACGTTTATATCTCTGCGGTCCTTTTTTTCTCAAGATGAACTCGAAATAGTATGGTGTTCAATACATGAATGTGTAAAGCGTTGGTGAAAATAGTATTTTTAGTCGGATATAAATGAAATTTTCACGAAAAGCTGTAAAAAAAGATTTTTCTCAGGAAGGGGAAGGATAATGAAGTTAAGGAAATAATTTCTCTATGTTAATTAGTTCATAGCAAGTAATGAGAACAGTTTTGAACTGAAGCCAAAATGCGTTAGTTTAATGGAAATGGCGCTGCTGTCAGATGGGAAAAAAGTACTAGACTCAATTACATCAGGCTTCACTTCATGGAAGTTGCATGCATCCATATTATTAAAATGTACGTTGTACTTTTCCTCAGAACTTTTACTGGTACGATGTGTTTTACCGTGAAGCGGTACAGTGCCTGACGATGCCGTATTTCGGTTGAAACGGATTGGGCCAGTAAAAGTTCTTTGGCAAAGTACGTTGTGCAGTTAATTAATAATGGTAATAATAATTTTTTCATTAAAAATATTTCCATTTAATCAAATGCATAATTTTATTCTAGTTTTGTTACCTAGAAGCTGAAGGTTGACATCAATGAAAGCCTTTTTTTTTAATGTATGCGAATACTTGGAATTCAATATTTGTTTCAACTCACAATGTCGCTGTGGACCCTTCTATTATTTTAGTAGAAGTAAGCAACCTAAGGGATTTTTTATTTTTTTTATTTTAAACATTTTTGTACTTGCTCTTTTCAGTCTAACTAAACCTTTGGCATTTCCTTTCTAATTAAGACGGCAGAAACTGAAAAAAATAGCTCCACTCCCACGAAATGAAAACCAATGCAAATAAGTTTACATGGAGCGCGGGTGCTCTCTTTCTTACAAAAATTAAGCCCCGGAAATTAAGCGAAAAATTACGGATGAGTAAATTTTTGCATCCGTTGCGATGCTATTTAGTGCCCACTCAGTTAGAAAACACGCCAAATGAGTTTTAAATCTTTCTGTTGGATAGAGTTATTTAGAGGGCTCAGCACTAGAAGAGAAATAAAGCATTGAAGTACTTTTGAGTAGGAACAAATAAAAAACATGCGGTTTGTGTAAGATGTGATAGATCTTTTCCTCACGACGAACAGAACTTTGAGCACTAGCACGAGTTGCAGAGGGTAAAGCGGCAAACATTTACCCCGGCCTTCCGTCGAAATTTCCGCTGCCACCTGTGTCTATATGTCCGCTTCAAACCCTCCAAAAACAACGACTAGTACCGTTACTCCCTTTCCCCTCCTCCCACCTACGCAACCGGTTATATCCATACTTTGTTTACTATTTATAGGAGTTTAAACGTAAATGTTTGGTCTCGTGGGGAATTTTTCGTCTCTCGGATGAAATAAACCGCCAGTTTCTCCCTGTTCCCCTACCGAAAAACATTCCTTCCCACCCGCGCTTCTACGGAAAGACAGCAAGCCTTCTCCCTCCATTCCGGAGATATTCAGTCTCTTTGCCCCTTTTCCTCAATTTCTCCACTCCCTCTCACCCAACGGCTTCTCCCAAGCCAATCCTTCCTGCCCAACGCATTCCGCTCTCACGCACACTTCTCTCGTCCGCTCAATTTCCCGAACCCTCCTCCTCGCTGCCGCCTACCCAACGCCAACAAAATCCCAAGCGATATCTTTACCCCCCCACACGCTCTCTCTTCAACCCACTTTTCTCCCTTCATTCATCCCATTTGCCACCTCACCCTCCTGTCCCACCCCCTCCTCCTCCCTCTCCCACTCTCTCCTTCTCTTCACTGTCTCCCGCAAGGGAAAGAGAGTGAGAGAGCGGTGGGTGGGCCTTGTTTCATTTTCATTTAGTTTCAAACTTGTCCATCTATATTCATCCGTTTCGACTTTGAGGAAGGCAGAATGAAACGCATTCATGCTGCTTCTAAAACGAGGTAGAACGTTCCTGTGGTCGAAATGAGTCCGTTCTGCGCATGATGTCGTCCGGATGACGCGATCAGTTACAAAATTACGGTTCTCCGTAGCGCGTGGGCTCGCGTTATCGTTTTTTTTTTCAATTGCGCTAATGACAGTGACAACATGATCGCCGTTCTTCAAATTTTACCAGGTGCTTTAAATCACTAGTTTGAATAAATTCGACAGTGTCGGGCGATATATGGTGGAACAGCATTCGAGTACTTAAATAAAACTACAGTAATTGTACTGTCCACTTAAATTTTGATGTAAATAATACACAACACGTGTTTCAACGTTCCTTAGGGCGTCATCATCAGGTCATCAGGTAGCAGACCTGATGATGACGCCCTAAGGAACGTTGAAACACGTGTTGTGTATTATTTACATAAAAATTTAAGTGGACAGAACAATTACTATAGTTTTATTTAAGCACAAGTTAGAAATTCCATTTTAGAGCTGTTTGCATTTTGGATAACGATGACGACAACGCCAAAGAAGGAACCGTGATTCCACCCCAGGAGACGACTTCATTATCAATGAAACACAATGTTGCAATGTTCCACACAACGTTTTAATTACTCCCAACCGGTTTAACACGTGTCATATTTAAGGGAAATTCTGACTGCAAAGGCGAAGCATTAGGGCAGCCTTAAAGAGTGCACCAGAGGGAGGAAAATAAGGGGGCGGGGGGAATCAAAACCTAAAAGTTATCAAGATTTTAAATACCCCCTTTCCCTTATGCTCCTCCATCTCGTGCACTATTTAAGGCTGCCCTAATGTTTCGTCTTTGCATTCAGAATTTCTCTTGAAAATAACACTGTCGTGTTGAAACTGATAGGGAGTAATTAAAAGTTATGTGTAATATTACAAATTTGTGTTTTTTTGAGTATGGGTACATCGTACCAACGCTTCATCTATAAAGAGGAAAGGGTGACTATAAAGGAGACACATTAAGTTAAATACCAGGGCATCACCCTGGATTTAAACATAGTGTGGGGGAAATACTTACGACGCATTTGAGATGCTGAATTAAAGAAACTGGGATCTATAAAACAAATACGAGGAAGGATCTCCAGTGAAAATGTGAAAGAGAAATTATGTTTTGCTCTTGGTAGGCCACATCTCTAATAAGCCGCGAGAATTTGGGATCTTGCGCGGAGAGATTAAGTTTACTAAGTAAGCAAAATGTAAATTTAAGCCATACGTTTCGTGAAAACGTGCTACGAGTGAACGAAAAGTGTCACGCAGCTGATGGAAGGATTAGGTTGGGAGGCGTTAGAGTCTCGGAAGCTGCTCGCTAGGCTTAGATTACTTGAAAATATCCGATCAGGCGAGTTTCAATACGAAACGGAAGATATTGTTTTGACCCCACGCTATACATGATAAAACTGAAAGAATCGACAAAATAAGGGTGATACATTGCCGAACTGATGTGTACAAAAATTCCTTATTTCTACGCTTTACAGTGATTTTAACAAAACAGAGTGACTCTATCATAAGACACCGTTAACAAACAATTTTCCTTCGTCCTCCCACCCTTCCTTTTCCCTATTTCCTCCCCTTTCTTGGCTGGTATCCTAACAACCCCTGCCAACGCCCTTTACTGTGGTTCGCAGGGTAGTATGCAGATGTAGTCAAACGTCAGGAGGTTCCACCGTGGCTCTGTGAATCAAAACAAAAACTAAATTCCAAATCTTTGTTTATTTGTTTAAAAAAAATGCTGCTTTCGCTGATGAATTGCGTTACTTATTGAAAACCAAAATTAAGGTAGGAAATTTACAGATAATTCCACGAATATGTATTTAATGAACAATTTTTTATTGCCATAGACGCCGACTGCCGCGTCATTTCTATTGTATTACCACAATTATCACAGTAATTTGCTTATAAGTAAAAGAATAATGAGGTAAGATTTATATTAATTTTTTTCATTATCATTATATTCATTTTTCATTCATTCATTCGTATTCATTTTAATTTAGATTCATATTTTATTTATGATCAATTTCCCGGGAGTTTCTGCTTCTTGAAAACAATTTTCCGTTCAAGTGGCATTTGTATTTGATAGAGAAATACTACATTTTCCCTGTGTTTTTCCCATTCTCCTATTTAGCACCATATAATTTCACGTTCAATTTGCGAGAACAATAACATGAAAAGGTAACATTTTGTTGCTTATATCAGATAGAGGACTTGTTTTTCTATAAGTGTTCAGAATATGAATGAAATGATACTCATGTCCTTTTACGGTGGAACCACATTGAGCCAGTCTATTGCTCTATTCTTCCGGTTGCTATTGATCTCTGCTCTCGGCCTCCCCTTTTTAAAAATGAATATCACAACTATACCCTTGCGAACTTACTGCACCCCCTGCCAGTTTCATCCCCATCATATTCTTGCTCTCATTCATTCACGCCGTTCCATTTCCAGCTTTTTATATCTCCACTTCCACATTTCCACTTTTTCCTTCCATAATCATCTTCCTCCGCCATCTTCCCTCATCGCCGCTCCTTTACCTCGAAACGGTTATTTCCTCTCCTCCCCTCCCACTTTTGCACGTCTTGTTTCAAGGAAGGGGGAGAGAACGTTGGGTCACGTGGTCCCAACGGTGGCCGGCACTTCCACGAATTGCTCTTTCCAACCCCACCTCTCTCCTCCCACATCATCTTGCATTTTTTTCTTTTACGCCGGGGGAAAAATGGACCACTTCGCTCTTTTTAACCATAAAGTAACGGACAATGTCTGTTTCTACATATCAAACTAGGAGATATTGCATCAGCGTATGGCTTGAGACGTTAGGAGACTACATGAGATGGGAATGTTCTGAGAGATATACATCTACATCACGCCATTCCCTTTCGAGGTGGGAAAAGTCCGAGTAATTATTCATATTGCTGCTAGGCCTAGAATACAGGCTTTATTTTAATTACGTCTTCCATAGTACCCTGTACTTGCATGCCTCTTCAGTTTTTATTATATTCATGCATTCCTTCATACATACTCACCTACTCTCAATATTCCTAGTATTCCTCCTCCAAAGAGTCTCTTCTACCATCTTTGCTTCATCATCAGGCTTTCTCTTGATAACTTCTTCCATAATACAATATTTCCTTTATGCTTCTTCCGCTTCTATTATATTCATACATTGCTTCATACTTGCTCTCCTATTCTCAAGACTTCAAGCATTCCTCCTCTGAAGAGTATCTTCCATTCATCCAGGACTATCACGGTCTACCCCTTCCTCTCACACCATTCAATCTACTGTCATATGTGTTTCGTTATTTGACTCCCATCCATTATCTCAACATGGCCAAACCAGCAAAGCCCATTAATAGGGCATCGAACCCATATTATTTCACGACCCATTCATTCCTACCCCTATCTGTCCTACTTTTGCCGCAAATACTTCTCAGGTACTCAATTCCCACTTAATTTAGACGACATACACCATATTTCCACTGCATATTATGCTTATCTGGACCTACTCAGGTATTGGTGCCTTATATCACAGCTACGGGTAAGAATGCTTTTATGCTGGCGGCTCTTCCTACAAGATATGGTAAGGATTTAAGGTTTTCCCGGCGAATTATAGAAGTGAAGGTTTCTCGGATTTCACACCGGGTAAGATTATTTAAATGGATAAACGTTTCGATGGTTGACTCAGCCATCGTCATCAGGATAATGAGTCGAGCGAGGATGCTGGCGGTTATATATAGTCGCAGATGACCCATTGTTGTGGGAGCCGTTACGAGTTCTTTGAATTTCGTCAATCACTGGGCGCCAAGCCCTACTTAAGTTGAAGCCGTTATCTCTGTTGATGTTATTTTACCCCATCTGTATCAAAACCACTTCTTTCGTTGTTCTTTCCCAATATTTGGACGCCCGGGAAAGCAGTGTGGAATTTAGGAAATCGACACGATGTCCATGGTCAAGGCTATGCTCTGCTCATGCAGACTTTTCCGGTTGGAAAAGCCTAATGCTGCTATCATGCTCTTTCATTCTTTTCTCGATGGTCCTTCCTGTCTCACCAATATACACCCTACCACACTTGCATGGTTTGCGGTATCTCCCTGTTGTTTTCAGGCCGAGGTTGTCCTTACAGGTGACCAGGAAATTTTTTAGTTTAGCACGCGGTTTATGAATCGTTTCCACTCTCTGTCGTTTTAATATCCTCGATATCTTGTGAGATATAGATGATATATAGGGAAGGCAAGCCTTAGCGATGGGGTTTTCTTTCTCTTCCAACATCTCCACTCCATTGACGGTGAACGTTCTTTTAAGGCCGAATTTATTTCCCGTAGGCTATAGCCATTCGCAGGGAAGGTGTCTTTTAGGTGTATTAACTCGGTCTGAAGGCTGTTGGAGTCCGCAATGGTATTCACTCAATGGAAAAGCGTAGTGAGAACACTCCTTTTCTGCGCCAGATGATGATGGTTCCTCCCGTTGAGGTATAGGTCGGTGTGTGTTGGTTTTCGGTATACAGCATGACCCAACCTTCCATCTTTTCTTTCAACCGCCAGCATCCTCGCTCGACTCATTATCCTGATGACGATGGCTGAGTCAACCATCGAAAAGTTGATCCATTTAAATTATCTTACCCGGTGTGAAACCCGAGAAACCTTCACTTATAAGATATGTAAATAAAATAAATTAAGCCCGTATTGTAATATGGTAACTTGGTGTATTTATGAGTTTCTCAAATTATTAGTTCAAGGAAGAGCGCAAAGTCTTATAGCAGGGTGAATATCCTTAAAAATGTTGGATACTTTTCGCCAACAGTGTGTAAAAGTATTTTTTAATCCAATTGCTACGAAAAACATTGGAAAAGACCTGCCAGCCGATACAAATTGTGCATTTGGAACCCTTAAAAGAGAAAATTTACCAATGAAGTTTGGGGTATTTTTCATATATGTTGACCTGGAATATTATTTTGGCTGTATTTTTCAATAGCATAGGGGTATGTATGTCAAGGGTAAGTTCCGAAAGTATAAATATTTGTTTTTTGAGGATTAGTTTTGACTCTATAACAAGTACGAGTGGACATAGCTTAATTAATTCGGCTTTTCTGTAAGGAAATATAAGGAATAGCGTAGCTCAAATTTTACATTAGGGAAGGGTGTATTGAGCAACAAGACGGAGAATTAATTCATGGCCATATGTGTTCCAAGAAGTGAGGAATATTGAGAGTCTGCGGTGGTAAAAAGAATACAGAAGTTAATGAAACATGTAGAGGGGATGCATGAAGATTTTGCTACAGAGAAGTAACATTCAAATTTGAGGCAATGATTTTTGACTCAAGAGTAATGAATAATAATTCTCCTTGCTCAATAATTATGAATCATAATTTGGTTTGTCATGACGGAAAGCTGTAAGCAGAGGAGTAAGATAGAGCAATATTTTGAATGTTCATTAGCCACTGCTTTCAATTGATCGGAGAGAAAAAAGTATGTATACAAAAGATTATTTACCATAGTCCGTGCTTATTCTATTCTAATTCTAATGAATGTATTTTTGATTATGAAGTTGCATTTTTAAAGGTGTTAAAAAGTGAACCAAAACGTACCAATAGAGTAAGAGTGATCCATAAGACCACATCGAAAAGCATGGGGTGCTCTCTCATTTTCGATATCAACATAACTTCATTAAATATGAAGATTTTGTTATTCAATGGAATAGAGAGCTTCAATATACAATTTCTAGAAAATCTTTGGATGAAATAAAGTTAAGGATCGAAATATAAATGAGGTCACGCCTCATGCTTTTCGTTGTGGTCTTCTCATTGTGTGGCTTATTTCCTTGAATGGAAGTTATTTATTTCCAGTACTGGGCTAAACTTTCATTGCCATGAGAAAATATTATTTTTTCTTTCTTAGTACGATGTTAAGATACTTATTTATTTTAGATCTCTAAGTAAAATTTTATTATTTTAGACAAGCATGTTTTAAATGTATTCCTTGTTTTTTTTCATACATATTATGTTTGAATATTCATTTGTATTAGCTGCACTCATAGATGGTAATGAAGAAACACGCTAAAATGCGTACAAATGCAAAAGAATGCTTTTGCTGCTATTTAGTCCGTAATGTATTGATGTGAAACTCGATGAAGTTGGCATGTGAATATTGGGATTTTATTCATTTGAGGATAGAAAAAAGCATACTATGTTCCAAATCATCTATCTACATGTACACAGATGAGATAAAGAAATTCCAACTTGTTTATCTTTATCTGAGGTTCCTTTTGCACCAAAAAAACTGAAATAGACATTAAGCCATATATAAACGCTTTAAACATTCTTCGAGTCGAGAAAAGTTTAAGATTGACTTCTGTTCTAATCTCAAAAGTAAGGCTGAAGACTGACTTAATATTTGCTAATATCCTGCTTCACATTTCCCGAATATATCTTTTAAACTTATTTTTTGCTAATCGATGAGGATAATGAAAGAAAAGTTTCTGAAGTTCCTTTCTTTCTGCGTAGTACAACTGAATGTGAACTTCACAATTTTAAAATATCTAGGTCGCGTTCTCAGCTAGTGGTGAATATCCCCTCTCCTCCATTTTTCCACCTCTATCCCGAGCTTATGTTCACCATCCCTCCTCAGAAGTACCTGCATTTCAAAAGCTTACAATACGCTCTTACCGTCTTTCTTCTACGATAGTGTGTCATATAGAGTTTTCAGTTCTCTCGACATGCTTGAGACCACGATGGAAGTTTGTCTAAGCCTTTACTCCACACTTCAATAAAAGTTTAATTATTTTGTAATTATATTTGACCGGTGGTTTTTCGTTTCTTTGCACTTATTGCCTCATATTTTCCTTCAAGATATTCAGTAGTATCCAATTTTTTTTCTTAATCTGCTCTTAATTTTTATTCATGTTTATGCCAGAACAGACAATTAATTTTTAAATTATTGAACCTTAATAATCTATGGTTAATCATTTTCTCGGTATGGAAACCGAAATCCATATTTTTCCATCGATTACGCTCCCGTGAACAAACCGAGTCTGTTAAAGAATGCAGAACCCTAACTCTTTGTTAAGATCAAGTTAGCAAAATGGCTAAGCCATCTTGTAAGTGAATGAATAAAAATATAAATAGTGCTAAAATACTACATGAAAAATGAATAAACGTATAGAAACCGTTATGTAACCTTGTTAAAATATTTTTTACTGCATGAAAACATTCGTAAACACTCTTCCATGTAATAACAATTACATCATCTAACCGATTGTCTGACGAATTATACAAAGAAAAACTCTCAGTTACATTAAGCTGCGCCATCTTGCGGTTAACGTCAACCAGTCTTACAAAGTGCTTGATTTCTCAATGTAAAACTACATGCAGTTCGTAAGATTGATGCTGGACGAAAATAAACCAAAACTGTGAGAACCCCGCACATAAGCTTCGCCTGACCAACGAAACAAAATAATGTTTGCTTAGTTCTTAGTAATATAGTTTGGTGACGTGAGACATAACTACGCAGCTTCCTTGTTAATACTTGATGATTAGGACATAATGAATGTCTCGTTTAACAACCCGCATCATAACGGACATGGGGTCCGAAATTTGACCTATGTAAGCCATAACTAGATCGTAGAGATCCATAAACAGCGGTCAATAGCAACATGTAAATGTAGTTACACTGCTAACCACCCTGTGCTTAATAATGAATTCAACGCTTCATCATGAATTTTAGTTTGGATGAAATTCATGAAAAACGTTTTATAAGCATTTTATCGGTGTGAAAACCGACGTCACATCAGTAACCCTCCAATCAACTAACCGTTAGTCTGATGTAATATAAAAAACCCGAGCTCTTGGTTAACATGTAGTTAACGAAACCACTACGTCTTCTTCCGGTTAACGCTGAACAGACGATATATATCCGGGTTTAAGGCCCGGTTTCACCAACGACAATCAACGCCTGATCATGGATCAACCCTCGAGTTAATTGGTGATTACGTTGATTGGGTTTCACCAACGACAATCAGCGATAATCAGAGATCAAAATCGTCAGTCAAGTTGATCGTAGATTTTGGGCGATAAAATCCACAACCAACCAACATGGCGGAAATCTTGTATTCATCTCACACAGAAATAGAAGAAATACTTGTTTATATGAACTTGAGAGCCAATCACAGGCCATTCAGAGCAAACTTGTACGATGCGTGCGAAGAAAGTTAATATTTAATACAAGTTAAGAATTATTTTAATCAAACCTACAGATCATTTCGGTCTAGTAGGGATTGGAAACTGGTTGCATATGCCGAGAAATTTCCCAATATCACCACTCAACCGGCTTTTAATGGCGGTATTATATTATGCAACGAGAAGTATTCAGGTAAATTGCACCACGTTTACGCACGCTGCGTTTAAATTTCGTGGGTTCTCAACATGAGAATAACGAAAGTCGCAACCGTCGCACCCTCATATTTATGTCGGCGATGTCGGCTGCTGTGAAGCTTGTGGTCTTCTTTCAGAATCTAAGTATGTTCAGTAAATAAACGCGCTATTTTAATACCCTGTCGTAGTGAGACGTATATTTACTTGTTTAGAAAACACTCTGAAGACACAACTTTTTCATTACTAGAAACCCTGAACTTTCTTCATATTATTAACCCATGAAGCAGTCATTTTCAGTACTCATGTACTTTTTCTTCCATTTGGAGTGCTTATTCTAAGAAAAGATCAAAGAATGCATTGTTTAGCATTTCAATGGCTTCTAAAAAAGAATTGCCAACTTCACGTTCCTAGAAGTTATTCTATACCATTGCATTTTGCCTAAATATTGTAGAAAAGGAGAAATATGCACAGGGGTGGGAGGCTAGGCTAAACCATGAGGCTAAAATCCTGGGAGACGTTTAATGGAAATCAATATTTTTGGGCAAATTAATGTGTTATATCTGCAAAACTATCCCATTCAAACATGTACTCATAGAAACGCGTAAGCATATCGCAAATCGTTCTACAAAATAATTCCTTTCAGTTTGAGACACAATATCATGCTCAAAATTATTGGCGTAAACTTTGCACCAGAGTAATTTTCTTGATAGAATTACTGTGATAATACTTTCAACATACCGAATGTTTATAGAAATTATTTTTTATTTTAACATTGCGGAAATTAAGTCGTCAATGCGTTTAGTGCCTCCTTCATAACTATACAGTATGTACTCCAATCACCTCACTGCACCAATTCGAATTTCAGGATTCGAGCAGGCAGCAATGAACTTCTGTTTTGATTTATAATTCAATTAATGGTAGATACTGGATCACCTGAAAATATCAAATGCCTCTATGACCGTGATGAATTTACCAAGATGACATGGTTAGCATGAAAATATCCTTTTTACCTTGGGGTCTCAGTCAGACACGTGTATTTGACAGCATTTAGCAAACTCAAATATCACATGCTGTGTGACGTGGGTCAACAGTTGACAAATTCTACGGCTTGAGCACGGGAGATGAGTAAAAAATAGCAACTCTGTTAATTTAACTAAAACAACTTTGTTGAATTACCCATCTTTGCCATATTCAGTGACATTAGACCAAATATTGACCATAGAATATATAAAAAAAGGGAAGAGTTATATTCAAAGCTTCTCTCTCCTGACAAGCACTGCAGGGTGACGTTTTTTGTTTACGTTATTATGAAATGATTAAAAAATAAATGTTGTACAGGAATTAACATTGTAATTACTATGGGAACATTTGTACGATGCTCGCGCTTTTGCAATATAACTGCCAACGGAAATGATAATGGGGATCGGCTGTTGTATTCCCACCCCGAGGTCCCGGGTTCGAGTCCAGGGTGAGGCAGAGTCATTTTTCATGGAATCCTTATCCCTGCTTCACTTAAGGACTGTTAAGAGTGCACTTCAAGTGCAGTATTTGGTCCGTCGGATGGAAATCGATTGATATGAGTTTTATTCGAGAAATTGATTGAGTTTTATTTAAATTTGCAAGTGGAATTTTACATTTTCTGTGGCAAAGGGAGTTGGCAGATGGACAAAAATATAATAAACTGACAAGCAAATGGAAATCAATTCAAATTATCACTAAATGGAGACCAATTTACCCATAGTTTCCCACCATCATTTACAGAAATCCTCTCTTGAATAACTTCGATGCTTGTGACGAATTCACTGAACATCTCACGAGGCAAACCATTCCAGTCATCAATTATCTTCACCGTAAAAGAGTCAATTGTTTTATTCTAGGCAGAAAACATTGCTCCCTGTTTTTATAGATGGTTGTGTTGGCCGTAATTGATTGTTTTCTTATTCTGTGCAATAACTAAGCTTTTAAGACTAAGCTTCAACACCATAAAACACTTTGGAATGGTCTGGTCTTTCGGGTATTCTATCGCGAAATCCATATTTTTGAGACAACAGATTTTCCGGCGTTGCAGTCAACGTCTTCAGGTCAATTGAGAATGAAAAATACGGGGCCTTGTTAAATATATTAACCGTTATAGTCAAGTTCGCGGTGATTGGTTGACCTCCTATTGTTGACAACTTTTCCAATTATTGGGATTGCACAAATGACGTGGTAAGCATTCACGCGCAAAGGTGCGTAGTTATACACAAAAGAGGGTGACATTCACCATTTAAATCGATTTGACTTTCCCGGGATTCGAACCCGGAACTCCCAATTGCCGGTCAGGTGTGTCAGTTACGTTAGTTAGTGTGTTGTGTATGGTAGTGTAACTGGCTAAAGCCGGTGTCACATGTTAAATTTTTTCGTAAATTTATTCATGAATAATTCATGAATACTCCCAGGGTTACATAGCGCATTGAGAAAACTCAGTAAATGTTTCATGAAACTCGGTCACTGATCGGCTATTCTGACACGATTTTCCAGCGTGACATCACGTTAATTCATCGGGCGCAATTACGTGATATATTATCGAGTGCATTTTACCATGATATTTTATCGTGATATTGGGCTCTCACGATAAATATCACGATATTTTATCGAGATACTTATCGTGATATTTTATCAGGTGCGATTATTTTATCATGCGTAATATCACGATATTTGATCGTGGTATTTTATCGGGCGCGATTATGTTATCGAGCACAATATCATGATATTTTATTGTGATATTTATCGTGATATTTTATCGGCGCGCAATATCGTGATATTTTATCGGGCGCGATTATTTATCAAGCGGAATATCACGATATTTATCGTGATACTTTATCTGGGTGTGATATCGTGATATTTTATTGGTACGCGATATTGCGATTTTTATCGCGTGAGATTTCACGATATTTTACTGAGGCGCGATAAGACCATATGTATCGTCACGATATGAGTTATCGTTATCGCCAATATACGACATTCTAAAATTATCGTATCACGATATTGAATTCCCGATATCGCCCTGGCCTAGTTTTGGCGACTCTGGGGCTGGCGAACTGCTATATATGGATTCTGACGTGTTCCATCATGAGCAAGCATGCTTGTGTTTGCATTTCCTTCAGTATATATGTATGGCTAAAAGATTCCTGGGTAATTATAGAAATAAGTGCGTGCTATTCCATATCATGGCTCGTTGGTCCCGCAAAATTATCTTCTCTGGTTGTTCTTTTCGTAAAGAGAATACACTATTGATGGCAGCAGAAAAAGTTCTCTTCTCGGCCGTCAGCCGATCATCGCCCAATTCATGAATTTTTTCTGCTCGCGTGACATGGGGTCCAACAGTTCACGAATTTCAATTCGTGAATATGGGATTCATGAATAAATTTACGAAAATATTTACCGATGGACACCGGCTTAACACACCTTACCGGTAATTGGGAGATCCGGGTTTGAATCCAGGTCAAGTCAAATGATTTTTTCATGACGAATTTCACCCGCCCCCATGGTTGTTGATAAGATGTTTCCAAAAGTTTGAAGCTTCTAACAGTCTTCTCGATTGAAATTATTATGATTTTCATGATTATTTTTTATTCTTGGACGTTCGCGGTAGAATACCCGTTGGTACAGACCCTTCTGATGATACACTCCGCGGAAGCCTTCACAAGGATATCACAACACGCTTTTTAAAATGCAGTTATCCTCGCCCTCCTTCCGCGGGTAGCGAGATTCTCCCATCCGAGGTCACTCAATAACAAACTCACACTACACTCATACTATGTCTATTTTTAACATAACTATCGGCTTTCCTCTGAACTGTATTCATTTGATTTATTATTAAGTAACATTGATATGGATCCCATATTGACGTTGAGTTAAACTGTGGACCCCTTTGAGCCTTTCGTAAAGAGCAGGCAATCGCAGACGCCGGGTTTCTCTCCGATCTTCCCTAACTCTGTTTCCCTAGTGGTGAAAATTACCTAAAGTATCAAATTTGCCATTTCACATAATATTAATTTTTATTGCTTCAAGTAGTTCCGCAACCCTGCATCATCTTCAGAAACCAACACATATTTGGTAGAAGCAATAAAAAGTTAATTTGAAATTCTCTCAATTTCGAAGATCAACACATTATTTACTCTTAACTGTTCCTAAGTGCTATCGGAAAGAAAAGGAGAGGCATAAATGAAAATGTCATAAAATTTACCAAAATACATCCGATAAAAACATTAATGAGCATAGAAAAGATATAAAAAACATGAAGGCGGAGAGAATTCAACGCGTTTGAGGAAAAATTAGGGAGAAAAAAGCTTTAAGAGGTGAGAAAAAGGAAATATTAAGTTTTAAAGGAGTTGAGAGTGACGTTGAAGGAAGGCGTGGCATGGATGATGCTGAGTAGGCGGTCAAGACAAGGAAAATGAATAAGCATTTTTAGACGCCGTGAAAGATGGCTGCAGGCATGACGAGCGGAGAAAGGTAATAATGTTGGAATAATAAAATAAGCATAAAATGAGTGATAAAAACTTTACCACCTACATGGTCATTTCATGGCGAAATATACCTAAACTATTTTTCACACACTTTGCATATATTGCGTTAAATTTCCGCCATAAAGCATAATTCAGAGGTGAAATTTGGATCCTGGGTAGGGAGTACGTGTTTACGTATATGCAAAATAACATGGAAATTTTCTTTGATGCTTTCCCAACAGTAATATCTATTTTTTTCATGAAAACGTCATATCATAGAAGTAACTATCCGACGATCTCCTAATCTTATGTTATCCCAGACCAGTATTCGGGAGAGGTTTGACAGAATCTAGTCCTTTGTAACTCAGAGCAGTTTGTCGGTGATAATGGAGTTCTCGATGATATTGACAGAGGCCCAGTTTCAATTATTTAGTGATAGGGTTCTTCTTCAAAATTTTAAGTTTCAAATGAACACGTGAACTTCTAATTTCGGGTCACAAAGTTGGCGCACTACCAGTTTGGCAACTATAGCTGGGAAATGTCATGCAAATATAATAGAGATGTCGAGTGTTTGGAAAAATGATAGCTAAGAAAAAGAGGAAAGTGGTGTTATCTCGTTGAGGGAATTTTTCGTAATAAACTGACCACCGTAACCTGCCGTCAAAAGTGATACAAAAATGCGGGAAATAGAACTTCTTAACATGAATATGCATATTATAATACCTTCTCTGCTTCGTAAAAAAAGCAGAATAATCATGCAGCCTTATATCCGATGCCTAAATTGAAATTATGGATGCTTAAATATTATGTTTCTCCTTTCTCATAACTGTCACTGGAGAGATTGGATGAAAGATAGAATTTAAAAATCTTAATCTTTCTATAATATATAATTATAAATTTAACACTCAATCGGAGCTAGAATAGATCCAACGATAAGATTTACTGTGAAGGATATTAATGGTTAGAAAAAAAAGTTTACTTTGAATAAAATAAATTTAATATCCTATGACGTGGTGTTATCAGAGCGTGAAATTCCTTATATGCCACACACTTTTTGAAATTGCTTTAATAATTTCATTCGTTATATATAACCAAATTATTACCAATAGTCATTTACAATATATATTTGACACAAGAATACCTGAAAAACGTTTGGTTTAGTGCAGCAAATATTTACTTATGTGACGTGTTTGACTTGCGCGCTTAAATACGCGATCAGTGTTCGTTAATCTTTGCCTGTATTCTGCATATTACCTTATCATAGAAGTCTGCAGGTTAGGTGGAAGAATGGTCACTACAGTCTTAATCATGTCCAATTAGTGAAAGCTTTATCTCTACACCAATCTATTTATATCTATGTGGACTCTAGGGTGTTATTTGTAACATTCACACCGACGTCTTCTGTGATAAAAATAGATAACTACGTCGTCGCAGCCGAGCGGAATGTCTCAAACGTATTATTTGGTAATATTTGACCGTCAAACGTTCCATTCTTGCCGTCAGAATATTTGAAATAAAATCCATTGGAAAGTAAATAATTTTTTCAATTTGGATTAGAAAAGTAATTAAGTTACCCCCTCTCCCGTATCTTTATTCAAGAAGGCCTAGGTATCGTCGAGCCTAGAAAAAGAAGAAACTTTGATAGCACAGCCTCAATTACTCCCAATAGTGCTATTTCAATATTCATATTTGTCTGGAACCCTGTCTCACACCCTTGAGGTGGTTTGCAGGGTATTATGTAGACTGTGATTTAACGTGCATGTCATTGTAAAGGTAAATAAAAAATTCAACCCTTTTCACATTTATATTCGTACCAAGAGTTAACAATATTTTATGGTCGCGTCGGTCAAAAATATTAACCTTTTTCAGTAGGAAATAACTAAGAATAAACGGGAGAATGTTAATTACGAAGCCAGACAATGAAGCTTTCAAATATACAACTAACTATCTGGCACCTAAAATTTGATTTCGACCACAAGTTAAAATCTATTCTTGTGAAAGTGAAATAAAATGAATCAGGAAACTAAAAATACGGTTATTTTTGCAGGTTGATGTTGAGTGATTATAAAATTCTGTTTTTTATTTCACGTCAAAAGTCAGTGAAAATGATTCCAGATAATTCATTGTATGTTGCTCATTTTTTGCATTGATCGGTCTATTTATTGTAAACCTCTTTTCATGAATTTTTTAACCTTTTATTTGTGCAGCGTAATATTTTAAGTTTCTTGTAAGGATACCCTTTTTAATTTTTAAAATCGTGTTTATTTATGTATTTATATTGAGATGCCGAACATCTACTTCATACTCAAGGAGGGGAAACCCCTTTGCAAGAATTTTTTCTTGGGGTGATTTTACTGCTTTTATTTGTTCTAAATCATGATGTAATGTGAGTGACATAAGTTGCTAACATTATAATGTTTCGTCATACCTGAATAAAACCCCGGGGGCATTATTGCCGTACGCCCTGATAAAGCGGGATTATCCCGTATTTTGTCACGTAAAAAGCGTTTTGGCTATATTTATTTGGATACATAATTTTGAATATGCAATCAATTTTTATTTTCTATTAGACACTAATTCGTCATTATTATGAAATTACGACGTAAAGATGTCCTGAATGTTAACCCCAACTTTATGGCAACTCTACTATGGGGGTTATCTCGAAATTCCTATCCAATGCGAAAAATGAATTCTTTTGCTTATGGATTGGACTTCGGAAATTTGGGCAGAATTACACATTTATCGGTGTAATTGGGTTAAAAAAGAGAACGGTTTAGAAATTCCGCTGGACGGTGGCTATAGTTTGTTATTATTTTTATCCGCAAGAAACGATCGGTACTATAGTTACAGAATGGCATCCCTGGGGGCTGTGTTTGAAACATTCGAGGTAATGTCAACCACGTAACTAACGAACGGTTCGACATATGGTGTGCTTGATTCCGTCTGGTGGATAGCTTCCGCGTCCGTCACGATGTTTATTTTGTCTTAAATCGGGATACTCGATCAGCAATACCTCGGTGAGAAAACCTCAATTTGGAAGATTACATGAAATTTTTACGAGAGACTCAAACACACAGATTTCTGGAACCGTTCGTGATTGCACGCCCTAACTCCTTACTTACGTTATCTAAGTTATCTTGAACGGTTCAAACCAAAGAACTAAGAGGCCTCCAGCATGACGGCGGCTATGGTAGCACTGAAGGAGGAGAGAGTATATCCCGCTGGTCAGGGTGAAAGAAGGTGGCTGACACGTAGGGAGGGATGAAAAAGCAAAGGGTGCAGAAGGGAAGGCTGAGGGATTAAGGGCAGGAGAGAAGCGCTTCAGGATAATTTGTGAAAAAAATTGAGGAGGTTGGTAGTGGCAATTTGGGACGGAAGGAGACAGAGTATGAGATGGCAGGGAGTGTCTTCAAGAGAAGGACGGTGAGTTGGGGATAATCTGGAGGAAGGGGTAGGAAGAGTGGTTGACGGTATGGGGAGTTTTGGAAGTAAAAGAGGTCGGTAGGATTCTTTATTTTCGGCGAAATTGGGACCACCAGAGAGAGATTGTGCATTTGAGCCGCTCGAGATGATTCCTATCTCGTAACTAAGGAGTCACGTGGTACAATGACGAACGGCTCGAGATTTAAGTGTGTTTAAAATTTCGGATGGATAACATAAAAGCGTGTGATATGTTGATTATCGGGACTCCAATCAAGATATTTGATTCCATCAACAAATCCCGGTAAGAAAAGCACATTCGCAATGACTGCGTGAAAATTTACGAATGGTTTTAATGCAGTAAAGTCTCGAACCATTCGTGATTGTATCACGTGACTCCTTAATTACGTGATCGAAAATATCTCTTACGGGTCAAAGACAACCCTCCAGGTACATTCTTTTTCCATCAGATTCATCACATTTTGTGTACATGAGAATTAAAATATTAATTTACATTTTAGAAAAATAAAAATAGCATTTTAAGTTACATTCCACTGTGTTAAACATAAAAGACAATATTAAATATTACATGTGAAGAAGTAAAACATATGAAGATGATATTAAGAGCAGTTTTCTATCAAAGTAATAAATATATATTATTTAAAATTGTGATGAAGGCGAGAGGAATTATATGGACTGGTTTATGAATTAAATAAGATTTATTGTTAGCTTTGTTCATACAGGTAGACAGCAACAGGTTGCAGCATATTGACCAAGAGGTGTCATCCTTAAGATTCCCTTAGGATTTACCGATTTCTTTTGAAGATTACGTAAATACTGCATTGTTCCGAAAGTTTCCCCGGCGTTTGGCTTGACTTATGAAAGTTTAGGAGAGTTGGTGGGATTGTGTCCATTGTTGATGACAGTTTCTCCAGCCACACTGCTAAGTTATTCAGATCTAAAGTGTCGATCCATACTTTTTTTCTTTCTCTTATCAAGAGGGAGTTATGATCATCATCAGCAGGTAACACTCCAGGGATGGTCTACAAAACACTCTACTCCTCAATCTTTTCTGCTAACCGCTCAATTACAACATTAACTTTTTGACCTAATTACAGTACCTTAATGATACATTAATATGATATGATTGTCATGATTTGGCCGCCCATTTGGTGGCGGTGTAAAGTCCTCGCCTGCCGATCCAAAGGTCGCGGGTTCGATTCCCGCCTGGGTAGAAAATTTACACCTCCAGGGCATGGTTATTTGTGTTCCTAATAATATATCAAATTGGCAGTAATTGGCTTTGGCTGTTGCCAATAGAGAAATTATTATTATTATAATAAATCTAACCTCAGTCACAGTATACCTGATGTATTTCATCCTTGGTTTTCCTTGGGAATTGGTTCTTCTCTTTCATAAAGTATATTTCTCTGTTCGTTATTGTTTTAAAATGGATAAGAAGTGAATAGAAACTCTCAATCCTTAGTGCTGGAGGAAAATACCGAAGATAAAATGTACTTAGAGGATGAGAAACTAGAAAATATACAGAAGAATGGATGAGGAGGAAATGCACTGTGAAACACTATGAGGAAGATAAGGTCCAGATGGATAGGCCACATTTTAAGACAAAGAATTTGAAGGATCAGGATAGAAGAGTAAGCCTCAAGAAGAGGATCGTGGAACAATTACAAATAAGCCAGCTAAAAGGGAATTATGAATCCGAATAGCTACAAGGACATAAATAAACTAGCAGGGGACGGGATAAAATGGAGGACTGCAGTCAATCAATCTTAGGATTGAATGTCTTATAGAGCGGGCAAAGTTTCAAAGTGTCGAAAAGTTTGGTCTTGAAGCATAAATATTTGCCTTTTGATGGAATATACCATAAATGACACTGGAGTCAATCAACCACTGGAAACACGTGACACAGGGGGTGCTAAATTTCGGGAATGGCTTTTTCTTTATTATACGATCCATATCGTAAATGCCCTTTATGTGAGGAGTATGTCCTTCTATTAGGAACATTTTTAAAACTTAAACATGAGTTAAATGCTGTTGTAATTTGCTAAATAAGGATATTAAAAACTTGCCGGCCCCTGATGGCTAAGAAACACGCATGACTCTTTCCCGTGTTCGTCGAGTTATGCAGTTACTTCCTGACTTAGTCATTATCCTTCGGGATTTCCGTCTTGTAAATTGACAGTGTGATAAAATTAAATTGAATAATTAATTTAATTACCATTGACTAATGTTGATAATGTTGATTATATAATATAAGTTTGCGTCTTACAATGTGTCAGGCATCAATAATGCAAGAATATTATAATGTAAGTGGAGGAAACGGAATGAAGGCAGTCTGGATATTTGGGGAGGCGTTTGAGAGATGATGAAGTCATGGTGAGGCTATTTGCGCCTTTTCGAATAGGTAGTCAGGTTGGATAGAGGAGGATTATTTGTGTATTGGACTCATGAAAGGAGAAAGGTGGAGAAAAAACAGGGGTCGACATTTAACCTCTCTTTAATAAAGGCGCCAAGAGGACCATAGTTCAATATCCCATCCGACGGACGAAATACCACACTCAAGTTGATCTTTGCGTGGTATTAAATAAGGAGATAAATATATCAAATAATGTGGCCAAATTCGTTGACTTATATCTGAAATTATATCTCACACAAACTATCTAAAAAGATTCCGTTACGATTTTTTTCAATCCAAAGAAATTCAGAATCCAATTTGAACCCCACTGTTTAACTTGCATAGTCAAAAAGTCATAGCTTTCACTTATGAAAGCATTTATGTATTAGGAAACAAGATTAAGATGCTTAATATACATGTTTATCGATTATTTTAATTTTAAACAGTACTTTTTCTGGGCATACGAGCCGACTGCAACGCTATTGATAATGAACTAATGCATTTTGACTTCAGTTCATGTCGCTACTTTCTAACAGCTCAAAAACTATGAGAAATCGGTGCCTATATTTCATCACCATTAAATTCAATGCCAGCATTTGCTTACTATGAACAGTTTTATGCGAAAATGGCATTCATATTAGATAGAAAGTAGACACCATTATATTCGAATAGGTTGTTTTTGAATATTGGTCACAGCATGTTGCCTAGAAATTGTTAGCAACTATTTTAATAGTAAGAAATGTAGTATTTGACGTTAAGAATAAAATCTTTTCCTATATTTATAACCGTATTATTACAAAATATATATCATGTGCCATAAGACTGCGTGTTAAAATAGCATTAAATAGCCAAAAAACCAAATTGATATGATGCAATTTTTTCGCTTATATCTATAGACACCACAAATGAGAACACATATGGAAATTTTCATGCAAATCTGTACATAAAAAAAAATCGCTTCAACCACCTTAAATTTAATGCGGTGTTGGAAATAGTTGCCTACGTTTACTAGAAGTTAGCACACGGAGCGTATGTTTGGCGACGCTGTTGCCAAACATACGCTCACGCTGCCGACTAAATGTGGAACACGCTATATCAGTGGTTCCCAAAGTGGTCGCCCCTTCCCCTGGGGGGCGGTGCTTTTATCTAGGGATACTAAAAGAAACCAGGGGCGGTAGAGGGTGCTGAAGGAAGGGTCCTGACTGAACGATTACCACAAGCATGGTCTTTGTTAACCTTACTTTACCTCCCCTAAAATGGGTTGATATAAAAACAGCATTTAATGGCTTCCATATGCGGAGAACCGTTTAAATGTAACATTTTCCTCCACACATTTGACTATACATGATAAAGTAAGGAAGGACACCTAGTGTTTAAAGTAGGTACTTCATTTATTAAAATAATTTTTTTTTATAATTTAATTTTTAGTTTCTTTTTGTTTTTATGTTAGCACTAACATATCCTGTACATTTGTAAAGATGTCCTGGGATGATCAAACTCTATATATTTTGTTTGAAAGATATAAGATTAATCGGAGTTGCTTTTAATTTTACTTTTAATATCTTCCTGATTTCGTCATGTAGCCTATGGTTTCAAAGTTTACGGTCGGATGGCTTTGGGCTTAGGTTTAAGGAATCAGGAAATGTGGCTCGAAAAAGTTTAGGAAGCACTGCTATGTATAATCAGCCAGAATACAAATTTAATGACGTGGAAGTAATTTTACCGTGGAAGGATCCCTACGGGAGGATGTGTGACGAAGGGCGGGAGCTGGGAGGGACAGGGGGAAGAAATTTGTTGGGAAGGGCGAAGCGGCGGGGAGGGGAATGTGTTAAGAGATGGAGTGGGAAAAGTGTGGACTGCTATCACACGCAGAGGGAAGTCCTTATTTATCGCCCTTACTTTTTTCTCAGGGCGGGCCAGGAGCGGAAAGAAAGAAAACGGATTACCCTCCCCGCGAGAAAATAAACTTCAGAAAGGGGCGCTATCTCTTTTTTTCTTTCTCTCTCTTTATCACTCTCTCTTTCTCTGTCCCTCCAACCTTACTTCTTAGGAGTAAGTCCGACCTTAATTTCGAGCTCGATAAGTTTCGGTAGTGTTCCTGGCAGGGGTTATAGCGCTGTATGTTGGAATAGAATAACGGGGAAAGCGTTCTCGAGTTTACAACCGGGTCAAAAAGATGGAATAGTGGTAGTGAAACATGGTGGCAGGTGTCCCGAAGGCCCTATTCAGTGCAAGAGTGACGTCGTCCATAAATGAATTCTATGTATCTATCACTGGCAACAAATATTTATTCTGTGATAGCCTAAATTTCTTTATTATTCTCTCCAACCTAAGACTAATGGCTAGCAACCACTCTACTCCAATACGTCTCCCTAAGTAACAATACTCCTTTTTAAGTGTAACATATTTACTGTTTTTGTGTAATTTTACGCCCGTTATAGGGCCCGCTGCAAACACATTCGTTTTATGAGGAGAAATCTATCTCATGAACGACAATCGATACGACACGGAAATACGTTAGGTGACGCCAGAGCTCTTCAATACAAATTTATTAGCATTTCTAATAAATCTGGAGGGCTGAAACATTTAGAGAATGTTCCTAATCAGCAGGTGAGCTGGAGAAAGAACTTTAGAGTCTCCATATTTCGAGCATAGACAGAATTGCGTTTTTCAATGTGATTTAATGGGAGAAAAATAAAATTTACTGGCAGATCAATTTTCTTTCGCTCATTAAATTATGAAAAAACCTGCAACGGCGAGACTAGAGCTAACATATGCCAGAAAGATTAATTTTTTTCTTGCAATCAATTTTTGTGTTGTGATCGCTAAATTTTGAAATTGTAGTTGAAGCGTATACGTCTAGCGTTTGTTCCTCTCTTTCATGATTAGAACTACCGAAACAACAATTATTGTCCTCTCAGATATGTTTATTAACTAAGATTACGAATGTCTAATGCCACGTACTAGCTTTACACTCTCGTATGTGGAATGCTAGTAAGAATTTTGTCGTGTGTAACCTTAATAAACCTTAATGTTAACGCCAATCTTAGTAATCCGGTTTACCACGCTAGATTTACTAGGGTTGAACGATGGTTACCAGCATTCGAGTTACTAGCGTAGAAATCTAGTGATGTAAACCGGGCATAAGATTAATATATTTGAGGGGCAGATGTTAGAACTATTTTAGGACTTTAAATACGATAATTTGCTTAATAGTTAATGTTTAGCGGTAAACTTTATTTTGAACCTTAGATTCTGGCCTGATACAGTGATTTTTTTAAAATGAACTGGTATTTGTTTGTCTTTTATTTCTGTGGTTGCTAAAAACAACTTAATGAGAATTACACTTTTGTCGTACGCCTTCGAATCTACACACCTAGTTTTTTTTACAAACACATCATTTGGGAACTAAGAACTCTTTCACAATTGACTGGCGAAATATGATAAAAAATAAATAAATGAGTCACAAATTGTGCTAATGAATAAGTACATAATGGTTACTTGAGCTAGTAACCCATGAACTTCCTGTTCACAAACTTGACATTTGACAAGAGCCATTTGCCTAGTTCCGCACATGTAAGTTGGGTAGTCTCCTCCGTTGACTTCTATTGTTCCTAAGGTAGCAAACCTTCATTGCCAACTTTAAATTATCAGTACGGAACTCAAATCAACTTAATAGCAGAAAGATTTGATGTTTTCGGGCGAATGATTCTGGTGAAGATTTATCGAGTTTCTAACTGCGTCAGAAAGGTTGCTGCTGCCAACCTTTCGACATCACCACCGACCTAAGGGCTGATTTTGGGACCAAGATGACCTGATGTACGGTGATCTGATGCACCTCTTACATGTAAGAAATGCATCGGATTGGGTTATCCGGAAAGAATCTGCAGCCATGAAGCAGAGTATCAACCTCGACCAAACTATTATATTAAGATATTGTTTATCTTGATGTTATTAAATTGTTCAATTCCTAATTTATAGTTTGCTGCACTATGCAAACAAGATTGTTGTGACTCTGAAATCACGACCACAGTTAGGTACACCAGAAGTTTCCAGATTTATAACTTTCCGTGAATATGATGCATGTATTCTGAATGTTATCAACATATCGTTTTATTCATGGTTTTATTCATATTAATTTGCTGAACAATTTCATAATTTTGTCTAAGGGGAAAGAATGAAGACAAGAAAGTGGGAGACAAAGTTTCACAAAAATCAATTCTCCAATGACGTCCTTCTAAATTGTTTCGGCTGTTGTTTCATTTCCGACCTCGATTTAGGGGAAAGAAAAATGATTTTTTCAATCCATTAGGCGAGCCACCTCCCTCCCTCTCGTTTGTTTCACCATGTTAACTGACCTGCCAATTTCATATCACCGTCTTAATTTTTCATCCCACGTCAGAACTGAGGTTGGGTGATCAGTATCTAATTTTTCCTTTTGTTTTCCTCGTTTCATGTGACTGCTGTCACATTCTGTTCGAGAATTCAGTCACTTTGTGGTATTTATTGTCTCTATGGATTAATAAGCTTTCACCGAGGCATGTAGTGGAAGGAGAAGCCGAGTATAAGGCAAACACTAAATATACCCTCTAAGGCCTGGGGTTTTGTAAAAAACCCATTAAGCAGGAAAAACTGAAAGTAACTACTACTCGGGGATACAGGTCTAAATGAGTTTTGTGTTAAATGTGTTGCAAGGCTATAACTTGCTTATAGGCAACTCCTGATATTTAAGTTATAAAGCACTTTAGAGAGTTGCATGGAAATATGGGAGAAACTATGCAACGTTGACCAATTAATTATCTTTTTGAAAATTTGTTGACTAATATCTTGGTATGGAGGAGCATAACTGAGTACTTATTCTTGGTTTAACTCTTCACAATATTCCTTTATAACTCTTGACATTTGAAGTAAATGTAATTAATGATTTTTAAAGAGATAATATTTGAAATTTCTAAAGAAATTAGACCTCTAGCTCATAGCTATAGATTATACCGTTGCACCCTGCGCCGCGCCGTGCTTCATTTTGGTAACTAAAATTACACCGTGGTTTTGTTGTTTGGTTGTGTGGCTTGTTTTGGAATCAGCTCTTGATTGTGATGATAAATTCGTTGGCTCTTGAATTAACGCCCACTGTCTTTGTTATGTATAAGTTGTGAGTCATTATAATTAGTTAGTGAAGAGGTATTGCGTAAGCTGGTTGGCTAAATTGTTTTGATATGGATGAAGTTCTATACAGAAGCATAATATATATATTGTTATTTATGTGCTACTCCTTGCTTATGATGCAAGTGATTGGGTTTTGTATTTGATTCTTTCGAACAATGCAAATCTTAAATTGGATTCTAAAAGACACTTTCTGCTATGCAGTAAATCAAAGTCGATTTTGATTGGCCCCTGTTTATTCATATTTAGATGATTCTTCTTCATGACCTTTTTTTACTAAAGTAATTTTTTTCTTCTTTCAGTAGATATAGGTATATAAAGTTGAAAAATATTTATTCTCTTTTTCGACGTTTCGCATGTGTATACATGCTTCTTCAGGGCTATGATGAAAAATTTTGGGTGTATTGTACATTTAACCTAACCGTAAACCAAATACAATTAATGTACAATACACCCAACAATTTTCATTATAGCACTGAAGAAGCATGCATACGCATGCGAAACGTCGGCAAAGAGAATAAATATTTTTCAAATTTATAGACCTATATCTCCTATAGTTATTCATATTTCGTTACGTCACGCGATTGTGGCGGTGAGATGGTGCCGGGAGAAATTACTGTTCCACCTCATCGCCATGTTCGAACCCCCTCGCCCTCGGCTCACCGTGGTATAGACGAGAAACATAGAGTTTTGCAACTCCGGTGCATTCAGCGGATTACGATCCGCTGAATAAGCTTTAGAATGTTTTGAAAATTTCATTTACCACTTGCTCGCCTCTTATCCCTATTCATACATATTAAAATATGCTCGAATGCGACCCCTTTTGGGTAATCCTCACCTAGAATTTTGTGCGCGCACGATACCATTGAAGCAGATAGAATGAGCCCTCCAAAGTTTCCGGATATCCTCGATGCCTTCATTTTCAAATTGCCTCTTCCTTTATGCGCACGACAAAGGAGTTGCTATCTGCGAATAGAAACGACGGCCTAGCGTGAAGGTAGCGAACGCCCTCTAGCGTCAGCTTACGATGGGAACCGAAAACATTTTCCATCAAAATTTCAATTCAATTTCAACCGAGTCATGAGTTGATGTTTCTCATCTTGCTGGGGCGTAGTGTGGAGTATCATGCAGTCTCAAATTACGCGCATGGAGGTGAAAATGAATGGAAAACGACGTGAACTCAGTCTGAAGCATGAAATGTGACTCGTGTGGCAAACTTCTAAGCGAAAAGGAAGGCGGTGGAAGATGATTTGAAGCGATATGAACTCTGTACTCTTTCAGCATAGATTTACCTTGCGCAGGTGCAGAAAATAAAAGTTGGTGTTTTAAAAGAGATGTCACCCCACGTGGAAAAGTTCAGAGGTATGTAAAATTCACTTTAGGTAATAACGGAAGCAATAATGTATCGTCACTTTTGAACCCGGCGTTCATTCTTTCCTCTTACTACTCTCGTTCTAACGTCAAAAATAAATGGTGTTGTATAAACTGGAGAACAAGAGTGAGTAAAAAAAAGAGGAATACATTTCATAGCAGAAATATCATTCTTCAAAAATCCTAGAATAGTAGCTCTTTCATCAGACATGGGTGCAAGAATTTCTGGGAGTAAAGGGTTGTTCTTTATCGTTTACCATGCACGTCTATTTTGCTATTTTCTATGATATTTGGAGCTCCTAGACCTTAGAGTAATTTTAGCGAATCTATGACTCATCACGATATTATGAAAAGATTTGTTTGAGTAAAAATAGTTTATTTTTACCTTCCCCTACCACCGATAAATATATAAAATAATCAAAGAATCTGCACCAAATACTTTATGAACTTGAAATAATCTTATTGTATGTCTCGATGTTATTTCAGTCCTTAAGAAAGTGTTAGGAAAGATAAAAAATTATGCGAATTTCACAAAAGTTGGTTTATTCACGACCCGGGTTTCAACACATTATGTCATCTGAAACCCGGGTCGTGAATAAACCAACTTTTGTGAAATTCGCATAATTTTTTATCTTTCCTAACATGGAAAAATTTCACATATTTCTCCCTGAAACCGCAAATTTTCTAAAGAAAGTGATTTAATCACCACATCAACTCATGTGGCAATGTTGCTTGCAGCCTTTGGAAAATATTTCCTACGATCCTGTGAAAACTATGAAAACTTCCTTAACTGCTCGGAAACAATAGTATTCATTCAAGTAAGGCAAAATAAAATATATTTACTTGGAGAAGCGCTCAAAGTGGGAAAGGAGGTAGGTATACATTAGCTTATCAGCACAAACATTATGCACTATTTGTCTTTTTCTTGTGTTACGAATATTCAGATAAAAATGTTACCGACGTATTCCATTACTAATTGATCAAACACATCAGCTTCACTCAATTGATAATACGTTAAAATAAAATTTGTAGTAAAGAGAATGCAATCTCTGAAAAAGTTTTAAAAAGGCTATTGTGGAGGTAATTTACCGAAAACAACCAAAGGAAAAATAAAAAATAGACTAATTGAGGACGGAATTATCTTTAGGTCAACAGATGGCTTCATCAGTTGTCACAAAAACGTATTTCACGAAAAACTGCTCGTCTAATTCGTCAATTTAAGTTTTCTTTCCTAAAAGTACGGTTGAATGAATACCAAAAATATCGATGCATTATTTATGCTACATTTGAACTGTGGGCCAAATATTATTCATAATGATTGCCTGGTGTCGTTGGTGTTGATCAAATTCACAACTGGTTTATCTTGGTCTCTGAAATAAGGTTAAATGGCATATGGAGTTCTGGCCTTTGATTTTAAGATTCCTGGTTTACAACCCGTCTGATGCTGTATTTTTCTGATAAATCTTGATAATCAACGGGGGTAAAAATTTGTTAGTACCTCTATGTGCATTTATCTGTTCATCTGATGGAATGTAAAATTGAGGACATTTTAACCCGTATGCTTAACTTCTGATGTCTGGTTTTCCCTATTCTAAATCCTCGCTTCCCTCTACACTTCCCTGCATCGTAATATAAATCTAAGTGTTTAAATGTTCAACTGATCTCATTTATTTGTCACATTACCAAAATACTGAATGACTCCTGTTATGCTTTATTCATTAGTTTTTTCCACATTTCCCAAAAGCCGGAGGGAAATGATAAAAAAATTAAATACCACCGTAACTCTAATAATAAATTGAAATACTCTTGATCCTGAGAAGAAAACTTTCTTCAATATTCCAAGTTTCTAAGTATTCTTACGTTTGAAGCGCAAAAAGGTAGAGATGTCGAAAAGAAAACTCAATTTCATGAATGAAACTTGAATCCTATTAGCTCATAGGCTTCCGCGGATGTAGTGTTCACTGTTTTTTTCTTCGGGATTCATTCCGCGATGTAAAAATTGTAAAAAAACAATATTTCGCTGGTCCTCCTGCTAGATTCATCAGGTTAACTGAACTGATTCCTTAGTCTCGCTTGACTTTATATATATGAGTGAGGACTCCCATTGTTGCCGGAATTTTTAAATTTGAAAAATTCGTTTAAGATTTCTACTCACCGTGTAACCGTCTTCTCGGTTGACGTTCTCCGCTCTCTTCCCAAATTCTAAAGCCTCCCTGATTAATCTTGGGTAATAGCGTTCCTCCATTAATACAAATTTTGTATCCTCAAAGTTGAAATTATGAGTGAGACCGCTGAGATGGTGTTCGGCTATTGCAGAATGCGGTAATTATTATTTTGAATTGCCCGTTGATGCTCTTGGATGCGTATTTTAGGGCTCTGCATGTCTGGCCTACATATGGATGTCCACAGCTGCACAAAACTTCATTTATTACTCCGTAGTGGTTCCGTGGAAGCGGGTCTTTGGCTTTCAGAAGTACGTCCCCAGTCTTTGTCGCGCATGTGAATCTGCTAACTGCGTTGTACTTCGATAGAATTCTGGAGATTTTCTCCGTAGTTCCAGACACATAACGGAGAGTGGCACATGCCTTTGGTTTCTCTCTATGTTCTGTCGGGTCAGTGGGATTTTTATTTTGGACCGCGATAGAATTTCTTTCTTCTTTCCGTGCAGCTTTCAAGATGTAGTCAAGGCGGAAACCATTTTTCTCAAATGCCCTTAATAAGTGCTGCTTGTCGCCGGCGATGGAATCGGCGTCAAAGATCGTAAAAGCTCGTTGATACAGCGTTCTCATGACTGAGGATTTCTATTGTGGGCGGTGGCATGGGATGTGGCAACCTATTTTCACGATATTTCGTTTTTCCAAAATATTAACACTCTTTAACTGTTAATGCTAAATTATAATTAAATAATTTTGATCCACCCCAAGGCATTGTCTTGTTTGCGTATGACTTGGCTGCAGTTCGACTAGTTATTACTCCCTCAGGTTATTTTTTGAGAGCAGTTGTTAATTTATAAAGTTATAACGGGGTATTATCTCAATGCATTTAGCATATAGGCTGTGTTTCCTCTGCAATAATCAAAGCGTGATTACTTCCTGATTTGATCATTGTTTTCATTCATCAAATAAAAATCAATACCAATCAACATTTTAAATGATGATCAACAAATACCCAAATAATTAACACAAGCAAAATAAGTAATTATCAGAAACAATTAATTAGTTTCACAAGATGATTTCCGACGAAGTGATTCCGAAAATTTACGTGCTGACAGAACCGAGTGAAAAAATTGCTGTTTAACGTAACTCGTACACTCCAATAAAATGAAATTTTCGTCAAATCTCTTCGTAGGCGTTTCATTATGCAAATAGTCATATATTTTATCATAAATTACCATCATTTTAAAAATATTCCTTAGAGAAAGTGCAAATTTGTACATAAAAATCTACATACTACCCTGCGAGCTTCCACAGAGGTATGTGGCAGGGGTTGTTAGGGCACCAGCTAGAGTGGGGAGGCTAAGAAAAAAGAGGGAAATATGGCTGAAGAAAAGTAGTTGTTTTCATCGAAGCGTACGGTTTTACTTTCTTTTTTATTTACTTTGCATATTTAATGCTTCTTTGCAGGGTCCCAAATCCTCGCGAAATATTCAATGCGTGGCCTAACCAGAGTAAAATCACATCACTCTTTCTCTTTTTCATCGGCCTTCCGCACTATTTGTTTGATAAATCAAAGTTTCATTAAAGCAGAGCATCAAATGTTTCGTATGTGTTTCCCTCTCTCTGGATCTGAAGGTATGGCAATGCCCATGTATTTGACTTCATCTGACTCCTTTATATGAGCCATACCCACTTTATTAATATAGCGTCAATATGATTTCATTTGTAAGTAGTGTACTGCAGTTCATTTACTAAGAATACATTGGAGCACCCACTCAAGAGACCACGAGTTAACGTTGTTGAGGTTCGATTAGACATTTTCTAAGTCAGTATTTGTGGCAATTTCTTGACGGATGACAGCATTGTCTACAAATCATCTAATTATGCTACTTGATCTAGAGTTAATGTTGTTTATATAAATGTTGAATAAGAGTGGACCAATCATGCTTCCTTGAGGGACGCCACTCTAAGCATGTTGGAACTAACGCCGTCGATTACTTCTTCTTCTTTGTGGACAGTTTGAAAATCACGAATACAATTCAATATTCTTTCATGTACCCCATATGATTTATTTTTTAGGTGAAAATTAGTTTTTCTTGAATGTTGTCCAATACTTTCTTGAAATCCTGGAATAAGTGTCAACTTTCTTTTTCGCTTCTCATGATTTTAGAATATCATGGAGGATGAGTCCTAGCTGGGTTTCACATGATCTACTCTTCCGTGCTAACTAATGTGGAAGAAGTTTTGATTATCCCAGAAGGTCGCGATATTACTAACAATTATGTGCTCGAGAATCTTGCATGATCGCAGGGGAAGAAGTAGTTATCGGTAGAATGGAGTTAGTTCTCACAGAAAGGAGCTGTGAACAATTACATTGAGCATGGAAAACCTCTCAGCGCAGCTTGGGGTTGTACCTTTGCGGTAAGAGGATGTAAGTGAAAGGACTAAGAGACAGGCAATTTCTCACTACCTAGAAGGAAGGCTAGAGATAATTTGACCCCAGTACTTTCTTATCATTTTTGAAGAGCTGGACTTGGATTTCAACGGGATCTGACTGCGACGACTATATCCCATCCATTTTGATATCTTGAACGTAAGATACGGAAGATAAAGGCGGAGAGGACAGAGGTGAATATAATGTTTCTTTGTTCTACGCTCTATTGTTGTTATAATCAGTAATGGTAATAATTTTGTACCATTAAGTTTTGCGGTGTATCTCTATTATTTAGTCGCTTTTATCAGTTCTAGAGGTATATTTTGGGGTCACAATAATTGAATTATGCGTAACCACGGGAATGAGGGTGAAACTCAAAACACCATTCCTGCGGATGAATCAACAAAGATGAAAGAAAAGGTGTATGTAGGTCTGGTTTAATAATGCCCATCAAACGTTTACTGCAAGATGATTGTAGCCTTTTCGTGAGCTGTATGCTAGCCAAGAGTTCGGGTTTTTTATTTTGCCTCAGGCTGTCGGTTACTTTATGCAGGTGTTTTCGAACGTATGAGCTCCTGTTTTCACACCGAGTAAATAATTCACGAGGAACATTAAAAACGGGATTAAACGTCCTCTTTAATTCATTTAAAATCATAAAACATACACATCAATGGTCCATACTTGACAAAGAATGCGTTATCAAAGACATAGGAAGAAGAACCTTGCTGTCGTTTGCTTTGTGCTAAACTCATCAGAAATCTTGCATATTGAAACTTGCTTTCACAAAAACCTGAATATTTTGTCCAAAATTATGGTTAATGCTTTCTGAAAATCTGCATTTTTTACCAATTCTACTCTGAACCGCAAGAAATTAATAAAGGTATCGAAACACGGATTAAAATAAACAAATTTTGTTATATTTCCGCAGAGCCTGTAAATACGTGACCAACATTTCATTCGAATGCATCTCATTGAACCTTTTCTCAATCCAAAATATTTTACCCGTGTTGCATTGAAAATAGCAATTGAGGACGTGTTCGCAGTTGAATGCTTGATATTGTATTTGTTATTAATTTCAATGGTGGGGAAATATAAGATGCAATAAATTTACCGAGTATCTTTTTTAAAGACTTAAATTGGACGGTAATTGATCCTTTGTTAAACCATTTACGCTCTAATCAGTTTTTTCACACAATAGTAGGTATAATAAACAGGGAATATTTTTATGTTGAGTCATTTTTGAGTAGTTGATGTCACCGGGTAATTTCGCTCTTTTGGAAAGATTTTTAGCTTAAAATTATTATTAGTGAAAAATCAAGGAGAATTCTATCCACATCTGCTTTATATATATTTCTTCTATAGACTTCTAAAGCTGAGGAAGGACCAACTGGTCCGAAACGTATCGCTCGAGTGATCCTTCAAGAAGTTATATATATATATATAACTTCTTGAAGGATCACTCGAGCGATACGTTTCGGACCAGTTGGTCGAATGATTGAGTATATATATATATATATACTCAATCATTCGAAAACATGACGCTCAAAGGCGCGAATAAATTCATACATTCATAGGAAATGGAAATGGATAGGAACACATAAAAGGACGAACACAGGGTTTGGTGGGGAAGATGAAAATGAGTCAAATTCAGACAGAAAAAATTTCACCTTAGCCGGGATTCGAACCCGGATCTCCCAATTGCCGGTCAGGTGTGCTCCCAGTTACACCACCAAGGCTACTCAATTAACTGCTGAATTTGACGGGGTTTTATGTTACAACCCATGCCCAACTAAATCGGCCCAGAGATGGCGCGCAGGGACGGTTTCACCCACCATATAGGGGACAAACACAATTGGAAGGTTGAAGGTAAAGAGTAATACAGGCATACAACATATAAAGAGGAGAACAGTACGTTTAAAGGCACGCATAGCCGAAGAAGAAGAAAAGAGCCACCAAGGCCAAATATACTCAATCATTCGAAAACATGACGCTCAAAGGCGCCTTGATTATATTTGGCCATGGTGGGTCTTTTCTTCTTCTTCGGCTATGCGTGCCTTTAAACGTACTGTTCTCCTCTTTATATGTTGTATGCCTGTATTACTCTTTACCTTCAACCTTCCAATTGTGTTTGTCCCCTATATGGTGGGTGAAACCGTCCCTGCGCGCCATTACTGGGCCGATTTAGTTGGGCATGGGTTGTAACATAAAACCCCGTCAAATTCAGCAGTTAATTGAGTAGCCTTGGTGGTGTAACTGGGAGCTCACCTGACCGGCAATTGGGAGATCCGGGTTCGAATCCCGGCTAAGGTGAAATTTTTTCTGTCTGGATTTGACTCATTTTCATCTTCCCCACCAAACCCTGTGTTCGTCCTTTTATGTGTTCCTATCCATTTCCATTTCCTATGAATGTATGAATATATATATATATACATACATTCATTCCATTTCCTATGAATATACATAGATTGTATATATATATATATATATATACAATCTATGAAAGCCGCTAAAGAGGCGTGCGGAATGGAGTGAACCAGTGATGTAGAGGGGAGGAAATATGGAAAAGGTTGGGGGAGAGCACGAAATTGTAGTGTACGTGAGCAGTGTCTCTTAATCTCTTTATTTTTATTTGTTTTACTAATGACGCGTGTAAAGAAAACATTTTAGTACCGTGCAGTTTGGCAGAAAATCTCTCTAATTTTGTCACGTTCATCAGTTCTGGAGATATAGCGCAAGGTCAAAATAATGTTCTCTATGTCGTATGGAAACACTTCTGATCTAAATTTTTCAATTAATTTTAACCTAGCGAGTAGCCTCTTAGCGTTTAACGGTACAGCTCCCAACCTAGTCCTTTCGTCAAGCTAGCTGTACGCTCTGCTCGCTCGTGGAAGTTTTCAGTGAAGCTTTACTTTGTATTTTATTTATTTCGGGAATTAAATCTTTCCATGAGGGCTGAAACATTAACGCAGCGCATTCGAGATATGGCCTAACCAGAGCGAAATAGCACCTCTCTCACACACTTTTTTATGAAATAAATCTGTTATCATTTATTAGTATCTCAAGCAAAAAAATCTATTATCTATATACCATTCAACGCTCCAAACTCAGTGAATCGTGGCATGAAGCCAGAAAGTGGCGCGTTCGCGATGGCGATCATCCCACAGGTCAAGTTGTTACGCTAGCTAGGTTAGCGGGCGAGAACTCAAGGCGCCCCTTGGGGACGCATGTATCACGGCACTCACGGCATGGTAGACTCCACCACATCGTGCCGCTTGGATGACCGAATGTATGCACTCAGATCGCAGCTTAACGCCACTTATAGCGGCATCCACCCCAGGTCGCTCGTCGAACAGATAAGGGGTTTGTAGCGGCCACGCACAAGAGGACGACAAATGCCTCTCACATACGTGAAAGTAAGTATTGGATATCTTTCACAACGTTCACTCGTATTTGTACTAAGATGAAAACGAATGAACAGATTTTTCTGCAATTTGCTCAGGAATTTAGCTTGTTCTTTTCCCCATACATAGATTAAAATCAAAAGTTAAAAAATCTTTATCTACGTTGTACTTTTTCGGTGGCAGTACAAAATTTAGTAGTGGATGCCATGTATTAATTTATAGAAGAGTAGTAAAATAAAGAAGTATACATCAATTTCTCAGACATTGAGGTAAATGGAGAGAGCATGAAGTCATAAAACTGTAACCTGATAACTGAAATATCCACCATATTGCTTCTCCCTGTTCTTTCCTTGCTTGCCTTTGGATATAAGTCGCGAGTGGACGCATTAGCGGATATAATGCTAGAATATCTACCTTTCGTTAATCTAAGGTAAGCAACTTTTGAAACATATTTTAGTTACTTGGAGTTTTTGATTCTAACAGAATCAACATGTTCTAGTGTAACTTTGTGATGTATCATTGTGATTTTTAAATAATTTACTTTGAAAGAAACCACGTATTCATTAAAAAAACTTACGACCCGGGTTTTGATGAGTAATCATCGTCATCAGGTGTTTAAATTAAACATTTTTGATTCAGCTGGGTTTAACTATGGTCTTTCTCTCGGAAAACTGATTTCTAGTACGAATTACGTTATACACGAAAATTAATTGAAGGATACTATTGGCGAATGCGCTACCCCTTTCTCCGGGCAAATGAATGGGCACCACCCATTCATTCGTCTGGAGCTATTCCTATGAGATATATATCCACTCGTTTTTCTTTATGACAGCTGGCATCCTGAACTCAATAACGTATATTTTATTAACATTGATATCAATTTGGATTCCATTCGGGGTATCAACTTATATGATTTTAACATTATTGCGTCCGGCATTGTTGCCAAATCTTTTATCAATCGAAACGATGTACCAACATGTCCTTATGGCATGTGGAAACCTATCCTGCCTTTACTGGATGAAGTTTGAAGTATTGTACATAGTTGTATCTAAAAATTACTAACAAAACCCTACAAGTACGGATTAAGTTTTTCAGTTAAAATTAATGCTGTCATTCTCTGTCAATACCAATGACATTTTTCTTAATCGAATATAGTATCTGAATTGAATAAGATGAACTAAGATCTTTTGATTAGGGAAAAGTATTGTTTTGTTTACATATTTTTCCAAATAGTACATAAAACTATCTGGTTACGATTATAAACTAATATAATGAATTTTTTTGTGTGAAGTAAATTTTTTATGTTTTCGTACACATTATCTTTTAAGGTATTGTACTAATAACTTTTAAAATTCATGATGTCGATTTAATTTTAAAATAACAACCGAAAATTAACATGGAAAAGATAATACGATTATTATTTGAAATCTTTTTTTACTTTTTATGGTACAATTTTATATAATTCATATAGAATAATGTGCGTCCAAGATTAAAGGGTAGTTGAGCATTCAATCCTACCACCAGTTGGACTCAGGCTTAAAAAGGCCTTTTGGTGAGGCGTATAGGGCGTAGAGAATTAATGGTAACTTAAAAAAACGACACAAATTAGAAAATCACGACCCGGGTTTTGTTGCGTAAGCATTATCATCATTTGTGTGGTATTGTAAAAGTTTAGTTCATGTACGTTCTTAGAAAATGGACTACCACAAATTTAAACAAAAACTCGTTTTATTTATATGGGACGTAATCTCGACACCATAACGGAAGAGCAGCAGTCGACGCGATTTCAATTTAATGTTTTTCGGGGTCATCTTATCCAATATTTAACCTTAATTATTAGGTGATGATGAAGCTTTTACAAACTCAAATATATAATCTAGTACGATTTCCGTTATACCTTCTACTATGAGGGAATGATTCACCACGATATCAACACCATTTTTATGAACCAGTGTATACCTATGATCGTGGGCATAAAATTGACGCAAATAACTATGTTATCCGATCATGTCTGATCATTTCTCCAGAATATAATTGACGACGTAATTACGATCCATCTTGGGAGCCATGTAGTTGATTATTATGTGAATGCATGTTTCACCGTCGTTCCTTGTCACATATTTCCAGGATTGATTTTTTATTTTTCTTCAGATGCCTTTCGTTGAGTCCTGATGGAAAATCTATCGAAAGTGAGAAATGGTCCTTACCACGTAATTACGACCATGTTTAAATACTTATCAGTTCCCCTAAATTAGGTAGGTAACAAAATGAGGAATGCGAATTTCTCTCATTGGAAAGATAAATTTGAATACGTCTTTTTGAGGCCAACTTTGGCATCACCTGAATGACAAAAACAGTTTTCATGTTCTCAAACGTGATCAATTACCATGTGGAGAGTGGTATACAAGCCAACTCGCTGTATCAAAAACTTGGTACTATAGCTGTATTAATTACAATGTTGTATTTAATAATGAGTATTTATTTCATACCAAGTATTACTGAATAAAGTCCACTTCTACCGAGGTAGCCACTTTATCTCGGGTCCCTAAAAACGATATCAGTATCAATTATGTTCCTGAATGTCTAATAATCTAAAAATATTCCGACATGCCCATATCAAAATTCGAAAAAGGGTGTTAAATACAAACAGTGATGTTCTTCATTGTTGGAGCACGTAAATTATGAGCGACGCCTTAACGCCAAGTTTACTTAACCATGAGAATGGGCAGTGAGAATTCGGTGTAGGAGTGTGTTAAGAATAAATCGTAGAAATAGATACTTAGAGCGAATCATCATGTTGAACAGACTAAATGCGAGAAATGCGACTCCTTCCGAGGCCTTACTTCGTCGAATTCCATTCTTTGTCCAAATGACTACGGAATTGGAAATAGTTCATCTCTCATCATACGATCAAAATTGTGCTACCTAAGAGCTTATTCGTTGACTATTTCAAATTAGGTATCTAATGACCTTACCTCAAGGTTTTTACGAGTACTCTGTCACGGCTATAATCTTTACGCGACGATTTTTTACGTATAACTTCCGCCCATTGATTCAGATTTTCACGCTAAATACAGCAGGTACTTTTTGGTTGCAAATGTCAACACACAGTAGGTATAAAATCAAATTTTGAACTATATGACATGCCAACAATCATATTTATCCACTTTAAGTTCAACGTTAATTATTATATTAAATAATTTAACTTAATTACATTATCATATTGCGATGGTCACAAATTAAATATGGTCTTCTCCCCCAAAAATAAAGATCTCGACACACCTACTACGTTATGCCACTATCAACTGTTTCTTTATCAATTCTCATTTATTTAAATACAGACAATTTGTATTGACCTTACTATCCTATCATTGTTTTTCCACACCAACTAACCCGGATTATTCCTAAATCTAACTCTTCTATGACGAGCATACATTCATATAGGTAATGAATATAAGTCAAGCATTATTATGCCAAAAACAATTAATTCATCACACATTTAGGATTATTTTCATTGCTTTCAAGTTACGAGATGGAGTCCGTATCAGCGACCGTGAATCACCAGTCGTTTTTTTTCTGGCTACATCAGCAATCACTTCTGCTGCAGTTTTATTTTGCTGTAAAAACGGTTTTACCGTCTCTCATAAAAATAGAAGGAAGTTGTGCTTTTCAATGGTAAATTAGACTTGAATTTACCACGAAGAATGAAAAAGGAGTAGCCGCATATATTGGCTAAAGAATATGATGTTGAAAAACAAAACAGTTCGGTATATATTAAGAAGTAAATGGATACTTTGAAGATGGCGATGAGAAATGGCAGTGATAATGCTGCTATTTTTAATGTTTTAGACCGTAAGCTTAAAAACCAAGCCACTCGCTCGTTCACGCCTCTTCCATATAAAACCAAGGACTAGCCATCATGTTGGTGTAAGCTGCCATTATTAGGGAAATTAACGTACAGCATCATGCTTGTCATGCCTGTGCAGAATTTGAACTTAGGCATTTTATAATTCCGTGAGCATAGGTTAAATTTTATTTAATACTAAAGATAAATTTGACCATCTTGACAGGAGTGGAGCCTGTGCTTTAAATCTAAGTCGTGCAATGCGTACGTTGGCCAAACGGGACGCAAATTTGTTATTAAAATTGTAGAACATAAAAAGTGTTTCATAACTAGTGATGTTTCGTCCATGTTTACTAAGCATTTACTGGAGTGTGACCATACAAGTTGCTTTGAACCGGAAATTTTACATGAGCAGGGTAAAGGTAAAAAATAGGATTTTCTAAAAGAAGTATAAGATTATAAATGCAGGAAAGAAAATTTTTTATCTTGTTAACGATCTTACTTTTGACTTTCATTCACCAATGATGTCAATAACGTTTACGTTTGTCACCCGATCTATTCACATCATAACCTCCGTCCTTGCCATTGTGTATGTTTCTTCTCTTCCCCCCACTTCAGTCGTTCACCTTGAAACACCAACCCCCCCAAAGCATAGAGTGACCTTCACTTCCCTCCCAACCAACCCCCTGCGATGCAATGTCATTAGAAAGGAAAGCGATTTTCCTTTAGAGTGATAGTGGCGGCGCTCCGTTTGTTAACTTGTTTGTTTGGAAACTTTATTCCCCCATAGAATCTTGAAAATGACATTATATGTCGAAACCATGGTTACTAAAAATAAATCAGCGTGGAACGTACAAAGCTAGAAACTATTTCTTGTGTCGCGTTTCCACAAATTTATGCCTGACACAAACTTATAAGAAATCTTAACATTACGATTGCAACGAAAGTCATCATGTATCTAAAAATTGATTTTATTTCTTAGACCAAGGGAAGGATAATACTGTCCATGAATATGCTTTATTTAGTAAATTAGAAATAGTCTAGGTATGTCTTAGGGCACTGAACAACAAATTTTACTACATTGACTGATTGGTTGCGGCAAAAGTGGTTTAAGTCAATTTTGTGCCTAATTTAATTTGGGAGCGCTGAAGTATTCCTATGCCTGATTTCTGTTTTTGCATGAATAATGTGATGCTTGCTTCAGTGTTTTTTCACTCACTCACTCAAGTGTGTCAACCCTAAGGTTTATTTTGATAGGTGAGAGTAGAGCTCAACCCTAACTAGAATATTTTCACTTTTTTATTTTTTCACTAGAAAGCAGAAACTCAGGAATTAATTAGGCTTTTGTTTTAATTTAACCCTCATTTCCCAAAACTCAATTTTTCCTTACGACATTTTAGCTCTCAACGGCTCACACGTGTTGTGAGTACGCTCATGTAAAGATGAAACTAGGAAAGTGCACGCCATGAGACTTTGTCATCTAAGTATTAAGAAAGAGTCCCATAAGCATCCTTATAATATGTAGTCACCCCTATTTGAAAGACATTACCTGGATAGCAATCCCTTTAGCTAAAAAGGAAGAAAATTTACCCAGCAAACTTTACTTGACTATGCATGTAAATTTCTCAAATTATACACAAAACTAATAAAAATGCCTACCCATCTTCGCATAAACTCTCTATCTTGTACTTATTTCCTGAATGAAAAATTTACCTTGGTATTGAATAAATACGTTGCGTAATAATTATTTTTGGAATACACAGGGACAGGAAAACGATTACGTAAACCTGCCAATCATCGAAATCAACCGAAATGAAAATAGAATTCACTCACAAGTTCATAACGAAACTGCCATCGAAGCCAATAATGCAAATAACTTTATCTTCTCAATGGCTTAGTTTTGTCTTAACGAAATCTCTGTGAAACACGGAATGCTGTAGTTCCTCAGATGTACAGACTCCTACAGCCAAGATCTAACATTCCTAATTGGGAGCATTTTGATGGGAAGCCCTTTTCTTTTTTAACTAAGGGAACTTTTTGATTCTGGCTTTTACTTTAGCGAGCTATATTTTTGTTGTGTGAAAACTTTCTCAAATCGGTTACCGTAACTTTTATTAGACTTCGGACGTATATGGGATCAGCTTCATCCCACGAACGTATTTTTTAGTTTGGAAATAGAATGGGTTTTGTAGGGTTATATTTCCGAATCAAGGTTATTAATAATTAGTTCCAAGTAAAATATCATCAAATGAATTTTCTTGAAACTGAGCTAATTAATTTTAAGGTGCAGGGTTCTATGACTACATGACGAAATTAGAGCTGGAGTCAGTAAATGAATTTGCGCCTTTCATATTCCACTCTATTTTATTTCCGATCATGATTTCGACAATTATGGTCATGATTAAGGTGCGTACATTAGCAAGCGTTCGCAGTATTTATATACTCAACTCGGAGGACGGGGAGGTTTGTTTTACACGGTGGCGTGGTAGGGGAGGATATATGGACAGAGCAGTGGCTGAAGTATGAACATTATGACGTAATAACACAACTGGGGAGGAATAGTCGAGGAATAAACTTTTGTTTTCCAAAGTGAACGGAAGATAAATGTATAAATCGGCGATTAAAACATGACATCAACATTATTTGGTAACATTAATAATAACAAAATATTCATAACTTTGAATATTTTGTGAATAGTACAAGATTTCGTTCAAAGTACAACCATATAATGATAATATTTATAGTACAGAATAGTAAAAAAAAACTTTAAATTATCCATGTCCGATGTGTATTGTAAAGACCAACAGAACAAACAATCGCGGGTGCTATTATCGCAGTTCCTTCATTGCCTAGCGCACAACTCTGCTCCCGATCTGTTTTTAAGTGCACTAACTAGTGCGCAGGGTCTTTAGCAAATTGAAAGCAAGTGCGCTTTTGTGTTTCGTAGTGAGCAGTGCACTAAAGTAAATAGAAAGCGCTCAACGGTTAAATTACGTACATCTTTAATCACTGTATATCGTGAACTTTAAATTCCCAGTTGTTAATGTTTACGCCGGTGCCCGTGTGTTCAAAGTAAATGGGTTAACTTCCTCCAAAGGTTAAATCCCCTGCGGGATACCCGATGTCACTTCTAGCTCTTCATGCCTTATGCTTAATCCATTTTTTTCCATTTTCTCCTATTTGTATTTGCTCAGATAAATAGTGTTCTAGTCAAATCTTCCTTCTCTTCTGGTTTACCCGGTACTCTTGGTACTTGAGTTAACCGTGTATTATTTTCTTGAAATTTACTCAATCGCCTTCGTCTGACATGTTAGCAACCTCGCGACAAACGCAAGGAAACGTTAACTGTAATGTAAAGGTAATGTAAAATAAATACAAAAAGGTATTTTTGACGATTAAAATAATAATACGGGTAAAAATGAAACACGCTCTTCGGTAACTTTGTGGTATTCCATCACTAAATTCATTTCAGGTGGAAACTTATACAACACAACAGAAAAATTCAAAACATATGCGTTGAAACCATATGCAAAACATATGGTTTCAATGCTTAAGCATCATCTTTAGGTGATTAAAACACATGTAACAATGCATTCGGAAGAGTGAATTTTATGTGTCTTATAAATCGCCTGATTCAATTAAAAGCATGTTTGTACGGTGCAAAGATAAGGTGAGTTCAATGAAAAAAAGTGGAATTTATGAACTAGCCTGTGGTGACTGTGAGGGTGTGTATGTGCGACAGACTTCAAGATGTTTTGAAATCAGGACAAAGGAACATTATAGTGCTTTCAAAAATAATCATGAAGAAAAGATCAACTTCTCAAAACACCTTTTAAACAGTGACCACCATAATTACTTAAATGCCAAAGTGTTGCATTTAACTAACGATTGACGTGAGCTCAACGCTTTAGAGCAGCTCGAGAATTTAAAAAGAACTCGTGACCCCGGTGTTAAACTCCTGAATGAATGTTTGTTTCCCTCCAATTCCCCCATCCTCTCGGCTTTTGCACAATAACTGTCCCCCCACTCCACAATTTTCTTCCCTTCCCCTCCCCTCAGCTCCCCCCCCTTCCACCTGCTGTGTTAACGCATATAATGAGTTGTTGTATGTGTTTTAATCACCTGAAGATGATGATTAAGCATTGAAACCCCGGTCGTGTGTGTTTTGAATTTTTCTGTGGTGTTGTAAAAGTTTCCACCTGAAATTAATTTAATAATACGGGTGTATGCCGCGTGTTATTTCGGTATGTCCCGACGTTTCGTGACCCACTGCTGGTCATTTCTTCAAGGGAATGAAACTTGCTGCCACCGTTTGCTCTTATAAATCTATCTCAAATAAAATTGGTTCAAGTGGGAGAGTTGAAGGGGCGAGGGAGTCAGGACGGGGACGGGGATTTTTGTGGATGACTGGGTTCCATGTGCTGCTGATTTTTAGGCCACCATCTCTATTGAAATTATATTTGTTTTTATTTATCTCAATGGCCGTAATATGTCATACATAAACATTTATTGAAGGAAAACGAAGTAATGAAGTTTTTTCATGTAAATCATCGCTCACTTATTCTGGTTTAGCTTAGAAAACTGATACTTGTAGAACTCATACATTGTTTTTTATCGTTATATCGCTCAGTAATGACATAAATATCTATCTAAGGAAAAAAATAAGGATGTATTTTAATATTCCTCATCGTTCAAGTCAATGCGGACAGGAAGTCAAGTGTGGTACGTTTTCCCTTTGGATGAAAATCTCTCAGGGAACGAAGCATGAGAGCGGGATCACGCCCAAAATCCCTTACGAGGACGAGGAAAGCGGGAATACATGCAATGCCTTGTTGGGAGCCTTAGTCAGTTCCCAGAATAAAATAAGAAAAAAGAACGTCCAGGAACGAAGGCGAGGCAACCTGTTTCCCCATCTTGCCTCAGCTCCTTTCGGGCGAAATTCTCAAGGAACTGGGAGTTGAAGGTGGAGGGTCTTGGTAGTGGGATCAGGAATTCGTACGGAGGAACATCAGCAATGTTAGGTTTCCATGGAGAACGAGAGGGGCTTGGTGGGGGTGGGGTGGGGACGGGGGATAGTGGGAGTGACTTCCTTGTTGAGTCTCCTCCCAATAGGTTTCGGAGGTCAATAATCTCCAGATGGGAAGATAGAGAAAAACGAGCCAGGAATGCTTGAGGTCTTAGACTCACCCACTCACTCTATATATCTCTCCTTCTTTAGGTCTCTGCCTCAGGGTACGAGGAGGAAAGGTAAAATTGAGTGAGAGGTCAGAGTTCGAAGGTGAAGGGGGTGGAGAGGGCATGCATTGCAGGGAAGGTGGTAATCCCCTTCAGGGTCGCCTCCACGCGTGTTATACAAAGAGTGGCGTCAGAGCGTGAAATGAAATGAGGAGAGATTTCTACCGCTTCTTGCTCATCGCAAATGTTATTCACAGAGTATGCATGCACAGCAGTAAGTAAAGTATTCTCTCATAGTTCGGCGTCACAGGCTTTCACAGGTAGGCCTGGGCGATATTGATAATTCAATATCGGGATACGATAATTTTATCATATCGTCAGGTGGCGATATCGATAACTCATATCGTGACGATAAATATCGTCTTATCGTGGCCCGATATTTTATCGGGGCACGATAAATATTGCGATAATTATCACGATAAACATCGTGATCACGATAAATATCACGATAAATATCGCGATAAAATATCATGATATCGCGTCCCGATAAAATATCACGATATCGCGCCCCGATAAAGTATCACGATATATTGTCACGATAAATATCACAATAAAAGATGGTGATACTGCGCTCGTTCAAATATCGCGTAAACGCGCCCGATGAATGATCGTGATATTGCGCCGGTTAATCGTGTCGGAAAAAGGCAGCCGTTGGGCTGGCCTTCGCTTAAGCTGGAGCAAGCACGTTTGAAAACTTACTATTCTGCTATCTGCTAATTCAAATTCTCAGCAGTTCTCTCTCACTCTCTCTTTCAATTTCATTGATCCGATAGTTTATAGGTGACGTCTTGTTCAAATTTTGGAAGGAACTGAAAACAACTGTTTGTACATTAGTGTATATATTGTCCACTGATATAAATATACCGAAACAAACTCAGCAAGGAGAGCTATATCACGATCTTTTATCGTGATATTTATCGTGATATTGTATCGGGGCGTGATATCCTGATATTTTATCGGGAGGCGATATTGATATTTTATCGCGATATTTATCTTGATCACGATATTTATCGTGCCCCGATATCTTATCGTACCCCGATAAAATATCGTTGCACGATAAGACGATATTTATCGTCAATTCGTCAATTTAAAAACTCAAAATCGGATTGGCGATATTTTAAAATATCGCAATATTTTACGATATATCGATATATCGCCCAGGCCTATTCACAGGTCCCTTTAGGGGTCAACAGTTGACGATCGATAGTGTATCCTTCCGCTCAATACCACACACAGAATTCGGCATAACTTTTAAATAATCTCTCCATGTGGCACGAGAAGGGTGGTTGGGATATAAGAATGTTGCAAGAAGGGGAATTCACCTGCCTAATTAAAAATAATTATAATTGCGAGAAAGAGGTGATGTGTTGATAATCGTTCTAAATAATAAGGTGTGAAAATAATCGATCTTTGTGTAATCGACTGAAGATTTTCGATAAATTGGGAAAAATAATCCATCACCACGTGGTCACAATCTGGATCTTCCATTTTCAATATGAAGGGTGCTTGATTAAGAGATCTATGTTCAAAGGTCAAGGAGGGAAAGAAGGTATGCTATGAAGGGTAAGTGGTAAATCCTCCCAAAGGATAACTACACGCGTATTCACTCAACTTCCCTTCTTCCCACCGTCCCGAGTGGGAATGGAACTTTCAACCAGCATCAGTTTTTTTAGTTTAGACCAGAATGGCACCTCCCGCGACAACAATTCAGCATGCAGATATACTGCCTATGCAAAAGTTCAAGAAAATAGAGGTGTCCGATGTTGTACATCGGTTACCAAGAATCAATTTGCAATGGAGTCGTATGCAGATTAAAGATAGTTAAATTGTTCACACCATTATTTAAAGAAAAGAAACAAAAAATAAAACACGTTTTTCACAAGCAGTGTGGAATTCCATCATTATATATATTGCCGAGAGGAAACTATTACACACCTCAGAAAATGTGTTTTTTATGGTACGTAAAATTATTCGCACGAAAATATAAATAAAGAAACTATTCAATTGTCATTGACTTATACTTTTATTACGGAGTATACTTGTTGAAACTTAAGCTTTATGCCGTAAAAATATCAGTTCCCTTTTAATATTCAGTACTTGAAAATTACGCGTCAAATTTACACTGGATCTGATTATGCTTGAGGCGTAGTAATATTTAGTGCCAATCAGAATCTTGTGTCAGCATAATTAATTCCCAAAGATGGAGGTAAAAAACAGATGTTGCAGTTTCCCAAAGGTATTGGGTTTATTTCACAACTAGTTTCAACGTGCTACGTCATCATCAAGTACTTAAATTATTTGATAATGACGAAATACGTCGAAACTAGTCGTGAAATAATCATTACTTTTGGGAAACTGCAATATCTCTTTTTTAACAACTATAATGGATCAGTTTGACCTCTTCACCCCTGAATTGTTAATTTATAATTAAACACCGGGGGACCAAGATTTTCTTGGTAAAATATATGTAATAATTATTTTAAAACTGAACTAAAATTTATGATATTTAATACGATTTTTGAACCATTATATGTATATATTTTATCATAACTAAGAAATATCATTAATAATAGCTTATTAGGTTTTATCGGTAATTTAATAAAATAGATTCCTGCTGGCGTTTCAGAATTCAATAATTTCCATCTTTAGGGATACAATATAATCAAATTTTGTAATGAAGTGAATGTGTAAATTGTGTAATCTGTGTATGTTGAAGAGAGTTCAGACTGCTGTTTGACAAACCTTGCACAGTGTTATATTTATACAAACAAGGTAAGGTTTGTATCTGGGGGCTCCTGAAATCAGGGATTACTCTTCTGTTATAGATAATGACCTACATATTGCCTTAATTTCCTTCTTTTGGAGCAAGAGATCTTTTTTGCATACTGGCTTGTCCCCAAAACGTATAGAAGTGTATATGTATTAGAAAATTATAACAGTTTTATGGTGTCTTACGTTAGTAATGTTAGATACCTGAACACACCGGTTGATGGAGTTTTGGTTATACTTTCGAAATGTTCAGCTTATTTGGATATTAAATGGTATTATAGCCTTCGTTCATTCGCGTTGAACAACAACTGTGACAACAACATTCACCAAGTAAAGCCAAATTTATCGTATAGCACTGCACTCACAATAAACCAAGGCATAATAATCACCAAACACAATTTAAGAAGAACATTTTCTCGACCATAATTCACCGACAACTCGTGTTTACATCGGCCTTCTGTGGTAGTGGATTGACGCTTATTGAATGTGATACCTATGAGTAGAAGAAAGTTGCGCATTTGGAAAAATGTGAGAATCATACCCGTGTGACTAGTAGTTTTTGAGATATAGACGTTTGAAAATGACCAATTTTTCGACTTTTTCGTCCGTTTTCGACGCCATATTTGGAGGTTTTCACGAACAACCGGTAGAGGGATAAGACTAATTTCACTTCTAATATATGCCTATACCCCACCCCCCCAGCAAGCTTACGGGCCTATGGAGTGAAACAGGGGTGCTAGGGTGGGACGGTACGCGGGCCCGATTTGGCCATTTTCAAAAGTGAAAAACGCATTTTCGTGAATTAATACAGCGAAAAACGCAGTTTTCGCGGGAATGGTTAAGTGGAAATGGGCATTTCTGGGAGTGGAGGAAATTTCAAAATGCTGATTTGTACTGCATTTCCGTGTTTTGTTAAATCGAAAAACGAATTTCCCTTCCATTCCTTTGCCCTGAACCCACCCCTCCAATAAACTTGGGGGGCGTATTATTTTAAGAATAGAATCCCTCTCGCTCATTGGTGATTATTGGTGGGCATTGGTAGAAGGCTTAAATGTTATTCTGCGTATTATTTTAAGAATAGAATCCCTCACGCTTATTGGTGATTTTCGGTGTGCATAGATAGAAGGCTAAAATGTTAATCTGCGTATTATTTTAACAATAGAATCCCTCACGCTTATTGGTGATTATTCGTGGGCATTGGTAGAAGGCTAAAATGTTATTCTGCGTATTGTTTCTGGTATAAAATTCGTCAGATGACAAGGTTATTATAAGTGGGCTTTTGTTAGACGCTAAGTAAATAGTATTGTTGACGGAGTTCTCTCGGGTAGTGTGGAAGGGGGAAATTAACTGTCAATAATTGGAAGTTGATTGTTGACAAGTCAACCGGTATTCATTCGCCAACGAGAGTTGAGAAGCTTGTTGGCGTTAATCATTTTCTGTCTTGCATGTGTGGTGTACGGTCGCCATGAGTTGTCAATCGTGTACGCACACACCAATGTCTGCGATCCAGACTTTCGTTTCGGCGGAGTCAGGCTTGGAATTCCTCGAAAGGCACGGGTGTTTGTTCGCTGCGGGAACTCGCAATCCTCCATTTAAAGTGATACGTGAAATGTTATTAGTGCAGTGGAATGAATGCGTGTGATAAGGAAGTAGAAATCCTTCATTTGAAGTGAAATGTGCAATGTTTACTGTGGTGGAATGAATGGAATTGCATTGTAGTAAATGGCTGTTGCGGGGCGAGTTTGAGTGGAAGGCGGGAAGAAATAGTGTAGGAGAGGAGTGCACATGCTAGAGAACCAACTGCTCGATCGCTGCGCCACGTACAGTGGATAAAAGGAAATGACATTTTTTCACAAGATGGCGGAGAGGAAAAAACGGACCTTGATCCTCTCTGAAATCAGCTGTTCTCTCTTGCTCCCTCGGTTATAGAAGTCACAACAGGAGCAAGCGACGCAAACGAAGCTTATTATGCATGTTTCTCTTTGTGTTATTCGTAGTAACTATTCATGAAATATATCCAGCAATTGCGAAGACGAGAACATAAGTAATACTGATGATAGAATTACAAATATATTTTACTTGCATAGGTATTAATAGTTGATGTTTATGTTTTTGACCTTGTGTATCATGATCATAGCTCTGAAGTTGGAAATTATTTAAAACCAAAACGTCGGAAAGGAATAGCTTTTTTGAATTTTGACCTACCCTCGATAAAATTATTATTATTGAAAAAGAGGTCGAGATGCATAACACTGACTTTCTCTCGAAAGTTAAACGTTAAAGAATGTTTATTTTGTCCATATATATTTTATAAAAAATAAAAAATACATTTACTAACGAACATTTTCATATGGGTACATAATAAATTTAAGTAAGCTTATAAATATAGGAACGAGAAAAATAGTTTTTTAAATTATTAGAAAGCCAGTAAAATCTTCAATAAAGTCCAAATAAATGTTTTTTATTTTCAATGTTCATGTTGATGACGTTATTATGATTTAGTCCAAATTATTAAACACTTCTTTCCTCTCAGCATTTAACAGCATGGCGAGGGTTTACTGGTGGTAAAAGAACTTTTAAATTGCTTCGTCTTTTGGCTCGGGAAAAAGCTACGTTTGTGTAACATTTTGTGCATAAAAACTTATAATTTTTAAAAATATACCAACATATTCAAACGCTTGACCTTAAGCCTCATTAAATGTCATGACAAAAACTTCTCTCACGGGAAGTTGGTTTCTTTGCGTGGTAAATCTAAGCTGATTCTTTGTGATCTTCTGCTAAAATAATGGTGGCATCGTTTCTCATGTCTTCCATGTTGCATCTGAAGAAATAAAGTGAATGAATGAATATATCCACCGTAGATGCGGAGTCAAACGAAAGTAACCAAAGTAGCTGTCTATGAATTTCTTAAAGGAGTTTTGGTCCTTTTATTTCTGCATAAAACAGATTTTTCGCGGATGTTCCAAAATTGTAGCAGCTGGAACATACATCCTTTCCCGATTTCCTTCTCCATTTTGGCATAGGTCTTACCCCTTTAATCATTTGTATCACCTAATAATTTTTAAATATACGGAGTGTTTAGAAAAACGATAATAGATAAACATAGATAAAATTTTACGATTAAAATTGTTTCACCGTTTAATGAAATTAACGTAATTTAATTCATATTCTGGACACTTACAGAAAGACTTGTCTTCTGTTTGATGTGAATACCAAAAGCCTACTTTTCAAAGCTAGTAGTTAGGAGAACAATTCAAAGCCAAACCAGAAACCAGTAGGGTGCTAGGCTGACAAACAGGTTAATATGCAGTACACGGTTTAACATACTACTATTGATTAGAATTATTATTATTAGCTGGGAGCATTTCAATCGCTCTATTGCGCTAATCACTTAGCAACACAACAGCGAACTTGCTCTCCATTCTTTTCCGATCCTGTGCACTAGTCAGCGTGCTTAAAAATAAATCGGTTGTTCAGTTGATGTGCGCAAAACAACCAATGAACGTCGGTAATCGCATCCACGATAATTGTTTTGTGTTGACTTTCCGTTATGGCGTCAGACATGGATATAGTTAAGTTTGAAATTACTACGCGGTAAATAGCTTGCGTTATTAAATACTTATTTTGAACGAATTCGATAATAACACATTGAAAACTCATTCGTGACTGTTGTTCACCCACGGAATGCTACCTACCGGAAGGTTACAAAACATTTCGCCTGTGCACATCGTTCATTCAACGTTGTTTGCGTGTTGTTTCAATGTGCGTTGACTTCAACACCTTGAAAAGAAAATCTCCCACTAATAGATAGGTACAGAATAAAACATGCTGCGTATTTAAAACGCAATAAGGCATCTATGATAGTGATAAGTCATTAAACACAAGTAAGAAACTAAGTCTATCCAGCGTGTTTAGTCTCGTATTCAAGGTTGAAGTTACGGTATACATGAGTAAAACTTGTTAGGTGGTATCTTAGTGGTATTTCATGATATGAATTTTATTCAAAATGTTACTTGGCCGCTGATTTTTTCTCCGGTTTTTCCCGAAACGGAGGTCAGGGGCCCAAGTCTGTAACTTGGGGCGTCGGAGACAGGAGAAACGAGTTCTCACCCGAAAGTTTCTCCCATCCGCTGTAACTGGGTAGAGAAACTTCTGCCGCCTGAACCGGAAGGAGAAAAGTTAGGGTATGAAAAATTCTGAAGTCAAAGCTGACTATTGGACGTATTTCAGTGACCTACTTTTGAGAACCAATGAAATCGAATGTACCATTTTCACGTCTACGGGAGCGGAGGATTGTTCTGCTATGTTCACAAAATGTCTTAAGACAAATATTCGCGATATTGCTTAATGTCCACGATTGCAATGTATGTATCAGTCAGATAATTAATACCATTATACCCTCGAGTTTTAGTTACACTTCATCTTAGTTTAAATCTCTCCGAAAACGCATATTATTAAATCATCTCTCCAGAAAGACATCACGTATCAGCAAACTTCAATGGAATTACATTTGTTTGAACGACGACATATGGATATTAAACTGAATAATTATCTTATGTGTACTTCGATCAATGAACGCATTTATTTAATAGGCTACTTGCATGATAAACGGTTGATTGACAAGATTGAAAACAGAGTAATATCCATGTGTTAACTGACGTTGCAATTGCACGTTTCACTGACTGAAATTTCTGAAGACGAATATACGCGATATTGATGAAATTCCACTATTGAAAAGTATGTATCATTCAGATCATTAATACCACTGTACTCTTTGAGCTTCCGTTACACTTCATCCTAGTTAAAATCACTCCGAATGTGCATATTATTAGTATCATTCACCAGCTCTTCATTGGAATTACATTAGTTGAAACAACGATACATGGTTATTAAACTGAATAATTATTTAATATATAATTTGATTACTGAACACATTTATTTAATGGGCTGCTTACATGATAAGTGGATGATTGACAAAATTGAAAACTGTAATAGCCGTCAGTTGCACAAAGTTCACTGACGTTAATCAGCTAAACCACTCGACAACACAAACGAGTAAACGCCAAACATCCCACACAATTTGTCTGAAATATCCAACGCTTGGCCACAGTAAAACATAACACAAAACACACAGCTTTTTAAAAGGAAAGTTGCTGATGATTTTCACTTATATTTTCAGGATAACGCATATCACACTAGCATCACTCCAAGTAAAATTTCAAACACCATGGGCCCGAGTTCCTTAATCGTGGGGAAACGTATCAGCATAATCTGACCACGCAATGATCACTCGAGTGTCTATGCCATGGTATATGCTCAAGTCGTTCTAGTCGATGCAGTGTAGATTTGGATTATATCAGCAGCGCAAACACTTATATTGCGGCGTTCAACCTGAAATTTGAGTTCAATGAAAATACATCTTGGAATATAAGCACAACAGAGCTACAAAAATGCGTTCTCATTGTCAGCGGAGCAAATTTACGGTTGAATTCTTACCCTTGTGTCAGTGGTGTAAATAATACATGAGACGTAGTCACTCACACGGATGAATTAGAATATGCGAAGAAATACATGACAACATATTCACTGTAGTGCCCGTTCTTCCGTGTACACAGCATGACATCATGACATATCCAACTGAAAACCGATATGCGTCCACTTAAATCATACGTGCTACTATCGCGGTGGATTGGAACTGCCTGAAAGATAGTTAAACGATTAATCGTTGAAACTTAAACGAAAATATGATGTTTCATTGAAGTAGTACCCAAAGCGATCAGGTTCAGTTCGATACGTATACGGTAACTGCAAACTCAAATGCCCTTAAAACTGTCCATCAACGTGAAGCTTACAAAACTAATGGAGTGAAAATTTTATAAGTAATTAACTTAGATGAATTATACGGGACTAAGCTTTAATTCAACATGTGCTTCGTGTATGGCATATTATTACTTGTCAAACTCTTCTTTAATGTAATTAGCACATCAGATTTTCATTTCTTATGAACTATTAAAGGTGGAAATTTAAACTTCAAACATAAAATTTGAAGACTCCGCTTCTCATTAAGTTTACATGTCGATTTTTGCGTAGTCTAAAATTGAGATTTCATGTAAGTAATTGATAAACACTTCATTTATAATAATTAATGTGGATGAGGTCTATGCTAATGTGCCGGCCCTCAATGCTCTTTCAATTGGAAACTGACAGAATGTATATACTATACTAATGTACCTGTAAATACGCGAAAAGTACAGACTTCATTCTTATGGACGGTGGATTTGTTGTTTGCCAAGCAGACGTAAATCATTATGAACTCTCTTATGCCATTGGTCGAAACTTAAAATCACTGTCGTAATGCGTACTTTTCTCCTTAGAAGAAAACTTATGCCAGCCTTACAAGGGGGACGCATCTTGTCTCCAGTCTGGGGCAGCCGGAAGGCGCTTCGCCGGGTTACAGACTTGGGTCGGGCGACGCGTTCTCTCCGGGCGTTTCGTGTTTCTCCTTTCTCCCGGAGAAACTCGTTACGGACTACCGATGGGAGAAAATACTCTTTCAAGCGCCCCGCGAATCTGTTGTCTCCCGTTTTCGGGAGAAAACCAAGTTACAGACTTGGACCCCAGAGTAGGGTAAAAGGCCAGGTAAAGGTACTCATTTACGAGAGTGATCTCAGGGTCATTCACACGTTTTAAATTTTATAGCTGTTCTCGCGAGTTCAGTTCTCTTTTGCAATCATACAACTTCAGAATTTGAAGATTAAAATCACTCACATGCTTATTACATATTAAATGTTTAGGAAAATTCCTTTTACCGTATTGTTGCTTTTAAAAGCACTTAAGTTTTTTTTAAATCCTCACTCCGAAGCTTCATCCTGTCTGTCCTACGTAGACTCCTTTTAACTCACTACAATTTAATGCGATCCACTACAGCCCATTCTGTCTCACGGATTTTTAAAGTTTACTAGAAGCCCTTTTGACTTATGTATGTAGTTATGAGTAGTGTATGGTATGTAGTTTAAAAACAACCTCGAATTTGTCTTTTTGTAATTTATTAGCGATTTTAATGAGATAAGCTGTCCTGACACGAATAAATGTGAGCGGAAATGTGTGAGGGCGATAAATAATCTGTGGACAAGTAAAAGGAAAAATAACATTTTATATGGTATAGCACGTGGTGTAGGATGACGGAAAAGACGGAGAAGCCTGAATAAAAAGGATGAGAAGAAATGAGATGAGATGAGGAGAAATAGGAGCCAGGTGTTGCGTTCACACGTTCTCAACGCCAACGGAGCGTATATCAACGTTGACGTGCAGGAAACGGAAATAAATATATACACATCTAACTTTCCGTTCCCTTTCGGGGTTGGCAAAGTCAATGTATTTAGTTATTTCCGTTATCCCTAGAAAGCTGGTTCCCTATTAAATCCTTTCCTCTATAATGCCCAATCCTTGCAAACATCTTTCGCTTCTCCTGTACTCATCCATTGCTTCATATACGCTCTCTCATCTATCCTACGATCTTTCACCCGTCTTAAAGGGTTAAAAAAACTAATATGCCTCCTCTGAAGAGTATCTTCCGCCACATTCACCCATGACATTCACAGTCCACCTCTTCCTCTCACACTATTCAGTCCACTGTCATATATCTATTTCGTTATTCAACTCTATTCCATTCTCCCGAAAGCATACCCCTTTCATATACGTCCATATTACTGGAGCATCCAACACACATTCTTTCATGACTCCGTATCATCCTACTTTGGCCGCAAACACTTCTCAGGTATAAACTTGACAATGGTAAGCTTCACTTCGTAGATGTTCATCATGTTGGTATTCACAATCAATTAAAATACTTAGTACTTTTATACAAATATTTTATTTGTACGTCGTGTTTCTCCGATTTACGTCAGCGTCAGGTAAAGGTAGTCGACTGCCGATACTGCCGAAACTGCCGACGTCGCGACGTTGCCGACTTATATTCCGGCATTCGCAACGCAATAAATATATAAAATAAATAATATTTATCATGTATCAATACATTGATGAAAACAAATTCTACTTTTTACAATCTGTAGAAATTACCTGTATTTGTGAAACCTATAAAATCACACCTAAAGTTTGCATTAGATTAAAATAAACAAACTGAAACCAATTATATAATAGAAATATAGATAGTAAAAAGAGATGTAGGAAACAATTATTTATGCTAACTATGTCGTGCTATGGTCTAATGTGTATTTTACTGCAATATGATAAAAACAGTATTGGTTTTTATAAATTGTAAACATGCTTTTCACTCTAAGTACTTGATTTTGTTAAAATATGCTACCTGTATTTTCGACTTTATCAGATAAACATTTAAATGTTTTTAGCCCTATATAATTAAAGGAACATTTCAACTGTGTGACATTGGGTTTTAACAAGAAATATATGTTAAAATCTAGGTTTATAAACATTATATTTTGCAGCTAACTTAGGTTTATTGTCGCTTTTAAAGTAAAATAAACATTGGTAGAATCTTTAAAAACCCTCCTACGGTGTACTCCCCGTTTGGGAAGGGTCGTCGTTGAATGAATGCTGAGGTCAGGGTGCGTTTGTTTTAAGATAAAAGTGAACAGGTTTTCATTCATTTTATTAATTTGTTAAAATTTTTTTATCTGACTTAAATTATCCAGAATCGCACCGGTGAGCGATAGTTAAAAAATCAACTTCATTTTAGCCAAAGGAGTCGATTTTTTCAACCAGCCGCGGGACTTCACCCTCTCGATTTTTCTCCCGCGCTCTCTGTTTGTCTTTTTTTTCACCGTATTCGCGCGTCAGCGATCCTGGTGGCGGACGGTGGAAGCCCCCCCCCACGGGAGATGGAGAATAAGGGTGGAGCCACTCGGCCACGACAGATGCAAAATTCCCTCCAGGCCTGTCTTCAAGTGTTTTTTTAAAATAATTTTTCTTGGAGTGTTTGTTTTCTTTATTATTATTTTTGGAGTGTTTGTTTTTTCATCGTACGCAGCGATGAGAGAGAATCCGTCAACGATTCGCATATTGTCCGGTACGTGGCGTTGACGACGTTAGGTTTCAAGGTAGGAAGAACACAAACAAAATATGTCCGTATCTCCGTGACCTTAGTGGATTAGTCTATTTGAGAATACAATGATGTGGGCTTATGTTGTGTTGACTTTTGCCATCAAACGATTTGCGTCCTCGAACAATTTCATACCCAGGGACTACATATGCTTCGAAAGCCATTTTTCAAAAAAGTCATTTGTATGAGTTTTTGAAATTCCTTTTTCAACGCAACCTCCACATGTTTTTTATTGCTAACTCCATATTTACCTCATTGACGTGGGCATTTGTTTTCATATGTGCCTCGAAAATGGTATTATTTCAACTCCTTTACCTTGACAGTGTGTAACTACAGACTGGTGCACGAATTTTGCAGTTATATATTTGCAAAAGATATTAATGCGTATGTCTTCTATTACTTTGGTAGCATACCTATAGTGTACTGCAGGTTAGTAAAAAATACCTGACAGGTATCAGCAGGTTTTTTCAAATACATTCATTGTCATAGTTCCATATACTTATCGTAGGATATCGTGTAGTGCATGCTTGTAAAAACACACCGTTTATCACACATCCTTGAGGTAGCTTTCATGGTGTGCCTAATTTAAATAAACCAATTTTCAAGCCACTCACTTCATATAGGCGGAAAGTGCCTTTTTTGACGTATATGCTCAGAGGAGGAGAAAGAAAATCAAATGTTTTACTAAAAGTTAACGCATGACATCAAATAGAGGTCGTAATTAAAACACATGCCATCCATATGTAAAGTTGAGGAGTTGTGCTGCCAAACGAGGCGTTAACTAACGGGAGATGAGTAGTGAGAGGGGACTTAAATTATATCTACAAACTACCCTACGAGATCACACGGTGACGAGTGGCAGCGAATGTTGGGATAACCACCATTAAGGTGGCTTGGGCGATGGATGTCTTGGTACAGATTTGCGTGCAACTTTGCATGCGTGTTCTTATTAGAATTTATCTATCGTTAAATGTGGAAAAATTGTATTTTACCGATTTTGTTTTTTTGGCAACTCATTGCTATTTCAACATTTAGTTTTATGACCAATGCAGGCTTGCCAGATTAATCAAGTGCTAACAATAAGTCGCAGGGATGATGCACTCTTATCGCCGAAAATTTCGAAATGTTTTAGCCACCTCTGACTTTAAATCACTCGAATTTTTTAAACAAAGCTCAGGTTAATCATATCATGAGGTTTTGTGTTAAAACTTTTATAAAATGCAAAACATTTACATTTATTTTTTTATGAAATTGTTTACTTACCAGAGAGCAAATGAAAAATCCCAACAGCAATCTATACGCGCGAGTCAATTAACAAAAAAATAATGAGCAGAAATGACAGATAACAAAGGCTGCTTGGGTACGCCACCGGGTCAATTCCTCCATTACTGTCGACGTTTCGATGAACAATTGGTCCATCATCCTCAGGTCTGAATGAGTCATTTCAGGCATCATTCTGCTCTGAGGATAATGGACTACTCGTTTATCGAAATGTCGTCAGTGACGGAGAAATTGACCCGGTGGAGTGCCCGAATGGCCTTTGTCACCTGCATACACCGAGAAATCATCAGATCTTTTAACAGAAATGGTACTTCCAAAGGGACCGTGTCATGTCAGTTCAATGACTATTAGGACTCTTTCCCCTCATGATAAAATACAATATCAACGTAACTATGGTTAAAGTTCAATCTAATGCATAATAAGCAAATAATTAAAAAAATATCTCTCCGGCCAGAACGGTTTATCATCATCATTATCATCAGTATACATAAATCTAAATATTGGTTTGCTGCAGCTTTCCACCTCTATCTCCTTTCAGCTAACCGCTTCTCTCCTGCGTAAGTCTTCATTTTCATATCCATCGTAATCCTAATGTATTACATCTTCGGTGATTATTCTGAATTATTTCTCCTTCTATGACTGTTTTGACGAGCCTATTCTCTCGCAAAATGTACCCATTATACTTGCTTATGTTTCTATGGAAAGGTTTTTAAAACAACATTTTTACCTTCCACTCTTCGCAGGACTTCGCAGATATTTCCCTCCGTCCATATGGTCTTTATCGTCTTTCGATAAAGCCACTTTGCTTTGAATCTCCTTCGTTCTTCGGCAGTTATTGTTCACTTTTCATTGCCGCATCTTAGAGCATGCTCAAGAACTAATATTTAAATGAAGTGATTCCTAATACATACGTTGGTATTTTTGGCTGTAGGTTCAATTGTTTTTCAGGTAGGAGAGCTTCTTTTGTTTTGGTGCTCTTCTCAGCATAAGTGTGTTACTTCTTCCTTCACTAGTGATTCTATTACCAGATGACAAAAGTCTTTCCTTGTTGTGGCCTAGCTTTTGTGGCCCATGATTGATGGTGGCTGTATATTCCTGATTACTTATACTAAACAGTATGTAATTTATCTTATTATTAACCTTAAGGTTGTATCTTCGTAGTTTGGTCCATTCAATTTATTTTTTTCCTCAGATCTTTCTTCTCTACCAGATTTCCTACGTCATGCCATTTTCCTCTCCACGTTCCTGTATTCCTGTTTTTTTTTAAATATATTTTTTTCCATCATCGCTTTTTCAGAGCAAATGTTGGAATGAATTTGTGATTGAGCACATATTTGCGGACTTCATTCAACCAATTTTGCTTCCGCCGAATTCAACCGCATTCTATCACCCCCAACTGTTCTTTACATAGCCGACGTATTATTCTTTTGCCATTGAATGACACTCGTATGCTCTTCAGTGTAGCTAGCATTCTGTTTCAATCCACTTATCAAAACTTTCTCCAAATCTATGGAGCAAATATATCTGGGCTCTACTTTTACATCCTTATCTCTAGAAAAGTACTTGGGATGAAATTGCTTCTCTCATTCCCCTAATGTCCCTGAAACCATATTGGTATTCTCACTTCCATCGTATGTTTCATCGTCTTGCAGATGATTCTGGCAATAATTTTCGACGCATAATCCGTATAGTCTTTTGCTTTGAATGTTTAGCATCCATTGGCTCTTTTCCTTTTAGGGATAGGGATAAATACGTTCTTTTGACGGTCTAATGGCACGTCGCCAGTAGCATAAATGTCACAGATTAATTTGAAACTATAGTGATTAGAGTTTCTTCTCGATACTTGCTTGCAAAGACACTACGAAGGAATTTCATCAACTCCTGGTTCTACGTTATCACGTTTTAAACGGCAGAACCCAATTCTCAATTCAACTAAGGCATTCTTTTTTACATTTTTTCTGTGTTTTCATCCTCCAGAACCCTGCTATTCACTGCTTTTCAACCGTAAAGTTTCTCTAGGCATTCTATCCGTTCCTTTAATTATCCTCCATTTTCGAGTAGAATTTCATTTCATTTACTCCAGATAAGACTGCTTGTGATAGTACATTCTTGTACATTTCACACTATTATAATTGTTGCTAAAATACACGTATCAAGGTGTAACGCCGTGTCAAAGTATTGAAAAAAAACATCCAAATATAATTTTCGCCTAAATTTCGAATGCCACGCCAAAAAAACTTCCATATCTTGACGAATAACATTCTTTAAGTAACTTCAAAATGTAAAATATAACTCTTTCATCATAAACATTACTATATTTATGGTAACTTACACAGCAAAAAACAGGTATATGTACTTAAGTGAAATATGGCCCTTGTATATTTTTCGACCGACTTAAATAATTCTTTAAACGTGCACTCAAATGACGCACGATTACTGCTGCAGCCCCCGTTAAAGGTAAAAGGTATTGGAAAAGGGAGGAAACGAGTCTGAGTTGCGTGTAAATATCTTAGATGCTGTTTTGTGTTTAACAGCAGTGAAAATAGCAATATACACATAGATGTTATGAAAGGTTATAGGAAAAACTGTTCTATTGGTCAGTTCCATTTTTTAAACCATGCCTTAACCCCAACAGGTTCTGAATGGGGTAGAATTCGGTGATTTTCAGAGAAAATTTAAGTTGGGCGTTTATTGTAATTTTTTTTTAATTTCAGCCTTCGCATATTGTAAATGCAAAGGGATTGGAACACATGACATGAATGACCTCATGAACTAGCTAATTGAGGATATCCACGTGATTTTTCAGCTTATACCTAGGAAAAAAGTACATTTTGAATTCGGGCCAGCTTTTTTTCGATTCGGTCCACTGCGCGACATTTCGATGACGCAGTCTGCCATCATATTCAGGGTTAAGACTGTATCATATGTGTTTTACTCACGTTAGTTGTGAGTTACGATGACCTCATTCGATTAATATCAAGTTCATCAGTGGTAGAAAGGCAAATATTTGTGAGGAACGAGATAAAACATGTGGTTTCCAACAATCCCCTTTCGCATAATTCACACATTCCGTCCTCTCTCCTCTCTGTTCCCGTCACGGTGCTTCTTGTGTGACCTGTACCATTCTCCCAACTGTGAACACAGTCCACCACATACCGACGTCACATGGTCACCGTTCCGCGGCGGGGTCCATGCCCCCTCATCCCCCCTCTCCGGCAGTCTGGGAAATACGCTGCTGGTGAGACGAATGAGCTCTGTACCCATCAAACCGTTTCACGAAATCCTGTGACTAATCCGAGTCGCATCACGCTGCAGCTTCACCGTTGTGGTTGGAACCACGTTGAAGTTCATCCCACGGGGTCCACCCAAGCGTTTTTGCGTGTTCGAATCAAAATATCTACCCTCTGCGTTCCTTTCCGCTCCATATACATCCCCAGCAACACCTCCCACCGAATGCCAGTTTATATTCTTTCGTGGAAGATCGAGTGTTGTCGGACGTGCGAAGCCCTACTTCTGCTCGCGTCCGGGAAATTAACTCCGTGACATGCCCGGTGTACGTCAGATTTTTCGGAAAGGCTCTCTTCCTTCACTTTATTTTTACTAAGTATTGCTTTTTATTTATAGGCACGAAAATTTCTTCACAAGTTAGTACAGACACAGGTTGGTTGCCGTTGACATTGGCGACAATACGATTCTGCAAGCGACTTGCAAGAAACTTTTATGAGTTCTGCAAGCGGACTTTCAGAGCCGTCTACACGTGGAATTTACGTCAAAAGTCGCCTGCTGCGAGAAACTTGCACAATAAACTTGCCAGTTTGAACCCACCTTTTGAGAACCAATTTATATGGGGAACATATTTTTCATCTACGTGTACACACTATCCTGTAAGCCAGGGTGTGTGACAGGAGGGGATGATTCCACGCTAGGCATGCACTAACCGTTAAACACACCATAATGCTAGTTTTATCTACCTTTTATAATAAATTTAGTGTTGTTTTATGTATTCGTAGGGAGAACTCACATGCAATACGACATATTACTATCATTCCACTCACGCGGGATGGACACTACGCTTGTGCATCAAGAAGACAAGTTGTTTAAGTCCTGTCATAACCATTTAAAATTATAACGGGATTACATACACGTGATGTTTCAATGCATAATTAAATTAAAAATTCATGCCAAAACGAGGAAATAAAATATATATAAAAACAACATTACCTATGGCTGCCGTTGACATTATCAATAGCTTCCATTACAGGTATTATGGTCCCTAATCGTAAGCGGAAAAATTAAATTTTTGACCTGTGCGTCCTGAAATCTATATTATTTTATGCATGTGATCTCACCTAACATACTAGTGTGGGATTCAATCATAATATTCTTAACGACCTCTGAGAATTGAATTGCCTAAAATGGACTTACGAGTTTAATCCTTCCCTTTAACGTGATAAATCGACCTTGAACTGGGATGAGTGATGCGTGGATGGTGTGGAACCACCCCGTGCCTCACTCTCTAGGCTAATTTTGTGTTCATGGAAGTCATGTGCGCTACAGCTCAGGTATCACGTTATTAGGAGGGTTCAAGCTAGTGATGGGTCGGTCGTGAGAGATCGAATTCCGAGAGCAAGTCCTCTTAAAAGAAAGATCGATGAACGACTTCTCTCCAATGACCGAGGCGTTCATCTTCACCGATCGCGACAGGAATGATTGCATGACATCAAATATCGATCACGAGACTTGAGACCGACCAAAAAAATCTTGAGTGAGTTTTATAACGAGAGATTCCAGAGTTACTCGCTCTTTCGTGAGATGTAGGCAGTTATTCGATGCTCCGCTCGGTTGCGCTAACAAAGACGCAGCGTAATAACAGTCAACAATTTTCATCACGACATAAATATCTTGCATCGAGAGAGTTTTACCAGTTTTGCTGGCTCGCTTTTTAGTAGAATAATAACATCATTAAAAATGAAGACCGAATCGGCAAGACTCGGGAAGACTGTCGGCAAAGAGACAGCTGGGTTAAGATTCAAAAGGAATGCAATGGAAATTAAACATGATCCAGGTACTTATCCGTTTGTTAATTCGCCAAGCAATGCATTATTTGTTACTGCGTTGGCTATGTAGTGCCGTTATTTATACGTGCAATAGGTTAATCGTCACTTGTAAGTAGTATAGTACAATACTATATCCCTATGAATTGTTTTCCTTTGCCGCAACGAGTCGTAAATTGTGTGATAATTAAATATCTGAGTCTATGACGTGATCGCTTAGAAATCAAACCTGATACCCATGCCGCTGTATTATATATATACCGGCCGTTTATATAAACAACTGTGATTCATATTGCCAATGCATTTTAAAAATTCAACTCCGCTCCTCTCTCTTCAATAACTTTTTCTAGACTTTGATGGTGTTGCAGTCAATCAAGAATGTTTCCAGTGCTTCATTGGATGTCCGTTGGCTTTCCCTTCGTCTGAATTTTCTTCCCATATGTCTTCCGAAGTACCGGCGTGTTAAAATCACCGGTGAATTCATCCAGAATTGTTTGTTTTTGGAATGCAGTTTGCTTTTGGTGTTATTTCAAATATTTTTAACTGCAATCTCATCAGCGAATCCTTTTTTCGGAGAATAAAATTTCGTATGTGCCAATAATTCTCCTTTTCATTTAGAGGAATGGTATTTGAAGAACTTGATTCAGGGAATAATAGCGTGATTCCAGTTAATATAGGTTAGATCCAAAAACCGTTCGAGACATGATAACTGCAAATTATGATTACCCACAGGTAATTTGATTCATACTTTCATCATTATACTTTTGTAGTGAATAGTAAGTTAAAAAAATGTACATAGGCTTGATCAGTAAATATCAGTATGAGTTTCCGAAATTTCATTTGCATTTGCACTGAGTGTAGCTTCAATAAACGGTACAATGTAAATATCGTAATACTGTAATTGGTTGTAAGCAAAAATGAATTACATGAGTGGGCCATTACATCAGCCTTAGGCATCCCATTGAAATGGGCAAGGAGTTATTTCAATCAAAATGTACTAACATGTTTAGTAAGGCAATATATGACTTCATACCACCGATACTGTGTCACTTTAAATTGACAGAAATGATATATGTGAGCAATTAAATAAATAAAGACTATTTCTGCGTGCAATAGAGCATCATATACTGTAAAATAGTGCTGGAAATTTGTAATCATCGTATCATCCATCAAAGTGTGTATTCGAACATGGCTTGTACACAGGAGCTTAGACCATATTCATTTAAAATTTAATTCCTTGGAAAGGACAAATTAAAATTTCTGATAGTACTAATTACTCATTGTACATCCAAAATCCCTGGTAAATATTTAGCAGGAAAATTTAGAAGGAACCTGCAGGAAGTTAGCAGAACATTCATGAGGATAATCAGAAACCTATAGTGGCAAAGAAAATCTTATTTTAGTTTAAAAACTGATGCCTATCTTAAACATTGGTGGAGTAATGCAATTATAGCATTGGACTGTTATCAACGTCTATTCATTCCACATGCAGTTATCATTCCACATTCACTTTAATTCTTATATTTGCCTGACCATGACATTTTACCACCATTATAATGGTATACAGATAGCTTAACAGACATATATATTTCAGTGGTCAGTTACCACTCCACCCTTCCTGCTTCAAAATTTCTTTCCTTAAAATGTTTCAATTTAGTTCTGCGCATCACATCCATTCATTTCAATGGCCTATATTTTTCCTACCTCTCCCAACGAAGCAAACCTTTCCCTTCAAAAGTGCCTTTCAGGACCTCATTTCCTCTTAATTACCTACTATCTGACATAAAGAGGACTCCTAAATTTCCTTCACTGATATATGTAACTTAAATGCCTAGTCAAGTATCTCTTAACTTCTCTTCTATCTTACTTTCATTATCCTTCTCGAGAGCCACTCCTCATATAACTTTAGTCTAATCTCACCCTCTCAACATTAGCCAATGGTTTAGATCCACCGAAGTCCACAACCCTTTATAAAACCTTCCAAACCAACCTTTTGTTTGCATCCTATATCAGGACTTGAGGCATTACATATCCCCCATAATTCTTGAATATTGCTGATATTTAATATCTTGAGTAGGACACCTCGTTCCACTAAAATTCTGCCCCAGTTACAACTTCATTCCACTATTTGTTTTTTGCTATTTGTCTTAAGCCTCTAATGGTTTCTACTCAATGACCATTCTCAATCTATACTCTGGAGTGAGCTGGCAAGCCACTTACCATGAGGAAAAATATCCACAGATGCTGAGTGAACTATGTTCCCTTCGTTCCTGCTCTTCGTCCAATCTGGCATGTGTGAGCCTAACAGCTATAATGACCCTTGTTAATTTCTACTACAGGTAAACAATACATCATAGCATGTCCTTTGATAACAGTTGATTAATATTCATAAATTTACCAAAGATCATGACAATAGGAGTCGACTTAAGACTTAATCATATTGGGGTTTCAAGGAACATATTCAAAATAAGCCAAGTAGTAATTGTAAAAAACCTACACCAACATTTATTTCACTTATTGATTATTAAAAATAAATGGATCTATGAATGGTCACAACCCTTAGTTTTCATCACCCCTGATGACAATGACTGAGTCAGACATCGAAACGTCAGCCTACATGGAGACCATCACCCTGTTGGAAACCCGAGAAAGCTTCTTAGGTTCCTCATATCAGTGAAATAAATAATATTAATAATATGTAACAGCATTCATTAAGCATGAAGCATTATAGACCAAATCCATTTTACACTAAAATTTTGTTATAAGTGAAAAATCATTGATTACCTACCATTGCTTTATTATCCATCCATGACCCTCTTCTCCATTAACTTCTTCAATTTATAAAAGGGTGTTACCAAAACTATGAGTGCATATTTGACTTAAATTATGACAGACATTTAATTTAAATGAGAGCATAAAAAATAATTTTATTCTGATCAAGTTGACTTTAAGTCACACAGGAACGACATCTGTACACTTAAGTTGACTGCTAAGTAATTGAGTACCTGGATAACTTGAGGCACACAACTTATCACATGATATTGTTTGCTCTCTGATGTTAGTGATGTCTGTTTGGATTTGGAAACTGGCTCTCTTATAATAATTTACTCCATAATACCCTATATTGGCATATATCCTTTTCCTCTATTGCATTCATACATTACTTCATTCACACTCTCTCCTATTCTTAAAACTCCTAATCTTCCTCCTTTAATGTCTCTTCCACCACATCATGAACCCACAATTTTTTCCATCTTCCTCTTACGCTATTCACTCCTCAATCACAATCCTGTTCCAATACTCAACTCTAATCTATTATTTAAACATTGCCAAACCCACAGAGAATAACCCTTTCACAAAGTCCATTACGGTAGCATGAAGGAAGAGATATTTTCAAAATGTCAAAAGAAAATTAATAAAAAGATATTAGCTTTAGTTCCCATAAGTATCCAGTAAGTATACCAAGCAAAAATCAACATGAAATACACTCAGAATCTTTACTCTTAATAATCCAAGATGGTATGTATATTGTTCTAGCAAATTCAATGATTGCATGGGGGAAATAAACATTTGTCACAGTATGCACAGCTGATTTTTCTTCTTTGAATCAAAACTAGGTATGACATACAACTGTTATCACTCATATGATATGTAAACACTACTGTTTTCTGATTACAGTTCTATAATATAGAGATAACTGGCAGAGTGGATATTGGTCTGAAGTTATTGATGGCTATAACCATTGATAAGCACTAAACCATTGTGTAAATTAATAATTGATCAGAGGCTATTCCTTGCAAAGATAATAAACATATATATTGAGGTCAGATATTTAGTAAACATTCTTATAACCTGATTGTTCCATGCATTTCATAAAATCTACAGAGTAAACTAGTTATAATTTTGCCTAGATATAGTATTCCCTACCTGTTACATGATATAGTCTAGTAAATGGCAACTAGAATAGCAATCAGATAGCAGAGAAACTCACTGACGCTTACATATTTTATTGCATTGCATTGGTGCTTCTTAATGATAGCAGCAATATCATCTAGAGGAAGAAGGAATGTAGTGGGTTTAAAATTAGCACTGTCAGTGCCAAACAATTTAAGAAGATTCATCACATCCTGCAATCAGTTTTTAAATCCCTACTCATACTAATATAGCACTAAAGACCACTAAAAGAAATTAATATAGCACTAAAGATTCAATACTATAACAAAGTGCATTTTTACTGAATATACATTTTATTGAAAGTTACGCAGGTACATATACAAACCATCATTTAATAATATGCTTTTCAAACATTTAGAATCTATATGGCATTGCGAAAAACATATTTACTGAACATCAATATAATTGACTAGTTTGATTAGTTATCTAAGTGACGAAGTGCATGGTGAAACCCCAACGATTTTAATCGATGGCAACAAACGAAGCATGTTTTGTAAGGAGCGTTTTACATTAGATATAAATCACTCAAGTGGCTGAAAAAATTCATATATTTCATCAAATATTGAGAATAGTAAACGTGAAGTCCTATTCAGTTCACTTTGGCACAAGAAGTGCTTCACGAGAAGAAAACAACATCACGACAGAAGCAACTTCACAAAAAAGTATTCATCGTAGGACTGATTGTTATTATTAGAATCACAGATATATATATACACAGCGAATGTCTTGGACTCCTGCATTTGCACTAATACTCTGAATTTATGCTTTATATTTACGATGTAAACAATAAACGACGAATATTACGTTAACCTATGAACAAATCTTCGATTTTGGCATTTATTAATATTGTAAGCACTCGACGATCACGAGACAGTATTTCAGAAGCACAGTAACTAAATTATAGATATATAGTATGATGTAAACAAACCTTTACCAAAGTTGAACGTTCGCTTTTTTACATGCAATTCACTCTTAGACAAACACAGCAGCAAACTATGAGATTATTTCAGGGGGTACTGTAACTTAAAAATCTACGACGTAAACAAACAAAAACCCACCATTAACTTCACTATATAGGCTATTTTTGAAGCACTAACTCTTGGTAAATTTACGACATAAACTATAACTTTGGCATAAGTTGAACATACACTTTCTTCGTGTAACTCACGTCCAGAAACACAACGCAATATTATGCCATTTCAGAAGCACAGAAACTTTTATAACCTCCATGGTGTATTTCCTGTCATAACACATCCATTAGGAGCGTAAGTCTGCCTAACACAAATAACCTTTAAATATCAAAATATCACCACAAGAACACACGCAATACATCACAGCACATATAACATTTGTAATCACTGAATTTCCATAATTGCATTGTCACTTAAATACACGATAAACCATCGTTTCAATATTCTCGACAAATATTACGTCTCGTGAACAAGTGAAACAGACTGTAATTGAAAATTGAATTTTAGTGCTACAGTCGGATAATTTGCTTTAAATTCTTATTACAGCCAAAAGAAAACGTTGATCGTTTCGAACTACATACCAAAATAAAATTTCGCTACTAAATTAGTATTAATCATTCGTTTCTATAATGAGTTAATAATAATTTGTGGTCGATAAAATGTCACTCTTCAATAGTTTTGTAATCAAGTGGGATATTCCTAATATTCTTCGTATAACTATACTTAAAATCACAAACCAAGAGCATTGTGTAAAAACAAAACAAACCTTCGCACGATTGCACAATTGTGCCTTCAATTGTTTTCAAAGAATTACCCACAACTCCACGGAAACCGGCACTGAACGAGGTAGCTGCACTGAAACTCTGTGCCTGCTCTGTGCTATCAAGAGCAAAGCTGTACACCTCGGTCATGCTTACAGTATGAAACTCACGAACGACCAGATTTTTTATCTATCATGATTTTCCTGAGAGATCATTGATCGTAGGCGACTTGGACTGCTCACTAGCTGGAAAATCGGTCTCTCTGATCGACGATCGAAGATCGAATCACAAGCGGGAGTGACCGACGCGACCGAAATCTCTCAAAAGACCGACTTTGCCCATCACTAGTTCAAGCCAAGATTGTTAAAAGTAAGGTTGTCTCACACGCTACTGCGCATGCGCCGGCTGCTCGGGGGTGACGTCACTGACGACCCGTCTTAGATACTTCCACTAGGCTTGTCTTTGGCGTGTTACAATTTGATCTTTTCTTAAATATCGCGGCTTAAAAATATTTGGAGTTCGTAGTGCTGTGGTTTGAGGGTATTGAAATATACAACATCTCCTAGGAATAGATTCTCAGCGCACCTCCATTTAGGAAGAAACGAGGAAATGCCGGGAATCCGGTGTAACGTGGCCACATGCGCCAATATTTTATTAAAAACAAGACAACTGGGCAAGGATATTTCGTAACACAGTAATTTACTTTACGGTAATTATGACCTTTGCATGTTACTTTTTTCACTCGAACCGCCGTAATTCAGATGAAGATTTCACTAATTTCGGTTGACCCCAAGCAAATTTGATATCCCAGTTCGTGGGTATGGGAATGAGATGTTCCAACAAGTTTTCTGCTCCAACTGCGGTTAATCAAATCCGTTTTAGGCTTGCACTTTAGTGATTTGAAACACTTGGAAAATATCGTTAAAACCCTCTGTGTACAGTAAATAAATTTTGTACATACATTGATATGAGTTGGGTTCATCAATTAATATTTTAAATTTTAAAATAGGCAGAAATTAAAATTACTTTTCTTAGTGAAAAATAAATAGTCCTCACCTTGGGTTCAAGCTCGCTTGAAACCACGGACATAGATTTTATTATTTTTGAGTAAGCAGACAATGTGTGGCCGTGTGGTTTTAATTTAAGTTCAACGAGCAGTATTTCGATCTATCATGCTCAAGTTTTTTTCCCGTTGCCCTCCTTTCTCATGACACAGTGGTATCAAATTGTGCTTTGGCTTGATCCTTAATTATCAAGTGAATTATGTACCTATTTACAGAAAATCTTATTCACCACCAAGTGCGTGAGGGTGAGTCATTGTGCAGCCATGTATTAATTTCCCGAAAACCTTCGCTAAGCGACAGTAACAGCGACACCCACCGTCTTGCACGCCAAGTGTATTGCAGTATCAGTGGGTTGCTCGAGATCCTAATACCGACCTGTAGTTATTCCGATTCCTTATCCGGGCCTCGAAGACCAACGCGACCGGGGGAGTTCCTTTGCAGATTTCACCATACGCAGTCACATTAACAACTAGGGCATACAACAACAAATAAATGCGTTTGTCGTACACCTGATAATTATGCGAGTACCTTCATCATTTGAAAGAGGTTATACAATGAAAAATAACGATTTTATTAGTATTGTTGTAAATTTGGTTTTCGGCGGCCTGAGAAATGGCATCATCACTGCCAAATGGTTGCATGTGCAGGGAGTTTGAACGGGTTTTGGTGCATTTTTCGAAGCATTTCTCCTCCTCGCATGTATGCCTCGTTTTGAAAATGCAGGACAAAAAAGTGTCAACAATGGCACCAATGTAACTTTTCCTTACTGAAGTTGTGACTTGATCTGTATACATTGTCTTAAAAATACATGAACAGTTGGCATGCCTGTTGCAGGCTTGTTGATACACAGTAAATATGCACCAGTATCAGCATGAGTTGGAGCATTTTTTCATGTAAATATATTAAATCCTGTCTATAAACATACAGCCTACTAAATATCCAAAGTAAGTTATTTTGTTGTGCTTCCTTAACATTTTCAATGCATTCATGTGGAAGTTCAACAGTAGTTACTGCAGCAGGGTTTTTCCTTTTCCTGACTATATAATGTTGCACACAAGGGATCGTCATCAAGATACTCCATTGCTTTCCCTTGATTACTGTATTTTCATATCTCTTAGGTAAGTCGGTAGACGAATTTGTTGAATGATTATACCATTGACTCGATGAGAAGTGCCAGTAGTGCTCCGCTTCATGTTTCTTCCATACGGCCTTTATCGTCATAGGCTAAAACTGTAGGAATAAATGACATGTATGCTAGTCGGTAGAGGAATTTCGACCTCACTGGTAGTGTAAAGTTTCTCCATACACAATACTGTATCTACTTCCAAAAGTTTTGAATGGCTACATCCGTGTCCTAGGTGGTTTAAAATTGAAATAAGCTGAACTTTTACAGTTAGAGTCTTTCATGTCATTGGCAGAAGGACATGTTTTGGAGTCCAAATTGTTCCTTTGAACGAAGAGTATACTACGAGGTGTGATAAAAAAATAAAGTGAATTCATAAATTTCGTGGGCTTTATAATTCCGAGTTCCTGCCATATGGTCGTACGGTGAATAATGAATACTACCTGGAAGTTATGCGCCGTTTGTATGAAGCAATCCGACGAAAAAGCCCAGAAGTGTGGTAAAACAACTCGTGGAAATTGCACCACGATAATGCTCCCGCTCACACCTCACTGCTTATTCATGATTTTTTGGTAAAAAAAACAAACCGTTATTTCGGTGCAAAGGCTTCCGCGGTGCGTAGAAGTTATTTTCTCCTCAGCCACCGCATTCGCTGGACATGGCCTCCTATGACTTCTTTCTATACCCTAGGCTGAAGAGAACCATGAAAGGACGTTTTGCCTCCATTGAAAAAAAACAGAATCGCTGAAGGAGCTGAACTCTATACCGAAAAGTGAGTTCCTGAAGTGCTTCCAAGATCGGAAAAACCGATAGCACAAGTGTATTATATCTAAGGGGGATTACTTTAAAGGGGACAAAATTGATGTCGATTAATAAATAAATATTATTTAAGAAAAACTTAAATTCCCGTTATTTATTATCACACCTCTTATGTCTTGTGCAATCGACTATGCCACCACAAATGATCGAGGTGCCGAATCTCCAGTTAGGCTTTGTAAAAATGGTATAAGTGTAGGAGGTATAGCTATGTAATTCATGTGAAGCTCGTGAGGTGATGGAGGCCAAACTTGAGGCTTTTCGATGTTTTTAAGTCCTCTTTTATATTTTTTGCTGCTTCCGGAATAGTTCTTTTTTGTTTTCGATGTAAACAAATCGTGTGTCAAATTATCTGGCACAATATATACCTTTCCATCAATATTAAAAAACTTTAAAAATGAGCCAAACTCTTTGCTTACGTTACAGCGAAAATATTTCTTTGTAGATCTCTTGCTTTGTCAACGTCATCATTTAAGTAAGCAATGAGTTTCGCAAGTAGAAAACTTTGAGGTTCTACTCTTGGGCTCAATACATTTTATCTTATGAAGTCGTAAAGCTTATCATAATAGCCAACTTCTCTGCTGTAGTATATTCACCAGGATTTTTTATTTTATCTGGCTACAATATATAGCTTTTATATAGCTACAATATCTCTATACGTTACTGCAATGATTTTTTATCTCCTCTTTCAACAGCAATTTCACGGAGTTTCTTATCAGTGCCAAGCTAAATAACTTGAATTAATGTTTTATTGTTGAATCAAAATTAAAGTTCCCTTGATCGGCTTCCCTTCTTATATTTGCTTTCTTTGTCGCAGAAAGTGCATTGTTTTATTTATATAGTTTGTCTATTATTATCCGTGTCAAACATTTCTTCGGCGGTTTTAATGAGCATAGAGTTTCAATGCCAGAAGAAACACAAGAAGATGAATCTTCTGTGTTTAATTTTCTTTAAGCCTTGATATTAGTAAAATTGGCCCTGCATTTTCAGTGATCTTTCACAGTGTATTACAGTTCGTCCGATATATCACGACGCTTAGTAATATGCTCAAAAATTCTTATTAATGCAGCATTATATAGTGCTGCCCAAGATTGTCTGTCTTTTTGGGGATTCACTTCCTTGAATGATGCTCTCTCTCTCCACATATGATAAACATATATTTCTGGTCCTGGTCTTATTATGGTCCACTTTGCATATTTGCACCATCTTCTTGATTTATAGTCGCACACATTTTCGTGGTGGTTTCTATTCAAACTGGTGCTACAACTTTGAGATGGCAATCATGGTTTTTGATATCCTAGCAAACCTGTCTAACTACGGTGAAAAGGAAAATTAGTACCCCCAAATTTTACCGACATGTTGGCTGGCCCATGGACTATGAAGGCGATGATGACAACAGCTTTACCAAAGAATCAAGTATTGCTGCGTTTGATTCCTTTTTTTATGAAAGTTTAACAGCGTGTTCAGGGAATTAATAGTTGCCAATATCTGTATAGTTATTCAGGGTGTTTCAGGATGAATCCGCAGAACGTCTGGGGGTGATAGGGTATGTGAGAAGCATTTTTTGTCTGATGGAAATTGGTTCGCAACTCATAACTTACTGAATTATGGCCATTCACACTTTTATTCCCAACAAGTTTTTCACTGTCCAGGGAAATTCCGAATAACAATGACCTGTACCTGGACGAAGGGATCTGGAACTAGTCTAAGCTGTTTTAGATTTGCATCACTTTTTAAATGTTGTCACTTATGCTTATGGTGGATTATTTCCAATATTGCTCACGAACACCGGCATTGCCATTTCAACTGGAAAATGTGTTTGATAAATATTTGCGTTGCCATAGCTCCGTAAGTTACGAGAGGTGATCCAATGTTCACAGGGCAAAAATGTTTGGAATCTAATCCCCAATGACTTCCAGACGTTACGCAGACTTTTCTTAAAATACAGTGTAGAAAGGCGATCTAGAAACCGTCGCCATATCATTTGCTGTTATCAACTTAGGAAAATACCGCTTTTTACCTAAATTTCTCACCTGCGCTGAGAACCACTTCCAAATTGGAGTGAGATTAAAGTGGTTCTTCCGTTTCCTATTATTAGGTGGTTTTGCAGCCTCATTATCTATGCGTATTGTAATTGTATTAATATTCTATATACTTAGTCCTTTGCAAATAGTTGTGCTCGGTGAAAAATTACAATGTGACCCTGGCTCAAGGAATATTATTCAGCGATGGCTGGCATTACTTATTGACTAGTGTGTTTTCATTGCACTATTATGTTCCTTAAGCCTTATGAAGATAACTCTGATATCTATATTATTGCTATTTCAGAAGGGTCTATGAATCTCCCCCGACATCATGGAACCACACACACTCAAAAGAATTGGAGAGGAGGCTAGCTGTCATTGGTGTAGGTCTCTTCTTCTTCTCAACCCTAAGGTTGGTGGTCATCCAAATTTCTTCTTTCCATAGCAAGTCTATTTACATCTTTGTATCTTCTTCCTGCTAAGATCTACCCCAGGTATTCTTTTCTTGATATACCACTACCAACACAGCCCTCTACCACTCCTTAAATTAAGGTTGTTATCCGCTCTGAGTGACTTAGAAGGTGTCCAATCATTGCGTTTCTTCTTTTAAATATTGAGTTCAGCAGTGTTTGTCCCTCCACAATTCTTTGTAGTACTTTCAGGTTGGTAATCCTTTCTGTCCAAGGTATTTTTAATAGTCTTCTCCAGCACCACATTTCAAAGGACTCCAGCTTTTTCCTTTCTGCTTTTCTCAGAATTCAAGTTTCTGAGCCATAGGTACACATACTCCAAACACACGTTTTAATAATTTTTTTCCGGGTTGATAGAGAAACAATATTTGATGTCAAGAGAGTTTTCTTCTTGATAAAAGCTTATTTTGCTTGTGATATCCTGCTTGTCACATCCTCTGTGCACCTACCATCAGATGTGATACTGCTACCCAGATATTTAAATGCAGTGACTTGCGAAAGTTTTTCTCCGTCTAGATATACCCCGGCTTCCTCTAGTCCATCTCTACTGCATTTAATTATTTTAGTTTTCTTTTAGTTTATTGGTGTAGCTAAGATATATTTAATCTTGTTCACTGTGCAGAAGCGAGTGGAAATGTTTCTTTATACAATCCTATGCATTTTTAAGGGAAAGGCCAAAGGATAAAAGGCACAAGGTTAAATAAGGAGTAAGAAGCTTACTGAAGCGAAATGAACAGATGCATAATGACTTGGAAATTATATTCGTGTGATGTTGATTTCGGCAAATAATTTCACATGTTAAAATTGATTATTAATTTTGATTGCGTGAAATAGCCATAAATTATGTCTGTAACTGACAGGGCGAGAACAACATTGAATTGGAAGACACAATAAAATAATAAGTCAACACTTCAGGATTTGCCATAAGTGAATAGTGCAATTATCGCGTCAAAACAAATGAGGTGATAATGAATATGGTCGGTATTAAAGTTTGTTAATTAGCGAAATTACAATGAGAGTTGGAAATGAATCTGGGTTGTAGATTTAAAAAAATTGTCGATTTAAATGAAAATAATTAATTACTTAGCTTAATTCATACCAGTGGGTGATTTTGGATTTTCCAAGGCCATGATTCATTATAACAGCTTTTAACACAGTCAACTAATACTGTTTTAGATTAAAATAAAATCCTTGATTTAAATGAAAATAATTTATTACCTACTTAGTTTAATTCAAGCCAGTGAGTGATTTTGGCGTTTTCAAGGCCATGATTCATTACAACAGCTTTTACCAGTGCCCACCAACAATGTAACATTTTCGGTTTCATCGCAGATACCTCGGATCTGTCGTACAATGGTAGAAGAACGTTTAGCTCGCGAAATATACCATTGAAATGATTTCTTATTTGTTGTATTAACAGTTTTTACTTGGCATGGGGAAAATTTGGAATCATAGATAAAACTGCTAATGGAAGAAATTAAAATGTTGGGTGCAAGGCTCTGCAATAACCCATTCAATTTGCACTTAACATTTTATGTGAGGTCTCATATTTGTTGATAATCGTGGCGTGAGTATTGAATAAGTTGGTTTTTCATCATTACTGCGATATGATTTTAGATATCAGCACATAAATAAAAATTAATGGTGCAGATCAAATTGAGCGCATAGATTATTTAGTATACTGATGGAAAAAACGAGACGCTAAGGCATAAAAAATTATAATGGATTGGAAAAGTTTCTAGGAATAACACATCATTATTTATATTTAATCTAAGATTATAGTTTATAATATATAAATTTAAGTCTGCTCAGCGGAAGTTTTTCTTCTAAGAACCTTATAGAATTAACCGCGTTCGTAGTTACTTAAAGAATTTTTAACGCATAAAAAAGTATGAGAGATTATTCCGTATTTTAATTCACTGGTATAACCCGAGGGAGTGCTCGAAAAGGTATATGTTATGAAAAACTTGTTTTCAAACGTCATTTCCGTGAACTTCGGAATTAATGAGTGCTCGAAAGTTTAATGGGTTAGGGAAAAAGGGCTAACTAGGCAGGTTAAGCGAAGTTTCACTAATAAATGAATACTGAATAAGCTGCCGGGTGGTTGCAAAAATTTTGAAGCGCTACACGAACGTTATTATTTTATGCGCACAAAATATAAAAGAACTTCGGACGATGCAAAGAAATTTGCCTGCCTTTTCAAAGAGTAAAAGTTCTTTTTGGCGCCAAAAGATACAAGGTGAGCACGTACCTAATAGCGCTTCAATTGGAATCCTCGAGTTTTGCGACCTTAATTCATGGTAAAAAAATATCAGTAGAGGAACACACTTAATCTTATTGCGAGAAGCGTAATTCTTTCTGTATGTTTTAATTTTTCTCTTTCCCAGGCCACAATTTGTTTTTTTTTAAATATCCGCTCGCAGTGTGGCGTATGCAACAATATTCTATGCTCAACTTCTCTATGTTGCAGCGAATAAGTAGTTACACAGCGATTATACATTTTGGAATTGACCAGTTTAAAGATTCTTTGACCAAACCCCTTACTTCATGGATTTGTTAAGCAAACGCAATGACGAGTATGTTACATAAAGGTATTCCTTCACGAAGAGAGGCTGTAATTATTCTATTAAAATTAAAAAGATTTAAACACCGTGTTACTCTCTTGGAAGAAAATTAACTCCTTTCAAGACTTATTAAAGCTGTTATAGTAATTGGTACTCATCTCTCTTCTGTGATATGTAATGGTGTCAGAGCCTTGGAGATCATAAAAACATTTTTAAATTGCCTCGTAAAGAAATTTATACATAAGAGAAAAAATTTGCCTTGTTTTACATTCTTATATTTTCCTCATATTTTCTCGCTACGCTTGACAATGAACCTTCGATATAAACTATGCGGCATTTCGAAGTCCAAAGCCATGTGCAAAAGAATCTGGAGAGATGAAAGTGCATACGTTTTATATTTTCAGTTACTGCAGATCTCTTTGCTTCTCATCATTTTTAAGAGTAGTTTAGTAACTGGAAATTAATTATGTTTATGCAGTAATCACATGAAGGCGATAAGTAAAACGTAAAAAGTAATTAAATTACCGATGACGCGGAAAATCTCTGCACATAAGTAAGGAAATGCATAACTTTTCAATATTTACCAGCGTCGCATCTCTTGTCCTCTCATTATCTAAATATCCCCATGATTAACAAGGTATGAATCTTCGTGGAATTACTCCAGTAACTAGTCGCATTTAATGCTATGAATTTTGTGAAAAATGGTTTGCAAAAATTTGACTATTACAATTTAAAAATGTAATTTCACTACATTTCCACTTGCTTATTCATAACAAATTATGTACTTGTCTCACCTGATTATAGAGCCTTTTCGATCGGAATGGATATTGGATACTAGCGTATGTGTAGGGCAATTAGGTGAACCAACGTGTGAAAACATTGAGAGCTAATCCAACTGATCAACTTATAATTCATGAAGTGAATTCATGGTTTTCGAGCAAGAAGTCCCATTTCCCCGTCTATAACATTGTTTGGTTATATTTTGTCACAAAAAGTTATTTCCAAATACGCCATAAACATATGTACATAACGTTTAGATTGAGCAAGGAGGAATTAAATGGTGAAATATTGTTTTTATAGCGTACACGTGTTCTATAAACTGGCCTGTATGTTGTCGATTTTGATACACCTTTTTAAAGTAATAGATTACAAAATAACATTTTTATCTTTCAATATGAAGTTCAAGATTAGGTTCGTCTGAGATCCCTAGAAAAAATAAATGGTTTCAATTGGCCTAAATAAGGGTATCGCGATTCTGCAGTACCGTCAGAACAAAAGTAGCAGAATTGTGTACCGCTTGTTATTCGCAAAAGTCAAAGCATTCTTTGATTTCTTTGCAATAACTCAAACGATATATTGAATCCACAGGCTACAAAAAAGTGCATCAGGTTTCTGGCCTCAGAATCAATGAGGGCCCCATCATAATATCTGTACCCCTGGATATTTCTTCCCATTCAAAGTTTTACTAAACCAATCGCCAACAATGTTCAAAATCCATCTTTTGCTAAATTCGGCCACTACAGCAAAACAATTACAAGCTCTATGGGGCCAAATGACCAAATATATGTATCCCATGCACTACCCTGTTGTAATAGCTTCTGTGCGCAATTTCGTGAAATGGGTTCAGTAATTTACCCGTGATAACGTAACTTAGAGGATCACGCGGTTTTGTGGCCTAGGGATCAGGACCTCACTTTTATGACTTAGCTCTCTTTAGCTCCAGCAAATTTTGAACGCAGAAATCGCCACCATTGTGGAAATTCATAGTTCAATTTCGTTAGACACTTCACGAGGGTCTACTTTGTTCTAAGGCATATTTTATATGTTCTATTTAAAATGATTTCGTCTACATACCTCCTAAATTTTAAGATAATTATTTAATTGGTTTGTCCATTACGACTTAACGAAGAAATGAGCATCCAGTTTTGGGCCCAAGGGCCTATCAGGGTGCCACTTTAAATGTGAGCTCTGTATAGACTCAATTACAAAGGATTCTATATCAGAATGCGAAATCCTAGTTTAACAATATTCTAAAGCCGCCCGAGGGCTCCCTTTGGGTCTCCAAGGGCTTTTCGTGTGTAGTTCTATCACGAGCTATCACATACAAAGATAAAATATCGTTGAAAAGTTGAAAGAGCATCGATTCAGTATTTCATTTGTTATGAGGGAACATGTATAATGCCCTTTTTTGATATGAGGGTCGGTTTTGGCCCCAATATTACTCTTGAGCTTAGGCCCTAATTATGGCGCCAACGGTTTCAAACATAAATCTACAGCAGTGTGTGAAATCTAAGTTAAGCAACATTCTTTAAACACCTGATAGCCCACCTAAGGGCCTTTTGGGTATTGCATATAACCTTTCCCGTGCTATCTATTCAAAGGCGCAAATTTTCAAGAACATCTGTTCATCAGATGATCCGTTATGAGGTAGCCAAACTATAACCGATTCGGGGCCCCTGTACCTATTCTAGTTGTATTTGTGGACTCTTGGACTTTATCATGGATCGATCAATATAATAGGTTCAACAGCTCATCCGTTATGAGTTGACATAGAAAGCTACGGTTTGAAGCCTCAGGCCTCCACCCTTAATATTCAGCTTGTTATGGTTTCCAAGGTTTGTGCATATGCCTTAAGCAATTTACAAAATTCGAGCAAACCGAAAATCATCAAACAACGAAGAGCCTACCTTCGGGCCCTGAAGGGCTCTTTCTGGGTCCTACGGAATATGCCAATAGTGCCAACTTTCGTTCGAATTTCTGCAGGGGCGTGGAAGTTTAAAGAGTTTAAGCAAACACAATTTAAATTTTATTGATGTGTCGTACATTCGTACATGCTTTGAAGATAAATGAAATTATGCAGTATTTTTGATCAAAACTTCATCACAGTATTATTTCGACTTTTAGAAAATCATTGAAGCTTTACGGAATGTGGATGTCGAGATAAAATTTCAAGAGGTAAAATGTATCTTCATCTTCTGCACTTGTAAATAAATGAGTCATTTTGAAGGTTTCGCTATGTTTTCGAATGCTTTGTACTTTTTTACCTTGTCCCCATTTTCATTCTCATTCCATCGACAATATGTCCAAAAATTAATAATGCGAGTGGGTCATTCCACGTCAAATCGACCAGAAAATCGGCAAAAATTACCCTTTGGGCAACCGATTTTGACCAAATATGGCATATCGTCCTCATTTGATAGCATATTGAAAATCCCGAAGCCGTTTTGTAATAAATGCAACCGTTTACGAGATATGACAACGTCGCAAAATTTGAATTTTACAAAACGGTCGGAGATATGCCGTAAAATTTTACAAATTTCACGGCATATCTCCGAGAATATGGAAGCTACAAATGTATAAGAGAACTTATTTTAAAGATAATGAAATAGGAAAGTATAAAAACGGATTATATTTTAAAATTTAAGCAATTTAATTAAGTTTATAACAATTTTAATATTTCAAATCGATTTTTGACGATGTAATTTTCCCTTCGATTATGTTAATTTTTTTAATCTTGTACATTCAATCCTCATTTACAAATTAAAAAAGTTTGGTAGGGGTTATATTTCATTTAAGAAAGAAAAAAAATTCAATGTAGGGGTAACGTTGCAATGGCCGCTCACCGTGTAACATTTGTATAGTACATTCGTACCTTCCATATTCTCGGAGATATGCCACGAAATGTGTAGACCATTTTGTAAAATTAAAATTTTGCGACGTTGCCATATCTCGTAAACGGTTGCATTTATTACAAAACGGCTTCGGGATTTTCAATATGCTATCAAATGAGGACGATATGCCAAATGTGGTAAAAATCGGTTACCCTAAGGGCAATCACCTGGTCGATTTGAAATGGAATGATCCAAGTGAAGAATGAAGATGAGAAGGATAAATTATATTATTTAGCTTCTAAAACAATGAATGTCAGCACCTGAGATGGAAAATTAATCCATGGAGATAATCTCTACTTAAGATCTTTGTTGTCACTGGATTGCTTACTTCATTAGGTTCACGTATTCGGGTTTCACCGAAACAATATAAATCGTTTGGCATTCTTTTCAAACCGTTTATAAATATAGTACGTAAGCTTATGTTGATGACGTTACTTGTTTCTTTTGGTAAAGCAATACCTGTTCTATGAATATCAGAGAGCCTTCGATCAACGCGGTTACGTGTCGTTACCTTTTAAGATGCTAAACTTCCTTCTCCTTACCTTACAATACCTTCTCAGCTAAAAATGTAGACAGGGAAATAATTTAACCTAATTTAGGAATTAAATAAAATGTGGTTCTTTTTTATTCCAACTAAGTGTTTTGTATCTCTCAATATAAAAAGTTATTCTAAATATAGTTTATTTTGAGTGCAAGAAAATTTACAATCTCAGTTACCATCATGGAAATTGGAACCATTAAGCGTAAATTTTGGCAGGAAAAGACAGATACAAGACATAAGTCCAATTTGGACCCGTTTTCCTTCGTTGGTATCGGTGGATGCCACTGATGTTGGGCGGTTTCATTGTAACTGCTTTATTCTTCCAACAAAATGTTTGCGTTGCCATAGCTCCGTAACTAAGAAGTTATGACTGAATGTTATTGGGAAGAATTATTCGTTTAAATTTGAAAGGACCAAGGTACCCAGGTGCCTTTTTAAACTAACTTAACCCATAAGAAAGCCATTGGATTTGGCACTAAGGATTTCTTTGTTATTTAAAATTAGTTGCTCTTACCATACAGGCTTGGAATTTTTAGTATTGGGTGACGGAAATAATTGTGTTTTTCATTCTTGTATCACATTAATGTATTCCTTTTTTTGCCTAAAATTTGAAATTTGGTCTTAAAAACTATAACTTCTTGTATTATATCATCGTTAGAAAATTTCTTCGCAAGTAAAGAAACTTTATATCCAAGGCAATTACGGCTCTTTTTAAATGAATATTATGTCAGAATTAAGTCATTGAAGGTCAATTGAGTCAGTAAGAAAGTCAATGGATTTGATGCTGTGGTTATTTTTCTCTTTTACATTAGTTGCACTTATCATATATGCTCGGAAAATTTAGTATTGGGCCACCCATAAGAAAGTCATTTGGTTTGGCGCTAAGGTTATTTTGCTGTTTTATATTCCTTTAGTTTTTGCCTAAAATTTTAGATTATGTCTCCAAAACTGTAAATTTTGTATTATTTCAGTAATAGAAAATTCTTTGCAACTAAATAAATTTAAATGAAAACCTATATTCAAGGCTTTTACGCCTCATATGAAATTGTTATTTTAATAGAATTATTGCGAGATTTTAGTTAAGTTATTTTTAATTGCAATTTTTTCATGTGTGATTAATGATTGCAATATAGTGTATGCATTTTCTACGTAATTTGAGAGGATTCATTTAATTCTATGCAACAATTTTTTTTTCTTCTTCCCGTTTAAATTTCATGATCTTATAGTGTTAGAAAATTTAACGGATATTAGCCATGCAAATAATTTGCAGTTTGCCATGTTGTTTGAAATGCCATTACTTTTCTCCGCTTGGAAAGTAATTTTCTCTTTGGAGGTTGAATGTTGGACTGAAAACTTCCTGCACTCCTACATTTTTATTTTACTTGGAGTTTTATATCTTGGAATGTGGCGATGTGGGTTATCAAACCGTCGGAGAGGTATAGAGAGATTTTTCGAGGGAACGAAGTTACTTCGGAGTACCGCGAAATGCGGTCATTACGCTTGAGGGGAAGGTCATATACACAGACTGGGGAATGGAGAGTAATAAGGGGATGAGAGTTGGGTTATTGAACGATGGATGAGGGAAGAACGTTTCACTTGCGTTCAGTATGCATGCTTACTTCCCATTTCCGACATGCCCCATTCCTGGTGTCTTCTACTTACAGTGCATAAAGGCTGAACCGAATTACACGCTGCTTATTCATATCCTTAGCCCGTAAGATTGTTCTTACACTTTCTTTCATTCACGTGCTCTTTAGGGTAAAAAATGAAAGTTTTTGACACGGTTACATCTTCAAAATTAACCTAAAATGGAATGAAGTGGGAAAAAAGGAGGGAAACGACGATATAAAGATAGCAGGGTGATTGATTCCGACACAATATCTTTGTAAAATTTGAAATAAGTGTAGTCTCGTTCGATTTGGTACATACCATATCTCTGTAAAAAAATTTAACTATTGAAATAAGTCTGGTCTCACTCAATTGGGTGCATCACTAAAATATAAGCGTTTCCTTAATTTGGCGCCAGGTGTGCGTGAAGCAATGATAAGAGCGCACGGCGGCTGGCGGCTGTATTTGGAATCGGCGCGCATGTATTGCGCAGTACATCTCGCGACTTCCATGTGCTGGCGCTCTGATTTTGGCGCAACATGAAATGTCTCATCTACTTCGGTGCATTTAAGTGAAAAAAGCAGAATTTGTTCAATAGTTTTTTGTGACATATTGAAGATGAACATAGAACTTTCAAGTAAAATTTCAGAAGTTGGCCAATACTCACCAATACTCCATTTGAAACGCAAAATAGCCTATCTCATAGGAAAGAGATCCTAATAAGCCACCAACTATTTCCCCTTCGTCTGTAGTGGTGTATTTTCGTGCCATATAGTCCTCCACATCAGCACCATTTTTGTAGAGTTGTAAAACTTTACTGACCCGGGAAGTATCTTCTCTCCTGGTCAAATGTCAATGAAAGAGTGAAGAGTACTCCGGTCCGATTTCCTTAAATTTCCCCAGGTACACCGTCGAAGTCATACAATCCTTATTCATTAGTTTTGTGTCATACAACTGAGAATTTGAATTTTTGGTGGCTTCATATATTTTTCGTCGTTCTCTTTTCATTATCCCAAAAAGACGTGTACCAGTCTCCAATAATCTTTTGGCTGGTTTGACCGTTGTAAAAAAGTTTTCAGTAGTAATTTTCCACCCCATTTTTATGTTCGGTTCGGCTAGCTTCATCACCACATACTCTAAAAGAGATATATCACCAGGGAACATATCATCATTTCCTAGGTATGGAAAACTATTGCAAAGGTAATTTCACTCAACATCTGTGAGAAGCCAAATTTTAACCCAAACTTTTCCGGATCATTGGCCATATATTGAATAAAACTACATCTTACCTTCGAAGGAAATAACTGTACGTCAACAATTAGATATGGCTTAGGTACGTAACATAATGTGCTATTTTCAATGCAACCTTGCCATATTTCTGATGCTAAGGCAAACTTGTCCGATTGCAAACGATTAACTCACGCTGGTTTCAAGCCGAACCTTAAAAGTCTCGTCTCTAAACCTGTTTCTGCCTGGCCAAATATTGGTGGCCCCCATGTCATTGATCAGAGTTCATTAGCTCAATAGCTTTAGCACCCAGAGCAATTCTGATATATATAGGATAGCTATGAAGGTATCCATTTCAATGATGCTAAGATTCCAGTTATCCTTTTCCAGCTGTCATTTGGCATCAGCAATTGTCCATTTCTAAATATGTTTTAACATTCCTTCATCGAAAAGTAGCCGCCAAGCACTGCTGCAGCTATCTTCACGGATAAATCGTTTGGCATAAGGAGATAGGCCTGGGGATACTTTCAGTACATTTTTTTGCTGAAACCTACCTCCAATAAGGGTGGAAAAATCTTGCACAGTCCACTTTGTTTGCCCATACTTCTATGCCCTAAGTACATACCGTGAGTAATTACTTCTTGATCACTGGATCCACCTCCATCCTCTGATGAATTTAGGTCATCATGATATGGAACAAAGTCCTCATCGCTCTCACTTATTTCTGAGGGTATATTTCCGCTGACTTTTTCACAGAAGACCCTTGCAGGGTTGGGGAGACAGTGGAGAATGAAGCTCCTGAGCTTCACGTTGGCGCGAGTTGGTACCGAATGTCCGGAAACGAATAGTCCCTTAGTGTGCAGCTACAATGTGATGAAATTTATGATTACCATGTATAAATAAAAAGTGTGCGTTAAAAAAACCTAAAAATTAAAATATGCCTGCATGATCCACTACACTACTTAGAAACTTAAGTCTGCACTCGATACATAGGGCACGGGAAAAATGTATCACCCGTGAATCTCAGTCTTAGATGTTCAATCACAAGGAAGATAAATATGTGCAAGAAAATTCCACAGCAAAATCGCATTGCATCAGCACTTATTGTTAGCGTTGACACGTATAGGGCCGAAATGTATAGCGGTCATTTTGACCGCTCGGCGGATTAAGGAAGAATTTGAAATATTTTAAAAACAAAATATCGCTAATAGAAGTACATTCTCAGGTTCTCATTCTCCTTTAGTTAAATTAGGATAAGTCGTGAAAAGACAAATTATAATTTGGGTTTAAACGAGATCGGCAAGTGTCCGAAGAGTAGGCAGCGGTCAAAATTTCCACTGGGGCGGTTCTAGTGTTAACTTGTCTCTCATCGTCTCTACTATCGTTCTCCAAACCTTCCTCTGACCCACTACTTATCTCCTATCCGTATCCCACCTCATCCCCACTCATTCTCTTCTCCAAGATTTTGTGGGAGGGTTTGGGTGGTTCATGGTGGAGGGAAGTGTGGGACGGACCGCACATAACTGAGCGGTTTGGGACCTCGGGAGCATCCTCTACCACACAATCGCCTCGCTACCATTCTCATCCTCCCGTCCTGTTTGATGAAGGATGGGAAGAGGATGGAGCGGAGGCGTTGCATTTGAGCGGGCGAGGATCTCAGCACGTGCGCTATTTGCAGGAGGATATGTTCCAATTCAGGTGTACCACCTCGGTGTTATACCATATACTACAGTCTGTTTGGGTCAGTCAGTTGGCTTTACTTGCTATTTGTACGGAAATAATTGAAACGGAAAACTATCACTTGCAGCGGTGCCGGCCCAATATTTTTTACTACTGCGGGCGAAATTTTATTCGGCCGTCCCTAGTATAGAATTCATCGGCCGATAACAATTTTTCCCAAGGCGATTTATATATATATGCAGTATGTGGTTGTAAATCTTTCAGTTGGGGGCATTGGGTAGAGGTTTGTGGAACCAAGAGGGCCGTGACGAAATTTTTGGGAAACACTGGCTTATACATTCCAGTTTCTCCACATGATCACTCATATGTTCATGACGCTTCCCGTCCGGTATGGCCGGTAGTAAACCTCATGCTAGCTCGTTCCAGCCTTTTCAAGGTTATAAAGTTAGTCTAAAGGATGAGTTTGTGACGTGCTTTCCTGAATTTAGGAAAAATAAGTACGACTAGCATACTTAAACTACATGGAAGTTGGAACACGGCCGCAGATAGACCAAATATTCGTGAAAGCAGATAGCATTTTAGGGCCACCGAGGAGCCTGAAAAGCTGGAAGCAGCTTTTCAGGCTCCTCGGTGGCAAGCAAGTGTACTAGGTTTACATGTATTAAGTATACACTGTATCTATATTTTATCCACTAACCTAGTAAAAATACAAAATATGAATACATATTTTATGAAGTTGTACATGATAAATATATTTTTAGAAATTTACTAATAAGATATACAATGATAAGCCTGAACAATAACACTTTTCACTTATTAAAATATTCCAAACTCTGTTTGGTATATAGCCACATATTTAATTTTTTAAGGAAACTATGTATAAATGTTTGAACTCTTACATAGCTTGGTGTTTATATAATGTTGGTCCTACGTAAAAAATACTTCTTTAATTATGAAGTACTTATCTAGTTATGGTGGATAATATTCTTCTAAGGTGTATATTATTCTTTTTTTTAATGTGTACTAATTCAATTATCCGTCCGCTATTTGTATCCTATACATTTCATACATACTCGAATGTTTCCCCCTGCCACACACCCTTGAGGTGGTTTTCAGGCCATTTTGTAGATGTAGAATGTAATACTAATAAAAGTTATAGCATCAAAAGAAAATTCTTTCGTTTATTACAGCCCTTTATGTCTACCTCGACCGGTTTCGACGCTATGCTCGTGACATTATTAAGAGGTTTCCTACAAAGAATTTTCTGGGAATGCGTTTTCCTTCTGGCTTTCCTCAAGGTTAGGGGATTGCGGTTTTTTTAAGGAAGGAGGGGGGGTTATAAATCACTGTTGTCGAAGAGTAATAGTTGAAGTGGGTAAACAGAAACAAGGTCACGGTCGGGGAAGGAAAACAGAAGTTTAAGGATCGGGCAGTGGAATTGTTACGGAAGTCGAGGAGATGGGAGGAATACGGTCGTTTAGAAAACCTGATCCCTAGAATGTGGAGAAAAGTTACGATTTCAAATATTTCCATAAAGCCCAATTTGGTACCCTTATCACTCGTAAAGTTCTTGGATTGTCAACAGGAGGATGGGCTATGTCATGTAAAATTTTGGAAAAATAAGATATGTGGTCGTTTTTACTCAAAACATATTAAATTTTCTTCCATTTTGTCCAACAAAACATTTACACGCGTGTGAACTACACAGTAGTAAGTAAAATTACATCCTTTTTATATTTTCTCTATTTCACTGAGTTAATCCATCAATTGTCACAATGTTAATGAATAGCTGTCATCATCAAGAGTCATTAATCCGAAGGTTGGTTTGCGGCAGCTTTCCACACCACTCTCTTCTTAGCTAATTGGTTCATGCCTGCAATAATTCTTCACTTTGACGTCCTTCATAATTAGATCTACCTAGATATTCCATTATTGGTCTTTCTCTGTAATTCTCCTCTATTATTTCTCCCTCCATTAATGCTCTTCCAAATAAATTTTATATTTTGCTCATTTTTCAGTATATAACTAGTGCGCATAGCGCCAGGTGGTAACGGCAAAAACAGCTTATTTGTTAAGTTTTTTAAGTACAGTTATTTAAACTAACAATCAACAACTCATATTTGATGAGATTTTAATTACGTATTCACCTCAAATTACAAGAATATCATTAAAACAACTTTAGTATAGGTGAACTCCACCACACCACTGAATAGATGATAAAAAAATTAAGTACTAACTAATACATTTAAAATGATATATCGGTGTCACAAGTATGTTATACATCTCATAGGTGGATGAATACTCTTAGGATCAAGTTAAATGCAATTAATAATCATTGTATACCTAGTGAAAGTAGTGATTTCATTGAAAATGCCTGTTTCCGAAATCTTGTGTCAGCTGGGCTGGCGAGAAAGAGGTGGTTTCTTTTAAGGGTTGGCAAAAGACTGCGGAACCCACAGGTTTTTGTGGGAGCGGGCTCTGGAGCAGATGGTACGGGAGGAGCGGGAATGTAAGGCTGGGGGTGTGGGGAGGGGTTGGAGAAATATGCGGAGAAGGTGCGGTGGTGAAGGAAGGAACTGTAGAGGCTGGGCTTTTGGGGGAATCGGGGGTTGGTTGCTGTTACGGTGTTGCGGTCGAGAAGAAAGTGCTATTCCAGCTCCCGAGGAATTCCTGCCCAGACGTACAAACAGCCCGTGTGGGATAAGTGCCCAGGGAGTTGCGGGGGAGGATGTTGGGTGTAGAGAGGCCGGCCAGATGGGCGGTTTTGGCAGAAATGCCTGGGGTGGGTGTGCAGGGGAAAATTTTCCTCACCATTTTAGGCTGCAAATTTCGGCGCACGTGGCCCAAGCCTTTTAAGACTAGCCGCTTGTTAGAGCTATAAAATATCATTTTAAGTTTTACGTGCTGAAATACGCCATCAAAACAATTATGCTAAATTGTATTTTTTTTAATAATTTAACTTTTACAGAAAACATACAATTAATTTAATAACATACACGACTAGGGTTTCCATGAGTAATCATGATGATGAAAATGATGATTACTCATCGAAACCTGGGTCATATTTGTTATTTTATGAAGTAGTGGTTTCTTTTAAAGTTAAATTATTTAAAAATTACAATGATATACCTCATAGTTTCAATAGAACAAGTTAATTATGCTAATTTGACTTGCATTCGATTGCGAACTAGAAAAGAAAATGAAAGCAGTGGTTACCGGTTTACAGTTGTTCCGAAACTAGGTAGCAGTTGTTGCAGAAAACCCTTTTTGTGTTAGACTACTACGTGCATCTGTTCACTTGATTGGAAAGAAAAAAAACAAAATTTAATTAATTAAAAATTGTTCTCCCACCGGTACAGCTTTTGGCATGCCGGAAGTTCAAAAGGGGAGTCTTATTGGGGGCGTTCAAGTGCAAACATAAGTGCTTTGAAATATACCATATAACTTTGCCTTAATTCGGCTACGTAGTAGAAAAGACAATGGAAGCAAAGGTGGCTGGCTTACAGTGTTTGCAAACATAGATGACGGTTACATCAGAATACCGTTTTCCGTGGAAGAGTACACTGCCTACTAACTAGCCCCGCACTGGGAAGTAAGGCAGTCTCCGAATTTGATTTCCAGGGAACATAAGATTGCAAAACTTCTTAGAAAAAATTCACAATCAGTTATTCACATCATAATTCTACCACTCTCTATGTAGTACCTCCTAACCCAAAAGTTTGAATGGGCTTCTTACATGGATGGGGAAAAATATCAGCGAATACCGATTCAGATTGCTATGCAGCTGCCAGCTAATATTGTAAACATTGTCGTGCGTTGCGCTATAGATATTTACCCGCTCACTCAGAACAATTACAATTTAGTTGACGGCGTTGCCAACCATTTGCTCTCCTCTTTTCTCCACTCCTTTACCAGCCCCTTCCATGGGCCCCTTCCCTTCCGTGACGCAACGCCTAGCTTAGGCGACTGCCTCCATGTTTCGCTGCTACTGTGGAAATAAATTGAAACATGGTACTACATTGAACTCATACACGTCACTCTGAGATTTTCTATTTTTTCCATACGCATTTATTCCCGACCATGGTTTCGACAGTAACTGTATTGGTGTAGCGAAACTTGGTGGCAATTGCTAGTAATGGTCATAACGCCAGGGAGTGGAAAGCATACGAAATTGGCGGGACAATTGGACAATGTGTACCTCCAATGGTCCCTCCGGAAATTCTTCGGTACCTCTGCCCGCTCATCAAAGCTTGATTTACACTCCGTGACCATCTAATTCTCCGTTTGTGGGTGCCACTAAGTTTTGGCGTACAATATAACTTACTATCGATTGTATCATGGAGTTTTCGTGACATCTCATGTTATGACAACTCTCACCCAGTTTCAGTACCAAATCAATGAGATGTTTGTCACGGGTGTGATACTGGATTCTAGCTACATCTAGTCTAGACACATAGTCCGTGACTGACCGCTCCGGAACAGGCATAAGATTATCACAGTTTCGGAACGAGGACAATCAAGAGAGCGACGTAGCTCAGGAAGCAAGACCATTCCAGAACTAAGCACAAAATCTACAAAATGATTTTTAGAAGCACAATAGCCCGAAATGACAGGACGACGCGACGAGAGCAACCAAACTTCATTCGTACGAAGTGGAGAAACACGAACCGGCGTTTGTACCGGAGCTGTGATTTCACGATTCTTGTAATGACAGCGAGTCGTAAAAGAAAGATCAACGCGAAAACATCACAGGTCGTGAAATTGCACCCCCATATGTAAATTTGATCGTAAAAATTACTGGTACATTGGAAATCATAGACAGATATTAAAGTATGAAAAATAAAATGCACTATGTAGGTAATTCAATGAACTACATAGAAGATGAAAAAAAACTTATGGGACGCATTCTGAAGCATCAGATTCCTCAAAACGAAATTGGAAATAGCTACAATTAGGAAGAACAGCTGAGGAGGACAGGCAATGATAGATGAAATAAATTGTCAAGGAAGTCATAATGAGAAATTATGAAGCAGTTAAGCGTTTAGCTGAAGATAGAATGCAGTGGAGAGGGTCTTGTCAAAAAGTAACGTCGATGTGTAAAACCACCTTTAGACCCCACAACAGTTCATACTTGCCACTGGACGATCGGTGAACAAGGTCACGGGCTCACACCAAGAATTGGCGTTGGGGTGAGCTTCGGTGGAAGGATATATAAGAGTGAAGCGGTGAGCCATCGGGTGTAGTCAGGAAATGAAGAAGGGAACTGAAAGCTCTGCTCGTCAAGTAGTTCATTTTTTCATTTGTTTTCATTTTCAATCCTAAAATCCTCTCTTTTGCATAATTTTCTTCTGAACAAATTGCTACAAAGTTTCACTGCGCATATCCCTTGCCAATCCACTAACCTGATCCCCTTGTACTTATTTCTTGTTGCAACGATAAATGTCTCTGTCATCGTTGAAAGCCTGAACGGATGAAGGTATTGAATGAATTTAGGACTGTATTTATGTGTGACCTATAATTCTGGACCTTGTTTCTTGATATTGCTCCCTACTCCTCTTCTACTCTTCTGTAGGTACTCGTTTCTCATCCCATCCGCCAATTCGATCGTCAGCATCTATCTCCAGTACCAGGTGACAACATCTTTTGTTATCCTTAGTTTTAGTCACTCAATGGTCCAGGTTTCTGATCCACGTAGTTCAACACTCTACGAAAATGTTTTCAGGTACTTCTTCCTCATTAACAATTCTATTTATCTTAAAGGTAGCACATGTTTTTCATCCTGAATCCTTTTTAGTGGCTTGAACAATTCTTCGCTCGATGTCCGTCGAAAAAAAATAAACAGGCACCGGCCTATTCAACAGCCAACCCCCAACCGGCAGCCGGAATCGAAAACGAAAGTGAGGCATGAGGGGAAAGTAGAATGGAAAGCTATCTTGAGGAATTGGAGGCTTACGCGAGTGGGGCAAGGAAACAGCAGTACACAACGAGCAGGCACACAAACGAACGGTGGATGTGAGTCTTGAGAGGGCAAGAGGCGAAGAGGGCAGTCGGGAATGGAGAGAGGGGGAGGTTTTCGGATTCCTCAGCCGGAGCGGCATATCCGAGGAGGAGGAATGGTTGGGAGTTCGCGAGGAGGCGCCGACCTTCGCCACTTCAGCCGGGGAAAAAGGTTTTCTGGGTTTGGGCCGGAGGTGGAATGCCTTGCTTGTTTTTCTCCTCTCCGCACAACACAAACACCCTCTTGCAGGGATGCTTCCTGAGGGTGCTTTCCTTCCTTTTGAAGTGGAGAGGGAGAAGTAATTCTCCAGCCATACTACTAACGTATACTAAACGTCGATTTACTTGAAAGGAGGGTAGTTCAAATTACTGGCTTCCCTCGCGGAGGGCCCGGGCTCGAACATTTCTCGTGAATTAACTGATAATTCATAAAAGGGGTCACTTGAGACGTCCGAAGATGCCTAAGAGTATAAGAAAAACGAGTCTGTGCCGGGTAATACATCAAGGAACAGCGTGCAATGGACTAAACCAAAAATATACCTATGAATATCTACAGATTCTTTGAATTGTTTCATTGTACATATTCTAAATTAACAAATTTTACGAAATGTAACATCCATACAAATTCTAATTTCCAAATATGTATATATTTTTTGGGATGAGTTATCTCGAGGTAGAGTCGAAAAAACAAACCGCTGCTAGTCTTCACCGACGTTTCGGAATCTACTATATTCCATCATCAGGGGTTAGAATAAAAACAATAAATTCATAAAATATCAATAAAACTGATGATCTCAGGCCTGACCTCGTGGAAATTATGGATATCCATGATGAGAAAACCACCTTTGTCAATTCCACAAACTTTCTTACGCTGGCACGACGCGCGTTTCACCACACTGTGGCATACTCATGTTTGGCACATGAGTATGCCACAGTGTGGTGAAACGCGCGTCGTGCCAGCGTAAGAACATTTGTGGAATTAACAAAGGTGGTTTTCTCATCATGGATAAAAGATCACATCACCAAGTACATTTTGTCACATTAATGTTTTTATTCTAAGCCCTGATAATGAAATATAGTAGATACCGAAGCGTTGGTGAAGAATAGCTGTTGTTTGTTTTTCCTACCTTACCTCGAGAAAACTCATCCCATTTATAATGGAGGTCGATATGACAATTATACCTTTTTTTATTGTTTTCATTGTTGTTATTTTTGTTGTTGATTTAGTTGCCTGAAAGTTATTTGCGGGTTTCCCACCGCCCTCGGGTGAATTCCGGGTCAAATCGCTCCTGTACTTATTACCAGTGATCAGTTTATTCAGTCTATGAAGAGGCGAAAGCCTAAAGCGGGGTCCACACATGTTTTGTTGTCATGGTGTGAAAATAAACATATGTTGAGTTGAATTGTAATATGGGCCGGATTTGAAATCACACCTTGTGAACATTTCTAACGTTCACGATGAAAAGGTTATATCTTTTTTCTATTTTACACTTATTTTGTTTTCCAGCCAAGGTTTCAGCGCACATAAGTCATTATCATAACTTGAGCTTAACGTTATAGTTACTCATCATAAGCTTCATTATTCGGTAATAGGATTTTGTAAACATTTATTTCTATTTTTGCATTCCAAATTTCATGTCAAAAAAGAAATATGGAAAATAGTGAGTAGCTTTATGAAAAATGTTAAATAAATTTACAACGCTATGAAAATGCATATTTTGACGCCTAGCTGAAGAGGCACGCCACTACGTTGGCTTTGACTTTGACATCACTAGGCAGTTAACACCATATCATGCCACTTAAATTAACAAACTTTTCCTTAATTTTTATACACCTAGGTTATATTTAGTTAATATTTATTACTTTCACCTTCCCTAATAAAGTCTCGAAAAGCTTCAATCTCTTGCCGTATTTTAGAAATTTCGTTAACATGTACTTATTTTATTTTTAAATAATATTAGAATTGGCCCTTACTTAACCACAGTTCTCATTTATGGAAGAATTTGCCTTTAAGTCTTGAGAATTTACTTACCTGTCGAGCGTGTGTGCAAGTATCCTCTGCTCCACTTTAAAAACTATAAAAAAAACGCTTAAACGAGATACTGCCTAGTTAAGTCACCAAATACGGTAACTCATGTTTTTAGATGTGGAAAGTTTGGAAAGCTATGCAATTTTTCCTGTAAAAAATTCTTCATGCATTTGAATTCACAACTAGATGAGTAAACGGACCTTATTCTTATATAAACTGCCTTCACGAAAAGAAAATAAATGACTAGTTTGTAATTCAATTCCGGTAGTTGAAAGGAATTTGGAAATGGTAAAATTCTTTAAGGACTGTTTCCTATTTTGGGATTACGCGCGTCTGGATTTTTTAAATGCCAACGTCCCTTCTTCTTTACTGGAGACCTCTTCAGGGTTAGTGAATGTCGTATTTTCTTCGTATTCAACTTTTAATTCTCAAACAAGTGAAAGCAGGGGGTGAGAGTGGGTGCGGAACGTTTTGGATGTTGCTTATTCTTTTGGAAAGTACTGGTAGACTAGACTTTCCAATCTAATTTCCCTAGTCTCTATTGGAGTTACTGTTATCGCTATTAAATTTTTAAGGCCTCCCTAATGATTCGCAGTTTGATGCATTGAAATTTCGAGATCGCGGGGATCGAAATTATAGCCGGGGCTATTTGAAGCCTTTTCTACACGAGGCCGCACCGCACAGTCAGTGATGTATGGATGGACATGCAGTGAAAATTGGGTCGTGTAAAGCGGGGACTTGCAAAAATGATTGCGCGAATGTGTAAACAAAATAAATGAAAATACCCCCTGCTCTTTTACCGTGCCCGCGTTATGACAATTTTCGCACATAAAAATGCGTAATTGAAAACTTTACACCACATAGCCGCGCGCGACATTTGAAATTCTCGCATACATATATTTAAATCGTATTTACCAAAAATTTCAGTCGATAGTATTAAATGATTTTTTTCAGAATAGATTTTAATTTATTAGACCTACATTATATCAGTTTTTGGTTGAAATCTGTTCTGTAGGAATGAAGAAAGTGCGTAATTTATCCTATTAGTGTGGAGAGCGCCATAAGGCTCCATGTTAAAAGAATCTAAAATATCGCAAAAAGTATGTCGATGATCCCCCGTTTTTTCTTCAATATTCCATAGAATATCCAAAAAGGAACATATTTGGAAATTTTTAAGAAAATCTGTTCACTTTGGTTTTTTAGACCAGCCACCTTAAACGCTTTTCTCAAGTTCTCATCTCTGGCGTTGCGCCTAGTCAAGCCAAGATACGCCGAGTTAAGTTGTTGTGAACGAGACTTAACGATGCTGACGTCGGTGAGTGATTGGGAGCCGGTTTTATCATCGTTGCAGGCCGTCGGCCTCTGCCTATGTAAAAATGATCAACGTAAACTTTTTCACAAAATGATATAAGGAAAGGTTTCACAGAACTAGGACACTTCATTATGTCTGCCAATACAATCGGTAGAATCACTACAAAGATAATTTATACATAGGTGAGTGTAACATGAACTTCAAGTATTAATCGCCCTCTAAATCCACCTACTTCTCTCCACTTGTTTGGTGTATTATCAAATGTAACCGTTACCATTGCTCTAGAATCCGAAAATAAAAATTGGCAATCATGGAATGTATTTCAAATGTGTGTTTTACTCCACTTCCCAGCGATGTATAGCGGTTATTTGAACGTTTTCAATTGAAACGGACATTCTCGTACAACAAGTTTATCGGAAGGACACTCACCGTAAAATTATTTATCAGAATGGAGAATGAAAACCAGAATCAAGGATAAATTCGACTGTACCTGGCGTACGTGGCGGAGCAGTCTTTCATTAATTAAATTAAACTAAATTGCACTGCAAACGGTGTAATATTGTACATTAAATATAAGTGGACAGTACAACTACTGCAGTTTAAGTTTATTACAGAATAAAGGAGGATAATGTCACAATTCAATCAGGCCACCGAGACGAATCAGCTGTCGCTGAGTATGTCGCGAATTGATGATGTCGCGATGATATTGATGTCGCGAATCCCTTAATCCTAGCGAAAGAAGAGCGCGTTAAGGTCTTTCTCCAAGAGGCACTTTGTCTTCTCTGCACACTGTGAGGCCAAGTTTCACAGCTAATTCAATGGACAGAGTATTGTATGTACCGTGGTAGCAAAGTATGATGGAAGTTACGCAGAGGACCTTTTCTCAGTGGAAATCTTCCTACAAACTAGCACCACGCGAGGATGTAAGGCAGTCTCCACGTTTGGACACCGGCGATTCCTAAGTCAAAAGCCTTCGGTGCTAACTTTGAAATGTACAAACCGTTTTTCCCATCAACTAACATGCTTTCTTTTTCTGTTAATCCAACAAGGACCATGAAAAAAGAGAGACAATAACTGGAGTTGCCTCTCTTTTTTCACGGTCCTTGTTAGATTAACAGTTAAATGAAGCAAGCTAGCACCAGATAGAACTCCGGTGGGGGTGTCTGAGAAACTAAAGGCAACAGCCTATTCCACGATTTTCTTTATGGTATTGACCATAAACAAAATTGCCAGGCTGTTGAGAAAATAGGACATAGTCACTCGCTTCAACTGCGTGGAAAAAGGGTGCAATAGTGGTGGCAATAAAATAGCACAAAGATTTCATTGCAACTGTTTCGCAAACGAAACAGTTCCGGGAAATAACCTGTTGCGGACAACAGCACACTAAACAAAAGGCGATTGATTGGCGCTGTTAGAACATGGCTGGTCGCACTAGTAGTTGTGTATTTTATGTAATAATAAATCTTTCACTCAAATAAAGTAGCAATTTCGATTCATGAATAATAGGTACTTCACAGTTCTAATTCTATCTGCAACAATGGGCGGACATATGTTGGCAGAAAGAACCACCAACCGCCTGCAACAGATCGAAATCCAACATATTGTAGCTTTTCACCGCAACGCATTTACACGTGCAGTGCAACTGGAACAGATTAGAAGACGAAACAGTCAGCTTCAGCTAGTTGCCACTGCACATCACAGAACGCAACGGCGCGGCTGCAGCACGATCGCGAAACTAACCTTTTGTTGGCAACAACTATTTGAAACAGTTGCCAGGTCGAAACAGTTGCGGCTGCAGCCGTTTTGCTCCGACAACTCATTATTCCACCATTACTGCCTAGACCAAAGGAACGGATCCCACCCGATGCATACAAAGGAGTATACAAGATCGAGTGCCGCTGTGGAATGTAATACATCGGGAAAACAGGTAGAGCTGTGAAGTTCTGCCGTCAATAACACAGCCAGGCAAAGTAATTCCACCTTTCCGATGAGGCTGAGCATGCTTCTTCCGAGCCTAGACACGCTATTAACTTGGAGGAAGGTTCGGTGATAGCCAGGGAATCTCAATACCTCCAGAGAATTATTCGGTAGGCTATCCATACCCCCGAGGAATTTCTACCAATAGAACGAGTATCACCTCCATGACACATAAGAGAGACTCTTCCATTCAGAAACTACCAAAACTAAAAAGTAGGTGCCAACGGGGAAAAATCGACTACAACAGGAGAAATGGTGACAACCAATCAGGAGGTACCAACGGGCCTATATAAGGTCGTCAAAAAACCGGTATCGAAAAAAAAGGCACCAAAGGGGAAAAATTGGCTCCAACAAGAGAACTGGCGCCAACCAGTCAGGAGGTACCTACGGGACTATATAAGGCCGTCAAAAAACCGGCATCAGCACTTAGACCTGAAGAAACATGCTCGAAAGCAGACGAAACTATTGTCTCAAAAATAACGACGCAGTGCGGCAGCCGTTAATGTTAATCTAACTGTTTACATGGACTTCTGCGATGGGTTGCAAACACAATAGCCGAATTTTGATATAGAGTTCTTTGGATAATATACATGGCCGTGTGACGCGCTTGAGATACTTTACCATCCACGCAGGTCATATGAAATGTATGCTAACAACGTAACCACGCCGCTAGCTCTGTCCTCCTTGATTTCACGATTCGCGCAAGGGACTGACACCAAATTTCATGGAATTAATAAATAATTCTCGGGTTTCCAGCCGAGTTAGGTTTTGTATATAAAAGTATAAAAAACCTATATAAGTATATATAAGAACCCTTTTCTGCTGAGGTGCCTCGTATAATGTGGAGAGCTATTCAAGGTTGCAGGGACGATATTTGTTCATATATTGATTTGCGTGCATACGTGTTCTCATTGGATGTATCTATAAATAATTGTGAAATATATATATATATATAGGTTTTTTATACTATATAAGTATAAAAAACCTTACTCGGCTGGAAACCCGAGAATTATTTATTAATATCATTCGCCAAGAAAGAACCAAACTCAATGACGTGGCACACAAAAGTACGGGACATGCTGAGCAGAGACACGTGTTGCAGCGAGTTGCTAAATGGACGCTGTTGCCGGATTAAAAACGAAAGATAAAACAATGTATAGATACATATTTTAATACTAGTTCGCATTCGAGTGACAATATATCTTCATTAAAATACTTATTTTGAATTCTATGGCCACGGGTGTGAACTGTTTTCGGAAAATTAATTTCGCAAAAATGACTTAAGAAATGAATCAAGTCTGCATCTAAGCAAATTGTTATGGCAATTTGTAAATTTAAAGGACAATATTTCAGAATGTACCTAAGACATAAGTCATTCCTACTGAATATAGTACAACTACGAACTATTATTTAAATTTTAAACCAGCATTAAAATTTAAGTAACTAAATTTCCCAATTACTAATGATTACCCGACCAGCCACCTTAAAGCGGCGTAACTCGACTTGGCGAAGCCTGAAGTTGAGCTCAGCTTAACTTTCTCTTAATTCCAGCCAATGGCATGGCATGCTCTACTATCGATAGTTTGGCAGCAATCGATTGCTACACTCGATATATCCTCGAGCAGCCGTATAGAAAATGTGATTTTTTTGTGAAGTTGATCAAGTCTGTGCGAAACAAGCCTCTCATGTTCAACAAACCTTCTGCTTTAATACTTCTACAGTTCAACTCACTATTTACAGTTGATACTTCACCTCAACTGAGCTGTTTCGGGGGAGCTAACTACAACTCTCGAAACTCACGCTATCGATAGGCCTCATCAATCGACTGTCAGATCGAATTTGGTAGTGGTGTACTGTGAGTGGTTAGAAATTTCGCGCACTGGTTCACCTTCGAAGAAAAAATACGTCAAGTTACGCCAATTTAAGGTGTTGTGAACGAGCCTTTCGGCTCGGCTCGAATTTGGAAAGGTTATCTTTTATCCGTCCGAAGGCTGTTATCCCTTTCTGTGAGTGGGAGTGAGTATTTATTTATGACGTTATCAGTCGAAGCACGTATTATAATTTTTACATTTGTCAGCGTGAAACCGAAGTACTACATGCAATGCTGTATTTTAGAGAGGGATGCGAGGTAAAAAAAATATTTACACCCGATAGCTACCCTTCCACGGCAGATACCCTTCCACTGTAGACATCTTGGAAATAATGAGACACAAACTTCCATTATCTTTGCAAGCCACACAGTTTAAAGAGGTGAACGAAACTATCACTTCCATAAGTGTTTCCTAATATTCTTTTTCTAATATAAATTTAATAAACTCTAGACAGTGTTATTAAATTAATTACAAATTAATAACAGATACATAAACACTAGGTATATCCATAAAATTTTTTAACGTTACAGCCAATATATTGCCACTTTTAATTTTTGTGTATTATGTGTGTGCACTTAATGGGATGCAAACGAAATTTTTACACATATTTATTATTATATATAAGTTATTTGGCGTTGATTATAGGGAGGAATTACTTCAGAAAATTCGATTACCTTGTGATGCACATTATTATTTTCTATATCAATTTATGTTGTAACCAACGCGGGTTCAGTTTTACCCCTTTCATTATCTCTCTTACAATATGATCAAATCGACGGCATTATTAATAAAAGCATCGGTTACACATTGAAAAAAAAACTAATAACTTAATAGAGCCACGCTTTCTCTGTATTTGCATTTAATTACATGCAATGAATATTTTATCGAATAAAGGTATCAGTTGGCAATCTACATTTCTCTAAAAATGCTATCGTTGACTAAAATTTTGCGCATTTTAAATTTCTCTCTGTCGAAGTTGAGAGCTGCAAAATACCACAATGTATGTACTGATGGAATATATTTTATTTTCTCCAATTTTAACTGCTTAAAACTGAGGCGCGTCCTTGCGCATTGCAGTTGTAAGTTTAGATTTGTTGGATCAAATTTGACCCCTTGGTGGTATAAAAGGGGTGGCCAAGCTTGGTCGTTCTGGTGTTAAAGGAAGAGCTGGAAAATTACGCCTGGTTTAAGAATTGGAGCATAGAATAAAATTTGTTAAATAACCGAAACTGTAAAAATAAATTTAAAACAATGAATAATATACATAACGGTCAGGTTTGCCTATAATAAAATGAATCCTTTAAAATAAAAAAGGTTGGCATGGATTTAGTTTCCAGGGTTTGGGAAGTTTGTTGTTTATTCCAGCTCCTTATCTCCACTCACTAAAGGTTACAACCTTTTTCTCAACGACAGAGATTATGGCCGTATTTTCCAAGATTTCCAGATATAGAAGCAATTAATGTCAGCGTCGGAGAATCCGCTGAATATAAAGCCAAAGGGTGTCGCATCCCACGTCAAGCAAATCCTCTCCACCATGAAGGAGCCAAGAATAAAATCGTTATCTTCAGCAAAAGCAAGTTTTAGGGAGAATGACAAGAAAGCAAGATTTCGCATTTTTTAAAATCCATGCGTTAAGAATGACGAAGGGGTCTAGCGCAGATTTAAAGGGTCTCTTTAAGGTTCACGCTGAGGTTCTCAATTCCAGTGTATTGAAGACTTTGAAAAACTTTCGCCAGCCCTAATGGGGAGTTTCACTGTAACATCTTACCAATTTTTTCTTTCAATTAATTGTTTTTCAGGTGATAGCTAAGAATATTTGCACTGATCATTATGTGCGCAGAAATAAGAAATAAAATGTGCAAGTAAAAGTAATATCGGCATTGAAAGAAAGCACGAATATTTGAGTATTTTGTATTTCAAGAAACGTAGATTTCTAAGGAGATATTATAACTAACTTTCAACGATACATGTGGGAAGGTAACAGAACTGCATGAACTATATTTCATGTATGACTTATAGAGTACGGAAAATATAAAAAAATATGATTAAAATTAGGAAAACAAAAATGCCATTAAAAAAACTCTTTATTTACCAAGGGCGTAAAATTCGCAATGAAGCATTGAAATTTTGAAAAATGTATATTTTTTTTACTAAATACATCACGTATTTCACATCATTTCAGTAATGGGCAACTAGCAACATTCTATGAAATGCTTGCAGGGATAGCCTTCGGGGATTAGGGAATAGCAGAAAAGTGCAGTATGACAAATTAAGCTGACACATATTTTTAACACTATCCACATTTCCTAAAATTGATTGATAATCTAAGTGTACTCCCTACTAAAAAATAACCTTATTTCGGCATTTGGGTCAATAATAATTGAAATAGCCTGTACATATTGTCCATGCAAGAATAATAGCAAAGCGCGATATAGTTTTTTAAGATGATACAGAAATTTTAAAAGCTCTCATCATTTTCTGAAATTGATTGAAAGTTTAAGTAGCAAATTCAGATTTGTTTGACGTACTGGATATTTCGGCGCACTCAAAAGTCTGAACTGTTTCATTAGTCAGTGTTCAAAACTTCACTTCCGTGCTTTAAGTTAAGTTTGGAAATATTGATGTATTGTTATACATATTATAACTAAATACAAAACTGTCAGGTTGATGTGGTAGCTATAATACTTCCTTCCCAATCCAGAAGCCCGGGTTCGAGTTCCGTTAGTGAACGTGATTTATCAGGGGAACCCTTTTCTGCTGAGGTGCCTCGTATAATGTGGAGAACTATTCAAGGTGGCAGGGACGATATTTGTTCGTGTATTGATTTGCGTGCATACGTGTTCTCATTAGATGTATCTATAAATAATTGTGAAAATATTGCATGATACCAATTTTTTTGGCAATCCAATGCTGTATTAGCACTTAACCTAATGACACATTATGTATATTCTGTATTTTTCGATTACTTATGCACAGATTTACTTCTATACGCGAGATAATATATTTTATTTTATTAATACTGTCACTATTAAAGTTCAAGTTGTCTCTCAAGTTGTGAGTTCAATTAAAGAAACAACATATTTCAATTCAACTTCACTAGATTTATGTGTACCGCGCCAAGAACTCTAGTTATAACATGCAATAACTAAGGAAAACAATAATTCTGGTTTCATTTCCTTTACTGCCTGTGCGGATATTCCCAAAGCACAAGAAGATGTGCTGAATGAAATGTGATCATGGATTTTTTTCCGGCTTACTTAATTTTATAAATGTGCAGTCAATGACCCACGATTACCACTCCAGCCACCTTTAAGTCCAGTGGTAGCAAAATTTGGTGTCAGTCACTTGCGCGAATCGTGAAATCAAGGAGGACAGAGCTAGCGGCGTGGTTACGTTGTTAGCATACATTTCATATGACCTGCGTGGATGGTAAAGTATCTCAAGCGCGTCACACGGCCATGTATATTATCCAAAGAACTCTATATCAAAATTCGGCTATTGTGTTTGCAACCCATCGCAGAAGTCCATGTAAACAGTTAGATTAACATTAACGGCTGCCGCACTGCGTCGTTATTTTTGAGACAATAGTTTCGTCTGCTTTCGAGCATGTTTCTTCAGGTCTAAGTGCTGATGCCGGTTTTTTGACGGCCTCATATAGTCCCGTAGGTACCTCCTGACTGGTTGGCGCCAGTTCTCTTGTTGGAGCCAATTTTTCCCCATTGGTGCCTTTTTTTTCGATGCCGGTTTTTTGACGACCTTATATAGTCCCGTAGGTACCCCCTGATTGGTTGGCACCATTTCTCCTGTTGTAGCCGATTTTTCCCCGTTGGCACCTACTTTTCAGTTTTGGTAGTTTCTGAATGGAAGAGTCTCTCTTATGTGTCATGGAGGTGATACTCGTTCTTCCGGTAGAAATTCCTCGGAGGTATGGATTGCCTCCCGAATAATTCTCTGGAGGTATTGAGATTCCCTGGCTATCACCGAAGCTTCCTCCAAGTTAATGGCGTGTCTAGGCTCGTAAGAAGCATTCTCAGCCTCATAGGAAAGGTGGAATTACTTTGCCGGCCTGTGTTATTGACGGTAGCACTTCACAGCTCAACCTGTTTTCCCGATGTATTACATTCCACAGCGGCACTCGATCTTGTATACTCTTTTGTATGCATCGGGTGGGATCCGTTCCTTTGGTCTAGGCAGTAATAGTGGAATAATGTGTTGTCGGAGCAAAACGGCTGCAGCCGCAACTGTTTCGACCTGGCAACTGTTTCAAATAGTTGTTGCCAACAACAGGTTAGTTTCGCGATCGTGCTGCAGCCGCGCCGTTGCGTTCTGTGATGTGCAGCGGCAACTAGCTGAAGCTGACTGTTTCGTCTTCGAATCTGTTCCAGTTGCACTGCACGTGTAAATGCGTTGCGGTGAAAAGCTACAATATGTTGGATTTCGATCTGTTGCAGGCTGTTGGTGGTTCATTCTGTCAACATATGTCCGCCCATTGTTGCATATAGAATTAGAACTGTGAGGTACCTATTATTCATGAATCGAAATTGCTACTTTATTTGAGTGAAAGATTTCTTATTACATAAAATACACAACTACTATTGTGACCAGCCATGTTCTAACAGCGCCAATCGATCGCCTTTTGTTTAGTGTGCTGTTGTCCGCAACAGGTTATTTCCCGGAACTGTTTCGTTTGCGAAACAGTTGCAATGAAATCTTTGTGCTATTTTATTGCCACCACTATGGCGCCCTTTTTTCCACGCAGTTGAAGCGAGTGACTATGTCGTATTTTCTCAACAGCCTGGCAATTTTGTTTATGGTCAATTCCACAAAGAGAATCGTGGAATAGGCTGTTGCCTTTTGTTTCTCAGACACCCCCACCGGAGTTCTATCTGGTGCTAGCTTGCTTTATTTAACTGTTAATCTAACAAAGACCGTGAAAAAAGAGAGGCAACTCCAGGTATTTTCTCTCTTTTTTCATGGTCCTTGTTGGATTAACAGTAAAAGAAAGCATGTTAGTTGATGGGGATAACGGTTTGAACATTTCAAAGTTGGTACCGAAGGTTTATGACTTAGGATTCGCCGGTGTCCAAACGTGGAGACTGCCTTACATCCTCGTGTGGTGCTAGTTTGTAGGAAGATTACCACTGAGAAAAGGTCCTCTGCGTAACTGCCATCATACTTTGCTACCACGGTACATACAATACTCTGTCCATTGAATTAGCTGTGAAACTTGGCCTCACAGTGAGCAGAGAAGACAAAGGGCATTCTAACCTGTAACCAGATAAAGCGTTTTCCGCCAATTTCCAACGTGAGTTTGTTGTTTTTAAAACTGTTTTTCTCACAGTTTATTTCCTAAAAACTGTCTCGTTCCATCATTATGTATTACTGGACCCAAACTTTTTTCTATTTTGCAATTTTTGTCTCAGCCTGTGTGTCGTGTTTTGTGTCTACCTGCTAATTGCATGCACACCCATTACGCGATTTTCGTTCAGGGTAAGCAATCATGACAATATCCACAAATAAAATTATTCATATCCATGTTCATTAGTTTCGGACAATTAACAAATATAGTTGGTAATGACGGATGTGTTGAATATTCCTTTTCAATTAAATACAGTTAGTTAATTAACGCAAAATGACATTTGATACTCGCTTTAAATTGTTTAATATTCCAGGATTGGATGCTAAATCTGGAAGCAGTGAAGGGCATTAGTCGCTTATTTATTTTTACTTTTTTAAGTCAGGATTATGAAACAAACCACTATTCAATTTAATTACTCAAAGAATAAATTACCCATTTGTAATAGTTGTTACTTTATATGTTAATATATTATTTGTATAATATGTTAATACAAATTAATTTACGTTTCTCTGCTTTTAAAAACTCCATTCAATTGCGATTATTTTTTAGATTAATATTCACTGCAAATCGAAAAATAAAATATATTCTGCTGTTTTCTACTTAATTACTTAACTGTGATGATTTATGATGCATTATGTCCAGTTTAAATTACTAGCTTTCTAGCGTAGTAACTCGAAAGCTAGTTAAAAGTTTCCCGTGTTAAGGTACCTCAAGTGAGTGCCAACCATTGTACATTTGTTGCTGTCGTTAAAGTAAGAATTATTTATTACAGTCGGATCGGGAGCATTGGTGGTAGGGTACGGGTATAACTGATCCTCTCCTAAAAGCACAGTGGTTTTCGCACGTTTTAGAACAAAAGGAAGTAAGTCACTTAGGCTCCTCAAAGAAATCGAGTTTCACTTACTAAATTGTTGTTCTTGGCTACAAACCGTAATTTATTATGTTGTTTATACATGCTTTTTTAAAGTTATGGGTGGTGAAATTGGTTTTAGTACTGATTTGCCTTTATATTTACCTTTCCCTTTGAGTAGATGATTTTACTGTCGAGAGTTATTAGTTAGTAGGCTCGATTTTCACTGGTTTTTATAATTTAACCTGATATTTGACGTGCTTTGGACGGCATCAATGATCCGTGTTTTAGTAACAAAGTTTTGTGTAACAATAAATAAATCAGTCGAAACGTCATTGTTATTAGTGTTGATCATTATTTTTATTTCGGGTATTAAGTTTACGTATGCTTTGCCCGGAAGAGGGTTTGTATGTTGTTAACTATTACTTTGTACAACTACTATACGTTTATAGCTGTGAAGACACGTTCTGTATTGTGCAGTGCTTGTGCTAAATCTTGTAGTTTTAATGCATTTTTATTGGGATGACGGTCATATCATTCCGCCAAAAATGTACTTAAAATAGTACTCAGGTGCAAAATATATATTATAATGATGCTAGTCATGAATATATAGGACATGCCCACGGTTTTATTTTGCTCGATTCCCATGTTTGGCCAGAGTAATACTCTTCGTTCAGATAAACTCTGTACATTAGGAGTGTGGAATTTGTGAGTATCATTGAATAAATGTGAAAATTAGCATTTCAAATAAAATCAAATTCAAAAGCAAAGAGTGCGAAAGACAATATTTCCTTAGACAATTCTGCGAGGGGGTGATAGTTTTTTTTTGTGATTGAGCTTTGAAAATGGGAGATAAAGAACCAATCACCGAGCGGCTGGAGAGCTAATGCGGCGCTCACAGTGGTAATGCCAACATTGTAGTGAGGAAGAAGGTCGTAAGCTGCCCCACTAAATCCACTCCCCGCAAATATTAAAGCGTTGGCACAGCCATGTGCTTTAACGAAGTTTCCTTACTCCCAAATTAGAGCTGCCTTTAATAAACTCTTCATCTGATATAATGTTTTTCCGGATTGGGCCACACTGTTTACAGCTTCTTTCTTATATAAGTATAAGGAATGAATTTAACTATCTATACACTTTTACATATCTGTCCATGTATGTGCAGCGGAGAACGTCCTCATCCCAACAATCCCTTGTACACAACCGGAAACGCATGCTGCAAGTGTTGGTAGACCAGATGTGTGTATTAGGAAAGGAAATATATGAAAATAAAATTTCTATTATTATTTATTATTTTACCATTTCCACGTTTTAGCTACAAGTATCTCATGAAAAAATCGAGCCAATGATTATTTCTGGTCACCAGTTCATTTATATTATTAATCAAATATCTCATTACATCCCTTAATACCTATTGTATTAAGCTGACGCAATGCCTAACTATTTTCGCGTTCCCAACCAATTATTCCTCATTACCCGTTCCAGCAATTAAACTTTTCACCTCTAATGGGGCAATATTTGCTAAAACCATAGGCAGTTATTGCTTCATAATTATCTTTCCCTGTAATAACGTCCTATGCATAAATTATTAGGGTATTAAGGTCTCAGTAGAATAATTGTCAGCTGTGTAATCCATGTAAAATGAGTGGGTTCCAGAATGACCTACATCCTTTGCGACGTGGTATTAATGAGAGAAACCGATCACTAGTAGGCTAATGGAGTCATGACTATGAATATAAATGCAAGAATGATTTCTCAAATCGATCAAAAAGTTATCGTAGTAGTAATTTCTATTTTTCTATTTATCTAACGTTTATGAATGTGGTAGAATCACGACTGTAATAGAAAACTGTTTTTTTGTGCAAAAAATGGTTTTGCCTCTAAATTGGGATATTTTCTTCTGTCAATGCCCGTATCAATACGTGTTGGATTTACTCGACATTAAGGTGGCTTAATCACCATACTTTAATAATAATTTGAATGCTTATCAATGGAGGCAGGCGATACTTGGTGGAATCGTACTAAGTTTTTCTTTTAACATGGTCATTTGAAAGCAAAATTCACTTAAATATGAAGGCTAGTAGCGTATTTCAATAAATAAACTCTTTCTCAGTGATTCAACCCGAAGGTTGGTTTGGATAGTTGAGGGTAGAGCTCACCCCGGACTAAGCCACAGGAGTGTGAACTTCACACATTCAGGGTAGGGGGGCCAGTTCCTTTCCCTGGGCCACCTCGCACTCCGAGGATTTTTTTTGTTCAGGGGCGTCCAAAGGCTTCACCCGGAGCCAAGCGCTCTGCCCACTAGGCCGCCACGCTCTTATACAAGTAATGGAAATTATGCTCCTATGCATGTATTACGGTCATCCAGGTGACCATCTACTGGAAGGATTTGAACCTCGTAATCACGTGCAACACGCACGTGCTTACGAATTTAAATCCTCCCAGCAGACGGTCACCTGGATGCCGGAAATGCGTGCAAAATCTAAATTCTCTCCAAAAGGAAGTTGGGTTAGTTTTAATCCGCAGATACATTTACTAGTTTTCAACAATAGGAACTCTCGTGCATTGATGTTACATTGTCTCTACTTCATCTGCTTTCTCTTCGTGGCATATGAAATGCTTGTAGTAAATATAAATATACTTTTTACGCACTTTGAACACAAATATAAATTCAGTGAATTTGGAGGAGTTTACATGTAAAACCTCCTGTGTTCAATGTTTTATTTTCTCGTTCCTCATTATTGGTAATTTTGGCATCGATTTTTTATGCTTTAAGGCACAATTTATATAAATCCTCTTTTGTTCCCTTTAAGTTTACATTTTTAGGAATTGATTAATTAGCAGTTCTGTCTAACGATATAATAAATTATTTTTATGCTTGGATGAGTGCATTGATAACATCGTCATTTTTTAAAATACTCAATGCAATCATGCCATTTCCTGGAAATGTGGGGGTAAATATTTATAAATGTTTTCCAAATTTACTTCTGTGAACTTTGCTAGCATATTTACGATTGTGTTCCATCAAGCGTTGACATAGCGTCGATAGGGAAAATAAGAATATGAACCCACGTGCACTATAGAGGTTCAACTTGTACACGTGGCGTAGTAATTGAAATAAAACACCATAGTGGAAGAGATACAAGGGCTATTTGAGCATTATCCGCAAAACGTCCCCATTCTAATTCCCTTATTCAAGGTTTTAGTGCCGCATATTGAGTTTATGTACGCGAAACGCACACAGGACAGAGGATTGGAATAGTTGCTAATATTTTTCCTCGATGATTTATCGAAAATATTTCGGGTTACGTAAAAGTAATGATGCCGCCTCGTTCATGCTAGGTGATGTGCTCTGAGATCACATTGGATAGTCATGAATTCGAGGAATCCGTAAGACTTATGAGTTATTATAAATTACGGCAAAAATAGGGTATTATCATGATGTTATCGTGGTCTGATTCCCTTTGTGTGTGCAGACTGAATACATAGCTGAATTATGGTGTTCGATTGCGTGAGATGAACTGCCTTAGAACAGTCACAGCATAAATATTTATATCTTGGACGATACGATACCTAGATAAATCAGCATTTTGGATAATTGAGAATTCACTGTACAAGAGATTCAGGTTGATAGGGATTATGAAAGCAATTTAATTTCATTAGTACAAAAATAGTTCCACGTCAGTGTCATTCTTATTGGGCAGCTAACTAAAGTACTGTTGAATAGGGGACGGGACTGTTGAAAATCTTTTTAGCATGTACATTTTTTACTCCAAATAAATCTAATGCCATCCTTAATAGCGAAGAACAATTTTAAAATGTGTCCCCTTGTGATATCCGTAAATACGTATTCTCAAACCAGGTGAGAATTTCTTTATTTATTTTTCTTAAACTATTTCTAGATAAAATATTTGTATCTATTTCAGTGATATCGCCTATACCTCCTGTTTTATTCTCGTGGTCGCTATTACTGAAGCTCGTAATATCATTCTTCGTAATTATATAATTTTCTACAGTTATCCATAAAATTTGGTGTATATTGAATTCGATGTTGACGCACCAAAAACATCTATTACTGCCAACATTATCCCTGGCATGCATATATATTACCATTTTTGCTCTCAATACCCTTAGTTTTTATGGTAACCAAGTTTTTAGATCTGTGAACAATAAATATCGTGAGAGAATTCCTTCAGTTAAAAAATTGTCCACTAAAATTCGTTCCAGTTTCGTTTTCAAGACACCACTTATTGAATAAAATATGTTTGAAAAATATAATGTTCATGAATCATGTGAAGTTAGTTTTACCAGCCTATATATTGTCTTGTAAACTTAACCTGATTCAACAGTGCAGGAGCAAGGTTACTGCAATACTGAAGATACATTTCCAGGATATTCGTCAAATTTCGTCATTTCGTCATTGAACTCGAATCGATTCGATTCCACAGAGAAGGAACTATGTATGGCAGTTGAAATTTTTTGCTTCAAAGAAAGCAATTAAATGAGACATATAACCCAGAAAATCACAATGAAATATACACCTAAAATTGAATTCTGTCTGGGACGTGGACTTGAAATGCAACTGTGTAAAAAAATAATCATTGCTTGTCTCGTCATATTCTCCAGTGAATATTTAATAATAGAACATTTCCAGTAGAGGATGAAGAGGATTAGCGTAAGGAACATATTAAACTACTCGCCTGGCAAGAATGCTGTTCGAATAAAATGAATAAAATGAAGGGGTACAAGGACACGCCAAGGGGTGCCGTGAATTACCCACATGAATCTTTCAAAGTGGTTCTACTGTTTTTAGTCATACAGTGCTCAGGCTCGACTCTCGTGGACATCGAAACAAATCGGAAAATGGAAATCTACGTATGGTTTTGAGATTGGGAAAACAATTTATGTGAATATCAGTAAAGAGAATGTATATTGTGATTTGGAAAGCTTCAGTTAGTCAGCTGTTAAAATTACGTCGCATTTCATTCGAGTGAGCCTTTCACGATGTCATTTGGGATTTAAAAACCGGGTTTTCCTGCATGCGTTTCAAAAGTATTAGTTCCTTATTTTTTTGGAATAATTTCCCATCCAAATGAGTGCGGAGATATTTGTAAGAAAGAATCTCGCGATGAAACTATAAGAGCTTGGTGATTTGCTTCGTAATATCGAAAAACATCTCTCATCAATTTTAGTAGAAATAGTTGATTTCATGGTAAAACGACAATGGTAACGTTTTAAAAAGGTATTGATCTTTATTTACTCATATAATTCCCCTTCCAAATAGGGATTAAGGTAATATTTCATGGAAGAACAATAAGAGCGTTTCCTGAAAATACAACGCTTTGCTTTTTCGGAATATATCCTGAAAAAATATAAAATAGCAAAAATCTTATTTTTTTGGAGAAAAGGACTATAATCCGAGGAATGAGCATGTGTTCTCTACGTGACTGGAAAGAGCAGCTTTCCAATATTTATTAAGCTTTCCAAGAATATTATCCCTTTACCCTTTCTTGAAAATAGTATTTCAAGCCAGATACATTTTAATCGCACGGGTGTGTACGCTATACTGTTGTTGGCAATGACGAATGCACAAATACACCTTCAATTGAATGTGACTCAGTTTTATGGAAAATGGATTTGGTTAGCATTGAAACATTCGTGTGTTATATATGTTTTTAACGCCTTCGCCGGATTTCCATTGGGGTAAACCTTTCTTGCATACAGTCGGGAAAAATTGGGTGGTAATTTGTATATTTCCATCATGCATGAAGGGAAAAGAGGGAATGATGAGTACTAAGGGAATAAGTATTAAGAGGTAAAAGAAGAGGAGGTTGAAAGTAATAAAATTTTGGAAGAGGAAAGGCGAAACACGATGATACATATGAGAGACAGTCAACTGTTGGTCTGGTTAAATGGAAGAGACTAGTTGTGGTCCCCTTTTCCTGTGCCAACTGAAGCCGGTTACAGTTCCATTTCAAAACCACCAAAATATATCAATATTGCTCTTGACCCGATTATGACCAAATGTGCCTGACCTTTTGCATTTTTACCATGCCGAATTACTTTGTAAAATTAGTTACGAGAGTATGAAAAATTCAGCTTCTCGTAAATTTTCGTTTTAATTCCCCTCGATATTCCCGGAAATATGATACAAGAAGTCTCTCTATCCCTTACAGAGAAACAGACACCCGTGGCCCTCCCACCCCTCTCCCCGGGACCTGCTGACAACTCACAACCTCCTTAATCCCTAACCCAAGGCAGAAAACCCACGCCAAGTCATCTCCCACCCCCCACCCCTTCCCCACTCACGGTTTTCCATCGACTCATACTCCAACCGTCACCCCTTACCTCTCCCCACCCTGGGTTTTTTCCCCTCCCGATAACCCACTACCCTCATGATATATATATACACGTGAATACTATGTTTGAATTTGTACCTGATGATGACACCGATGTGTCGAAACATGTTGTACCAAGAAATAAATATTTGGAAGGAAACAAAGTTAGTATTTCATTACGAAATTCAACTTCCTCCTAGTTGAGCCTGAAACAATGGAACAAGTAGTCTGTTTACATACTGTATGAAAATTGTCTGAGTACACATTCTTGTTTAAAATCGAAAGCACTGGTGCATTACATTGCTACGTCAATAGTTAAATACCCTGTAATTTACTGCATACATTTTTATTTTGAAAATTGCATATGCATTTTTCTCAAAGTACGTAAACTATCTATTTTTCTAATACTTTGGTATTTTGTAGCTTGATAACCTATCGTTGTAGGTAATATTTCAAATATTTGGGGTGGTAATTTTTCTATTAAGGAGGAAGAAAATTGTTTTGTGTCGCCTTGCTCGCTTTTACCAATATTCCCGCTAAGATTCCAAAATTTTTCCCAGTGAATGTTTAGTATCAACTCGTCTCTTGATACCCTCCGGATCTGGTCCTTCATCTCTGCATACTTTTCGAATGTGCGACTCGCTCGTCGTATCCAGGGCAGATGCCTTGACGTGAAAATAGACGAACTTACCGTTTCCTTAGATACGTCTGAACTCAAAGTGAACGGTAGGTATACAAGTCAGCCAATTATCGAAGCGGCGGCTTTGCTGGAGGACATCCGGTGTATGTAGCTCCAAGTTCCTGGCACAGAACTGCGTGGTAATGAGCGGATGTAGAGGTGGAGGGGAGGTAGAGGGAGGAAGGACAGAGGGGAAGAGGAAGGCAACGAGAGAGAGAGCGAGACAAGGTAACAAAAGTACCTCGCGAAAAAAATACAAGGCAAACACACACGAGGCTAATAGGCAAGTAGTGGTTAAAATCATCGATCGCTATGCCTTTACCATAGATTTAATCTCAAGGTCTCATGGTGAGACGATTCGGAACTGGCCTGCAGGTAGTGGGGAGTCTTCAACGCTTCTCAAAGCATTTGTGTCGGCAGCAATTAGATTTACTGACTCACCTTCCATACTAAACAATCTTCTTTCGCATGAATGAAGAAACAGCACTTGGTTATGATTCCACACTTTATTTGAAACAACACGACCTAGGTTTCGGCATATCATGCCATCATCAGGACCTGAGGATGGAATAATATGCCGATATCTAGGTCGTGTTGTTTCAAATAAGGTGTGGAATTATAACCAAGTGCTGTTTCTTCATTCATTATGAAGGAGTTCCACCGAGTAACGCCAGAGACAGTGTCCTTCTTCCGAATTTCGGCTGGGTTTTGAATGGTTCGTAGCCCGTGTTGCAAAACGGTCCACTGCGCAACACTCGGACCTTTTTCTGATAGCTATAACCGAAGAAGAATTTACGTTCCTGAGCGTGAAAGTTGGGACTATTCTAAGTTTGAATTTGACGGTCGACGTTGACGTTTGACACTTTCTTGCCATCGTAAACGCGTCTATAAGTACCGATGCAATGTACTTTCGGATGAACTTCACGTTGACGCCAATCGTAAACAGGCCTTCACACTTTTTACTTTCATCGCATACCCTCCAGGTTAACATCCCTTCGGTTCAGCGCCTCTCATACCAACGTCAATTTACGCACCTCCGCCGTGCAAGCAATCAATCTCAATCTTGATTTTCCACCTCGCCGATCATTTATGATCACACATTGGTGAGCGTTCCTGGAAAATGTTGGACGGTGTGTTAAATGGAGGAGAAAAGGTTAGGGGGCGGGCAAAGGGCTTGGTTGGCATGTGGCGACCCCTTCTCCTGGTTCTTGTAACCGGGTTAGGTTCCCGGAGCCCGAGGTCATTTCGCCCATACCTTGCCCTCCGTTTCCTCACGATGCCTATTCTGAGGATATTCCTGCCCCTCGAACTCTCTACCCGTGCCCCCCCCCCCTATGTTTTCTCTCAACCACACGAGATGGCGCCGTTGTCAAATCCTTCATAAAGCGCTTGATTGGAAATTACGGTCAACTTTGCGCATTTAGCCATCGTGGACCTTTGTTAACATGGGAGAGATAGGGACTAAACATGTTTTCACGAGATAAAAATTAATTAACTATATTTCATCGAATTTGAGCCATGATAATTTGTGAATGATTAAATTGCCTATAATACCACATCATTTCCATATCAAGTTTATCCTCCAAAATGCGGGAGTCGGCCTGTTTAATACGAGCCCAGCAGACGACTCAAACGGCAGCAGACAGCGTCGTCTGCAATACAAGTGGAACATCGCGATATTTTCCTCGCCCGTAAAGTGACTTCTCGTTGATAACTGGCGGAATGGCATTTTAAAATGTTATAATACTACATAAATATTAGCTTACTTGTCAATTAGGTATCAAAATCGACTAGGTATAGAATATTTCTCTGCAATAGGAGTAAAACGTCAAGTCAATTCTTCGACCATGAAGTGAATCCTCATAGAGAACAGACGGTGACAAACCTTGTATTGTCACTGTTATCTTAATCATTCTCAATTAAGGTTAATTTCACGTTCACAACTCCCTTAGATGCCCTGGTACTGCGAGCGGACATGCTTATCACACGGGCGACAATAATTGTGAGAGAAATGAATTTTGAGATACCTTGACTTCGTTACTGATCTTACTCCGCACCGGAATGAGACTTTCAACGGCGGATACATTTAACACGCTACAACCTATTTTTACGTTCTGCATTGTCAAGTCAAGTGAGCATTTTGACAGGATTTACACGATCAGCACTCCATGTTTAACTGAGGCACATCGTCAGTTCAAATAATATGAAATATATGTAATATAATTATCTAAGATAAAATAATATGATTACGTACCGTGAGATATATATGGCAGCGATTAATCATTCCCGCTTTATCTCCAGAGACAAATGTACAGCGGCACTAAATATAAAAGAACAATAGGTACTTGGTAATGACATCAAGTCGAGTAAATGAAAAGATAACTTTTGAGATGATAAAATTTAATGAATTAAGCATAATGAAACAACTTACATTGCATAAGCAGAAAAAAATCATCACCCTTTCACTTGGACTCCACACTCCACACAATTTATGATACTATAAAATAACACAATAATCTCTGCCAAGGACAAATTCAATTGCCTATAGCTAATTAGTCATCACCTGCCTTAAACGCATACGGATTAATTATTTCAACAAAATCGCATTGGACACGACAATTCAATGAAATAAGAATATGACACTTGGGGTGGCAACATTCACTGAATGAAGAATAATAAAACACTACACTGTTTATCCCTTCACTGGGACGTAAACAGCCACAATTTCAAGACAAGAGCAATTCACTAGTCACTAACTTCACTTCAATTCACATAGATTCCACATTTTAATTTTGTCAATAGTAGAAATAACGAACTGATTGCTGTTATGTCTTCTCCAACACTTACTACGCATTTTTCACACTTTTAATACCATTCCATAATGTAATACCATACTAATCAGTAAACACAACAAAAATGAATGTAGGTGAAGAAGGGTTAATGCGGTTAATAGTTTGCACACTTAAAAGTTATCAGATGGTCTTTCTTTGAAGATGGTCATTAGCTAGCTCTAATTGCCTTGGTATTAATTCGAGAACCTGAATGGTATCGATGAACATTATCACAACATCTGGACGAATCAGTCAACATTGCCATAATTTCATTAAGTTTGAGCTTGTTTTCAATAGCACTTGATATGTAACGCGATGTAGTGAGGGGCACACAATGTCATCAGCACAGCAAACATGGCACGCAATCCTTTATAGTGAAGCACACAATGTGTTTACAACACAAAACACAACAAGCACACAAATTTACGGATCTCCCTCTTCAATGACATAAGTTCCCTCCTTATTTCCTCAATTTCCTCTGTGACATTCTCCTTAGCAGGGGTGGAGTGCATCACCTGGGTCACTGCATAACAGGGATATATCCACTCCCTGCTGCAGCTGGTATGCTCGCATCAGCTTGTTCTCCCAGTAACTCCTCTGCAGTTACATCATTGTGAAGATCTAGAGAGGAAACGTTTAAGGAGTTAAACATATATAGCGACTGAGATAAACAAATTATCCAGGAAAAATCAATTTGCACTTAGCTGCATGAAAGCAGCAGTAGACATATGAAAAGAGATGCTTTTGTGGACATGATAAAAAACCCACTCCCCTGATGCCTATTGTAATAGTACATCCGTTCATAGACAATCGTTTCTCATTGTGATCTTAATAAGATTAGTTGGCGTTACAGAACTAAGGATCACGAGGAAATGTGTCAAGGTGTAAGACAATAAAAATAACAATGCTCTGGAAATGTTCAACTCCTGATTCGCACTAAAGAGCCGATTATGTAGGGATTCGTGTGTAATAAGGAGGCATATTTTCGCAAGCAAATCAATTTTGAATGGAATGATTACACTCACCACATAGACGACACCTCATAATTAAGCAAGCGGTTTGTAAATTCACTTTTGTCCACAAATAGTGCATTAACAATAGTAACATTCATTCACTGTATTATTCACGCGTGAGAGAAATAAAGGCACACAATTCAATCAATAACTATGCAAAAATAAAACAATACCTATTAATTGCTCACTTGGTTTGCATTTGCACGTATCTGAAGAAATGATGTTTATCAATAAATCCAAATCACTGCACGAAAACTATATAAGTTACCTATAAAAAGGCATGAAATTTTAGCGCTTTCGTTCACAATAACATCGTTAACAATTCGGAACTTACCAGTGAGCTCTGGATATCATTTACATCCATTTTCTTCTTATTACTTCATTCCCTGCTCCCGAAGGGATAAGATATAACTTTTTCCCTTTCTTCGCCTGCGTTGAACAACCAACTGCACAACACTGAGGCATATTGACAACCAAATATAAAAAAAACGCTACGCTGCTTCACGAAAAACACAGCCACTCCAATGCTTTCTAACGGGCAACTGACTAACAAAACACTCGCGTGACTCGCGTAGGCCCAAAAATATAGAGAGCAACCAATCAGAAGCCTCGATTGTCGGCATTTGCCGAGATCAAACGTTGACCGTACTTTCCTAATACAGAGCTTTAATCCTTCATACAAAAATATAACGCCGTTTGCTCTCGGGTTAGACACAGTCATAAAAGCTTAATTTTCGGTAAGAGGTCTGAGTCTAAATATGTCCTCCACTCCGTCCTATCTTTACATACCCTCTTTGCTTCAGTTACCCTAAAATATTTCCGAAACGTCCTCCTGTTCACAAGATTCCTAAGGGTCAATGCTAATGAAATAATCCAGAATTTAAAAAAATATATTGCTTAACATTTTTAATTTTCTTCAATTGTGTGTCATTTGATTCTCCAATATTTGAAGAGCTCAAATTGAAGTATTTAATAATTATTAACTCCTTAGGACTTTGCGGCCATTTATAAATAGCGAGTGAGTTTTGACAAAAATAGTCGCAAGTGTTTTGAAGAGAAGCTTAAAACTTTTTTTGTCAACGAAATAACAAAATAATTAAAAACCATTGTGTATAACAAAAACCATCCATATATTTTTAAATTGGTATGTTTATGCTAATTATTGAATAACTGCATAATAAAAAAACGGCGCTTCACTATGTCAAAATCCATATTTTTAGCATAAAAATTTAAGCTTTAATTAGAAACTGCCTTTTTTTTAACAGTATCTTACTCTACATCTCTAGATTCACCCTAGACTTTCTGGTTCTACCCCTTCCTCACTCCTTTCCTATAAATCTGCCTCCTCATTCTATTATCATACATTCTCTCTCCATAATCAAGCAAACGGAGCCCACTCCTTTTTAAAAATGTTCATAACCGGAGCATAAATTTTACATTCTTTCATTTATCACTCACTCCTATACCTTATCCTGTCTACCTCTACCGAAAAAACCTCTCAGGGACCCCATTTCCTCTGCTTTTAGCCTACTCTTACCCTTAAAATTACTCCCAAGTTTCGATATCATTCAACATAGTTGAGAGGAGTGCAATTTGGTTCACTGAAATCTTTGTTTCCTTTGACAACCCATCATCTCGTGATATGTTGTCTAATCACACGATAAAAGTTTGATCAAACTAGTTCGAGTATCGCGTAGTAAATACAACGGTGAATATTGTCATTTAATAATTTTTTCTTCGATAACTAACGCAGTAAAACAAACAGTTTTCCTCGTAAACTCCACAGTAATTGATGTATTTGTTTCGCTGGAATGTCGTGTTTCCACAAAGTAACGCATGACAGTGCTCAGTTTACTTATTTTCAATTGATTATTCCAATAGAATGCATTATAAAAATAGGGTAGACGCTTATTTTCATTCATACCGATCCACGGCGAAGGAGTACGTAGTAACTTCCGCGAGAGAAAAATTCTCATGGACTAGTGATTGAACCACGGTTCAGGTGGAGGTAGCCAAAGGTCTATTACTACGATTTTTGGCTTTATTTGAATTATGGTTTTGTCAATGCTCATGAGTGATCTCTAAATATTCATTAATCGAGTCAAGTTTTTAAGGAACTTATTACATATCCCCAAACAAACTTAGCGGGTTGAAATTGAATTGTGTATTATCATTAGGATAATCTACAGGTTAAGTTAGGTTTAAATGGAAGAGAATAAAAATATAGGCGCAAGTCCTTACTCCCTTTCACGGTTTCTTTCTTCATCTCAGCGTGCTTCCTACTTCTCTCAGTTCTGTCCATAAAACCATTTCCATTTCTTCCCCTTCTTGCGCAACATACTCCCACCCGCCACGGCCTTATGCATCCCTTCGCCCCTCATTACCTGTTCCAGCCACCAACTCAGCCTCCTCCAAATCTCCTCCAGAAGTTTTCTCTCCTCACCCTCCTCATACCAAGTGCTACCTCGATCGTCTACCTTTCCGTCCACTGCACTTTCTCTATCCTCCTCTACACCTACATCTCTAAATCCTTTAGTCATTCTCGTCCTCTTTTCTAAGAGTGCAGGTTTCTGCGGAATACGACGCATATATATACTGCATCTACACATACTCGGCAACCTATATTTTTGGCAAGCTTTTTTTTACACTACTGCCCGGAAAAGGGAGTGTTATGTTTTCAGTGCCTTGGTATGAATGTCTATTCCACCATAATAGGCGAACAGCTCAACCGATTTTGATGTATGACCCCTCAATCGAGTTCTTACGTCGCTGTGAGTGTCATACACTATATTAACGGAAGTTTACCTCCGTTTCTGACCGAAAGTGGTATGTTTTAATGCTTATTCCATCTTAGAAGCCCAACGGCTCCACTGATTTTGATGCATGATCCCTCGATGAGGAACTAAATTGACTCAGAAATTTGTTAACTCAGATTGGTGCCTTTTTAAATTAATTTTTTAAAAAATAATTCCTTCCACTAGCTGTTAAGTTTCTATGAATACGCCTTCAATTAAAATATTTTGTTTTCTCATTTCTCCGATTTATCTAAAGATTTTCACTGTCACACACTTTCTTTTATATTTACTAATACAGTTTCTAAAGGCCGTTTTACACGGGTGCATTTTTTGCATAAAATCTTCCGTGAACTCTTGCATGAGGCAAAAATATATCGTGTAAAGCGGCTAATTGTATGAACACTTGTGCGATTTTCTTCACAGTAGAAGGACGGCAGGGGTCATTGAACCCATTTTCACAATTCAAATTAGTTTTTCTTTATGTAAAATATTTTTAAAACTTTCGAAACTTTGACTTTCTTCATTTCTACCAGAAATTTGATAATTTGACATAAATATAACTCTAATATTTTTTTGTTAACTTTTACAAGAGATTATACCTAGAAGGACGGCTGCGGGCCATTTGACCCACAGCTAATTTTCCGCGCTGTATCTTTATATCCCTCTTACCCTTAGACTTTTAAAGTTTTATGAAGGTCCTTTTACTCGGTGGCATGGTGGTCCAGTGGGTATAGTGGTTGGTTGTGAACCAGAGGGTACCCGGTTCAATGCCGGATGATGCCTTTGGACAACCATACCAAAACGTAAGCTGAGTGATCATTTTTGTATCTGGTATTTCGGGAAAAAACAAGCGTCGAAAGGAAAGCAAGTGGTAAGTGACACTGTGTGAATTTCAGACGCTAATGATCTTTTTTAATTAGAATTTTTCTTATTTTGCAAGTCTTGTTTTTTTATTTTCGCCTCGAAAATCACATGTACTCCCATTAATGTGTGTATCTTTATCCAGCCATGCGTCATACAGCCATGGTTTAGAGGCCTTTGAGAACCGCCGCGAAATATTATTGTCCATCGACTCCACATCCCCTTTTCGAATAACAGTTTTCGTCTCTTCCCGGATTGCATTGTCACTCAACTTGCTTTTTTTCCGGTTATCCACTGGACACCCAGACTCTGTCCAGTCCCCCACCGCGTGTCTGGGATAAACCCTTTCCCCTTTTCCCTTTAAAAAAGCATTAGGGTAAGTTCTTAGAGGAGGATCAGTACCGGGTGGCTGTTGGGCGACCACCTCTGGTATGGCAATTTGCACTTCGTAAATATTCGTCAAAACCTTTTTGTATGCATTCGGGATGCTCTCTGTCTTTCTACCTTCTAATTCCTGATTGGTGCTTGTCGAGAGAAGAACGTCATATATTTATCGCATTGAGGCATCAAGGAACAGCGACATATGTCTATAAAAAGCTGCTGGGATAAAACCTGGGGCTCAAAAATTTACTCTAGAGCAATACATATAACAGACCATAATCGAAATCTTGAATATCATGAAATGTTTACGCTTAGATTCAAGGGTGACTCGTGGTCAAGCACTAAGGGCAGATTAATTTAGTTTGGCTTCTGAACCTTGAATTTTGTCACTAATTTCCGAGCCTGCTACAATCCAAGTGAAAGCATAACGGGCGATGAACAGCTCAATCAATTGAAATGCAGGTGACCTTTCATACAGTATATGCTGAAACAACCGGACAAATTCGGAATCAAGTACTAGGTTTTGGCTGACGTGAAATCTAAATAATGTAAAAATGCATTTACATATTTTAGGAAAGGCCATCAAATCAAGCATAGGGTGAATATGTTGTAACAAGATCGACTAAGCCGCATACGAATTCAGGCATTAACGCTACCTGCATCACCTAACGCTATCAATTCACCTGGCTGAAAACTAAAAAAAGAGGAAAATTTCTCTTGTCGGAACTATAAGAATACATAGGCGAGACTTGCTTCCTCGTGTCCGCATGAATAATGAAATTCATTCAACTAGAGTATACAAAATCACCCAAGACCATAATTTCACTAATTACCAAGTAAAAAAGGTTTTTTTTACTAAGCATAATGCACACAGATGGCACGATTTTCAACATTTATAAAAGAAAACCAGAAACCATCCTCTTTTACAACAAAAAAGTGGGAGTAAATGTTATGGACAGCATGTGCCGGAAATATTCCATCCGATCAGCTACAATGAGGTGGCCTGTTCATGTATTTTTCAATATACTGGATCTGGCCTCGATAAATAGCTGGGTGCTTTACTGGGAAACTACAAATGGCAAACTGAGTCGCAGACTATTTGTCGAAGAATTGGTGGGAATCTCATTTCCGACGGAATCCTTACCTTCATGCTCAAAACAAACAAACAAAACTTCATCAAATACTAAATCCACATCCCTAAGAGCAAAATAGAGGAAAAGGTGCCAAATATCTCCAAATTGTCAAAAAAATCATTCAATGTATATTTTCAATGCTAAAAAAATATTTTCTGGATAGTGCGCCGAAAAAATAACCGTTTCTGAAATGTGCTACAAAGTAATATTTTTTGTTTTTTTAAAAATATAATGTACGAAAAACAATTATGCTCATTATAAAATTTTGAAGCAGATCAGTAGAATTATGTAAAAATAATGGAATTTCGTGATTAAAGTGGCTAAAAATGTGAGACTCATGCCTTGCGAATATAATTTAATTCATGATTTTTGGAAGTGATAATCATAAACTGTAACTATCGAAATATGTACCATACTAAACGCTAAAATGTGTTTTCAAGGAATGAATATGATCATTACTACTGTAAAACAGTCTATGGGAAGAAAAAACGGATTTTAATTTGATAAAACGAAGTTGGGGTCAAATAACCCCTAGCCGTCCTTCTAGGGAGTATCTCCCGTCCTCTTAGTGTTCATGCCTGAACGGAAAATAGATCCTGTTCTAATTTTGTTGTGACTAACATAAAATCTCACGTACATTCGTTTGTACAAAATCTTTCATCTTGTAAAACGGCCTTAAGGCTATGTCCAAAATTAAAATAGTATTTTGTTTTCTTATTTCTCATATTTATTTAAATATTTGCTTGCCATGCATTTTATTTTTTTTTAACTAAAAAGAATGAAATAAAAATTAATAGGTCATTAATATTTTAAAAACACGACTGCTACTAAATTCGGTAAAAAAGATGAAATCAAGAAATTGAAATGTAGGTCTAAGCATCGTTGTCGAGTATGTAATTAAATACATTGCGGAATGAAAAGTTTAATTCTAGACAATTTTTAATTTCCGTGAATATTTTACCAATGTTTTAGCACTGAAAAGCGTTGGAAGTTATCTTATAATACAGCTATCGCCCGGTTTATCTCATATCGATGAGAAAATGTTTGCCCTTCCATTAAAATTTTCAATGCAGTTTGGGGCTGTGTTTGAGTAGACTTTTGGTGTTAAACAGCCCCCGAATACATTGAAAATTTTAACGGAAGGGCAAACTTTTTTCTCATCGATATAACACATACTAGGTTACAGATGTATTTTATGTTAACATCCATGCCTGTCAGTACTACAACATTGGTAACATATTCAAAGAAATAAAAAACTGTCTAAAAGTAAACTTTTCTCTCCGTAATGTATTTCATTAAATACTCGACAACGATGCTTAGACCTTCATTTCAATACCTCGTATTCATATTTTTAGTCCAATTTTATTTGTTGGTAGTCGTGTTTCTTATTTTTTAATAATAATTTTTTAAAATACTTACTCAAGGTCCCCGTCAGCATCTCCCTCAATTGCTGAAGTCTCCTTAGTTAGCACAAATCTCGTTCTAATATCTATGGTACTATTTTCCTGCAACGTCCAACCCAAGTAATGGAATACCGATGGGAAAATAAAATAATATCCTACCTTAACCTACAGCCCTTAAGGTTGCTAAAATATTGCCATATTCAGTTATTTATTTTCATTATCCTATATCAGCCATTCATCCCAAGACCTCCCACAGCATCACGCTCTTACCCTACGCATCCTCTTCACCCATGGGATCCACGATCCAACCGTATCCTTGTATTTGTTTTATTCATTTGATCCCATCAGCATCCATCTCTCTCCACACGATTCGAACGTTTTCCGGTCGAATTTTGCTTCGGACGGTAGGGAACGGCTTAGTGCCCGTCGAGTGCCCACCTCGCTCGACTACCTCGCCAAAATATTCCAGCCATCCAATTCGAGCAGTCCGGGCATTTCTCGCTGCAGCATCGGCGGCAGCGCGGATGTGGAATTTCCGAGGTGGGGCACACTTGGGTTATTCGCTTTAGCACGCGAGAGGGAAGGAATGTGTGTGAGCGTTGAAAAAAAAAAGAAAAATAGACGATGAGAATTCTGATCTCCTTGACGAACGCACTCGTTTCAACCCTAAACGTCCATCTCCTGCCTCATGGACCGCAAGAGTGGGACTGAGAAATAAATTGGAAGTTTCTGAACGCAGTTCTTTCCTCTTTGGAAATCGCTCGTGAAGCGTTTGGTGCACACGCGTACCGTAATGGTGGCAACCTTTCTACCAGCCGGCTGTGGAGAGAAACTTGGTTCTCCTAGTACGTGCTTTGGTTCATGGTTCATCATCGCAATGAGTGGGGTATGCGAAGTGTTAACAATCATGGCAAACTCACTGTCTACTACTCTTTCGCTCCCAAGGCATGTCAATTTTTTAATCTCAGATATCTCTTGCCTAATTATCTTTTAAATTAATTTTAAATTGTTTTTACAAATTTACCTTTTCACGTAGCATATAAAAAAGATGACCAGATGTTTACAAAACAAGGCAAGTTAAATAAAAAAATTAACAAAAACGAAAAAGCAATACTTTTTTTTAAATGTATGTTTATAAAACACTTGAATATTAGTTAATTACACGCCGCGATGAGTTTTTTAAAGGCGAACTAAGTAACCGGATACATCGGTGTCTTGAGCATATGACGGCTAATGTTTTTTAGCTTTCGTGAATGTCCTACTACCTGGTGGAGGTATCAGTTTTTTGAACAGACGACTTTGTACTTCAAGGGAGCACTTATCGTGGAAAAGGATGTACCTACAATTATTATGTGGAAAAAAGAGTGTCAATGTATGAGAATAAAGAAAAGGAAGGAAGCTATTGGTTTCTATGCACATTTTCGCCATGTATGCAGGACAAAAATATTTAATGTGGATTAAAAAGGACATTTTGTGGTATTTTGCGGCTATTCAGGGTATAAATTCTGTGGTACGATGGCAAAGTATGATATGCAATGTTTTTAAATTTTGCAGGAGAGGAATTTTAAAGTTTAGTACGCTCTGAAAAATCAGAATCTCTAAGTTTAGGTCTTACTTTTTCGTAATAGATGTATAAAACTGTTATTATATTTTTTTAACTTTTGTTGATGGCACTTACTTGTGAAGTGCATGACGCAAAGAAGAGGAAAAGATACGTTTGAGGGGGGATGGAGTGTCCAAGGGTTCCCCAGAGGTTTCTACGGGAGTCTTTCGGTACCCATTGCTCGCTCATTAACGTTTGATTCACCCTCGGTGACATTTAATTCTCCACTGATAAATGAAACCATGTTTTTCTGTACCTATACTACAAAATGACTTAAATGTGTTAATGTGTTTGAAAAATAATAACTATGGGGTAAATGTGGTTAGATTTTTAAATATTTGTATTAAAAAGTGAATGTTAACCTTCTAAGATCCCCTTTGTAACCATGTAGATGGGATAATTATATTCCGGAACGGTGGCATAGAATACCTACTGTTTTTTTATATTGACCTGTTCTCGATACATAAATTTCCATAGATGTTATTTCGACCTCACGTATTACCTCTTGGGCTGATAGAATCTGCCAAATAAGAATGATTCGCTGCCAAACTAATATGTGTAAAGGTACCTTCTTTTCACACACCATTAGTGACTGTAAGGAAAGCAGAGCGTGACAATAGCATAAGACACATCGTTAAAATACAATTCACCTCTGTCTTCTCCATTCTCCTTTTCCTTTTTCCCTCCCATTTAACGGCTGTTGTCCTAAAAACCCCTGCCACACACCTCTGCGGCGGTAGTATGTTGATGTAGATGTGTATCTATCAAGTTTCTGTAGCACTGAATGGGTTTAGCTTACTATGAAATGCAATTTTCTTTTCTCTCGAAACCACGTATTCGCCTCAATATCTTCTGTTACGCTCTCCACACGTTACTTGATCCCTCTTTTCAATCTCCCTTCAATCCACCCACCTCCCTCGTCGGGCCAAAATCGCCCAAACCAACGCTCCATCTCTCAAACTTCTCATCCCTTTATTCCTCTTTTTTCTCTCCCCTCGGCGGTTCACTTGCCAGCGAAGCACCGCGTATGGGAATTGCCAAGCTCGCGAACGTTGTTGCTGCTATAACTTCCGGCGTGGAGGCCTCCCGTGGTCACGAGTCTGGCCGTCAGTTTTTGCCCACAGTAATTCGATAATTTACCGCAGGAGGCCGCCCCCGCCTCTCTTTCTGGAGGTGCCAAATTTATCCGGGAGGTACACGAAAAAAGTAAGACACAACCGCTGCATACTTCCTCACTCATCTCCTCCATTCCCCTGAGAGAACTGTTGAAGCATCGTTCTCCGAGCTAGAAAAACAATCGACTTTTTTGTTTGAAAGTTTGGGAGTTCGCGGGTACTCGCTCACCGTTTGCGTTCAGATACTCGCGGCCTTGGCCCAATTTATTTCCAACACTGCTAATTAATTATGGCGTCTCTCAGCACCAAATGTGTTATCTCCCATCGCATCGTTGCCGGTAGGAGCGCCAGCGGTCGTTCATGATTTCCATCAAGGGAATAGTCTGTGCCTCTGCTCTGACCATACGTGAAAGTGGAGAACAGATGATGGCGTAGGGGATGAGAGTTTAGGGGAATATTGATTTTAACTGAAATGCATTACTGGACCTGACTAAATGGATAACACCAGTCTGCATTTTGAAACGTTATGTCAGATGATTTATTAAAAATCGGTGTTCTTGAATCAATGTTTTATGCTGATTCTAAAAATTACCTCCATTTTATTCCATCACGTCAGGTTTTTACTCAAAATAAGAAATATTTTTTAAAGATTTGCTGTAAGCATATTACTGTTAGCACAGTTATTTTAACATTACTTTACGCAATGACAATGTTTGTAACAAAAATGAATGAAGGATGAATAACACTTCCAAGGTCACACAAAAATAGCAGCAGTTGTACCAACCTAAGACTCATTAGCTTGTTGAGAAATATCCCTCCCAAAATAATTACTCACTGGCACAATAAATCAAAGAAGTTAAATTGGGTCCATTCTGAAAAAACTCTGCGTGACAAAAAAAACTAAGAACAGTTCTGAAATCAGCAAAGTTAACTATTATCACTTACTAGTGTTCAGTCATCTGATATATTGCAGACTAGAGTGGTTTTTGCAGTAACTGTTGCCGAACCGTAATGAGATATCTGAATACATATTAAATGAAAATAATGTATACGTGTGTGTGATAAACGCCCTCTACTAAGACGTACTCCTTCATTTTAAATCGAGAAATAAATTCCTATTTAAGGTGATGCATTAACTCATATAAAATTGGGTGGGAGAGAAACAATGAATGGATGTAATACAAAACTTGTTTCTAACTTCACATGATATATTATATTTTATGTGCTTGGTGCCCTTTATAGAGCGGATAGATACGAGTGGTTGACACCAAACTTCGGATGATGTATTGCTTAGTAAAATTGGTGGGCCTTAAACAGCCCAGAACCCTTTTCCAGAATATTTCCCACCTTCTATAGGATGGGAAAGCGTGCATATGGTGCGTACCTGGGAGTACGGGTAAGGTGTACACATATCCTCACGTATGACGTCCCCCTGATTTGTGTACGCAGATTTATTTGGAAAAAAAAACTTCACGCGTAAAATCGGTTAATCAAAACAAAATATGCATTTCATACTATTCCACTGACTTGATTTCTCTCGACAATTGTGTTCTGTTGATCGCCATTCCCATGAAAAAATAACCTTAGCTCTTGTGGTATATTGTCTTCCTCAAATAAACCTAGACATTATTTTCTTTGTAGGAAATAGTATTTCATGTTTCGTATCTCCAAGGATGCTGCCACAATCATACCACGAATAACAATGACCTTTTTTTTGTAATGATAACGAAATAATCTAATATCCCACGGCATGTGACTGAATCCCATTCATTTTTGACTCATCAGCACTGCTTGTATGTGCCATACGAGAACGATGAAGAATGGAAGAATCTCGTAGTTACGTACCATAATACTAGTTAAACTTTATTAAGATGTTCTAACTTATGGAGATCATTTCACTTTTCATTCATTCACAATGCGGCACGCTGATAAAAAGCATTAAGAAAACGCTTTTTTCTAATGTTATAATATTTTATGACAAACGTGGAAATATGCCAGGTTCTGAAGACAAAGTTCTCCTTTCTATAACCTGTCTATTCTTTTTATCGATGTACATCTAATATAAGAAAATTATTCCATGGATTCAGACGAATTTGACAGCATATTTTGTGCTTTACGTACTCTTTTAGGAATACTCTAGTACTATTTAGATAGAATTAAATTTTGATTTATTTCAGATTTCCTCTCTCAAGACCATTGGACTAACAAGATGGAATCATTGCAGTCCCACTATTTTTTTCTTAAAAGTCATTCCCGTACTAAAAGCAAAGACAATGATAAGATTTCATCTTTTCCTCGAATTCTCTAACTTAACGAGGAGAGTCCTTGTTGCTAGTGGAAATCAATGTAGACCAGATAGATACCTTATTATTCTTCATTTCATTGTTGCTTTAGCGAGGGAAACTTGTTCTTCCAGTGAAACGACAGCTCAGGCACACTTCATTTCAAAAGCTCTCTTTTTATTTTTTATTCTCGAGTAGCAGCTCAATCGCCTGGGTACTTCCAGAGACACTTCCTTCTCCAAGACTTGAGAATTTGATGCGTTAACTCCACTCCGCGGTGAGAAACTTATACTTCTGTAAAGGAAGCAATTTTCAGGGAAGAGAATAAGAGTTTATCCCGTTTTAAACTCTCTTAAACTGAGAGTTCGCAAAGTTTTCTCTTAGAAATATATGAGTTGATGGATTCGCTTGCAATTTACAGCGATTTTTAAGTTTACTTTATTCCAAAAATTTATTGTATATATAATCTTCTCTCTTTGTAACTGACTTCGACTTTAAGGAGGATATTTAATTATAACCTTGCATTACAAGGCTTAAAAAAAAGCATAGCTTTACTTTTATTAGTTAATTATCATTCATTATAGTATTTATTGGCAGTGAGACGAGGATAAATTAAGAATTGATCATTACAGATACACAAGCTCTACTTCCTTATTCTCACTCATTGTTATTACAATGCGTATGCATTGCTCCCTAGGACAGATCATGCGTGGTTCTGAATAAATTGCTCTTTAATAGTGTCACGTTTTTCTACATTAAAATAATCAATCCAGAATCCCGAGTATTGTAATATGTCCTCGGATGATGTTAGCATTTCACTCTTATTGATGTTTTCAAAAAAATAGGCGTAAAAATTCATTAAGTAGCTCTCAACATCCCTAACTATAACACTGAATGTCCCAAACTGTAAACAATTTAAGAGTACCATCTAGTCCTACCTGAATTTGCGTATTAATCCATGTGACTGCTGGTAGATTATTAATTTTCGCACCTTGGCTCAACTTCCGTCGCTCCTCACGAATAATTCCTCTTTCTGATGATATTGATTGCATTCACATCTTTATAAAGTTTGCTATACTGTTACATCTGTGAACATCTTACTAATATATAAGGAATTAAAATCGAGATGTAATCCTTTCTCGACTTCTTTTCATTAATAATTCTATTATCAGGGGATTTTATTCAAGAAAAAATGTTATTTATTTGTAGTAGTTGACAAAATAATATGTTATTCACTCATTTGCCAATGTTTCAGTATTTTATTTTAACTTCACTAGGGCTGCAAATACTTCACAATATTTACAAGAAATTAGTAATTCATAATCTGTACAATATTTTATCAAAAGTATATAGTTAAGACTATTGACTGATGAAGAAGAGTAATGTTATTAATCACACAACGACCTGCAGCAAAAAAGCAGACGCATGCATTAAGCACGATATAATATGATTTTATATGTTTATAATATCAATTAAAATGTTTAATGTATCCAACTAAAACATTAGCAATGTATATTCATATCAGTAACCAAATATTAAAATTCACACTGAATATAAGAGGAAGTACAAAAAAAATAAATAAGCACACTCCTTGCAGCAAATATTCTTCAGGTAAATGTCTTCAGCATAGATGTTTGATGAAATATTTTGCCAAATGTTTCTTTCCAATTACTTGAAAAGGCTATGAATTATTTATAGCCTTGAGGATGGAAAATGGAATTTGCTTAACATTGAAAAACGAGGTAACAAAGCCTATTATTTAACCCGTCTTATCCTGAAAAAAAATATAAATAATTTAGAAATAATGAAATACACACAATTTCAGTGGTCGTATTTGTCTTGTTCTCTTCTAATCGCGTATTAAACAAGAAACCCTCATTTATGATAATGTAATGAAGAATTTACCCAGTTTTGCGATCGCTTGCTATGTGATTTCTTGAAGTGAAAGGGACACTTTCTTGGAGATGTTTGCATCAGCGAGTGGCTATCCCACCAAAGGAAACTTAAAAAAAGTGTAGTCGACTATTAAGCACGATATAATATGATTTTATGTATTTATAATATCAATTAAAATGTTTACTGTATCCAACTAAAAACATTAACAATTTGTTTACATATTAGTAACCAAATATTAAAATTCACACCAAATGAGCGAAACGCCTTAGCGAAATAAAAGAAACATGATCTTGAGTGATGAATGTAATCATTAATCAGTAGCCTTTAAATCATAAAATGTTTTTTTTCGACCTTGGCCTGTAACAAAGATGCTTGCTAGTAAGAAATTGCAATTTCGGTCTGAGGGAAAAAATATAAATAACAAGTATGCTTTAATTTATTAATGTTTTGCGTTTCATGTCGTTGATTACTCTACGTGCAATAATTAAGATTAATTAGTGAGGTGTGATAAAGGAGTAGGGAAGATAAAACGAATCCAATAGGTACCTCAGCTGGAATGGAAACCTGACATACATTGAACGTGACTGAAGACCTTCTTGATTAATTTGTTCAAGAATCACATCATAATCAACCAAGTTCGATATTTTGTTACCCACTTAGAGTGGATACATTTTAATTATTTGATTCGAGAAAAACGTTTAACTGGGAATAAATTGATTTAAGGCTCCAACCTGGTCCGGTTGGTTTAGCAAATAATACCCCATTAACCCTCCTTCACACTCGCGCGGCGCACATATGTACTCCACTTGCTATTGATAATCCGTGCAAGTGGTTTGAAAAATTTTACTGGGTTACCAGCTTGAGAGCTTGCCCCTTAATGTCGCGTCTTAACGCGGAGCTTGTGCGGTTTTCAGTTAAGCACGTAATTTTTGAGCGAGCAAGATCAAAATCCTTCCATTGCTCCCTGTTGGTGTACAATAGTACTTCTCCTCACTATCGATGTATCAAACTTTACAGATAATATTATTTTTCCTATTAATTTTTTAATTAGAATGTTGAAAATTATTTCCTCTTTGTATGTTTATTATTTTTAATCACTATGTAGGTATTAAGTAAATATTTAGTAATTATTATTAAGTAATTATTAAAAGTTAGTAATTCGCTCAATTTAGTGATATAATTCTTAATTAATGCTTACCACTTTGATCTTCTTAGCTGTTCTTAACTGTACTATATCATCAATATTGTAGATATTTGTGTTCATGATTAAAGATTAGTTATACATTTTTAATTTTTGAACACATATTTATCAATTAATGTTTTATGCATGGAAGTCATTATGGTTTAACGCATTTAATGTGTAATTAACAAAAGAGGCAATAATGATGAATGTGCGGCATCTGCACTCCGCGCAGGTAATCCATTGCCCTAAGGTCACGAGAGTGACCTTTGGGGACGTGGACACCCGCGTTGTTGAAGTTAGTATCCGCTATTTAAGTAGGGAATCTATGGTTTCATCTGCAGACTGGTGATTGCGGGAAACCCTTAGGGAAGAGTCTTTTTTTTTAAGGGACCTCACAAACCCCGTAACCATCCCGCGGGATGCTTCTACGCAAATTTTAACTCCCATTTTTATCGCCGTGTCAACCTCTCTCATTTTTAGCGGGGAAATCGTGCGAAATGCCATCTCAACTCTTCATTGCTCATCATGAGGCGTGCGGGAGGGAAATAAAAATCACAAAATAATAAAATATTTTTCATTTAAAGTGAAACAATGGAATTCTCTCGTGATTCGAAGACACCTTTTTTTTCTTTTCTCGAGAAGAACGAAACGGGTTAATAAACAGGCGAACACGGTGGAACGTTGAGTGAACAAGGGAGACCCTCATCTTCTTTATTTCTATGAAAAGAATGAGCCAAGGGAAGAGATTCAATCATGGGTGGAGGAGGTTTTTTAGAAGGAAATATCAGTTTTGCAGCGCACACAGCGGCTCAAAACAGAAATTTGTTTGGAGCTACTCCCAGTTGGGCAAAGCCACATTTAATCAATGTTGTATCTAAGGTGATAAATTTTTTTAACATAAGTTCAGCATTTCGTGTCATCATTCTGTGTAAATCCATCCTTTGCTTACATTACCGTGCTCAATTTTCTCAATGTCATCATCAATCACCAATGTAGTAGTCATTTAGCAATGGGCAACAGCTTTGGCAGAAAATATAGAATAGTTGAAGAGATGGCTTAAATGCATGGACATTTGACTAATTGAATACTAAATATTTTAATAATGAGTTGAAAACTGAACTAGGTTTTACTGAACATATAATTGGAATAATTCCTAGTGAACTTAATGAACGAACCAATATATTTTTTACTTAGTGAAAATAACTTATTCTTGACGATCAAGGTTAAATAAACCAATATAGTGATAAGTGGAAGATTTTTATACATGTACAATCGGATCAGTAGTGATAAAAAGTAGGATGTGATGTTATGAGAAAAATAGCCCAAGCAATGATGGCATATTTCTCCAAGAGATATCTGTTGGCTTCCAGTAAGTTACGCTTGAATGTAAGGAATGAAGGAATTTCGTTAAAAAAATGTGTGGAAATTGCTGTTCTATAAAAAGAAGTTTGGACATAAATAGCCATAGAGTAAATAGGATTGAATGCAACTGAAATATGAAGTTATAGAAGGATGATAAACATGAACTCGAAGGAGTGAATCACCAATGAAGATGTATTAGTAAAGAGTACCGTATAAAAGATGTTTTATAAATCAAAATTTTAATTAAAAAAAAGACATTGTCACAATAAAAAAACAACCCGAGTATGTAAACAAGGAAGATAGAAGAACGAGTGAATACATTTGAAAAATTATGAAGATTGTAAAATAGGAAATTATGAAGACGTTTTTCGTTTTGCCTTAAAGAGACCTGTATGGAGAGCTGCAAGAAATCAAAAATTAAATTGATGACTATAGATTATAACATAAACTTCTGGTAGAAAGTTTTCCAAAGCCGTCTGAAGTTAAAGCAAATATGATCTGGGGCATGCGGTGATAAGCCTTGAAAATGTTGGACTTTTTGGAGCTAAAAATTATATCACAAGGCTATAGTATAAAAGACGAAGAACACTAATAACCACTGAATCCCTAAAACCATGGTAAAGTTTAGTGATGGGAGAAAAATATTTATATTCAATTGTTTGGCGATAAGATAAGTCTATAGATATGTTGAAGAAAGCTGGAAGACCAATAATGAAAGTAGTCCAATGTAATTTATCGCATGATGACTTTCGCGAGTTGTACAATGGAAACTGGAAATGTGAGCGCAATGTGTAACTCCCTGTGAATTTGTTAATAAAGCGTTCCATACTCAATGCCCTCTTGAGATGACATATTTATTTCAGCACTTAACAAATTATTGGAACTTATAAAGAAAGTTTTACCATTTAGAATAATTACGTCAACGTTAGCACGTTAAAATCACAGAAAGGCTGAAATAAACGGACTTATTGAAAATAAAAAAATAAAATATGGTTAACAAACTAAATAAAAGAATGAAATGGTATTTGCACAAATTTTGTGGAAGCATGATATATTCATCTTGAAGATGAAAAAACACGGGTATATTTTCTACACTTTTGATAACCACTTACCTAGGTTTCGGGACGAATGCCATCATCAATACCATGGTAATGGCATCAAGTGCCTAAACTTTGGTCGGTGGTTATTAAAAGTGCGGAAATTTTACCAGTGTTTTTCTTTCCTCATGAAAAATAATAGCGATTTGCAGGTTATTGCATAGAGCGATTTTTTAAACCAATATTGCGCATTTATTTACTCTCGAGGGAGCAGAAAAATTCATTTTTTTGCTGTAACTTCCGAGGTTGATCCAATAAAAACTGATTTAGCTTTGAAATCCTTGATCTTGACTTCAAAAGTTTAGTTTTGACAATAAAATGGCTAAAGTAACGAGAAAAATGAATTTTGGAATAAGTCAGGCACAAATTGGCTAGTTTAAGTAATTCTCTTCCTCGGAAATTTCATCGAATTGTACACATTTTCAATATGTATTCGATCAGGAACATTTTAGGCTTTGGATTAAGTTTCAATACATTGAGAAAATATTCCTATAAATAAATATTTATATCTATATATATATTATATATAAATATTTATTTATATTCTAGCTCTACTGTCTGCTCTTCTACTGTGCCATGTAGAAAGAGAGTTGTATTTTCATTTTCGCGATTTTCTTTTATATTTTACCTCGGTTGAAGGAAGCGTTAATTACGAAAATCATCAACGGGCAAAACGTGAATATACATGAAAAAGTTGTTTTGATAACGCTTCCCAACTTCTCTGCTCTATAATTTAAAATCCTTTTGTTAGACTGGTGAGAGATTTCACTCCGATGAGCTTAATTTCCACGAAATTAGAAAGGAAAACAAAAGGGGCAGGCAGCCCAAGTTTAATTTGACAGGTCTGAATGCACGAGTTTTCTTCGATACTGAAAACTGCCTACATAAAAACCCTGAGGTTGTTCTCGTGAGTCGAATTTGAAATGGTAATGGGAATTAAATATTCTCATTTTCTGAAAAAAAAAAAAATGTTTTCGTCTACTTTGCTAGTTCCCTAGGTCGGTATTTCAACAGAAATAAACACCCTAATCTTATGAGGAGAAAGCAATAATTTAAAAAAACCCTCTGTGGGTTCAATTTGTGCTCAACGCAGGAATTATGGAATGATAAACGAGTACTTGAAAGATGAATTCTGGTATTTTATTTCAATTTCGAATTTTACGACCTTTTATTTCGAAACTCTCCCAGTTTTTCTTTTCGTTGGATTTCAGGAAAAGATAAAAAGAACGACTATGGTATCAGTAGGATCGTTGGTAACTGAGCTTTCATCATAAAGGAAAATGAATGTGATTACATGAAAACCGTGGTTCTCCTCTCCCATTAAAATAAATATTTCAATGAGCACTATGGGCTAGAGAGCGATATTTTTCGAGATAGCTCTCGAAAATAACAAGGCAAACATAATTTTTCCTCCAGATGGGGGAGACTTAGGTTTTTAGTTTCTCCAACTACTAAGAGTCAAGTTTACGTCTTGATTATAACGTAGTACTAACATAAACACATCGTTCATCGCAGAACGAGATTAATTATCCCTCGAAACTGTGGCTAAACGGGTCTTCCGCGCAGGGTATCCACCCTCCAACCGGCATGCGAGCTTCCGCTCATGGCCGGGGATTTGGAAGGTTGCTAGGAATAGAAAGGATAAAAGGAAAGGGAAGAAAGGTAAGGGAGAGAGGAAAATTCCGGCCTCAGAGTCATAATTAGACTAAGAGAACGGAACGGAACTAAAGATATCCCTCGAAACTATCAAAACGGAGTTTTCTTCTTGGTGGTTTTTATCGCTGTGCGTGTCGATGACCAAATTCCTAAGTTTTTTCCTGGTAAAGACTCGCCTTTCAGCAAGTATTGATATATGAAAGGGAAAACCAGTAAAGAAGCATGCGGGTCATAAAAATTTAAATAAGTACTAAGTATTTGTACTCAGCGTATTTGGCACCCTGCGATTGACGGTTTTTAATAGTTGAAGGACTGAAACTATGTTAATGCGAATGACAAAATATTTCTAATAACATGTTACTTTATGGTACTTTTGCTCCACAAAAGTGAAATTCTGTAAGTTGAGCGGATGAGTGGACACCCCGTGTGATTTAACATAGTTGACATGATGCCCTAGGACATTTTTGTTTCTCTGTGAATGGAGTAATTGTTAGCTCAAAAAAATATTGTCACATAAATGATTCACATAAATGATATTGACGATGAATATATGAGTAGTCTAATCTTCTGATCATTGCAGGATCCTGAAAAGCCCTGGATCTCAAATGTTAACCTTTCTCCGCTGTATCCTTGTTGAAGTTTATATCTCGCTTGCTGGCTTCATATTTGGAGGATCTCTCATCGCGTTTAACCCGACTATCCAGCTAAAATTTACCTTTTAACTGAAAATATTTTATATTTTTAAATAAACCTGGTGGATCTTCCTCGAATTTTTTTAATGCCTCAGCTCAAGTACTACAGAGGTATGCCTCATATTGATTAAGTACCATCAGCTTTAAATTGACTCATGGGTGTTTTTGTCATTTTTACTGACAATTTGAGAATAATTCTTTTATATATTGCAGAAATTGGTTCCGTATTATTAAATTACGATTGAATTTTTAAAATCAAGAATTTAGTAGTGGATAATTGGCATTCTTATAATTTCAATTCATCCGATGATGGACTAATTGCAATGAACATTGTGAGCTTGGCAACTCAATATCTCCCTCATGCAATATGATTAGCTATTTATTATTGATGCACGACATTTAATGAAAAATCAGATGTCTTGAGTCACTTGTACAAAATACTCTTTTTCCTCTTAGAACGCTCGTACATACATAAAATATCCAGCGATGCCTACCACGCTTTTGGATCAGTTGTGTAAGTTCCATAAGGTTTCCAGACGTTTGCGGTGTCAATCAAAGAAGAGCTTCTTATAACATTTCCTTGTTATTTATTGTAAATTAAGAGCAAAATGTGTGATTTAATATCATCCAGCAGAAGTTTTTCTTTCTGTCCGAGGACCGATCTGTTGGACTCACGGTTGTAAAGTGAAAACTACCAACGACTGAATTTTTATGTGAATACTCGTTAAATTGTTGTCTTTGATTACCTTCAACCTCCAATCATGAAAGCAATATTTCATTTAATTGCCAAACATGTAATAAATATTTCAAATTTTAATCTTTATGGATTTGAGTAAGAAATTAATTTTTACAAGTTTGTTACTAAAACGATTAAAAACAACATAATCCTGGAAGCTCACATCCTAACTAAACTTTTCTCACTGTGATATGGAATGAAAGTTTTACATTGCCTTGAGCCGTATAAAAATAACTGGAAAATGGCATTATTTCTCTGAAGAAAATAATACATTTTGCTACCGTAAGATCTTTTTTAATATTAATGAAAAAAACTACACTTTTGGCACTACACTACTCTTGCTGAAATATGGTAAATCAGGGTAAACATTGCTTGAAAATTGGTGAGAAAATATTCATTATAGACAAATGACTGATTGTAGAACTTGTGGTAAATACTTGTTATTTGAAGGACATGAAACAGTATAGTGAAAATCTTCGAAATAATATAACGGTATGCAAGAAAAAAAATTTAGTAATTTTTCCGTTTATATGATTATAGTTATAGAAATCGCCAAATCAATAACTATCAATTCATGGCACCCACTAATTCCAGTATTGATTGTCTCTTTTTCCAATTAGCCCAATTGAGCAAATTGCGCATCGCTGCTGGGAACAGCGTGATGAAACACGCAAATCCAATGAAAAAGACGTTAAGGGTGTGCCGGGCAGTCTTTTTAGGTGAGCGTTAAAACGATCTCCGCTCAGGTACGACCAGAGATCCGAGACCCGGAGGCGTTTGATCCTCTTAAACGGTCAATTAAACAAGCCAGGCCGTGATGGTGCGTTATGGGCGACGGTGCGCAAGAGAGAGGTTGGACGGGATACGGGTCAGTAATGGGGGTTGGGTTCCGTGGCGTGGAAGGCGAGGGAAGAAACTGGTGATGCAGGAAAACGAGGATGCTCATAACGTCGAAGGAGGGTAATAGAAAGATGACTGTCAAATGTGAAGTCTCCACTGTGTAGGGAGTGATGATGAGACTGAATTCTGTGCGAGGAAACCCGGATCTTTAAGGGGTATAGGGAATGGAAGGGGTATAGGGAAGATATAAATAGTGGATGTTGAAGTTTAGAAGACAGATGTAGAAGGAGTTGAGGACAGGACCAAAAACACTTGACTTAAAAGGACTAAACGGGAAAGAGACGTTTGCAGTGTGCAATTTTATTCCTCATGATGTTAGATAGAAATATTTTCCACATCCCGAAAAGATTAAGAACACCCACGTTATACTCATTATGGTAATTTTTGCAATAAAAAATAATGTTATTAACTAAAATGTCTTCATCCACCTAGATAAAAGCACTAATTTCTTACATGAGTTTCATAAAATAATGTAAATCCAAAATATATACTTCGTTTAGATGCTCGCAAATATTTTTTATAAACCTGGAACAGCGGAAGGGTTCGGGAGGTTTCATCGCAACTGTTTAAGTAAAAAAAATATAAACCCCACCTTGCTTGCATTATTTAAAAAAAATAGCTTTCACTGATGTCTGAGCTATCAAAGCAAGTCGAAAAAGTTACAAAATGCATTAAATAATGCATATTGCACTTTTTGTTAAAGCAATATACTTTTATGAACACTTATATCCGGCCATTGGAGACGACTTTTTCTACTTAACTTACGTATTGTGACTTCATGCATTGTAGCAGTTTTCAAATATCTAATAAGTAAAATGTAAGGTACTTGATATTTAGTTCTATTTAATTCCCTTGGGAACTCTTATATACATTTTTCGTGAAAATTGTGTTCATATTAGATAGGAAAGTACTATTTTTTTCACTTTTCACTCATTCTCTCATTTACTAAGTGTGATTTTTGGGTCATTTTGTGAATAAGCAGGGCTTCAAGCTCTCAAGAGTTTGAGGCAGTTGCTCATTTCAGACACTGCATTGACTGATAAAGGATCAATCCGCAAAATTAAACGTGAAGTATTACAAAGGAAATGGTCGTAGGCTTGATTTTGTGGAAGTTATCCATTGCGGAAGAATTAAAATAACTTAGTTAACTCCACTAATTATTTATTATCGTGACCCGGGTTTCAACACATTGTGTCATCGTCAGGTTACCTGAATCAAACCTGAAGATGAAACGAAGTGCTGAAACCCGGGTTCTGATAATAAATAGTTAGTGGATTTTACTAAGTTATTTTATTTCTTCCGTGAAGTATTACATTCTGTGAAGACATGCGTAAGGCTCGAAACATTTTATCAGAACTTCGACTGATACGTGCATTTTGTACTTAAAATTAATGCTAATGGATTTATTTGAACAGCAATCCATGTTTTTCGGCATTGATAATTCAAGTGATGATAAGAATACTTGTATTAATTTACTTCACGGATAGATTTAAATGAATCGATGGTCATTTATTCTCACAGAGAAGTTTCAGTTATTATTACAGAGTCTAAATATTTGGTGGTCTGGTGTTCCGATGGTAGATATATTTCGGGTGGATAATTTATTAAGAGGGGACAGTATTGGTCTGTAATGACTGATTCACTGACAGCTGTTAGTAGATTAATTTATTTTGGTAATTTCAAACAATTTGTGAGAGTGAAAAAGTCAAGGAGAACTTACATTCCGGTTCAAACTAATGTGATTGAATAAACTCCGATGCATGTCAATGAAAAATATTGCTATACCTAGTAAAGGTGGGCCGTAAAAACACATATTTATACCTATCCCAGTGGAGATCCAAATAGTTTGAGAATGTGTTATAAGGTGATAAGACTTTCAGTATGCAACTTGGTAATAAGATGCCCCACACAAATCAGAAAAAATAAGTTTAGGTTCAGGAGTGATACATTATTCCAGATAATTCGAACCCTTTCACCATTCACAAACCTTTCTTGCTTTGTTTCACTCGACGAAGTGCCACAAACAGAGGAGAGGGCGTCTAGCTAGACAGCAATCAATAGTCTCAGGCGCAGGACAGAGAGAAAAATAAGACATACAAATATGAGGGGTAAAGCTTACATATCCCTTTTTTATTCGACAACATACGAATGATTCTTAATCATGACTTCTGTATCTGGACTTTGGACCTTGATTTTCTCCTTTCAAACTGTACCCAGTGTAAATTTTAAAAATAAAAACATGTATAAGAAATATTTTCCGAATATAAATCTTACCGAATATAAGCAATCCAAATCAGATCGGATCTCTACTGTCACTTTAAACTCAGATCAAATCATGGAAACTGACCGCAGAGCATGGAGTCCACATGGAACAGGGGACATAACTCGCTCTTTTATGGTGTCATGGGTAACTGAAAGCAATAATGATTGCACTACGTGTAGTCTGACTATAGAATAAAACAGCATTCACATCTTATGCTTCTTTTCTATGTGCTTCCGTGATTCGATTCCTAAATCACATTCGTCATTCAATATCTTCGAGCATTCAAAGTTGAACTACCATGAGTGGAATTCAATATGGAATAAAAATTCAAACGTGATTCAAATTAAACTGATTTACAACCCTTTAGTACTTAGATATACCATATGCGTTAAATTATCTGATAAGGTATTCAAATGAGCGTTCAATATGGCAGGAAGTGGGAGTAAAGTATTAATATAAGGTTTACGTTATCCAGTGATGAGGACTAATTAATAACTATCAATGTTACACTTCTTTGATGCATTTATCACATTTGGTGAATAAAAAATCTTTTTCTTTCTTCAAACACATTTTTAAATAAGAAAAACTACCAAAACGCAACTAAACGATCAACCAGCAACGCAATCAGCATTTTAAAATAGTTTTCTCTGCATCCAGAAACAGTCGAATTATTAAGAATACAAAAAAGCAACCCACTTGAATCACGCCACAATTCGCAACCATAGATCATCAATAATAGAGGGCAATGATAATAAATAATAATAATAATTGTAAAATAATTGGAACAAATAAAACTAAACCGAATGTGTTCTATGCTATAAATACCAAACTACTCGTTCACAATCTGGACATAGGACAAGGTTCACCGCAGATTCTCTCAAAGGACTCTTTTTGCATTTAAAATATATTTCATTTTCTCTCTTACCATCGTGTAAGTCAACGAGAAAATTAATGTCTGTGGCTTTCCATTGGATCCATCATCAGAGCAATCAAAAGGTTGGCTTGTCCTTAAGGGCCACCAATCTAGGGGTCAGTCACCTTTGCAGTTGCCTCACTGAGGAGCTGATTCTGCTCTGACTACCTTCCTCCATGCTCTGATGTAATTGGCCATGGTGACCCCACTTGAAGCAATGATCATTACTCCCACCGGTACAGTTCTAAGGGCCACTGGAATGACTAAGCCCTTTTACAACGTCTAAGATATACCAGAGAAGTAGAGCGTAGCGCGACATGGTTCAACCACCTGATATTTTAAGTAACAGAAGAGCCCAGATGATGAGAATTTAAAAATAAGGGACAAGAAAAGGATGATGAAAGAAATATAGGCTGGGATGAGTTAAAATATAGTTGGATAATATAGAAGAGAAGAGACTTTTGAGGACATTTTAAGTGGCCGGAAAATTAAATGTAAGCGGTAAAGAGATACATTGAAATGAAATCGAAGGAAGTATTTGAGCAATAACGAGAGAGGAAAACTAGTATAAGCAGTTCATATTATCATTAAGACGAATTTGGAATACGTAGGCCCATATAAAAAAATACTATTTTGAGATGAAAGCGCTAAGTTCAATGCTACGAATACCACGAGCAATAATCATTCATTTTTCCGGAAGATACCTAACACATAATTAAAATTATTGTTTGGAATACCTGTAATTAGTAATTACCACACTAGGAATATCCATCTCAGTATAATACATGCAGTCGGAAATAGCAATCGAAATTTGTCTTTGCAATTTTCTGGTAATCTATAGGATAAGCATTTGCCATCTTTGGGAAAGCGATTTGAACCGGGTTAATTGATGATGTAGGGGTAGATGACACCACGATGAAAAATGAGGGAGATTCCAAATGAATGGCGTAATTAGGGTCATAACGATGTGAAATTTATTATTCTTCGAGGGCTCTAGGATTAATTCAAGGGAATCCATAAATTAATTAGGATTAATGCATCGGAAAACCGCAAGAAAATTGCATTAAAGAATAAAAAGGCAATCCCACTTCTGATTCAGTTCGATATGACTTGGAGTGCCCTAAATGTCTCTGAAATAAATGGATAACGTGGTATATTAGAGATAAGAATACCAGGAATAAGGCATGCTGTACGGCTGAACGGACGAAGATTGAAGGGATGCATTCCTCAAACATTCGTAAGGCGATCTCGATTGTTATAGAGAAAATCAACCACCTACATTGACATTAAAACACAGAGCCCCCTTTAACGTTAAGTGCTTCAGTCAGTCGCTTGGCTGGTTGGTGAGTACAAAAAAAAATAATGTTGATTCCTCACAACCTTGCTAGCTTCAATAGACTACTCCACTTAAGTTACAGTCATGGATTCCCTGCAATGCTTATAATTTTATCATTACTTCAATATTACGTGAAATTACCATTAAGGGTTTATGTTTGATAAACAATGACATCATCTGAAGGATTAAATGAATGTATCAATGGAAAAAACATAGGAGACCACGTTTCCCTTAATCCAGTACTTAACGTTTCAATCGCAGTCACAGAGCACCCTGAATCGTGAAAGAATGATTGAGGAATTAATGCAGTTTTATTTAGACATATGCAGAACATTCATAAGGTGAAATGTGAAGAAATATGAACCGAACAATAGGAATATTCTAAAATGCTAGGAAAGTGCCAGGAACTTGAAAAGAACAGAGTGTGACGTTCACTCATATTGAGTGCTACTTAGACTACACAAATGATGATAAATACCAAGGAGAAGGTGATATAGGAAGGACAGTTTTGGAGACCTAAACAGGGAGGTGCTTCAAAATAAAAATACATAGTGAAACGTAAAACATATTTTTAAACCTTGTTCGTTGCATTATGAGATGAGCTACATTAGACCATTATGTGTATTGGGATACATGATACTCTGCTCGGAAAGCTTTTGACAATAGGACACGGTTGATAAAGAGCTCAATGTGGTTAGGTGAGACGGAATAATCCTCTAACTCAAAATTGACTCATTAATCACGTTCGCGAAACACGCTGAATTACGAGAGTGAGACGAATTGAAGTGAATTTGAGGACCATCAATTGAAAAGTATTCAGATATGCGCGTAGAAAAGGAGAAAAAGCATTTGACTAAATTCACAAAATACGCTCGGGACGTCCTGTAATGTTAGGCATGTACTTAAAAGAAGCATGTGGTAAAAAAAAGAAGTTAGCAGATAAATGACACGGTTACTCTCGGAGCGCGGGAGGCACACCCTTTTTCTTTCAGGGGACGATATGAAGCTCGTCAAATCCCCTTCTGCCATTGTGGTGGGAAGCAGAGGAAGAGCACAATAAGGACGAACAAAGAGAAGGGAAGTAGGAAGAGAAGAAAATATTGAGGTTTGGAATGAGGACGAAAATGAAAGTGAAAGAGAGAGGGAGGGAGACGTACGCAGGACGTAGATCGAGAGACGGAGAGAAAGTGAGAGTGGGAGATGGGTGTACAATGAGAGACTCACAGCGCGTTCGCGGCTCAGGGATTACTACGAAATCCAGTGGCAGAGCTAGAGAGGAAGAAAGAGAGTAGGAGGCGACAGAGGGGGGAACTTAACAAGCTCTATACTGCAAATAGCGTGGAAGATAACGAGAAGAAGAAGAAGAGGGAAAGTGAGGAAGGTTTTAAGCGTGAAGGGAGTGAGGCTTAACGCCGGAGGAAGTCATAAAAGGGGATCGAGGTAGCTCTGTTGAAGTGGGTGGGTGGGAGATTTCATTGGAGAGGAGGGTTGGTATGGTAGGGGTTGAAACACCACGTGGATGGAGAAGAAGAAGGAAGGGGGGAGATAGATGAGCACAAACAAACAGACAGATGGGTAAGAGTATCAGGGATAAAGTCAGAGGAAAGTTTGGGAAAGAGAAGCTGGAAGATATACTATAACTAAAGATGGTTATGGAAAGAAAGACGTACCCTCTTCGTCCATATCGTTTGGGATGGCTTTAGGAATATGGAATGGAAACTTGTTTTTAAGGACTAGTTCAACGACTGCTCTCGTTCTCTTTTTCACTGCTTTAGTGGCCTTTTACAAACATTTTTACGCAATCTCAAGGGAGAGCACGTGCACCCTAAAGCAGACACACAGCACCCGGGGTGCTTGAAGTGGGCGTTTAGAGACAACGTCGTTCATTCGCAAGCAGCAGGCGAACAGTGGGCCAAAATCCAAAAAAGCTGGCCAAAAGTTGATAAATGCAGTTTGCGCAAACCAACCAAAAATAGTTGATTTATATTATTAAGCTTATGCTCTTTAAGATAGGGTCCCATACAGAGACTGGAATACGCCATGATAATTTTTACAGCTAGTCAAAGTAGAGCATGTCAGGGTGATTTCGGAGTTTTTTCACCTACTTTACGTTGAAATATTGCATGGGACTTGTCTTTCTCTTTCTAAAACGAATATCAGAGAAACATACAGCGATACCATACGATACAAATTTCATTGACGGCGTTGAGTGTACTTATAGACCAAATCTATAAATTTTCAAACAATGATGCGTTACTATTTATGACATTCGGGTGATATTCGAGAATATCATTTCCAGGGTCGCCTTTTCTTATGTTATAAGCGATCAACAACTTGACTAGGGAGGCGTACATGTATTATTTATTGTACAGGACAGAGTTCGCACCAGTAACATACTACAATTGAAATGCTTAATATCCAGAAGTAAATATTTGTGGTTATTTAGGAATATTTAGGCTAAATTTATTCTTTAATTTATATATTTGAATCTATTCGAAGGTAAATAATTGTCAATCCATATTCATTGATAGGATGTGGCAAGGCATATGTTTGTGTATATAATAGAGAAAGTTATGAATCGCTATCGTTCATTGTGTTAATTTACTTGCGATCCCGTAAGGATAATATGACCAACAATGAGAGTGATAACTGCTAGATAGCGGTGTCCGAAGTCCATTGATCTTCTAATTGAATTGAATCATGAATTTGCACATAACACTTTATTTCTAAGCTATTGAAAGGTTTCATTGTCCACTATAATAATCCCCGACTCAATGATTCTTTGCATTTAATAAAATATGAATGGTTTATTACAATCAATGTAAATTATAATATTCTTCCCGATGTTATTCAAAGGACACCTTCTCTAGTCATATAATAATCAGGCTTTAGCTTACTATCTCCACGACAAGTCTAATGTAAATATTTATTTATCTTATTAATTTTGCATCAATTTACAAACATGAGCGAACTTGCCTATTTTGCAGGATGAGCGCAACTGACAGAAAGTTCACGAAAGTAAAATATTTGCATGCTGCTTGGATTGCGTCCCCCAGCATTTCCACATATTTTTATTTGTTTACGTTTTTTTTGGAAGAAATACATCCAATACATAAAAAAATACTCATCGAAGCATTCAGATTTGCTTTTGATGCATAATTTTTTTAATGCATCCTCAAACTCGATATTTAAGCTCCCAATGCTCGCTTGTAATGCTTTCTGCTTACGACAATTACAGTCGCTACTTGTCATCCAGGGATTTATTTTCGAAAGAGAAGATATGAAACATTTATGAATCGTAAGTTGTACGTTGAAAAAGAAAAGAAGAATCGAGTGCTGCATCGCTTCAAAAAAATTTTCTCTCGATACGGAAAAATTGCTCGGGGATCGTAATCGCTCATCAAAATACCATCAGAGTGATACTCAAGAGTTGGAAAAAAATGCATCACCATAAATATGAAAGCCTCAATGCCATCAATTTTTACTCCAAGAACTCCCTGAGCGCTGAAGACCTTCCGGCGTATTACTCCAGCCAATTGAACACTGTGGAGGTATATTCTTAAAGCAGAAAACCTATTCGGAGAAATTGTGCGTTTTCGATAAAAAAAAACGTAAAGCGTGGAAAATGATGGAGCGTAGGTCTAACCCTGTATTTTATATTTCACGCTTGAATTAAGACTGAAAATGTTGGAGGATATGTGTTACATGGGGTCAGAAAAATTCGGTACTTTGTGGCATAAAGAAAAGACGGAAAAGGGATTGACTGAATCAATTATAACTTTGTAATTTTTACAATGGTTTTGTTTCAGCCATGATGTACTTAAACCAAGCTACGCCCTGGAAATACCAATAAGAGCCTGATTTGCGAGTTGTAGGTAATGACTTCAACCACGGGGAAAAAATAGTTCCGAATAGATTACTCCGTGTGTTTAGATAATGACTCAGTTGTGCTCAGAAGAAAGGAAGGGAAAATGAGGAAACCATTATTTTTTACTAATGATAAGAGTTTGAAATGTATGTAATGCCTAGAAGTTGTAGTCATTATGGAGGATTTGATGGAGTTTAGAGCCACCGTGCCGTTGTAGCCTGACTGATAATCACGGGAAGTTGGATTTTATGGATAGATTTACTTAATAAGTTCGAAAAATGGTTTTCCATAATGATTCCAACAAGATTTCAAAATAAAATCAAATTTTCTATGGTGTATTCTGACCAACTCAAGAACCTTTCTAATCACGACAGTGGTATGATGTGATCATAAACGGATTGATTCAATTTAATATAACTTGATCAATTCTGATGCGTTGCTTCAACCTCACATATCTATTCACAAATTGCTTTGTTCCATTAACTAATAACGAGTGATATTAACTGAGTCAATTTGGTCCACTCTGTCTTATATCCTTGATTCTTTACAAAGGTCTAACAACGGTTCGTAAAGATTTTATCTGATTATATAATGGAGTATAATGATGCGCAACATTTTGTATTAAATTTTTCCCAAAAGAAGGTTCACCAGAAGATATACATTTCACATATTGATCAAATTGTTCCATTTTGCGCTGACAACTAAATTTAACTTATTTTCGTAGGCTCAGGAAACTTGCACTTTACATTATATTTCCCAGCGACCGTTAGAGGAAAAGGCTGCACTTGGCGTGCTTACTCAAAACACAGTTAAAAATCGATATTTACGATTCACTTACTTTTGCCAATAAAAAGTCCTAGGAAAGTCGATATATTACCACCAGGTTGAGTACAGTAAAACTTAACAATTGCAGTACAAATGAAAGAGAAAAGTTAACTGCTGGAACCTACAAATAGCTTGCGTGAGAGAAGTTTTCGATTTAAACGGAGAAGTAGAATATGAAGTACGCTCTCAAAATTTTTATTAGTCATCTTATTGTGCCACGAGGAGGGTATGGTTCATAAACGCCGAGTCGGAAGTGCTTCAGTAGCTGAAGCGCCTCTTGCTTGGGTGCTAAACCCGCAGTTTCCCGCCTCAATCCAGCTGTATCGACGATAACCAACAGCCCGGAGCCATTCCAACATTCAGGTGGTTTTATCTGCATGAGAAGTCATTTAGAGCATGGTGGCAATAAAACAAAGCGCATTTAGGTTGTTTTCAGTAGCATTTATGAATTCAGAGGATGATAGCAATCAAGAAAGACTTGGAAGAAAAGGAGAAGAATACGCATTTTAAGTCTTTCCTCGTTTTGAATAAAAAGTCAGTTTTACCAAGCATATTTATGAGTATTTCAGTTATTTACCTTATCTACCTGAATTCTGAAGTTCTGTCGGAAACACGCATGTAACTACTCCATGGGCACAAACTTTAACGCTTTGAGTAAGCATATGTGTAGAAATATTTTATCAATATTTGTTTTTTTTTCTTAAATATTAATTTTTGATACTCGAAAAAGCGTCGTTGTAATATGAAACTTCATTTTACGTGATAGAAAAAACTTAGAAGGCGTCAAGAATATGTATGCTTGAGATAAAATTTATATTCTTCATTAGATATAATTTTTATAATTGAGAATGCTCTTATATGACCCGTTTCGTCTTACTTTATGACTGTGCTATTACCATTATCTATCTTTTGAAACCTTTCTGAACAAATGGTCGTTTGCGGTTTGTGCTCTGTGGTAAACATCCTTTATTCAACATATTTCTCTAGTTATTTTTGACGAATTGGCGTTGAATTTAGTTTTTCTGAGTAATAATGGTCTCTGTACATATCTTTTTAAAGCCTTTTACTTAGCGTGAAAATATTATGAGTAGCTGCTGGTGAAAAGGATGTATGAACTAACAACTCATCCATAGTCGGCCAACGTATGAGTAATAATTTTAGAAATGGTAGCCAGCGGATGGGAGATTTATGTGCCTTCTGCAATGCAATAAAGCAATAATTTTAAAGACGGAAGAAAACATTAAGAATTGACTAAAGGCCGTTTTACACGGTACATTTGTTTGTACAATCTATCGTGCGAACGCATGTATCAGGAAATTGTACCGTGTAAAGCGGCAAATTGTGCGAACGCTTGTGCGAATGTATGAATGACTGAACGGAAAATAGAACCTGTTCTAATTCCATTCAGACAATCATACAATTTCGATCAGTTAGTATCGTTAGTATTCAACAGATGGCTCAAATGTGGCGAAAACTGTGGCGCCTGTGTTACGATTGAAAATAAAGTTGTTTATAAATAGGATTAACACTTTCCCGTCGAATATTAAGAGTAACTATTATCCTGTGTATATAATCTTTAATGAGTAAACTCTTCTCGGGCTCTCCACCGGTTTTAACTATTCATAATTGTCGACGTTTCGAGAGACGACTCGTCACTCATTCTCAAGGTAAGAATTAATTACACGTCGACAATTATGAATAGTTTGAAGCAGTTTAGAACCCGAGAAGAGTTAACTCAAAGTTGCTCCATCGTCATTTCATCGTGTTATTTGGTGTTCTGGTTTTTCAGTGTAATCGCGATCTTAGTGTTTGTGTCCTTTTCCCCCAAAATTATGACAGGTCGCGCTCTGAAGTAGATTTCTTTATATCCCGCATGATATAATAATAATAATTTTTTTTCTGTTGGTTAGCAAGTAACATAGAAATCGCCAAAAAAAGGCATTAAAACACTAGTACAAATGCAAGGGAGGGAAATTTGGAGTGACTAAAGAAACGTGTCCCATGTTCCGCTATACCACTTAGTAATAAGTTTGTTACACACACAAAATAAACCTACGAAATGAGTCTATCAAGTGTGGAGATCCGGCGAGAAACGTGAATGAATTGTCGCACTAAAATCCAGAGGAGAAAAAACGAAACGATGCAATGGTCGAATATAAAGCCAGAGAGAAGAGTCCACGAGAGCTTTTTCTGAACCGGGAGAATTTTCAGTAGGTAGATGGTCGAGTCGAGGTTCCGAATTTCAGGTGATCAGCTTTTCAAGGTGTCAAATACGTGAGTGAAACATATGTTCACAAGTGAAACAAATAGACTCGCGAATTCCGATCGATTTCTACCGCTAAATTGCACGGAAAATTGTGCGTTTGCACTCATCGTGTAAAATGACATTTAGTCTGATTCAGTCGTTCATACAATATTTTCTTGCACACTTGACTGTACATGCGTTCGTACGATAGATTGTACAAATAAATGTACCGTGTAAAACGGCCTTAAGAAACGATAAATTATTTCCCTTTTCTTGTAAATCTTGAAATTGAGGGAGCATTAAATATATTTTAGAACATTATTTAAGAGATACTCGAATGGAATGGCTTTTCTTATTACCATATTTCCTTTTGGTTATATTCGGCATCTTTGAATTCCATTGAACGTTTCTGATGAACCTTTATCCAGAAAATGTACCGACATAAAATGAAATTATGACAAACATGAGATTCAAATTCAAATGCAATGCCCTCAGCATTCCATAAATAATGAACTTGACTCTTGACGAACAATTGAAAGGAAAATGGACCGTGCTGAAATTCATGAGGGAAACTATTGTTCCTTTTTCGAACAAAATTCTAGGATTTCTATGATACAAGAGAATTTTTTCAGTAATTCTCTTCACGCATTGAAAACGTGCTCCAGATAAAGCACGAGGGAGTAGTAGAGAAGTTGCAATACTCGGAATTTTTTTCTCATGTTGGTTAGATCGATATGTGGGGAGGCGGCTGAAGACTTAGGTTATCTGTTACAATTATATTGGCTGTTTTGGAGAGTAATTATTTGGAAAATGGTGGAAAGGTTGAGAGATATTCGACGTCAACATTTATCTACTCTGAACAAAGGGCGTAAATTTGTCTCCACAAAGCGCCCAAGTAGGGACGCCGATACACGAAGGTTGCCACAGGAAAAAATATGGGAGAGTACAAAGCTTGCGTAGCGTAGTGGTCAGTGCATTCACCCTCGGCGCCAAAGGTCAGTGGTTTGATTTCCCTGAGAGTTTGATTTTCGAGTGCCCTGATGTGATCAGGACTCGAAATAGATATCTGAGATCACCATTCCTGGAACCCAACAAAAATGGGGATATTCCCATTGGGGACTTGTTGGCCTTCAGTTGGGCTATAGGACACTATGAGTAATCGCATTTAGGGTGGCCGACATAATGGACCAACATGTCTAAGTGCCTTGGAGATTCCTTAAGAGGAATTCCACCAAAGTTATAATCTAATCTAAAGCTCTTCGCTTATTTTTCGGGAGGACGATATCATCAATAACGTCTCGGCTCATAATGAGGCTCGGTTAAAAAAATACTTTGACCTCTGAAGCCTTAAAATAAGTGGAATTATCTAATTGTCTTTTAAATGATAAAACTCATATGGCCAGCCATTTCATTAATTAGTCAATTAAGTTTGAAGAACTTTAATTTGTTAACGCTTGCTTTTATTTTGACCGTACGACTTTGAATGTTTTGAACCTCTTTTTGAGGGCCCGACATCAGAGGTATTATAATATAATATGAATGGCTCGTTACTCGGTGTCATCCCTGCTGGTTTTCAGACGTTCATTTTAATGGTGAGTAAATATTTTATAATATTCCAAGCATGACTGACAGCAATATCTGTCAAAAAAGTGGTACCACCGTTGACGTTTTTGAAAGATGCTATATTATTAATTATTATTATGTTGACATTATTTATCAATTTCTGAAAACTGGGTATCTTAATCACTTATGGTACTGAGCCATCGTTATATAATATTTATAGTATTCTTTTGGTATGTTGATAGGTAAATATTTATGCACACGCATTACGCCCTTCGTTTTTAACTTCGAGAAAATCAAATGAGAATAATTCATTGGGTTAGGTAGATATAGAAAACAGAAAATAATAATTTCTTCCCTATTTTGTAATAAATAACGAAAAAACTAGTATTAGGAGTTCATCATTGGCTATTTTTGAAACATTTTATTATAATTTATTAACTACGTATTTTATACATATTATATGGTAAAGCTTTGATGGTTATAGCAGCAGGAAAATAAAGATTGGAAAGAATAAAAAAAGTAACGTTCCAGGAGGATAATGTTAATCAGATGGAGGGAGAGAATAACCTATGAAACTTTCGTTTACTGAGTAAATAAAACAATTTAAATTGAAAATGTGACATTGGAGAAACAAATTATTTCTATAAAGTCTTTTCTCAAAGCATAAGAACCTCATAAAAACAAAACAAAGTACAAAAGAATAGGATGAGTAGCCAAGTAAGATCAAATATGAAATACCATTTCATGTGGAATATTAAAACAATGATTAGTTAAATAATAAAGCTAAAAAGAGAATGGAATCAATAGATGCAGCAAAGCAATATTTTCATTGATGACTGCTGAGAATAAGATACATTTAAACTTTTTTATTTTACTAAGAAACGTGAAGTTTGATAGTAAAACACCAAATATTTCACTTTATGTGTGACAAATGCCGATAAATCGAGTCTGAACAATCATGTGCCCTTTTTGAGGAAATGCTCGGTTTTGAGTTACACTTCAGTCAGAGGCACTCATATGACGTTATATTTCGACGAAATGAAGATCCGACGCCGCTCAAATTTAATCGTCACTCCTTTGTTACCATTCCAACCTCCCATGCCGGAAGCTGATGTCAACGGAGTTGAGGTTTCTGATAGAGGCCGGAAGTGGGGAAGCAGCGAATCATTGGAAGTGATTAGAGGGTGAAACTCCTGTTTCCTGAATGGGTTTGAAGGAGTGAAGAGCAAGGAAACAGAGGGAGAAAATGGCTGAAGAGGTTAAAAATGAATGAGTGAGAGATCAATAAGCTAGCAGAAGTTCTCCAAAAATCAAAGGGAGACATGTACCGTCACACATTATATCCCTCTCCATTATTTCCTCTTCATACCTTTGCCATCCCAAGGCCCCGGGTTCAAAACTCAGTGGTGAGAAACAGTTAGGGGAATCCGTACCCCTAATTGGGTGCTGTGTTGAGAGAACTTCAGTGCGGTACTCCAGTTGATGGACGTTTAAGTCTGGACCCCTTAGTGGATTTCGCTTAGTGTAGGCTAATGCCGAAGCCGGGCTTTACTCCACCCTTGCTTTGTTCCCAAACTATTCCTTTCCTTACCAATCTACCGGCCTATCCATAAGAGCACATGTCTTTAGTTATCAGACGCCTGCCGTAACAACTTACTAACTGACGGAAAAGAAGGACATCGAAATTAAAATGAAATTGTAAAGATAAACAAGCCAGGAGATTGCAGTTGTGATATTCTAACTTATCGGAATAAAACTGAATCGGGGTGCTCCAAAAGTGAACGATGAAATTTTCAGCCAAATTTTAATGCATCATTGAATCTACTTTTGGACACTAAAAATAAACAGCACTCATCCAATTATAGTTTCTTCAAAATAACAATTGGTAATTTTTACGAGCGCCGTTTTAAAAGTTTGGAAAAAATAATAAAACAAAATGATTTTATTTTATTTTCGTTTTCACTAAAAAATTCCACTCTAATCGACAGTAGTTGGATGTATTTCAACCATGACTCTACGGTAAAGACTTGAAAAATGTTTTCCAGACATTTGTGTTCCAATCACAATATTTCTGCCATCTACGCCAAACACATCAAAATACCTTCCAGACGTCATGTATTTGCGATAGTTATGTGCGAGATGACTCGCATGAAGACGAATAAGTTACATAAATTGAATTAGTATTAATACATTTTCTGAGATAACCAGTTAAGTCCACAGCAATATTCACAGTATAAGTAAACTTATACAGTGACAGGTAGCGAGTGTTAAAGCGCTACCGATGTTTCTCAGGAAATAATAATAATAATTTTTCCACTCTGACTGATGTTCGCCTCCCAGTATTCCCCGACCGGAGATCCGATTGGGGGACTATTTTACCTCCGGAATATTTTACCGAGAGGAGTTCCATCACGTTGGTGAATGCAAGGTTGCATATTCCCAAGGAGACTAATTTGGTGGTTTCCCGTTGCCTTCCACATCGCATTACTCCGGCCGACTCCATGAATTTCACTCTCGCCCGAAGCGGGAGCAGTTAATACGAGGCTGGAACTATCTTCTTTATCTACGCAATCTGTGCCTTCTCCTGAGACTGATGCTACTCAGCAGTGGAGACAGGTAGTTCGGGTATCATGTTTTGCGTAAACAATTCTCGCTGTCTTTATCCAGATTTTTAAATCAGAGACAGTTCCATTATTATATTTTTCCAAAATCAGGAAAATATTAGCTTTCACTTCTGCGACCTTTATATTAAGCGTCGAACACGCTACCTCTGGGCTACACTGGGCCTTAGTTTGAGATTATCTGGTTAAATATGATTGTTAGAAGAAAAATAATGTAATCGAATCTGAGGGAAACTAATATTCATTTCGTGAATGCTGTTATTCAAGCGAAATTTTCGCAAACGCGATTTGCAAGCATGCATGTGCAGGAACCTTTTTTGGGTTTCCAACCGGGTTAATGGCTCCATGTTCGCAAATGTTTCGATGTCCGACTCGCGCATCGTCATCAGGGAAGATGATCCCATGTGTCCTGATGATGATGCCCGAGTCGGACATCGAAACGTTAGCGAACATGGAACTATTAACCCGGTGGGACAACCGAAAACAGTCCCTGCATCTGATTCGCCGGGAGATCACCATATCTTATTGCAATCATGTTTAATGCGGGGTTATTTTGTAATGTCACCTTTTTAATTTAATACTCTTTGTAGGAAGGCGGGAGACCCGTTTCGCTCTCTTAATGATCGAATCACGATCGGCAAAGGTCCTAGGAAACGATGGTGACACCATTTCACGTTCCTTACGACAGGTGAGATACGGATGAAAGGTGGAAGCAAATGAAACGGATCAAAAGTCGCAAGATACGGATCAAGAGTCGAAAGAGCGGGTGAGTCAATGAAAAGACCTGCACATCACCACTTTTGAGCCGAAGATGATCACGCCGCCTGGGTGGTGGAGTAGGTCTACGAAAAATGGCGTAATTTTCCTAATTTTATAACAAATTCTCACTTAAGGTGGGTCTATTCTCCCAAGCCGCCTCAATTTAACGGTCACAGCCTGTTGTCACCTAATGGGGTCGTAGAAGCCCAACGGGAAACTGTGAAGGCTCCGCTGACAAAAATGGAGTGGGGGACGATTATCCTTGTGTGGGGATGGAAAAGATCTACTCCGTTGTCAATGCAGGCTTGAACGTTTTACATAGCTTTAGGCTTAATACGAAACCAGAATCAATGTTTGTCAATTTTTTGCGTATATGAAAGACGATTCTTTGACTTAAGTGGGCTGAAAATCCTCATTTCGAAATCTAACCTTCGCAACGTGCCCCGGAATGTTACCAAATTATTTCGTAAAACACAAATTTTTGCTATTTTGTATAAAAAAACACAACCACTTCATGACAAAGTTACTCCACTTAAATCAACAAATGACTCTTCATCTACAAAAGACAAAAATTAAAAGTCTCCTGCTGTCACAACAAAGCCGTTACTGTGTTAGAGGAAAACGTCTGAAACGAGCTTCTTAACCCCGGTAAAGAGCCAACTTAATGTCTCGAAAACTCTGTTTCATGACTTACGGATGACTGAGGAGGTTCACAACGTTAAATTTTTGAAGTGTGCTATTTATCTCACGTCCATAACTACTCATAGAACAATGTGTCCCCTTATTCGATAGTGACAACAAAATCGTACTTATCCAAATTTCTTATTTCGCAAAGCAAACCAAGCGCACGTGTTCTATGGAACTCGGAGTTGAATGAATTTCCATGAGTGACATTGAGCGGAGGCATACCTATCAGATCGTCGGTTGTAGAGTTCGTCCTCCTGGGACGTCTGATTATAAAGGACTACTTGACGCCTGTTCATGCATACATGATCATTTTCGCAATACTCTGTTAATTTTGTATATAAGAATAGATGTCGTATGTAGCCAATAAGTCACCACCGAGATTGCTTTCTCCTCATCTCAAAAAAATTAATTACATTCGAAATGCAACCGTTACATCAATATTTATTGAAGCCATTCCGAAGCATCGAAGCGCCATTTTGCGTTAAATTCTGGCATCGGGTCTTCAAAACTTTGACATTTATCAACATTCAAATGAAATCGGGTCTGAAACAAGCTTCTTCGCCCCGGTATAGAGCCACCTTAAGTGAGATTACAAAATAACCCCATGGAGGTGTCCATAGTATAATGAAAACTGTAGATGAGGTTGAGGAGCAATGGTGTAAAATAAAGGTCGTACAATTCTACATCTGCGTATTCATACAATACTGCTAACCCTTGCAGGGGTGTGTGACAGGGGGAGTAAGGTCACCAGGCTAAAAGAGAGGGCTAAGGACAGAGGTGAATTGTATGTTAACGATGTGTCTTGAGTTTGCGTCATGATGTTTTTGTTGAAATCACTAAAGGTGCGTGGAAAAATGGAAGTTTTGGTAAATCCTGGATCAGGGATTGCAGTTAGGGCAGAGCAATAGCTTCCTAATCCTCTTTACTTCCCTCAGGTCACAAATTTTTCATCCGATTCTCCATATCCACCATAGAGAAACTAAAGAAACGCCTGGAAGTGGCAGAAGTAAAAAATAATAAGTTGGAAGAAAATGGAAACTCACCAACACCGATGACCAAGTTAAAAGGCTTGATGGAACGGGAGATGATTTAAAATTCTGATTTAAAAAGGGTCATTAAAAAATCCTCGCTCCGGCTTATCCTTCCCTTTAGCGCCTGCGACGAAATTGAACCGTAGTGATGCGTGCTTAGTTAGCCCTTTCTCGTCGGTGCGGGTGGGGGGGGGAGGTTCCCATGAATTATTGGGATTGACGAAAAAATGAAAAAATCCCATTTCTCGCCTCCCTAACTCTTTTAGAAGTTTGCGCAATGTTCCTGGAGCTGAGCTTTTATCTTATCTGACCAGAATATTGAAAAATGGATATTACTTTTTCCACTAAAGTTACGGCGTTTAACACTAAAGCTGCTCCAGCATTGTTCACAAGTACTTCGTTGGCACGGAAATTATTTGCACTAAACTTGGAACACATATTTTTTACCTACTTTTAGAACACTATTTCTTTTCAAGATGCTCTATCGATATTTCTATTTAAATATTTCAGGATCTACCTGATGGAATTCGAACAGAGCCATAAGTAAAAACCTAGCACTTGCACATAGTGTACATTCTATGATAACATTCATGGTTTCAACTCTTTTGCCTCATTATGAAGGGATAATACGTTAAAATAGCGTATAGGAAAGGTATTGTGAGGTAATAATAAGTTTAAAATTTTGAAAATTCAACTGTTAAGATAAGACATAGTGTCAAAAGTTGACACCAACTATAGCAGTAAGCCACAAGGCATTACAATAGGCTTAGCGATTGGCATTACGTCGACCAGTTTGATAAAATTCACATTTATTGACGGAATATATACATCATTTATTAAAAAAGACATGTTCTATTGAGAAAAACAGTTGTTCATCACATTCTACAAGTAATATTAATAGTATACGCATCTGTTGGAATAGGAAAACTTACATATACAAATATACATTTTTATAGTACTCGCTGACTTTCGTGTGATCTCGGGGTTTTAGGCATACACTTTCAATTGCCATTACAGTCTCAGGAAAGAACGTTTGTAGCAAAAAATTCTGATATATTAGCTTCGTTACATATTTCGTAAAGAGGGAGTTTTCGTAAAATGTAATACTAAGGAGAATCCAATAATAGGATATATCGAATCTGTAAACAAGCTAAAGTTGAGAAATTGAATAAGTACCCGATGAAGCTTTGATAGGTAGTGAAATAAAACTTTTCAATTGCTTCTTACCAGTAAAATGTATGATGACATTTTGACTGCAGAATGTGAAGTTAATATAAATACTAGTTTAAAATAATTTCAATTTTTTGTAAAACCTCAACCTGATCGCACCTGTCTACCAAGAATATTATAATAGAATACAGTTTCTAATTACTCTAGGTACAAGTCCTTTAGGGCAAAAAAAGAACAACTAAAATACAGTAATGCAAAATATACGATTACATAATTATTTAGATCTGAAACTTTCTAAATAATTTATGCTTTTATATGTAATGGCCAATTTGATTTGAGAAAAAATCCACAGGGGAGAAGGAGGAGGCGAATGATTTTTCCTCTGTGGGATATCACACTGATGTACCTAATGACATTGTTTTCCTCATAATGGATGCAGTTTCAACAAAGGAGTTGCTGATCATGGAGCAATGATATCCATGGAAGTAGAGGAATGAAGAAATACTTCTTGTGCTCGCGTGTCGTGAATCTAAATTACGTGAAATATTATACCACGGAAGTCCCATATTTTTTTCATTAGATAAAAAGACTTCAACTGCATCAAAATTATTTTATTTTATTTTATTTGTGGGAGTGAAACATCTGTATAAACTGTCAGACGTGACCTCTCTCGCATTGGGGTTACATTCAAAGCCTCTCTTTGGGTACGGACGTAATTGTATGAAAGATAAAATACCACCTCTTTCCCTCACTCAGTTCAACCCTGCGTATCATTGCGACATCCAAAGTCACACGGATCATTTCACCTCCTCACCCAGGTAATAATCCACCAAGGGGAAGGATCGTTATCAGCGCGATGATTCGACATTCTGTCGGTGAATAGGGTCGACAGCTGCGGTGGGTTCACCTATAAACGCTGTTATAAGCGCCACACCTGGCCCTCGCACTTGAAAACTCTAACCCACCGCTTAATCCGGGATTTAAATTTAAGCCCTTGGGGGAAACGACAATGGCGGGGACCTTAACGATCAATGAAAGAATTACTTAACGTACGCCTTACTCGGCAATATTTCACGCTTCCCCTGGGCTGGCGTTAGACGCCTTGGAGGACTCTGACGAAATAATTTGCTTCGGACGGAAGTAAAAGAGGCACGGAGAGTGGCCATAAAATCTGCTCGCGACTGATGAAGTTAGTTAACCCGCCCGGCGTGCTCCAGGAGGAAAACCAAGAGACAAGAGGGTTGAAGAGAGAGATACGTTTAACCGGGAGGGATAAATCTTACGACCGTGGTAAGGAGGCTGGAGTGACGGTTAGAGTGAGATACCTTTAGGAGACTCCTCCGCCACAGTGTAGGTAAAAACACTTACTGAATTCCACTTTTTCACTTGTCTCTCGTGCCTCAGAAAATTATTAGTAATCTCCTGGCAAAGATCTACTGGAAAATAATATATTGCAGGAATGAGAGATTAAATGAGTTACATCAATCTTAACCTTTTGGACTCCTGTCGAATGGTACTCGACTAGTGAAATATCCACTTCACTGTCGAGTCCGGCTCGACGGTTTTTTTTTAGATCTTCATTAGCTTCTATGTCACATTTAGCTCGACAGATTTCCTTCATGGTGCTGCCACCTAACGTACTGTGTGGGCATGAATTTAGTTCCTGATAGATATCATTAAAGTTTGTCAAAAATAATGTCCTTTAAGAATGAAAAATGAGGTTTAGATCAAAACAACACTTTTTAACTTAAATTTAAATGGAGTTGCGGAGGCCGAGCGTGCATTTCTTGAATAAGGGCAAAGGGTTAATGTTCCTTTTTATCGTGATGCCCAGATTGATGCTCCTCCTTTGTCTTTCCGACCGATGTTCGTTCGGAGATTCGGAGTTGCAGATGATTGCAACTGGCTGTCTTTCACACGAATTCTCCCTGACAGAAGCGCTCAGCTTTCGTTGCAGTCGTAACGCATGCTCAAGGACGATTGTTTATATAACGTCAACAAGCGACGGTGAGGCATTGTTGTGTGCGCGAGGTAGAACATTAAAAACACTGATTTCACTAACGACAGTCCATAGCTGTCAGGGAACAAGATAAAAATACCAAATGCTTAGATTACTCGACTATTATATTTTTAACGAATACTTTTACACGTTTCACGATTAGATTCACAAAACCTGTTAGACACAGAACATGCATCATTACTACGATGACATGTTTGATATTATACACTTTTTCATGAAATTTAGCACGCAACCAAACGCACTCCTATTACACTTTACCGTATTGAGCACAAGTGAGAAACTTTTTGGTCATCACTATTTCAATTCATGAGGATCGTCTGAAGGAGAATTCTGTGCAACTATCTGAGCCAAAACAAATACTGAATTTCACCTCTTTTACTTATGCTAATAAAAAACGCTGTCTTAATTGACTAAAGTCCTTAGCTTATAACAAACGAGATTAAGATACAAAATATGCAGATTATTAGACGATTATAATTTTGTATAAGCAATTGTTCCGGTCATATTAGTCGAATGAAGCAACATTTCCATTGAACAAACGTGTTTTGACTGCAGTTTCTGTTGTTACTGGCTAATGACCAAATATGCATGATGGATTGGTGCCTATATTTTATTATAATTCAATTACCTGTGAGGATCTGATTCTTAAAAGCTCTTTTTCGCGAAAATGGAATTTATGTAGATGGATAAATATTATTCCTGCACCACCCATTCTTGCATTTGACACTTTGTAATTAAAATGTGGGATTTACGAAAGAAGTAGCTTGGAAAAGTAGTACTATTCTGTTTTCGGTTGTCAAATAGAGGGCATGTTTTTCTGTGAATAGCCAGAATATGAGTTAGATAATATTTAGGTTTTATATATTTTATGGTTAAACCACCTTAAAGGCGGTTTCAGGTATTTTGAAAGAATATAATTAAAGAGAAGGACATAAAAGGTATGAGCGAAATATTACTAAAAATATCTCATCTTCCTAATTCTATCAAATTATCAGCCACTCACCACACTACTTTTAGAGATATTTCTAATAAAATACAAGCTGCTTTCAACGAAAAACGGATAAAAGTTACTAAAAGACTTTATTTAAGAAATGATGAAATGGTGACTCAAAAGTCTCTTTTTAAATTCAACGGTAATTCGCATGTATTCTGAGCAAATTAAAAAAATAATTTATTATTCACCGTAGTAATTTTTACAAATCCTAAAAATAAACCATCGGTTGGAAGGCGTTGTCAGTGTACAACAAAAAATCAATCAAGTGAAATATATTTTTACCCAGAATAGTATATTTATTTTACGAGCGGTTACATTTTAGCCACGATATTACAATAGACAGAAATTCAGAAATATACACATTGAATCAAGCATAAAAACTGTGCTACGTTATCCAAAAGATATGAAAAAACCAAGCACCAATATGTAACATTAAATGAATAGCTGAAGGATACAAATATTTAGGTAAAAGTGATAAATATATTAGCCAACAATTTCAGTTAGTTTTCATTGAAATTAAGTACACGGTAGAAAAAAGGAAAACACAGTCAGGAAATAGTTATTAAATACAAACACAGATTCAATGAAAAAATAAATGTAAAAAACTTCAGAATTAGAAAATTGAAAAATACTGGTTTGCTTTTGTGTATATGGTATAAAACTTAGGTCTTTGCTTTTGCGGTCAAATATTTTTTTTTTTGCTTTGCAACTTTGCTTTTGAGGTCAAATATTTTTTTATAGTGGAAGTGTCCCTGCAATTATTTCCATCTCTCACAATTTGGACAGTAGGAGAGTGGAAACATGTATGCTTAGTTAATTACTAAGAATAAAAGGCATATATAACAAGGGTATTTTTGTCGTCATGGTTACATTAATCTCTTCCATCTAGTTCAACTCTTTAAATTTCAAAATAAAATTCAAGTATGGTGACTATTATGACTAAAAAGAAATGAGGCTCAAACTAAGTTGTGGGAGGGTTTAGGTTAAAATTAAAATGTTGTACTATTTTCACACTTTTTTGCCGACCAAGGTTTCAACAAAATAATATCACTATCAAGGTATTTATTATGTTTTAATATTTCATCATGGACGTTAGAAATTTTCACAAAGTGACGCCTGAAGTTACTTCTTATGTTTAGGTTAACAGCGAGAACATAATTTAAGAACGTGACATAAAATAGTTGGAGCGAGATATCGCTAAAAAAGAACTTTTCTTTGTAAGGATACCAACATATCAGCCACTAAGTGGTATTTGACATTTTTGAATCAGAAATGCATAAAAAAATGAGGATATTCTGTTGCATTGATAGCGTAAGAGTAATGATTGCTTTTAGTTCGCATGTATTACTAATCATGGACAAAATAAATTTTATTAATCACCAACCACTCAACTCAGCCTCACAAAATTTGGGTAATCAAGAGGATTAAGGAAATATTAATGTCACTTCTGATTGAGCTTAGAACAAAAATGAAGACTGTAACTTAAGATTGTGGAACATGAGTGTATGAGTCAGAGTGTGTTCACAACGCGCACTGAGAATTCACCGAGATGACGTCTCTCGTTCACCTAATAAGTTATGTCATTAAGTTGATCCATCGCAGAGAAGAGTGATTTGTAAACTTGATTAGTGTGAGGCTTGGCCGCCGCTAAATATTACCTTCTAACGCGGATCTCATTCACGTAAGACCCACGGCAGTGCCCGAGGCTTAACCACGCCCAACTTTTCTTAATTTGTGCTCAACGTGAACGGGCTTTTGGGGTTCCTGGAAGAGGCAAAAGGGGGTGTGGTGGATTGGGAAGAGTTCAAGGGGTTAAAAATTGAGAAGAAACTCTTCAGCAGGGATGAAGGGGAGGGGTTTGTACCTGGCGGGAAGAATTCCAGAGAAGAAGTTTGCAAGGTGGAAAGAAAGAGAAGTTTTTGGTGTTGTTCCGGTGAGGAAAGGGAGGGACAAGTGGGGAGTTACTCGTTGAGGGTGGGAGAACCGAGCGAAGAGGCTCATGGGTAGTAGTAGGGCTTAGGGAGAATTGAGTGTAGCCGGCTGAAGTTTATCTCCCTCACTCACTTTTATTTCTAAACAACTTTCTTTTTTTAGACTCGGTTTAAGATGCACGGGCAAAAGGGAAACATCTGCTTCTTCAATCGTTCGTTTGCGTTAGGAGAGAGGGAGGAAGAGAGAATAACTGATGAGAGAGTGAAAAGACTTCTTCCGCTCAAAGCGCTCGAATTTCGGTAATCGTTTGTTTTTTGAGTCGTCTCTTTCCGTCTTTCGTTTGCTTTCGCGTGGAAAGAGTGAATTGGTCCGTGGTTTCTTTAATTCACTGACTTTAGGGGATGAGTTGTGAGTAAAGTAGTGAGATATGATTGCTGCCTGGTGATTATAAACGTCTAGAGTAAGTTAGTGGGGATGGTTGCTTGACTAGTTTATTTACAAACAAGAACTTGTACAAACTCCAGGTTATAATACTACACTACAAAGGTTTTGACGTTTAAGCCGCGTGAGGTGAGTTATCAAAAGGCAAAACTTTTTTATACATTACGGTAGCGATTACGGTAGTAGATATCTTCTAATTCCTTACCATGTCAGCCGTATCGTCTCCAGCTTAAGTTCCTTTCTACTATTTCTTCTACGTCCATTCTAAACCTAACTTTCAGTATTTCGATGCTCTCTCATCCTATCATTTGGGGAACTGGGATCGGTAACGTGTAACGACGCGGTATTCAAGAGAACTTGAAGTTGACATTTTTCTCATGACTGCAACACGTACATTCTCATTCATCTGGGGTTTTAGAAATAACTATACATGCATCACACTTTTTTAATGTGAAATGCATTCAGAAAATACGTCATCGACTTCCTTGAAAGGTAAAGGCATTTCTGCAATTTCCAAATCACAAATGTTTCTTCGTCTTGGTCCCCTCCTTTTTTATTATGTGGCATGTTAGTTTTTACGTCATAATAAGCAAATATCTAGTTAAATCTACATATTCGATGCACATTTTCGTCCTTACTGCTCTATCCTGTTTGTGTTGTAATGATGAGCTGTAGTTGTAATTTCGTAGACCTCAACGAAGCTCTTGGATCGTCATTACTTATGCTATATAGCCTCGAAAACCCTCTAACTCCCCTTAGGACCCTCATCCGTTCTAAAATAAATGAAAATTAAATCTGCCCACTGATTGTTTCATTTGTATGTACTATCGTTTTCAAAAGTCTGAGTGCATCCACTTTGCCCCATTCTACAAACCGTAGAATGGGGCATGGCCGGAAAAGTTTTGAAAATTGGCACCACCTGCGGACTGCGTTTTTTGCTGGGCTAGCTTCACTTGTCGTGAGACGACGGTGGAGTATGAGTTACTGAACGAAAGAATCGACGGGGACGGAGTAAAACACGGGAGAGGAAAACCCCATCGGAATGCACCGAAGGTTATTCGCGCTCATGCGGTTGCGACGCGACGATGAGGCCTCCGACTTGGATGATTTTCGTTCTCGAAATTCACATATGTGCTCACGAGTAACCCACTCTGTAAAAGCGGCGCGGTAGCCGCGTGGTTAAGACTGCCTCGAAAGGCGTATTTAAAACATTCCCAGGATCGATGCTCAGTGTGTCTTTTTTTGCTCTCAAGTAATTTCAATATGACTGTGATAATGAACCTCGAGTACAGCCTCTTTATATCAACGGACCCGGTACAGTTTATTAAATTACAGGCATTCAATAATGATGGAGGACTACCTAATACCAAATTAGAATCCTTGAATCCTTATCTCTCCGTAAGCCAATCTATTCACAGTGAATAAATACACGTCTCACTAGCTGAATATTTTTGGTCTAACATTGAGTATGGCAAAATCTCCCGAGAGGTAAAATCCCAATGCTCGAAACAAATCTCTCGTTTTACCACCAGGATATCAAGTCACATCCCAGGTATGATATTTTGGTGATCCGCGAGTGATACGTATCATCGAAATATCTTAGATAGGCCTCTTATTCAAACTCCTAGGGCTCAAAGAAATAATATGCTGTGAAAAACAGTATTGATGCTATAGAAAGAGGGTTTCTCACCAAGTGGGTGTACGAGCGAAAGTAAATCATACGGCTAGGGCCGAAAAAAGTATCCAGTTATTTATTTACCGTAGTCTTCTTACGATTATTGTGTTCTGGACATATATTGAGAAGCGTAGCCAGGGGGGAGCAGTGGGGGCGAATGCCCCCCCCCCCGTTCCCTATGTTCTGGCTACCCTGTGTATGTGAATGTTTCCGCCCTAAAGTCCCAAATACGAGCGAGAATCAATTTCATAACTTCATTATCAACAATAAATTCTACAAAGTCTACAAGTTTGGATAGTAAATTACGAGAAAAACAAGTATGTAACAGTTTGTTTAATAAACTGCTGAATATATGAGTCGGAGCCCCCTAAACCACCCCCCCCCCCTCTCCCCGGTGGACCCTAGACCCGAAACCTGGCTACGCCACTGTATATATTATTTTAAAATGTCATTGTATGTGGCATAGTTTAGCGTAAACCGAATTCACCTTTCTCTGTTAACCCTTTCTCGGGTAATTTCAGCGGGTATGCATTTATGGGATGGGAAGGGATAAGAGAATTTAAAAAGGGAGTTGTTAATCCTTTCTTCTTTTCTGTCTTTTACACTATTTATTCAATAGTCAGACCACCAGACTAACTTCCAAAGTTCATATTTTCTTCATTTCTTCGGAAATGAGTGGATGTTATTAGTGAAATTAATATGATCTGCAGAATATGTCAGTGATAATATTTGCGCTGACATAATTCTACCAATTGTTTATTAGCTGCAACGGACTGTGATTCGTCATTGTCTCTGTATGCAGCATCGAGGAATGGGGTGAAAAAATAAACACATGAAATTCTCTACATTTTTTTATGTTTTGTTTCGTCAACCCCCTGAATCCACCACTTCCTGTAACCGGCGATTCTCTGATGCGACTAAGTTTTCGCATATTTTAGGCCGTCTGCGAAAGGAATCCCATAACTTCCGGACATGGGCTTCAAATGCCTCCACAGATTTTGTTTCAACCAATTTCCACTCCCGAACCACAAGTCCCAGCGTTGTAGCTAGGGGCAGGCCAGGCGGGCGGCTGCCAGGGGCGCAACCCTCAAGGGGGCGCACTTTGCAGGCCCACAGCCTGCGGGCCGCTGGGGCACACGCACAAAAAATTAGTACTTACATGATTTTACCTCACATAAAAAAACTTACACTTGATAACAACAGGCCGTTTCTAATCGACTCCGGGGGGAAAAACACAGATTAGAAACGGCGTGGCGCCCCTAACTTAACTCACAAAATTTGTACCAGACCCTAAATATAAGGGGTAAAACATGGCGGGTAAATATCAAGGTGTTCAAGCGCGAATCTTACAACTGAATGAACCTGCCAGATTTTAAACTAGTAGAGCTTACTAACTAAAGTTAGTTGAAGTGCATACGTTTTGTGCAACACTAGAAATGACTACGTTTTTCGACAGAGTGCAAAATATTTTTAATTATTTTCCCGGATCGATTGAACTTTGTTAAGCTTTATCAAATTTAAAATTTACTTTGAAGGGTCATTCTGATACGAGATGGTCATCAAATTATAATTAAATTCACGCATTGCATACTCAACTACCGCAAATAATGAAAACATTACATACCATTGCAGAAGTAACTGATGAAAGGAGGACATATACAGCTGATTCTGTATCTTTAGCTAAAATTATTTTAAAAATGATAAAATTCGTATTTATTTGTATTGTGGTCGTATGGGAATATCCTCATTGAAGTATTGAGAACGTTATTATCATTTTAAAGGAAAAAACTGTTTCCATTGAGGCAGCATCAAAACACTTGCAGGGCCTTGTGGATTTTTGAATTATTTCAGAAAGGGCCAAATAGATAGCTGTGTATTGATTCAGCAAATAATCTACCAAAAGAGCTGTCGATATAGCCATAACTTTCTAAATAGAGTAAACGAAAGGTTAATACAATGTTCGATGAAAGGGCCAAGAATGCGGCTATGAAGAATCCTCTTCAAAAGTATTAAATTCAGCTTTCCTGTGCACTAGACCCACTTATTCAGTAAATGGGATGGAGATTTCATAGTTTAGCTGCCGTAGCTTCTGATTTTGGTCACCTAACAGGACTTTTGCTGCATGAAACCTCCACTGAAGATCTAAAGAAATCCGTAGCGGATCTCGCATAAAAATTCAATGATGATTTAAATGCCAACGAGTTGTGTTTAGAAATTGAAAGGTACAAATACCAAACAAAATTGCCTGTTTGCATTTTTACCTGATTTAAAAAATGCAGATTACATTGCACGTCTTAATTGCCATGAAGAATATGGCTTAGTGACATGTTATCCCAATATAGGGATTGCACTTTGCCTAGCATTGACGTTACCTGTGACTTCTGCCAGCTCTGAAAGATCTTTCAGCAAATAAAAATTAATAAAAAAATATTTACGATCGCAGATTGTTCAAGATCGTCTGAGTAATCTCGCTATACTATCGATTGAGTATGACATTGCAAAAAACCATTAATATAGACGATATTATTGTCAAATTGGTCACAGAAAAGCCAGAAAAGTAAACTTTTAAGAGATTTTATGTCTAAATGAATGAACTCGTATGTTATTATTTCCCTTCCTACATAATAGTAAGAACTAATTTTATGCTTAAATGTATACAAAACTTAAATTACACTTTCAAAGTTATAGTGTTGTTTCTCTTCCTAGAAAATAAGTCTTGGGGGGCGCAAAATTCAAATCTTGCCAGGGGCGATCATGACCCCTAGCCCTACGACGCTGATAAGTCCCCACAGGTTTTCGATGTGATTTAAATCTGGTGAACATGCCGGCCAAGGTAACACCACTAATTAATTATTTAGAAAAAAAGTCCTCCACAATTCTGGCCGTATGTATAGGACAGTAGTCCTGTCCAAAATTCGATCCCCGTCCGGGGAAACCTCTTTTGAGAACGGTATCAGATTATCTTCTAATACGTTAACGTACTCCAGCGCGTTTATTCGAGTCGAAGTCCTCACTAATAGTCCATGAACAGAAGCGGTCATTTCCCCCCAAGAGATTGCAGTAACACGCCCAGATGTTTTTTTCTCAAAATATGGCTGGATTCGTATCTTTAAAGACAAAATTATTCGAAGATACATTAAGAAACATCATATTTTACATTTTAATTAGGTGTGTAAAATGTAATTCATTTCTTAAATTTGGCAGTTATAAACTAAGCTATTGTCTTCTGCTGCGTTACATTAGTCTAATTGTAAATGAGATCGGATAATTTTCTACGTCAATGACTGGCTTTAAATATCAATAATCAGTTTGACCTCTCTTCGTGGCAGTTTACCGACGCACTTCTAAGTGCTAAAAATCTATGTATTTATCACTAATAACTAACTTTATTCGTCTAACACTTAAGCACTTTGTGATTGAGGGAAATATCAACAGAAACAGAGGAAGGCGTTGATTAAAAGGTAATTCAGATTAAGGCCTGAATAAATTCAAGATGAAGCATATGCAAACGGAAAACTTATCGTGTATTTCGCGGACGCCATAAGTGTATTCGGCCGCTGCAATAACTCCTGAATGTTTCCTGGTCAGAAAATATGGTGAGGTCCCAGAAAGCTTGAGGCAAATTCATGTAAGCGTTAGCAAAATGCAGCCTTGCAGAACATAGGGGCCGGGTGGGGCATTCGCCCCCACTGCTCCCCCCTGGCTACGCTTCTCAATATATGTCCAGAACACAATAATCGTAAGAAGACTACGGTAAATAAATAACTGGATACTTTTTTCGGCCCGAGAATTTCGAGAACGAAAATCACCCAAGTCGGAGGCCTCATCGTCGCGTCGCAACCGCATGAGCGCGAATAACCTTCGGTGCATTCCGATGGGGTTTTCCTCTCCCGTGTTTTACTTCGTCCCCGTCGATTCTTTCGTTCAGTAACTCATACTCCACCGTCGTCTCACGACAAGTGAAGCTAGCCCAGCAAAAAACGCAGTCCGCAGGTGGTGCCAATTTTCAAAACTTTTCCGGCCATGCCCCATTCTACGGTTTGTAGAATGGGGCAAAGTGGATGCACTCAGACTTTTGGAAACGATAGTACAACGCATTTCACCGTCAAAGCGTCATCCTCAGGGGCTGCATCGAAGGATGACGATTAGACATTGTACAGTCATACGTTAAGTGGACAGAACAAAGTTTTTATTTATTTGTGCTCAAGGCCCTTAGGTCCGCTTTCTTAGGTGCTCAACATTCATAGTCATATATGCATGCGGCTATCGACATGATCTTATATACTTATTCTTATTTGTCTCTTTACTTTCTTTCCTTCAGTCTTTTAACTGCTCCCGCTTATTTTTTAAAATCTGAATGTGCTGACGGTCGTGCCCTTATCACCTTACAGACATTTTCCTGAAAACTTTATGAGGGAGCTACGATAATCCTTTGTTCATTTTGCTGTCATTTATTAAAATATAAACATGGGGTGTTGCCTGCCTGCGAGTATGTTTGTCACTATTCTCCTCGAATACTACTGAACTGATCAAGCATACATGCAAGGATGATTCTAGCGTGCATACCAATGAGTGCTATAGAACTATTGGCGATTCAAAATTTATAACCAATGAGAATTTTCCCCCAAATCCGAAAAAGTATTAGTATTTATTTAAAAACTTCGTGATGTGGGATAGAATATTCTTATATCCTTTTTTCAATCCGACTTCATTGGTATTATTTGTAACAAAAACTTTCATCAAAACTAATTCTAAAATGTATTTGCAGAATAGCATCCATTTTGAATGCGTTCTACCTGCACGACTAGTGGCTAAATCAAGTACTAATGTAAGGTGGCCTTAAACAGCACGGTATCCAGAATAAGACAATAATACGGACTTAGTGTTAAGATTGGAAAATCGCTCTTATTAGCTTATACGCTTTGAATAACAAATAATAGGATATTATTTTTATCTTATACATTATGATCAATATTTTGTCCCTCCCGTTGAATTTCAACGGGTGCCTTCTGCTAGTCAAAAATAAACCTGGTGTTGTAAGGTCAAAGGTACAATAATCACCTACGCGAATAAAGGAAATATGGTCAAGGCACCAAGGAAAACATAAAAGGACGAAACGGTGAAATACATATTATTCTGTTTGCCGAAGCGAACATTTTTGGAAACCGCGTTCGACCACGATGACCGCATCCCATAGATGACCGGTCCATACGCCCGAGCTGCCGGTTAAATTTTCAAGAGAAACAAAGAGTTTAAGGGAAAGTCCTCGTCCCCGTTTTCATAGCTACATTCATGTTTTTTATGTTTGAAAAAAAAACGGGCGTGGGTGATGGAACTTTCACCGAAGTTTCCAGAAATCGAGGAAAGTCATCCTGCTGAGATGGGAATGAACACATGCGAATCGGAGGAGGAAAAATCGGACCAGGTGAAAATTTCATGGGCTGAAATTAATATCGTTTCTCCGACAAAAAAATAACCAATTATTTTCTTTACCCCTCCTTGCATCATGGTTGTTTTTGTTGTCGCCCCTCTTGCTTCATTCAAACTATTCATAATTCATAAATATTCATAAAACTATTCAAATTTTAATAAATCACAACGAGGAAACAAAACACACGATATACCTTCGTTTACATATTATTAAAAAAAATGACTCGGTTATTTCTTGCTCATTGAAAATTGTAGTGATGCCAAATTTATTTAAACTTCAAATGAAATGTTCCACTGGGATAATTTGCTTTAAATCGTCACAGATAAACACCAAATTATCGTTTTCGTGGTTTCCGTTTCTTCCAAAAAGGGAACGGTCTGGGACCATCAGTCCGTTCCTCAATTATCCTTAAGTACCTGTTTCGCCCACTGGAAGTCATGCGATACGTGTATAAGAAATAAGTAAGCGACCTTACCTATTTCGTCTTTCAAACTTACCTCCATGGCTTTGTGCCAGCTGGGTAGACTTTGGTTGTGTACAAATCCTCCTTCATCGTCTTCGTAGATGCAGGAATCTCCCTTTTTATCTTATTCATGGTCCCAACAATGTTTAGGCAAGTTGCAGATCGGTAAAGTAATTGTCCGTTGTCACATTCCTTCCCTATATTAAGTATGGTTCCTTTAGCTTAATGACTACGTAAGCAAACACTCGCTCATCTTATGGACAAATGTCGTCCTTTTCCAAGTAAGGAAAGCCATTTATGACTTATTTCAAAGTTCACTCTCAATAATTTCACTCTTTATACACTGCTAGCCGGTATTTTTGGCCATACTTATATGGTTTTTTAGCCATAAATTGAGTAAATGGGCAATGGGCTTTGCTTGAGTATAGTAGCTCATCAATTGTCATGTAAGGGCCAGGACAATAACAAACGATGTAGCTGTCGATAAAGCGATTCCAAATTACCGAGAAAGAGCAAAGCAGTCCATTTTCAGCCTTTCTAAACGAGTTGATTTTTCATTAAAACGTAAATATTTCAAAACTTCTGAAATGGGATCAGAAATATTGCTTTTTTACAAAAAGAAGACACCATTATAATTATCCCACAGTAAACGTTGTGATATATCACTCCTACTAATAACCCTCCGACCATATATCACACCAATAGCTTCAACTTCCTCAATAATATGGCTCCAATCATTATTTTTTAGCTCATTATCCGTACATTTTTCCATGTGTTTCAGCATAACATAATCAAAAAGCAGACACCACGCATTCACCGCTTACCATAAGCCACAGTTCTCCTAGCATAACTTTTAGGTCCAGGCGTTTCCTTCAAGACGTTATGGTGCACGCGTCTACCAGAATTTTGAACCCCAACATTTTGGTCAGCCCACATAGTCCAGTTTGTAGCCTGAAGATGATCACTCAGAACCTTAGGATACTCAGAATCTGCCTCGCCTAGGTTCTCCAGTTCACGGGAAATTAAATAACCACCAGAACGATGCTTTCTTGAACAATGATGATGGAGAGTAATCACGCGCTGTGATGGATTATCCGAGTTTTGTGCGCTGCATCGTTCACGTACAGTTGCCGCTGCTGCGGTATTTCTTGTACCAGTTCTGTAATACTCGCCCTCCTCGAGCTCAAATACACCTCCCATGCACTCGACCTGGCAAAATCGTGAATTGAAAATATTAGAGCCAAACCAATATTTTTGTCATAATTATTGCAGCTGCGCAATACTAGCTTCAACCGAAAATAAATGTATATAACTCACCATATTTCGAATCTTTTTTATCCTGGAATCCTATCGCAGTTGGCTCTGAGTCAATTGATGAGCTGCTGTCAGAGATGAAATCCTCATTATACTATTCGGATTCCATCTCCCCATACTCCCCTTCAGACACATCCTCAAGTAGGTAATTCAGAAGAGCAATTATTTATTCTGGTGGAATTACCCTTATTTCGGACACTTTTCGTGTTGGTTTGTACTACGCAAACAGGACAACTTTACCCTTCTCACTCAAGCAGTTAAAACCACCGACTAAGTCATCACTGCTGAAAGATACCTCGTACCAGTTCATATAGAAATGGAAGACTAACAATGGTGGAAAATGACTCGCCGCGTCACAAGAGAGTACATGTCGCCCGCCGGATCAGCACCGCTGCTATTTTACAAAGAGCTTGAAAATATCCATGACATTCGAATAACATTTTTGAGAATTAAACTAAAACTGTGGTACAATTAAGCAAGATGCGCGAGGCAATTACACTGCGCAAACTCTCTCCAAGATGCAAGGAGTCTTTACGACTCCGTTGGGACTTCGAGGTTAATCATGAAATATTTCAACAGTTTATGACTGAATGTATTTGAATATCTGACAGCCAACACTCTTCACAAAATGACTAAAAGTCACCAAGGGAAATATTCGAATGTGTCACTTAATGGAAGATACACCATTCTTAAAACCTCAAGGAGTCATTTTGACTCCACTGGGACTCCGAGTGTTAATAAAAATTAATGCTTAATCTTCGCAGACCGGATGCGCCAGTACTTTCCTCCATTGATATCAACAGCCATAATACACACTTTTTTACCCCCTTAACTGTAAATAATTCACAAAAACATATGACTTTTAACTTTAATTTACCACTTTAACTTCGCTCGGGAAAAGGACCCCTTTGATTTAACGTGATTCCAATTCGGAACATACCTCTGGAATCAGCTCATTTACCATTGCCAAATGTGCCGATTCCGGTACACACAAAAATGGAAAATAAACAAGTACTTTTGGACAACCATTGATGTTATTTCTGTCACTTCACTTATGTAATCTTATGGAGGAAAAATCCCTTTTTGAGTAATAAAATAAGTCCAGAGTTATATTACTACAAGAATTGCCTAAAATTCACAATGGGTGAATTAAAAGTACGTGAATGCATAGTGATTCAGCAAAACATAGTAATTATTTAAAGTTCGCTGAACAAATTTTAAGTTGTGAATGTCATTTTACTTGACAAAGTAGACCTCAAATTCTTGCACAAAGATGGCAAGAGGGTCTTTTCCTTGAAATATTTCATATCGATTATTTTTTATTTATTCCCACTTAAAGTATCTTACATAGTTATAATAATGTCATTATGTCATTGATGTTTATTTGTGAGAAGATCTTTAATAAAGCAATCAAGAAAGAGATTGGAAAAAAATAATTGAAATGTTACAATGTTCAATTGAAAACGAAATTTTAATTATCAAAATACATATCTCCGTTGTGATTCTTCTAGTAAACATTTCAATTGCGGCGACCTCCTTATGCAATCAGCACCCACAAGTTTTACAGTATAAAATTTAACATAATGTCAGTGAAACAATCGTGAAAAGTTGCTCAGTCATTTATTGTTTATGAGAAATCTAGGGTATTTATTTACACTACTAATGTGTTAATCTCAGCGTAATGCACATGCCACCAAACTATTATATTTCTGTATTATGGAAGATCGTGGAGATCCCGGCGACGCTCTGCAATCCAAGTATGATCACATAGCTCCCCCAAATTTTGACTGGTCTTGGATATGGATAAGCGAGTCTATGAGGGCTTTCGGAGTGGCAGAGAATTTTCGGAGGCTATGTGATTCCATTACACAGCGGTAGTCTTAAGTCATTGAGTGCACACTTTAATAATTTTTTTAGTGTCGAGAAAACATTCTCGGTATACATTTCTCTTTAGCACATCTGATTATGCGATTGAACTTACCGTACACGCAGTAATTTGTATCATTCCAGAGTTATATATTTAAAATTTTCGCCTTCATAACAGCCCTGTTACGACTTGGGTTTTCAGCAGCGATATTTGAAATTTATGAAAAAATCAAAATACGTTTTTTTACTCCGTACAATATGTAGCTATTTTTTAGCAACCGTATCAATAAAATAAAATGCATTATTTCGCGTTTGGTAGAAAATCTGTACTTATGTATCGAATTATTTAGAAAATTATGTCATGTGCCATTAGGCTACGGGTTAAAATAGCATTGAATTGCCAAGAAACCAAATCGGTAATATGATTTTTTTGCACGTTTAAGTATATGTATTACTAATATGGACACGTATGAAGAATTTCCCGCAAATCTGTGCTTAAACAAAAATCGCTCCAACCAACTTGATGCCCCGTTTACAATACAAGATTTCTATGCTGGTTAGGCTTACCAAGGTTGGAAGTTGGCCATGTGAACGCAAGTTGGCGCTAGCCCTGGTAAGATTTTTAACCTCGGTCGGGAAACCACCGTTAGCGCTGGTTTCCGGCTTTTGAACTGCGTCTAAACCAGCCCCCTGAAACTCCCTAACCAATCCCATTGGAGCCCATGTTCTTTTAAAGAAGTCGTTTCCTCATTCCGCCGCACGACTCTCGTAGTGGCGCCACGGGTCTAGAAGGGCTAGAGGGCATTCCCATTTACTGAAGGCAGATCGTGTGCGTCAGATGAGATGAGAATGCAATTTTTGTGATTAATGTTAATTTTGTATTAATTTATTTCCATTTATTAGTTTCGTGCATCACTATATTTATGTTTAACTTCAATTTGCGTCGAAATATTGCAAATCATTCCTATGAAGGATAAAAGAATGCTGTGTTCGTGTGTGGTAGGTACCATACCTTTACATAGTGTGTGTCTCTGTGACTGTAATCAACTGGTTAGGGTAGGTTTACATTGAAATGAGTTAATTTCCTGCACTTTTTCTAAAGCATCCACAAAAGCTTGTCATCCCCTGGATAATCGACTAACCTACGAAACGGTTGTCTTCCAGTTTTCTCCTTTCCCAACTCCTGTTTTCAATCTTTCCTATTTTTTTTATAAGTTCCCTTAACCTTTGTTTCACTTCTGCTACTTTCCTCTAGCTTTTAGCATTCCCCTTTTTTGCCCCTTTCAATGGATCCATTTTCCAGCTCTCCATCCTCTTACTTTTACTCAGCCTTTTGTATCAAACATCGTATTTCATAAGAACTAAATTGCGATCTGAGTCTGCATCTACCCCCAAAAAGCGGAGTGAGTTTTTGACCCTGTTCGCTCAACCTCTGCCTCACCATGATTTCATCAGTTTATTAGCTACCTGTGTTCCTTGGTATTCTTCCTGTATACTTCAGTGATTTGATGTTTAATCATAGGTGTTTGTAATAACTTATTTATTTCACCTACAAAATTCGAAAGCCTTCTCACAACGATTCACACAAGTATTGCCTCTAAATTGTAGTTGGTATTTTTATCTAGCTAATTTATATATTGCATATGAATTAAATAATCTGTGCATTATAAACTTCACCATTATTTTCACATGATCTATGTACCTTTCTTTCTCGAAAGGTCAGTAAATAGCTAAAGCTGATTGCTGAAGAATCACCTTTTTAGTACAGGTGCAGGTACATACAAATATGTTTGTATCAGTCATGGTGGCTTATTTAAAGAGTGCGATTCTCTATTTCGGAAGTATTTTTATCAATTGCACTTCGTATGATTGGTACACGGCAATGGGTCACCTACTTACCCTTTCATTACACCGTGGGTTGCACATGCAGTATTCGTACGAAAGGCTTTGCTGATTTAGGAAATTTATAAGGAGAGAATTGCTACGCGATTCTGTCATATTTGAATCTGAAATTGATCACAAGAAATAATAACAGTTGAATAAGACCTAGTAATTAAGATTCCGCCAGGCGATGTGAAATCTCGATGAAGGCTATCACCCGCCGACAATCCTTTTTGTAACAGCATAGGGGAATAACATCACTCACTCCGTCATCACTTGGTAACTGAAAAAAAATCCACAGAAATAACTGCCAGTTTCTCCTGTTCGCCGTGCAATAGATTTTATGTGAGGCAGTTAAACTAAGTATGCAGACGACGCTGAAATGTAACTTTGAAAATTAATAGCCATGTTCGTAGTGATAACCTTCATTATCACCGTACATTAATGCGCAAATACTGTGTTGCGTATACCAATATAAGGCGGACTTGCCCTCCTGGATAGGTGGCAACTCCATCGGCCTCCGCGAGAAACGACTTCTTTAAGGGAACATGCCTAGGCGGCCAGTTTCCAGACCTTCTCTTATCTACAACCGTGGTCTAAACGCAAGTTAGCGGAAAAAAGGTTATCTTTGAAAATGGAAGTCGTATGAGAAGGACGAAGAGTATACACAGACACACTTATGCCAAAGATTATATATACCTTTTATGTATATATGGTGCATTATAGACAAGCAGCAAAACTATCAGGAATTACCTGCAGTGAAAAACTTAATAATGGACTTGAAAACTAGTAGTATGTATCAATTCAGAATTTAGATTTAAGCATTTCTCTACGTAGAAGAAACACCTATTGATGCATCACAGAAGATGGCTTCAATGGAATCCTCCAGTTACATTTTCGTAATTAAATGGTAACAACCCATAGTAAAAGGCTGAAAGACTTGAATCTGTAAAACAATTCATTAACTGGACAAACAGAAATGTTACAGAATTGACAACTAAGATTTATAAAACATAACTGAGAAAAAAACTACATGAAAGGGCAAAAGAAACTTAATATGTTGCGTGTTTAGCATTTGATATGTACGGCAAAATCTGCCCCGTCATATGCTTCCTTCAACAGATATGATCTAATGTGGGGAACTATGGATGCATAACTTTAATTTAGGTGCCCTCTTCCATAGATGGTAAGGTAAGCATGTTAACGTATACAGGCTGAGATGGCAAAAAGAGTTTAGATGAAGTTATTTCCTACATGGACTGGTAGTTAAACAATGCACTTTCTCCTGCGATAACACTGAACTTGCACTTAATGCAGAAAACTGTGTGTCGCAAAACACAAATAAGATACTGGTACGATAAATACAGTCCAAAAGTAATAGACTGGTACAATAAATACAGTCCAACATATTCAAGGCGATTTCAGGAAATTACAATTTTCCTGAACGTGGGCACACATTTCTGCCCAATGACAGGGTTACTTTAACTCGCTAGCAGATGTCACCACCGTCTCTACGACGGTTCTGGGAAGGTGGTGTAAACGCAGGTTAGTTTTAGCCGCCATATTAACCATCATTCAACCCTAATAATGTAAACGGGGCATGAGGGGACCCACGGTACCGATCAGTGGAGGGTTCCACCCAGGGAATTCCATGCCCCCCTCACTTCCTACCCGGGGTGGGACCGAACCAGTTTGAGGGGTTTGAGGGCAGAATTTGGGAGAGTAGTAGTGAAGGGAGGAGGTAGAAGTGCACGAGCGGAAGCAGTGGAGGGCGCTCTTGTCACATCCCATGTTGATATTCCGAGATAACTCGGAGAATCCGCCGCTAACGCTCAACCTCGTCGTCGACGCTAGTTAGGCTTTCTCAAACTGGGTGCCTCCTCGTTAGAAAATCAAGCACTTATCCGCTGCGTCTCCTGCCGTTTTATCCTCTCCAAAATCTCTCCTCACGTGGTGTAGCCTTTACAGGGAAGGCTCCTACCCCATTAGCGGGGACCTCCGAAGACACCCCCATCACGACCAGGCTCTTGCGCCGAGATGAAGTTTTCAGGGTGCGCCGTGTTAGAGATATAGTGATTAATTCGATTTCTCTTTTCGGGAGGTGATGATGATGATGGTACCCTAATGGAAGGCTTTTGTTTTTCGTTTTTGGCAAGGTTTTCCTTCACCCTTCTATCACCCGATACAATGGGAAGAGCAACACAATGGTGGTGAAAGGTATCAAATATATGTAGCGGGAAGGTTCCTTGATCTCGAGCTTGGTCCGCTAACGAAGTCACTCAGTGGAAAGACGGAAAGCATTGCCGAGTTATGGGAGGCGTAATTGAATCAAACGCATGCTACACGCTTATAATTACTACCGGTAGACTCCGAAATTTTGATGGGGAAGCTAAAATTTTCCTTGTCCCTCAAATAATGTGTAGGTTTTTAGATCATCATTTAATAAATTTCCATTGATGCTCATTTTCACTTCTTCGGCCATGTAAAATTATTAAAAAGTGCACTTAATCGCTAAGTGCAAATAAATTCTTAACTCAAGAATGGTACATGTTTAAAGTTTATTCTGGCAAGGTAGGTTCAGATGTTCACTTATCCTCTTATCATCATTATAAATGACGAAATGAGTAAAAACATTCTGCTTTTATTCTCCATGAATTCGTGAGCTCTTATTAACGTTACCTGCAGAATCCAGAGGTTTGGGCAATTAGATGCTGCGTGTATAATTATTCCATGCTTACAATTTTCCATTTTTGACTTGGAAAGCCGGGCCAGTTTCCCGGCCTCTCATTGAGTAGCCGTTGACACCGGTTTACGATATTATTTACTTAACTCTTTAGTTTAGTGTCAGAAATACTTTTAATCTTGGGAACATGTAATGTTAGCTACTATCCAGGAAGCAACTGCCCATGCGAATGTGAGTACTGAGATTGTTGTAGTTGTGTACGTGTTGAGTTTTTCCATAATAAATACACTTAGCTTAATATTGCTCCGATCATATTGCCATGTGTAAAACTAGGAATTTCTCAAACTCAAGAGAATTATTGTATTAATAAAATGGATCTTGAGTCCAAAATTGTAGAATACATGCAAAGTAGTAGCCAGTTGTGTACGTGACAATGAGTGATATAGATGCTTCAATATTGGGTTTTGGATTTACCTTCGTCTCTAAAGCCGCTGATGCTATTGATGCAACTTTCTTTGAATTTCAAAAAATATAAATATATAATAAGGATAAATATAGTATCACACGTTACATGACCTAGTTCATGTTTGAAAGTGCGATGGCTTTAGAGTATCGTGTGATACGGTACCAGTATAATATCTCAACAAGCTAAGTTGGCTAGCAAGCATGATTGCTATCATACATAAAGAGCAGCTTGGTTTCATAATTGATGCAGTAATTGCTATCAGTAGAATTTAGTGACTATCAATAAACCACATCTAATTTTTAACTCGCTTTTTGAAATCAGCGCGGTGAAATCAAATGTGTATGAAAATTTCATAAATGTTTTAGGCCGCTTACTTCCATAGATTGGTTTATTTCAAATTATATTAGACATGCATTACGATATGAATGAAAATATCGCATCTTCCTGGATACAAACTCTATGATCATAGGAACTACTTTGGAATGGCTCAAATCATACTAATTTCCGTACTCAATATCAAATACCAACAAGCAAACAAGACCCAGTACTATGATATGAGCATTAGCTTACTCTCCTCATGGCAATGATAAAAACTCAATAGGAATAATATAATTAAGATGTTATTAATAGTTATAAGTGCGTAAGACTGCATCCATACATTCGAAGAGTTTTTGGAATACGTACAAAGAACTATTCAGTAATATACACGATGATTGTTTTGCTTGGTGACTTTTAGCTTAGGCAATATGATTTCATAAATTCCCAACCTCCAAGAAAAGTTAGTTCTGCTGCTGTACTCTACACAGCTGTTTCAGTGGCAGGTAGAGATTCCTCAGTGTACACCTTCTTTTGAGGCCTGAAATATCGACAACTTTGGAAGTTTGTGGCATGTTCATTTTCTTTTATAGCACATTATAAGTATTTTTCTGCCATGGCTATACAATGGGTTTTATTTTATAGCTCACATTTTGACGAGTAAATCTGAAACAAGTAATTTTGCACCTATAGATACGACATTCAAAAATTATTGGACAACAATAAAACGTATGGCGACGACCAAGACTTCCAGTCAGACGATGAGAAGACCAGCTGTGAGGATGTTAATGAAAATAAAGCATTTATGGAGAGAGAGATAGCGATTCATAGCATACCTACTTCTTTTTACGTCGAAAATGAAAATGAATGCAAAGAAACCATTACATTCCTCAGGCGGGATGGCATTATTAGGAACACTTAAGCTTTGGCTTTATCGTGTCTTGCAAAATATTTTCTTGATGTAGTAGCCAAAGTGGATATGCCCTTCCATCGTTAACGCTCTGGTTAACTAACCACCATTTTTAAACTTTCCGGTAACCATTCTCTCAGTTTACCTTATATTAAAAGAATGGTAGCATCAACTAAAGGTTAAAGGTACTGCTCAGTTAACTGTGACTAAACCTTTTTAGGTTTACCAAGCATAACATTGTGAGGGATATGCCAAACTCTACGAAAAAAAATAAATCACAAAATGGATTGTTGCTTTTTTATCGATTTAATGTTCTGGAAATATAAATTTTGAAAAAAAATAAGATGTTAGCTTAAATGGTGTTTGTATATGGCAGAAATTATTTTTTCAATTTTTTATTATTTATTATTTTTTTTTATAATATTTCACCCGTTTTACCATTAAATTTGTGTAACTTAAATTTTCATTCCTGAAAAAAAATATGCGTGAAACTTTATAATATTCGAAATAATGGGAGAATAACACACTGCAAGCACATGATTAAAACAGTATAAATTTCCCTCTACGATGGAACCTCTTAGAAGTTAGGAGATATTTGTATGACGAAAAGATTCAACGTTGAAAAAATTCCCCGAAAAATTATCGGAGAAAGAGTCGAGGAAATAACCCGGTAATCTCATCGGTGCCACTCAAAAAAATCAACGGTCCCTCCCTTCCTTGCTTCCACGCACATCCCCTGGAGATCCCTACGGGGGTTTCCGCTCTTTTAAATCCGTAAGCCTTCCTTACCCCTTATTATCCATCTCTTTCTTCTCCTATTTCCACTACTCGGCATCCCGGGCGACGTCGTCTTCACCCTGATTTCGTCTTAATATCCGACAATAATTCGCGACGCCACATGTATTTTTCCGGAACGAGGAACAATATGAATCGCTGTGGAATTGCGACTCATTTAACCCGAAACTCATTTCCTGTACTCCCACCTATTTTTATGATGGAATGTGCCACCGGGAGCACGGAAACTGGGCGTGGCACTACAACGGATTTGAATCACACATTTCGTAAGTTGTCAAATATTTACATCTACATCTACGCGGGGGATAGGGATGGTTTAGTGGTTAAAGCACTGACTTTCCATCTCAAGGGCCTGGGTCCCAATTCCTGCGGGGTCGAAGACTTTTCCAATTCAATATTTTTTAGAATTGCATTATCGCACCGATAATCCTCTGATATATTTATAGCGCTAGATCGGTAACTTCGATTAGATTTTCCACTAGGGTAGTCCAAATTTTCTAGATTTGGAACTCTTTTTCGAACTTAATAGGTCATGAAGCCTAATTTTTTCCTTTGTGATGCAAACATGGCGTATACAAATATTTGTATAGTTATCTTATGTTTAATTTTTACTCTGGATATAATATGATTTATATTTAATATATATTTTGATAGTACGAATAATTCAATAAAGAGTTATTCTATTGTTCATATAGAACATGAAGAAACAAAGTTTACGAGTAAGTAAGGAAATATAAGCAAGTGTACCTGAGGAAGTGAACGCACGCGGTCTATGTTTTCTGTGTGTTGCCTACCCATCAGAAGTCGGCAATTATTTTAACAATATTTATTGAACTAACTAAGCAATTTACCAATGCCTAAGCTTGAAGAAATGTGCTAATTAGAAGAGTATACCTTTCATTAGGAAAGTATGTTGATATTGCCAATATATACAGGATTATTAATAACAAATATTCCTCACCCTGCGGTGTTGCAAGTTTGGCACCCTTCCAGCACGGGTAGAAATGGCTTGATTGGCATTTTCGTATGCGTTATGCTTACAGGGAAAAGAAAAAAAGTCAATCTTCAAGACCTTAAATTTTCGAAACTTTGAAATTTGATCGCCCATTCCTAGGTATGTGTTTGCTGATGAGTACTCGTCACTGCACCAAACCCCAGTAGTACTCAGGGTTCCTAACCACGGCTGGGAACAGTGTGCGGTTCCCTCGGTTGCCTCTGGTTTAAAATTGAAAAAATATACCAAGCTACCGATAATTTTACTATTGTAAAAATGACTATCCGCTGGTTAGATGGTTATACGGGAAGGCGACCGACAAATCCGGTGGTTTGCGCTTTTGGCTAAGGCTTAAAGTTATATTTACGAAAAGAATAATTTGAGAGTAGAGTGATAGTGATGAGAAAGTTGTCATCAGCCTACTCCTCACGAAGGGGGCAAGAGATTCACAGTTTAACCAACGGACGGAGTGTTCCATAGAGTACTCAAATAGGGATAGGGAACACAAGGAAAATTCTCCACCACTCCCGAGATTCGAATTCAGACCTTTGTACGAGAGTCCGGGACAAAAGCTATCTTAGCAATTTGATCCTTACATACCTGCACATGGGGAACTTTTGATGAACGAAGGCCTCATTGAATGCGTTTAACGTGGTTTGAGCGAGATAGTTCCCTAGTCATAATGGAGACCATATTCGAATTTTATATTTTAATTTCAGCGTCTGTTAGAAGTATGAAATAAATATTGATGTATAAATGGCGCAAATATATAGTTACATGTGACCAGATTTCTTAGTACTTAATTAAATAAATAAAGTACAAAAGTCTCTAACTTGACTCATTTTTTCCCCGCCGTACGGCTGAAAACCCTTCAAACAGCAGTTTTTATTGCGATTCTATAAACATTACTTCGGTGAGTAATGGATTAATTTTTATAAATAGTTGAGAAAACATGCAAACTATACACCGTTGGTTTTTTGACGAAATCTATATGCTAAAAGTTACGTATAATTTCAATATTCTACCTCTGGAGCGCAGGGTCATAATCTATCCCATGTAAAACAGCTAATATTTTTAGGCAATTTGCTCGAAAAGTAGTTCGGCAAGGGGTTGATATTTTGATATAATTGGAAAGGTGAGAGTTTTTTCGTTAAAATGAGGTCAAATTCATCAAATTCTTGGTGAAATGATTTTTCGCTCTAACTAGCTTAATGGTTTGATCTATCAAAAGAGTATACCGATGGCCTATACCTCAGGTTTATTTCGTGTTATCGGATTATGAATAGAGTAGCAGATCATTTGCCTCGGGAGTTGGAAGGCTTTCGTACTGAACAGATTTCCACGAGCATAAATAATAGGAATTCGAGTGGAGTTGCGGCTCATTTAACTCAAAATATCTCTTCGTTTTCCTCCTTTTCTTGGAGATTTCGGCGCGGGACAATGGTTAGGATGGGAGGACTCAAGGCAGATCGAGATAATCATGATAAGGTCGTGGACCCGAACATCCTCTCTGAGAATTGTACCGTTAAATCTGAATAAGAGGGATTGACATGAAGAAAGAAGGGGTTTTGGAGGTCGGAAGAGGAATTTTTATTTTCTTTTATCCTTCAAAGAATACTTACGGCTTGAGAACGTAGGAAAGTATTTCGTAAGCATTGATCTCTGCCACTTGACCTTAGACCTGTGGTATTTTACCGGAAAAAATAGACTAACATGCACCGTGTGTGGTGGATTTTATAATGTATACATCTGCTTTATTAGACTTCCATCAAAACTTGGGATGAAAATCAATATCCGACCTCAGGCTAAAATATAGACCGAGTATTTTGAGTTCATACTCTATATTCTCTCAAGTTTCGTCATAAACGTTTGGAAATTACCTACGGTCGATTAGATCATAAACAAAGGCGTTCATCACTCAACTGCAGAACGGGCAGGTATCAAATTACATTTTATTTGTGAATATCTAGTCATGCTATTTCCAGTAAAGATTATAAACTAAAATAATAAACAGTATATTGATGATTCCAATCGGTAGGTAGTGATCGACGAAGTTGTTCAGTAATATTTCTGAAGCTCTCAAAGTCAGAAATACTTTTCGTCTTCGGGACATGCAATTATAGGCACTATATTTGAATCAAAAGCCCTTTCTAGCGAGTATTGAGACCAAAAAGGCATTGTGTAGTTTCAAGAAAAATGCAACGAGCATAAGCTTGCTCCGATTATTTTGCAGTATGTAAAACTAAAAATACCTCAACTCAAGAGAACTACTGTGATAACAAGATTTATTTTGCATAGTCCAAAGCATTCGTGAAACAGTAGTAAATAGTAATTGCCGTGAAAATAGGTTATATCAATTCTGCAAATGAAGAATGACTCGAGTTTTGATGTGCAACGTCATCTTCACCTGTCACGTGTTTTCATTAATTTATTGGAGAATAGTCAAATTTGTATTTGATGCTATTATGGATCAATTTCATGAAGTTACTCCGGAACTACTTACGTAGATGAAATAGCTTGTTTGACAGGTACTCTAATTGGGGGCTTATTGGTATAAAATAGTTGTTCCATGTCTGCTAGCACAAACAGTACGCGTCATGCACCTGGAAACCTTTTCAAAATAGAGAAATGCCTCGAGTGTAGGCTTGTGCTGCCGATATTAGATACTGATGCGGCTTCCATGTTTTGCTGCATTTGGATCATGTTTGGTTTAACGTTTCTCTCACGTTGCAGCGAAGTGAGTGTTGCTGTGAATATTGCCGTTTAATGAACGCAAAGTAGCTAATTATTCGTTTCAATGATAAAACCTTCTACTTTTCCACACTTTATCATAAACTGCGACCGGTTTCACCTTGATAAGGCCTCCTATGGTTGATTTCCTGACAAATTCTGAAGATTCAGCCATTCTATTTATGCAGAGAGAAATTCATTCAAAAAATGGGAGTTATGGTTTGCGATGAAGGAGGGGGACAGAGGAGAAAGGGCATGGCAGGGTTAGGAAAAAGGAAGGAGCATTTCTTTTGATGTAAGAGCAGGGTTGTGGTAGGGGACTTATCAAGGTGGGGCAAAGATTACTAGCACACCGACCCAAGCCATACTTATAGGACATGCGGGAAGGGGGTGGAGGAAGTTGGGAAAGGAAGAAAAGGAAATCGGAGGTGGAAGGTTGCAAGGGTAGTACAACAAAGAATAATATTTTATATTTTTAAATTAGAGTTCAAGGAGAGAGTGGTTATAAAATGCCGCAAAAATATATACGAGACCTAATATTGAGTAAAGTTGGAATGAGGACAGGTAAAATTTATGCAGCTCATCAGTTTATTTGCTCCCTAATATTTGTTTCTTAACCTGCAGCGTTACGGAAACATGCCGTAAGTGCTGATAGCACTTACGGCATGTTTCCTAACTCTTGAACCCTCTATGAGTTTATGTTATTGTCAAATACTCTAAAAGCATAGTTTCTTTAAAACTGGTAGCTAACCTATAGTGTAGTCATGTTGGTGAAATTTTCAACTTAACAGGTATTTGCAGGTTTTTACGATTTCAATACATTTAATTAATTTTCAGATCAATCAATCAGAGAATTAATAATCAACTTTAGCAGAATATAGTGTAGCGCATGTTGGTTAAAACTCACCCCTGCCTCACACCCTTGAGATGTCTTTCGCGGAATCATGTAGGTGTAGATGTATCATGGTTCGGTAAGCTACAAAATACTAGTAATTGGGTACTTTTTCGCTACATCTTCAATAATAATATCAGCTACTTTATTAGGCACAAATTTTAAAGAGTAGCAGCAACACTTCAGCTACTCACCAAAATGAGCAGTTAGCTACTTTAATCTAATTTTGTTTTACATTCACTCTTAATATAATATAGATAAAACTTTTTTTCACTAAATACTGAGCTTTAGCTGAAATTCAAGCTGTTAAAGTTTAAAATATTTAATTTAAAGTTTAAATGAGATTTTTTCCTCTAGGTCAGGTACTAAAGCATAAAGCTCAGGCACTGGGCTGTCGTTGTGTCGACTCTGCATCGAAATTCCTAATGAACAAACATATTAGAAAACCCTGGAGACTGAGAGACCGTAGGATTTCCCGGTGGATGATATGGATGAAATTTTCTTGGGCACCAGGTCAGGCTTTCCATATCCGACGTTTCGACGAGCAACTCACTTATCTTCCTCAGGGCAAAATTGAATCACTCAGTTTTTCCCTGAGAACGATGAGCGAACTTCTCGTCGGAACTTCAGATATGGAAAGCCCCACCCGAGATAACTTTACGCGTGAAAACATTAATCATCACACAACGGGAAAAAAACTAAATCTTTCATTAAGTAAAGCATAATTTATTAATATCCCATAAAACTACACTATTATCACAGTACTCTTTCAGACCAGGTGATATCTGATCAACAATATCAATTTGATACAAGCTTATCCTCAAAGAACCTACAACACTTCCGGGTGTGGAAGGGCAGAGTATTTTAGGTATGTTTCGTACTTTGAACTAAGGGCCGAAACTCCTTAGTTGCTGAGTTATGGCATCGCAAACATTTTATCAGGAGCATTATGCAGGTATCACACAAATGTCAAAAATCAGACGATTGCACAAATGGTTATGAAATAAAACCTGTATAAATAATAAATGAAATTAGTGTCTTAATTTTCCAGCCGAAAATTCTTCTCATCGTTTCCAATTTTCAAGATCGGAGGTTGTATATTTAATTTTCTTTTTACTTATGGTAATATTATTATTAATATAATATTTTTCCGGCTTGGTTATTATATCTTAAAGGATACCGCTCATGGGGCTAATTGATATACGGCCCTCCCGGCAATTATTAGCAGTACCTGGCAATTATTAGCAGTAAAAGACGGCTTAACTCGATAAATGAAAAGTGAAAAACTTTGTGTATGTCCACAGTATTTATTATAGTACGACGCGTTTCAGCGAATCATCATCGCTATCATCAGGTACAAATCCATGGCATTTGTACCTGATGATAGCGATGATGATTCGCTGAAACGCGTCGTACTATAATAAATACTGTGGACATACACAAAGTTTTTCACTTTTCATTTATCATTGTAATATGTTCCACAACATCTCGCCGAACACCGTTGAATACAACGGCTTAACTCACCAAATTAAGTTTGTTGATTTCCTTGGAATTGTATCGTAAGGTATTATTAATACCTAAAACCAGGGTGAAGGATTTTTGGGCTAAAAAAGATTATAAATATCTATCTGTAGCGACCATAGCTTCAAGATTGAATAAAGTTCTCAAGCGACGATATTGTCATGGTTTTATTGTCAATCATATGCGTTGAGATTCATTGTTTTAGGAGCTTATTATATCACTTTACCATCCAACCTTAACTTACCAATCGCATTAATAATCTAGAGTATAATATCCAGGTGAAGAGAGTGGAAATCGGGAGAAGGTTGAATACTTGAATGGAATTTAGGTACGTACGATTTTGAAAACAGTGAAAAGCTACATAAGTATTTGTAGCTGCTATTTCCACCGCGACTTCCAAAAGTATGTATCGCGCTAAAGCTACAGCTGCTGATTAAAGTAGCTGTTACAATAACTCGCTCCTACTATTACACCCTGGGAGGTATAGATGCCCCCAAAGTTGGGGTCTTAGACGGTTGGGTTGGAATTCCGACTTTTGAAAGCTCGTGAGGGGATTAAGAAGTTTCCGGCGGGCGGCAAATTCAGCCAAACGCTCTGTCACGTGGTTGGAGAGGGCTGTGAAAGTTTCCTCTCTGGCATCCACTTCTCCTCAAGATACTGGGGGCTCACCTCCTTGTGAAAGACGGAGAGATCGTAACAAGGTTATTCGGCAAGGAGATGTGTGAAAGGGTCTGGGAGGAGATATCCCTGGAGGGCATAGAGAAGGGGTAAAGGGATCGCAACGGAAGCGGGCCCAACCGTCTGTGTATTATTAAGTCATTCCGTGGGTCGGGCAAAAACCCTTAGTCTCGGAGTTAGCACGCCATCAGGGCGTTTTAAACGACCCCACGGCCAAAGCTTGGACCCGTGGAATTAACGTTGCCTCCGAGTCTATTTCCTTCCTCCCAGTTTTCCAGTCATTTCGTCTTTTACCTCCAGTCGTCTTGGAGAAAAAAATAAAGGTTTCCGTTGGTTTTTTCCCCTCGTGGATGGCTGCGAAATCCTCTCGAGTTCATGGTGAAATTGGCAATTCAATAGAGTGAGAGTAGGTTTTTATTTCAACCCGTCTACAAGAGCGGCGATTGCTTTGAAACTCACAGCTCCTTGTCGGAACTTTCTCCATTCATCCACGTCGTATATAAATATTTCGCACGTTTTTTCAATTTATAACCGACGATAGTTTCAACATACGATCACGCAGTACGTACAGAGGGGCCGAATTACTTGACTATTTTCTCTTCCACCACATTCTACCATGACATTCCTGGTTTACCCCTCATCTCTTACACCAGTCACTCCACTGTCATATGCATGTATCGTTATTCGACTCCCTTCCATTACCTCAACTAGACAATGGGAACGTTTTTCATTCATCCACGTCGCATATAAAAACTGAGAGGTATTCACACGTTTTTTCAATGTTTAGCCGACATTATTTTTTAAACATAAGATCTCAGAATATATACAGAGAGGCCAATAGAGTTGCTTTGTATGTTATATTTTGTGAAGCTATGAGTGTGAATGAGTTACCTGAGAACTGCTTGCGGTAAAAGTCAGAGGGATAGGATTTGACATGTGTGGGTAATGAAAGAATATGGAATGAATGCTCCGGTAATGGATAGGTATTGAAGGATGGTTCTTCATTGGTTTGGAATAAAAGTTCATGTTGAGGGAAAGGATGGGAGTCTAATAATAAAACAGATGTATAGCAGTGGAATAAACGATTTGCGAGGAAGTCGTAGACCGAGAAAGTCATGGATGAATGATGCGGAAAAGACTAAGGAAGAGTGATAGTAGTCTTAAGAATAGGAAAGCCTGTACAAATCAATGAATAAATGTCAGAGAAGCGGAAGAGGTGTCCAAGGATAGGGTATTAGGGAAAAATAATTAATGTAGGTATATGATTAATAATAATGATTGTGAGAGGCCTGACAGCAGTAACAATGTTCTTTGATATTGACTAACCCGAGAAAGAATGTTTTTATTATAAGAGGGGGTAAATGCATTTACGCACAGAGTACTGGACTCACAATGGCTAGTCGCCATACCAACTTAAACCCTAACCTCTTTTCTCGATTGACCTTTTTTGCCCCCGCGGGACCGCCGCAAAGCATTACTTCGCGGAGGCGATCGTAGCCTTTCTGGCATTTCCACTTCTCGTGAGATTGGTCAGCTCATCTTGTCACCCAGAAGGAACAACTTCTTAAGGGGTTACTTATCTTCCCCTTGCTTGTTCTTCTTGGCGAAGTCTTTTCATGACAGCGGTAGCAAAACTGCTTGCCGCGGTCCAGTTTTCCTCACTTGCTATCATCAGGTCAATTAGGTTTTCTGGGTTGGGTTTTATCCCGAATACGGTATATCCACCAGTTCGTTTCTCTCGTCGTTGAAACTTGTGCACCAGAAAATCACGTGTTCAGCATCCTCCGGAACCCCACATCCAGATGGACATTCTGACGAATTGTCATGCTTATACTTATGTAGATAGGTCCTAAAGTATCCGTCGCCAGAGAGTAGTTGTGCCATGTAATAGTTGACTACGCCGCGCTTTCGGTTTACCCAAATTTCCATCGCCATTCCTCAGACATATTCCATTTTTCTTGCCAACATTGGAGACTCTTCAGTCTCGAGCTTTCTTTGTGTTCCTCCTGCTTTTCCAGTGCATTCTGTCTTGCAGCATATAGTTCGAGAGAGAATGGTGTGATGATATGTATTGTGTATGTATTCTATTTTTGTAATGATTGCTGTGCGAATTCATCATATTCCTAGCAAGTTCCTCACGCGCAAATATGAATGCAATCACTCAATATAAATTAAACATATCTCTTCTATAAAAAAGTTCTAAATGACGACGGTTCTTTTCCCTTTTAAGTTAAAGTGGTTTTTGCCACCTCTAAGCCTAGTTTTTCTGAGCATATGAATGGCGAAACTACTGAGGTCCGAATACCTGTTTAAGTCGTAAGGCAACCCAATCAGCATATTTTTCCTAATTACGTGACTCCATGGTCTTTTTAGTCAAGCAACTGTTTTATGAACAAGGTGCCTATAATTATTACATCACTGGCAACGGAGAAAGACGGGAAAAATGAATAAATCTATGCGATCAAGATCGTTACAGTGTAATTTAAGGTTGATTTATAACATAATCGAATATTCGGCTTTGTAATGGATTTTCATTACGTGATTATTAAATATGTTTCCTATCAAGCTAAAACTAACGAGCTCACAAATAAAAGTTTAGAAGACCGACTGCCATCTGTTCTTTATAAAAGAAATATTGCCAAACGCCAAGGGTAAGAGTAGACGTATTCGTAGGTCGTAGACAACCCGTTTGTAATTGACACAAAACGAAATATGGTCTTTAACTGTTGATCATTGGTCTTCATATTAAAGGGGAGACATTCTTCGCGATAGTAAGTGAGATCTGCGATCATGCACGTGAGATTAATGCAAATATGTACGAACGTCACCTCAAGTCAGAATTATTGAGAGAATTCCTATCTTGCGTAAAATTATTGGGTTACTTCTACGTACGTTAATTTTCTTCCCGTGATGAGCACCAACGATTAAGAACTGACTAAATAGTTACTCGAGGTCACTATATTACTATATTATGCGCCTCAAGTAATTTCACGCGTATTCGAATTTTACCAAATCCTGCCCTAATATACAAGATAGTTGAAGCGTTTACTTTGTGGAATTTCGACATGATAGAATGATTAAAATTTTGTAATGTTCCACACTGTTTTTATTAATGGTACAAGCCTGACCGGTTTCAATATTCACACATCATCATCAGAGGATAAAATTACGAAGTACAGAGGTGTTGGCTGGAATATATACTGGGTTCCCGGGGAAGGAAGTAAGGAGGAGGAGGTTGGGATTGGGGGGGGGGGAGATATTAGTAACGAGACGGGGGTTAACGGGGCAAGGTTACGGGAAATTAAAAACCAACAGCGTCAAGAGTTAAAAGGGGGTGGGAGAGGCACGGTAAAAGGGGGGGGGACAATTTGTCCGGAATAAAATCATTTAAGACCCTATGATTAGATTTTTTAAAAGCTAAAACAATTTCCAAATTTTCTAAAAAATCCAATTTGGCACCTTTGTCACAAAAATATAAAATATTGGGGTTAAAATTAGAAGTGTGATTGTGGTCAAACAGATGCTTTGCAAACACAGAGCTGTTGTCATTATAAAAAAAAAGATTTCAAATGTTCGGACATTCTTGTCTTAAATTTGCAGCCAGTTTGACCGACGTAAAAACAATTGCATCCGGGAGAATCACACTTCAGGGAATACACACCACTTCTTTCCAAATAGTCATAGGGATCTTTGGAGTTAAAAATGAGTTTACCGATAGTCACGGGATTATAAAAACATAATTTAAAATTGTCCTTAGGCAGCACTCAGCCAGCACCTCTGTACTTCGTAATTTTAGCCTCTGATGATGATGTGTGAAAATTGAAACCGGTCAGGCTTGTACCATTAATAAAAACAGTGCGGAAAATTACAAAGTTTTAATCATTCTATTCTGCCCTAACTTTTTTCGTAACTCAAATTCTGCTTCCATGTTTTTCCATGAACATGGAACACCATGGTTGCTAGTTTGACACTATAATCCCATTTAAAGTGCACAATAGTGTAATTTTGGAACTGGTTTTTCTGATTAACAGACCAGGGGCTTTATCATGGATCTTTAAAGCATGTAAGATCACGATATTTTAATTTTGTTAGAGCTTTAATGGATAAGAAACAGCGATAACCGCTCTCAAAAACCACTGCTCTCGCTTTTTTAGAGCAGTTCCAATAATTACAAATTATCAACCATTTGCCGCACTACTTTCAGTTTAATTAAAAAAGAAGTCGTTTTCCATTAGATTTAGTAAGCCTCTGCTCACTGGATATCTACATCTACATAATACCCTGCAAGACACCTCAAGAGTGTGTGGCAGGATATACTGCATACTACTAATAAAAATGAAGAATTTATGACGCATATATCGAGTCATAAATGTAACGGTGTGTGGAGTTCTTCCAAGATAATGGCGCAGTTGACATAAATGCAGCCAATCAGTAAACTCGTCCAATGCCATTTGGGAAGTGACTCAAGTAACCAAAGAATCCATGATTGAGGCCCATGTTTAAATCATATGATCGTGAAAAAATTGTTAACTTAACATTTCTCTCTAAGCTAAATCAGTCTATTTTACTTCGCTATTATGTTAGACGGACTCTATCGTATGCATTCTCAAGTATTTTTCAAATATTATGAATAACCCTCGGTAATACGTACAATTTGTGTTTGTTTAGATATTTTCAGGGTGCGTCGTGAAACAAATGAGTTCTGTTAAGGCCTTTATAATAGTATTAAAGGGCAATGTCCTACAGGGAAGTTGGGAAGGGCGATTCAAATTATGGAGAAAACAACTGAACCGATTTAGTTGGGTTTGGTGTCACCTTTTTCGTTAAGTCCCTGGATAAGTCCCCGGATTTCCTTTTTCAACCATTATAAATTGTAAATTGAAAAGTTTAACATGCCTTAACTGAAACTCATAAGCCCCATGTCAATCGTTGTTCACAGTCACAACCACGCAGCTGCCGTTGACAACGATGCGATCTATCTTGCACAGATGTTTACATTTATAACCACAAGCATGGGCCTCCATATGTTAGACTATTGATAGGTAGGTAAATAACCTACCCAAAATATACATTAAATCTATACTTAAAGATTGGCATGACTGTGTATTGTGGCAATCATTTTAAATGGGTTAACAATTGTATACGTATATTTAGGTATTAATTACTGACAAGTTAAGATATAATAACAAAATTTATCGCATTATTAAGATTACTAGATTTACTTCAAGCTTTTTACAACTGCTTAAATAAAAAAATGAATATGGTCGCTATTATGACTCGGGAAAAATCTCACTCAAACTACCTTTAATGAGGCAGAAAATGAAACGACAGGACGTATCAAGAAATACGTCCTCCTTTTCCACAACTAGTGTTTTACTAAAGTTTTATAGAAAATCCCAGTCGAGGATTTGAGCTACACGCTCCATTGAAGCGGCTTACGACGACCAAGTCGCAAAGGACCGTTGCACCCAAGGAGAAGAAAAGGAAGGTATCCGATTTGGAATCGAACAGTGGACCGATATTTGATCGGGAGGAAGGGCCTCAATAAAATCCGGAGGCAAGCAGCAAAGAAGACGCATGAGGGGGCATTGTGCCTTGGAAGGCTGGAGAGAAATTGCCGGAGAAGGGGAGGACGTGGGATATCTCCTTTGGATGTATCAACTGGAATCTAAGCAATCCAATACCTGTAGGGTCTCTGATCGCCAATATGAAAAAGGGAAGGATTTTATTTTATCATGTAGAACAGTCAGATAATGTGATGGAGACAGTGGGATGAAGACTCATATGTATAAAATCTTATTCGTCCCAGTATGCGCTCAGTTCTCTCGGAGCAGCGACGAATCTTTGTTGGATTTCATCTAAGAATATCGCGACCTTAAACGAAATCAAGAGATGAGTACATAGGCACTATGAATGAGTGCCTACAGATCCCTTTGGCTTATTATACGTATATTTAGCTTTACGAATTATGTTTTACGTCCAGCCTTGTGCCCTTCTGAACCTCATAATTATTTATGAGGTTAATTACCACTCCTCTTAAGTGTTTTTGAAAATTTTACTAAACAAGTTTTTGGATAGCAAATGAAACAATGTTATTCTGAGAAAGCCACCCGAAAAGAACAAAAGTTTTAAACCGGAAAATTAAAAAAGAACTGTCATACTATTTCCTATAATTCAGATGTGACATAACCTACGAAGACGACAAAGGCATATAAAATAAATTTAATATCTTCCAGGGGACATGTGAAACAATAAAAAAAGAACCCTAAAAGGTATATTAAGAAAGTAAAATGAATATTTTACATAGTAATCGCATTCCTCTCTCTTTTATTAATGCTTAGACAGCTGAGCAGTAATACAAAAGCACCTACAATAGCTAAATACCATAGGATAGAAAATTTTCTGACTGTAAAAAGGATTACGAGTACTCTAATCCTTAATCAATCAAAACGTATGTATAGTAATCTCTTATTCATTATTTTTAAATAACGTATTTGTACTGAAAAGTTGTTTTTTATTTTAAACTGGGACTATCTGACTGCCTGACTCTCATTCTCATTCATATTCCATGGCTTCCGAATTCCTCGCGTGTGACAGACCCATAGACAGACCTCAACGCACTCCATTTAGTTTCCTGTGTTTTGTATCATTCGATCATATAGCAGCAGCTGTCTCTGAAGTATTTCGTTGCTCACCTCCAACTGAAAGTGAATGCTCATCTTGCGTAAGTTCAATTTTTTTCTATTCTATTTTTTTCTGGTTGATTATTTTTTCTTTTTAATTTTCTGTAATTGTTTACTCATGAATGAAAGAGTTGACAGATGTTTCAACTCACTCCGGGGGTAGGGATCGAACAAAGTATTAGTGTAACTCCGCTACTGTTTTCTTTACCACTCTAATTTTAACTGTTTCACATGCACGCCGCCCCTACCCTTGCGGGCACCGTGTTCGCGAATGTGCCATTCAAAGTGGACCTCGGCTCTAGACATGCTCGACCACCATGAAACCTTCGCGAACCCGTCGATGGCTCCATTCGACGGCCCCTTGACTCACTTGCCCACTCGCAACAATATCTTCTGACTAGGATGTATACCTACACTTGGCATCTTTATATATATAAAAGTCAATGTATGTATGTATGTATGTATGTTCCACATCTCCTCCTAAACCACAGGACCGATTTTGATGAAATTTGGAACACATGTTTGTTACTGGTAGACAACAAACACTGTAGGGTTCAATTAACCGAAACTATATTTTTTCAGGGTTAAGGGTGTGATCCTTACTAATATGTATAAAAATTTAATGGTCTCTTTCTGTCTGTTGCTCCATCACGCAAAAACTACTCGAACGATTGAGCTGAAATTTGGCATGTAGATAGAATAAATATCTGGTTGTATCATATGCTATATTAAAAAGATCTAAGGGCCCCCAAAGGCCCCCGAAGGTCACCCCTGGTGGTCGATGCTATGCATTGTGTTCGGTGCAGTGGTTTTATTTTTTGCTTTTTAAAAGTACATTCACTCAAGATATAGGGCAGGATTTTTTTTTATCGGATGGCTGAATCAATATAATTTCTAATTTTATCAATCGATTTTCTTCTACGCTCCGTATTTGTCTGAAATTCATGTTTTCAGTTAAAAAATCTCACATTTTTCCTGAAATCAACAATAACATATTTCCTTGACAACCAGAGATTTCATTTTCATAGAATATTCACGCCTCTAGCATTTGAATATCACGCTTTCCTGCAGGCCCATGATAGTACGTAGAAACAAAATCCGTATAAGAAGATCCTGGAGTCCCAAGGCCCCCATGACAGATTGCTTCGGGGGGTAATCGTTAAATTCAATGCATATTTAACAAGTATACTCTTCAACGTCTACTCTCAAAGTAGCTTTCAAAGGGGCATATATGTGGTAGAACACTTACGTAGTAAACGTTACACATAAAGGAATTAATAGACTACACACTTAAAAGAATATATACGTGCAGCGAATATCAATGGTAATAATGCCTCTGTTGCTACAACAAACACGGCGTTGTTTATTATCGTTTAGTACTCAGGTGTATTACACATAGTGAAACCGTCTGCCTCTCAGTACATTCGCGAACTGTTTTAGACCAATTCCCACATCAGTAACGTCACGAATTATTTATACGTTTAAAAGTGTTAATGTGCAGTTAACTTAGGTACATTCACTCAATCATCGAGTTGCCTATTCTAGACTCTCACTTGCCGCTATGTTTCCGTTCCTTGGACTTAAAAATATATCCATCAACATGCCTAATAGAAAAAAGATTAACCTTTCGAAAAATTCTTTTAAGACAAAATGAATGTCTTATTTGTGAGAAAATGAACCCTTGAAAGACAAACGACAAAGGTTAGATTTGGATGGTCAAAAACATGCCCACCAGCGATCTCATGAGATTCTCCCCGTGGTGTTTCTCGGGTTACGCTAAGATCCGCACAAATTTCATCCTTACCCAACATACAGACGGGTAACCAGCTCTAAATCTGGTTCAAATACAGACCCATCTGTTTCAAACCTTCAATCTGCTTTAAGATGGCGGAAATTATAATGACGTCACTACATGCTTCTTATCCGAAATAAGAACGAAAATGCTGCGCAATTAACGACATATGTGCATGAAAATCGACAAGTGCACTAAGAATCACCATAAATGTTTTATTTAGCAACCGAAACCAATGATTATGGCTATGCCGAAGGCGCAGTCCCATTGATGGAGGATTCATAGGTCAAATAAACATGGCTTCTGCTGCCATTACTCCTCTTGACGTGTCAACCGCTGGATTGTACTCTACTGTCCAATCCTGATTAAGATAATCAACGCACATATCAACGTTGAATAGTTGAATTAAGTCATGGAATGCAAATATATGTATGTACACAAGGGAAGCGATCAAGCTGTTAATCACTCAGAAGACGGCTCAAGAGGACCGGAGAGACGAGGTGACCATCTATAAACCGTTGCTATTTAAGTAGTAATGAGTCTGCGAGGCCGATTTTTGGGTTTCCCGTGCATTAAAGTGGACCAATAGTCCCTCATCTCTCCCCGCACCTGGAAAACTGTCAGTGTGTCTACTACAACGAACACAACATACAGGATAGGTTACGAACTCCTCAAATGGCCACGCATACTGTTATTCTTCGAGCTTTGTGGTTTTATTATAAAAAATAAGTTTAATGTTTTTCACACCCGTTGAATATCAACGGGTATCTTCCGCTCGTGAGCTCATAAAAGTGATTTCAAACCTCAAATCATGTAATGGTTATGTAAATGCGATGAGTTAAGTTTCTTGAGATGTAGGAAATTTTAAATTAATTCAGTAAGTGGTTGTAAATGTGCTAGCCGTTCTCTTTTGATGTTTACAAAACTTTCTTCCGAAGAGCAGTATGAAACCTCCTACCCCTTGATATATATTTTCGTAAACGACTGCCAGGTATGTTTCTTTTAACTTGCATGGTTTTTTTTTACCTTAAACGGTTTCTATCTTTTAGCCTTCCTTAAAATATTCATTACACTTTCAAACTCCTTTAGAGATTATTTCACTCCAGATACTACATTATCTCCCTCTCTTTTGACCCACAAACCTCACCTTCTCTCCCTTTAACAGAGTCATATGTTTATAAAAATGCACTATACTGTACTATACCCTGCTGTACCCTGTAAATGACTATTATCCCTTGAAACCGTAAATGCTAAATAACACTATAGTTTAAATGAATACTACAAACGGGATTTCATTTTGTTTAGGTATACGATGAAACGATTTTACAAAGTTTAATTCTTGGTGCCAGGCATGTAAGTCTGACTATGTTTTGATAGTTTATTACTGACTTCTCTCTCCTCACATGCCTTTTTTTATTCATTTACACTCATTAATTGCTTCATAATTTTTTTTCGGTTTTAAAGACTCCTAAAACTCCTTCTTTCAAGAGTACTTTCCACCACACTCACACATAAATTTCTTGTTCTACCCCATCCTCTCACCCTATTCAATCCTCTTTCGTATATCTGCTTTGATCAACTCTGATCCGCATTCTCTTGACGTGGCAAAACCAACGAATACAAAAAAAAACGACCAAAAATGGCTAGCTCTTTTCGTACATGTCAATTACTGAAGCATCTATTCCGCATTCTTTCATCAGCCACTCATTCTTAACCCTATTCCTTCTGATTTTATTGCAAACATTTGTCAGATACCCCGTACTCACCGCATTTAGTATATTTTTATGAAAATCCCAGCATTCTGAAGTTTTAGTATTATACAATAAATTGGGAGGCAGTACACTTTCGTGTAGTGAACATTTTGTATCCTTGGACAAACATAAGTGAGTTGACTGGTAAAATATTGGGTGATGACGGCAATAGGAACGCGTGCGACAAAGATGAGTATCTTTTATATGCGTGAAAGAAAGTTACTCATTCGCCATTGGTCCCTCTCTGAAAAATGTGAAATTGTTGAATGCTGTCAAATGGATTAAATCAAGTACTTTATCACTCCATTGGATGAAGAGTCCCGAAATTCACACGCCAATAGGATGTGTGTATTGGGACGTTTTTCTGTGCGGGTGAAATACGTGAAAGGGGTCCAGCAGAGTATGGAATTGAATTGTGAAAATAATATAAATAAACTCTAGCCCCAGAAAAATCGAAAGTGGCATCCCGCTTCACCCTTGCCTTCCTTCTCACAAAATTCTGCATAGGAGAGAGAAAATATTTTTAAAAAAGAGGAGGAAAGCTGGGCCACTACAAAATATTCAGACAGCGGTGACGTGGCCAACACAACAAACCATCATGCGAAGAATGGATGTATGGGGACATACAGGGGAGAGATTGGAAAGCGTGAAAAAAGGAGAAGAGAGGGATGGGAAAAGTCTCTTCCGTGAGCGTCCGGGGCTGGGAGTAAAAGGACGAAGCAGGGAAGCAAAAGTAGGCAAGGAGAGTTTTTAAAAGGAGGGAAGAATAGTGAACATTGTTGTGGGTTGCGGCATAAAAGATTGCAGTGGCAGGAAAAGGATGGCTCGGATTGTGCGGGATTCCTTTTTTTATTCTTCTTTCGGGGGAACCTTTTGTGGGGAGTGGGGGATGGAGGAAGAAGAATGGTAGAGATATGGCGTTTGTGTGAGGTGGATGTGGGCACGGCATCAGAGACGATATGGTTTTATAAGATATTTGAGTTTGGCGACCCAACATCACGCGAATAGATGTATTTGGCCTGAGTAAGGTTATTTTGAAGCCTACACTATAATATCAAGCCTCGTTGCAAAAGCACCAGAGCAATAATAACGATGATAAAAATGTTTATTTTCCTTGCGTCAGTTCATCCATTAATTACTACATATACAAGTTGGAAAAAAATGCTGAATGAATAATTTCAGGCAAGAGTCATAAATTAGTAAAATGAAAACTGATGCACTAATCCAAGGACATTCAATATTGTAATCATTTTTATTAATATAAAAATACTTAATGATACTGCCAATATTAGTTTCCTTGTCACCCACAAACACAGAGTATTACCTTTTAAAAGTCGGAAAATTTTCCTCTTAAATAAACTCACGGATGAAGAGCCTTTTAAACTCTTGGGCTAGTTATTCCAGGTAAGAGATTCATAAACAGTAAACGACTTTTGAGGTAGAGATGCTATTATGAAGTGATCGTAATTAAAGTAATATCAATAAATATCGGCCCCTAAATTATCGAGCAATATATACCAAATTAGATACAAACATAGATGAGAATCATTCTGAAAGTACAGTACAGTTCCACTAAGTTTTATTGCTGTCTACCGGTTTTGACGACTATAGAGTCATTTTCAAGACGAACAGTCTTGACGAACGGAGTAGCCGGTAGACAGCAATAAAACTTAGTGGAACTGTACTGTGTTTTCAAAATGTTTTGTATATCCTTGTTCCACAACCTAACGCCAAAATCTATTAACATAACTAGATACATAGGGCTTTATCAATTATATAGTTATTTACTTACAATTAGAGGGAGAGATACAATTTACTATCGTCAATATTGAGCAGGTCTTTTTATCCACGGAAACCATTGGAAATATTTTCTTATCGATGGCAATTGTTAAGGAATATAGCGCTCAAATCGTTTTATCAATGCAAAGCATTGACAATATCATTTTAGGTGAGGCATTTTAGACTAATTTATCACCGGTGATTATCAGCGCCGTTTTCATCCATATCGTCAAAGACATACGTACCTCTAATACCCACTTTGATGTTGATGATAAAGAGGACACTATATTAGTTATCGTAGTATCACCAAAAACATTTATGATCAAATGGTGACGAAAATATTGCAAATACTTCATACCAACGATGATTCATTAATTGGAATATAATTCCACACTTAAAAAATCTACTTTTTCCGTTGATGCGATGTTTTTCGTCCAAATCGCAATTTCTAAACCATCAAGCATATTACCAAATTAACTACGTGGTCACATGTATCTATATTTAATGCCAGTAAGTCATCAATTTCTGCACTCAATGTATCAGATACTCCAAAATGTCTACCTCGATCCGATCAGTGTGATATAATACCGATTTAGCATCCAAATGTACATCATCGTATCGTACTATCTTTTACAGTAAAAGTTCGAGGTCGTTTGGAGATGAAGAAGAACAGAGAAGAAGCCAAAAGACGAAAGAGACTTGGACTTCGACCGTCGCCAAGGGTGACGGGATATACGAGGGATATAAACACCCGGGTCCAAAAAGGAGCGGGCTGACGGAAGTAGGTGAGCCGTTGGAAGAAAATATAAAAGAAAGAAAAATAAGAAATGATCTTCCGCCCGAAAAGTCCACTTGCAAAAGCGTTTACCGGGAGAAATCACCCGGACGACGAAGCCGTAGGTCCACCCGCCAGCACCTAACGTCCCCGGGAGGGAATTCGCCAGCGCGCGAGAATTTTTCCACGTGGGTAGGAAAACAAAATGTCCGCCCACCTCGCCAACGCACTTAGATCAGCCAAGGGAAAAGAACGGAAGAAGGGAGAGGGATATAAAAAAGAAGAAATATACATAAAAAAACAAAGACGGATATCGCCTTCGGAACGGGTGCAGTAACACCGTTCTGGACGTCTTAGCTGTGGAAGGAAAACCATTGAGAGATTTTCTTTCCGGGAGTAAGATATAAAGATGGAATAAAGTCTTGAAGGAAGATAGGGGGAAAACCGGGGAAGGAAGCAGGGTTAGATAGATCCCTGAGTCCATGAGGAACGTCACCGAGGTGCAGCTATGTGGAGACACGCTTGGCTATCCCATACATTTTCTCTCAGCTTAGTGAGAGATAGAGAAACATGGACGTGTGTTTTCCCGTGGCGAGATTTCAAGTTGGGAAAAGATGTTTTCCCGCGAATATGGAACTGGTAAGAGCCGCGCTCTCCCAAAGAATATGTCTTTCCCCACGTCGCAGGCATAGAAATCACGAGGGAGTGTACCTACACGTGTGTGTTGGTAAGCAAACGCTGCTCCGCTGCTGCACTTCCCATGGAATGACGTGTGCTTTCGTTGCGACTTACGTGTCTCTAGCTTTTTTTATTCTTATTTCATGGAGAATTTCCACTCAATGTACACAAAAAATACGATGGAGACCACACGACGGTGAGCAGTAGCATATTTTTTCCGCTCCTCCCCTGATGGAGAACTTGGGAAAACTAGCGGCGAGTCTCGTAAGTGCGTGCATTATGCTGCATATAAACATGCATTATAGTGTAATTTTTTGTTAGTCAAAACCTCTCCTTCTTTCTATTTTTTTATTGAAAACTTACTACGGTATCAGTATCGATGGCCAAAGATTTCTTTCAGATTTATCAACTGGTGAAATTTCTTCACCTAAGCTCTCAATTGGCGGAAATATTGAATGACATTTTCATGAAAGTGATATTTAAATTGGAATCTAGAGCAGTAGACAAAACCATTTTTCCTCATCTCAAAATGTATGAGGAACGTAAAACAGGCTGCGGGAGAAAAATGTTTTCCCTTGAATATTTTGTAAACTATCTAGCTGTTACATGGAATTTATATATCCTAATATATATTTATTGATGCAAAACATACCTTAAAGGGATAATACTCTAAATTTGAAAAAAAAAGTTTCTATACATAATTCATTAATATTCCCTGGATTGGTCACCCTACACAATGGATATTTCTGAATTTAATTAATAATATGTTTTACAATTCTTTACATATTTTTTGTTAAATGATATTCCCAAGACGTCCACCAAATAAAAAATCTATCAGGAAATTTACTCTTCTACCTGCTATTCGCCGTTATAAATTGAAATATTCACCTGCTAGGATTCCAAATATTTGTAAATTTTTATAAAAATTGGTTGTTTAATGTCATATGCTAATAGGTAAATACATATTTGTTATAGTTGAAATCGTACCCTTTTAATGAAAAAGCCTTGCATGATTTTATATTTGAGCTAAATTATTCCTTATTAACTGAATTTTTACCGTGTTTAACCCTAAAATGTACCGTGTAATTCAACTTTTGTTCAGCAAAGTATTCTTTACCATTTCAATTCCAATTGGTATTATTAACATTTTAGGTCACCATTTATGCGTTGCTCAGATGTTAGGCACTAATGAGAAGTCTAATTTTCAACGTTAATAACGGTAGTTAAAATGACCCGGGACAAGATCTGACAAGGGGATTAGTTAGGCAAAACTCGGAATATTCCCTCAGCAGCATGAACCACCAGCGCCTTCCAGTTGTAACATTCACGTCTTAATCGTCTTAGCTGCTATCTCCAAGGATTAGATCTAGTTTGCTGAAACGCCTCACTTAGACAATTTTGCACTTGCCTCTCTTTCTTTTTTTTGCTCATAATTTTGTTTTAATTTTTTAACTTATTTCCTTCTAAAAGTGGCAAAAAACTACATGTTCAGTTTTATTTTTTCCGTTAATAGATTTATTATGACGTTAATTTTTCTTTAAATGACGCTCTACTGCAACAGTTTGATTCCCTTTCAAGTTACATAGGAACTCTCCCGAGTGACCAATAATTTATGGAATATTTCCTCCTTTGCCCAAGGGCTTGAAATAATATTATTGAAATTATTTTTCCATTTTTTTATTTCAATATAATATTATAGGAAAAAAATATACTGCGATAAGTAGGAAAATTATCATCATTACTTATTATTAAAATGATAACTCCAGTACTCTTTTACAATTTGTCACGTAGTAGTGCGACGCGTTTCGCCGAATTACAGTATCATGTGGTACAAAAAATAAATGATTGTACGTTTGTTTTGTAGTTTGATGTCATTATTAGTGAGAAAATTTTACAAAGGTTAGAAGAAGGTTGAGGAGTGCAGGCGCTAGTGGAACCGGGGACAAATGGCTGTGGTTGTTGACAAGATTATTATTTTTCAAGCATATTTTTTCGGAAAAAAGTTGGAGGGGGTGTACAACTGTAAATGTCAGGAAAAATTATAAGTAATAAGAATAAAAAATACTGAATTATATATTTCCTTTTACCACTAATAGCATTGACTGACGATATAAGTTGAAAAATTCATCGAAATGTGGTGCATATTTTGCTTGCGACATATTTTTGCTAGCATTATTTTCGGTGAAAATTCTATGAGTAATGAGCCTATGAAGTAACGCTTGCAAGCTGCGCTCTGTGAATCATTCATCACCGGATAACTGTTCGCAACAATTATAAAAAATATTTGTGAGAATATTGGATTATTTTTGCCTCATGATAAATGCCATTTCTTAACTCGGGTGCAACGCGGCTTAAGGCTCTCCAAGAGAAGTTATTATGCATGGGGCACGTGATATAGAGCACAGCGAGTCGGATATCGCATCTAGAAAATATTTCAAGAAGAAGGTAAGAACTACCGGAAAAAAATATTCCAGAAGTATTTCAACGCACTCGGATAGTTTCAAAACAAACGCTGGGTCAGCATCCTCGTGATGCATATGTGTGACAATATGGAAAGACGGATTAATTTCCATTAAGGAATACGAATGGTACTCCAGTGTTTTTGTGGACACAGGAAATACATTTTCTGGACTGCCGCTAGAATGTTACTAAAGTACGATGAATGAATAGGAAATAGGTCAAAGGATATATTTTGAAAGAACTGAGGAAATACCTATTTGGTAATACTGATTATATGTCCAACATTTTTAGGCATGTATGTTTTTTTGTCTTCATTATTTGCCTAATATTCATAAATTGATAATTTTGGATTACTTTTAAAAGCTTTATCTGGATCTTACTTTCACAAAAGTATTTTTATATATATATAGCTATTTCGAATATTTTAAACAGGAAACTCTCAAAGAAACTCAATCTCTCTCAAAATATTTCATAATTTTTTTCTCTTGAAACAGTTCATTTGGAGCTTTTTTGGGTTAATTTTTCTTTAGTTATTGCATTTGTATTTTCTTTTGACATGGTTAGAATTTGTAGCTTTCTTCATATAACGAAGTCCAATTATTTCAAGGTAAATAGTGCGGAAAATTTGCCTTGTTAGGAGTATTAGTGCAAGAAGTTTTTTCCCTTACCTATGTTTGTTAATTAGAGCTAAATTAACATTAACATTCGTTAAAGAATCGTATATAAACAGCCAAAAGAAGAAACTAAATCTCATTGTTTTCAGAATTGGATTTTAATTATTTTTTGAATCACCAAGGTTTGCATCATAAGCTCACGAGAAACCATTTGAACTATACTTGCTTGATTCGTAATAACGTATTCGCTACACCCATAAACACCACATTTTTGTTTCAGGTTCCTGTAATCCATGTCGACTTCATAGCCATTTAATCGAGGAACGCATAAAAAGTATTTTCGTTCAATTAATGCAAGCTTAATTGAAACCCGGGCTGGAATTGATGCTTAATTCTTCGCTAAGGTTGCTTCTCAATTACATTTTCGGGTGCAATTACGACGCCGAGAGTTTTGATTAATTCGAATACGGTTTAAGATGGTTCCTGAGATAACTGGTTTTGGGAAGGATTAGAATGTTTATCTGTGAGAACATCAACAACGTCCACTAAATGTTGTAGACGACTGCGCACCATCTCAAGAGGTTCTCGAGACGAGAATTTCCGGTTTCGTTCATCCCCGGTCATTTCCCGGCGCGGAATACACATCCTTTCCCCTTTGAAGAGAGCATTTAGTGGAGCCTGCACGAGCGACGAGCATTCCACAAAGTCATATATATGTTCCTATATATACGCTATGTAGCTCTCTGCCTTTCCTACCTACAATTTCTCCGTTCTTTTCTCTTCCCAGCGTCACATTACATCGCTTTCCAAAGCGGCGCGGGCCATGTGCCCATTCATACGGATGCTCACATTCAAAAGGGAGCTTAAGACATTTCGTTTCGTTTTGGTGGCCGGCGGTTGGTATCTCCTTGTGCAAAATTGTGCATACGTGCTTTTCATAGGTGGATGAAAGGAACAAAATGAGGGAGGATAGAAATGAGAGAGAGAGCGATATATGGCGACACAGGGAATCTTTCTTTTCATCTCTCTCCCTCCATCCATTTATCGCCAGCTGTCGCATGTAAAAGGGTCTCACCCTCCCTCTTTTTTTTCACTTCCTGTGGAGTTTGTTGGAGAAGGAAAAGAAAGGGACTGGCGTTGGTACTCCCTGAACGGGAAAAGGGATGTTTAGGGGAACGAGCGAAAATAGGTAGGGATGAAAGGGGGAGTAAAGTAGGAAATAAGTGGAAAAGACGGATTTTGCAGCACGGGGAAAAGCCGAGAAGGGAAATGAGACGGAATTGTACTGAAAACGTGGAGGTACCAATCGTTTTACACAAATAACAGGGGCATTCAAGTACTACGCTAGGTGATTTGCTCGCTTCCAACCGTCGCTCCACCTATGTTCTTTTTTATTTTTCATAAAACCCTCCTCCCTTTTCCTAAGAATTTCCCATAAGTGAGTAGTTATTATTGGTTTAAAAGCCTGCTGAAACAGGTTAAAATAGTGGTGAAATAGCCGAAAAGGAGCGTATGAAGTAAATAATCAAAGAAAAATTATTATGTAGTTAATTTATAAATAGATAATATTTTAAAATACTTAAAACCCTCATTTACAGTTCGTAAGTATTATTTAAAACGTATTATTCATTTTTTGAAAAAAATGTAGGTAACTTTTGAAAATTAATTAAATAATTTTTTTTCTAATACCAAGTTCTTAAAACGGACTAAAAAGTATAAAATTATTCTCCCTGGTCCCTTATAAATTTTTAAGGGTGAATGTTTAGTGGCTATGGAGCTATGGAGATAATTGTAAGACTTGAAGAGAAAAACGTGGGGCGCAGGCAATCAATGATAATTAAGGAGGAGTAAAGGGACCAGGTTTCGTTGAGCAAACTCTCACAATCAATACCATTTGCAATGCCTTGAAATTGGTTGAGAATTCATCCGGATTATCTACTTCTATTATATACTGCCTGCGCCCCACGTTTTTCTCTTCAAGTCTTACAAATATCTCCACAGCCACTAAAAATTCACCCTCAAAAATTTAGAAGGGCCCAGGGAAAATTATTTTATACTTTTTAGTCCGTTTTAAAAACGTGGTATATTAAATTTTTTATTTAATTAATTAATTATTTTCTGATTTTTAGTCTTATGCCCGGGTGAAAGTTTCCAATCGATTTTATATATCTTGATGAGAATCTGACTGGGACACGTAGGAAATTCTCGATGTATTTCAGATTCTGGTCAGCTGACAGTGTGTGGAATTGAAATAACTAATTAGTCGTTTATTAATTTTTATATCATTTAGCTAACAGTGCATTGTCATTCACTTCTGAGCTATGGATAAAATTACAAGCCTCTACTAGCACAACAGTAAATATATTAATTAATTAATTGTTAATAAAATTATCAATTAATTGTTATAATAGATAGTTAATATTGCATTGTCATTCACTTCTGGGTTATGGTTTAAATTTCAAGTCTCTAGCTGATCGGGGAGTTAGTTTAAACTTGGTTGCAATATTCCACCCGGACAGACAGACATGACGGAAACCGAAGTAATATAAACGTGGTAAAATGCGTACACCCGCACCATGTGTCAGTTAGTGGTGAACGTACATGGAGGCTCACTTTCCACGTATTGGCGCACATCTAAATAACCGCGCCTAGCCACTGAACCATACATACGTACGCGTAGCCGTTTATAATTATTTCTTGTCGGCCCCGATGGCGACGCGACGGGGTAAAGTCCTCGCCTGCTAATCTGAGGGTGGAGTGTTCCCGCCTGAGTGAATTATTCAGCATGCTGGACATGGTTGTTCTTTCGTAGTTACTTGTTGAAACGACCGATGTAAAATGGCAGTTGAGCTGTTTTCGGGATTGTTGGAATAAATTAATATATAAACAAATATTTTTTTGGCTACATGGACATAAGATGGTGCAAAGAAATTAGAAGTCTGTAGATATTTCATGCCGCCCCTAATTTGATATCAAATGACCATCCTACGCAGTATTATTTTTTGCCTTTACGCCCTTAAAGTATTTAGGGTAGTCAACACTAACAACGGTATTTGATTTTTGGTAACCTCGAATGCTTCTGGCGTGAGTTTGGACTCGGTGGTATAATTTAAAGTTTCTTTGTATTTCGTATTTCCCTTAGAAATGAATCCGTTGTCAATTTTTGATATTCTTTTAATAATTTATGTCATTTACGAGCTCGAGCTTCTCCATCTCTAATTTATTTTATGGCAAAATAGCAACACGAGGGACTATCTCTCCATTGTTTTTGGGTTTTCACCGCGTTGACCATAGTTGGTAACGACAGTTTCGCAGGTATTCCAACCAGCGTTCTCAGGTCTACTAGCTATAAAGAGATCCTCTGATTAACGCCGCGGAATGTCAATGCATTGCGAGGGATGTTAATATAATGATTTACGTTATAAAATCATAATAAAACTGTTCCTAACAGGAGAGTCAATTGAACAGCCACAGCAAACTAGTGGACGAATTAATGACTCTTGATGATCGTGTTGATGTTTTCAGCACCAGAGTCCTCTATGCAGCGAATAATCAGCTATAACTTTGTAGTTGAGCATTAAATTTGTGGAGGAATTTGTTCAGCACTTTACTTAAAAACCAAAAAGTAATCTCAATTAAGTTGATGTTGTTGATAGAAATTGTGAACTTTATTCACAAGTGTTGGTTAATTATAAGTGGCGGCGACCGACAGCAGATATTGATTGTGCCATTAAAGATGGCTAGTCCGGTTGGTAAAGTAGGGATTTCTTTGGGACTGGATCATTTTATGGGGATCTCTGGTGTTCTCAACGTTTCTCCCTCTTGCCTGTGTGGCAAATTCATGCAGTGTTACGTGTTCACTTCATCCTATATCAATGTACTGTATCTTTATATATCCGAAGAAAATTATATTCGTAATCATAGGTTGGTTTTCTTCGGTCTCCCTCACTGCTGAGAATGAGCATTGTACTCTGTATTCCTTACGAGTTATCGTTCCATATTCTTGCTAAGTATAACATGGTAACTATGTAGAAATTATAGATCAGCAACATTTTAACAGGCACAAGTGAACGCTTCTATCTTGAAATGCATCAGGGCTTGAAATATATCGACTCACCGCATTCAACAATTCCAATATCAAATGAAGGTTTGCCGAACAGAATATGCGGTAATCTTAGGCACAGGCAGTCAATGTATTTTCCCAAGTCTTTACAGTTCTAGCAATTAAAATAACTCTAGCTCATGCAACTCTTTGCTTAGTAAGGGAGTATTAATTTCTTCCCCCATAATGTGTGTATAAAGGAAAACAAGGAGGGAAGCTCTAGGAAAATCACTCTTCTTGCATCGTTTGCATAACCCCGTTCAGTAATAATGAAAGCCCTAGTGTATGAATAGCTAATTGAGATATACATTTATATTTAATATAACTGGACATATATTTTATGCTATTGAAGTTTTATAGAAATAGGTTATGTATTATACTGGAAAGCTATTTCACTTTCTATTAAAGCAGCCGTAAATCTCAATTAGAAAGAGCTATATTTCCTGTAAAATTCCTGACAACAACGTACTTTTAAACTATAGGTGAAAATACTAATTTTTATGTATAATCTTTTTTTCATATCTATCGTCGTTAACGCTTAATCCTGGACAACTCTAACTACAGATAAACAGGGTTAACGCTCTTAGGCAGCACTAACCTACGTAGTTCTCTTTTCACAGCACATAGCCACTCAAATTTTGGGTGTGTAATAGAATTTGGGAAGATTCTGCTAATTGTTCTCGGGGGACTATTACTTATGAAGCATATGAAATCATGTAAAAGAATGAGTAAAAACAATTGTTAAAACCTTGAAATCATTCTAATTTCAATTCTGTCTAATTGGATGCAGATTTATAAACCTAGGCATTAGAAACCTATTAATACATATTGTAGAAACTGATCCAATGATGATTGCCACCACTTCATGAATATGGTGCCTCTGGATTGCTTACTATTTGTACACAAAGACTCCCAACGCGGTATCAGTGGATTATTATTACTTTTGATACATTTAAAAGGAAACGTCTGATACTCAAGCCTTTGGTTTCATTGTTTTTACGGTAAATAAATACATGTTCCATTCATGGGAGAGATAATAATGTTATGAAACGGTATCACTTAAGTTGAAATTTCTCTGCAAAATTAATAATGTGAAAACATTTTTTCAAAGAGGAGAATTTAGATTAAATTTGCTAATTATTTAATGCTAAAATGTTTTCGTGTCTCTGAAAAAGTAGCTTTTTTTTTCGTAGGAAACATTTTGCCAGTTTTGGAAAACATACTAAAAATTGGTAGCAATAAGCGTAAGTTACAATAAAAGAAAGATGAAAATTTAAAGTACAACTCGGACTAGTTTTAATTCAGTAATATTATTGGACGCCAAATGCCTCCGGCAAAATGTTAGCGTTTCTATAGCTGGGTAACTAGAGAGTTTCAACTCATGATCTGGCAAAAAATATACAAATTACCTCCTCTACCACTTTTACAAATATTTTGAGCAGGAAGACCTAAATATATTTTAGAAATATTTAGGTCGTGACAAATATCATGCATTTTAATTTGATATAGGCATGATTAAATGCATATCATCCCGAAACAGTAATAATGATGCATTTTTATTTAAGCAAGGGCGCTCTTGTTTCATATACATCCTCCCATATTTCATTGAGTGCGCTGATAATTTATTTCATAGAAGAAAAATATATTCGAAATGCTTTCCCTCAATAAAGTGTGTTTCATATAATGTTTGTTTAAAGTAAACAACTACTTTTAGCCTTTTATACTACTCTTCGAGTTTTGCTCGATCATAAATGTCACTCAGTGGCAAGAAAAAATATTCGTGCTAGCTGGCTTTTGAATTTAAGTCCAAGCTCGGATAAAACTAACTTCTCTTTTATTTCGTCCAACGCGAGGCTCGGCCACTCGGAAAAATGAGACATATGGTGATATTTCGTCTCTCCGGAGTTCGTTGTCCTGAAGGAAAGTTTTATGGAGACAAGGGATTAGAGCTCGAGATAAAAAATAACCAGAAATCCCTTTTCTCTACAAGCTGTGTACGTCCGTCCCTCAGTGTTTCTTCATTCCTGGTTCCAAAACTTATGATTCTTTCCCTAAAGGCTTTAGAACCAAGTCCCAGATTTTCCTTTTCCCTCATAAAACTGAAAACTTACTGCTTGCTCTCCCATGAAAATAGGGATTTTTTTTAACAAGTTAAATACATTGCTACTCGACAATATGTTATAGCGGAAAATTACTAACGGCTAAGATTTTCATTTATTATTTTCAGTACATTTTCTTATTAAAAGATAGAGTACCTCTGACAGCTATGACTCTAAATTATTGAATAAGCAAGTTTGGTGCTCATGATGCCTAGCTTATATTTTGAAATAGAACCGTCCGAATTCTACAGCGTCGGCTAATCATTTATTACCGCGAAGCAAAAAAATGTTCGTAGTTTCAAAAAGAAACTTTGTTACATTCCACACCGTATTTATTAAAACTCAACCGGTTTCGACCTTTTCAGGTCATTCTCAATACCTCTTGAGAATGACCTGAAAAGGTCAAAACCAGTTGTGTTTTAATAAATACGGTGTGGAATATAACAAAGTTTATTTTTGAAACTATCATGTCTTCATTCCACGACGTGAACTCGCGAGCCATTGATTTGAAATGATCGCAGGTATATTCCTCTATTAAGATTGTTTCATTGAATATAATAATGATACATCGTCAAGCGTTGTAATTCCGTGTTATAGGCTTTCTATCAAAATTTTTCTCTGTATCATGCATGCTTGGTTCTCTGCAATCACACCCCGAATTTTCGTATTTCTATCGTATTTCCTATGTATATATAAGCACATACAATGCATGCCGTGTAAGCTTCACTATGGCATGGCCGTTATGAAAATCTTTTTCATCATAGTGTCTAAAACACAAACTAAACTCTCTTTTTCCCCTCTTCTCCCAGCCATTCTTTAAGTCCTTCCTCAATCTCTTCAATAAACATAATATAACTTCAAACATGTCTTTCTTCAATTCATCATTTTTGTGGGTTATCATGAAACTTTCTGTATTGTCCCCAATACTAAGATTGGTCTTTGGGGAAAGAATTACGTTATAATACACTATTTGTATTTATACCTTACGATACATATAAAGGGAAAGGCTTAAGCTTCAGTCCGTGAGTTTCTTTTAAGGGATGTGAATCTCAGTTCTTAGCGCGAGAGAGAGAGAGAGGAATTAATCAATAAAGTTTGTTACGGTATCATTTAATATGAACATTATTGCGCTAAAATATTTGGCAAAATAAATTTGCCAATAGTAAAATGTAAAATATGTAATAATACTGTGTAACGAATGGTAATATCTTGCGACATGCCTAATGTCAAAATGGCATTCTACTACATACTATCTCCTACCGTCACACTGTGTCTGCTCGTATTTCAGCCGTATTTTCTCTTTCCTTCCAAAAGCAAAGTATTATAGTCACATATGTTACCTCATCATCTCACCAAAATGTCATATTTTTACTACCGTAGAGAAAAACAATTGTGCTTGACGAATTACTACGTTTTGATGGTTTAAAATATTTTTAAACGCTTTTTCTAAGTTCATTGTCCAGTAACCAGGAAGTTCTCTCTGAAAAACACTTAGGTACTCTATTTGAATCAGATGGGGCTGTCAATATCAACTCGCACGATAGCTTAATAACTAACTCCTCGTCAAAATCATCTCCTTACGAGACACCCTGCGGTAGAGTGGCAGAAATAACCTTACATATTAGGTCAATGAGGAAGATATTTAAGTAATTTAAGGAATTACTCCAAACTCAAGCCGTATCCTATCAATTTGAAATAATAGGTGTTGGAAATTTTGGGAATTTGGAATGGAAATTAAAAAACATAATCTCTTTGGAAAGAAAAGAAGGCTTAGTTATTATTATGGGAGTTACAGTTTATCGGAAACGTATATGTTCATTTTTAGTAAAGATATGTTTTATTGTACTACCTTTTTATGAATTGAAGTAAGTTATCACATTACCATATTCTTAACTTGTAACTAAATGTCCTAATATCAACAATAATAGAATAATAGTAATAATTTTTGATGCCGGATACCAGCCTCCCCGTGACATACCTGGTATCGGCTTTTGCCGGCTAATGGTGGACGCCTGCGTGTGGGGCCAAACAACCCACACGCAGCTATAACTGGTTCCCAAAAAGATAAACAGGAAAGCCACCCACAACCGGCCCCTCTCGGATGGGGCCGTTGTAGAGTTGGATGTGGCAATGACAATCCACCACCTCAGAAGGGAGCTAGTATGCAGTGGACGGAAGCCCTAAGGGGTGACCTTCTCGCATGCCATGCTGCCCGCGAGCCCGATCGTAGGGGTTGTATGGCAAGGATGCACTCTTTTTGGTGTGAAATGCACCCGGAACACCACCATCTATCGCAGCAGAATCTGCGGGATTATGCCAATCACCTGCGAAAAAAGGAAATTCCACACCAACCGCCAGTTCAGAGGAATACACCACCAGCCAGACCACCCTCTTCAACACAGGCAGCCTCACCACCGTCTAAGGTGAGAATGTCATTCGTGTCAGAGTCTCTGCCAAATGGGGAGGAAGCTGGTTAGGCCGTCTCTGAACTAAGATCGCGGTTGCTGGGCACTATAAACTATGATGTAGGACAGACTAGGCAGAGAGACATTCACCACAAGATCTCTGTGCGGGGTAACTACCTGCCCCAGTTGAATGGCTTAATTGACGAAATCCTGACGGAGGCGTTGGACCTTTGGACGGTCAATTGCGTGGTCTATGGTGCTGCCAAAATCATGGCTCACTCCCAAAAGAACATTTCATGGGAGGACAAAGCAGCAAAAAGGCTAGAACAGTTGGAGGCCAAGATCACGCAGGCAAGACGACAGGCGTCGAGAATTCAGTGTGTGATGGAATACATCGTATCTGGGCGAACTTTTACTTCTAAAGTTCGGCGCAAAACGCGCAGCCTCAGATAAAACCATCACACACTGAATAAAAGCGTGCTGCTCACCATTAAGCAGCACGCGGTAGATAGAGTACGAGAGCTCACCACAGCCCGGAAAAAACTCCTCAAGAGGAGCAGGGCCGTGAGGGAGAACTCTACCTTTCTCATTCACCCGTCCTGTCTCATTCGACCACCTCCGCCTGTCGTTAAATCTCCGCCACCCGTCCAAGAGGTCGAGCGTTTCTGGAAGGATATCCATGAAACGTTCATGAATCCATGAATCACTAGTTGCACGCATGCAGAAGGCCGTCATCCTGGGGTCACTCCGTCTACTGCCTACGCATAACTCGACAGCAGCGTATCCACTCATCCGATGGGCGTCGGTCTTGGCGGCGATTACTGCCCAACCCATCTTGAGTCTCCGGTCATTATGACGGAAATGATAGCTGATGCTTTCCGGGGACTCAGAGGGGATATTAAAACTTTAACAATTAAATACTAATAATTTTTCAGATAAAAAGTATAAAAAATACGTATTTTTCTGAATTTTATCGTATGGATGAGCAATAATATTATTTTGTAAATAATGTAATTGATGAAAATCACTTTGTAATAAGTAGGAAGTTTGTGTAATTCTTATGAAAACATTTTTACTCTGTCACCAAATAAATTATAATTAGTGCTGAAACAGTTCATTTTGCTGGAGAGGGAAATAAATCGTTCCTTTCTATGACTTCACAAAAGACAATAATGCAGAGGTTTTTGTGTCGTAAAACCCTGGAGAGAGGTAAAAATTAAGGAAAGTTTGTGGGGCCAATCACAACTGTATTCACAAGCATTGTAGAGAATGGAAAGGTTCATAATGGAGCAAGGAGTTTCACCATGCGGAACCTCTCAAATGCTATATGAGAATAATAAGTCGCTTTCCGAATCAACTGGAACAGTTGCCCTTTTCATAGAGTCCTCGGGAGTTTTCGAGAGTCGACAATGACGGAAGTTTGACGTCATAAGCTGGAAATAATTAAAAAATCCTTTTTAAAGTCAAGATTTGTTTAGGCTGTGACTCATGTTCACGGCACTGTCGAAGTCGAGTCCTTCCTGAACAATCCCTTGGAGATTTCTCATTTATTTATACTCTCCAAATGATATCGCGTAAATCTTTGGTGCGAATGAAAAAGATTCCTTGTTTAATGATAGTTCATCCACACTATGAAACATCTGAAACATTAAAAGGCAAATTTAAAAAAGCGGAAATCTTTCCAGGGGATCTGCAGAGTTTATAACATTTTAGAACTTTCGAGACTGTGACGTTATATACCTCAAATTGTCGTGACCAAGTTCTTCCTCAACTAGGCCACCATTTGGTTTTTCATTCATATACATACTACCGCGTGCCAGCACATGTACCTGAGGCAGGGGGGTGTAAGGAGACCAGCGACGGAAAGAGGGGAATGGGAAAAAAGAGGGAGAGGAAATAGGTGAATCGTATGTTAACTATGTGTCTTATGCTAGTGTCACGCTATTTTGGCTATAATCACTAATGGTCCGTGCATAATACGAATTTCTGTGTCCATCACTTGGAAAGTGCAGCTCTCCTATTCTGTTTCTTCAATCAGCTCTAGCGATATATATCTAGAGCTGATTAAAGGATACACGGAGGATATTAATTTGATCCTTCGCTATAGCGCGGGGTCAAATTTAAATCCTCCGTGTGGTACTGAAACTCCCATGGTCTGAATTGTTCGAGAAATCTAAAGCTAGGGTGTAGCCTCCGAGTCTATAGCGGATCCTAAGCTAGTCCTTCCATCAGCTGTGTGATACTTAATGTATGATTGTAGCAGTTTTTCACTTATTTCTACTCTCCCAAAGATATCGTGACAATTTTTGCCTTGAACGAAAAGGTTTCTTTAGTTTAGTGAAAACGTTCACGTAGATGATATATTTGGCAAGAAAAGGCGGTGATAAAAAAAGCGTCAGTTTTTTCGTTGAATCGGAAGAGTAACATAAAAATGAGACCAATTTTGCCACGGTACCTATTCCCTTTCCAAGCTTTCCAATTTTCGCCGAATGTGAAGGATTTCAAAGCACCAGCCAAGTGGCACTTCACGGTGCATTTCATTTGAAAGGCCTGTCCAACGGCCTAAAAGGCACAGTAATTTCAAGAGTGAGTCAGTTTTCTACAAAACAAGTGAACGCAACCTACAGATTACAACTAGGTTAAGGGACTCTTTTCACGATCTGTATACTGCCCTGCTGCCACAGGGGATTTTTATGGGTACCGGTGTGAGACAAAGAGAGTCAGGGTAAGCCGACTTCGCACGAGTCATTTTCCCCGTACTGTTTTCCTTGCGTGGAACTCTGCGTGTCACTTTGGGATCTACCGAGCGTTTAGTGCATATAAAATTCAATGAATTTTACGTATAATTCGTATAAAATTCAATGAATTTGGGATCATCATGGTGAAAACATTCTAATAATACCATAATATCTGCCGCTTACCTAACTACTTTTTCAGTTCTGTCCTGCCTCTTGTGGTGCGCGGACGTGTACTCTCGGGCCTCTATATTGATAAGAATGCCCAAATATTTTGTTAAACGCAGCTTCGGTTTCAAGTGACCTCACATCTCGGTTATCTGCAACCGTTTACGCAGAAAAATGGTTGTTTTCGGTAACCTGTAAAATTGGTTGTAACGTGGTTGTAAGTTGATGAAACAATTGCAGTTGGTCACCCTAATTATCTATTGGTCACTGTAACTATCTCAGCTTTGTAATCAGTACCAGTACGACTGGTCAACTCGTCCACGGTTACAATGACTATGCGGATGGTAACGGGAACCATCTAACGGTACATAGTTGGTGCGACAGGCAGCCTGTTGCCGGCACACACAATCAAGTAGAGGAAGTGGAGGCTCGAGGAACCCGCTGGAGTGGTTGGGGGAGCAACGTGGTAGGAGTGATGGTGCGCATACGCATGGAGCGGTAATTGGAAATTATCTTGTTTATCCTCGGTAATATTGAATTTATATTCATACTATGTGGTTTCAATTAATTGATGTTAAATATCTGTCATCGTGATGCAATGGTATTTCTTCAGACTATCACGGAATTGCCATTTAAAATTAGTTTTCGAAGTTACATTAATCCTCGGAAGTGGCCACATATTGACTTTCTTGAGGTAATTTTATTTACATCGGGTGCGAGAATGTGTGCGTTGAGTCGTAGGGAAGATGATCGTGCGAGTTAGAGACTATTTCGTTAGGAATGATAGGATAATATGTTATAATAATGTGAGCCACAATGTTATTATTGCATTCATAGTATTTTAAATATATTTTTTCATTTTTATTCTATTTTGTGAGGGCAAGGGAGTCTCAACAGAGAATTTCAAGAGAGTATCAACATAGACTGTGTTGGATTTATGTTTCAATTTTCGACACAACTTCAAGAGAGATTCAAGGCAGCTATTTCAAGATGGTTTCAATACAGATTCTTCCACTAGAGCTTGGTAACGAGACAATTTTACTAAATAATTCAGACAATGAGAGATGTCTATCATAACTAAGAGTCTGGTCAAGGCATAAACCGCCTTTTGATTCTGGTTACCAGCACGACGCGGTGACAGCAACCCACGCAAGGTAAACAAGTGAGATGGTAATCGTTACTATCTTCTTAGTTTAACGAAAATTAACCTTCTGACTTGTTAGTGGTTACCAGCATGTGAGTTCATGAAACCACCTACTTCTCTGCGTGTTGTAAGGGCGTATTCCATCCCTATTGTGTATCCCTGACCGATAGTGACCTGCAGGCTATGTAAGAGCAGCAGTATACCTGAACATGTGCATCCTGTCTCATTAAAAGCAGCAGAGCCGGGCGCGACGACAGCATCCCGGCACGAGTTCCAACCACACCCTTGCCCGTAGTCTTTCACCGGAGCTGGAAAGTCACCTCCAGGTTGAGCTACACGACCGAGTAAAACATCTCCAGGAAGACCAAAAGAAAACCATTAGGGCATGGAATCAGACCTTTGAAGACCTCGACGAACTCCTAGAGAAGGTAAATATCTTGATTTTAAGCATAAATAAAGATTTGATACCCTTGTCGTTAAAAGTGCATCACTAAAAATCGGCTAACCAACATGGAGGAACATTTGAATATGATAGAACAGATCCTGCCGAAAAACGCAATTTAAGTCCATAGTGTGCCACAGCGTGGCGATGAAAATCTAGAAAACGAGTGCCGCTCTCGGTTATAAAATCCTACATAGTGACATCAACCACATCTACAGGCCAAAATATGCTCCCAACAGGGATGGTAAATCTAGACCAACCCCGATAGTTGTATCGTTTCTAAGACCCTCCCATGCGTCCAGTCTTCTGAATGCCGGCAGAATCAAACGTTATCTCATCACCAGTGGAATATATTTGGGCGATATCCATAGTCATCATGTTTATACGAATGAATCTACAGCTCAATTAAATAGGAAACGTTATTCCAAAGCTATACAATTTAAATTTGAAAAATAAAATAAAATACCTGTGGGTCTGAGATGGCTAAATATATGTCAAAAAAATGATGGTGGTGATCGCATTGTTATACAAAAGGAAGAAGTTTTTGAGAAACTTAAATAGAATGAGGCAGGTACAACTCCTCGGACAAATTTCGTGACAATCAATACTGTGAGCATTTGTCATGTAAACTACCAATCACTTATATGCCAGTTTGAAGAACTTAATTGTTATTTTCCCAATAACTTTTATGATGTAATATGCCTTTCGGAAACGTAGTTAAAGCATGAAATACCCAATGCAATGGTAAAACTGCCTGAATACAATCTATACCGAGCGGACAGACATGGCAAAAACGGAGGCGATGAGAGGATTTAAATACATCAACTTTTACATGGAAACATCTTGCTAGCATAGTCCTCTATTTACTCATCGAAACCTGAAGTAATCATTAACATTGAAATCATCATTGAATGACAAGGCAACGAAACATATTTGATATAATGTATGTAATACTTGGTTTAGGTAGTAACAACTCTTTTTTCCGTGTAAATTAAAAATATTTCACTGGAAGTAAAATTGCCTCTTTACCACTTCATAGATAAATGTGTTTTAGGACTTACTAATACAAGATTGCTTTGTTGCTGACGCAAGACTACACCCGTTTCCACGAAGGCGAAGCACCGTCTGATTGTGTTCACACTGAGTGGACTGCAGGACGCAACAGATTTTTCGAACTTAGCGTTGCACGCAGGGAGAAACGAAGGGGAAAATGCCTCTTTTTGTGAGGCTGGATTAAGCAGCTGCGATTTCATGTATCCGTTCTTTAGATCGATTAAGGTCACTAAATGAAACCAATACGCGATAGAGTTAGCACACTAGTAATTCCGAAAGCAGTACCTCATAATGCTTGTTCCCATCAGTAAGACAGATTTTCTAATTTTTTTGTCGCTTCTACATGTTCTGAACGTGTAACCCGGAGGCCAAATGAAGTTCCTCGCATCGCTCTGATATGGTTTCTATGAATGAAATTGAAGAATGTGAAAAGAGAATTGACACGAATAGGGAAAAGATAGAGAGTAATGTGGGAAAGGGAAACATAGGAGGAACTGCTTTAATGAATCTTGGGCTAAAGTCTGACCGATTGCGTAAATATGCATCAACTTCCTCGTAATATCTTGATTTTTAATTCTCTTCCTACTTAATCCTCTAATCATTCTCGTAATATATGCGGAGTTCCTTTTCAACGTTTGTGATTAGAAAGTTGTCATTGTGAAGGATTTTTCCCCTGAATTTGCCGCGTCGCAAAATTAAGAAACTTGGAAGGTCTCGTGTCTCTTTCTCTGTGTCTATGCATGTTAAAATTACTTTCTCTCTGAATAGTTTAGATTTTTTTTCTGAAATTTCCGTCAATGTGTTCTATTGAAGCAGTAAAAATGGTAATTAATAGTAGTAGAACATTAAGTATATGAAAGACTGGTTTACTAGCCACAACAATTTTTTATTCCATAACGTGACCAAAAAAGTTTCTGAGTGTTCTTGACTTCGGTGATTTTCAAAGAAAATTTAATGAGGTTTTTTTTTTAACTTGGAGCTCTCGTATATTGTTAATACGTGATAACTGAAACAAACGGCATGCCTCAAATCATGCACCAACCAATGGAAAATGACTATGCATAGTTTTAACTTTCGGTTGGAAAAAAAACATTTTGTAAATATCGGTGCACAGTGGGCCAAACTGAAAAAAAGCTAGCCAAAATTAATAAATCTAATAATTTCCAGTCCATATACAACATCAAGTGCATTTCTCAGGTATTTCGGGCTGATACACCTGATTTTATCATTATTTTTTCAATATATCCTACGGATTCCGCTATTAATTGCATAAAAATTAAATATTCAATAACAAAGCTTAATTTCGATGGTTAAGTGGTCAAGTTTAAATTCAAAATTTCCTATGATAATTATCAAAATACTATAATTAATAATGCTAGGAGCTATAAAATCTGTAAAACAATGGTCCAAGCAGAATTTTCTATGCATAATACATTTTAACAAATTATGACTACTGCAACGGTATGAGAGGAATTGAAAATATGTTTCTTGATGAAAATAAACTTGCATCAAGTTAACACGTCTATAATGTTTAGCTGTAGCTTACGTTGATTACATTTTCATAAAAAATAAATATTTAATTCATTTTTTATTGCAAAATTATTTTAAAATTGGCTACGTTACAGTCAATTGTATTTTGCTATAATTTCGCCACACTACTAGGATCAGGATTCAACATAGATGTAAACCAGAGGAAGAGACCATTTTGATTTATTATTTAAATTTTAATATTCAACAAATATTTTTAATAATATAGTTATCATAAACTTTTGAATAATAATACTGATAAAAAGTGTTCACTCATCCTCTGATGACTGGTCATCAATCTCATCTTCACATTCGTCATTCCCATAGTCAATTAGCTTTTTTCACTTCTGGATCTAAATCTTCTTTTGATTTACTATTTATAAATGAAATTGAAGATATCAAAGGATCAGCACCCTCCGAAATAAATCTTAAATAATCGCCTCTCTGGATATCTTCCGTGTATTGTCTTGCCGGAATTTTCTAATGTCCTTATTCCTTGATTCCAAGGTATCTTCTGAAAGCTGCCTAATGGGCAGAATTGCTTCCATAGATATATCTGCACCATGAATTAGCAGCTGGTGCACCGTTGGTGGCACATAATACCAGGGGTATTGCTCACGTATAATTTCGCTGTTGCTAGACAGTATAACCTTTGCCTTAAATATAAAGTTTCATAATGAAATCCATGCAATTAAACTGGCAGTTAACATTAAAAATAATAAAAACTACAAGTAGCTTAAAAATTCACCCTACTTTCACTGCTTTATATCCAAACGATAGAAAATGTGTAAATGACACTCCAAGCACCGAAAAAAGCAATGGAGATGAGATAAGCCACATGAAAAATCCTGAGGTATTGACAGTAGTCCTTAAGTTCTCCAGGTTATTCATTTCGGATATCCTTGCCCCACAAATATAACATTTCATTGAAATGGCATTATTAAGAGCATTGCACACCTGAAATAGACAATTATGAGCTCTTGTAGTGTCTTCCTCGATGGGTGCGAAGTACACGTAGTGAAAGCACGACGAAACGGAGACGGGTACAAGGAGACTTTGGTTTCCAGATACAAGTAGGTAACTATATCCGCTGTTGAAACGCTTCTAACGTTGAACATTTCAACCCAGTGTTGCACAGCACAGTCACTTACAGTGGATGTTCAATCGTCACTCTCTCTAGGACAACTGATGCATGTGGTACGTGAAAACAACCAAGGATTCCGTTTCGCTGAATAAATTGCGGCAAGGGTCAGCAAAAAGAGGCAAAAAAGGTGTAAAAAGCATAACTTGATATAGCTACCAATGGATTAGGGGAAGTAGAAAAGAGTTAATCCTGGCAATGTTGTAAAACCAGCATTGTTGGGCCACCAAGCACGGAGGGACACAAATCCTCAACCAGCATGTGTGGGCGTCTACCGCTGCACTTGCATGACCACAAGCCTTCCCCTAAACTCCTCGACCACAGCCTTCCCACGATGCCTGAGGGAAATCCGCAGTTCATGGAAAATCCTTTCAAAGGTATTTTAGACCATAACTCTGCTGAGAAACGTAGCGAGAAATTGCAATTTGCTACTATATTTACGTTGAATTTAGCCAATTCAGTAGAATGTGCTAAAATCAAGATGAAAATTATTCATAAAATATCTATTCAAATTATCAATGTCATTGACCTGGCATTCCGTCGTCTTCTTGCTCGGAAATTGTATACTTTCTTCGCTTAGTGGCCGACACTGTGGTCCGAGTGGCTGGGGTGGTTGGTTGTTAAATGATTATTAAAATTAAAATCGCAAGTTATCGCAAGAATTTCCTTCTGTATATTTTTCTATATGCTTTTCTGTATCACACAGTGCAAATAGCTCCGTGTAGCCTGATGTCGATAAAATCGGTAATTACCGTTAGACATAAAATTTAATGAAAAAACATCAATTTTTGAATAAAAATATTAAAATAAAAGTCAAACGGAACAAACCTTATCTCAATTCATGCAATAAGGATCAATCTTGAGGATTTAAATACTTTAAACCAATATTCTAAATAACGACTCTTTAATAAAGCTATATATTTAGCTATTTTCCACATAAAATTTCGATCGCCAAAATAACCCTGACATGCTCTACTTTGACCAGCTGTAAAAGGTATCATGGCGTATTCCATGCTCTGTATGGTACCCTATCTTAAAGAACATATGCTTAATAATATAAATCAACTGTTTTTTATTAGTTTGCGCGAACTTCATTAACGATTTTTGGCCAGCTTTTTTGGATTTTGGCCCACTGTGCGGCGAGGTGTTTCAAATTGAACCCTCTGCCCGTAGTCTATCATGAAAAATGTAACCCATTTTGAAATCTGATAATAGTTAAATGTGAGCATTTTCTGGGGAAAAATAAAATGTTTCATAGGTGGTAAGTATCGTGAAGGGGAAGAGCACGATTGGAGAGGAGAGTCACAAGGTGGAACAACGTAAGAGGAAGGCGGTAAAGGCGTGGGACATAAAATGGGAGTAGTAGAGATCCCAGGAAGAGAGCTTAGATGAATGGAGGAAGAGAGAGCGGAAAGGTAAAGGAGATTCTGTCCCAGAGGAGGGTAAGAGTAGTAAAAGGAAAATAGAGTTAAAAAAGGGGGATAGACCTAAGGATAGAAAATGCGTAAGACCAGAGAAAAAAGAACGGGAAATCCCGGGGAGAGAGTGTATATAAATTGATGAAGAGATAGAAGACGTTTAAGGAAAGCAAACTGAATGTCGCATCCGCATAAAGAAAATAGCTTAGAAGGCTGAGAATATTTACAAGGCTGAATAATGTTTGAGAAAGACGGAAGGCATGTGGGCCCAATTTGGTACACAGAAGATACCATAGCGAAAAGTTAGACGAATCAATGATTGGTAATGTATTGTTTCAGGTTATTTTTCCGGAAGTGCATGCTTTTAATACGGTGAGAGGTGCAATGGTAATGTCTCACTCTTTTGTTTATTACTATTACAATGATTTCAGTATTTATAATACATTCTGATGTTAACAAGTTGTTCACTTTACTCATTATGTAATAAAGAAATCAAATTCGTCGACAAGCTCTCATTGGTCCTTATTTGAGAGTGGAGGCCGTCAACAAAGGAAATTTGAGGCAACATGCTTTGAATAAATTGAGGCAAACGGATAAGTGAGTAGGCCAGAGAGGTAAGGATTATTTTGGGAATTGAGGAAGGGTGGAGAGAAGCCTGGTGTTTGGTATTACCCTATTGTTATTGGAAGGAGGAAAGAGGACCATAATTTTACGTCCTGTGCGATGGACCGAGTGCAGCTATTGAAGTGATCTCCTAATAGTCCTCATATAAAGATAGGAATTTCACTGATAAAACTCCGTCACTGCCGGGACGCGAACCTATGCATCAGAGTGTGATAAAGATAGAGTTGGATAAAGTGATGGGACTCCTAACATAGAAGTCTCGAGGCAGCAAAAACATTCGGTCAATTTTGCCATCCATAGCCTGTGACATCTCCCATAGAGTCCTTTGAAGGCCACGATGTCTCTAATGAAGACAACCCTAATTTGCTTGGAATTCAAAAACGGAGCTCCAAAGTATCTCACGCGAGTTCTTGAAATTTTAGGGCAATTTATAAGTTATGTTGTTTCATCATCCTTTTCAAACCATCGGCTTCCTAGTTAGTCTCTAACAGAAATGAGTTGGAGGTGTTTGGTGATATGATAATGTCCAGTCAGAAGTATAGCTATCGTTTTAAGTTTACGTACATCCAAATTTTAAAATTTTCTTGTCTATCCAAACCTATGTCCCGAAATGTTGAGTTTGGCTTGGCTTTTTTCAACCATGGAGTCCCATATCTTAAAATGCTGCCCAGATATCCATTCTCCAATCTCTGAACTTCCAGTAGCAGGTGTAGTTAATAAGACTGGCCCCTTGAGATGTGAAATCAGTACCTTAGCCACCACATCTACCTTATCCCCTGCGTAAAGCGTGGGGAAAACATTTGAATGTGGTAGATCCCAGAAATGGAGTAGGCATAATTTGAGAAAGAGGTTGAAGGAGATGGTGAGGACGAATTGGATACATGAAAGAGTAAACACGAACTGGAATAGGAAAGGTTAGTCAGAGAACAGTGGTTAGGGAGAACAGTGGACTCTTGAAAACGTTCCTGGCGCAGACCTGCGCAGAAAGGAGAGGAGGTACATGTGGTGAAGGTGAAGGGAAAGGACGGAGGGGAAGAGAGGGAGATACTAGAGAGAGGGTGAGGGAGGTGAACCATACTACTTCACAAAATAGGCACGAGCTACACACACGAAAGGCTAGTGTTTAAAATCACCCTTTGCAATAAACTTACCAACGGACCCTATATTAAGGTCTCATTGTGTAACGAGTCGTAACGGGACGGCAGGTAGTGTTGTGCCATCCCACTTCTCGAAGTGCTTGTTTTGGCAATTTTTAGAAATTTCCTTCCTTCTTATCCCGGTTGCGAAGGTTTTGAAAATTTCCGTTGCCCATGTTCCAAAATCGTCAACTGAACAGCACAAGAAACGTTTGTGAGAGATATATGGGTAATAACACCGCGCTACCCTGTGTACACCTTTGATACTCTTCTATTAAAATAAGTAACTCGGTATTATTCTACACTTTATTGCTCTGACCGACCCAGGTTTCGACATATTATGCCATTTTATTTATGATAACAAGCACGGAGTGGTTTGCTCTGTTTTAGTGCCAGGAAAGTATGCAGGGTACTTTCATTTCTTCACTCTACCCTTACCACTTAATGTACACAAAATACCAAGATCATTTTCCTTCCCCTTTCCCACAGCAAGTGACCGTTATTCCCCTACTTTCCTGGTACTTTATCAGAGCACACCACTCAACGCTTGTCACCTTGAAAATGACGAAATATGCCGAAACCTCGGTCGGCTAGGGCAACAAATACCGAGTGGAATCATACCGAGTTGTTACTTACATCAATACGATGAATGTATGGGAAAGGTGGCAATAGTGTGGGAGCGGATAAAACTTGGATAAAGGAGGTAGATCCAAACCGAAGAGGAGGGATGAGGAGAAAGATAAAATCAGAGAAGCAGAGGGAAAAGGAAGAAGAGGCGACAAGGAGGAAAAAGAGGGAAGTTGGTTTTGGAGGGTAACAAATTGAATCACGTTATAAGGGACGGATTTCCTGCATCCAGCTCATCTTATTCCGGTCACTCACCAGCTCCCTCTCATCCCTCAAGCCTCCCTTAACCCCCCCTGAAGAGCCTTCCCCCCAATGTCCTGTCACACATTGCCTAAATTATACATTAGGAGGGTTCGCGTGGAGTGTTTTATTTAGCAGGTGGCTTCTTTCATCCACCCGACTCTCCTTCAGCAAAAGAATATGCCTTCGTTGTCGTCTACACGTAATCCTTCTTTTGAGTGAATTTACATTTTTCTCCACCACGCGTAGCTCAAGGCAATTTTGTATGGTTCTCTTATTCAAAACATGTTCTTTTTCATTCTGGCGAGATTTATTCGCGAGATCACGCTTTTGAAGTGGTGATACTAAGCCGGAATTTCGGGACCTGAAATTAACATATTTCTCTGGCATGTTGATCAACTCCATGGCTATTTCTCTATTGTTTCATAAATCCATGAGAAAAAATAACAGTATATATTTTATTTCTTATATCTTATTATTTAGATAAAACTATCCTATTCATTTAGCCAAAATGCCCGATGAAGTAGTTCAACAGGGAATCTGTGGCCGTTAAGACGAGCCTATATTCTTTATCTTTACCATAAATTGTCAAAATTACTATATACTTTCGTATGCTTTGCAATAACGATATATCGGTAGCAATATTAAACAAAACTAGATTATGGAACGTTAGTCAACGGTTTTATCTCTAGGTAGAATAATCTGCTTACGCAGAAAAATAAAATCAAACTTCAGAATGTCATGAACCTAATCTAAATTAATTCGTAAACAGGTGTGCGTACTGTATCCTGCAAAGGCTAGGTAAGGTAGTAAGTAGCACAACGGAAGCTTTAACATGAGCAGTAAACTCTCTTTTGAATGCTGAACATGTATAACTAATCAAGTTGAAAATCGCTTCTCCATTAAGACAGGTAATTATGAGCAGAATATTGAAACACTCACTGTATAATATCAGTCGCAGTCACAAAGTTGTCAAAATATGAATACATTACGCAGTTAATGAGCTTTATAAAATCTATTCAAACTTCCACTTGTCAAAAATAATAATAGATAATCAATTACTCAAAATCTAGACCAAACATCAACCATGTCACATGTTGGATTTTTTCATCCCATCATAACGCACACTGCCACCGTAATTGCGTCATTATATTGTATCTAATTTTTTCCTCCTTTACTCATAAAAATGCCTTGGATTTGCATTAATATTGTCACCTCTTGTCAGTGTATGAATAATAATACACGTGCAGCATTTTCCTGGTCGTTCGAAATTGCCATAGAAAACTTGAAGTACCTAAAAGTCTGACCTTTAGTTTGCAGTAAATATCTCATTAGACCCAGTCACTGTTAACTTCCTTTCATCGTGTAACTAAAATAGATGCATTAAAGAAAGAGTACGAATAATATAATAATGATATGTATTATACGGACAAATGTCCTTTTATAAGCATTACAAGGACAGATTATTACATAAAGTAAGAATATTTAGATCTTTTGAATGAAAAAATGTTTGAACACATTGTGTGAGAGATAATAAATGTCTGTAGACTTAGAAAGAATTTCATAATCTCTTATAATTCTAAATATAGGCAGATTATACAAATAATTTGTACATACATAATGAATGTGAAATAGATGATGAGATATGAAAGAATAATAAAAAAACGCCAACAATTACCATAAAAAATGACAGCAACCGGGTGTAGACATCTTAGAATCGACAATATGCTATCAAAGAGAAAGTTCGTATCATATAGGCATTTCTAAATGCGTCCCTTGAAGGAAGGAGGAAAAATCCCTAAATAAAGTACTAACAACTATGATGAACTCTTTTTTGGAACTTTTATCTTGCTCCTTTTGGGAACATTTTTAGGGCTGACTAATATTAATGAACCTCTTGCTCAACTTTTTTTGAAACCCTTCTAGTTTAAGTTATCACCTGTCTCCATCAATTTAATTCAAGACGGCGCAGGAACAGAAGAACTAGGAAGACATGAAGGAAGTATTAAAGATGAGAGAGGTATAGAATTAGTTATAGTCTTTGAAATTATGGACCCCACTGTTTCTTAAATCAAGGGAAGTTCCTTGATATCCTTTTTAATAATTATTGATTGTCTACCCGCGAGTTTGTTGATTCCTCCAGTTTAGGAGTTCCCGTCATAATTAAATCTAGACGGTGAGTAAGATCTAGAAATACGAGGTGTGATAAAAAAATAACGGGAATTTTTAAATTTCGCGGGCTTTATAATTCCGATTTTCAATAATTGTATTTATCTTATTGCTACACATGTTTCGGAAGTTTGCTGACATTTGCAGCCATATTGAATGTTTAGTTTATTGTTAACAGTCGAAAAGGTTATACGTGTTTTGGTGTGCTCGGCGAATTTTTACTTCCGAAAAAGATGGATCAAAGTATTTGTATTAAATTTTGCTTAAAAAATGGAAATATGTGCAACACCGCAATGAAATGTTAACTGTAGCTTTTATCGATTCTACTATTAGTAAGACAAGAGTTTACGAGCGGAACAAATGTTTTAATGACGGCTGTGAAGATGTTGAAGATGACGACCGCCCTAGACGTCCTAGCACATCAACAACCGACAAAAATGTCGAACAAGTGAAGAAAATGATTCTGAAAAATCACCGAATCACTATTAGAGAGGTTGCTGATGATGTCGGATTATCATTTGGCTCATGCCAAGCAATATTTTTGGATGTTTTTGGCATGAAACGTGTGGAAGCAAAGTTTGTTCCGAAATTGCTGAATTTCGACCAAAAACAACGTCGTGTTGACATCGCTCAGGAATTGCTGAATGAAGTCAACAAGGATCCAGGACTTCTTAAAACGGTCATCATAGGTGAAGAAACGTGGGTTTATGGGTATGACGTCGAAACCTAGGCCCAATCATCCCAATGGAAGCTGCCTGAAGAGCCAAGACCGAAAAAAAATTCGACAAGTTCGATCAAATGTGAAGGTTCTTCTCACTGTTTTCATCGATTGCAATGGAGTAGTGCATCATGAGTTCCTGCCATATGGTCGCACGGTGAATGAGAAATACTAACAAGAGGTAATGCGCCGTTTGCGTGAAGCAATCCGAGGAAAACGCCCCGAGTTGTGGCAAAACAGCTCGTGGAAATTGCACCACGATAATGCTCCCGCTCACACCTCACTTCTTATTCGTGATTTTTGGGTGAAAAAAACAAATGGTTATTTTGGCTCAGCCACCGAATTTGCCCCCTGTAACTTTTTTTATTCCTGAGGCTGAAGATAACAATGAAAGGACAACGTTTTGCCTCCATTGAAGAGATAAAAGCAGAATCGCGAAGGAGCTGAACTCCATTCCAAAAAGTGAGATCCAGAAGTGCTTTCAAGATTGGAAAAACCGCTGGCACAAGTGTGTTATATAAAAAGGGGATTACTTTGAAGGGGACAAAATTGATCTTGATCAATAAATAAATATTCTTTGAGTAAAACTAAAATTCCTGTTATTTTTTATCACACCTCGTCTAGTCTAGACGGATGTTTTCTGGGGCCATTGGAACATTCCTTAATTTATCTCAGTTTGTCTCACAGGACGTTTTATTTTACCGAACGACAGGAGCTACTTGGAAGTCACGTTTGAGAAATTAGAATGGTTATAAAGTAATAGGTGTGTAGTTATTCCCTTTCCTCGAGGCGGTATCATCTGTACGAGATGGTATTTACTGATGTGAAAACAGTCATTCCATCTAGAACATTCTAATTAGTCTGCATGCCTAATAGTTACCTGGGCTCAAAAGAGTGAGGGCAGTATTCTACCTATATTACGACTGAATGCTTTATGACGACGACGGCGATTCTAATATTATTCAAATTTCAAATACAACAGCCACCTGAGTTGTAAATACCCAAAAAAAATATTATTACATTATGTATTTAGAGCTTGTCACATGCCACTATGTGTCATTAGCACCAAATCACCGACAATATTTTGTAGACGGTTCAGATTGGTGTTGAGACTCTTTTCTTCCTCCGAACATACCCGTACATTTTCCAACGAGGGTAACGCTCCCTGGCGTTCAATTGTTTTATCAAGACGGAAATAGCTCCACTCTGAAGCCTCACAGCACGACATCTCTTTGGTCTTTCATCTCCGCGAGGGCACAAGACTTATCATCCGTTCCTCCAAAGTTTGCACTGACGTTGTAATTTCCTCCAAAAGGGGAGGATTTGGGAACGCAACGTTTCAAAGCGTCGTGACTAAGCAAATGCGATTCTCCCATTCATTGGGATTCGGCGTATCCATTGTCTCCCGTTCGAACGCCTTTCGGATGCTCCCTAGCGCCAATTAATTACATGTGGCTCATCGTCGTACTCGCCTAAAACGGTTGGCAGCTGACATACAAGAGGATAAGGGAACCGGAAGTGTTCCACGAATGTTGACTTCTCCTTACCCTTTCGCGGAGGTGAACCTTGCGAACGGGATGGAGACGAGGCATTCGAATGAGAGCGCTATGGGTATGGGAGGAGCTGGAAGGAGTTAGTGAAATTCTACTGGAGTTGGAAAAAAGACCATAAAGTCAGGTTGAATTACAGGGAGTAGGTAGATGTAATCTACGCTGATTTATATAATCCTATAATCACAGGGTGGGGTCACTCTGACCCGAGCGATCAGACATTTTTTTTTCAATTAGATACAGTGGCGTGTCTAGAATTTGGTTCAGGGAGGGAGCCTAGAATATTTTTGAAAACTGGAGTGAAGCGGGGTCTCTCAAGCGGCGCTGAAGTCTACAGCCTAATGGGGACCCTTCCCCGAAAAACGTTCGAAAATTATAGCAACAAAACTGCATTTTATATCCCTTTTTGTAGTATTTAAAGGTATTAAGATTGTTATTTTTAAAATTTTGTCATGTCCCTTTCAATCATGTAAATGTACCCATGATTGGATACATTGAATTATCGAGCACCCCATTTTCAGTACCTAGCCTTCTACATGTCACCCACATGACGACGAGGTGGTATCGAATATCATTCCGTGTCCCTCTACTCCTTACAATATTTCAAATCTGCAAGGTTGGGTCATAATAGATTCCAAATTACCTTCCTTACTTACTAAATTTCCTTATCCAATCAAATTTTTTTACGCAATTAGTTTGCGATCGGTTTCATGTGCTTTGCAAAATCGACGGAGAACAGGGTAATCGTCTCTTTGTTTTGAATAAATCATGCGTATTGATTCCACGAATGTGCTTCATTGCCTTTCTTTTCAGTTGCTTTTGACGCAGCGGTGTGTTAAGTTTACCATTCATTGACACCACATTCCCTTTTATGCTATTAAACTTCTCCAGACATTTTCTTTAGTTTGCATATTTTTGTTATAAATGAATACAAGGAATGAACTTTCTTTGAAGATTTTCGCAGCTCATGTTTATGGTATTCAGGTTTCTGGTTCTGCGATTAAATTATTTAATATTATGCGACAGTTTCGCCGTGCTATGCTGCAGGCTTCGTCGGGCTTTTAGGAACAACAATGGTCTTTTTTTAAAAAGTAAATAAATAAATTGTAATAAGTAAATTTTAAGACGGACAGCTACCATTCCTGGATGTCCTAGTCAAAAGAAAAGATGATGGTACACTTGGACATAGTGTGTACAGAAAGAAGACTCATACCGATCGATATCTTCACGCACACTTACACCACCATCCACAACAGAAAGCTTCTGTTATCAAGACCCTGTTTGATCGCGCCAGAAAAGTTTCCGATCTTGATTCCATCACACAAGAAATACACCATTTGAAGAAGGTATTAAACAATAATGGGTTTAGCAACAAATTAATTGAAAGAGTGACATAAAAAAAAGCCTACGGAGAAGGAGACTTCTAAACCTCTGGGGTATGTTATGCTGCCTTACATTGCAGGTACGACCGATCGCATAGGTAGAATAATGAAAACGTATAACATTATCACAAGATACAACACTACCTCCAGAGTACGAGATCATCTACGAGGGACTAAAGATCCATTACCACCCACAATGTATGAGGGTGTGTACGAACTTCTCTGCAGTTGTGGTAGATCATATGTGGGGAAAACCAAGAGAGCAATTGGATGCCGTTTAAAGGAACATGAACGTGCTATACGGAAGAAAGACTGGCTCCACCACTGGAAAACCACTCTGCCGTGGCTGAGGACACTACGTTAGAGGAAGGTCACGCCATTGACATCGAGACGGCAAGAGTACTACACAAAGAAAGCAGTTACTTTCCACGGCTCATAAGGGAGGCGATTGAAATAGAAAAAAGACCAAATAACATCAATAGAGAGGATAGTTATAAACTCCCTTATACCTGGAAGAGACTTTTTCGAAATTAAGTTTTTTACTTCTCAAAATCATCAAATGCTGGAATTGTTTATTTACTTTCTGAAAAAAGACCATTGTGGTTCTTAAAAGCCCGACGAAGCCTGCAGCATAGCACGGCGAAACTGTCGCATAATATTAAATAATTTAATCGCAGAACCAGAAACCTGAATACCATAATACAAGAAATGGCTCATTTTACTACTTTAACAATGGAGGATGAAAATTTTCAGCCCTAGATTACAGTATGTTTTGTTTTTCTGACAAGAAAACGGTGTCGGAGAAATTAGATCGTCATCGGTGTGTAACATATTCCATGGAAAACGGCTTCCAATTGTTGTACAAATATTTCGGAAAGTAGCATAGCTATTGGCTGAAATTCTCTTAGCATTTGAAAGGTGAGATCTTTGTCCTACTAATGAGGCCAAGTTCGTTGAATTTATGTGAACTGTTATCTCGCTCAAACTACCTAAAATTACCATTTAACACTTGTGTGGAACATGAAATTATATGACAGTGTCACTTGGACTAGTGAAGATTGAAAGCAATGAACAGATGGTGAATATACAGGAAAAAATGTGGAATAACCAATCACTGCGTACTTACTCTGCTCAATTGTGAGAAAATATCCCTTTACAACCACTGTTGAACTGAAGAAAACACAATTGGTGACACCACATGATTCGAAATACTAAAAAATGCAAAACCTTTATGATGTAGAGCCTAAATTATCTGAGTATCGCTTTATCGAACTTTTGTATTATACTAGGCGCGGATATTTATGTTATTGTTAATAATGTAAGAGAAACAATTGCACTCTTCCACAAATTGTTCTATTGCGTACAACGCGTTTCGGCTCACAGAGCCATCATCAGGTACAATACCAAGAAGTGCAATTGTTTCTCTTCATTATGAAGAACTTCCACGATATCTCGCCTGAATCTGTTGAAGTTATTGTTAATATTAATTCAAGTAATTTTTCTGCACTGAGACATCCTCTGTTTGTTTTTTTCATGAAAATGCTGCAGTGGAATAAAGCTAGTAGAAGCTGCAATAATATATCCGGTGGATTTGAAAAGTTATTCCGTGAAGTTTCTCTTAATTACTGACAATTAGTCTGGCATGAAGCTTTCTGACGCTTAGGTAAAAGCCATAATCAGTGCATAACAATATTATGGGGCTGTTTTAATCACAAACAGTTTTCTTCTGTGAAACAAAAGCAGCAAACTCAGCGTAGAGATTTTTAATTCTGTAAATCACATTAACTGTAGATATATTTGGGGAGTTTTCATGATCGGCTTGCTTTAGAAATCTAGACTAATATAAATGTTCATCGTCACGAGTACTCTATTCAAAAACTTATAAACATTTTCATAAAAATCCGCACTTATTTTGTCGAGTCAAAGGAAAACTAGAGCGCGTGTGATTACGTGTTATCCGTTGCTAAGTGTTTACGCCCACCCTGTGACCAAATGTCCGACTCGCTATTGCCGGCCGGCCGGATAATGGACTTGATAAGTTTTTCTTGCTTTATTTTTTTGTCAAAATATATATAACTGGGCAATTACTTTGATAGTATTTATGCCCTAACTAAATAGTGGTCTCTTGGAAGTTAATTTACTTTGGCTGTATTTGTACCCTTCTTAAATTATGATCGTTTGGAATTTTTATTTTGCTGGATTGCAATGCAATCTTCAAAATATACCTTTGTTCAAACCGATGCACTCATATTCCGTATTTAAAGAAATCCCAGTCCAAGGTAATGGTTATTTCACAGTGAATTATACACCATTGTGCACTGATGTTTTGTTGCGGAAAATTGTTTGGGTGGTTTGAGGGGTTTTTGACCATGTACAGATTTGCGTGGAACTTTTCATTTGTGTTCTTATTAGTGATACCTGTCTATGGATGAAGCTGATCAAAGTTGAATACTACCCCTTTGGATTTTCAAAACCCAATGCTATTTCAACACGTACCTACCCTTATAGCACAGGCTCGTAATAATTCCAGTACTTATGTACATATTTCCTTATAAACGCGAGGTAGTACAATCCACATAATTACAATGATTGCTAACAAATATCAAGTTGTGACGTCGAGTAAAATATTTTTAAAAAACTAGACACATTTTAATAGATATTTCGCCTAAAATTCGATTACTTCGCCCAAAAATATCCATAGGCTAAGTTATAACATGCTTCAATTAAGTCATTATTGTGTCAAATATGATTATGCAGTTTACAATACTGTTGAGTATGTTGAGTTCCACCACATAGGCAGATGTTAGGAAGTAATCGATTGTAATATGTCCTTAGTATTGTTTTGACTTGTTTGAAAAGTTATTAAAATGTGTGCTCAGTGACACTAGATAATCACTCCAGCCATCTTGAAGTGACATTTTTAATCAAGACATTTTTGTGAAGCAGTTATCGGTTTTCTATAGTTTACCGAAGCCTGAAGAGGAATAAAGCTCGAATGAAATCAAAAGAAGTCACACTGGGCGCAATAGAAAACCTATTATCTCCTTACTGTTCTCGGCCTTCCTTCCACCAGTGAGAGGAGATTAAGGAGTCTCCTTCCTTTACTCGAGGGAGACGATCTCGTCATCAAGTGGGCCACCCTCATAATCCCATTCCCCCAACGAGACCAAAATCCACGGTCGGCTAAGTTACTCAATCCGAAGTTGCTCACAACACCTCATCCCATCTTTAACTCTCTCAGTCTCCCAAACTTCAGGAACCCTTCCCAAACACCCTCTCCGCGGAAAAGTACGAAATACCACCCCTTGTCTTCTAACTCCATTCATCCCTGCCTTTAATCTTATCCCTTGCGATCCCACCACCAATAGTCCATCTCCCTCTCCTCTCTTCAAAAACACCATAACTTTATGTTTTGATTTTTAGTTTTGAATTTTTGTTTTTGTGCGTGTGTTAGCCTTAGAGTGGTATCAAAGCTCTTGTAAAGTAAAACCCAGTTATATTGGGAAACGTATGCATTTAACTGAAGATGGTGAAATTTCCTGATCACACGTTCGTTCCCCTTGCCAATGCGGGACGTCTGCTGAGGCGAGAGTAGAGGTTTATATACAGGATCAGGTATGTAATAGTCCTTCACAATTAGACGTCCCAGGTGGACAAACACATCAGTTGACGATCGAATCCCTTCGATCGACGTCAAATATTCTTGAACTCCATTCGACTTAAAGAACTCCATCTATCACGACCTTTTCAAGGGATATGATATAAATTTCCGAACAGATAAATATCGTTTAGGTACTATCTGAGAATTGGGGAGTTTCACACTACCTAGAAGAACGGCTGGGGGTTCTTTTACCCCTGATACAATCCTATGATTTGTGCAATATTTTACATGGGATTTGAACGAGGTACGACTGCTAAGGTTTAATGTCCCGATTAACTTTTGACCATTATCCTGAGACAAGCTCAATATTAATTCCCCAGGTGGGATCTGAACTCTCGATGATTAGATTAGGGCCGTGGAGCCGTCACGTTTCCTCGCTGACAACTGCAGTTAAATTATTATCATTTGAGAAATATCATACAATATGGTAAATATATATGTATAGATGTTTCCTGTCTCCAGGACTCATACTCGGGACATCCACGCTTTAAACTAGAATCTTCTCCCTATTGTTGTCGATTGGAAATTGTTTGCCACACCTCATTCATTTGTCTCCGACCTTCCCCTTTAACACCTATACTTCAAAAACCCTTCCCCAAACCCCGTCGATTAGAAGTGGAGAGAGAATACCCTCTCATGGCTTCTAATTCCCGATTTATACTTTATTAGTCTATAATTGTTCACATTAAAAAAAAAGTTCAATTGACCATTAATATATTAGAACGTAGGTACAATTATGCTCCTATTTCTAAACATTCGGGGAACATTCGGACATTGGAATTCATTCGCTAAAAATAATATTTTAAGAGAAATTAGTGAAACAATAAATTTTAATGGGTCGATTTAAATGAAAAATTATATGTGCGTGTCCGATATTCACGTTTTGGTGGACAAAGAAACGACCATTTCAACGCAACAATGCAATTTTAGAACCCTCGCAAGACAATGTTTTTTACTGGCGTACTTCGACGTGAAGTAAAGAAAAACCTTTTGCTACGAAACAATTTTATGGATCTGTAATTGATCTTTACAGCCGAACAATTTTATTGATCTAAAAAAATTGTTTTGTGGACTATACAAGGTTATGGATTACCACATAGCTATGAATTTCGACGTCTTCAAAGAAGTGCTGACAGACATTGGGTTGTAAGCGTTATGCAGCGCCATGCGCCGAGCGTGTTACGTACTGGAGCCTATTCACTTGCCTCATCCCCCAAACCCGGGTACCACAGAGCACTGTCACTTGACCCCTCAATTGTGTAAATATGTAGACACTGATTAAAATGAGCGTCATCATTAAAATAATCAATAAACTGATACTGTCACGGGAGTTAAAATTCAAACGTTAATCGCAACTTCGGCCATTGATCACCACGGAGAACCCATTTCCTACCAAAACGGATGTGTAACCGATTAGTTCTACATGGTTTTACTTGTGCAACGTGCTATGCTCTGCAACTGCTACTACTTTTGCTGCATTTTCCAAGCCTCCAACTTTTTACTCCTTTTCTCCCTATCCTGTTGAGAAAAGAAGGTCGCATAGCGGAATTGCTTCACATCCCCAAGTGTCATACATTAAATTTTGAAAATATCGTTTTTATATTATCGAGTTCACTGAGGAATTCAACGCCAAATAGTTATTAATAATCCAACGGCATTTAACAGTTCAAAGCGAGTATGATTGATTAACGGTTTACTCTAGTATTTGGAATACCACACTTTTTTCTGATATTTTCATGATCTTTCGTGTCAAACGTGTGATCTCAATGATCTTACTGCAATCGCTGAGTGTATTATAATTAATCAATTTATAAACTGGGTCTAGTGTCATTAAAATGTGCACTGCGTTTGTCGTAATGAGTGTTGTGGATCCAGCGCGAGGGAGCAATTGATAAAGGAATGCAGCTTGCTTTACTGAATCAAGCATTGCGTGTACTTTCCTGTGATGCCATGCAATGACGCTTTCCTTCTAAATGTAACCTCTTGCTTTATTATATTTCCGTTGCCCATAAGGTTACATATGCTAATGAAATATGATTTTGTTTTTTTAAATTTCTTCTGCAAATGCCCAATAGGGTAGGTATATCTTTAATGAAAAAAAGATATTATGCTTTTTCATTTGAAACCTCATACTTCTATGTCTTCAGTATTCACATAGAGTGTACTTGAATATTAAGTTCAGTGACCATGATTTGTAATAGCTTGGTTGTTGATTTGTTAATATACGTTATCATTTGGAACTAGATTTTTAAGCTCTATATCAACAGCTATAAAACATCAAAAATAAATGTAGAGCTAACTAACCTTACATTAGGCAACAACTTGGTAATTATTTCAAGCCCTCTCTACTGAAATACAAATGTTGACGGTTGGAGCGATTTACATGGGCCATATGGGAAATAAGGGAGACAGGCATGTATATTTTTACTTTTAACGAATACTAACCATAGAATTCTAAGAAATAATAAATGAAGATGTTCTTTTTTTAACGACCTTTTTTTAATTTCGGTAGTATTTGTAAAAATCTTTTTATATCGTATATTATTGTAAGTGACACACTAGCAAAATATGTGCGACGATGTATGCTACAATCGATATGATACGACAGAAAAGCACGGTGACGTCACATTAATCTTTTGCCGTTTGATTATTTATTTACATTCTCCATCGAGGAAGATAGTAAATAAATAAACAAAAAAAAATGTTAAATAACAACGATAGTCTCTGGAATTTTCAAAAGAGTAATTAAATCAACAGCAAAACTACAGAACAGTGATAATGTGACAAAGAAAACAAGACAATGCGCAAGGGTAAGGGATATCATCAACTATGAGGTTTACAATGAGCGCAGGTAATCAATTAAATAGGCCAAACCGTGATCGGTGTCAACAGTAAATATATAACATTGTTGCCGATTTACAAGCTAATCTTTGACCACATTAAAAATAAAAAAGCTACAAATTAAATGTACAAAAACTTCAACTTGGGCAGTACTTATGTGGGTAGAAAGATGTCAAAACATTGTAATTGCCTGATTTCCTGTTTTTGTTAATAGTATAATAAACATGAGTCTATTTCAGCTCCATAATTTATTTTAAATTTTTAGTTTTTTGGACACTAAAATAATAGAAGTCGAAAGAAGTTGTGTTTCAAATATTGAATATGGCACTAAAACGCATCAAGTTATTAATTATTATTACATGGAATAATGTTTTAAGGCGTCATAAGAAGGTATGCCAGGTTTTCGTTTGGTAACTTTGACATCATCTTACCTCAACAGCAGTAATACCCTATTAAGCATATTGCCATGGACACATGTATTATTTCATCATAGTTTGAAGGGAGTTTTTCCTCGAGCAAAAATTTTTTTTCTATTCCGCTCTATTTCCTAACTACATTCCCTCCCCGTGAAAGGTGAATGCAATCCTAACTGTTCAACCTCCTACCCTTTTGGATGCCTATCAGCAGCCGGACTCCACATTCATTACGTTCTGTTGATCCAATCGGGACGTGATCAGGGTCCCGTAGAGGGGGTCCAATTCCAAACATTCGGACAATTTCCCGAGACTGGGAAGTCGGGCGGGAGGCAAGAGAGAGGGGATGACGGAGTTAAGGATAAGGGTTTGTGAGGGTTGATGCATGAGCGGACACAACGGTTTGGGGTTAATTACCCCCGTATAGTTCTTGAGCACCGGAAAAAATAACGTTTAACCAGTAACGACGAACTATTTTCTCACTGACCACATGTCATAAAGCTAAAATATTTCGCTAAATTATCGAATATATTCAATTTTTTCGTTGAATGCGCATACAAAGTTATTAATATGCCACCCAAAAATAATATTGGAATTTTAAGCAATTTGATTTTCGCTAAAAATGTTTTTTTCTCAGAGATACGCTGGATGTTTTTTATAAAACTTACGTAAAAATTTAACAAATATCTGAAGAGATTTTTTTCTTGTTCGTTATTTGAAAACTTTTGGTTACTTTTATGTAATTTTCGTAATGCTGGCAGCGCATTGTTTATGATTAGACGGTAGCTAGCCTTAAAACAGGTGCATCCCTTAAGGTTAACGAAAGCTTCCAATTATTACTTTTTTAATGTACTTTATTATTATGAAGGAAGTAATAAACATTACTACAATTTTAATAGCTCCTCATTAGTCTATTCACAATTGTGTGAAGATTTTTGTTTTAAATTAGTGATACTTTGTCGTTATTAAAAATGCTTATCTGCAGATTTGCTGAATTGGGCGTATTATTTTCAAATATTCCTAATAAATAAACAAGAAGATCGAATAAATTCTTACGATTTGTTAAAAAAAATAAGGACGATTTTAATAAAAACAGTGAAATAATTAATGAAACAAACTTATTTATAAAAAATGACCTGTTTACAATACGATTTAAAAAAAACATGAACACAGATCTGCGGTCTGACTGACCATGGGGGAACTTTAGGTTGATTAATTTGGAAATCGATCATAGGAAAAATGCTGAGTAGGTGATGAATGAATGAAGTAGTGTAGCGGCGGTTTGTAAAACCACGTATCTACAGTTACTGGATAGATTCCTTTCTTCTTTTTTTGGCGAAATGTTGGATTAATCGGGTTGGGTTGGATTAAATTAATCTCTTTCAAATGTGCATATAATTGTCTTCAGCCTTATGAGTACGGTTATTTAAAAAAAATAATATCATGGCACTATTGGTAATGAATAAAATTATGATCTCGTGTATTTAAGTACGAAAAACTTCTGGTATCTTGGAAGAACCTTGACAGCAATTAGTACAACAATTAATAATGTATTTTGTGTGTTAAATTGGATCATTACAAAGCAATTTCACGCAATACCTTTAGAATTGGAAATCGAGATTAAATTAAGTATTACTTACCATGCCATATTTTTGTTGCCATGCTGCAATGCTGTTGCCATTAGTGCTGTCATCTGGCATGGAAATTTCATGGAGTACATTCAATATCTGGAAAAGGCAAGTTAAAAATCTTATTTTAACAATGAAAATCTTTAAGAATATTATTTTGTACTTTTTTACTTTGTACTTTTGTACTCTCTCTTGCTCTTATAGTTGCATAATAAGTATTTTCTGCGGGAATTGCCATTTTTTAATTATATATGTTTTCCGCTTGCGCAAAGTAAACATGCAGGTATATACAACTTTAAAACATTTCCAAATTTCCAATATTAGCCTCTCTAAAATGTGGGGAAACCTAGGTAATGAGGAAGTTAGTGAGAAACTTTGAGAGATCTAGGAGAAGTATACAGAAGACAATGGAGAAGTAAGATGATAATATAGATATTAGTAACGGCCTTGTGATAGTATGTTTTGAGAAATAAGATAGTTAAATGGGGAATGATTGGAGAGTTTGGGACGCGATAATCGGGGTCAAATTGGTTGGTAGGATTAAAAACAAAGAACTATATGGGCGCCTGCAATTTACAAGCAAGAAAGGTTAAAAGTCTCGCAATACAATGAATTCGCGAGGCGTGATGGCATAATGTTTTAAAGCCATGAACATCCGCTTCACAAAATTAAATATCTATAGCCTATATTGCGTATTGCAAGCCTGGTTGAAAAAACATTGTTCCAATGGCACCAAGAGTGAATAGGTTTTAAAATTGCTCGATATTTGAGAAAGAATGTATTATGTTTCAAGCTATCAATTTACCAAAGAAATAACGATTTGGATTAATTATAATATATGATGCCCCCTCTTCATTCTGTTCCATGTCACGCACTGATTGCAAATCTATTTCATTTTTTAATGGCAGGAAGAAAATTGTTGCAAGGGGAGATTTTTCATTTCACCCTTTGAATCACATTAATAAACGAAATTATACCTGGACAGGAACGAGGGTAACGTCTGCGTTTTCTATTTTTCCTTATGTAAGGGCCAATAGGAAATTCTTCCGAAAATTCCAACCCAATAGCTCTATTAAAAGTGGCCAAAACTTTGTATCAATTAGTCAGTCAGTAAGCAAGACGATTCTGCATATTAATAATATAATAATGTATCCCAATATAAAAAAAATATATCCGAAGCCAATGAGGTAGGGCCTTACAGTATTGAGTGAGAAGTCAGGGTAGGAAATGACCGCGATTAGTTATTGACCATGTAAATAGTCGATGCATCCAAATTTGAGATTTAGTATTTAATCCCGTTTCAGCGAAATAAAATGCATAATTAAAGTTATTTATTTTTACGATCCATAATATGCAAGGAAAGCTATAAATATTAGTTATTTATATTTATTGACGCTAAAATTTGATGCATAAACAAATAAAGAACGCTTTATATACGCTTCATGATATTATACGCTTTATATACGCTTCATGATATTATACGCTTTATTTACGCTTCATGATATTATACGCTTTCATCCGGTGCCATCGAAACTTCAATTTCGTGTAAGAACTCAAATAAGGGAAATAGCAGAGTTTCAATCAATTAACAAAATATGGTATAAGTTTTTTTGCAAAAACACATTGCTTCCATATATGCCTTTGAGATTGAGGCGCTCTAAACTTTTAAAAGTTCATTTACGTTCACTGCGCGGTTTTTAAGTTACTAGCGTTCAAATGGTGATGCCGTTTTTCGGCGGCAAAAACCGTGAATTTTTTCAATCGAAGTCCGGTGGAAATTAAAAAAAACTAATGCTAAAAAGTTTTTTAAATGTTTCTCGAAACAAAAATAAATAACGTTTTGCCAGCGCACACCGTTCCAATCAACTTCGTTGAAGTGCGCTAAGTGCGCTGATGTGTTCTGTGCTAACTTTCACACCTTGAATGGAAAGATCCTGATGTCTCAAATTTGAATATCTCGGCTTTATGCATGCATTGGCTGTAAGATGGTACATTCATTCGTGGAATACGTGCGATGGCGCTGATCCTTAGCCCACTAGGATGAGCCCTGTATCCTCACCCTTAGAGCGGGGAGATAAGTGAGCAACGAGTGGATAGAATATCAAAGGTGAGCCGGCGGTTAAGAGGGATTTCGGCAAGAAGAACACCGACGCAAGAACGGCTGAGACAGGCACGGATGCCTTGGTCTGGCAGATCAAGTGCGCAAGGTTGAGTTATTCCACTGGAGGAGAAATGTTGGCGGTGTAAATTCGGCCGGGAGGTCTGATCATGGAGAAAGTCATGAACGTCTTCCAGTTCACACTGCGGAGATGGTGTATAAATCTGGTCATGTTGCATTGTCGAGCAAATTAAGATTTACCAATGCTTAGTCGCTACTGATTGTTGTAATCATTGCTTTTTCCTCTAGCTTTATAAGACATTGACACTCATGTATTATTGGCATTGGCATTAGCATTAGCCTGAAGACTAGTAAACCCTTGGTAAAGAAGTCTTAAAGTGCCGATATTTATAATTTTGAAACGGGCTTGTGAGATAAGTTCTTAATATAGCTTAATCCACAGGTTAACGTGCAATTAAACGCTATGAATTTTGTGTGTTACATTCAACTGCTTTGATTTCTATCACAAGATTCACGTCTCGCAATATATTACTTGATATCGCAAGACGTGCGTTGTAAATCCATGGGGATTTATTTAGTTTTATTCATTTACTAGCAGCCGTAAAATTACTTCTTGGGCCTTGAAATTGGGTATCTATTAACCAACATTATTAGAAAGTTAATGCAAATATGCTCTAAGTGTTGACTAATGAACACAGACGTGACTCGAACCCACGGCCCTAGAGTTGGCAGGCTAGTAACTTTCTCATGGCCACTGGGACAGACCAAATATGTAGAATCCCTGCATTGCGATAATTCATAAATATCGCATTTTGGAGTCAATGAACCACGATGCAACACAACCGTATTACAAGCAAAGGAGAAAAAGAGGTTGCAGGAAAAGTGAAAGAAGGAAGGAAACGCAGTTCGAACCCCATCATCGTGTTCTATGAGGAGTTCGAGGAAAGAAGAGAAGTTTTTAGTTGTGAGTCCAACGCATAGGAGCACTCAGTCTTTCGGCTTAGGATTCCAATTTATTTATTTGGATTGAAAATTTGTTAAAAAGACAGGTTTGATGGATTGGAAGGCGTGAAAATGTCAGGCAGAGTAGGAAAAATAGAGGAGACGTTCTTGTGAAACTTAGGAGAGAGAAGAAAAGGTACGAGCGAAGGTTACTGAGAGGTATGAGACCAAACGCGGTGATGTGTGGATGTAAATAATGTGGAAATTGTTGTGGATGCTCCCCGGAAGTAGGTATATATACTCATGAATGAAAGAATTCTTGCAGTTTTCCACTTTAAAAAATTAGTTTTAATGTGACCGATTTCAATGCATTTACATCATTTTTAAGCAACGATTGGAGTAATAAACAACGAATATTTACATTTTGAGGGAGGGTTGGCAGGAGGGGATAAAAGGACGCTTGGGAGTATTTACGGGAGGCTCTGTGGGGGAGGTGTATTGAGGGAATCGTATTGAAAGAAAAGGGGAGTGAGGTGGAAATATTTTCTAGTTCACAGTTTTTATTGAGATAATATTTAATTTTTTCAAGTTACACTAAAGCGTCCAGTTTTTTCCCTTTTTCATCCACGTACAGTATTTTCATTGTGAAGCTGCTTGGTTAGATCAATATGGGTAGCGGCCCGAGGAAGTTCGCTTGGGAACTCAATCTGAGATCTCGGATTGACCTGAACTTATCGGTGTGAGCGGGAAACGAGGCGAGTCATTGCGTTGGCCTGAGGATTTGATTATTTCTCTGGCTGGTGCTAGGTGATGGCCCTTAGATTCCACCCAATAATATATTAGGCAGAAAATATTGATAATAGTAGATAAGTAGTTCCACAGGAAAGACTACTTTGGCCAAAAACTGTTCCGTTGGATTCACCAACAGGAGGGGAGAAATTTATTTTTCCGATGGATGAAAAATGTGTGTAAATATAACATGAATCACAATTTTTAGGGAAGTACATACATGTTCCCTCCAATTACTTGACGTAATGGCGCACATTTATTCATTATTCCGGCATATTCCTGTGAAGCTGTGTGACCACGTAAGGAATAACTTTTGAGGAAATACGCAGATACCTGGAGCGTCGGAGTAGCTGGCATTGGCTGTGTTATTTTTTTACTGCTGTATATTCGATGATACGTATGTGTGAATTATTGTCCGCTAGAGAGTGTTTGTGAGAAGATAAGTATAGAATTCAACATATACAACATAAAGTATTTAGCACAGACAATGAGAGAATATCTATCAAAATAATTCGGAAAATAATTGTTCCTTTTAACCTGTAAACATTTCCAAAAACAGCCAACAAAAAGACGCACCTGAAGTTGAAAGTATCTTTCTTTTAAATATTTTATTGCGCTTTTTGAGAAGCGACGCAATGCGCAGGGGAACAACAATCAGGGGTGGTATCACGGTTTCTTCTTTCGCGACGTTGTTATCGTTACTCAAAACGCTAACCACTCAAGAAGGGAAATTCTCACAGTTACTGCCCTGAGAACGCACTTCATCAATTAATACTAGTTTTATAAAATGCCTTAAAAATTGACTGGTGTAAATCACATTTTTGCTCTCCTAAGTGTAATTGAAAATGATCCATGACATGAGCGCCCGAATTATGGAAAACCGTGACAACGCCCCAAGTTCATGATCTGCATATCGAATTCATGAAGATAATATGTAGCTTCTTTCTACTGTTTTTTCACACCAAAATAGTGTCCAATATTAAATAACTCTTTTTGCAGTTCTCCACTGCGATAAATACTTGATGCGACCATTTTTCATGCTTGACATCATTATCATCCCTAAGTCTAAAGGCTTGATGATAATGTAGCATATCGAAACCGGTCACATGAGGCATATAACACAATGAAAAACTTCATGATGAGTTCTTTCATTACGTACCATTTCTACCTTATCAGTCCTTAGACAACATAATCAATTCAGTTACAATGAAATTTTTGAATTTACGCCACTAATTGATTGAAAATTCACGTTAAAATTATTGTAATATCCATTCTTTTAAATCTTTATCTCTGGGAATTGCTAACCATCGGAACGGACGTCTCCTTGGATCGACTTTTCAGAAGTTGGCAACCCTTGGCATGATGATGATGATGATGTAAGACCCATCTGCCGGGTAAACTGAGAATTGGTATCGCGTACGGTGGGATGTTAAATACCCGCTGTGGACTCACTCCCTGCCACACACACACAAATTAGTGGCGGCTGGCGAGGCACCATCGCGGGTGGATCATGCAAAAGGGACACGCGCCCTCATTAATTAATGCGTGAGGCTCTTTGGCGGGCACGTGCCCGGCTCGTGCGTTCGAACGATCGAAAGCCTCTTCGGTTGGGACCCGCCGAAGAACTCCTAGTGGGCGGCGGAGTGAATTATTGCAATCTTGCCGACACGAGAATGCGAGAGGCCATCACTTACATCTTCACGATACATTGCGAGAAATCTATGATAGGAACTCCATCACCATCACTGTAGAGACCGCAATAGGTATGATAGATGCCTCCAATAATCTACATGTACTATCGTTTTCACTGAAATGTAGACACCCAAACTGATTGTACTGATTTGATAAAATGGGGCCGGGTCGGAAAAAAACATAAGAGGGTTGGCACACGAGGCTAGCTGCGGCCTTTGCCTTAACGTCACCGAGAGCCGACGAGGACGGACGTGGATGCGACCGGGCTAGCAGAATTAGAGTCAAATAAACTCCGAGAGCATAAGCCCTAGCGAAAGGAATGCACTGAGGAAACTCACGTCCACGCATACGCGATCGGAGTATTTTCTTTTGGGCTCCGTCGCGAGGTTTTTCCTCTCCCTAGATTCAGCTTTAGGCTCACCGTGAGTGTCTCGGAGGGAAGCGGCTCCGTAGCCGAGATGGTTAATTCCATTCGCCGAAGTTGGTGTGCGGTTTTGGCAGGGTTCGAATCCGCAGTCAGGCCAATTTTTCAATATTTTAGATTAAAAAGATTCATTCTTCATATCAACACAATTTATATTGTTGACCAAAGAAAGAGTTAATGCGGTTTTTTATTTACGGCTTAATTTATAAAAATAATGACTTTCTACGTTACCACATTTATTTCTTAACAGATTTAATTCACTGAGAGGGAAAAATCATTGGTAGTGGCAGTGGTTGCATCTTTGTGTCCTTGCAGTGAAATACCTACTCATTGTATCTACAATCCTCTATAAATAACCAAATGCATTCGTAGTTTCGATCATTTTGATAAACCCTAGAGTTTGAAAAAGGTTTGTAATTCAATTGATATTTTTCATCTTCAAACTTCCAGTACTTTTTCACGTAAAAATGTGGGAAGTGAGGTGTTTTAAAGAACGAATGCTTTCCTTTCAGTGGGCGTGCGATTAACCATCTCGGCTACGGAGCCGCTTACCTCCGAGACATTCACGGTGAGCCTAAAGCTGAATCTAGTGAGAGGAAAAACCTCGCGACGGAGCCCAAAAGAAAATACTCCGATCGCGTATGCGTGGACGTGAGTTTCCTCAGTGCATTCCTTTCGCTAGGGCTTATGCTCTCGGAGTTTATTTGACTCTAATTCTGCTAGCCCGGTCGCATCCACGTCCGTCCTCGTCGGCTCTCGGTGACGTTAAGGCAAAGGCCGCAGCTAGCCTCGTGTGCCAACCCTCTTATGTTTTTTTCCGACCCGGCCCCATATTATCAAATCAGTACAATCAGTTTTGGTGTCTACATTTCAGTGAAAACGATAGTACATAATACCCTGCAAGACACCTCAAGAGTGTGTGGCAGCAGGTGAGTTTTCAACAAACTGTATTACACTCTATTCAGGGCTGGCGGCACGCGGCGGAACTGCGTTCCGGCACCATTTTTGGTCGACGTAAATTGTATAAACTCGTATAAATCGATCTAAGGTCATTTGGATTTTTTCATTGATCAATCCAGATAGTGAGCACATTACCGAAGTAGCACTTACGGGAAATGTAACTCTTGCGGATAACGTAACTCTTATGGATAACTGAGTTCCACCACCTTTTTTTCAAACAAAAAGCCCTGACTGTATCCTACCAAAATTTACCAAACTACGACTTCTAATTCATTAAAAAAGCCTGCAAATAGGTATCTGTTAGGGGTAAAATTTCACCAAAATACTCTCTACTTTATTCTATCAACGTTATAGAAGCTTTGAGTGCTAGGTATGTGCTAGGTAACTACATAAGTGTACAGACATGTTCGCTCAATAATTTTTTACTAATAAATTAATAACTCACCGCGATACTTTTAATATTATTTCAAGAAAACCTACGGTTATGAAGGCGATTACATCGTACAGTTAGCAAGAAATAAGTTAAGAAGGTCTTGAATATATGTATGGGGTAAATTGATTGAAGATCAATCATATAAAATCTTTTTCAACCATTATTGATAAATCTGTCTTTTCCATGTTTATTGCAACTTCTGAAGCTTTAAAATAAAGTTCTATTATGGTCTCCACTATAATTATGAAAGCATCTCGCCTAAATACCTTTAAATTAAAATATTGAGAATTTCAAAAGTTAGCAACGAAGGTTGGCGACCTAATGAACCATGATAGTCAGACGCAAAGACCGCCGTACTCCGCCGAGTGGAGTTCGTTTTATAATAAATAGGTCTTTCCACTGAAAAGGATGACCTTGGTATTTGCCACCATGTTTCACTACCCTTGTAACGACAGTTAATAGAGTAATTTAATCATGGTGTACCCACACGTCAGTTTTGGTGATATTTTACGACATGAAAAATGAATAATTATTTCACTGGAGTTCTGCAGTTTGATTTTTACCGTATACATATAGATCCATAATGGATCACTATTATCGTTTTTCTTTCTGACCGTGGATGCGGCCCAAAGTTCTCCACTAAAACAATTGTGTCTTCTAGACGCAAGTAACTTTATCTCCTTGATCCCTCATTATTTGGACTAGCATAAGTACTCATCGTGAGACTTAAAGTTAAGTAGATCCATAATGGATCACCATTCTCGTTTATCATTTTGTCCGTGGATGTGACCCAAAGCTTTCCACCAAATTAATTGTCTTTTAGACGCACATAACTTTATTTCCTCGGTCCCTCATTATTTGTACTAGAACATATACTCATATTGGGACTTTTAGTTAAAAAGTAAGAAATATTACTAAATATTATGCATAATTTACTTCGCATATAAAAGTAGGTATAGTGGCAGTATGCGGAACAAGTCTCATTATTATCATCCTATCGCTCTAGTATCTTCATTTGAGTGGTGTGCTTCGGAGGCGAAGGGCGGCATCGATTTCTGTTTCCCCATCGACTCCTCCTCCCAGAGAAAGAGCAAAGGAGTAAGAGAGGAAGGTTCGGTCGGGTGGACGACGGTAATTTGGCGGAAGGTTTGGGGAAAGAAGTGGTCGGAGAACGAGGGACCAAAGAGGGTTTCGGAAGGTATGAAAAAGGACAAGGACGGAAGGTAAACGAGCGAGGGAGCAAGGGAATGAGGGAGACCGAAAGAGAGATGGAAGTACAGAGTTAGAGACGTGGAGTGGAGCAGGGGGTTAAAAGGGGGCGTGTATATGAGCGGGCGAGGAGAAGGGGTGGGACCCTGGGGAAATGAGGAAGGAGGAGCACGACTGGACTAAATGGGACGAAGATTGAGGGCGCGAGTTGGCGAAGCACGGGGGAGGGGTGGAGGAGGCATTGCGAATCTGGCATCAAGCAGGGCAGCATTCCATCCCTGACTGACCCTTCGCGGCCCTTCTCCGTAGCAACTCATTTTTAAAGAAAATAGTCAATTAAAGCTATAGGACATGTGTACTAATTTCTCACTCTTCTCCACGGGTTCCTTCAAGAACGATGCGATCAAATGAATTGATTCATTGCACACTTTTACCACCTTCCTCTGTCTCCTAACCATTTTTCATCTTCAGACTCTTATGCAATTGCGATGCTACCATGAAAATGCTTCCCGAATTCCATAAATTCCATTCCTGCCACATCTGTCGCACTCTGTCGTCAATTTAAAATTATGACGAAGATTTAATATTCAAACAATCGCTTAAATCGATACATGACTCGTCATAATGTAAGCTATGATGCAATTATGTTCCAAACAGCATAGCTTGTGAAGAATTACATTACAGCTCGTCTTGTACTCATATTTGTCACCAGTTGAAACCCGCAAATAACCAGCCTTTTTGCTCCATGCATGGACTTTGAATTCACTTTGAATCCGGCAAGCTATGAAAGGTTACTAGGTACTGGGCTCATTATTTTTACTTTTACTAACCTTTTCTCATTTATTTCTCTTGAATAATTCCCAGTCTTCACTTGGTTCCACATTGTAACAAGCATTATTATCTGAATAACGCCTTACTTTTTATACCTTTATCAGTGCTCTTAAATATTATCTCAAAAATTACAATCAGGTATTCTTGGTTTTGGAAAGAGTATTAGTCAAATCTAATTCCTCAAATGCACAAAGGTGATTACGCCTTCGGTAGTCAAGCAACGTTGAACCAACAAACTAGGGGCATTTTGAAAAAAAAATATATTTAAAAACTCGTTGCATAAACACCTGAGAAGTTCATGAATAATATCTTTAAAACTTAGAAAAATCATGTTCTAAGAAGTTGGTTTAAATCTATGGCAGTGAAAATTACAGTACTCCAAGAAGTGGGTTACAGAGTTGGATGAACGCAATTCATTTAGTTTTACCTGCAATTTTTCCCATCTGAACTGAATCTTTATGTCTTGTCGGGTAATATTAATGCTGTACTCGAACATTGTTTTAAACGTTCCAAGGCTTTGCCGGCGTATAGCGATGTTGGGGGTTGTTCGGATTTCCAACCGGGTAAAACTCTCCATTTTTGCCGACGTTTATCTATTGAAAATAACAGAAAAATATCAACAGATGCAGCAATGATAGTGACTTTGCCAGCAGAATAGGGAAAATGTGTAAACTTTTTACAGCAGTCGTTCATTAATTGCTTGATTGACTCATTCAGCTCAGGAAATCTCGAGTAGGAGATAATGGGCTCTGAAACTACACTACTCTTATTCTAGCTGAAAATATTTTGCTGCATGGTAGCTTCATAAGACACCGGAAGAAACAACTCAAATAGTAAGTCATGAATAGGGTGAGTACTCCCTGCAGACTCAATAGAACTATTCATCTAGCTCTGAGGCTAAATCCGGGAGGGAACTAGAAAGCCCACGCAATGGAGTCAAAGCCCTCTGACAGAATTAAAAAATATGCAGTTTAATTTAAACATTGGAAAAAGGGTATTTTTACAGTACTCACTGCTAATATTCCTGACAACTAGGAAAGTTTAATGCCTGTTTATCGACGATATACGATGAACAATTACGATTTTAAAAATATAAATCAAAACTCCGCGATAGGAGACCAGAAAATGGCAAGGTTGTAGCAAAATGGGGGTTGGTACGAAAGGTTTGAACAGGATACGGCGCGGTGTATTATTTTAAAGTACCGTATTTACTCGTGTAAACCGCGCCCTCATATATCCCGCGCACCCCCATTTTCGGGCAGGCTCGTGAGGAAAAAAAATATTTTAATCCGAAAATAAAACTTTTGCCCTTGAGTCTCCATAATTTTGTCATAACATGAATGCACGTTCTTTAATAGAAATTCTGTGCTATAGTTAAGTGTTAATAGACATCTTTCTCATGAATTTATTGCGTTACGTTTTAACCCTTTCGCTACGAACGACGTGATAGAGCGTCGTAAATTTTTCGACGCAAACGAACGAACGACGTGATAGCACGTCGTGCCGCTAAGCTAGCCCCAAGCAAGCCAAAAAAGTGTGTATTATAAACAGGGATACGACCAGAAAAGGCACCCGAACTCAGAGTCCGACCCTTCACCGCGGTTGGTTTATGGCACCAACTGACCAGTCATACTATAGTTTTTAACTTCTTAAAGTTAAACATTAATCGCACAATTGTGTTCGCCTTTGTGTTGTTCTATTCACGTTGATAAAAATAGGTTTTTAAACAAAGTCATACAATATATATTAACCATTTTACGTGCATTAGTAAACCAAGCCAGTTTAATATACATTAAATTACTAAAGCACGTAAAATGGTTAAAACTTATCGTATTACTGCGATTAAAAAACCATTTTCATCAGTGTGAGTAGCGCGACACAAAGACGAACGTAATTGTGCGATTAATGTTTCACTTTAAAACGTTATAAACTATAGTATGACTGTTCAGTTGGTGCCATAAACCTCTTATAAAGGACTTCTTGTCGGGACGCCGTTGGTACCCTTTCTCGGTTCGCGGGAGGGGATTACCTCGACCCTTCCTCGCAGTGCGCGCCCCACTCACAGCAGGGGTCCGCGGTCAGTTGCTTGCTGGTGTTGTGGAATAACAAACTTAAAGGTTTTTGTGTTATTGGCAAATTGAGCATTATAAGTGAATTGCTTATGTTTAGAACTACAACCACAAATTTAAAACGGAATCTACTGTTATTTTTAACGTAGTTTGTGTGTAAAGGAATCTTTACCATTGATACGATTTTTGTTGCTAAAGAGCTTAATATTAACGATAGAATTTCGTTTAAAAGCTGTAAAGTCATTGTAAAACAAGAATAATTCATTTATGATTAAATAAATATCGAGGCTGTAGCAACAATGTTTTTAGCAAAACCATCGCATAAGAAATAGTTGACCGCGACCGTATGCCGTAATGGGCACCCTAAGCGGAAAAGAGCGGAGATTATCTCAGCCCGGTGGCCGAGCAAAAGGTTCAACACCCCTCTAGCCCCCGACTAAAGTTAGGGAAATAGGTACCGGTGAAAATCCTAGCGTAGTGAAAGCTCCGTACTGGCAAAGCAAAAAAAGTTTTCCACGTCCCCGTCGCGAAAGGGTTAATATCGCCACGATACACAGCCCGTTTTACTGTGCATCTTTTTCTCCTAACATCACAGTAATCACAGTTGTATATACAATCACATCATCCTGCTATAAAAATGGCATATGTTCGAAATGAAATATCCAGCTAAAATAATTGCAGAACCATATACAATTTCTACCCATGATCATTCGATTATGGAAATCCGTCGACGAATCAACAAATAAAAGCAGAATGCCGTCCGTAGCTGATAGATGCCTGAAATGTGATACGTTTGGTTCGCGGTCATAACTGATAAGAGACTCCCAACGGGCAACGCCCCCCCCCCTCCCCCCTACTTTTGGAAGCCACCTGTGAAGTTAGGGCGTGGGAAAACGATGAGTGAAATGTGATACTTATGATGAAATGTGATGCTGACTCGAGAAAAAATGTCACTTTACTCCGACCCCCTAACTATGAGCGCGCCGAGGCGAGGGTGGGGAGAGAGAGAGAGGTGGAGGGGAGAGGAAGAGGCAGCCCATGGACGCTCTGCCGTTCGCTGGACTGCCGGAAGTGCCAGCGCTCGGAGTGAAGGCCTGTGGAAAAAAGCGCTGGTCATCCTCTTTGCCGAGTAGGTGTGGCCAAACCAGTCACAAAACATCACCTTGCCTGTGGTTTTTAACTTAGATTTGACGAAAATCGAACGCGAGCGCCGGACAGGTAAGCCAGAGGAAGGTCTAAACTGTGCCGACTGCAATGACGGACTTGGCTTCAAGAATCATGTGGTACGTCGCTTCCATTTCTTTTCTATCCTCCTTGAAAGCCACCTGGGTAAAAGCGAAGCTGGGCGAGAGTAGATAATAACACATAAGGTGAAGGAGTGATCCTCTCGGGTTACCCCCTTTTCTTTCTCGCTGAATGAGTCCCGCGTAGATGATTGTCGTCGCGACGAGAAATAAGGAACGATGAACTTTTTTCTTGAGGGGTCTTCTGGGAAAAACCAGTTTGGACGCGCCAGTTGTTCAGATCCGACTGAGGTATCACCCTAAAATCTGACAGCTTTATGTTTCCGGCTGAGTGATTGAGAGGGATAGCTTGATGGAAGGACTGCTTGTAAGGCAATTTCCAAATACCCTGGAAACGATATTGTACCATTCATCACGATAACCTGAATCGAGCCTCGTATTGCCGGTAATAATCATTTGTCATCACAAAACGAATGAGTGAATGGAATCATGCCTCTAATTCATGCGAAGGCAGCTTGACACACGGAAGTCGATTTCCATTGAAATGTAATGAGTAGCAATATCTCCAAATATATCACTACTTGCAGGGCTTTCGGATCTTTCGGCTTTCGTCTTACTTCCGAATCACCCGTAAAAATTTGTGACGTAAGTCAACAATGAACATTGCAAATGGATATATCGAGATAATATTGTACAAATTCGTCGCGGCAAAGAGGGGTAGTACGTACCAATCCGCGAGTTGCTGCACGGCGCACTGCCAGCTGCATTGGCAAAATAACTTATCCCGTGGCGCCTACTTTGAAATTCCTTCACACGCTTGAATTTTTCGATTGGATATGTATGTTCGTATCTTTGAAAGTTCGTAAGTCGGATGTTCGTAAGTCGATGACTTACTGTATTCACTTTGGAGAAACTAACGACAGGAATTTGAGGTAAAATGGTGCGCGGCTTACATGAAAATCTGAGGGATTTGTGTAAGCCGCGCACCCCCATTTTTTCACCGGCATTTTCGGAAAAAAGTGCGCGGCTTAGACGAGTAAATACTTTCGTTATTGGCTGTAAATGTGTTTTTATTTTAATCTCCAAATATATTAAGACTTAAACCAGAGGAAACTGATCCTGAAACGACGATTACCTCCCGACGGACATAGTACTGCAAGTCAGCATTTTCTTAGAAAACGAAGTTCGTAGTAAAATTGAGAATGTTGATAGGTAGCTATCAGTCATTTTCACTGAATGCGTCGGTACTACAACTGTGTCAACTCAACGTCGCTGCCAACTACAATTCTCACCTGACGGACGTATTACTGCAATTTTGCATGTTCTTAGTAAACGAAGTGCCTAGAAAAATGTGCGAGAGAGTTTTGGTCTCATTCTTTTGGTTGGAAATCGATAAATGCAACATAAGACATCATTCCTCGACGTCAAAGAATAGAAGTCTTAGGCTTCATTCGGGAAAAGTGCTTACAAAATACCTACGACGTAACCTGTTCAAACCTACTGCACCAACCGACATTTCTCTGCGACCTTTCAATTCTCCAGCCTCCGATCACTGGATTATGAACAATGTTAATGCAATTGTCTTTTTTCATTGTAGAACCTCCTAATACCTAAACGATCCCAATTTGGTACTAATTCAAATCCATTTAATCAAATGATTATGGTTACTAATTCAAATCCATTTAACCAAATGATTATGGTTACTAATTCAAATCCATTCAACCAAATTATTATGGTTACTTATTTGAGTCCAACTTCCAAAACGAATTAGAATACTTATTCGAATCCAACTACCAAAACGATCCCAAATAGGTACTAATTAGAATCCAACTACCCAGACGAATTTAACGCATAGTTACTAGACTTCCTACTTGAATGAGACATCGATTAGTTCCGAATGTTGTACCAACGAGAAGATTCATAGACCCAGTTAAGTGACCCGTGATACTAAATGTGGTGAGTAACTAGTACTTTTAAAAATAAAGACTCGTCACTTAAGATCTAGATGAGCAACGATTACAGAAGTAATGAATGGTTACTATTCGTTCATCACTTCCTGGGAGTATTAATGTCTACCTATTTGGACTCCCAGCCCTAGGATATTAGATTCCACGGCTATAGGTAACTCGAAATTACAGGGGAATTGAAATTCATACTGTAAATGAGATCAATGTGTTAAGATGAAGCATCTTTTTCATAGTTTAGGACGCGTATTCTTGTAAGGTTAACAAGTTCTAATATCATTCCAATCGAGGCAATAAATTCAGCTTTTGGTGTATTTCGACGGCTTCACAAAAATAATGGCCCATGATTGGCTGCGCGTGATATGAAGTTCCAGGCACTGAACTGGTTGCGCCCCAGGGACTATTCACTTGCCTTGTCGCCAGACCCTAGGAACTGTCTTTGGATGGCATATTCGTGCGCAAGCGTTGGCGCTTGTTTAAATAGATGGAGAAAATAAATATGAGCGGCAGGGCAGTAAAAATTAGGAGAAGTACTTAGACCTACGCGCTCCATTGTGCCATTTACATTGTGCTTCACCACTCATAAGAGCCCTATGGCCTCGCTGAAGTCCATGATGTCTCCTTTTGGGATGTCCCTGATGCCCATGGGATTTATAAATGGAGTCCCAAGGTATCTCATGCGCGTCCTTGAGAGTTTATGACATTTTCAAAGGATGCGCAATGTTTTCTCATCGTCCTCTTCATACCATCGGCATCCAGGTGAGTGGACTGCACCTAAGAGGTTTGAGTGCCGGCTCACACGGTAGTGGCCTGTCAAAAGTCAAACTATTGTTCTGGGATGACCTCAATCCATTGTTAGGAAATTAATACCCAAACTAAGGCTTGGTCCTGCAATGTGGAGTTTGGCTTACCTTAGTCCGTTGGCGGAGTCTCATATCTTGAGCTCTCTGATCATGAAACTCCCTGGCACTGGTTTATAATGAGAAACATCCTTCATATAATGTACAAACCATGGCATATTTTATGAACTCCCATCCATTTTTTCTTACATACGCTTAACTGAATGTTTCCCCTAATTGGACAGTTTATCCTTTAGCATTAGTGGAAGAACTTGCCCATGGCGCGTCTGACATTCGTGCTAAGGACATTGTTCCCAAAGAAAAACAATGACTACGACTCGAAATTGCAATGTCTGCTTCTGGCAGGTGAGTTCTTCCTTCCAGGGGGACTTTTATTGCAGTTTCGGCCCCGTCTTTCTCTCTTCAGATCAGCCATTTTTATACAGAAATGAGCGCAATGGGAATTACAGAACCACGTCACTCTGACTATGGTTCAAAGGCCATGACCTTGTTATTCATGGCCAGTTCCTGTTGCTCCAATTGAATACTTCCAACCCATATCTGTACCCGTCCCACTATTTCCTCCCCTCCAAGGCTAGGAATCGCCTTCATCTTAAGCCGACCCACCCCACCTTGACCTTCCCAAAAAAAATCCTTCATCGGCGGATTCCTGCTCTTAGCTGATGTCAACTCAGTGTCAGGGAGACGTCAAAGAGTATACATTACGTCGATGGGATGTAATATGTACCCCTCGGAGACCTCTCGTACTTGTAAAAATTTTATCATTGATTCTGGAGTGGAAACCACTTATTATCATAGTTTTATGGTGCGTTCATATTGGTGGTCATAATCTCGTGACCACGGTGCAAATTGTCATCGAAGATCAATGAGACCGTAGATTTTAATTTGAATGGCGTTCCGAGGCTACTAGCAGTGGTTCATGATCCTACTCTCTGGCGTAGAATAAGTTTGTGAGAAATATAAATAAAGTAAAAATAGAGGGAATACTCCCATGAGAAAGGCCAAGGAATAAATACATAGACCGAATAAAGAGGATAGTACATGAGAAGAACCTACAGGGAGCAAGGGAACTTATCTTTAGATAGCATAGGATGGTGGGCTGCAGTAAACATATTTTAGTTTTTAGTCAACCAATTTTTAGTCAACGACTTGTGAAGATCCAACTCACTGTATTTCAGTTTTTGGAGATGTGACAATTAAAGTTTCTACCATATAAATTTACCAAGTTGTCAAAGTGTAGGTAAACAGAGAAAATACCGTTTTCGCCTGGGAGATTAATAGCAAAAATATAATTTCACCGAACCCCAAAAATCGACAGTCGACCGAAGATTATGACCCATTGTCGTTGGTTAAATTATTTTTCGGTTTTTGGTTGGTTAAAATCAAGGAATTATTCGCGATTAATTGATAGAATTTGTTGATGAAACCGAACCTAGCTGTGATAATGATGAAGGAAGTTTGCAGTGTCATTTCTTTTCCACTTTATTTCATATCCCTTACGCTGCGACACGCGGGGATATCCGCGAAAATCATATTAGCGCAATAAACTAAGTGCTTCTTTCATATCTTTTCCATTATTCGATTTGGCCGATTGTATTCGATGTTCAAAGATAGTTTAATTGTTACTGAGTGTTTCTGTCGTGATATTAAAAAGAGCCAATTGGCCATAAAAATAACCTCTATGTAAAGTTTACTATTTTTTCATTTTTCTGCATTATAGGCACTTTACTGTTTCCGATATAAAATATTTTGACGCGGCAAAAGGGATAAAGTTATAGCAGAGGCAACGAGTATAATATCTTCAGCTGCTCTCTTATGCGGACGATTTTATTGCCATCTATCGCACAGTAATTACAATAATGGATGCGATTCTAGCCTTCAATAGAGTTAAAAAAGAAAGGCCTACTGATAAATGAAGAAAAACCAAAATATTTTACCACAGATGGAGGGCATCAGAATGGGTCAATACAGTTTGGGGAAGATTGATTATACTTATAATCTTAGGAACATGAAATTGACATAACAAATAATTGTTGCACACTTTTGTAAAATGAAATATTAAAGTACGTCAATTAACGTCAGCCTCATTTTTTAAAGGATTTTTACATCACGTCAGTTGACGGGATTCACATGGAGAATTTTAAGGGGTAGAGAAGCAAACCCACCTTAAAGGGTTTCTACCTTCTCGACCACAATTCATCCCTTCCCTAAACCTTAATCACCCTCTTTCTCTTCTCACGACACCCTTTGCCATGTTAAAAACAACCTCCACATCCCCCTTATACGTCCTCATCCATCCTGACCGCGTTGTCGTAACGTCCCCCTTTTGCTCCGCCCTATTTCCTTAACTAACCGTTTTCCTACCCCGAGTTTCCCCACCTCACGCTAACCTTTGAGAAAAACCTCCATCTCCCTACTTTCACCTTCCTCTTCCCACTTACACCCTCCTCCATTCACCTTTCATTCTCTTAAAACACACACACACCAGATTTCTCTTCAGCTCGTTCGTTACATTTTGGGGGTGGACTTCCACCCTTCTGTCTCCCTGAATTCCTTTCGGCTTCTTTCTCTCTCACTAACCATTAGTTTTTTAAACAAGCCTGATATTTGTTAATACTTTGTATACGCAATATTCTGCTCTTTAAATTATAGTTTTGTCGACGTGGGTACGTCTTAAACTACTAGAGGCACTAGCTCATCCGTTGGTGCCTCAACGCACAACTCCATATAACTTTTTACACAATTCCTCCATCTTTTTCTGGATATTCCTTTACCACTGCTTCCTGAACGCTTCAATTTTCCCATCTTCTTTCCAATTTGTTCCTATGAATGCCGTTTGACTTGTCCAATCCATCCATGTCTACTCTGTTTCATTTTAAGTTATAAGGAGTGTTGCGACGTCCGTTTTATTCTCACTTTAGCGTAGCGCTGAAGTTAATGCGTCCAATGTAAGCGTTACCGGCCCTTAAAATCAGGGGTTACACAATTTTCGGGATGCATAGTGTGAGGCGCGAGCCTGAGGGGCCTTAATGGTTTCGTCACTCGGTGCAAGACAATTGCCTAAAAGGGTAAGTTCAAACGGGTTACTAACGGAGATGGAATGATTTACGGATAAAAAATATACTCTCTCACACAAACGAATTACCTAGGTTTTAATTATTTTTATTAATTGTTTCACCTATTTTAAGTATTATTTATATTATTAAGTTGAGTATTTTTTGTCATAGAGAGTTTCAGTTAATAATTCTCTGCTATTTACCAGTCTCGAATTAAGGTTTTATAACACATAAATTATGTATCCGTCAAGTTACAAGAATTTATTTTGTTGATTTCGCGTCGGCTGATGAATCATCTCGAAATTCAAAACTCCCGAGGCTCAACGCAGTGAAGATGGTGGGGGAATAAATAAGTGTGCGCCCTCTGCTAAAAACTTTAGCGCAGATAGCGTCAACGTGAACGAATCGCGTCTATAAATTCCTCAACCTCTCCCTTGACTTATATTCTCACAATTTATTGATCCCTTCGGAGTGCCCTGCCGCGTTCGCGGGGGATCCCCGCGGCTTCCCCCGGGAAAATATTCCACCATTCCCCCCTCCATAAACCACTCCGTCAACGCGACGTGCTTTTTGAATATCCCAGCCGTAAAGTAAACTAAGCCGAACGCGTGAACTCGATCCGGAACGAAACTCAGAAGATGCAGAAACCCAAGGCAGGGAAAAAGAGTTTTGATATTTGGTTTTATTTCCGTGAAAATCTAACCTATCCTGCGAACTTTTATTTGTAGGTGGTTGAGTTTCATGCTTGAGGAAGAACCTCTGTTTTCGACTCTAAAAGCCTGCTTGGGCGGAAGAAGTGGTTTTTGTGATGATTCCTCTGTTAGATTGCCATGCTGTGAGTCTGACTTAAAATTTCGGCGATAGAAAACTTTTTCTAGCGCAGTCCAGATTTCATATTGTTCCAAATCCTCTTTCAATACTCTTGAATACTGAGATCACAGCCAATAAGCTGGAGCCATAAGTTTGACGGTTGGAGGTATTTCTCACTGTTTTTACGTGAAAATTCCATAAATCGTTTTAAAAGGGAGATAGTCATGAGTTTTTTTTTACTCAGTGAAGCAGCTTCCGGGGTTTCCTCCGCGTGATGTCCATGTTCAACAACAGTTTCTCCAGCCATCCTGCTAGCCACTTTAGACCTGAATTGGCCAGCAGGATGGCTAGAGAAACTGCTGTTGAACATGGACATCATGCGGAGGAACGTCCGAAGGCTGTTCCACTAATTAACCCCCGCGGAGAGCTTCGATTCAGTTTTTTTTACTCTTGGTTGTTTGTGACGCAGCTTAATTTTATATACCTACCAAGCATTTTTTTACAACTCTAAAAGCATAAGACATGTTCAAACTCGCCATATACCACTCGAAAGAAAAATAAATGAAATACGTTGCAATACTAAAATTGATAGCTTCTTCATACAAAAGAAGTTGGCCGCCAAATATGGGTAGTTAATCTCGTGTCACAGCCAGTGCAAAATTAAAATAGCTCTACGAAAAACCATGTGAGAAATTCTAAATTATCTTCATTTGAATGCATTTAAAATCCTTAAGTATTTACCTCGAAGTAAATTCATAAAGATTTTTAAAAAGATGTAGGAATTAAGTTGTTAAATGTGTATTGAACAATTTATTTATTTCTGGGAAAATCCTTTTACATCGCAAAAATAAGAAAGCAGTTGTATATATTATTAGTTTACAAGAAAGAACATTAAGTTCTGAATCAAAAAAGCAATGAGGGTCAACTATGGGAAGTTCCATCATTTTCGGGAATGACAGAAACTCAAAGTGACAGCGGAATCAGTACAAATGTGCATGACGAGATTTTGACAGGTAGGTTTTATTACTTGGCATAAAAACTCCTGCTTAACCCCTCAAACGGGGATATAATATTTGAGTATTTAACTCCTCAAGGGGTATTAAATTTGATGCATAAGGAAAGTGGACGTATTTCGTACGTTGAAACGCTGCTGAGACAGAAAATAGGGTCCGTACACGTATACGTTGAAACGGCGTGATAGGTTAACTCTTCGTCTCACAAGATGTTTTAAGCAATAAACACCAATAATAATGTCGTATTGTTATGGCTTTATGCTTCAGGAGTTGTATATCTATTCCTAGACTAAAATTTCGAGGCTCTGATTTCTTGAATCAGTTGGATGTCTCTTAATTGAATTGAAACTCTTCTCCCAATTACCCTTTCCGGCGTTGATCACCACGTGAACGAGTTTAGGGTAGAAGTTGTAAGTAGTGTCAATGGTGTCATTCGTCAAATAATTTGTATCAATATCTGCTTCCTACGCCGAGCAACATATAGCCGAAATACGCCAACCTCTATTTTTTAGCTTCATTCTTAATAATTTAAAACAGCACATCAACCAACACCAGCAAAAAATAACATTCCCATATTATTCCAAGAAAATAATTGAAACTTGCGCTTTCAATGCTCGTATGCATTCTTTTCTTCAAACTTCTGTTCCAACTATATTTCGTGATTATACGTGTTATTACATTATGAGTTAAGGTATATGCTGCAATTCGGTGAGAAAATATCCTGTGTTGCTGTTGATGTATTGAATAAAGATCGGGGTAAATGGTATCATGCGATAGGAAAATCGTATGAACAGCAAAGAAATAAAGATGGTGAGGAGGGAAAATGCATGCCGAGGGAGGCAGACGGTGAGCTCTCCTTATGTACCGAAATACGGGTAAGAACAGCAGCTGAGAGAAAGAACACAACGTAATGGAGGCGATACGTCGGAACGATGAAGATTAAAACAAACCGAGGGAATCCTCAAGGAGTAAGTTCTGAGGAAAAAGGGAAGTTTGCTGAAAGCAGAGCGATGGAGAAGAAAAGAGGAACTTTTCGAACGGAAACAACAAGTCTCCCAAAGGCGAGAATGGATGGAAGGAACTCCGAGACGGAGAGCGTGGACGGAATGCGCCATCATTCTGATTATGATGAATGTGAATGTGCGGGCAGGGAGTGTGAAGAGTCTGATCAATGGGCGAAGCGAAGCTGACTACGAACAAAAATAGAGAGCCGAGTTGCATGGTAACAAAATCGTCAGGCTAAAACAAATCTTATATTTACGTAGAAATTGCCACAAGAATAAATCGAACTTTACCGGAAGTCAAACCACGGATCTTTGGCTTGCCATTTTTTCTTGTGGCAATTTATACGTATTTCAACCCCGTATTTGTGGCATGTGTATCTTCATACGCAGCTTAGCACGGCATAAATGCAGCTACAGTATGCAACCGCAGGGGTTGTGGCTTCCTCAAAGTCCTCTGCTCCCTTGCGTTTCCATCTTACATTACATGGTCCGCAAGGGCTGAACAACTGTCCCTTTGTATCTTCCAAAATTGACGCGGGAATTATGAAGCCTGGGCAGCGTAGTGGTCTGCGTAATTGCCGGGCTATCTAAAGGTCTGTGGTTCGATTACCGTTCCAAGCCAATTTTTTATCTTGCGGCAATCTCTACGTATTTCATCGGCCTATTTGCGGCAGGTATGAATTTCTTTAAAAAACTGTATAATTCTATATAAACCAGAACTGCACTTGATTTATAGACAATTGTATCGAACGTCATAAAAGTACCGTAACATTTAAACGGCATTAAGTTGAATCAAATTAATCGATTGTAGCAATACTTTGTGGAAATTGAAGATAGAATTTATTGTCACTAACACGGTACAAACAATAGTCAGTACAATAGACGGTACAAACATGGTCTACAGCAATAAAATAATTAGTGAAATTTTGTACCGTGTTTTTTATGGCATTTAGTTGGTTCCCACCGTGAAATGACTGAAACGCCACACGGCTGTAGTGAAAAAGTCTTTCACCTAGACTGAGATTCAATCCGAGACCCCTCGATATCGTGCCGAGTAATCTAACCAGCTGAACTTTTGACCTAAGAGCTCGGTAGCGCGGTATTGTAAGATCTGGGTTCGAATCCTTGAAAAGGAAAACGACTTTTTAAACCGTGAATTCCACACAATTTTGTGATCCCTAGCCGGCAAATCCGTGAAATTTACTGCCCGGCCTGTTCTGCAACTCTTTGAGTTTGGATTTTCATAGTTCAATCGTATGCATTTAGCATACGATTGCACTCTCTAAGCAAGCATTAGTTATATGTATGTAATTTTTCTATCGAATACTGGCTACCCGATCTATCCGATCGTTTGGCATTTAAGGGCATAGCGGTATGAGGAGTCGATTGGTATAGGCCCAGTATTTGAGATAAATGTGTTTTGCGCTGAAATAAAAGACCATAAGTCCCAAAAAAGGGCATTGTCTACTTTGGCTTCTTTTGTTTTGCTCCGTGGCCACCCTTTATTTTTTTATTTACACCTTTGATTTCTTCAAATTCCCCGTGGAAGACGTTCAAAACGTTGCCACTATTTTATCAGCAGACGATGACAGTAAACTTACCAATCTTTTACTTTTTATTTTGAGAAAACCTATGCAAGCCGTTGTTAAAGGAATTTTTTTACTTATAATAACATTTAAAAAAGTTAAAAAATTAAATTAGATAACATAAATATCCATTCAATTTAAAAAATAATCTGTACATAATGAGTGCACAGAGCGAAATTCGGTCCCAAGGTACGATAAAATTAGACGCGAGAGGTATGTGACTACTGGATGAGAGTGAATATTTTATTTGACAAGGGACAGGCGTCAGAGAGAGATGACGCATATATCTCCCGGACAACAACACCAACGCAATCGATTTGGCGGGCGGCCGTGGTCACCCAAAAAGGGAAAGCACCCGAAGGCCTTATGTGTGTGTCCGTGGTCGCTGGAGAGCAAACGACAGTGAGAACGAGCAAGCGGCTTTAGGCAACCAATTTGAAAATCTGACTCGTCGGACACAAAGTTGTCTCTCTTGCCTACAATTTCGGGACGAGATGACGAAGGCATTCGTCCGGATGGAATAAACAATTACTCGAGCGAGTAGAGATCAGTCTGAGAGAGATAGGTGATAATCTAAACAGGCTATGCGAGCTTTACAGCTGTGGGACCCTAATCGCTCTAGGAAACGGGCTGATACTTGAAAGAGGCGGGGGTTGTGATGGGAAAGAGGTGGGAGGTTGTGGGACTGGGAGTGGGTGATATCCGTTTCCCGTGTTTGTGTGGGCGCGTTTGATGGGAACGGAAGGACGCACACTCAAGTGTCCTCCTATCGCCTAAGAGTTGGCAAAGAGGGAAATGTTTCTGTTTCACAATGGGGCATCTCGCTGCGCATTTTGATGTGGCGTCAGTGAGAACCTACGCATGTTAGAGGTAGTGTGGTTAAAAAATGTTCAGTCATTTCAAGAAACTGACGCATTTGCTGTGGTAGCGAAATACGATGACAGTGGCCCGGGAGACACTTTTTAGAGGTAGAGTCGATTGCCTGCAAATTAGCTCTACACGTGTTAGAGGAAGTGTGGCTAAAAAGCCCAGTCATAGCAGGAAACCGAGGTATTTACGGTGGTAGTGAAACATGATGGCAGTTGCACAGAAGACACTTTTTAGAGGAAGAGTCAATTGCCTTCAAATTACCTAGCTCTGCACGTGTTTGAGGAAGTGTGGATAAAAAGCCCAGTCATTGCAGGAAACCGAGGTATTTCCGGTGGTAGTGAAACATGATGGCAGTTGCACAGAAGACACTTTTTAGAGGAAGAGTCAATTGCCTTCAAATTACCTAGCTCTGCACGTGCTTGAGGAAGTGTGGCTAAAAAGTCCAGTCATTGCAGCAAACCGAGGTATTTACGGTGTTAGCGAAGCATGATGGTAGTTGCACAGAAGACACGTTTTAGTGAAGAGTCCATGGCCTGAAAATTAGCTCTGCGTAGGGTAGTATGATTTTCTCCGCGATTGAAAACCGGGGTTACCAAGGTTGCTTGGTGGCCCCGGTCGAAAGCATTGGTAACAAGTGCCATTTCGATGGCTTTAAGTCCAATATTTGGATGGGCTTGTCCGATGGGTTGTAGGAACTATCCGAGTATATTAATACAGCTAGGTTTAGGTCATAAACATCGCCGTGTAACGCAATTTTTATATTTTCCCGCCCTCTCAAATTAACTGCAATCATGGTGGCAGTGTCACCTGTCATGTAGAGCCCTCTCCATTCCACCTTCCCCTTCTTAACTCCACGTATCGCGCAGGCAAATTCCACCAAAATTCACTACCACTTTGGCAGAGAAGAGCGACATAGTCTGATCACACCTTACCGTGTCAATTAGTGAAGTATAGTTTGCTGAATTCACAAGTAGAGGCATATATAAATAAAAATCTGTCAAATAATCCTTCAAAATTAGGGGCCAATCAAGTATTACGTAAGACGTTTTGGGGAGGGAGGGGGGTAGGGCTTTTCTTACGTTGTCTTACAGAGGGGGGTGAGGGGGTCCGAGACAGTCTTACGTAAGATGTATGTCACTTATAAATTCGTATTTTTATCACTTAAAAAATTATTTTTGGAGAAAAAAATCTTACTTTTTAGGATAACCGCCGTGGCGGTAAGCCTGAATAATGTATGCTAGACTATAGGAAAACGTACAACCAATTCGTTGCGTTCATTAGTTTGGAGATATCGCATTTTCAAAGATCACATGTTTTGCGAGTTGTGCGTACAGCGAATCGCGAAATATCGAAAACCATTATCCAATATCCCTTATGAGGTCAGTTTTTGCGCATTTTGACATAGAATTCCCCAAAGTTTACTATCTATGGTTTTAAATGTCTAGTAACTTATGTATGATTGGGAGGGAAGGGTTCGTGAAACCTTACGTTTTCTTGCTTGGGCGGAAGAAGTGGTTTTTGTGATGATTCCTCTGTTAGATTGCCATGCTGTGAGTCTGACTTAAAATTTCGGCGATAGAAAACTTTTTCTAGCTCAGAGCAGATTTCATTTTGGTCCAAATCCTCTTTCAATACTCTTGAATACTGAGATTACAGCCAATAAGTAGGAGCCATCAGTTTGACGGTTGGAGGTATTTCTCGTTGTTTTGACGTGAAAATTTCATAAATCGTTAAAAAAGGGAGATGAAGTGTGAAGATGTGTGGAGATAAAGTGAAAAGAAGTGAAATCTTACGTTTTCTTACATGGGGGGGGGGGAGGGTTAAAAAGTGGTAATAATCGCCTTACGTAATACTTGAATGGCCCCTTAGACATCTTTGGCAGATGAACACAGCATTTAACGATTTGACGTCACACATGGAACTCCACTAATGGAAGAATTTATTCATTGCGAAGATGAACGACAAGTAATGGCTTTGAAAACCCCGTTTTTTCTTCTATACTATGCATTTTTTCTGGGTTCTGGAAAACGAACAATTATATTGACAAAGAATATATAGATGCTTGAAGGATTAAGGAGTTTTACTCGAGGTGTGTGCTAAACAAATACCAAAAATATAAATTTTATTGGTGTTAACTGTATTTGCATTTCAGAAATTGCTTTAAAAAATGATTGAAAATCAGCGCAGGTATCTCACCTAGTAGCAAAAAAACAAAAGCTTTTCACAGAATTTAATGAGTTCATCAATTCTCCTTTAGTACAGAAGAAAAAAACCGGGTTTTCAAAACTATTACATCTTCGCAATGAAAAAAACACTTCCACCAGTGGAGTTCCATGAGTGACGTCAAATCGTCAACTGCTGAGCTCCTTCACCAAAGATGTCTAAGTTTAAAGGAATATTTGACCGACTATATGCTCACTCACAATTAGATGCCGCGTAAGTTGTTCAGAAAAGGGATGACTTCCTGGATAAAGCGTTACTCGGGGGAGTAAAAAAATAACAATGTGCTCCCTTTTTTCAGCTAGTATGCATATGTTTTCGGGGTCCTTACAAAAACCAGCATGTGCCTTTCATCAAATCATTTTTGTAAATGTTTTCGAATATTAGGACGATAATTTCACTAATAATAAAATTCTCAATATTTATTGCATCTTTATTCCAGAAAAAAGTGGTCAGAAACGATTTAACAAATGAACTCACCAATCAGCTGAAGCACTTAGAAAGTGCACTCTTCAACGAAGCTATATTCCAATCACAGCACTAGTGGGTACTAAGTTTACCGCAGGGTAGCTGAGGGAATATTTTAATATAATGTGAAGTTGGTCACAATATTTGATGACCCACATGGAAACATATGTAATGAAAATTATCGGGACTAGCCCTTTCGCTGCGACGTGATCGGCGGCAGAGTCCCGACCCTGTGCTGAATTACACCCGGGATTTTTTTCCCTCCCGTGCTTAAATTTTTCGCGGAGCGCGCTTGAGATTATCGCATCTTTTGCGTTCGAATCACAAACGTCATTTGAACAACAGGAGACTCTCATCAATGCATAGGTTCTGGATAATGGGTAAAGTCGACCCTAAAGGGCTTCCAAAGAGTGTTGTCTATGCTCCTGATTATTTTTCTCAAACAATCATTTTCTTTGGGCTAGGTATTATCCCAGAAATGCAGCATGCGGAGCAGATTTCCGTTATGTCCCGTGATATTTCATCAAATTTTGGTGTTTTGATGAGTGACTCCTTTGACTAATACTCATTGTAGGATATTTTCTTCATCCCTGGCATCACTAATGTAACTGCAATGTAGTTAAATATTTCTTCATCGTCTTTCCAAATTTATGATCCATGAATGCGTACGCTCCGGAATGTTCTCGCTGATAAATTTGTAATAATTATTGGTTTCATCCACGACTAACTTCATGAGATCAACTGAAAAAAATAGAAAATCTCTAGTATTGCAGAATCTTTGCTAACACTGCCTGACATAGATGGTTGGGTGGAGTCAGCTCTAGGAGCACGTTCCACTTCCTTCTCAGAGTAATCTTCGGAAAAAGTATCTAAAATTTCATCCTCACTTTCATTTTCCTCCAGAATTTTTAAAAGTCTTTCCGTTGGAATGGTCTTCTTCAAGGGCATATGTCCATTACATGAATATTTTCACGCATAATCAGTGAATATCTCAAAAGGGATGGTGAATAATTAGCCAACGATAATCCAAGCAAAAATTGAAGCCTAAGGATGCCTTTTTGCCTTCAAACATGTCCAAGATGAAGCGTCGGGCAATAAACATAGAAAATACTGCTCAGGTATTCCAATGAAAGCCCTACCACCAATTAAAAGCAGAGGTCTACGCCAGAAGAGAAGTCCAAGCGAGCCCCAGGATACTATCAATAAAATAAACAGTGGATTAATTTCCTAAAATGAAGTCCAAACAATATGTGACGGGTCAATAATATGAGCAAGAGCAAACGCAAAAAATGAAACACACAATGACAAGAACAGCAGAAGGCTGAAGCATCAAATAGAAAGACGTATCGAGAAAATTAAAACGGTATACATAGCCTTAAGAGGCAATGAAGCCAGCAGCTGTGGGTAAAACGATCCTCCAGAAGCGCTATCGCAAAGCTAAGGGATAATTATGGGCCTTCATTTACTCAGAACGAGAAGGGGAAACTCCAAGGTCAACGTGCCTGAGTGAAATCCTCGACCTTAGCAGGAAAATGAAAGCGGACAAATAAAGGCCCAGAAATGCAAGCAGGCACCCTGTGACCATCAAGAGAACTTCTAAAAATCATCTAGAATCTACAAGAGTTCGTCAGAGCAATCGGCGACATAACACACCTCTCAAAACACAACGCGGCGAAGCGAAAACTCGCCGGGCGCGTTTACTCGTCTTTCGCACGGAGGGCACGAAATCCACAGGTCCCGTTAACGCGCCCACAGCACGCCGCGTCGGCGGTCGGGCGCGTGCGCACGCCCACAGCAGCAAAAGGGGTAGAATGATAATTAATGCGATTTTTCTCCAATTATCTATTTATGCTGCTTTATTCGGGAAATTTGGCGAGAAGCTTGAAATCACAGTATTTCGCACAGTTAGCGGCGAATTTATGCATTGATTGCTCAAAAGAAAAGAGTTTTACACGGTGTTTGTGAACAAGCAGACTTGTGAGCGCTGGTTAATTGGGGTAGTTGTGCATTAATCGGGCAATTTATAGTTCGAAAAGTTTAAAATTCTTTCGAAATGTGCTTGACGATGACAAGCCGGTGAATAAATAAGGCATACCTACAATTGGCATTGAATAAACTTTTCAAAGAACGCAAATAACTCGGTTGTCCGATCATGCCAGTTAACTGCACATCCACTATTACATTCAAGACATTAGCACGATCCATATTGGGAGCCTTGTCGTTGATCAAAATGTGTCTGCTAGTTATGTTGTCGTCCATTGTCACCTGTGTCCCTGATTGGAATTGAATTATTCTTCAGAAGTTGTTTTGTGGGGCGTGTTGGAAAATCCTTCTGAAGTGAGAAATTGTATTTAGCACGCGATTAGGACCATATTTAGGTACTTATCAGCCTCCTTCAAGTTAAGTAGGTAATACAATGAGGAAAATAAAGAGCTCACTTAGGAAATGCGAATTGGCACATGAAAGGGTATATGGTTTACCGTGCAGTCTTTTTTTGAGGTTAACTTTAGCAACACCTGAATGACGTGGTGAAAAAACAACAGCTAATTAAAATCAGGAACAATCGACAAGTAACCACAGAGGAAAAAGAGCTAATAAATGCGTAAGTACCTATATGGGAATTTGCAGGGACGGGTTTATTTTATTCAACCCTTATGTAGAGTACGTCAAAGCGTTTTAGCAGCGTCATTATGTCTGCAAAAATTATCCTAATCATTTACGACAAAATAAAAAGTATTTTTTAAACCATAATGCGATAAAATATACTGATTTGGCGATGAGCGTGTCTTCCAACGGTCACACTGTCTACTGCACTAATATCCCTTCAGGCCGGTCGACACACATTCGGTCTATAGGTCCCTTATCTGTGATGCATATTCGCCACGGCGATCGGCCTCTGGATAGATTTCCTCAGCCGTGCCTCCTCGTTGAGATGATCTGAAGGTCAGCGGTCGATGCCAGCCTATGTATGAAGGATGAGGCATAGTCGACCTTTATTGTGCAAGGTGCTCGCTTGACGGTGTCCTTGCTGGATCTCGGAGATATCGGCGTAAATGTCGTCCTTTTATAATGAATGTGTTAACGACAATTCTTTGTGATTGGTGGATTAGTTATTGAATGTGTATCGGCCAATTGGAAATCATATTCGGTTCGTATCCAAATAGGTACTATTTCATAGAACTATTGGGCATAAAAACGGATGTCATTTTTTCCTTTCCCGTGATTTAAAAATAACGGAAAAAAGCATGTGCTCAAAGAGAATAGAAACTTCCAGTAAGTCTAGGCAGCAGAGCACAATGTTGGTGACATTATCTTAAAGTAAATAAGAATCTTCATTTTAAATGACACATACCTATGAGAGGTTCTGATCTGTTCTGGGACGAGTGCTGCATGCCTGGTGTGGAATCACCCCGTACCATACACCCTAGTGGTGGATTGCACGGTACATCGTAGATGTAGATGATGTAGATGTAGATATTGTAGCGTTTGAGTACGATATTGTTCCACCGTATCCGTATCATAACAAGATTTACGGAGTTTATTACCGGAATATGTTAATCAACCACAAATGAGCCACCATTGTAATTTAAATTGTTTTATTGATTAAATAATTTACTTTGCTCAACCCTACTATTTTCACGTTCATAAGATAGCTTCTTCTGATACCATTTAAAATTAAAATGTGCCGATGGGAGCTCTTCTATAGCTATGGAAATGAAGGCACCACTGAAAATCAACATTACCAAAACTCTCCATACTGGTGATTTCCGCAGCCACATCCTGCAATGTCTTACTCAGCTTTTTTTATGCTTATGAGACTCTCAGCAAGTCAAGGCTTCACCATTTTATTCTAAGGAAAACTGCAATTATATATGCAGGCCTTGAGCGAGTACTGACCTAAAAACTCTTAGGTTAGAGGAAACTTATTCATTAATCAATATAACTATTTGAAAAGTCTGAAAATGTTGTACGACCTCAACGTTCCATGATCTCTATTCCTATAGAATAATTACTTAGCAATTTCTGAGGCAATTCCTAGGTGAGTATTCATATTTTAATGAACATACTATTGTCTCAAGTCAAGTGGGGAACACTTAATCAGGGCATTATAATTAATAGCGGAAGATGACCTAATGTTGGCGTGTGAAGGATTTTGAGAGATGGGGGAAGGGGTATTTTCTACATTACGCCAAACCGATGCATAGGATGAGTTTCAATGCAGGGTGGCACACTTAAACCTTTGTTGTTATCACGAAATTTGGAATATCAAAAATAAACATTAACAGGAATAGAATGAACCTCACACAATTTGATTCCTCTCGGTGGCATTGTTTATTTTATTCGTAAAAATAAGTAAACAAAACGGTCTCTATTAATCATTTTTGTGCTAGTGGATATCGGGATAGATTAAAATAATTACACATACAATAATTACACGCACATTAAAATAATCCTGGAATAGCTGTTATGCAGTTGATGATGGAGAACCGATACACCGAATGATGGAGTAATTACAGAGCCTATTCAGTGTTTTCCTACGCTAACCTTGAAGTCTCCAATCCCTTTGAGGACAGGCATTCCGAAGGCTAAATTTCTAGTCAATTTTCGCTCAGAAGAAAGATAAAAAATGAGCAGTCACAGTTTTATTCCTCAATAGTTTTTATGAAAGAATACCATTTAAATACCAATATCTGTTTCGTTTGATCCTTTTTTGGATTGGTTGATACGTCATCAATAAGCAATCCACCAATCACGAAGAATTGTTGTACACAAATTCAATATAAAAAGACCGCCTTTTCGTTTATATCTGCGAGATCCAGCAAGAACAACGTCGAGCGAGTACGACCGTAAACATCTCATCCTTCAGACATGGCATGGCATGTCGATCTCATCGACCTCATCTTAATGATGGAGCACCTTCGAGATGAGGAATTTTAGCGAGGGACAGATTACAATAGTCTGCCGGTGTTCTTGATGATTATGCCATAAGGATCGCCCAGCTATCGGGCTATTATCAATTGGCACCTGTAGCATTCTGAAGACTGGACGGCGCCTGTATTCGGATAGATTTTCACTAGAGGATTACTCCCTGATGGGGATCGTGGAGGTCTTCTGCACCAGAACCGCGGATTTCTTTCAAATTCTTGAATCCAATTCCGACGGGGAGTTCAGATGTATTGTATAATAGCTAATGACTCAGCTGTGGAACAGGTTTCGAGTTTGAGGCTAGGCTCTGGTAGGGCTTCCACCAAAGATGACGATCTCCGGAAGCGCACGGGAGATGAAGAGCCTTGTCATACTTTTCAGCTGGCACTCTTGATTCAGTTTATCTCCATCCTGATTTCCGTGGCATATTTCACGACACTGCAGTCATTTGTGGGTCATTAAAAGGGTGCATTTAAAGTCTATCTTGTGAACCGTTACCAGCGTAGGAGAAGATCTTTAGCCTGTTTTGGTACCTATCATTTACTTTTTCGCGTAGAAAAGGCTTTTTCGATGAAAATTATCACATAATTTTATTCGCATGAATTTATAATTAGTAATTTAATATACGAAAATAAAATACGTGAGGACACTGCATTTAAAGTTTAAATTAACGTAAGGAAATAAAAATAACCTTATTGTTATCACAAATGAGCAACTGAAGTGGAATTGTTGCTTCCTAGGCAGTAATTAAGAATACTAAATGCATCGGTTCAGTTATAATTAGACTTATTCTTTTGTATTCCTAAATTTCAAAGCGATAATGATATTAAAATAATAAGTTAACTAGTTTATATACACCTGATGCAACAAGATTGTCTAAATATTCATATATGGACAACCTATATTACTTTTTGGTGCGCTTTTTATACGCTTTTACCTGTTCATCTAGATCCAATAATATAAATCCACTCGGCCCACATTTCCCTTCGGAATCATCAACATAAAAATGTACCTACTATGACTTTGAGGGTCAACTGAAAGGTTTAAGGATAGGGTAAACGATCAGAGTTTTGAGTCAGCGTTCTCAAGAGTAGTCTGATTAATAAAAAAGTGCTTACTGGAGTTTATTTCGCTGTACATGTATTAAAAAAGAGATACTTAATTGGTTTTATCGGCATTTAAACTAGGAGAAATTTATTTTGAGCCATGTCAGCAAGACCGCATTTCGATATGGTGATGTAATTACATTAATAATGAAGAGCATTTACAGTTACAGTTACATATCATGCGAATGTAAATAATATTGTAAATTTTATCGTGTAGTTACCTAGGAATTAGAATCTACGTAATGAGACCTTCTTATATACTACAGTGTGTCATTGATGTGGAAAAGCTTTACACATCAGCAATAAGCATATATAAGCCGCCATTTCACGTATAAAGAAAACAAAATCTTCGGAGAATTCCCGGGAAAGCACATCTACGAAGCACTACTGCACGATCACTATTGACTGGGCTTGGGCGAAAGAGAAGAAAATCATGAATACTGCATTAACTCCAGTGACCGTCATTTTGTGTATTAAATTAATTTTAGTAGCTGATTCGTTTTCCATGCAGTATTCTGAGTTTAACAAATGTATACCCCCTTCCTTCATTCGTAATGGCGAGCTGATCACATTCTCCCACCCACGTAACATATAAAACCATTGTACTTTCTTCAGAAGGAGTCCTTGAATTTTCACCAGTGAAACACGCAAACAAACATTTCAGAATGCCTGGACGCTTAGGGACTTTCAAAAAGGCCATCATCAAGTGCGTCATCACCATGACCATGCTATGCTTTTAATTCTCTGCTCAAAAGTTTTTGCATGGAAATGGCAGTTAAACATGGACAGAAAAACAAGCTATTAGGAGACTTGGTCATTTATAGATTATTATCCGGCAGTACACAAGGCCCGAAGATTTTTAACTCCGAAGCAAAAAATAAAATTTAGATGCACTATGTGCACATGATCCTAACACGAAAAAAAGTCTTCTAAGTAGTGCGAGAAGGACATGGTGTGGTAGGTAAGAGAGTATTTGTTGTCATTGCGTCAAACTAAAGGAAAGGAGAAGTTTCTAGGCGGACTGACACGCTAAACTTTTCATATTTCAGATAGAATAAGGAAAAGCAAACAGGAAATTTAATGAAGATGGAAAAAATGCCAAACTAACTGATTTCTCCTAATGGTTTCCTCGTCTATCCTTAATTTTTAATTCAGGGGAAAAGGGAAAAAATTACATTTCACTGCTTCTATACCCAATAGTTTTAATGAAATAGTGCATATTAGAATACGATCCGAATATAATTTCCAATTGGCCGATACGCAATCAATAACTAATCCACCAATCAAGAAGAATTGTCGTGCACAAATTCACTATAAAAGGACGGAATTTATGCCGATGTCTCCGAGATCCAGCAAGGACACCGTCGAGCGAGCACCTTAGACGATGAAGGTCGACGATGCCTCATCCTTCACACATCGCCTGGCATCGACCGCTGACCCTCAGATCATCTCAACGAGGAGGCACGGCTGAGGAAATCTATCCAGAGGCCGATCGCCGTGGCGAATATGCATCACTGATAAGGGACCTTTAGACCGAATGTGTGTCGACCGGCCGGGAGGGATACGAACGGCGCACCAGAGAAGAGAGGACAGTGTCACTTATAGAGAGACATTTTCCAGTTTCATCAGCGTCGTAATAGGCACTGGCATTTGGAATGTTTTGGGGTCCCGACCGATGGTAGCAACCTTACGTAACCACTTCCAGAAGGGGTCGCTTGACACGGAGCAATACGACCCGATGTTCTGGCCTGGAGAGAATAGCACCATTTTTAGAGTTGAGAATTAAAATGGCAAAGGGAAAAGCTGAGATCACAATCCACCGAAAACTCCGTTTACATTTAAGTGATTTTGTAAGCATACGTGGAAAATGTTGGATTTTTTAACGATACCTTACTGTGGGATATTGGAAATTATTTGTGTTACGTAGGTCATTAAAATTTGACCGTGACACCTTACGTGATATTTTTCCGACAATATGTCTTTAACTCGCCAGTATCCCATTAACATCTTTTGACTTGTTACAAACTTTGCTGACTAGTTGGTTAAGTGATCATCTCGATACTCCATAGCGTAATGTTTTTTTTTAGCTTTTTTCGCATTGCCTGCAATGCATTTTTTCGATGTTGTGTTCCCCGTTTAAGGTCAGTTCCTATTATTTCCCTCGTTTTATTATTTGTTCGGGGACGTCTCGGCTACGGTGGCACGAAAATTGGGTGCCACAACCCGGAAACGGTTTGCTGCACTATCAAATTTTTTTAGGGGTTGTAACGTATTTTGTCGAATATGCCTGATCCGGAAGAGGCAAAGGGATCCATTATCATGACCACGGATGCGTTTGATTACCACTTAAAATCACTTCGTGTGAAGCGAGATCACGTCATTACCACTTTAGTGGCACTCACTTGCAAGTGAATTGGATGGAGGCTTTGACAAGTGATATCTTTGATTTTTTTAAATTAAAGTACTTCGGAGTTAAGGCAGCGAAATAGGATGAAGAATACCGTTACTTTCAAAAGGCCCGGAATGTAATTTGTGATTTTTATCATGAGTGCAATAGATTGGAGGCAAACTTGGTTGATAACGAACTCTTCAAAAAGGTGGAGGAATATTTGTTATTTTGTCCTCTCTGTGGCTGATTTTGTTGAAGATTTTAGTGCCTTTTCTTAGGAAACTCTCAGTCTTAAAATTTCCTAGGTGTCAATGAAACAATGTCGCCTTCAAATTCTTGAATTTCTTTGATTACCGGAGTCTTAATCCGAGTGGGAATCTCCAGACCTATTTCTTTCAGTCATTCTCAAACAGGAAGACATTGACCCCATTGAAAAGTTCGGGTATTTAATAGCTCTATCCGGTAATGCGTTGGCCCTGATAAAATCTGTGCCCTTTTTCTGTGATCTGTGATCCTTGTTTTCCGGGGTTTAACTGCTTGTATAAATTGCATTAATATACACTCCCGTTTACCTTCGACCCCATTTTTAATCTGAATCATGGTGATGTTGTTTCATTTTGTTTAGCTATTCGGGCTACTAGTTCAGATATTTTAATCCGTTTCAATGAGGCCTTAACTGTCAAAGAATTTACCATTTTCATTCAACTTTAAGTGTTCGTCAAGGAACAAATGAAAGTTATGCAATCTGCTCAGGGCATTGGGTCGAAGCGAGTTTCCACGTCTTCCTCTAAGAGAAGATCCTCTTCCTCCTCTGATAAAAATTAGTCATCATCTCACATGTAAACATCAACACCAAACGCCGCAACAGACCCGTATAAAGGCCTCACGGCCGGAGTCGGGGGTCGTGAGGCGTAACCAAGGTTGAAACCTAAGGCTGCTATTCTGAATCTGGTGTCACCATTCCATTATCGAGCTATTCCACGACTCATTACCGCTTTTATGCATAGAGGCATGCAATAATTAGCTCGGGAAAACTAGTGATTAAGATCATGTTGTCTTTGCCCGCCTCTTCCCGTATGAAAAATTTTCTTTCAGCACAGTAAATTTAAATTTCAAGTGCCATTGAGAAGCAAGCTTGCGTTGTAACTTCGATGAAATATCCCTTCCCTCATATAATCTATGACTTATTTTTTCTCTCAGGCAGATAAAATTATTAAAATAATACTTTTAAAGCCTTATAAGTTATAATATATAACTTACATTCCCGAAGCAATATATTCCACATTTTCTATAAAATGACTTACGAAAATATTATGGTGGAACGGTGAATGGTAATGTGAGTGCTGTGATGTAATGAGATTTAGGCATAACATTTTTCAAGCTATTTTTTTAAGTAATGCCTGTGATCTCAAATACTAAAAATCTATGGTGTCTCCTCTCTCCCTGTACTAATGTTGTGATAGTAGTGAACCTTATTAGCTATTGGTGAGTCGTATATTTCATGCCGATATATATACATTTTTGACGGACTATTTGAGATGTAAGTACTACAAGTAGTCCTTCCACCGTGATCTAACATTATTGCAATCCACATTATTCTATTCAGTGATTTTTTATTTGTACTACTTCTCAGTGTTTGCTTCTCTAATGGGCCAAATTGAAGCGATGTTAAATTCGCGTCCTTAAGTGGCCCTTTCGGCGGCCTCATCGCAAACGGATTGCTTGATACCGGGGCTTTTTCTAATCGGTAGACGCGTTCTAGCTTTGCCTGAGCTGTTGAATGAAGAAATGATCCCTATTCCCAAAGCGTTACCAATTGAGCCAATGACCCTTTAATGTGGCGGCGAGGGTCTCGGGAATATTTGTATACCCTGTATCAGAGGAAGAAGTGGACCAAAGATTGATCAACCATATCATTCGGTGAACTTCTTCTCATTAAGGACCGCGACTCTTCACCGTTTCAGTGGAAATCGGGCCGTGTCACTTCACTTTTTCCGGGCTCACTTGGAAAAGTGCGAGTGGCTGAGTTAAAAACAGTATCGTGTACAAGAGCACAGCGAGTGGTTAGATTGGTAACTTTCCCAATACCGCATAAATAATTTATTTGAAGCCTATTTCACTTGTTATTTTTCATTATTCATTTTTACCCTTTTTTGATGTTTTTTAAATGGTAAATCCTAATTAATTCACGGCGGACGGGATGTTCACGCGTTATTACATCTATAAAATACGCTGCAAGCCACCTCTAAGGTTTGTGGAAGGGGGTAATAGTCACCAAGATGCCTTACACTATTCCCTAAAGTTAGTGTAACTACGATTAATTATGCATTAGCATAAATCGCTAATGCTTGTCACAAGGCAAAACCTCACAAGCATGCACTACACTATAGATAAGCTACCAATGGTAGAGGGACCGTTAGTATTTTGCAACTAGATAATGGACAGAGATTACCGGGAACGATTTTAACCCATGGAGGTTAAAATGAGGAGGCATGACCGTGAACGCTCATGAGCGAAAGTGAAGCAAGAATAGGGGTGCTTTGGAAGGATTTTGTGCCGATTAGGTGTTGCCAAACCAGTCACAAAACATCGCCTTGCCTGTAGTTTTTAACTGAGATTTGACGAAAATCGAACGCGACCGCCGGACACGTAAGCCAGAGAAAGGTCTAAACTGTACCGACTGCAATGGCGGAATTGGCTTCAAGAATCAAGTGGTATGTCGCCTCTATTTCTTTTTTAACCTCCTTGTTTTAACCTTTCCCTACCTGGTGACGTGGCTGTTATTGCGCCACGTATTTGTTTTGGCGGTACGGGTAAATGTCTCGTTGGCTCGTCTTGGTGGCGCTCCCGAGCTGGGGAGGGCTGATTCGAAGCCTAGTACAAGGAGAACGGGGCAGACCGAGACTAGGCAGAAGAGAGATAAGAGAAAAAAGTCCTCTTGTGCGTGTGCGCGTGAATGATAGTGCGTGTTTTGTGTGACCTCCGGCTGGGCAGACGGCGATCCTCTACACAGGTACGCGGTGCTCACTTGTCACTTTCCTCTTCCCCAATTTTATTACGTTTCATCCCTTCTTTAATTGCAGCTCACTTATTTTCTATTATCTTGTCGATATCGTGTTCCCCATTTAAGGCCAGTTCTCATTCTTTTCCCACGTTTTATTATTCGATCGGGACGTCTCGGCTACGGTGGCACGAGCATGCGCAAAAGAGAAATTGCGTCTACCACAATGTAAGATAATAGCAGGTGTAAGGTATTTGAGAACGCATTAATATATATAAGAATTCTTTCTCCTTTTCATTCCAATGAGGAGTGAACTCAAAGTCACTTATCTTGAGAGTAATACCAGCAACGTTAGATTGATTGGTTACTTCATCTCATTAGAAAATAATATTTTGGTGTCGGTTTTGTATTATAATATAGCGGCCGACGCCCAGCGCATGTCCAATACTTATATGTAGCTCAGTATTTATAGTTAATAAACCTCTGTACTACGGTAAGTGGGATAGGGAGAGCGTCAAAGATAACTGTTCAATTGATCCATCTATCCTTTTTTAACCTTCTGGCGGGGGCGCATTTTTCAGTCACACGAGCGGGCGCGTCGTGTACGCAGTACACGAAGACGCTAATAATGAAGAAATAAGGTGTTTTGTTAAATAATGGCATAATTGTCATTGGTTAGCTATATTGTCTATTTATTAATATAATGTTTTACATTTAAATGTTCATTTTGGTATGATTAGATCTTTTTATAGCTGTCTAGCTTGACGAAGGAACTTGTTCTTTGGCGTCTTGTAGGCACGGAAGGCAAGTGACAAAGGGTCTTTAATGTTTTTGCTAACTTATTTACATGAAATTTCACAGTAAATGTGTTATTTACGTATAGTTTACATCTCCTTCTTTTCGCAAAATTCACGGGAGAAGTAGTTTTTACTTGTGAGTGGTAGGTAGCGCTTCAGGTATGATTCCAATCGGACGGCGGAGTCAAAACTTTCAATTTTGACACTAAATGCCCCTTTTTGAGACCCACCACTAGATCGTTTCTGAATATTGTTCTTTGGTGCTGTTCTTTATCATACCATGTTTATTGAGTAGACAGTCTGAGTTTATGCCAGCTATGTATATTCAAGAAAACAAAAAATCATGCAAGTGGTGGGCTACGCACATTTTATCAACTGTGTTTACTCCACCTTTAGTTTCATTGTCATGTGCTATTATGTTTGGTCTGTTGGTAGCTGCATTGACGCCACGTGAATCATCTGTTGTAGGCATTCGAATGACGGCTTTGAGTATTGGTGCGTATGGCACGAGGATCACATTTATTTAGAATCCAAGAAATGAAATATGTACTTATCTCGCTTCGTTCGGCAGAAATTCGTGCGGGATTTCTTGCTTGTTTTTGGCACCTCCCAATCAATGTAATATTTATCATGAGAAGATATTGAGCTAATGTATAGAGTACGAATTGTAAGTGGGAAGAATTCGGTTTTCATTGTCTAATGGCTGCACCAGACTTTTGACTATAACTGACGGTAAATTTCATACTTTATATCTTCCATCCATTGGCTGCCCGCATTTGAATTCTTCATTGCCAGAGGAAAACGATTTTGCGTCACATTGTGCCACACACTCAGCCCATACCTTGCTAAATTGCTTGGAATGTACTGGACAAAACTACATTGACGTTTGAATGGATGCAACATTTCTTTGATTGGAATGTGATCGCTCGTCTTGTAATTTTTTATGCAGCCACTCAAAAATCAATCTAAAATCGACCGTATTTCCATGAGTTTGTCTACATGTCTTCTGGCCTTCCTGATTGTAGAATCATCTGTATTGAACACATTGCAACAGGAATATCCTATAAATCACTACAATTCTAGGTGCCACGATTCCACTTCCGTCTGGATTACGTAGTTCTAGAATATTAGTATGATGCGGCTGTTTTATGCCAACCAGAAATGCACTTCTTTTTCATCTTCGGAGGCTTCTTCCAAATTGCTGTACACATCATCCTTTTTTTACATCATCTGCTTCGCAAGCAGAACCGTCGTTGTCGACGGCATCATATTACTTTTTCTCTTCGTCGGAGTCCAACAGGAGCCTCGAGTTGATAGTTCCTCTGCTTCAATTTGGATCACTAATCATTTCAAAATTAGTTTCACTAACGTAAATTGTATTGATGCATAATTACATCATTTTTATCCAATAAAAGTAGACTCAATCTCTGATATAAATGTAAGGAATACAGGTAAATGTACTTAAGAAGATATATTGTTTTCATGATCACAGCAGGTCTCCATGACACACACAATTTTTTGCTTCAGGCCAAAATTACTGCCATATAATAATATGAATAAATAATCAGTAACCTACGATATTTGTCACATACTAATGTTAACAACAAAAAAGTCATCTTCTTATAGAATAACAAATAATATACGAACGGACATTGATTATTCATTGATTCAGCGGGCCTAGCAGCGCACAACGTACGGACTTCACGTTGCGTTTCGCTTTCTTATTCCCCAAAAACGGCTTCTAAGAAAATAATTTCTGCGCACCATGAAGGCTATTTGTACAAATGAGGGATAGCAAAGGGTCCCAAGCTGGTCCCATTACGGTAAAATGTATTAAAACGCCGAAAACCGACCAACGTGTACTCAGTACACCTACGCGCCCGCTGGAAGGTTAAAGTAATATGATCTTATTTCCTTTCACTACTGCATTGATATCATTAAGACTACTAGGTCATCAAATGTGCGCCTCAACTGAAACAGAATGTCGTGATCCAATTTGTCAAGATAGTTGAGGCAAAGTTATCAAATAGTCCCTCAGAGTACGCCTGGTGGCTTGTCCAACGCAAAAATAATAACCTGTTAACAATGCGTTTCCATGGCAGTTGTTCAATTACCCCCCTGTCAAATGTGCCTCATTTGCATCGAGCATTTCCTTTCTGAGAGCCTCGCTTGACGCTCAAGAACATCTTTTGAAGTTTCACAGGCCTCCATTCCTTCAAATAGCATTGCAAGCATTCGCTTTCTTCCCCCTATTTCCCACTAGGCTTATAAATTAGAGTGAGGGACGTAGGATTTTACCAACCCATCATTTGAAAGACTTCCAATGATAATAGTATGCATTTTTTACTCTGGCCTTTACCAGGTATTCGAACATGACAGAGTAGGGCAAACGAATTTATGTAGGGTCACACAATGCATCACAAACCCAGCACAGTGACAATAATTACTTAGGATACAGCCAAAAGTCCTCTTAGATCTCACTAAATTTACTTGTATTCTCAACGAACTAAGAGACGATAAATATTCACACAAATGGATAATTTATAGTTTTTGGGTGGCAACCATGAGCCAGGGTTATTTGCACCATTAACCCTTCAACGATGAGTGACGTTGTCATTACGTTGGGCACGAACTTCACATGCCGTCGAGCAACGTAGTGACTACGTCGCGGCGATTCCATTTAAACCAGCTCTATTGACCATGACCAGTAATCTATAGAAAACTTCGGTTTTCGGAGCCTCCCTAATTCCGAAGTACTCCAAACATTATACCACTCCCATACAAGCAACATCATACGTTTACACTCTTATCTCCCTCGCGTAAAATGAAGTAGTGGTTTGAATATTTTATTCTTGTTGCTCCGTCTCTTAGTTCTTTGGGATAAAACGATGAAAACGTGTGAGAATTCCGAATTCATAAATGTCCTCGATGAATTTCTCTGGTCAGATGCCCGATGATAGTGCAAAATCAGAGACTTCCCGTAAATTGTGTTTGCGGTTTGTGCGAATTATTGGGTTGGGGGACGGGAAAGGATACCTTTCACCGGGTAGTTTGTTTCTCACGACACATTAAGTCCTTTATTATTCTATTTTGTTCTCATTTGAAATTTGTGGGATGTCTTCTGTGATCCGCTGCAAAGGCGTGTGGCAGTGGGTATTTGGACCAAAGCCATGAGTTGGGTGAGATCAGGGAAAAGGAGTGTTAGAGTAGGGTGGGACGAAAATATTCAAATTAATCGGGTCAAAAATATGTATGTCTTCAACGTTGTGTAGTAAGTATACAATGAACAGCGTAAAATATTACGCCGGAGAGATAATATCTTTAGACTGCGCAATCGGATTAAAAATCCATTTTTTGTGACAATTGAATTTTGTCGTATTTTTAAAAATATTTTTAATTTTGTCCGAGCAAAAATATGAATGTCCTAAATGTTTCATTAAAGGTCTATAATGAAAAGCGTAAAATATTAGGCCCGAGGGATAATACTGTAAGACTTAACAATCGGCTTAAATGTTCAATTTTTCGCGTAGAATTCGAAATATTTCAATAGTAAGTAAACTTAAGCTGAGTTGTCCGGGTAGAAGCCAAAATTATATTTAAAGGTTCCATAACCACTAAAAAACAAACTTAGGATATAATGTGACACTTTTGGATGACACCAAAACTAAAAATTTCAGCCTTTTGTTTAAGTTTTGAAAAAGTCAAATTTTATTATTTCGCCCACATTTTTTCTATACTTTTCTCCTTGGTATGAACATTGAGCAGTAAACACTATACAACTCTACGCTAGTTCATATTACAGAACTACCCATGAATAACCACGGGTAGATGGTTGTATGTCGAGTCCCGCCCGTGTCTTCCCAACCACCCAACCATGAGAGCACGGTACCGTCGGTACCTCTGGTCGTTACATTACGCCTTGAAATCCTTATTAGATTCGGAATTTGGTCTTATAGCTCTGTCCTTTAATCTGGATCCTATTACCCCATCTCTTTTCTTTTCATCACAAACTTCACATCACCTACGAACCCTTGTGTACATCTGTATTTTATTTTTTCGATTAAATCTTTCTGTGCAGGGTGTCAAATACTCGTGGTGGGTTTGTGATGAGGAGTAACCAGAGCGAAATAGTATCACGAGGTCTAAATGTTTTTTGGAGAATACCAATTTCTCCTGGTGATGATTGCAATTTGATAATTTTTAATTGTCAGTAGTTGACGGTGAACGTAAAGTGAAGAAATCATTGTTTGGACTCCTCATAAAATTTCCAAATTTTGTTTCTATGCCTAGCGTAAGTTGACGTTTGCAACCACAAATGCATGCTGTATGTAGCGTGAAAAATCTGAACCTTGGGGCGTGAGTTATTCGTAAAGAAAATGGTAGCGTAAAGTTTATAGCATGTCCTTGGTACTCGTAAAAACATTTAAGTAAAGGCATTGGGTACCTCATTGAAATAATCAACGCAGAAGCTTTTAATTAGCACAGTTTTGATCGTATGGTAAGAGATAAACTATTTCTAATTTCGTATTAATGTGGACAAAGAATGGAATTCCACCAAGTAAGGCCACGGAAGGAGTCACATTTAGTCTGTTTAATCTGACGCGTCGCTATTGGTATCTATTTATACTATTTATATTCTTCACACTCTCCTTCGCCAAATTGACACTGCCCATTCGGGTGATCCAACGACGAAGAACATTAAGATTTGTAAATTAAGCAAGTAGTTTCTGGCTTGACTTTGTGGAACTCTTTCATAATTAAAGAAAGAAGAATACGATTTATAGTTTTTTCTTTCTTTAATTACGGTTTTTATTTAACATTCTCTTCCGCTTTCGATATGGGCATGCTGGATTATATTAAACTCAGGATGAAACGATATCATAGTCAAAACCACTCGGGGTCGAAAAGAAGAGATCGCCTCGGAAGGAAAATAAACTCAGCTATAGTCTATTTATGTTCCACACCGGTAGGACCATGTGCTTCATGTTCGCATGATTTAGGTTTACACTGCACGTCAAATGGTGATTAGTAAACTTGCTGAAACCTGTATTCACTTTGCAGCTGTGATCGTGCTTAAGTTAAACCATAATTATTGTCACATGAATTCCATCATTACTTATTTTTCCAATCAGGTTAGAATAAATGCAGATTGATATCAAGTTATGAAAATTAAGTAATCCCATATTTGCAAGTTACAATTGTTTCATTGGAAGGTAGGTACTTGCAAGCAAATTGCCAATTAGCCTGCATAATGAACGAAAATAAAAATAATGTACACGATGAGATGGAATAGGAAAAACAACACCAACGCTCGAAAACTTAAGCAAAATATCTTTGAAAATGGCATTTCATTCGTATATATGCACATAGTGACATTGAATAGGTATTTTTAATTGAGGAGATGCCAAAAAAATAGTTGAAAGCTGAATCAGCAACAATATTAATATGACAACCATCAATAAATGCAAAGAGTTACAAATTGCATCAACAAAATGCATCGCTTAAAGGTCAAGTCGGGGAGGAAACGAGCAGTACATCCATAAGTCTCGTTTTGCCGGTAGCGGCTGGTAGGATAAACAGTCTGGGAGGGGTCTAATCCGGTGACTGTCTCTACCTCCTCCTCCCTTCCGCCTCTGACCTCGATCAGGCAAGTCTCTATAAAGGATTCTAACGGCCCAGATGGTAAAAAAAGAGGGGAGGTGAATATGAAGGTACAGCTATTGTTGAAACGCAATGCCGTGCCTCCCGGTCTGTAAAACAACTGTTTAAATTTATCATTTAAATTTACCATTTAAATAGTAGCCCTGAATAATTTTGACCTTAACAAAATAAATAGAGAGCTAACACTTCTTCATACAAATAAAACGAATTCAATTTCAAATGTATTCGTCTATGTAAAATACACAGCCAATAGGGTAGTTTCCTTCATCAAAGAAAACAGAATTAATTAATTGCGAATGGTGCCCCACCATAAACGTATTCATTACACGCAAATTATTTGTATTAAAAAGTCTTAGTTTCCAAGAAAATTGAATGTTAATTTTAAGTTCATTTGAAAAGGTTCGGAAATGGCGGGACAGCGGCAGCTTTAATGATGACGTAACAGGTAGATATTCAACATTGCGAGGTATATGGAATTATCATGGACTGTACTTACTATTGTATTTCAGAGTCCCTAAAATCTGGTGAACATGTATTAATATACCTCGATTAAAATTCTCAAAGTTCGGAAAGTCTCCTCCATTGAGCATGCCATTAAAACACGTTTTCTTAGCTCCTACTCTCCCTGCTAGTACAGATCTACCGCGAAGGCGTTCTTCGCGTCAAGCGTCGCATGCGCAGTGAAATGAATAACGAAACTGCGTCCCTGTGACTTCGCGTTCTGTGGTGTTCAGGCTTAGTTGTTTACGTTTTGATCACTTTCGTATTTACAAACATTTCCTTTATCTCATCTTCTATTCCTTTCATTTACCATTCCTATCATTCATACCTTGCATATTCCATTAGTTACCTTTCATCATCAGTTCCTTTTGCTGATATACAAAGCCACAAGGTTACATGAGAACAAGTTCAATGGCTTTACAAACTGGTTTTGTACGGACAATCTACCGAAAGTGGATGTGGCCATGGAGGTTGAGTTCTTTAGAGAATATGTTCGGTTTAGTTCAGGTGAAATCAGAGGAGTAAATCAAGGTACTCTCTTCTGACAGCTTTGAACCACAAAATTCTCCTCTTCTCGCTTAGTGGAACCGTGACGTAAGCTTTCTTGATATCGCTAATTGTTGTTGTGTAACACTGCGGCACAAAACAATTTTTATAAAGCAATGTTCTCGGAGGCAAGTTACTGGTACTCCTTGGGGAATGTGATGCTGATCAGCTGATGCAGTGAATCACGAGTTCCCATCAATGGTCTGTGATCACGGTGAGGGGTGATCAACGCATTTTAGTTGTTTTAGTATTTGCCCATACATAGTTTGATTCGAGATTTTGCCATCCATTATGCTTCTGACGGTAAGCCTTTTTTTGCTAATTTCATGTTCTGGCAATGACACCTCGACAAAGTGGATGAATTAAATTAATGTGTATTTGTATCATAGCTGCGGCGTAGCACTTGTTCTCCGTATAGTTATTAACTGACGATTTCGTGCTTGCTTCTCTCAATATTTTGTGTACCAATCTCATTATTTCCCATTTATAGTACTTTTCATTTCCTACTGACGACTTTTTTCTGAACTTACATTGTAGGAAACAGTAGGTAACCGTTTTATAGTGAATTCTTTAGGTGTATCTCATTTCTGTAGCCATTATTTTTCTGGCTGGCCCCCTCGAACATTTTTAAAGCAAAATATGTTGCAGTGCATAATTATGAATATTGGTAAACTATACGTCAAACTTATTTCTTTCAAAAGTTGGGTCAAACTATTCGAGCAATTTCACATCTCTGCAGAAATTTGTCAGGAACCTACATTTTTTTAGTCAGTAAGCTTCCATCTTCTGTAGTATGCTGTGCAGTGTAGTTGTTTTTAGTAAAATTTATTCTCTTACACTCCACGAATAGTGAGCACAAAACCAGAGCGAAAATAACACTCATCATGTTACTGAATGGTTTTCTAGTTTGGGAAATATTTCGAAATGAATACGAAAAAAATGGTTTATTCCTTGCTTTTCATACTAACTTTACCTAAAAAATAGGAGCTAGCACCATTAATTTGAGAATATATTATTATACGATTTTCATTCCCCATACCGTAACCATAAATGTATTTCATTATTTTGATGAGGTTTCTCTATGCGACTAAAGCAAAAGCTAAATTAATAAATAAAGCTTATTTCCATTTTACACCAAGTTTACTTTTGTAAATGGTTTTTTTCCCGTCAATAAAGTTATTATTAAAGCTTTCTCGGCGGACGTAGTCTGCAGATAAGCAGCTTACGGCGAACCACCTACCGGCAGATAACGTAGTTCCGTACGTACCTCTGACGTCACGCGTAGGATTAACCAGCATGCATTAGTTTGCCGTCGCGTTTTCGCGCCGTTGAATTTTTTCACTTTTTAATTAATAAGGAAAAATACTAAACGCCATTTTTAAATCGAACGGCTTCAGATATGTACTCCAGGGGTTATAAACTTAAGATCTAGGCAATAAAAAAATAGGAAACCACCCTATTAAATGGTGCCTCTAGGAATGAACGGAGATCTTCATTCCAACACGAGGTGTATATCTCAGTGGCATTAGGGTGGAGCGATTCTCTTCCTTTAGTGCGCGTGTTGGGGGATTCCCTGTTGAAATTTTCCGGGAGGGCCTTGGCCGAGGAATGTGCCATGGCCTCCCCGGAATTCAAAAGGAGCAACTGGAGGAGAGGATCGGAAACCCTAACAACGAGAGGGAAACAGAAGTAGTGTAAAGGCCATTTTACACGAGGCACCCTATTGCGCAATTTGAAGTAGCATCTGTTTTCGCAATGTCAGAATGCAGGCTCGGAATCAGAGCTGGGACTATTTTCCCATCTCTCTTTGATGAATTTGCGAATGCATTTTAGCAATTCACCGCTTCACACGTAATTTTCAATGCACATCGATACCAAATTGTGCAATAATGTGCCTCATGTAAAACGGCCATTGGAAACAGAAGAAGTGGGCTAGTGTGGGCTAGTGGTGATGTGGCTAGAGTAATGGCTTCCCATTCCGAGTGCCCAGGTTTGAATCCCGGCGGTGGCGGAAATATATCAGTGAAATCTCCACCTCTGCACTGTAATATGGTGAACTCTTTAAGTAAAATAGTCAGATGGGGTGTTAAAAAGTGGATCTCTCGTCAACGGCAGACTAATGCCGACGCCAGGTTTCTCTCCATATTTCCTCCAACTACTATAAACCCAAATCGACCTATTCGGACCCTAAAGGATCTAATAAACTCAGTTGCCGGTCGCCTTTCCAAATGCTGAAAAATAGAAATGAAATGACGGTAATAAGTCCAAAATATTGAACTAAATGAAAATCATTATTTGCCTCTGCCCACTCCTCCCCTGCTTTTCCCAATCTTCCCTTTCCATGGCTGATGTCCTAACACCCCTTGCCACACGCCTCTGCGGTTGCTTGCAGGTGGCTCGCAGGGTAGTATATTGATGTAGATAATAGCATTTGAAATTCAAAGTGTCTCGAAAATGAGCATATTTGTCACATTATAACATTAAGTTGATCACACCTTACGGTCTAATGATTATTGTTTTTTAGGTTTCCCGGTATCGTTTCTTAAGTCTTTTTTCAGACCATTTTTTAAAGTTAAGGGGCATGGATTAGCATATATTTCCTTGTTTCCTCGTTATCTACCGTGCGCGGGTTGATACAATTCATGATAAATGATATCGAGATAATAAAAGATAACATCGGTTTTGTAATAGATGTCCTGGGATGGAATACATGCTAGTCTTCTGCCGATATGAAATGATTCGGCGGCTAGGATTTCAAAGATCAACTTATGTTGCAGGTGGCGGATGCTTTGAAAATATAAACCGAAATTTTAAAAAGTTTTCCGGCGTCAAAGTCACCAAGAATGGAGAGAATACTTAAATACGATATTCTAAGATTATGCCGTTTATAGCAATGGGATATATATCATTCGTGTTCACGACGTATAATATAAGTATATCACTCCGCGCTGTAAGGACCGCTCCAAACTAAGAATTGTCGTTAAACGATTTGTAAGAAAGTGATATGAATACGAGTTCACGAGTAAATTAAATCTCACGTAAGACGATCTCGGAATCCCGAACCCCCTTACTTTAGACAATATTTTATGATCCCATAGGAAGCTGACAGTATTGTGGAGTGAGAGGAGAAACGAGATATGTTACGATACTGTTATCCCAGAAGTCGTTGGTGTGACGTTGAGTTGGCGATTTTCCTCGTCTCGGTAAACATGGCGATCAGGTTACCTTGCATAAAAAGACCTCCCCTGCTTCGTGCTTTCTATTGAAGTATCAAATTTCTCTTTGGGTACACTCGTTACCCAAATATGCAAATTCCAAATCGATAAAAAAACTCTTAAGCAGTCATTTGGCAAAACATTATCTTTTTTATAATCATTTATGAAGCATGTAAAGGGTTCGTGTAATTTTTTATTGAAAGTCTTTAGTAACCTGCAGAGGTCGAGGTGAGGGCAGGCTACTCAGAAGCTTGATTCACTTGAGTTCAGAGTTCAGATTCAGTGAGGGTGGCTCGTCCGCGTTCAAGGGTGGTTATACTAAACATTTAATTCTATCGTCAGATCAATTCTCGATTAAAAAAAAAACACACAAAGTGCGCACTAAGTTTTCGTAATAATTATAGCAGAATTTAAGATAATTCTCTCAGGAGTATTTTATTCAGCATTTATTTCTAAATGTTCAGATCATGTTGATGGTTACCGTTTTATATTTCATATGCTAGACACGGTATTCCTCAAAACTAACGTTTCTTAATTGCAAACGAAGTTGCGTTATGTGTATTCTGTTACTAATAAAATCCTCAGAGCACTCCTACAATGATGAGAGCTGTAGGAGAACATGTAATAATGTTCTAAAGTATAAAAACTAACGACGATTTCTGTTTTTAAGTGAAATCTTTTGGTCAAACAATTGGCGATGCAGCTATGACGGCAGAAGATGGTGGTGGGTTCAAGTCTGATTCAAGAGCTCTGTCCTTACCCAGTGATTATACAAAGATACTGCCAAAATTCATTCTTCATTTTACTCTGTCTACATGAAATCCAATCGATTGACGAAACCTCGCTGCAGCTTTAAATGTCAAGAGTGATTTTTCGAAACTTTAAGTTTATGAGTGGGCAATTTCCGTAATTTGCAGAACAACATAAGAAATTTTAATCTTTTTAAGCCGTACCCAGAAAGATCATTGGTAAACACTATAGAGTGCATGATTTGTTTTATGTATTACAGTAGCAAGGCAGAAGTGGTTGTAGTAATTAATGTGTTTATCAAACTTGGGGATTGGCTCATTTCCTTAAACACTTTACGATCTAGTTTTTTCTTGCAACATTTACTCTGATTATATCTGATAGCGTGTTTAGTTTACTATCCCAATACCAAATATTTTAAGTGCAAAGGAAAGGTACTTATGCTACAAATCACTACTATTACAAACGACGCAGTGATTTAAAGGAATATTCATCAATAAACACTTCACTATGAATCACTGACTACGCTCTCAGACTACGTTTTCATGTGTCCGATTTTGCGTTCTAGCAACCTGTGTAGCAAATCAAATGGATGCCAACCATCCTTGTGTTGCTGCAGGATTCATCGAATGTTTCGCCACTGAGACTATGACGCCAAGGCTCCGGCAGCGAGCTAAAACCAAGGCTACATAAGTTATTTGTCCACTACCTTTTCAAATTCAGCGGTGCGAGTAGTATTCAAGTCTTTTATTTTTGCCTGGCATAAGCAATAATTTCTTTGAGTAAGTATAGGTAAAGTTTTAAACTTTTTTCACGCAAATTAAGGAGGAGATAATATCATGTGTAGGGTCATGAAGTTTCAGCTGAGCAAGGTATCACGGTTCTTTTTTCTTATCACTGCTAATTGTCGAGGGAAAATGAACGTACACGAGTTAGGTTTTGTTATTTAAGAGATGTTTGACTTATAAACAGTGACTCCAAGGAGGAAATATGCATTTTACTAACCTAAATTCCTCAAAATACATCCGTGCTCAGTGGGGTAACTACGATTCCACAATACCTAGGTCGAAGGATGCTAAATGTGTGCATTTATGACACCAAAACTTAAAAGGGTATTCGATATGTTTTAATGGTAGGATTAGAGGTGTTATATAAAGCAGGATGTTCTCCCCATGGATGATATTTCTCTACGGTAGAGGGTAATTCGACTCGGCGCACCAGCTTATGATTTAGGTTGAAAGATTTTGGGACGGCGAGTGCTTAGAGTTAATGAATACTCGTCGGAGTCACAATAAATGATATTTCCCTCGGATGTACGATTTCGACTTCTTTAATTGCCACCATTTGCTGTATGCCTGAGCCTGGAATTGTGGTATGTTGATCCTCTGCCACCTCTTTCTCCGACACAATATAACCTCTGACTCTGGAAATCCTTATTATCCTTAATCCTTATCCTCTGGAAATAATTATTATTACGCCGAATGGACGCTTATAAAAACAAATTTACCTTTGTAGCATTCCGAACATGCTCTCTCCAATGACTTATTTATTTAGGACTTATTTATTAAGGACTTATATATTAAGGAGTTAATTTATAAAAATGGAAAGAACTATGGGGATACCCAATTTTGCAAATAATCTTTCGAATTTAAACTTTAAATTTGAGCGATAGGCCAATATGCACATAAACATGATATGATGAAAAAATATATAATCTGGATTCATCTACATTTATGAAGTAGACTACCTAGTGTATGTGGCACGTGGTGATTCCACATCAGGTATGCAGCCCTCGTCCCAACACAAACCGGGACCTAGCACGTGCCCTAAGCCTGCTATCCGCAGACCAAAAAGCAGTCAGGAGAACAGTACGCAGTCAAACTAGAAACTGGGAGAGTGCTAGGTAAATGAGCATGCAGTACAATGCTAAAGACACATATAGTGGTTAATATTACTAATACTATTAATTTTGGTATGCTACGGGATACTACTTCATGCAGAGAACAAAATAAGAGAACGCCAAGCATATCACGAGGTGTGAAATGTTAGTAATGATGCTATGTTATTAAACGCAATTGAAAATTCTACTCGACCTATTGTGGGTGGGAGTTTCTTATGATTGACCTATCGCAACTATTATGATACCTTATTGTGCGTGGGAAAAATGAGATTTTAAATCTATCGGTACTGCTGTCTATTTCCTATATTTTATTCCTCTATTCGCTATTACCGCAGTACGTTGGCTCCAGCAATATATGTTGAACGTCCGGCAAAAAAAGTCTGCTTCGAACTTGCACAAAATATTAAACCTGTATTTCTCCCTTCCATCAATTACAGATTCCCACTCTGATGCTTTCAACAATTCGGTAACACTGCTAAGTTTATCGTAACAACTTTTAACAAATCTTGCTGCTCTCCGTTCCATTCGATCTATTTCAGAGATTAGTCCTACTTCGTAAGGGTCCCATATGTTAGCGGCAAACTCCAAATGAGGATTACAGATTGATGTGTTTCCTTGCGGATCATCGAAAAATAAAACTACGACTCATTAAAAACCAAAGTTTTACCAAACAAAGAGTTAACCAAAATTTAATATAAATGAATGATTTCAGTAATATTATTCTCTTGGCATGAATGTTTTATGCCCTATGTAGCTTAGGGGTCGTGCATAAAGTACAGTACCAACTTAGGGGGGAGCGAGTCACTTAAAAACCTACGGTGGGTAACGAGGGGGAGGGAGGGAGGTTCACTCAAAGTAAGGACGCTGTTACAATGCGCCTGTTTACGTCATCAAGACCGCGTCGACATCACTACAGTTGTGCATGAAGAAGGGAACGCGGGGTGTTTCTTATACTCCAAGCTTCTACTTTAACTCAATGTAACTGAATCATTGCCTCTTCAATGTTGCAAGTCTTCATAGCATCTATTTGCTTACATTTTAACCTTATCGCGGGTTAAATAGCAACCTCGTGACAACACTTTTCAAGGCAGCTGTCAGAAATTTGTGGAGCGAAGAGAACGAAGTAGATGAGCGCAGAACCTTGCGCCGTGATTCATGGTTGATTTTTAAAATTTAAAAATGAATATTACTTGTTGCAATTGAAATTAAATTATTCTATCATATCTATTTCAGCTGCATTATTTGTGTCATTTCAACACTTTCATTTGTGTTTTATTAGTGGAGACAACCTAACATGTCAGGGGGGATTGGGAAAAATAATACGGTTGTCAACGAAGGAGGAGCGGGGGTAAAAATAACCGAAAACGGTAATGTAGTATATGCACAAATCCTTACCTGGTATTTGCCGTAATATTTTGTCTTAATTCAATGCCATAATGGCCATGAGATGGATCTTTAGTAATATTTGGAAAATTTGCCACTGAAAATATTTTATATGAATCAAAAATGTGTGTGCATTCATTTTATTTTAAATATTAACAACTTAAAAAAAAAAATAACTAAGGGAGAATAACCGAATTATATTTTTCAATAAAAACCTTAATCTGTAATTATGTTTTAGTTTTTTAAGATATAACTAAGAAAAATACATATAACTTCATCCAATCAAAGCGTAATAAGTTATAAAATAGGTGGAGACAATAGGAGTGGATGGATTCTAATTCCGTTGACTTTCCCTAGTTTAGATTCGGAAAAGTCATGAAAAGCTGAGGGCAAAGAATCAAGGTATAACCGGTGTACCATTCGTAGTGATGGATCAAAGGCCTTTGTCAAGTGCATTTCACGAATTCCGAGTTCACTTCCGCCGGTAATCGAATTTGAAAGCGACGGTCATTCCAATTAGCTCACTCCGCGGACGGGCCGGTTTTTCACGTTACCGTCCGTCTCCATAACAACGTCGTTGCGCCATCCGTCCCGCTCATCGTGACTTGGGTGTGGGAATGTCGGAAGATTAATTCCTGATTGCCAATGCAAAGGGCACGATGACCGATAGTCTGAAGTCCACGCGCGAACCGGAAGTTAAACATGTACGTAGTGATGGAATCCACAATACACGCTTTGAGACTTCATGTCCCCAATGAATATAATGCCGCAAAAACCCATGATGCCGCACAGGAACTATTTAGGGACACGGGCCACGGAACTTTCAAAATCCTGCGGGTAAGGTTGTATAGTGTGGAGGGTCATTCAGAAAACCTTTCTATTTGCTGCCAACACAAGGGCTTCGATAATTAGGATTACTCACCAGTATAGGTATCGTGAAACTTGGTGGCACTCGCCAGTGGAGCGTTTAAAGTCACTGAGGACGAATTAAGTGTTGATGAGCGGGCAAAGTTATCGAAGTGCTCAGTTGGAGAATTATAGAGGGAACCTAAGAATCTTTATCCCTCTTGTCTGCTATGATCTCCTCTCCCTGTCGTCATTTTCTGTACGAGAGAGTGCCACCAAGTTTTGCTACACCTTTACGTGCCGTTCCATGTCGACGCATCTCACCATGAGACCTTATAATATGGGATCTGGTAAAGTAATGCTGATGAATGATTTTATCCATGATTCATCTTCCCATATTCAATTTGTTGAACGCTATCCTTTTCTCCTTAGCACTTAGGGCTGTTATACGAGACAGTTATTTCAGTGTTGATAATCGAACCAAATTCGCCATAAATACTTACGTCTACATAGAACCCTGCAAGCCACCTCCAGGGTGTGTGGCAGGGGGTGAGTAGTCACCAAAATGCATTACACTATACCCTTACTTAAAACCGTATGGTGTTTAGGGTCAATTGTATAAGATGAATTTATTCAATTCAGTTTTAGTGGTAAAAACTGAAATGAGTGGGAAATTTATTTTTCTTACAAGCCTTCCATTCAAATATACCAATCACGGGCAAGTAGACATTTTATAGGAAATACCGGTGGTGGACCTAGAATCAAATAAAGATGATTTTCATCGCGAAGTGGTGCAATATCGTACGTGGTGAGCTATCAAGTACTAGTAAAATGTTATCCTGGACCAGCTAAACTACCTATTTGATAATACATACTTTCGTCCTTATTTCAAGCTAATTATTATGTATAGCAAATTATATTGATATAAAAGCTTAAATTGGTGCGTTTTTTGTATAAAATTAAGACCACACATTATGTATGATTAAAAAATGTTAACAAAAATATAGGAGCTTGTGTGTATGTACCGGTAAGAAATTATAACGCACAGTTTAATCGCATCTGGGATTTATCCGAGACTTCAGTGTCCAATTTGGAGTCTAAATGATTGAGTTTAAATCTCGTTATAACAAAAGGTCGTGTAAAATTCCTTTACACCGATAACGATATCTGGTAACAAGATTTAAATAATGGTGTAAACAAAACTATAAAGGCTTTCGCTATATGCCATAAAATACTTTTTAATAATATTCAGGTCATTTTAGGGGTAGTTTCAAGATGAACAGGATTCAGTTATGAAATATACTCAAATTTACATAGCCAATATTGTAAATGAAAGTTGATATGAGTTTAAAAAACACATATCGTGTCCCATTTTCAGCACAGTATCAGTGAAATTCATTGAATATTATTTGTTAAAAATGTAAATGAGGATGAATAAATCCAATAATATCCAAACCAGAGTCTTTATAAACCATTATGAATCCATGATTTGGGTAGACATAATTCACGAATACAAATATGCAATTTTATGATGTCTAATTACTTGATTGGAATTCATGCTATATAATCAATTAATTACTACCAATTATCAATAACCAAACGAATCAAAATGCAATTATTAAGGATTTTAATTGACTATATGCTGACCAGTGACGATATCACAGTTATAATTGATTGTTTTTAACTTTTCCACTGTACATTTTATTACAGTGGAATGGCAGTGGAGTGGAATGTAAACAACCTTTTATCAATATATGGCTGGAAGTTAATATGGTTTATTTAGATGAAAATGGACAGATTAAATATTTAAGGATTAGCTCAATAGATTTTTCCCATATCCTTAATATTTAATGCAACGCCATCATAAGCTCATTAATTAGGACACATTAAAGGTAAAACAGTATTATGAACTGACCGGAGAATTCTTCTTAACGTTTATAAAACGTTGGGGTATTTTTTTATAAGTAAAACTCACAAGCAATAATCACTCTTATCAATGACGGAGCTTTGTAGAATTATTTTAGGGGATTTATAAATTAATTCATAATGCCATGAAAATGGTGAAATTCTAGGAACGAAATAGATTAATGATATTGATTAATCATCTAAAATAGCATAATCAGATTGAACAGCAATAGAGCAAAACGTGATTCTACTTTACCTCATTGCGAATAAGTTGACTCGTTTCAATTATTCTACGTACAGTTAAAAGTTAATTACCGCAACTCAAAATGAATTCGAATGTTTTTCTGTGTCTTGTGGATATTCGATGGGAAGCAATTTTGGCCATTCATGTGAATTTGAAATCCATTTCAATCGCAGGATAGGTACCCTATTTATTAGAGAAGATGAACTCGAAAATTTTGGGTATAAAACACCGTGGACTCATTATTAAAAAACTCCAGCGCCATTTCACCGCATGTGTTCATTTCACGAAATAAAACTGAGCAAACGGATGAATGAAGAAAGGAAGGAAACAGATCGTTTGGTTTTTGTTCCTCGTTCACGGTTGCGGAAAATAAAAAGGGAATCGAGGTAATATAAAAAGAAAATATCTGGATAACATCCAAAAAATGAAAACGAGGCGGAAAAATCTCCTTTTTCCTCCTTTCCCTCAGCTCTGTCTGAAAGGAGCGCATTGTGAAGATGGGATCACAAAATTCCGTCGTGCACACAGCTCTCTGTCTTCAAAAATGTCCGTTGCTCAAAAAGAGAGGGCCTTGTCGCGAAAAGAAAAAAGCGCAGTGGTTGACGAGTGGGGGATATAGGAGTTCAACAAACGCCGTTGTATTTGATTAACGGAAGCGATACTCGGCGAGGAACGGTTTTGGTATCCTCTCTCCCTCGACCGAAAAAAAAGGTCCCGCGCAAGAGCTTCAAACAATGGCCTGATGGCAAAATAATAGCTTCCCCGGAATACCACGTGGAATTTTCGTCGGAGGAGTTATACGTGCCCTCTTTAAAAAAAAAAATATTTTGGGAGAGTGAGTGGAAGAGAGGGAATAAAAGAATAAAAAGTAATAGGGTCGAAGAGAGAACTCTGCGGTACTCGTGAGGAGGGAAAAGAAGCGATTTCCCGGTCGTTATTTTCTCTTTCCTACCCTATTTATCTTTCTCCTTTCCTCCTACTACCCACGATCTTTTGTTTTTGTCTTTCTCTATAGCCCTCTCCCACAATATCTCTCCTCTCATCCCTTTCACTTTAGGCTACGGCTGTTCCGATACATATCGGTATAACAGATACTGTCAATAATTGATAGTGTCTACCGATCCATTATTTACGTATTATTGGCAGAAATACCGGAAAAATTTAGGAATAAGAGAGGAATTTTGACACCCGATGAGTGATGGCATCGACATTTCCGTTATTTTTTAGGAAATATCGGCTGAAATATCGCAAATATTTTTATAAATAATCCAGTTTTCCCGTATTACTGAAACATTGTAGATACTATTTTTACACACAGATATTCTGATTGCATAACAATTAATTTCCAGTTAATCAGCAGATATCAACCAACAAGTAGGTTTCCAAACCTCGAAGGCGAATTTTGAAGTCTTCTGCTGTCCTGTGTCATTGTAGTCAATCAAGGTTGCCACTCGCAAGGCATTGATAGTTGTATTTTCAATTGTTTTCTCGTAGTCATTTAGGCTTTATAGTGTCCAAGGACAAAATTATGTAAACAGCTTAATATTGAAATTCTTTCTTGAAAACGGAATGCTTGTGATACGAGCGCTAAGAAGATCATATGATATGGGTGATGTGATGTTATGTAAGGTTAAAAAATGTACATTTTGGTAATAAACATGCATGTTAGAGGATGAATGAGTGCACGCAATTCATTGTTTGGGAGCAGTGCTCCATAAGGATAAAGATACATAACAATAAAGAGAATGAACTCTAATGATAGCGAAAAAAATTAAAAAAAAATTTAATTCCAGGTAAAAATATTATAGAAAAATTAATTGGGCAAACAATTAATATTAACAATTTACAACTAATGATTAGTTCTGTGAAATTAAAAAAAATATAATTTTAAAGCAAGCTTATGTCATGCACATATAGTGCGATAAATACATGGTATAGTTTTTATATATTTTAATAAATGAATCCATTTACCTGGACCTGAGGAATCATGCAAGATAGCCGGCGAAATATTGTCCATAAGATGGAACAACGCGGTGGAAGTCAACGCCCAACAAAAATAATTTACATGATGGCCGTTTACATGTACGCATAGATGTACATTTTTTTAGGGTTTAGTCAATTAATTTTTCTTTGAAAGATTTTGCCAAATTTGTAATTTATCTGTAAATTTATATCAGGCATAAGATTTATTTTTAGCCCTAAGGACGATGGCTGAGGCAGTTATCGAACGTCGGCAACCAAATGGCCCGATATGGAGCAAGACCCGAGAAGACTTAACTAAATATTTATCAGGGCTGGAAATATCGTGTATAATCGTATGGAAAACAGCTACATCACTTTAACTTAGCATGCACATTCACAACCAACTACAAAAATACAAAATATCTTTGCTGTCATGCCAAAAAAATCACACTTTATTCCACCTTCAATCAATCTCTTTAATCATCAAGCGCTTTCTGGTAACGTAAACCTGCAAATTTTGATGCACAACTGGATAGGATATTATTTATACGCATTAAGAAAAAGACGAAAATGTATTTAGATGCTGATAATTGGTGTGAAATCACTAAGGGTGCGATATCATATGGGCAGCAATAGAATATCAGAAAGTTACACATCGGTATCGGTTTGTATCGGAAAAACTGGTATCGGTCCAGCCATACTTCGGAATTTCCTTTATCATGCCACTCTATTCTCTCCTCTCGTCGCTACCCAACCTCTTCCCCATTCTCTCTCTCAACCTCAAACCACCCCCGTTAACCGACAAGAGGAAACCTTTAAATCCTTTTATTATTTGGAATCCTCTCGAATGCTCGTCACGCCCGACTTCCCCCGCTTGCGTACTGGTCACGTGACCAATAACGGGAGAAATGGCGGAAGAAGAGGAGGTGGAACGGTGGGTAGGGTGTTTTTGGGAGAGGGACTCCCCCGAAATAGGAACCCGTTAAGAACGGCTGGAATAAGAGACAATGAGAAACATTGGAAGAGAGAGCAAGTGGACAGGGTATAAGGGAGAGCATTCTTCTACGCAGGGGAAATATCAATGTGTGGACTCATGTTAGGGAACCATTTTCAAACGTATCTGAACTGTATTTGCAGCGTTGAGTCACGTACAAGATCTGTTATAAAGTTCAAAGGATTAATTTTTAACAAATTTATAAAAATCTTTTTCAACTTATTAACCATTACCCTATTCAAATTATTACCCCTCCCAGCCTCTTAACTTTTCCTTACATACCAATATTTGAATCATTAATCTGGTATTAATTGTAATTGTAACTGTTTATGTCCATCCTGTAATTATGTTTTTTCATGTTCGATGGACTTTAAAAAACAAATAAATACAAAAATAAGAAATTAGAATAAGGTGTTTTTAGAAAACCTCTTACGTATTTCCAGCGATTTTTATTGTACATACCTCCTCGGATGTGACAAAACTTTCTCCCTAGAGGGTAGACTTAATCCTAGGAAATTTAAAAAAAAGTCTGCACAAGCCGATTCAGGGGAGTACGGCTTTTTCTTCGAAATTTAACTGGTCCCACCCAAAGCTAAAAAATGGGCGATCTCGAGAAAATCCAGATGATCAGGCCCTTTGCAGTGAGCATTTATTCCCGCACCTCTCCCCTCTCCGTACTGAAAAAATAACCTTGGAAAACGGTAAACTTTTCCACACCCCAGCCCTTAATTCAATATTATACTGACCTACATTATTCTGTCAAAGAATTGCTACAAAACCTTTGCGTGGCCGAGTAAACAAGGCCTTTACTTTTAATCACGACCGACGCACTGTGGGCTGAAATCGAAAAAAGTTTGTCAAAAATAATATCTTCCACATTTTTATAGATAGAACGACGAAATATCCCTAACTATTTTTGGCGTATTTACATGAATATTATGATATTTTGGCAAAAAATGACCCAGGGCCTTTTTTTAAACAAATTAGTGGAGACTGAAAAAATCCAAAAATAGACTCGGCGTACCACTGCGGAATAGAGGGATTATTTCATATGGTTTTTAATAGGAAAGTAAGTCGTTTTAAATATATGTTATTTTTTTAAATAAAATGTTTCATATAAAACACATAAAATGATTTTATATAAACAATATTAATGAAATAATAAATTAAAACTAGGCATCAGGTTCGGCGTTTGCACTATTACATACACAATAAATAACTTCAGCAATATTTTAAATCTTGAAACAGATAATATAAAAAATAAAACAAAATTATTTATTATAAATGATTAAACCCGAAAAGTTAATTCATCAACTCACTATAAGTTTTCATCAGATTCCAAAACATCACTGTCCTCATCCGAAGTTGGCTCCTACATCACCAGCAAATCTAGTGTTTCTTTCGAAACATGTCTTTTTACATTAAAAAAAAAACTTCCAGATATTAGAGGATCCGAAGTTAGGAGGAGCCTTTGGAAAAGATCAGCCATTTCAGCCAAACGGGAAAATTTTCTCTTATGGTGTGCTCGGTACCTTCTTATATCTTTATACCGAGATTCCAAAACTTCCTTCGACAGCTGGCCAATGGGAAGCACTGCTGTCTTTGCAATTGATGCTCCATGTAATAGCACCTTGTGCACCGTGGGCGGCATGAAATATCACGGATACAATTTCACATATATGGAAGCGGTCGTTGAGCTGTAATCGCTGAAAGTACCGTAACAAATATCAAGCCCAGAAGAGAGACCATTCATAATTGTGGCAAACCTTGTAATAAGTTCATCGGTAATACCTTGTACGGAAAAGAAAAAAAAATATCCTCACGTAATTACCACAAAAATTCTGTGTATGAATGCCAAAATTTGGAATGTATGAATAAAAATTACATATTTTAAGTCATAACTGGTTAACATACGGGTAATTTCTTATGTTAGCTTGGGCTTAGAAAAAGACGGCGGGAATTGTTTCCATCATTAGTCACCCCTTGACCAGGCTTTGGAACTTCAATTAAGAGCCCCATTTTTGTTTTAAACGAATCTTGAATCTCCTTTTTTCTCCTTTCCAATTCGGTTTTGCTCCCATTGGTAGCTTTGGTCTACAAATAAATCACGAAATTATAGTATGAATATTCGTTTTTCTCGGGTGGGGGTTTTTGTAGTCATTTGTTATTATTTTCGCTGCCCCGTCATTTCCTTCGGAGCGCAATGTCATGGATGTGGCTAGCGATAGCTCTGCTGCTGACGCTTTCTCTCTTAAATCTGCATCTTTTCTTCTTTGATTTCTATCACTAGACCGCTCAAAGTCCTTTTTCGGCCTTCCTTTACCACATAACTCAGAAGAACCTGAAACTAGAATGATATAGTAATACTAAATTTCCTAGGAGTAAAATACAGCCAATGGAAATATGTTAACCAACCTGAGATGGGAGTTCCAAGCAGATATTTCTATATGTCCGCTGGGAACGGTATATCCTTCTCTAACCAACAGCGAAATTTTTGTTTCAATCTGTCATTAGTCCTATTACATTCATCTCATTTTTAAAAGTATGAATTGAAAAAAATTGCGTTCATGACATTCCTCAAAATTGCTTATATTTCCATGTATTTTCCTAGGTTAAACTTTCTGTGAAGGTATTGCAAGGATGATTTTCTTTTAGAATACACCGAGTTTCCACTCCCAATGAAAATCACGTCATGCATTTATTTTCGGGTCACTTTCTTGGGTTCCATTTTTTTCTAATCCGGAATGTCATAAATCTGATTCACCGGAGAAGGAAATAAAAAATAAAATAATGTTCCCTGCGTAATACACACAATCACTGAGATATTTGTCTAGGGAAACGTACCTACCTTTTTTATTGATCCGTGGTATCCTCTAGTTCGGCCTCTATGTTGAAATTTCTGGGGAAATTGAACTTCAGAGAACTCTTGATTTTTGGCTTCCGTGGAACAAGCATTGATTTCCTTTCGCACTCACGAGGAAAATCTGATTAATTTACTCACGAGGAAAATCTGATTTTTTTCAACCAATTGGAAATAAGCATTTGTAAAAAAAAAGCCACGGGAGCTACTTTGTGGAATTCGTCCGTGCATGTGTCCTAGAGGAGCGATCCTCAAAAGGGCAAAAACACATTTTCAGGGACGAGGCAATAAAGAAATAAGCGGCATTCCACAAACGAATAACAAAGCATCGAATGCCATCTTTATCTGCACTCAGCCGTGCAGGGATTAAAGCTCTTAAACGCTAGATAAAAATCTTCAGAGTAAGTTAGGGTTAACGGCCATAAGGATTATCGCGGTCGGCCGGGTAGTGACCGCGGCCACTGCTGTACCCTTTCCTTTTTCGAGGGTTTGAGCGGCTGATAGGTAAAATGCTCAGAAATGTGTGAAAAGCAAAATACGTGAGTGCATAGAGGTAAAAATTGAGTTTCTTAAATATGAGAAAATATTCCCCTGTATCCGCCCGCTTCATGAGACAAGCTTTCGACTTGCCGGCGCACAAGTTGAACCTTGTAAATGTTGTCTTTCGAAGTAAAATCGTAATGTACGCATTGCAAAAAATGAAACAATAAGGCTTACATAGAGTGTGTTATGTATACAAGTGTGGAAAACACGAGTGATGTCTCATTTTTATCGAGTAATCCTTAACTGTAACAAATTGTGACCAAATTTCCGCATTTCAGCTCCGCGCCGCGCGGTTGGACCTTTGCGCACATAACTTGACCGGAGTGGTAGGGGGGCAGATTGGGGAAAATTTCTTTTTTGCATATTCAATTTGACACTTTGCTTTATAATTTTGTGTGAACATTTTTGTCGCTTAAGACCGCTAACATAAAGTTTTGTTCTGCTTTATGGTAAAAATACGTGAAAAATAGCATATTTTAATAGTTTAATAAAAAGTTACAAAAATAATCAACACAATCAAAATTTTCACTTTGCTGATTTTAAAAATAGGTACACATTTTTTGTTAGTATGCTTGAAAATACTTATCTTTCATTAAAACGCGACATAAGCAAAATTCTTCCGTCAGTTTTCACAAAAAAAGGAAAATAACTTTTTGACCATTTTTATGAACTTTACAGACGTCTGCTGGTCTAAAAAAAGCATTTAGAAAAAAATATTTCACTTTTTTATCAATGATTATTGCATATTGAGAAAACTATCGGTTTTTCCGAAAAAAAGTAAAAAATCATTTTTGGCCAGCTATTTTCGATTTCAGCCCACAGTGCGACGTGCTTCCATTTGTCTCGGATAACTTTTTGTATTCCACTGTGATGATTGGATTTTTTTTCTACGTCTTATCTGCAACCTATGTTCCGAATCCTGTAATTATAGTTTGAAGGTATATATCATCAAGAACATCTTGGCTGGTTTCTTCATACCGCAGTTGTTTTTGCTCCTCCGATATCAGCCGTAACTAATTACAAAATCGCCATGCGTGAAAGAATGTGCTTAATCAATGAACTACAGCTCTACAGCGTATTGATGTAACAAGATTATAGAAATAGGTGATTACGTGTGATAATATTTATCAAAACATTGTCAGGAGCTGTACAATAGTTGCGTTAGGAATATTTTGAACTGGCCTCGTATATGGGATTTCTGAAGTCTCTGACTTTTCCCCAGTTTTCATAATATATTATATCTTCACATGTAGCCTTCAGAGAACAGTCATGTAAGCATATTTTCCTCGGAAATTTTCCACGTCCTCCCTAAAGGCTTTAAAATGGACGATATGGAGGAAGTGGTGATGATCAGGCACTTCGCAGACTTCTGCATTGAGCAATTATTCCCACACCCCTCCTCATTCCTTTCCTTCAAAACAACCCTGAAAGAACAATAACCTTTCCCGATCCCCCAGCCTTAAATCCACGGTTCTACCGGCTCCTGCCTTCCTCAACTTTCCCCCAGCAGTTGTAATTTTCCTCTCCAACTAAGAAAACAAGAAACAAAAAAATAAACAAACATTCCATATACACCAAAGAAGGTGAAATTAGCCATGAAAATTTTTTTTTGACTTGACCGAGATTTGAACCTGGATCGAGTTCCGGGTTGAATCCCGGTCCTGTCAAATGATATTTCCATGGCGAATTTCATCTTCTTTGATTTTTTACTTCACACCCGTGCGCGTGACTGCGTATCACATCATTTGTGAAAACGCAATGATTGGAAGCATTCCTTAATTATTTTGTACCTGATTATGCCATTAGTCCGTCAAAATGCGTCGTAAAAACTAGAAAAAGTGTGAAAAGGAACTTATAGTTTAATATCTTCTTTTATTTCGCTGGGTTTTGGGGAAAAGGTTTGACCAAAACTCAATAAATTATAAGAAGAGATTATTTTAAGCGGTCAATAAATACATCTTATAATTTAATTTCAATTATGAATACTGTGAACATCTACGAAGTCTTGCGAAAAACTATGAACTTCATTTATATTTATTTACTAGCTGACCCGGCGAACTTCGTACCGCCCAACAATCAATGGACAGTTTGGTTACATCATTTATAAATCAAGAACGGTTGTACCGATTTTAATTTTATTTGGATTGTTAAAATAAAATAAGGGTAACAATTCTATAAAACTACAAAAATTAGTGTTACAATGGCTTATCAGAAAGACATTTTTTTTATTCAACGTATATATACTATCAATTTATTCTCCTGAGTCAAGAACATTTTGATGTACAACATTTTTTGTCTTGTTATCAGGCGCAAGAATAAATAAAGCCGATGGTTTACCAACACGTGAACATGCCACATATAATTGACCATGAGAAAAACATGGGTTTTCTCAATTCAGACCACAAACACTCAACGATTGGCCTTGTGATTTGTTAATCGTCATCGCGAATGCAACACGAATTGGAAATTGAATTCGTTTAAACTCAAAGGGCATATCGGTTGGGATCATAGGAATCCTCGGGATGAGAACTTCCTCATCTTTGAATTTTCCTTTGAGTATAGTCGCGTGAATCACATTGATCATCAGTTTTTTTATCACCACACGCGTTCCATTGCATAGTTTTGGTTGGTTTAGGTTTCGAAGCATCATGACCACGGAGTCAACCTTCAGCTGTAAATTGTGCGGTGGTAAGCCAGGCACATCCAAGGAGTTTAAAAATTCAGATGGATAGTTGGTGACTTCGTCTTCGTTAGTTACACAGTCAATAGATTTGAATGAGTGCAGAGCACCAACGATTTGATTCTGAATCACGAAGTTTAAGTCATCTACATCTTTGTTCTTAGCCGCCAAAATTGCTCGCTCACTCAACCATTTGTGATTTTTGTGGTTATTAATCATGTTCGGGAACACCTTGTTGATGAGCTCATCTTTCGATGAAACGAAACTGCAAAAATTCTGAGGAAATGAAATCAATCCGCTCGATTCGTCGACAGGAACACGGCCATTACCGATAGTCAACAATTGCTTGGAGAAATCTTCAGCAGAGGGATCGTTCAGCAATTCAACTCTTATGTTTGTTGTCAGTTGAAGTTACGTTGCCGGTAGAATAGTCAATCGGCCAACATTAGCTGCATCTCCTTCGGTGCTAATTGCATCGCGTAAATGGATATACTCCTCCGAGCGCAGTTTCGCTTGGTTAAACCTAATGAAATTTAGTCGCTCCGTTTCGATTTTGACATACATATCGACACAATATTGCTGAAACAATCGCCGAAATCGCAGCAAATAGTTGTCAGCATTTTGACGAATCATCAAACGATATGCATAATAGTTCATGGAGCTAACCTTCTTTGTAGTGTCCTCTCCTGAAATAAAAACAGTAAAATTAGTATCTTAGAAGTCGCGTCGTTATTGAAGGATATTGATTCCAGTGTTGGGCGTTAATCATTTCATTTTTCAATCATCTTGTTTTTTAATTAATGAAGATAATTAATCTTTAATTGCACTTTCAATTAAAATTTTCCCAACACTGTTTGATACTCACCATTCAATGGATTTATCATCTTGATATTGAAGTTATATCCATCATCTCCTTGCCAAAACATCAGCGGGTATTGCATTGTTTCATATATTTTTTGCAGCTGCCCAGTATCACGACGTGTAAGCACGATATCACGTGTTTCCACGTTTTCACCTACAATCAGGATTGCAACCTCGTCTAATGTTGGAGCGTTAAATGTTCGTTCGTGTGTTCCAGCTGGTCGTTTATCTGCTCTGATCACGACTTTGTAGTCTTCGTGTGGCATGCGTTCCAACGCCGTTCTGAACAGCCTAACTAATGCATTATGCTCATGAAGTAATTGCTGCAGACCATGGAGAATTGCTCTTTTCATTGCTGTATCATGCAGTAAATATCTTCACGTCGTTCAAGTTGTTTCTCCATATTACCAATGAAGTATATTTGCAAGAATTTATGCTGTGAATCTTCAAGAGGTAGCAATGATCCAATTTGATGGTGAATCTGGCCTTGAATCTGTCGAAAGCGAAATCAATATTACTCATTTATTATCTTTTTTTATGATAGCACGCCTTATTTATTTTGGACACAAATACACTGACCTAAAATTTTTCACCCATAACTGAAACTACATTTGAGCAAATTGTCATCTATTGAAAATACTTATCTATTAAATAAAATGAACATTGTCTCTCTTCAAGATAAATTACCTTGAATGTCGGATTAAATCCTGGTTCTTGGACAATGTTAGCCCCAAATGAAGTCATTTGAAAACAGCCATGGTATTTTTGAGTGTTCGCTAGAAAATGTCGTGATTCTGGTGTTTCACCGAAAAGCAATGAACGTAATGGCTCAGGTGGCGAAGTCAATAATGGCAGTTTCACTTTGCCAGTAAGGCAGCACAATCCAGGTGTTTCTCCAGCAAACTTTAATGCGCCACAATGCTCACAAACAACGTCCATTTCACCAATGCGAACGAAAGGATGCGAGCTGTAATCAATTGTGCAATCGTATAGACACGCTGCTCGATTCAAATTAACACTTGAGGCATCGCGCCGAAGATTATGTCGCTGTTGATCTCTACGTTGAGCTCGACAACTTCTCATTGCCAACCGGGCCGTTTCACGGGTTTCCTCTCGTTCCTCTTCGGTTTGAAAAGCTCGAAGCCGGCCCATACTAACGCGGCGCTCTTCGCGTGCGTTTTCTCGTTCTTCTTCGGTGGATTCATTCACAATGTTCCGAAGCCTAATTGCATTACGGGTTTCTTGGGAAAGATTAGACCTTCTGCGTCGAGGCATAATAATAAGAAAGCAAACAAATTGACCGGTAACCTAAATGTTTGCTTGTTGTCTGTGATCTGTTTACAAATACGGTAGTGACGTAGTGACGTGTCAACTTGAGCTGGGCTTAGCACCGACTGGGCAATTGTTGCAGTGTTACCAACTCCTAAATAATATCCCTAATATCAAGATTAATTTTTTCCGTGAACTTTGACTATTTTTTAATGGTCATTCTGCTAATAGGGGCTTAGACGAATCCAAAAAACCAAATACCATTAAAATCGGTACAGCCGTTCTCGTGTTATAAATGGTGTAACTAACACGATTTTCGACTTTGTTTTATATATATAGATATACTGTATAGTCCGAAGTAGCTTTCTGAACCTTTTACATCGAGGTAAACTCTTTGACCGTGATGTTATAAAACTTCCTGTTTACGGTGACGTCGGTCTCACAGACCGCTTTGTGATACGTAGTTTTTTCTCTCTAGCAATATTCATATTTTTGATTCATATTAATAAAACAACCTAAAATATTTATGTTTACAATAAAATCAGTGCACAGGGAGCCATCTTAGATCCATGCCTACTTCCTCTTTAGATCCATCCCTTTTAGTACTTGGTGGGACTCAAAAGCATGACCATAGAGTTAGCAATGGAGGATTTTACCCGGCCACCACCGAGGTCGGCCTTGAGAGAGCTGTACTTAGAACTTGCATCCACCCTTGGGAGGTCAAGAGGGATTTGGGGGTGGGTAACATGATGGCGAATTGGATATTGGGTGGAATGATGGGAGAGGTGAATGACATCGATTTAAAGCAATCAGGTTTTCTAGAAATTGAAAAAAACGGGGAGTTAGTTTCGTGGAACGGGGGCAAAGTCCCCTTCACAACACATCTCTTGAGCTCCAGAGATGAGTCGGGTGGAGAGCTTGTATGTGTCCGGGAGGGCAGAGAGAGGCAAGGAGAGGGAAAGGAGGACACATTTCCATTTGAACTTCTCCCTCGAGGGCATCAATAATACGTTAGCAAAAATTTAAATTCCGTGTCGTCCGTCGTTTCCCAAAGGGAGAAGAGGGAGATAGAGAGGGCGCCGGGAACGAATTAATCGCGCGATTTCACGACGAGAACGCCCTCCCGAAACGGTGGCGGCTCGCGGAGATACCTTCAAGCGAACGAGTTTCGCCTGCTTTTTTTTAGAAGGACAGATGTGTTTGCCACTTAAAAATCAAGGGAATACCTCTCCTTCTCTCCGTGGGAAACGTCACCGATTGAAACTGTCCCACGCTCACGTAAATCTCCCTATTTCAGCGTGTCCACGGCTATCCATTACTATTTCGACTCAGTTTGCCTGTTCGTCTTCGTCATGCGTCTCTCTCCAATTTGAAATTCGATTTTATATTATTTGTAACTCATGGTGTAAAAGCCTCAGGAAAAAAAGATAATAAACATTTATGGGAAGAACTATGTGGGAAAATGAAAGACAGTTTGCCTAGGAGAGGATTTTAACAATGGATGCAACACACTATTTAAAACGCAATATTCAAACCTCAGAGTATTAACAAAAATATTTTTAAAAAAGCTGATATTTTATTTACGTAAACGTAAGCAATTTCTTCATTACTTGCTAATTTTAGGAGAAAATACAAATCTCCATTGCCATTGGGAGTAAAACATACAAATCAAAGTCAAAATAGTAAACTCTTGATTGTAGGCCGTGAGTAGGAGAATAATGTGGACAGTAACGAGCCAATATTAAGATTAAAGGAAACTATTTAAAATGTATTTACGACGTGGTCTAAAAAGGCATATTATATTATTTATTGATTCAAATAAAACATTTAGTCACCTAAGTATTAAATATCCCACTTAAAAAAAACATTTTCTCGCATATTATATATATTTTTTGCTAAAATTATCCTCTTGCACCTAATAGTAGGATTTAAAAATACTTCTACTCTCTTCTATCCTCCCTCTGCACTCTCCGAAGCAGTGATTTGTTGCGAGGGAACCATCGAACGATCGAGTTTTCCCAGCTATTTCGAGGCCAGTTGGGTTTTCCGCTTAGCTATCAAGGGGATGCCTATCTTTCTCTGAGTGGAATTAGGCGTTTGAAACTCTCTCACGGTCACCCATATTTCTCTTTTTCTGCGTGATAAAGCTAGCAAGTAATAAATGAAACGTTCTTTGCTTTATCCTCCTCGTCATTCCTACTACATATTTATCAAGCTATACCCTTTCTAGGTGTGCAAAGACAAATAAGTCAGTTATTCCTGTTATGCCTCGGAAACTGACTCTCATCTAATAATTTCCTCCCTATTGTCCAATCATTGCATATCTCATTTTATTATATTGCACATTCATGCATTATTGCATAAACGTTCTCTAACGTATAAGGCTCCTAATATTTTTCCTTTAAAGAGTATTTCCCACCACATTCACCCACGGATTTTTCGATCTACCCCTTCCTTTCGCAAAATTCAATCGGAATCTGAAATATTTATCATGCATCTTACTAAATTCTCTAATTTCATTTTAAATTATGTGTCATTCGTAGTGTAAAAGCCTCATGAAAACAGCGATCAGAGGAAAATTGAGTGTAGTAATATATATATATATATATATATATATATATATAATAAAAAAAACACTTGACAGGGGGTGGGGAAAGAAAAGTAAAAAGAGAGAGAGGACTTACTGGGACGTTTCGGGCATGTAGGCCCTTCTTCAGCTGTAGAAAATTTTCTACAGCTGAAGAAGGGCCTACATGCCCGAAACGTCCCAGTAAGTCCTCTCTCTCTTTTTACTTTTCTTTCCCCACCCACTGTCAAGTGTTTTTTTTATTATATTGTGGCCTATTGGCGAAATTTTCGTTTCGTGTATATATATATATATATATATATATATATTTGACCCTTCTGTATCCTTCATTCTGTGAGAAAGGCAGCTCGGATGTCGAAATATCAGAACGTATAGTGTGTGAGTGTTCTTCTTTTTTGTGTTTCTATATTTATTTCCGCCCCACCTGTGGCAAAGTTTATTTTTATTTAAATTATCGCGTGTGTGATTTTCCACTAACTCGTATATATATATAGTGAAATTAAGGACAATATACCTACAGGAGGAGAATTGCACATCGTGTCAATATTAGAAAGTAATTAGTCAAATGGACAAATAAGTGGACAGCAACAAAGCAATATTAGGGATGATTAATACTGTAATAGGTACAGTTAATTATCAATGATAAACTATGAATACTGATTGCTCAAAAAGTACTATATGATCATGCTAGTCCCGGTTCGTGATTAGGTCAAGCCGGATGATTTTCCCTTAGGAATGTTAGAACTTATGTGCACTGGTGGGTGCCACTGTAAAAGTAATACAGTGTATAGTTCCCAGTATGCCTACTCAGAATAATTAAGATATCGAATATAAATCAGATATTGGAGTAATTGGATATTCTACTTTGATTTCAAATGGCATGAATGAATTTTTCACAGGTTTCCCACCAGGTGAGATGTTCAGCTAGAGCCGACGTCTCAATGGCTAACCCTGCCATCGTCCTCAGGGCGTTGAGTGGCTCACGCCAGGAAAGCACCAAGTCAAATGACTTGTCAAACATTTCCATGGTATCATGTATTTTTTTTTCTATATTTATCCTCTTGCACCTGATAGCAAGATTTCATATTACTTCTACTTCACCCTCTTTAATTTGTGCCCCCCGAGGAATTGATGTTTGTGACGGCGCCGTTCGAAACGAACAAGTTATGCCAGATATTTTGTGGTCAGAAAGGTTTACCGCTTAAAAATCAAAAGAACTGCCTATCTTTCTCTGAGAGGAAAACTGTCCCACGGTCCCTGATATCTCTCCCTCTGTGCGTGATCTCGCAAGCCAGTCACCGATGAAACTCTTTTTCACTTATTCTCTTCATCCTCACTTAGGAACCTCATTAATCATGAATGAGGTATCTGAAAAATGGACCATTGGAATGCTGGAAGAGAGAGGATAAAGGTTTTTTGACGCTGGAGGCGAATGCTAACAAGGATGTACACAAGGATGGAATAGGATAAAAAACCACAAAGGAGCAGTATTAGGAGGACAAGATGGATAGATCACACTTTGAGATAATCAATTTGAATGGAGTGTGACAGTTAAGAGAAAGCCATCAGAGTAAGACCGAAAGGGCAAACTTTGAGACGAAAACGAATTTGCAAGGAGCATAATCTAGGCCCACGAATAATACTGGTGGAAAAAATTGCTTGTGAAACATAATAGTTACAATAGCATAAATAAGAACGCAAAGGGTAGATTAGTGGTCTTAGGTCAACCAAACTTAGAATTTGATTGATTAATGATTTCGATGATGTTAAATACAGTATTATTTAGAAAGAAAGCAATCAGCTGAAAGAAGAATAGAGTGAAATCTGGCCAAAAATCTATTTTTGAGAATAGAGACTTGATATCATGATTTAAATTCCATAAATACTCGCATTCGTGCGCACAGCACCACAGCCCACGCGGATGAAGCCACTGTAGTTGAAGTAATTCTGAAAGGGAAGATGAACGATGAAAATTGAAGATAGAATATTTGAAGCTAATTGTGAGGAATTGTCCTAACAATGGGTTTTGATGGGAAATCGATTCCGGTTGATATTTTTGGATGTGCGAAACTCGATTAAAAGGTCTCAAACCTTTTTCCTTCTGCTTGCCCCGCGAATCTGTCGCTATTTCACATCTCCTTCATATCTCTTTCCACCATTTGTGCCACATCTTACCTAATTAACTACTAATGTTTTGGGCCACGAGACCCAGTGGGGAATTAATTGTCCAAAAGATGTTCAAAGAACGTTCAGTGAAGACTATTTAAACGTCCAAGGTTCATTCAAGAAGAACATTCAATGAACTTTCAAAAGGCACTCACAGATAGTGAAAAGAACATTCATTGGAATGCTTCATAGAATATTCAAAGAATGTTCAACGTAGATGAATTACGGCTGAATGGTTTTTGAATTAATAACATATGAACCATTCATTTTGAAGGTATGTTTAAAAATAGTTCTCGTTAAATGATTCTCGATTCATATCGTATTACCTCTCCACTGACTGTTCTCTCAAAATAAAAAAAAAAATGATAATTTGCAATGAATCACTATGAATGTGCTATTACATGGTGGGATGCTTTAGTACGTTATAATATCCTATATTTTATCTCCCTAACATCATTGTACATATGTCACATTATTAGGTACTACCCTACGGCATTACGCGCATAGTCTCGCACCTGATATTGAACTACCGGTGCGGCATTAAGAAAATCGTATATATCTAGTCACTTCCGTGGATAAATGTAACTTCGAGAGCTATAATTATTAAATGAAAATGCCGTAATAGTTTGAGGAAATACCATCAGATCTCGATAACAGTGTTTTGGTATTCATAATTGAAACCTATATTGCAGAATAGTACGAATATAAATGCAATAGTACTGTGAATAAACAAGATTTTTCCAATTCCAGCACGTTAGCTTACATTTCAATCAATACGTTACTAAACTTGCGGTAATTTTGAAAGGAGAATATTGCTGAATGTACCAATAAACATAGAAATAATATAATGAATAACGGAAATTTTTTACGCAAAGCTCGGAGAATTGTGTACTGGCCAACCAAAATCTCTCCGAACCGTTTGCAAGCTTCCCATTTTTGCCAAACTATCTGGTGAAAGATGAACTACGAGCTAAACATGCCGGTAAGATGCTCCTTCAAATTCGTTGGAAATTGTTAAAGGAGCTTAGTAATGAACCAGAAATAGAGAATAGTTTCCTTTATACTAACAAATGGTAGTCCGGTAGTTTTGAAGGGTGATTTTATTTCTCTGTAATGTTATAAAAAATCAATGTGGATTACAAAGTGATTACTTCAAAGATTGGAATTCCTAATTCCGTAAAGTGGTAGTGCCTAAAATATATTCTAATCATTGACCAGTTGCAAATAAAATTTACAAGCAATTGCTGATCATCGAATAAAATATTAGGGCTGTGTGCCATATCTGAATGCAGACTAGTTAAAAATCATCGAATATTGCAGCACAGCTACAGAACAGAATCCAAACTAGGTGCAGACCATCGAACATTTTACATCAGTACTCATGATTAAATATAATACTTAGTACTTTTCTACAAAACTTTTTATTGTACGACACGTTTCACCAATTTACAGCATCGTCAGGAATTCTTCTTACAAACTTCTGTACCTGACGATGCCGTAAATTGGTGAAACGCGTCTTACAATAAACCTATAATATATTTTGTATATATATTGTATTTTATGACAGTTAAAATATAAATGGTTTAAAGATGTTCTTTAAATGTTCAACCAGGGAGCATTTATGAATAATACTTCGTGGACTGGAAATGAACGATCTATGAACAGTCTCAAATGAATAGTTCACACTTGAACATTCAGTGAACGTTCTATGGTTGTATGCTCAGGATAATTCAGTGGTGGACTACTTTTAAATTAGTTCATGAACGTCTTCTGCATGGTCCCTCCCCACTGGGGAATGTTTCATGATGATATGAAATATTTATCATTATTTTTCTCTTTTTCCATAAAAATATCGACATTCACTATTCCACGGTAGTGGGATAAATGATCCTATGATAAGGAGTGATTCATAAAACACTAGTAATCTTCCACAGATTTATTGAATGGCATAACATGATTCACCACTAGATGGCATATGATGTTTCAAAAATGCTTTCGCACATTTGTTAAGTCCAGAACAATTTTTCTAGCATCTTTTTTGTTCTATTGCCATTGAAAAATTCCACTACATAAATCAATAAAATGTATATCTACTGGTACATTCCTATCACGACAGTCTTGAGTTCATTGATGTCCAGATATACATATATATCTATTTTAAGATCTTTCAACAAACTCAACGTAATGGCAAGAAAAAAATTGATATTTTACAGCTTTATCAATTAATTAAAAGATAAATTATTCCGTTTCTTTTTCGAAAAAAAGTGAAGATTATGTTCTGGCAATTTAATTTTTTTGATGAAGGCCTTTGAGGAGGAAGTAAAAATTAATAATACATGTCACGATTGTCATAAAAAATATAGATTTTTCATTCAGCTGAAAAAAGGCGATGATAGTTATCTACTTCTGAGAGGAAAATCAGTCTTTTCGTTTAAAAAAATTTCTGTCATTGCTACGAGTTTGGTGAGAAAAATAGTTACGGAATGAACCACTCTAAAACAAAGAGAGCATTATTAAATCATTGTAATCCCTTTCAGAGATGGTTTCACTTTATTCACGGCTGTAGATTTTAATTTACTTTCCATTATTAATGTAACATACTCAGGAGACATACATAAAAATATATGGAAAATAGTGGTGTAATTCTGTTTCTTGTTAATCAAAGCTTGAATTGGAGCAGTACCATGAACCCTCCTCAATTTGAAACGTTCATTCTTATTCAGTGCCCTACATCGCATAATGAAGGATTTGCTTGGATTAGTTGGTGGAAGCGTTTTCCAACGTATCAGTATTAGTGACGTTCATCGCTTCACCGATCGGCTCTTTATTTATAGGTAATTAATTCCACATAACGGAAGTAATCATGTGATCGCCTTAATCCGGGTATATATTCTTCTTGCCCATTCATATAACTTGATGTTAATCGCCCTTTTAATTAATTGATAGGCAAAATATCTGGAAATATGCATGTGTGAGCAACCTCTATTAGTTGACCTACAATAGTCTTTGATGTAAAATAGTTCCTAATTCGCGCCGAATAAATTTTGTCCATAGCCCGATACCACTATTTTAGGAGAGTCATTATTGGCATGCATTGTGCATGACCGATTAATTATGCTCACCGTGGAAGTAGGCACCAAATGAATATAATTGACTGTAGTTTTTTGCGCTCACAATTTAGGTAAGAATGTTATCATGCTCAATGAATGTTTACACAAACTTTAAGCTTTACAAAAGGGAAAGGGTTCAGAAGTAAAATACCGCAAAAATTACATACTTTATACTCGTAAATTTGAAACTCTATTTGTTTGAATGCTATAATTTTCCAAATTCCTTGATGGACTCGAGAAAAATTGGACTCACATGTTCCTTAGGACCCAGAAGGATTGATAGTTAATATGAAAAAGACACCATGGCCCTAAGTAACCCAAAAAGAGCCATTTTGTGGTTTTAAATAACTCAAAAGAAAATAATTTTGTCCGACTAGAAATATCACTCTTGTATCTGTCACGTATTGGGTTGGGGTTTTTAGTATCGAATGACTAAAAGAATTAATTGTTAAATTCGTACATTCAATTTTCGTATTTTGCTTTGTTTACCCTTAAAATTTCAGTTTTTGTATCCAGAATTCTCAATTTTTTCTTTATTTAAAAAATAAAGTACTTGTTAACTCGGCAACCTCAGTATATGTAAAATAATCAAAATGGGGACTTGTGCCCGAGGCACTTTTGCCTCCGATTAAATTATCAGTGAAACGCAATAACACTGATATATTATAGCTGGGGTATTTTTTGCTCAAAACTTTAAATTTAAGGTTAATAAATGTTATATAGTATAGCCATTTTAAACTTCAAATGGAAAGATTATTTTAAAGTGGTTGGAACTATTTTTGTTTTCTATAGGAAATGCATTAAACTTTGTTTGCACGTTCTTATTAGCAATATCTATAGTTGTTCAATATAGACCTATCTATCTTTTGAACAAAACTGTTTCATACCGATTTATTTTATTGGACAATTAATGCTATTATCACTCTTAGCCTTATGGCTCATGACTTATATGTCGCCACAGTTCTAATGATATGTACAGAGTTTTTAATAAATGTGAAATAATACATTTTATATTACCATATTGGTTTTTCAACAGATACCGAGGAGTGACGCTGCAAAAAATCCAAATAAACACACTTAAGGAATTGAAAGGAAAAAGTTTCAAATAAAATTCTTGTTTCAGTTCTATTAATGAATGTGCGGTGCACTGTATAGACGGATTTTCTCATAAGAAATGTGTTCTAAACTTTTTTTTCACTTGCTTGAGACGTTAATAAAATATTCTCTCATTGCCCCAAGACTGCCCAACTCGAGCTACATGCAAAAATGTTACTTCTTCTTCTTACCGTTGAAGTTCAGCGGGAACTATTTTCTATAGCTTCACTGATTGACTTATTTAACCCAAAAGACGAATAAATCGCAGGAACAATGGCATGGAAGAATGAAGGTAACGCAGATAGTTCACCATCCTCCACGGGATTGGTTGAGCCGTTGGCCCCGATAGTCAAAGTTCTTTAGTATACTCCACCACTAAGAGACTCTTCAAGCGATCAGCAGAGGCGGCTCCTTAGGGAGCCACAGTAATATGCAGCATGATAACCGGTAGTGCTGAAACCTCCCGCAGTGAAAAGGCGGATACACTTCAGCTACAAAATGACTTCCCCAATTCCATTTTCATTTTGGCTAATTTCCCATACCTACACTCTTGATAGCATGAATGAAGTTAATAAAAAAATCACTTCCTGTGAAATTATTTTTTGAGTAAAAAAATTAAAAAGTTAGATTGCTTTCCTGTGGGAAAATACTAAGGCAAGTCTCACACCAATCATACAGAAAACAGGTAGAGAATGCTTCTGCACACATAATTAGAAGGTGGCAAAAAACTGACCTGCATCACTTTTGCTCTCAACGGCTCGGATATGACAGCATTGCTGTGATTCCCAGTGAATTATTTGTAAATGCCTATATTACGCCAACATATCCATGAACCTGTGGCACCATCAAAACTATATCCGGCAGAAGAAATGATTGGACTCATAATTTCTTATTTTACTAGATGGATGTTAAATATGCTCAAATTATTATTTTTCGACACACTTTACATCACCAGATTGTGGTCATATCTCGCTAAAAATGCCATGAGTTCTCTTGCAGAAAAGTAAATTGCTATCTGAACGCTGAGAAAACCTCACCATTAGCCTCTAGATAAGAAATAGCTTACCTTATCGATAATATACTATGAACTGAATTGACATGTATCCGCTGGGCCTTAAAAGCTATTTTCTGTTCTGTAGTGTACCGAATTCGTTAACAGGGAACGAGATATTCTCATTTGAATAAAAACGACCATAATGTGACGGGTGAACTTCGTTGAAAATATATACATATTATTCGGCTTTATCATATATGTACATAGCTATGAATTTTTTCTTAAAATTATTCCTAAAAGGTTGTTACTAAAGGAGGAAGTAAATAATTAATTTTGTTGAATTTATATCTGTGCTTGATTTTATCGTAAAAAGGTTTTTAATCAATTTATGTTATTTTATCAATTCTCGCTGTCTCATGTTGCAAGATATTAGTTATTTATTATTAAAAACTTTATTTTTTCTTAAAAATATAACAAAACTATGTTAAGCATAAGTACACCAGAGATAAAAAACGGTGTCAGCATTCAGGAATTCTTGGTAGGCACCTAAAATATTACTATATTATGTTAACTACATATATGCATACATGTATCAAGTACTGAGCGCGTTAGGTGTGTTTAATGAGAAGGGAGAGCAGCTATTTGTTGGGCAATGGTGGAGGGCATAGAAAACTCCGGAATCCGCGTTAACCATTCTGTAGTAAAGGGAATTAAGGACTCGGTTGTTGAACGTCCTCTCCAATGTACGGAGTACTACACTTGAAGGGCTATCCACATAGCTCTGAAGTAGGAATCGGGATTCCATTGAAAACTCTACTCTGTAACACTCCTCGATGAGAGTCAGTGCCCTCACCACCACACACATCTGATCCCTGTGTCTACAGGTTATATACATAAAGACCCATGGTGCTACTGATACAGGGTAGGACGTTCCCGTGACCAGAATGAGTCCGTTCTGCACATGATGTAATCTGGACGACACGAGTAGCTGACGACTACAGAATTAGCCTAGGGAACAATGGATGAAATCTACGATAATTTAGTTTTTGTAACGATATAATGGAGTAAAGTACATATTTTAATTCTTTAGCTCTGATATATACAACATATTTGATCGATTATTGTTATTAAATTTGTAGTATGAGAATACAATCTCGGAAGTAACCCTAGCGACAATATATTTAAAAATGAAAGTTTAAACTCAACAATTTCAACATAAGAGTTGTATTCCCTCTAGAAGACATGGAATCACTTCGCCCGTGTAGATGTATCAATGGAATATCTGGAAAATAATCTTTTCCCACATATGTTTCCTCGCATTGCTGCTTTTTCGAAATACCATACTAGTAAAATCAATTACCCAATGTACTCCGTAACTTGCTAGTGCTTCGTGAAATGTAAACTGTGTCCTTACTTCTTTTGTCTTTATGCTATTCACACATTGATGCATACACGCTCTCCTATTCTTACTACTCCTTATATCCCCTCCCTTAAGAGTCTCTTCCACCACATTCACGCATAATTCCCTTGGTCTACCCCATCCTCGCACACGATTCACTCTACACTCATATGTGTGTTTCTTTTTTAAACTCTCATCCATTCTATCAGCGAGGCCATACCAAAGATGCACGCTCCTTTCATATGTGTCCAAAACTAGAGCATCCAACACAAATTATTCAATTTTTACTCTTGACCCACTAATTTCTAATCCAACCCATTTTATTTTTACCACAAATATCTCCTCCGGTACGCCATTCCCATTGCCTTTAGCTTACTCTTATGTTTATTATGACATACCTAAATTTTTCAGCTATACAATAAAATCCTGAGGAGAAAACTTGCACACTGTAATTTTCGCTTCGACGGGAAAAAAATTATATCTTGAAATGCTCCATGTACTACCTATGGCTATCCCTCGGGAATTTACACGAATTTTTAATGTCTTCCTCTTTCCTTCCATCTTTCCCTAGCATTCAGTCAAGATACAAAAAACCTTCCACTTGTTCAATTACCTCAATATTTACTCTCGTCCTACAATAATTCTTCCCCCTCTCATTGCCAAGTTGCCAATATAATATAGTCCGGAAATCGGGCGCTAACACCATATACCTTATAAGTATTACAGAAACGAATTTCATTCCAGCACCTGACATTCTAGCGTACAGCTATTTAATTGAACAGTAGGATTTTATATCGGCTGAGATATCGACTTGTCGTCACTATCCTGCACCAAGTTAAGCATGGTATCGCTATGCCTAAATGGAGATTACTCTATTACTCATCAAAATATTGTTGTTTCATTTCTGGTGGTGTGCTGTGGATACATGTGAAATTGATGTTTGTGGATGATAAATAGCTACATATTTGATTGATACAGGGTCACAGTGGGGATGACCTTCTTTTTCGCAGTTCCCTAAATTAATGACGGTAAGCTCGTATCAGTCCATTGTAAATTAATAATAAAACATCAATGTATATGGGCCCTGGAGTTGTCTACACAAGGACAGAGTACCTAACTACTTCAAAAATAAAACATTACCGAAGTACACTACCTTCCAAGGCATCTGCTAAAATTAATAAAATTTAACTCTATCTATCAACCGTTTAGGAGTGCCTAAGAAATCTTCAAATGTGATTTTATGCCACTTAAACCTTAGATTGCTGATAGTTGACATGAAAGGACAGGTTTTAACCGATAAATTCAAATTTTTCTCACAATATAATGGTAGCAATTGTAATATTGATGCAGTCAGAAATTTTCTTTATTCTATTCTTCAATTACTTTGTCTTCAAACTGTAAATAAATACGTTAATATTTGCCTTAAATTTTAAGAACCATTTCCTTTCCAGTATTACCCAAAATTGACGAGGCTTTTAATTTGATACAGTTAATCATCAAAGTACACAAATAGGAAAAACAAATTTCTCGTAACTGTCAAATAGCAAAGATGTATTTAAATACATGGAGGAAGAGGTTATCGTTACTTTTGTAGAACAAGAACTAATGCTATGAAATTAGAACTTTGTTAAATTTGGGAATTTCTTGAATCTAAAAGCATCATGAGACATGAAAGCTCAGTGATTCAATAAGTATGATTTCGCGGGTTTCTTAACTCCCTATGGCCCATGATATTCTTGGTAAATTAACTTTGTAGCCGTCGCACAGTGGTCTGAAATCGAAAATCGCCGGACAAAAGTCCAAAATAGCTTTTTTTGCGATAGAAACTTTAAACTTTGCACAAGTACTCACAAATCTTTGTGCGTCCTGAAATGGCAAGTGGTTTTATATAGGTTTCACCCGTTTCTTAGATACTAAGGCTTAAACACGATCAAATTTCCAAAATAGCTCTCGCTTTAGTTTTTCTTCGAAAATCTTCAAAGTTAAACATTTTCCGTTGAAGTAGATGGATTTCAATGAAATAAAAAACGTTAAAATCTGTTAATGTTGTATTTTCCCTGTGCCTTGCATGAATTTAAGGGATTTTTGTCGATATTTGTGTGCTATTACGTCACAAAATGGCGGACGCTTTTTTCACTCAAAATTTGATATAAAGCAGTCAATAACTTTTTTTAAACAAAAATGTAACTCGAGATATTTGCACAGAGTGTTAGTCAAACTCATTTTTAAGAGTATTATGCAAAAATCTTAGAAAAAAGTTTGCGATCTTTGAAGTATTAGCGATATTTCGATCGCGCGCCCCGACCTGTCTCTGCGCGGCGGGGCTCGGAAATACCGTGGCTTCGTTGAACTTGATCGGTTCTGTGGACCTCAAATGTTCGAATTGTGCGTTTCTAAACTAAACACGTTGTGGTTGATATCCAAATGTTGTACACTGAAGATATTTCGAGGGTGTGGTAACGAACGAATGGATCAGTAAACGTGTAACTGTGGTAAATTTGTCGTTTCTCTTTCTTCTGTACACTTTTGTACACGGATCAGGCTGAAAATTATGAGTCTTTCACCTCTTGAGTGCGTATGCATATTCCGCAGGTACCCAATATGGTTTAGAGAGAAGGCTGTCTATAGAATTCTTTCTTTGCCTTCCGTCCCTTCCGAGGTACTCGCCCTCCCTCACTCCACTAGGGTCCCGCGAAAAAGGGCCGTTTTATGAAGCGCGCTGCCTATAACGGTATTCAACGGGTATTTCCACTAGGATTTTGCCTTTCCCTTTCAGAAATGTATGTTTTCATGCAGTTCTAGTCTGGAATTGGTGAAGAAGTGAAGTGCTTTACTCTGTTGACATTCTGAAAGTCCTGGATATCGTGTGATTTTGTTCTGGAAATATAGAAATAATTTCCGGTATTATTTCCTCTTGCCGTACAACGGTGGTTTCCATTTACCCAATAGTCCTCCTTTATTTCAAGGTAGGCGATGTCATTTCGATTTTTCTTTTTATCTAGTTATTTCCCCGCGTTTATTCGTCGCAGGGTCCTCATGTGTCTTTTACTGTATTTTGTTAGATATTTTCTGTGTTACTTAAACCGCAAGTACTATTTGGTAATTGTGATGAGAAAGTATGCTCATATCTTCTTTAACAATCGTCTCCTAAATAGGTTTCTTCTTTGTCCTTCGTTGAAATGCCTTTCAACCGTGTCACGAGTCTTGAGCTCCATGAAAAAGTGATGGAGATTAAGGGAAAATCTTTATCCGACAAAAAAACTTTTTTCTCGGAGTTTAAATATAATACATATTGAAGACGCCATAAAAAGCCTCCGCGAATTCATTAGGATAAAATTTTTAGTGTCATCTCAAGATGTGGATAAAGTGTTCCCGAAGTGACAAGAGATTTTTGAAAGAAAATTATGCATGGCTCGCTGAGTCAATCGATTTTCCTGAAACTATTCGTCAGTATTTACCAAGTACTTCTACAGCGACTGGTATGTGTTCTCCGATAATGTTCTTTTGGTGTCATGATTTGTTGCAAGTACATACATTTGTTAAATTTTGGGCTATATATGTGTAAACTTTTACTATATCAGGTACAATGGGAAGGCCAGAAAAAGAGTTTAGTACAGCATCTGACAGGTCAAAAAGAAGAAAAGTCCAAAATATTAAGACTTCTTCCTCAGCCTCTGAGCTCGCATTGGCAACTTCTCTTAGTTTAAGAGAAGAAGGTGATATTGCAGCTGCTCAGTTAATAACAGAAGTAACAACAACCACTCCTAGGAGGGCTAGGAGAGTTCTCTCGAAATGGAGGAAAGCTGAAAATTTCCAGACAGAGATGTCGCCTGAGGACGGTCTGTCTTTAATCATCTCTACGGGGTTGACTAAGAGTCAGTATAATACTCTACGAACCTCCACCTTAGTTACGGACATGAGCTCTGTCCCAGTTATGACAGAGTATCAAAAGCAAAAGGCGCGGCATATCCAGAAGGGATAATCATTACAGAGAATATGTGTGAAGTGAATCTTCAAACTCTACTAAATCATACGGTGTCGCGGGTACTGGCATCCGTTTCCACTGCACAAACATCAAGCGATGACGTACAATGCACATTTATATGCAAGTACGGATTTGATGGGAGCTCGGGCCATGCCCAATAGAAGCAGATGTGGGAACAAGCTGAATCATCTGATGAATTCTTATTCATGAGCTCCCTCGTGCCACTTCGTTTGTTAAATGACGCTACAGGGGAGAGATTTAAGTGCATCAAGTTAGTGTCTTTGGCTATTGAAATAAGAATAAGGATGGGAAATAATAATACTAACACCAATTCAGGTGAGATTATCTGGGCAAATCCTCGTCCGTCATCTACAAGATTTTGTCGGCCCATCCGCCTTCAATGGCTCAAAGAAACCAAGGAGGTTGCTAAGGTGGAAAGAGACCACATTCAAAGGCAGATTGATGCATTAGAGAAATGTAATTTTGAGAGCTATTCTGTCACCTTCAGTTTGCTTCTCACAATGATAAATGGAAAAGTAAGTCTGCAAGTATGCTTATGATAAGAAAAATTGAATTTAATTTGGCTTTGGAAAGGAATTAATGTGACTTTACAAACTTATGGCAAACGATTCTTATAGGTATGCAATGCATTGACCGATGGTGCCAGTATGAGGTGCTATATCTGCGGAGCAAAAACATCGGAGATGAATGATTTAAAAGCCATGAAAGGTAAACCGGCAAATGTGGAAAACTATTCATTTGGTATATCTACGTTGCATTGTTATATAAGGTTTTTTGAGTGCCTTTTGCATATATCTTATCGATTGGAGTTTAAGCAATGGCAGGTGAGTAAACATCAAAACTAAAAATTTTGATTGGTTTCAACCGGCGAAATGACGTAGAGAGATACACAACTTTGGAAGGGACTTACCTCGGAAGGGACGGAAGGCAAAGAAAGAATTTTATAGACAGCCTTCTCTCTAAACCATATTGGGTACCTGCGGAATATGCATACGCACTCAAGAGGTGAAAGACTCATAATTTTCAGCCTGATCCGTGTACAAAAGTGTACAGAAGAAAGAGAAACGACAAATTTACCACAGTTACACGTTTACTGATCCATTCGTTTGTTACCACACCCTCGAAATATCTTCAGTGTACAACATTTGGATATCAACCACAACGTGTTTAGTTTAGAAACGCACAATTCGAACATTTGAGGTCCACAGAACCGATCAAGTTCAACGAAGCCACGGTATTTCCGAGCCCCGCCGCGCAGAGACAGGTCGGGGCGCGCGATCGAAATATCGCTAATACTTCAAAGATCGCAAACTTTTTTCTAAGATTTTTGCATAATACTCTTAAAAATGAGTTTGACTAACACTCTGTGCAAATATCTCGAGTTACATTTTTGTTTAAAAAAAGTTATTGACTGCTTTATATCAAATTTTGAGTGAAAAAAGCGTCCGCCATTTTGTGACGTAATAGCACACAAATATCGACAAAAATCCCTTAAATTCATGCAGGGCACAGGGAAAATACAACATTAACAGATTGTAACGTTTTTTATTTCATTGAAATCCATCTACTTCAACGGAAAATGTTTAACTTTGAAGATTTTCGAAGAAAAACTAAAGCGAGAGCTATTTTGGAAATTTGATCGTGTTTAAGCCTTAGTATCTAAGAAACGGGTGAAACCTATATAAAATCACTTGCCATTTCAGGACGCACAAAGATTTGTGAGTACTTGTGCAAAGTTTAAAGTTTCTATCGCAAAAAAAGCTATTTTGGACTTTTGTCCGGCGATTTTCGATTTCAGACCACTGTGCGTCGTGCAGTATTTAAACTATAAAATAGGTCACGTCAAGAGAAAATATAGCTTGAGGCGGAGAAAATAAGCGGCGTTTAGAACATGTAAATTAGTACATGCGTAAACATTCAGTTGGCACATTGTATCCAGGCCTATGGACGCTCTGTAAACTCGGTCGGGCCTGTGCAGCAGCCCAAAACATTTTCCAAACAGCGCTCGGACGAGAAGAAATTTCACGCTGTACTTCCACGAAAAAATAATGCATGCAACGTAGGTAATGGATGAACTTAAAACGTTCACACGAAATAAACTCTGGGATAAACACTTTTTTCACGAAATAAACACTTTTTTCCTGAGAAATCGACACTCGGAAGTACATTCATAAGTATAACAATGGATCCTTGCTCGCTTTACAGTGGTTCCGATGCGCGTTACCTCTTGCTGCGAACACAAAGGACTTACTCTATATTAAGGAGCCGTAATCGAGTCATTGAGTGCGCACTAAAGTCTTGTTAAAGTAAAAAAATTCTTGGACCACATTTAATTCAAGTACATCTGTTTATGCGGAGGAAATCACCATATATGCAATAGTAATGTAAATGATGCAATGCTTTTCTTTTAAAAATTTCGCATTAATTAAAGTTATGCTATAAACTTGATTTCTCGGTGCGGAATTTGTAATTTAAACGAAAATTATACATAAATGCACTTTTAATATTCGGCATTATGCCTTGATATTTGTTAGCAATCTAATAAAAATGAAGTGTATTATTTCGCGTTTAGGAGAAAATCTGTGCCAATGGAAACGAATTATTTCAGACTCTATGTCATGTCCCATAAGGCTATGTGTTAAGGTAGAATTGAATATTCAAAAACATTTTATAGATTTGCATGTTCTTATAAGCGATATTCTCAGGTAAATGTGATATAATTGCATTTTATCGATTTTGTTTTTTGGCTATTCAATACCTATTTTTAACACGTAGCATTATGACATATCACATCCGTTTTATAGCGATTCGATTATAATTATATCTGCACAAGATATCCCATAAAGGCGTGAAATAATGCATTTTACATTTTTATAATGGTCGATAATAAATATCAACGTTTCACCACAAGTCAAAGATTAAAAAAAAACGTTTAAAAATGATCTTCGTCTAAATTTCGAACACTGCGCCAAAAACTCAAGTCATAACATGCTTTAATAAACCCAAAAATGTATAATAAAATTCTTATATCACTACCATTACTGCATGCATGGTGAGTTCTACCGTATAAACAGATATACTTTAATGAAATGCGGTTCTATTATTTATTCAACTACTTTGAAAATTCGTTAAAATATGCTCTATTCACAATAATGGGTCATCCATCCACGCAGTGCTGATCGCGCGGTAGGCGCGTATATTATACCGTTCCGGTGAGTGCGAGATTTACCCCTACCGGTCAATTGACAAGTGGCGCACTTGACATGAGAAGAGTGTAATGTCGTGTTTATGTGAAAGAGGAAACTTAATAACTAACAATAAGTAATATTGTGATTACACAGCAGAAAATATGAATTAAAGGCTAAGAGATTACATGATATGACAATTAACAATATATAGGGAAGCCTCACAACAAAACAAAACAAGAGGGTTAGGCATGTAAAAATAAAGAACAATAATTTTGTCATTACGCTATTTTTATTTCATAGCATATGTAGGTATAGATTATTTTTTGTTTTGTATTTTTCTCTTTAGTTTTTTAACATAGCTTTTGATTTTTTTGTTATATTTTTTTATAAATACTAGGATTTTTTTAGAAGTTAATACATGCATTGTTTTTTATTTCCACTCAAATTGGCGTATTGGAATTGCGGTGCGCAGGCCAACAAGAGAATGCAGTGTCTTGGAAAGGAGTTTATGATTCGAAATGGCACGATACGAATGCGGCCTCAGGGCGGCAGCCGTACCCCACCATTTACAAAGAAAATCATACACTAAGAATTAACATTAGAAGAAATATGACAGTAAAGACATAGAATAGACTCATAAGAGAGTGATCTGGTGAGTCAGGGAGTATGTGGTTGGGATGTCAGGATCATAATCCCAAATGTGTGTAAGGAGTGTACAATAATGGGTGTACTTAGAGCGGTAATTAATGACAAAATTACTCACTTAATGAACATATTGAAAGATTTGGTGCTTACCCTACGAATGGTAATGGTGAACCATAGTCGTACTTCCACCGGGTTAGCTTCCTAATTCTTGCCGACGCGGCGTTTCAAAAGGGTACTTTTCTATTGTAATCTGGGTTGTAGATAATTTACTGCACTGTAGTTTTATTTTCTAAAATGTTAAAATTTACTAGTGACATCTGTTGTTTCATAATATTTCCAACCGACACGTTATCGTGGAACTGAAAGAAAAATTCATAGATTTTATTTGTGCTTTTAAATTTCTTGTAGAGAGGTGGTATCTTTGTAAGACAGTTGATGAAGACGTAAGCTTCAAAATCCTCTATAAATTGCGATTCACTGAATGGAGTATTTACTCAACCACGATTCAAAGTACGTTTTTACAAGTTAAGAATAGCAATGCTGAAAGATATAGATAAAACTTTTGTCGAAACGTTGGCTAGAATGATTGATAACCGGTGGGAAGCCAGAGACAAGTTCAATAAAATAATGATGTTTGAGATGGAGGCGTTGCAGGAGCCGAGCCTACTCTAAGTGATGAGGTAACTACTTAGGAGTGGGAGAAAACTTTTTTTCACCCTTTTTCCAAGCAACAATTTACGGACGGTCACAGAAGCAAATATCAGCTACTTAAATCAGTTTTGTCTCGATCTACACATTTATAGTAAACTTATGAGTAAACCTCAAGGAAAATATGTTTTATGAAAGGTATAGGGGAATTTATGCTTAGAGAAGGGCTTCAAAAGATAGATAATGAGAATAGATTTCTCTTGAAAGAAAAGCAGTTGGCAATATTCACATAATGATAAAGATGCTGAACGGTTTTTAACGCTTATTTACATCATCATTAGTGTCATTACATCGATAACAGAGGTCTATGGTAACTCGGGTATTAAATATTGAAATAAATGTTAGCTGATGTTCTCTCTTCAAGAACCACTTTCCCACAATTCCACAATTCGCATTAAAATTTCAGTAACTAATAAATTTATAGACAAAATTTCTTAGCAAAGCGTATTTTTTTGTACAAAATTATTCATTTTTATATCTCATTCTGACAAAATCTCCGACCTCTTATTCCTACTAGACCTCAAATTTAGACCTCCTATAAAACCTCGAACGTAAAAATTAGTAAATTTTTCATAGTTCACCCATCATTGCATTTATAGACTGCATTCGTTTGGGATAAAGGCGCCGAGAAGGATGGAGAATAGACAATGGATGGAATCGGAGACCAGAAAAAACACCGAACGATAATACTGAGCGACCCATCAGGAGGACGGAGTACAACACTAGAAGTACTCTCTATTTCATTATGTGGTGTTGACTTAGAATAGGGTACTCTTTCAGCCTTTAGGGAATCAGACTTAAAGATTCATAGTACCGTATTCATTGGGCCTACCATATTTATGGGTATTTACCCCTGAAGCCCCATGGCCTCAGTAGTCTCTTGAAACGAAGAAAGAGTAGGAATTTCTCTGGCATATGTCACTCATCCATCGTAATAACAAAACTTTGTACATTTATAATCTTTATTACTACCATTATACCGGTTTCACCTTGAAAAGGTATCATCTTGCCAAAAGGTGAAAGATCTATCAACGTGAAAACTATCGCATATAGAAATGGGGCGTGGAAAAGTACAATGTTTGGTTCTTACAATTGATATTAGTCACTTCCACGAAGTCACCTCTGAAACTATCAAAGTTTTGCATCAGCCACTTCCGGGAATCGATGCCTGTTCCTCTAGTACTTAAAGAACCACATCCCACCCCATAAACTTTTCTTCCCCCTCTATTCAAGAGACAAAAAAATATTTGAAATGTGGAATGAATGGAGGAACAGAAGGAAGATAAAATATTGAATTGGAAAACCTGTGCATGGGCCACCACATCATACCCCGTAATAATTACCTTATTGCATATTCTCCCACTTCTGTTTGGAGGTGAAAAATATTTAAAATTCAGAATGAATGGGAAATGGAAGGAAGATAGAAAATAGAAGAGTGAATTGGAAAGCCTTTACTTTGACCACAACACCAGACCCCCTAAAAGTACCTCCAGAGATGTTTCTCCCCATTCTATTCAGAGACAAAAGATATTTTAAACAGGGAATAAATGGGGGAACAGGGGGAAGACAGAAGGGTGAATTGGAAAAAGGGAAAAGCCTTAGAATCTCAATTCCGAGAACGAATTCAATAATTGCTTTCGGATCTTGGGCCATCTGTTCTCCGTTTCTTAGGCCATCCCACATCCACCTTCCTTCATCACACACCTCTTGTCGCCTCTCTTATTCCCCTTTGCTCCGCCTATCCTCTTCCACCTCTCCGACGAGGAGTGGCCTGGGAGGGTTGCTTTTAATTAACGCATGAAGATGGCGAGAACTGTCGTCACCACGTCAGCCCCCACCACCTTGTGGAATTCAAATAAGATTCAAAACGATTCGTCATTTCGCTCCAAAAAGGGAGGTAGGGGTTCAAAACGGGGGTTGGAGGTGCGGAGGGGTGCAAGAGGGATACACCTAGTACTTGAGGGTGGGAAGGGAAAGGACAAGTGGGTGTTTTAGAAAGAGGGGGGGATTGGAATACGGGAGAGAGGTGATGGGGTCTTTAGAGGGTGGGTCTCCGTGGAATGTGAATCAATGGGGTTTGGTATTCCTTTGAAGTCCTCTCGCGATGGAAATGCTACGCGTGGTGGGAAATGATTGATTTCAAGCCTCTTCTGCCACCTCTTGTGATTGATTGCTACCGGAGACGGGGAGAAAGGCGTTTTCGGTAAGCGCTCATGCTCATTCACTAGTAGTCGAGGCGACTCGGCGGTGATCCAGGAGAGGTTACACGGGGTAAAGACGGAGAAACGGAAAGTGCCACGATGTTCTGATTTTCAAGGTAGTATATTAAATTAGTATACTACTATTTTTAGTCATATAAAACGAATAATCTAATTCCCTTGTGTCCCCTAAAGTTGCTACGAGTACAAGAAAACCTGGGTAGCGTGGTGCCCTGCATAACGGCCCGTAAAACTAAAGGTCCGTGGGTCGATTCCAGGTCCATGCCTTCTTTGTACTCGACGCAATTAATACGTATTTCATCACAATATTGTCGGCAGGGAAGGATAACTGCATCAGATTATAATTGTTATTGATCTACCAGTGAAGGTGGGATTAAATGGTAGAATTAAATGTTTATTGGCTTTTGCAGGCTCAGGCCTTATTTTCTTTGTAATGATTCGTCCTTCAGCTTGGCATGCGTCTTACAACAGTTCATTGCCTATTTTTTCTTTTGCTTGCCCACTTACCCAACATTTTATCCTCTATCACGACTGTTACAATCCCCTAGCGTCTCATTACCTGTTCGAATCCTATCTCTTCGAACATCTTTTACTCCACACTCGCCGTATAAAGCACTTCCATGTTTTCGTCATCCTTTCCGTGCATCTGGCTTTTTTCATCCTCCTCCACACCTACATATCAAACAATTGCAGCCTGATTTTCTGCTCTTATATTTTCCTATTTGGATGCCGCGTGGAGAGCACTACAAGTAGCTGCGACCGTCCAACGGAGAAATAATGTTGAAACCAGGGCCTTTTGTTAATAAGAAAAGGGGTTTCTCTCCAGCCTTCCTACAATAATCACGCTTACATATACATACCCGATCAACCTTTATGTCACAAAACACCTCAGTCATCGGCTTGTGGATAAATCAATAAGTTGATGCCTAAAAAAATATATATCATAATAGAAAGGTCGAGATAGCATGAGAATTGGTCTAAATATGGTCGCCAGAAGAGTATAGTATTTTTCACAACCTTACCGCACAATATGAACCTGATGATTGTGATTGGTGTTTATAACATAATAAATGAATTTTGAGTGTTGGTCAAAAAAAATTCAACTTTTCATCTGCAACGTTTCAATAAATTAATTGGCATCATCAGGATTACGAAGTTAACCAAACGTGGTCACTTATTGCATTGAACCGTCTAACAGTTGCTCTACAGCAGCCAAAAACAACATTCCAACACTCAAAAACCATATATTATTATAAACAAGTGGCCAAGAAAAGTTTAATTGATTTAGTTGTTTTGAAGATAAGGCTACACTTACATGTTATCCATATTCATTTGATATGACGATTTTTCAATTTACAAATTCAATTATCTCTACCTAATGGCGAGACTAGCTACTCTGAGTTCAAAGTTATTTTTAAAAACTGTAAAATTAAATTAAGTTAATTTTATTTTATAGATGGGGTTCTGGTGTTAGATGCTAATCATTTTAACCCAAAATAGCTTGCACACAAATTTAGCGCTATTTGGTGGAAGTCTTTCCCATGGAAATTGTTTTATTAAAATTTTTAAATTATGGAAAAGTATGAATATGCATATTTAATTACAGTTATTCAGTGTATTGCATGCATTCAAATGACTGCTGAAGTGTCTGCGCAGCAACTTGAACGGGGTCCCCCGCCAGTGGTCGCACTAACATGTGAAATTCACTGTGAGAAAATCATTCACAGTGACTATGTTCCTGTTTCCCAGTTCGGACGAATTGTATTTTCATTGTGTCTATTGCTTCCTGCGAATTTAATGTGTATGTTTAGTAGTGTAAAGTAATAAGCAGCAATTTGCGATTTATTTTCGTGGCCTACAAATACGCTTTCGCATGCTATCCACCATCTCACTCACTGCTTTTGACTTCTTCCAAGAATTTTATTCCTCACTCCTCCATTCATGTCTCCTCGTATAGTTCTCTTCACCCTTCTACTTAACCACACTTCAAAACTCCTTCAACCTACCTAGTTTAATCCTCTTTCCTCAATCACAATAGTCCTCCGAATCACACAAAACGCCGCGCTTCATATCAAAGTCTTCTTCCTTATTCTCTATTCGTCTCTTCTCACAGCTTATGTCATTCATTTTCCTCTCATGGGAAATAATTCATCTTGAACTCACTCAGACTCCCCATTGTGATTGAACCGTTACAATTTTTTTCTAATTCAGTATCTAGAGCTTGTTTACATTTTTCTTAAGAATATCAAATTTGGGATTTTTGTGATATTTACCTTATTTAATGTTTCTTATTTTATCTTATCAAAATGAAATGACAATGTACCTGAAATTTCATGCCTCGTATTATGTGCCAAATGGTACGGAATTCCTCTACGCAGCACTATGTGCATGAAGGACTCATTTCGAAAAAAAGTTAAATTGAGCATTTCCCAGAATTATTATAAAATAAAATTAGTCAAGTTATTTTTTGTAGACTTTAATTTTCTCACGATATTTTGTAGAAAATAAAGTATAATTTTTCCAAAGCGCACAATTTGACGCACTAAAAATGGTCATGTCAAAGCCAGTGATCTACGCGAAATGTCGTATTTCCACAAAAAGAAATCAATTCCTTGAAATAGCAGGTTATTGCATTTTTTAATGACTCTAATCAATCTTCTTATCTGTACATTACATGGGAGCGAAAGGAATGAAAGTTTCACGGAATCCTTCATTTGTATCGTAATTCTCTTATTTACACAACATATTGCACCGATTTGCATTTAATTTTTCTCATTTGTGGTAGCACTTCTCACACTTTCTTTCTTATGTGGATTTAAATGGGCTATTCTGTGGACGAGGTGTGATAACGATGTCAATTTCTTTTTCATTGAACTACTATCTCACATAAATGCTTCATGGTGACAGTGACAAAACATTTGTACCTCTAGCATCGCGCATAATTTGCAGAACCTTACATTTATAACATAAAGTACAAAATTGTCTTGTCAGCTCCGTTTTCGAGACAATCGAAATTTTTACTTTTATTATCAACTACTAGAAAGTACACAATTGGGTATTTTCCAAAATTTTAAATTTAAGTTTACGGATCTTTATATGTTACTTAAACTAGAACAAGCTTGCGGAGTGAAAGTAGTTTTAAAATTGATTCAATATTAATTGAGATATTTAAGATTAAAATAGTTGAAATTTCAAATTTTTTTACGCCGCTGCGAAACGAACTCTGATTGGCTTGACGTCATTTTCGCTGAGCGGTAGACGGATGTGAGGGAGAAAGTGAGTAACTGTAGAAGATCTACCGTATATTTAAAGAGTTTTCATTGAAAACAAAGACTATGGCGTGCAATGGTTTTATTAAAACCACATAAGATAATTTACCCAAAGTGGATATGTTTGTGGTAGGGGTTTTAATGAAGAAGGACGAGCGATTTAATGCTGCGGAAATTCGTTGAGCTTAAGTCCAAAAAATGTAAGCCTAAAGTTTCCTTTTAAAATCGTCACAACTGTTTTATATCATTTTTGATACATATAATTATGTATTTGGTGTATGAACTTTATTAACTGTTTTTCCAATACACTCATAATCATTATGATACTTCTTTCTTTATCGAAGTCCATATCAGTCCATGCAACAGTAAACAAACAGTATCTTAGTAACATATCAACATAACACAGTACTCGCCAAATGTTTGTGCTGCCAATACTCGACACACCTAAAACGTTAATTTTTTATTTGCTAATTAGTGATTGTTTGTAGAGGAGGTTTCTAGAAGTGTCTTATTTGCTGTAGAAATGCCTAAAAATAGATTCTCATCTCCTAAATGTCTATTCAAAGTTTAATTTAAGTGTTGTTATATTATAAAGCTTCTCGTGAGAGTTATGGTGTTAATGCTATAGGATACGTCCAAGTAAAGAGAGATGGACCACTGTGCACAGTCATTGCAAGAATATGTCCAGAACACAAAGTGCGGAGTAAAGCATACATTTTTACGGGTGGACATTGAGGAATCCAAGGAAGAAATTTCAATCATTCAATGTCGTGATTGCGTGAATAAATTTCTTGTTCGGTGTTTCAACCGATGTATTTGTACATTGTTGCACAAAACACCATCTATATCCCTTACTTAGATGCCATTTAAAGACATATCTAGAAACGCGAACACGTCAGAAACTAATTTCGTCGCATTTGTTTCCACTGTAAGCATAAGGAAACGCCTGGGTCTAAATGTAAACAGCGAAAATGACGTCACAGGCCATTCGGTTGTTTTCGGAGTGTGCTCGGGAGCATTCGTAACCTTCTACTTTCTTTAGCGTTTGAAACCGAAATTCATACAATTTGATAAGAAAATTTTCAGCCAATGCAATAAGTTCAAGTAACTGAATCAGAATATCGATAGTTTGAAATACGTGGAAAATACCCAATTCAGAGCAAGTTTCATCAAGAGATACAGAGTTTTGTAGAAACAGTTGCTAAGTGATGAATAAATGATGATTAAAAAACATTTTTAGGTACCAGGTAAACTTCTGCCCCATAACTTAAGTAATATTACATGACCTTCTTATAATTTAGACTTTTGTCTTATTTTCTTTAAATGTCTTGGTTTATACATTCTGAAGTACGATAGCATTTAACTTCGCAAAGTTGCGGAACCGAATATAAATTTAGTGAATGAGATATTGACTGCATTAGATTTCTACGCATTGGGAAGTTTGAAAAATACAAGTAGAAGTCAGATCACCGAAAGTTTTAGAATGCTATTTAGGAAGTAACTAGTCTTGGTAGAATAGTGTACGAAATTTTAAATGATTTGAAAAAGGAGGAATAGCTGTTTTGCAGGTTGAGACATTTGCTCTGGGACTACCATGAAAGGTAAACATGATAATTCATACAAGTTATTATTTACCAATAGGTACGTATGTATCAGAAACATGGGTAACATGTGAGAGGACATGGAGCATACCGCAAACTAGGGGTAGAAATTTTCGAGAAGTATAGCAGGAAAGAGTAGAATGGACCGTTATATAAATACAGACGTCAGAAATGAAATTCAAGTTAGCAGATTTAATTATAATGTCTGGTTTCATAGAATAAGATGACCAAGACCCTAAAAATGAATGAAAAATAGCATCTTCCCTTGAATTCGGGAAAAATATGTAGGAAGTGGCAAGCGGCCTAGTGGAAGCCTAAGAATAAAGGTTATTTTTTACAGGTTAAGGAACATTTAAGAAATTTATGCAATGATTAAACTGTAAGCTGTAACAATGATGAGAAAACCACCTTTGTAAATTCCACAAACTTTCTTGCGCTGGCACGACGCGCGTTTCACCACACTGTGGCATACTCATGAGTATGCCACAGTGTGGTGAAACGCTCGTCGTGCCAGCGTAAGAAAGTTTGTGGAATTTACGAAGGTGGTTTTCTCATCATGGATATCCATAATTTCCACGAGGTCAGGCCTCAGATCATCAGTTTTATATGTAAGCTGTACTTTTTGAGGGGTAGCCGTTCGTAAAAAAATGCTTTTGCTTTAATAGAAATTAAAGATAAAATACTTCAAACTGAAAAATTGTAATAAGGAACAAATATGTTCTCACAGAAGAAAACAGAGCTTGTTATTTACTTAACACTTGCGTTTCAGTATTGGGTAGCAAATTATCATTAGTACACACAAGTTTATATGAATCCAGATTGTTTCAAAAGGAATATGCGTTAAGTGCTTCTGAATGAGGCTCATTCATTCATTGGCAGTTCAATCCTAAGATTGGTTGCTTGCAGCCCTTCCCTATCCAATTTTAGTTCCCTTACTCCCAGGAAGTTCTTCTCGTGTACTTTTCTCAAATTTGGTCTATGTAATAATCCCTTAGCCTTCCTCTTGGGAATTTGCCCTCTGTTTTTCCTTCAACTAGATATTCTTCACAACCCATTGTTCGCAATCCCCAGTTCACACTAGAGGTCATATATAGGGAGAGGTTGGCCAAGTCGAAGACAGGCGCAGCTCGGCTTTAGTTCGGCGGAGCTCGTCTGCTACGTTACCGCTTATGGAAGTACGTGCAAAAGACGTCAATTTTATTAACTTTTCTCCCTCTCAGACAACTGTTTTTACTTTTTCAACACATGTAGCAAGATCAGGAAAGTTTCTGAATAAAATTAAATAACCTTCACGTTAAATCTCAACCGAATATTATAATTATATGCGAAAGCAGTGTCGCTTGCGCCAAGTATAGGTATGTTACAGACGAATATTTCGTAATACCTCGACGAATGAACGTGCTGTTAGGACATTAGATATTAATAGGGCAGTCGATTATGTTGATTCTTAAACAATGGTATGGATTATTAACCAACGAAAGAGGCTACACGTTAATAATAGCAGAAAAAAGGTACGGAGCTCTACCTCTATATATCTTCTCCCATGGCTATACTGTTGTGTAGTGGTAGACAAATGCTGTCAGAACTGCGTAAGTTGTCAAACTACGTCGCTTGCTATGACATGGCAATAGTTAACCAATTACTCGGTATGTCCTAAGGCTTAGGAATACTGTGCGTGCGAACGTAGTTTACATGCAGGCAGCGCGGCTTGATAAGCCAAGACAAATTATACTCACGAAGGGGGAATCCTAGAAATAACCACCACTTACAAGACCAATTTACAGTCTTTGAGAAGTACGCTTAGCATTAGCCAGACCAATTGAAAAAATTTGGGTTCTGTCGTATGAATTAACTACTTAAACATTACCCCCCGTTAGAAAAGAACTTCATCACTGTGATGCACTCAAAAGGTATCTCCCGGTGGCGGATAGTGATCTGAAAATGTAGTGGTGTACAATTCATGGGTGTCATGGGATTTGAAGCTACTTCCTTTTTCAGACGAGTTTTTACAACTTGGGAGTAGAAAAATCATGAAATAAGTCTTCGAATACCGGAATTAATAATTAAAAATTTGATGTTCCATCAATAGCTTTCTTTTTGTCTAAACGCTGATTACGAGTCAAAGTCAATTCAAAGTATTTTATGAAACCCTCATTTTCGCAAAACCGCAAAAAATTCCATGCGTTTCATATATCCCAGATAAAAAGAAAAAATAATAATTTCGCTTGATTTCTTAAAACTTGACATTACCAATCAATGTTAACTGTCGAGGGTAACAAATATAGGTACGAAGTATTTTAGCCATCCAAGAGAAATATTTCAAACAACATATTTGTGATTACCTATATAAGTATAATATATTTATATAGAAAATCCATCCTCCATGCCCTGCTCCCAGAGAATTTGTCAATGACTTTTTCATTGAAATCCTTATTCTTCAACACGAAGTCTCGTTCAACGGCAAGCATTGCGAGGGTAGACAACCTTTCCTGGGACATGGAGTGTCGTAAAAAATGTCTTGATACGTTTTAGCGTAGAAACACAGCGTTCAGCCTCTTCTGTCGTCATAGGTATTGTTATCAACACTTTCAATAAATTAACGCACTCACTGAAAGTGTCACATGGGTTATTCTGTGTCAAAAGGTCCAACAAACTCACTGCTCCAGACATGATCCTAAATTCCTCCATTCCGTAAACAATGGATAGCTCCTTGCGAAGTTTTTTTACGTATACAAATGAGTATACCTCGACCGTATTCATCAGGAGTGCCTCAGGAAAACTTGTATTAAAATTTGCAAATTCACTTGACTCGACTGAAATAGCGAAGGTGCCACAAGGTGCCCAAGTGAACCTATACCCGTCTTTAGCCTGGCATATACTTTTGTCTCAAACTTCCACCACGTCTCTTTCCCAATTGTAGCGTATTTCTGCGGCACATCTCCGTTTCTTCGGCATGTCACTGATGCTGGAAGAGGAAGATATTTCTGCGATGCTTTCCCTAATGTTCATCATCTCCCGCTCAAAGGCTGAAATATGATTTCTTATTGCTTAAGGATCACTTTGGCGCTTTATAGTAGGCTGAATAAAGTATCCACATAAACCATTACTCAGTGAAAAAAGGACAACCAAAATACTAGTTTGTTTTTAAAATTTCTGCCAGCCCCGATGCCTGAACTATTGTACTAGAATTTCGCATTTCATCTCCAGTTTGAATGGCTTTCGATCAATTCCTCCCTATATTCAAAAATACATATCTAACTGGCTGAGACTGGGGGTAGCGCAAACTTGTAACACTATGAACGAGCCGCCACTGGAATATGCTAATATTTATCACAGGGAATTGACAAAAAACGCACAGGAATAGTACAGAAAACAAGTTTAATAATACAATGCCAGCAATAACACAAATATCAAGGCAACACTATGAAAATCATGACAAACAAATGAAAATTCGTATCCAATAGGGGATCAAACATTGAATAAAGTATTTTTAACGACAATGGAAACAGGCGGTGGGTCTTATGGTCCATGATACAATTTGGTTGAACGTTCAGCACAGCATAAAAGTAACTGAGGCAGGCGAGATGTAGTGGAATGACATCCTGATTTAATGAAAAGAGAGATGAAAAGAGAGACTACGTAAATATAACGACGAAATCGAGATCGAGTGCAGCATTAGAAGCGGTGAAACGGGCGGAGAAGACTTGGATCCAGAGAGAGCTGAGAGCGTGGTACAGCAAGAGGGACGCCTACTCTCACTACCTCTTCCAGCTTCACCTTTCCTTGACTGCATCATTGGAATACCCGGAATGGATCGTCTTCGCAGACTGGGTTAAGGATCGGGTGTATGAGATGGGGTGTGAAAAATCCCGAGTTATCCATGGGAAGCTCCAGAACCTAGTGAGTGTCCAGCATCCCCCTGCCCGTCTGAATTCCCCTTCTGACCAGGAGTGTGATCATGTGTTCCACGACCGTGTCATAAACTTATCCAACACCAGCTTTTCATCGGCCGAGATTGCCCTTCTTCACAAAGGCCTGAAATACGCCCCCCCAGTGTCTTCCCTACGTTCTTTAAAAAATCTGGTGGTAGACTGTGAAATTGCCCTTGATCGGGAGCATTTGGGAGCCAAACATTTGTGCGCCAATCTTATAACCTCCTTCATTCGCCAGCCAATCGATAAGAAACGGGTTGACCCCATCAAGAAAGTTCTTAAATCTCTCTCGGTGAAATTAGAAACAGAAGACATAGTTGTGATTAAAGCTGACAAAGGGAACACCATTGTGATTCTCGAGAAAGAGGCGTATGTCAACAAATGCACGGACGTCATCAGTAAAAACACGTTCGCCATCCTTCCCAATGATCCGACCCCTCGCTTCCAGAGATGTGTGAAAAGAGCCGTGGCGGAGTGCACCGGTCTTTTTGACGAAAGAATGAAATACAGTCTGATCCAAATGAACCCACTCCCCCCGAGACTATTTGGGCTCCCAAAAATTCACAAAGACGGCAATCCCATCAGGCCCGTGGTGTCAAATAGAGGTGCCCCGACCCATAGACTAGCGGCCAAACTAAACGACGTAATCAGGAACTTCACATCTTTCACCTCTAAATTCAGTGTCAAGAACTCTATTCACCTGACTGAGTGCCTTGTGAATCACAACCCCCCCAAATGCTGTAGATTGGTTTCTTTCGATGTAGACAACCTCTTTACTTCTGTACCAGTCGCCGAAACTATTGAATTGACGAGTCGTTTACTTCAGGACTCTCATGTTAATGACGTCCTAATAGAGGAAATTCTGTCCCTTGTGACAACCTGCACTAGCCAAAACTATTTTACGTTTAATGGCGGTTTTTATCACCAGACGGAAGGCCTGGCGATAGGTAGTCCCCTGTCTCCGTTACTGGCCGAAATTTTTATGGCAAATTTTGAGTACAATCTTTTTAATTCCGGAAATCAACTTTTAAGAAATGTAACGTATTGGCATAGATACGTCGACGACATCATTTGCTGCTGGGCGGGTAGTGATCGCCAATTGAACTGTTTTTTAAAGCTTTTTAATGGTCAACACCCTAACATCAATTTTAAGTTGGAGAGAGACAAAAATGGACGGTTGAATTTTTTAGATCTCACGATATCCCTAAAAAATGGCAAACACGAATTTGGAGTGTTTAGGAAAAAGTGCTACAATGATACAGTGATTCCAATAGACTCGGTTCATCCCATAGCGCACAAAATGGCATCATTCCACTCATTAATTCATAGACTAATATCGCTACCCCTTCAACCGGTGGAATTCACAAAAGAACTCAACATAATTAAACACATAGCTCTAGCTAATGGCTACAGTGACGGATTAATAGACAGACTTTTAAATAAAAAACAACGCGACGTCGCCTTAATCAATTTGTCTGCCCTCGTGCTGCCCCCACCCGAAACCAAAACGTGGTGCAAAATTCGGTTCATTGGCGATATATCATACAAAGTCGACAAACTTATCCCAAAAAATAAACTCAGAACGTGTTTTTACAATCCGGTCACCTTGGAAAAGCTACTTTGTCAAACGAAAGATAAGATCCATCCCCTTCAACAGTCTGGTGTATACAAAATAAAATGTAAGGACTGCGAAAAAGTGTACATCGGTCAAACAGGCCGGAGCTTCACCACCCGGTTGAAAGAACACAAAAAATGCTGGGAGAAAGGAGATACCACCTCACTCGTGGCGAAACATCTCCTTATAGAGAATCATTCGTGTGATTTTGACCCGGAGATCGTCCACGTGGAGAGGAAAGGCCGAAGACTCGACGCTCTGGAAAAATTGGAAATTGTGCAAGAAGGAGACATTCACTTAATGAATGAACAAACATTCATGAGCCACTCCCCACTCCTTGCCATCCCATTCTCCAAGTGCACAACCACATGACACATCCCCCCCCCCTTCCTCATCCACCCTTTTCCACTTCCCACCCCCACTCATCCGACCTGTATAAATACAGCTCCTATTTTCCAAAACCACTCAGTGTACTTGAAAATGACCTAACGGTCGAAACGCGTTGTACTTCAATAAATTTGTGGAAAAGTGCCTTCTCTCTTTTCATTAGTTCAGCACAGCATTTGGTTGAACCTTCAGCTCTTAACTTAATTAGCCAAAACTTAAATTCAGATGACGTAAATGAAAGTGAAAATAAATATGTATTACAATAAGTACTACAAAAATAATTCGGCAATTCAGCTTACCTCCAATTACTACCTGACAAGCCATTCGCTCTATAGTACCAATTTTACAACTTAAAACCGCATGTCATGCAAAAATTGTGAAATTTATTTTTGCAAAGAAGGTATGCTCAGGAGCCCATACTGTTGCCAGAAGATGGACGGAAAAGGTCTTCCTGGGACAGTAACAAACTATAGACTATAGAAACCTTTACAATTAAACAATAACTCATTTACAAACTATTGTTACTTAGGTCAACAAAGGAAACAGAATCGAGGGGATTTCTGAGAACGGCGGCCTCACCTTCCATGCATATTCCTAATAAAATAAAATGTCGGGTGTTTGAAACGAAAGTATTAAAGAAATTGCACGTTTACAAATCGTCCTTGATTAGCATAGAGAACAAAAAACATTCTTCACAGCGGAGACCACGCCGTCTCATGTTTATTTTTCTAGCATATTATTAGGAAACTAATACATTCAGCGCTAAGGAAACGTTAATAGTTAAACAAATGCATCAATAAAATAGCATTAAAACAAATCAGCCTCATACGTTAAAAAAGGAAAGCAATATTAGAGCATTAGTCACAGCGGTTGTGAATGACAACTGCGGGCTGACCACGCCGTCTCAGCTTCATTTTCAACCCATTTTGTATTGATGATTATTAATTCAGGGCTTAAGTAAACTGAGCAATGAAAAATTTTAGGATAACTTACTATTTAACAACCCAAAATCCCAAGATAAGATGGAGCAACAGATCATGTTGCTTGCACGTCATTTCATGTTGTTTTAAAATAGGAGAAAACAAAGGAAATCCAATTTCAACGACTTACACCGATTCTTCACTCTGTTAACTCATAATTTTAGTAAACATATTAGCGAACTTACCTTCATAGAGTCACTGAATGATGAAATAGCTCAATGCTCCCGATCACCGCAGTGCTATTGAAGAGGCAGGCCGAACTAATCATGACATCCAGTGCCTTCCGGTCAGAGGGATTCATGGGTAAAAAAGCGTCAGCCAATAGAAAACGAGCGGACAACTTAGCCAACCTCTCGTAATACAGTGCCTCTAGTTCACACTACTTACGTAGCGACTGTGGTCATTACCGTGGTAGGTGCTAACCACCGTGTGAACGCGTGTTGGTTACCGATGGTGTAGTAGTTCATAACGCTGCCACTTGTTAGTGGTCAGGCGCTGGAGCTGCCAGCAGAAACTGGAAGTGATGAAGGACGGCAATGAAAAAAGTCAATCAAAATGGTGGAGCAGATGGTGCTACTTTGATGAATAAGAAAAGAGGAGAGTCGTTTGTTTTATATACCATTTCGAAAGCCGCAAAATGTGTCAGTTATATGGAAATCCTTATTTTGTTCGCTTGCTCTGTACTTGTTCCCCGGGATTCCTGGTGAAGGCAGCACTGAGTTACAATAGTAGTTACAATGAACGTAGGGTGCCTACGTTAGTTCTTTCGGTATTAGTCTGAACTGGTCATAAGGGTTTGCCCAACTCACCTGGTTCTTCTTTTCTGCATATTGTTCCGTATGGCCCTTTTCCATTATACTTTTCTGTATATTTCTTCATTTCTTATTTAACCCGTCCATTTGATCTTCAGAATCCTACTCCAACACCATGTTTCGAATGCTTCTTATCATCTGGATGAGGCAAAGGAAGTGATTTTCCGTTTTTTTTATTCGTAGGAACATGGGGTCACAACTCCTAAGTTACCGAGCTAAGAAAACGAAAACATTTGCCAGAAGTAACTGTTTGCCCATGAAAACGCCATAAAGAATTGGTTTTCACTTATAATTATGCAGTAAAACTTCTTTTAACTTCTTCTAAAAAACTCATTCTAAGTTGTACTTATCGTTTGTATCTTTCCTATCCTGCCATATTCTACATTTATTGCTTCCAATTTCCAAGATAGCAAACGAAAATGCCCAAAGTGTTCTCTTTTAAGAAGTTTAGTTTTAAAAGTTATCTTATAATGTTTAGCAATACGAAATAGTTTCTTGAAATATGTATTTGGACACTAATTTACTTTCAACTGTATGCAAAACTATTTTTTATTTCTTAATTTTAACCATGATATTGCATCTTTCGTGGTACCGTTACATGAGCTCAGCGACTGCTATCCTTGAAGCGTGACCTTGTCATTTGTTTGCCGGATAATACAATTGAAATCACCAATTAGATCTTTCATACTTCCTTTAAAATGTAGTGAAAGGTATGTTGAACCACTAAAACACTTATAAAAATCTTTTTGTGGGTTAAAAAACGTAAACAATCAAGCTAAAAATAAGCCCCCTAACGGCGACTATCGTAGATTCTTCGTGAATAACCGTGTTACATACAATTCATTGCATATACATGCAATTGATGTAGCGATATAAAATTAGTAAATGGTAGATAGCAAATTGAGTTGCGCAAATCAATGCATATATTTTCATTTTATATAATATTATTTGATCAAAATGTATTCAATATATGAAAAATTACGGGGAAGATGGATTACATGAAAAGAGACTAACAGAAGAAAGACAGTTCAAGGGATTTAGTGCGTTTTGAGGAAACATGGAATGACAGAAAAATTGGGAAAAGTTTGGTTAGTGTCTAGACCTACACATGTTAGAACAGGAACGGCTACGAATAGATGGGATAAATAACCAATAAGAAAGAAATATCCCCCATAGCGGTAGCAGTTGGATTTACCTACGGAATGATGAACATCTGCCACGAAATAATTGGATTCTGTTACCTCGGTCATCCCACGCCAATTTTACCGATAAATCTCACCCCAAAACAATTTCGGACCAATGGAAATAATGATTTTAATCATACTACGCAGAAATTCTTGATTCATAATGCTAGGACACGGAGGAGTAAGAAAGGCGTCATTCAGATATAAAAACACCTTTCTGATGACTTTTCTTTCTGAAAGAGTTTGGAATATGAATGAGTATTAAGGTGACGAGGAGAGTGGGTGAAAAAAAAGGTGTTTAATTCGACGAAAAGCTTTCGTTCTGAAGTGAAAGGAGAGAGGAGAACGCCTTGTTCACCACAGTGGTGAAGAAGGATTGGAATAAGAAAAATTATATCTCTTTCCTTCATTTCTCATTTAAATTAGTTCACCTTGTCGCCGCATATCCTTCTGGAAATTTCCCTCTTGCTTTTAATTGCACTTTAACGAGTTACGAGCGCAATAATCTTGCAGAGAGCGAACAGTTAGAATCTCTTCCAAGCTTTTTCCCCCTCGTAAATTTTCGCTCAGTGTTTTTTATTACGACTGCTCTTTGTCATGCTCCACCGCTAATTTAAAGCCCATATCTCGCGCCTACACAAAAAGGTACTTTTGCGTGAGCTATCTGGAATCTCATATATATATATATATTTATATAAGGGCAACTCAAGCTGTTGAGCAAACGTCCGACGCTCGCAAATGATTTCGTTCTTCAAAGTTTTAATGTTTGATATTTTTTTTTCTTTTTTCATTTCTGTATCGTTTACATCCGTAGGAGCTTCAAAGTGCTTAGGGCCAAGAATATTAAGGTGGGACATTATGTTTGGCCTCCAATAACAATCACAGCTTTCCCAGTTGCGTTGCAACGACCTTTGAAATTATATGGCTCTTTTCTTGACCATTCCTCTTTCTTTCTGATGAATTATTTCATGACTGCGATGGTCACTGGAAAATTTTGTTGATAACATGGTACTGAAAATTGATGTGTTAAACTGCTGAAATAGAATTTTCATCCATAATGGCAAGTCAACATGGATAGTGCACCAGCAAAAAAATCTCGGAAGCCTATCAAAAATATTGGATTGGAATCACGAGACGTATTAGTAATATCCATCAATAGACTACGTTTGTGGTATAATATTTATTTGATGAGGGGTTTGAAAAGGATTCAATTTTTTATTCAATGCATGCAACATAAAATAGCGACGGAATGATTTCCTTATTAATTTTTTTTGATTAGTTCGTTTTCAACTCGGATGTGATTTCAAAAACGGGACCCAGTTAAAAATTTCTCATTGAAAAGAAATGTATATGTTATTACAAACGCTCTAAGCATACTGAAGTATACCCATATGAATCTAAGGAAATTTACCATGATTTTTCTTACTTTTCCACAAAGCGTAAGTTTTTATTCAATTGCGGTAATTGGTGTTTAGTATTGTTGGACTGCTTCTGCTATTGAAACGAACTCTATTACTACTTATCAAACTTCTTCGTTTAAACGATTGAAGATGTTTGAGTGGAAACATCTCGTTGTGTGTTGTAGGAGACAAATATTAAAAATCATAATCATTTCATCATCAATAATAATCAATAATAATCATTTTCAGCGGCTTTAGCTCTTCTATTTCCAGCTGCGTGATTAGTTGCAGTTCATTGGAGGAATGAAATAAAACTCCCCATCCAATAGATTGACAAACACCGGCATTTGATGGAAACTTGAATGCATTTTTTATGCAACTGCTTCTAAGCTTTGGCTTAATTGCATGGCCTGGTTCTCCGTCAAATATCTGTTCATCGCTATTTCAGGAAGAGCCCAAACTGTGTCTGCTGCAAAGCTGACAAATATTTTCACTTCGTAATCAGCCCATAGTTGTAGCACATTATATACCGTGAAAGCGTCTCAAAGTTTTGCTGCAGGAATTGTCAAATAAAACAATAGAACTGATAGAAATTCGTTCGATAATTCAAAGTGAGCAATTTATATGATTTTAATGTGATTGAAATCATTCATTGTCAATAAGCATCTAGAGGGATGCAGAAACCGGGTCAATGGAAGAAATACAGCGGAAAAATATATCGAAATATAAATTTGTTAGTATGAGGCTAGTGAATAAAATTTAATGAAATGAATTTTTAAAATAAATTATTAACAAATTTTTTAACTATAACATGGCATGGTGCAGCAACTACCCTATCACTAAGGCATCCATGGAAGATTAAAGGAGAAAAATGTTAATTATTCAACGATTCGGTGCTCTGTGATATTTTTCTTAATTTATCAGCAATATTCGAGAATGGTGGCGTAAAATAATAAGTTAATTGTTTAATAAACTACGAAATGGCATAGTGGATAATTAACCGTTTACTGAGACTGTAGTGGAAAAATTAGTATGAAGAATATTCAATCTTATATATAAAAAATAATGTTTGTCTGTTCGCGTTTTAGGCACTCCAATAACTTTCATCCGATTGTGTAAAATTCACAGTGAAAAAATCATTCGCCTGGACTGGGATTCGAACCCAGACATTGAAGGACTTCGCGCCGAGTGCTCCACCAAGTGTTAAGTTACTCTAGTCTACTCTACTAAGTCTACTACTACCGGCGCGAAATCGGGGGGTCTGGGTTCGAATCCCAGTCCAGGCGAATGATTTTTTCAGTGTGAATTTGGGTATTTTCCACGTATTTCAAACTATCGATATTCTGATTCTGTTACTTGAACTTATTGCATTGGCTAAAAGTTTTCTAATCAAATTGTATGAATTTCGGTTTTAAAAGCAAAAGAAAGTTGAAGGTTACGAATACTCCCGAGCACACTCCGAAAACAACCGAATGACCTGTGACGTCATTTTCGCTGTTTACATTTAGACCCAGGCGTTTCCTTATGCTTATGGTGGAAACAAGTGCGACGAAATTAGTTTTGGATGTTTTTCTGTTTTTTGATGTGCCATTAAATGGCATCTATAAATGGTGCTTTGTGCCACAATGTACAAATACATCGGTGAAGACACCGAACAAGATATGCATTCACGCAATCACGACATTGAATGTTTGAAATTTCTTCCTTGGATTCCTCAATGTCTACCTGCACAATGTATGCTTTATTTCGACTATGTGTTCTGGACATATTCTTACAATGACTGTTCACAGTGGTCCTTCTCTCTTCACTTGGACGTATCCTATAGCATTATCACCATTACTCTCACGAGAATCTTTATAATTAAGCAACACTTAAATTAAACTTTGAATAGACATTGAGGAGATAAGAATCTATTTTTAGGCATTTCTATAGCAGAGAAGCCACTTATAGAAACCTTTACAAACAATCACTAATTAACAAATCACAAATTAACGTCTTAAGTGTGTTAAGTATTTGCAGCATAAAAATTTGGCAAGTACTGTGTGATGTTGATATGTTACTAAGGTACTGTTTGTTTACTGTTGCATGGACTGGTATGGACTTTGAGAAAACAAGAAGAAGTATCATAATGATTATGAGTGTATTGGAAAAACAATTAATAAAGCTCATACACCAAATACATAATTATACGTATTAAAATGATAAACAACAGTAATGACGATTATACAAACTTTTTGCAAACATTTTTTGGACTTAAGCTCCACGAATTTCGGAAGCAGTAAATCGCTCGTCCTTCTTCATAAAAACGCATACCATAAACATATATACTTTGGGTAAATTATCTGATGTGGTTTTAATAAAACCATTGCACTCCATAGTCTTTGTTTTCAATGAAAACTCTTTAAATATACTGTGTCTTCTACAGTTCTTCACTTTCTCCCTCACAGCTGTCTATCGCTCAGCGAAAATGACGTCAAGCCAATCAGATTTCGTTTCGCAGCCGCGTAAAAAAATTTGAAATTTCGACTATTTTAATCTTAAATATCTCAATTAATATTGAATCAATTTTAAAACTATTTTCGCTCCGCAAGCTTGTTCGAGGGAAATTAACATATAAAGATCAGTTTACTTACATTTAAAATTTTGGAAAATACCCAATTGTGTGACCACTAGCGAGCGGGTGACTCCGTTAAAGTTACTGCGCGGCCAGTTCCGCAGTTCTTTGAACATTCATCCGATTGCGATGAAACCTTGGTGAGTTGTTGTGTGCGTGCCCATAAAGTTTTCTGAGTTATAAAAATGGCAATTTTTGTTTTTTTTTTAACCCCAATATGGTTAATATTTACTCCCATAAGAAAAGAATTGAATTCAGTGCAGGTTTTTCTAATATTGCTTTTTTAAATTACTTGAACTCAAGATATTGGATGGAAATTTTAATCATAGGACGCATATATGAATGCAATATTTAATTATTTCATTCAATTTTCGTACACGCACCGTTTTTGTCAAATTATTGAATTGTTATTGTTTTTGTGTCGAAATTCATCAATGTTTCTTCCTTTTCAACAATAGAAATTTCCTTGGCTACCAGGCGTGAATATCCATTTAATATCAACTTCGTGAATGGCAATATACTCCTGCAGCATTTAAAGATCAGGTCCAGTGATTAATTTGATAGTTGTAGTGAAACGACCACAGTTTGCTCTGCCATGACCAATGACCGTCAACAAGGCAAAAGGTCATTCATTGAATGTATGTTGATTAAATATGGAATATCCATGTTTTTCACATGCTCACCAGTGGGACAGTGGAAATTTTTTTTTTTTTTGCAGAAGGCGGTAAGACCAAAATTATTTATATCCCAAAGCACTTGAATACATTTTTTCAACTTAAATTAAATACGTTATCTTTCATTTATTTTGTACATGTAAATGTGTCTGCTTTGTATATGTGTGTGCCTACTTAGAAAGTAAATGAGGTATTGTAACGCATGCCGGGAAACTTTGGTGAGTTGTTGCGCGCGCGCCTTCGAAGGTTTCTGAATTATTAAATACATTATACAATAGGTGTAGCGCGAATAGTTTCAAAAAAGAGCGTTGGTACTCGAGCACCTCAAACAAGCGAGAAACAGTAAGCAATCAACGAAGCAGATCGTTTACGAGTTGCTCAATCATGTGCATCATAATCATATCAGTGAGAATGATGCACATGATTCATATCAGTGTGCATCATAATCATATCATCATAATTTGTGTCAAAAGAAACATAGTTTGTACCTAGAACGAGATTTGGTGCAGTGGTCTCTTTTTTTGCTTTTGGACTTCAAATGCTTATCATTAGATCACTTAAAGAACAAGGCTTTGAATTTTTTTATTCGATTTTTCGTACACGCTTCGCATTTTCCTAAAATTAGATTTTTAAGCTCGAAAATCTTAAATTTTTGCACTACTTCAGCATTAGAATATTTTATTTACTTGGAAACTGCAGCATAGGCATGTAATAGAAACTCATGCCAGCAATTGTTTGTTATGAATTCCTGTGCAGGTACGAGGAATTCATTGAACTATGTTTTAAATTCCTTTAGGGACCGGTTTTGAAGGCAGAAAAGATTTGTGCGCCAAGCCATCAATGGAAATCAATGCGGACTTCAATATAGAGTATTTTATTTAGAGAATAGACAAAAAAATCATTGTCCTTCATTTAAATTGTACATTTCTGTTTTGTATATTTGTGCTTACTTAGAAAAAAGAGGCATTTGCAACGCATGCCGAGCACAGCTAGTCTTCTTCTTATATATAAAGAAGAATGTTTGTCTGTTCGTGTTTTATGCACTTCAATACCAACCATCCGATTACGATGAAACTTTGGTGAGTAGTTGTGCGCGTGCCCATAAAGGCTTCTGAATTATAAAAATTACAACTTTTGGGGTTGTTTTTACACCAATGTTGTTAATATTTACTCGCATAAGAGAAGCATTGAACTAGGTGCAGGTTTTTCTTTAATTGCTTATTTAAATTACTTGTACTCAAGATATTGGATGAAAATGTGTATCATAGAACGAACAAATAAATGCAGCATTTAATTATTTCATTCAAAATTTCTAATACGCTTCGTTTTTGTCCAAGTATTGCATTTTTATCTCGAAATTCATCAATTTTTCTTTCATTTCAACAATACAAAATTTACTTGACAACCAGGCGTGAATATCCATTTCATTGCGATTTCACGAATGGTTATTCACTCCTGCATTTATTTAAAGGCCAGATTCAGTGAATAATTTGATAGTTGTAGCCAAATGAATACTGTTCCCCGTTCGCCTTGCCTTCCCAATGACCATCAACAAGGCACAACGTCAATCGCTTCAAGTGTGTGGATTAAATTTGGAAAATCCATGCTTTTCACGTGGTCAATTATATGTTGCATGCTCACGTGTGGGACAGACCAGTAATACCAAATTCAATACCAGCTAATAAGCTCAACGCTTCCCTCAAAGCGTCGCATCTTTAAAGACATGTGTATAAAATCATGCTAAATTTGCAGCGCAATGTGTCAACCATATTTTCAAAACTGCTAATGGACATTGGTAATAGGAAATTACCAGTTGATGCCAACACAAAATATATTTCAATTCCATTGAACTTTTGTGTCATTGTTCCATCTATCGTCCAATTTATTCAAAAAGTTTTCCCACAAATCGTCACCAATTACAAAAATCACCAATGGCTTTGCGAACGTGCTACTTTGACAGCAAAAAACACCTACGTCAGTGCAATCTACTACGCCATCCACGAACAGATTTCGGGCGAGTCTGTCACCTGCAAATCGATTGACAGCGTCATGAATGCAGAAGAGATTTTTAATTATCCAATTAAGTTTCACCGCACAAATTGTCATTGGCGCACCAATAATTCTTTTGCGCAACATTAATGCACCACGATTGTGCAATGGCTCACTAACAAACAACTGATACCAAACGTCATATAAGCGACAATTCTGAGTAGCAAGTCGAAAAGTGAAGATGATCTTATTCAACGTATACCCATCATTCCCACCAACATGCTATTTGATTTCAAACGACTACAGTTCCCCGTTCGCTTTGCATTCTCAATGACAATCAACAAGGCACAAGATTAATCGCTTGAAATGTATGGATTAAATCTGGAAAATCCATACTTTTCACACGGTCAATTATATGTTGTATGCTCATGAGTGGGATAGCCGAAAAAGTAATTTGTTTTTGCTGAGGGTGGTAGGATCAAAAATATTGTATATCAGAAAGCACTCGAATAAAATTTTCAACTCTATTTTAATACATATAAAATAATTTTCTTTCATTAATTTTGAACTTGCAAATGTGTCTGCTTTGTATATGTGTGCCTACTTAGGAATAAAAGAGGCATTACAACGCATGCCAGGCACAGCTAGTAACTTATTTAGTAAACCTAGAAAGAGAACGTATTGTTGATCAATCAAGTGCAACGCAAAGTTGACTTTGAAATTTTCAGCAATTTGACGAGAATAGTGGTGTTAAAACGATAAATTAAAGTTAAAATTAACTATGACCCGACAAAATGAAATATTTAGCCATTTACACGTGAGTTCATGGAAGCTTTAAGATGAATAAATGTTCAGGAGCGTCAAAAGAAAACCTGGATAAAGGTCACATCATTAAAAAATTCGGCGCAAAGAAATTTTTTCTGTAAAACAATCAATCAAAAAATAAACTGAAATTTTGGCGTTGAAACAGCGAAACGAAAAAAATTGCTTATAAAAACCTCTCAAACAGACATCCTCCTCTCTTTCTAAAGGACCTCCTCCAAGAATTTCATGCGCTTTCACCGCCTCGAGATAGAGAGAGAGAAGGATCTCATTCCGGAACATAATATTTCGGGAAATACTTCTGCTCGAGTAGTTACGCCACACCACTCGCTTCTTGAGTGCGAGTGGGTTGGGGGTGAACAAAAAGGTGTGGGAGAGTGACATCTGAGAACGAGTAATGGAAGCTTGAGGAGGAGGAGACTCGGGAAAGGAGCCGGAGAGAAACGGGAGAGACCGAGTTATACACACCATTTCGGGAAGAGAGAAACGGAAGTGGTAGTAGTTGTCTGAAACGATGGCGAAGATGGGGGAGAATAAGGTGCCACACGGGAAGGGGAGTTGGAAATCAAAAGAAAGACCTCCGCGGATGGAATGAGAACGAGAGAGAGTCAGTGAAGAGATGGGTGTGGGAGTGAGAAGAGAGAATTTGGGGGAGAGATATTGGGGGTGGTGTACGAGGAGGAGGAAGGTTTGGGGTAGGGGTATAATGGAACGGAGAGGCGAAGGGTTGGATATTGTACGGGGGGGGGGGTAGGGAAGAAGGGAAGGCGTTATAGAATGGGATTGGGTCGTTGGATGGAGCAATAATTGAATGTCTAGAGCTACCAAAATATCTCTCGCCCGACTGAGAACTGTGTGGATTAAGAGCGAAGAGTTTTGGGGTAGGGGAAGGTGGGGCATGATGGAATTGTGGGAGGCTGGGTTGGAGGACGGGGAAAGGATACGCACCAATTCACAGACGGGGGTTGCCGTAAGGGTGAGGTAAAAATTCAGGAGATCACCCTATTCAAACTTCATGAAAGTGACGAAGTTGTGTAATTTTGATACTTGCAAAATTGCATATTCAAGTGCAAGATAAAATAAAGTTAGAAAAAAACATGTTATTATTAAATAATACGATATATTGAGTGATAAGAGACGGAATGCCTTTTTAATGAGCCAAAATTCAGGACAATCTAACTTATTTATGATTTATGTCTACCCTATTTACATCTACGTTTAGTCTAAAAGGTGGCAAAATACGAAATCTTATTGAATTAACTTAAAAATCTTTAACCATATGTTTTTCGAGTCGCTGAAATCAAATATGAAATAAAAAACTTAAAGTGGCTGATGAAGTATGACAAATTCAATTCATCGCCTGTAAGTATGAACAATGTATAAGCGGATACATGTGCAGCCTGCATTCCTTACGCAGTTTAGAAATAAAGTATTTCTTTTATTTATGACTCGAACTAGAGGACAGTGGGGAGCTCTTTCTTCATTAACTCAAGTCTTTAAAAATATTTGCAGAAAATATTTACCTTGAAAATGACGGTTACCCGTTGAAACCTGGGTCGGTAGTATCAATAAACAGTGTGGACAAATACCATTTTAAAGTTTCTTCTTCGTGTAATTATGGAAGAGTTCCACAAAGTAAAGCCTGAAACTATTCGCTTAGTTCTTTAAAAATATATTTTCAAGTATCACTATCCCACGCTGTCTCATTGTGTAAATATATTATACCGGCAAGGGTCGCGGGTTTGAATCCCGTCTGGGTAGAATTTTCATATTCAGGGCATGGTTGTGTGTTTTATACCGTCGTTACTTATTTAATTACAAGTGAAAGACCCTTTAGGCTGTATTCAAGACAAATGTAATGTAAATAAATAAATTCATACATTTAATTTATTGTGTATGGGAAAACTGAACTGAATCTTACAATAAATATAAAATATATTAAGTATATTTTATATTAAACATTGAAATCTTGAACAGATCATTACAGAATATGTTAGTAATAGCTTTTTATTTTACTATTTTAAATATTTTTTTCAAATAGTTATAAAATATTTGAATAACATGACGGGATGATTCCATTTCCGGGAATCGATATCATTGTCTTCCACTGCTTGCGAATCGGTTTTAAAGCTGACCTTGTCACTAAGTCGTTCGCGTTTGCACAGGCAATCTGCACACTTGCCACTTTAGCGCTGAAGTTTGCCCTCACATTTATAAAAAACTTTAAAATGATTTTTTCTACAGCCCAAACATTACTCTAGCCAACACAGCATAACAATCAACCTAGAATTGACATTTTATTTTCGTACAATTTGACCATCTTTTAAGCGGTTGGTCCCACTGCTGCGATTGGTGAGGTAGGGGAAAGTGTTCTGGGTAAAGGAGAAGTAGCTCCATCAGGGAGGGTGAGGGGGTGAATCCTTGGGGTTGTAGGAGATTGGGAGGCTGTGGGCGTGGGGTTTGGAGGGCAGAGGCAGTAAGGGGAGGCTGCAGTACGAGGCGCCGGAGTAGCGGGGGCAGGCGGACAAAAGCAAGGCGGCGACTCGCCGTGGACTTGCTGCTAAACAATGAGTTGGCGGCGGCGAGAAATATGATTGGATTAGGAAGGAAGTAGGGAGCAGATATTCTATCGGGCTAATATGGTAGACACCAACGTAGGTTATGAATAAACTACCTGTTACCCGCAGCTTCCCTCGTCTTTCTATTCTCGTATTTAACTCTTTCGTTACCTTCGTTTCACTGTTTATGGTCGTTATTTATGTACAATAATCAAAATTAAATAAAATATGCATTGTGTTTTAGCAGTTATATTCTGTTTTATTTTCGTGAAAACTATGCCTGGCATATGGAAATTCCATAGCAATAGCTACGGAATTAAATGATTATACGTTTTATTTTCACTATACTTTTCATAACATCAGTGTTACTTTACAACGATATTCATAGCATAATCTAAGCTGGGTGAGTTATTGAGGTTTCACTTTTTTGTGAATGAAAACTTCTACAGTGCTTTTTCCTCTGATTCCTCCCATTATTACATCCTGATGTGCCCTCTTTATGCACTAATAATGCTCCATTTTAAGCATTAAAGGCATACATATTTTTTAAGTAAGCATCTAAAAAGCTCTTAGAGCGCTTTAGGTAATCCTTCTCTCACTTACAATGCTCTCGCATGTATCTTTAAGTGTTCTTACACAAATACCTTCGCTACAGAAGTCCTTTACTTAAATGTATACTCTAAATCAGTTGACGCTGATTCATTGCGTTCATCATTCGTTGAATGTAAATAACATCTAGTATGAAAATTACAATAAAATTTCAATATGAATTGACATGGATTCGTGGAAGTGAAATAAAGTTTCCAATTATACGCAGAGATAAATATATATAGGTACAAATCTTTACTGCTGCTATTGGATATGGAGTTGCGCATGTCAAACATAGGAAGGCGATGTTGTTTACAATTCACCTTCCTTACTGTATTACTCAAATAGACAATCTTAGTGTAATAACAGTCTTCAAACCCTGTAAGGAATGTACATTTGAGCTGATCCTTTGCCACTGCAATGCTCCCCAGGCCAAACCCCCGTTCAATTATTTTATGTACACATAGGGTCTAAGTCCAAACTGTTTGGCAAATTTCGTTTTAATACGTGCATTAAATTTAAGTATTGTAATATTGTGCTATCAGATCTATTATGATCAGCCAGTGTGTGAGTCAAGATAATTCTTCTGTAATATATAAATACATGTATATGATGCAGTATGTTCAAATACTATAACTTTGCCTGTAAATAAGACTTCCTAGGTTTCGATTCAAGTTGAAATCTTATTTTTCATGATGAACTGAGTGTATTTTTACCGAAAATATTAAGTGTGATTATGCATTTCGTATTCACTATTGAGGTTATGTTGCATTTTTCAAAGGACAAGGAATCATCAAATGGACGTGGTTGTTTACTGGGCACAAATATGGCCCACTTCAAACTCAAGTTTGCCCTTCTTCTACGTCCTTTTCCTGGGTTTCTTATACGCAATAACATGTAGGTTAGAGTTTTTTTAATGAACAAGCATGTGCATTACTGTAAATGAAAGGTGTACTAAAGAAATATCGCCTTATTGTGTGACCTATGCGCCTAAGGGTGTGTCCTATTCACATGGTTCTTCTCTTCTGTATAGGTTTCCATATGGTTGGTTCTTCCTCTTATACTATTTTGTATACTTCTTCATTTATTAATTTGACCATCCATTTGATCATCATCACTCGCATCCATCGCCAGGTTTCGAAAGCTCCTAATATTTTCTGGTGTGCTTTTTCAATGGACCGTATTTCGGATCCATGGAGTGCCACGCTCCACACGAATGTTTTCTAATACTAAATTCTCAATCGTAGTTCTATCTTCTTTGACAGAGTAGGTGCCTTTTTATCATGAACGCATTCTCAGCTTGGGCTATTCTACGCTTTATGTCCGTTGTACTTCTCCCGTCCCACTTGACGGTACTTCCTAGGTGAATGAAAGAATTCATTTACTCTAATTCCAATATCTTAGAATGACTTCCGCATTCAGCTTCTCTTAAATTGAATGTCGGTAGAAATGGAGAAAATTTACTCAAGTTTTAAATTTTATTTATGAGAAGAGTTTGCATCCATAACTTGCTGGAAAATCTTCTAATACTTTTTCAACTCTAACCTAAAAAATATAAAAGCTTACTTAAAAGGTCGTATAGAATCACTTTCCTTGATAAATGTACAAAATAAGAAAATATCTAGAATGTTAAAGAGGCGTACACAAAAAATTAAAATAATTGGGGAACCCACAACAATCTAAACTGTCTTATATGCGCTAATCCATTTATGCATTCATTTAGAATTCATGTATTAATGTAATAGGTGAAAGTGTATATATTCTCGTCCATACTGACTCTATTTTTCTCCCTTCAACTTCCCCTTACTGCCCTTTCCCCAACAAAACCAAAACGCTCCCTTCCACTCTCGGATTCTCCCTTTCAATCTTTTATTAAGACTCCAGAGCGCAAAGCGGGCTCTCCTTTTCCCCTCCAACTGTCTCTATCTTTCCTTTTGACTCCATTGAGGCCTGCCCGGGCGGAAAATCTCGAGGAGAAGGCACAGGAGAGGAAAAGATAGTGGAGGAGAAGGAGTGGTCCAGGGGCTTCGGATGAGGTTTGCCAAGACAGTAGTGGGGGGAAAAGTGGAAAGGGATGTTGTTTGGGCGGCGGAATAAGACGAGTTTATTGAACATTCACGCTTTGTGGATGAAGAAGGAGATTGAGATTGGGGCTTCCAGTGTTGAAGCGTTCTGTGGTCCCGCAAGGGAGGGGTCCCGCAGGGAATAGGAATGGGCCCCCTTTCCCTGCTGGAGAACACCGCCAGGTGGAGGAATGGAGGAGCGAAATAATTGATTTGCTACGGGCGTAAGGGAAAATTCACACGTGGAATTACTTTTTTCATTCGCGCCATAGAAAAAATAAACCTGGATTAAAGAAAGGTGCAAAGACGAACCCAACGGCAGAGTTTGAGCATCGCAGTAAGAAGCAAAGCCTTATCGCGCGCAATGCCTGCCGGGATGACGCCCGCAAGGGACTTCGAGTTTCTCCGTTCCCACCATCCAAAACCCATCGAAGGCAAGCGAACTTCCAATCGCTACATTTTTTCTATGATTTTTTAAAAACGTTTTGAAAACACCATTACAAAGACGTTTTTGGATTTCATTTCGAGCTAAAAATATGAGCTCAGACCGGATGGGGAGGAAATATATTTTTTCATGCGCGATAAGCCACCGGAACAGCTGTCATCAAAATATCCTGAAGGATAACACATTTTTAGACAGCAAAATACTGTAGGTACGTTGCCACTTTCGGTTAAGCTTTATTGGCCGTGAACAGTAGTCAGGGTACATTTTAGCATGAATTTATCATTAATTAAAGAAAACTAAATTTGAAGAGTGACTTTTGAGCGTTTTCGATTGATGCAATTGTGTTCTGAAATCTTACTTTCCTAGCGCAGTGTACCGTTTTGAATCACGGGTGGGAATTAGGTCCGCGCGATGATACCATCTACAAAGACGTGGATATGTATCCGTAATATTTACTCCTTGATCTATAAAATTCAAATGTCAATAGGTGAATACTGAAATTAGGAAAACGAAGGAAAGGGAAAAAATTAAATAAATGGGTTATCTTTGTAGAAATTGAAATGAGAATCACTGCCCGAATAGCAAATCGGTTTCATTAGGTTGACATGGTTCACCTTTACCATGCATCTTGCAATCTAAATCCTCTGCTACTGAACCCTTCCTTTTTCCGCGTGGATGAACCCATCCACTTTTCGCATCCACTAATATATAATATTTTTTCGGATTTATTCCGAAAATGAACCATCTTCCCCGGATGCAGACCTGAAAACATGTGAATAAGTTATAAACTAGCCTAAAATTTCAATGTAAAAACTTTTTTATGAGAAGATTGAGGTACTAGATAAACATATTTGGTAGTAGAGTTTTAATATAGCTACTTATTAATGAAAGAGCTGCTTCTGGGGTTAAAATTCCTTCGTGTTTTTGGATTTAATCCCGACTTTCTTACGGTCAAGTCCCAAACTCAAATGGCAAACATTTTTAATCGTGCCCGAGCCATAGATGGACTATATAGGCAAAGAGCCAAACATTGTATAGGGAGTAGTAGAACGAAATACATTTTTTAATGAATTTTCAGGAACTCTTGCTGAGAGGTAGAAAAATAAGCTGATTAAAAAATTGAGAAGAGGAAATTCTTCTTAAATTGAAATACGAGTTAGGTGTGCATAAACTGGGAGACCAAGTCTGCTCATGTAGAAGGCCTGGTTGACGTTACGGGGATGTTTTGCGTGACTAATGTTCTTCGGGGCAAGTACCAATAGTAAGAAAGTCTTAACTCTATCTAGTTCAGAAAAAGGCGGTTGTGCCACCGAAATTAATAAATAACGGACGTGTGTGATTCTTTTTCAGGGTGCTTATGTTTTAGCAAGTCACGCCTGAGACCCCTTATTGGATATATGTATATTATCACCACGTGTGAATTTTCATCGATTGAGTATATATATATATATATATATATATATATATATATATATACGAGTTCGTGGAAAATCACACACGCGATAATATAAATAAACTATGCCACAGGTGGGGCGGAATGAAATATAAACACATAAAAAAGAACACTCACACTATAAGTTGATATTTCGGTTGCTCTAGAACCTTTCTCAAAGATAGATGGATACAGAATGTATATATATATATATATATTTAATTATTTATTTATATAATCTCTGCAGGCTTGCTTCGGACCTTAAGATGTCGACTGGAATTCCGTTGACACCATTGACCACAGTGATGAACCAATGCTGGAAGAACCCAAAAACCCTCGAGCCATCAGTAGCCATCAGTGCCAAGTCTAGTTGGACTTTATAGTATAAGGAGTATATTGCGGCGTTATTTGATTATATATTTCACGCCTTTTCGATTTCCTGGGGGTAATTTCATGTTAAAACCAGCATTTTGCGAGAAAGGAATTTTTATTAAATGTAAGTAATACCCCTTCTTCACCTATTCTCGAATTTTGTACCGTGTAATTTCAAGTTCAATTTGCGGAAAAAGTAGCTGGTTAAGGTAAAATTGTGATACATACATCATAGAGAGGTCACATTTTTTTCTTCAACTAGCCAACGTTTAAATTACTCGGGATTCAACCCATTGTACGGAGGAACTAACTATAGAGTGACCTAATGAAGCTCGTGGACACTGTTCACCGAAAGAGAAAGGATGAATGGAAGACCTCTGTAAAAGGCAGATAAAAGAGCCGAAATGAAAATTGGGGGTTGAACGAGGAATTTAACTTCACGAATAATTCATTTTAAACCTGAGGTGAATCTCATTACACTGAACGCGAATTAATTCCGTTCCGTTCGCTGGCGCGCCCCCTAACGGAGAAAGGACGGATTTCCTAGCTCCGTAAGCTTCGGAATTCCCATTTCTCGACTTCTGCGATAGTGATGAGGTTTAGCAATGTAATTAGGAATCGAGATTAGGAATTCAACATGTTGCGCGAACGGGCGTGACCCAATTTTGAAGTGGAAGTCTTAGTCAAGCATAAAATCTTCGTTTAGTTGACATGTAGAAATTCAAATTCAAATTTAATACCCTAAAATCTCAATGTTTTATAATTTACAGCACATGAAATTCTTGGATGCGCCATAGAACTTAATGAAATATGTGTTTAATTTTTTCATGGATGACAAGGAGATCGTAAGAAGAACAATAAAAGTCCAAAATATCAAGGAACTATTTCGTCAAGGAATATTAGCATAGGAATACTTTACTTGATACATAATTTAATGAACCAGAAATGGAAATAAAATTATGCTCACATTTTTATGACGGATTGATTCCAAAAAAGTTATATTAAACTTGTAACAATTATTATCGAATTCGTTGTTCACTTAATTGATTGAATCTTAACTCTAAAGCGGTGATTACACACAGGAATTGACTCCTATACTTACGAGTCCACTTGGAAAGTGAAACTTGAACGTGAATCATACCTACTTCTATAGGAGTTCGCCATCGATAGTGGCGGAATTCGATACTTGGTCGGAGTAGCCGCCATCTTAGTTGTGGTTCCAAGTGGAGTTGACTCGATATAAATCGATCAGATAGGAGTCAACTCCTGTGTGTAATCGCCGCATAAGATTTTATAGATCAGAATCGAAATATCGATTCCGTTGCATGAAATATTCGAAGTTTATATTTGAATATGCTCATTCTGATTGCATAACCTAAGGTTCCAATGTTTTGTTATTAGCACAGAATCAATAGGATACAAAAAACGTATGAAAAGGAAATAATGATTATTGAGTTCATTGTTTTCACCGAAATCAAGGAAAATATTAGCAAAAGGATAAAAGTTTACAATAACAAGGAACATATACATTTAGGAATACCTGAAATACTTATTTAATGAATTATATAAAAATATACATTCAAGAAAAACTGTGAAAGCCTGCACGGGATGATTCCACAACGGGCATGTCACACTCGCTCGCACACTCACTAAGCAATGACCAAATGCAGTCAGGAGAAGAATGCACCGGCAACCCAGGAAGCAGGGAAGTACTACGTTGAAACACATGCTAACATGCAGTGGAAGGGGTAATACACTTCTAATGATTATTATTATTATCTATTAATTATTTATATTTCCATTAATTCATGAATACCACTAGATATTAATTTTATGCAGAAAACAATCGTACCAACTAATATTTTTATGACACCATTGACGACTAGTTGGCACTTAATTCGAAAGCATGGACCCTGTATTTATCTATTTTTATTGTATATTCATTGTTAATTAGTATTTTTTTGTGAACTTAGATTGTTTTTTTTTGTGATTCTGTGATATTATATATAAAAATTGGCACCATTGCTACTGGATATGTGGTGGAAGAAAAGGAAAGTTGCCTGGTTGTCATTCCATTCAGTCACAGATCTCGATCTTTAACTGAAAACTTTTTGTTATAAAAATAGAAAGAAACCTTCCAATGGACTAATTTTAAATCATCATTTAGACATCTTTATCAAATCATTTTGTCAAGTTCATGTAATATGACATTAGTTTCCATAAAAATCTTTTACGTGACTATGTCCTATCGTTATCGCATCCAACTCTTTCGGAATTTCCAGTTCTGAGCTTTAAAACCGTTTCCGGACCTATTACCTACCACTTTCCGGGAGGCACAAATGTACAGCCACCTTGCAAAAGTTTTGTCTATGAAAACATACCAATGTTTTGATAATATTTTTAGGTCTCCATTTTTTTAAATAATTTGAATTGTAGCAATATGTCTACAAATACTTTCGGAGCATGATATATCGGTTCGTAACAGTCTAGGCAGACGGTGGTTTTATTTTACGTGACATTCCAAAATGGGCATGCTAGCCATCCTCCAGATTTGATCTTTCAACTAGCGTATATTTTTCAGCTAGTTATCCTGTTGAATACTCCACTACTCCCTCGGAATACCAGAAATTATTAATGGGTATCCTGAGAAGCTACTTCCACTTCATCGTCACGTATGCAGAGGTGGCGAAGCCGAATTAGTCTGGTGGATTGATCGTGGTTTTAGTCCATCTTGAAGGTCTCGAGGCAAAGCTGAACCCAATGTGCTGTTTACACTGAAGACTGTATAAAGTTCAAAACATTCCTCACTCTCACCGCTTCTGCCAGCTCCTTTCATTTTATTATTTTCCTCCCAGAAATCGCAATGGCTCATGCTCAATGTAAGCTCACAACAATCACTGCATACATGCGATCTAGTTTCTTGATAAAAATGTAGTAGAAATATTCTTTTTTTAGATTCCTGGGCATGAGGGAGGATGAGTGGGCAAACTCGTTGGCCAAGTAATCCCAGGCTGACACCAACACGACTTCTTCCATTACACCATCATATGATCTCGTGACTACGTGGAGAAACGTAGCCCTGCGTAAGTGGTGGGAATTATGAGATAGTAGAAATGGTTATAAACTACGGACAATAAAGCCCGTAATATCGGCGTGGTCCACCTCCATTGGGAGTAATCAAGCTTATGACTTCGCCATCACTAGGTTGAGGACAGGGTATTGTGCCTTAGTGCTCTCTTACCTATTTACAGAGGATAAAAGGCAACCCATATGTGACGAATGCAACTCCACCCACAAACTTAAACTAATATCTCACTCTACTTAAGCCATATCTTGAATGCGCTGTAAACATTTGTGACCATGCATAGATAGATTTTATTCGCAAAATAAAAAATTAAAATTAAAGCAGCACGATTTTTAAAAACTACTATCATTGGAATCATAGGGTGTACCACAACTGATGGAAGGACTAGGTTAGGAGCGCATAAACTACACGCTAACTTTAGATAACTTGGAAATTTAAGATATGGGAGTTTTCGTATGACAAGGAGGGTAATGCATTGGCAAATCATTGTATCACTAGAACTGATAGAAGCCGAAAAATAAGAGAGATATACTGTCGAACTGATAGGTACGAAATATCCATTTTTACATGGAACATTAGTTGCTTAAATGAAAACAATGTGACACCAATACAATGTATGATGAGCCATTTCACAATTGTGAAACACCTCCTTACGAAGTGTGATACCTACGGGACGGTACGTCAAAGGTTATAAATTAGAGATGATATGGAATAGTATGTTTCCCGTGAAGACCAAGATAATATCGTTAAAATAATATGATTTTTGCATTTGACAGAGGTTTTAGTCTAAAACATTTGATTATTAATGAAAAAAGCACTTGGTTATGATTCCACACTTTATTAGAAACAACACACTAGCTTGATGCGGGCATGAGATGCTGAAACCTAGGTCGTGTTGTTTCTTATAAAGTGTGGAATCAAATTCTAGAGCTTGTTTTTCATTAATAATGAAGGAGTTCCACCGATTAACGCCAGAGACAGTGTCCTATATTAAAACTTTTAAGTTTTCATTTTAAAGAGTAAATGGCTCTTAGTTGTCGACATCAAAATAAAGACTACCGTTGATTTTTTGGCGGTGACTTTCCCCACAAAACAACTTGAACACAGTAATGCAAATATAATCTAAAGGGTACTCTATATTAATTATTTGCTGATGCCAGCAGGGATTATCTCTCGAGTATGTTACGAGATATTAGTGCAATCCAGAAAAAACAATGTAACTCTTCAACACGCCGACCGTGGTCTATCCTTGCTGCAGTATTGCATATTCCGCTCTCCTCAATTGACTTTTCTGAGTTATTTATTTCTTCCTTTTCCTACTCTTAATTGCAGGTCTTGTTTTATTTCGTAGGTTTATTTTTTTCATTTCACCATGTTGCCGTAATTTAGAACTTTCTAAGCCCTAAGGCTTTTAAAATGGACGCAATTAAGGAAAAGCGCCAGCTAGTTTCTTCCCGTGTTCTTCACTCGTCTGATCTTTTTAAAATCCTGCCACTTGATTCTTAGCTAGAAGCGTACTTCAGAACTCAAACTCAGCATTGTACCCAAGACCCTTACAGCCCTTTAGATCCACCTGATATTTCATAACCCACCAAGGATGCTTGTTAAAGATTCCAATGCTAGCCAGCATTAAATATCGGTTGAGTGAATGAGAGAGAATTGATTGCATTGATGAATCAAATGGCTTCATATTTCACACCCACAGCCGTCATCAATCCAAAGATTGGTTTGCCCTAGTTCCCCAACGCACTCTCCACTCTACCACTTGCTTCATTTCTACATTCTTCTTAATCTTAACGTCATTAGTATTATGCTTGATGTTTCCCATTCATTTTTTCCTTTGTAATTCTTCCCATTAATTGTCATAAAATCTTTCCAATATTGTTTTCAGCAGGGTAATGTGTCAGGAAATTTTTCCAAATAAGTTTCCTTCCTTTATTTCATGCGTATCCTTGCTTCTTCATCAAGTATTTCTTGAATTTCGAATCTCTCCAAATCTTCGTAGAGCTTGGTTGTTGATTCTTTCAGTCCATTTGATATTAATCGTTCTTCGGTAGCATATCCTGTGTTTTCAATCTCATTTTCTCTGCAGCTGTTTTTTCCAGGGTTCCCTACTATATAAACAAATGATTAAACATCTGATTCAATAAATTAATTGTGTTACTAGCTGTTAGCAGACTCCTCATCCTCTCATAGCGTGACTTAGATTGGGAAAATCTGCTCACGATATCTTTCTTTCATAGCACCACTTAAACACTCATCTTTACATCACGGTAATTTACCTTATGTGCACGACTTTTATTGACTTGTATTGTTCAGCTTGCCCGGCTGCCGTTCGTACCGAATGTTATGCAATGTAATATCACAAGTGAGTTAACAGCAATCAAACTGTAAGTATTCATTTACAAAAACAATTAGAACTTTTATCAAAATATAAAATGATAATCTTAGTATATTGTGGCTCGCATGGCATACATAATATTCGTGCATGCCACTAGTTCTTCCTTCGTAATCCTTCCCATAGTTTAAATTTCTTTATTTTCAAATCAAAGTTATTTTGAAAGAAAGAATAAACTTAAAATAATACTAATCCACAATTTTACTCACAATACCGACTCAAGTTTCAACGGATAACCGTAATTTTAAAGGTTATCCGTTAAAACCTGGGTCGGTATTGTGAAAAAAAGTGTGGAATAATACTATTTGAAGTTTCTTATTTCTTTAATAATGAAAGAGTTCCACAAAGTTTAGCCTGAAACAATTTGTCTAAATTAGTTTTTTCCCAAATATTAACAATTGTTTTCACTTATCCCTGATGTTTCGTAAGCCCTTCGGTTATCCGGTTGAAATCAGTTCCGATCGCGTTAGGCGTAATTTCCTTAGTGTCCTTTAAGAGCCGTCCGTTCAAGCTGCATAACCGGCTACGGATTGGTCCCGTGAAATGCCTAGATTTTCTACCCGAAGGTTCATTTTCTTTATCTACAAGATCATCTTACAAATTCGTTGTTCAAAGTTTGCCCGTGGCTTTCCTTGCTTCACGTCTTTGTTGTTCGGGACCCTGTTTATGTCGTTCACTTCTTCATTGTTTCTCATTTCTACTCTCCTTGATGGTATTCTTTAACCGTTAGGATATTATTATGTCTTTTATTTAAGTGCTTATTTGCGAAACTATTTTAAATACATACTATTTATTTGAAGAAAATAAGAAAATTGTTTTAATTAAACAAATTTATTTCCCCATTAATTTTCTATTGCAACTATCTCGTTGATATTTGTTGTTCATCTAACCTACCGAAGATGCAAAATGTAGGTCGATGTGATGCGTTGAATCATATTACCCAAAAAATTATCTATATTCAAGGAATAGTATACGCATCACTGACGTGGAGTTCCGGAAAAGCTTATCACTATTAGCCTACGCATTTCAGGAAATAGGCTAGAAAAAATATTATCTTAAATTTGAATTTGTAAAAGGGCATAACTGGATTAGGGATTGTTATATCAAAATTACTCACTAAAAGGTAGTACTGTTTATTAAGAAGTTGTTTAACACGATGTATTATAACAATTGAATTTAAAGTTTGGTCCAATGAATCACGAGTGTTATTTGTTTAAAATAAAGAGGCTAAATACTTTTCCCTTGAAGAAAAATTATTCAAGTGCTATAATTCATATAAAATCACTAACGAATAAATCATATATTCACCATATACACTATACGTTTTACTTAGAACCCGCATATGATTAATGGAGTCATTAAGTTAAGAGAAGTTTCTATAAGATTCACGTTTGGAAAATTTGAGGAAATAATAACTTAACTTGCTCATCCATTTGATAATTAGAGTACGTTTTGAGAATAAGCCTTCCGTGAAAATCCTGAAAGGATGTCTGTCTGCTTGTAAAACATCACATACGAAGAGAGTGAAGGGATGGCCGCAGTATTAGCTTGTATTTTGAAATTTTGTGATCCGGATTATCTCAGTTGAATTCGGCTTTGCTTACTTCTCAACAGAAAACAGAACGGAAAAACATCGAATTTGTATATGTAACTACTATAGATAACTCTTGTTACTACCTTCGCTCAATTTTCCATACAAATAATGAAAACTGAACGATTCCAAACATTTCTGTCCCTGGCTCTAAGAAAAAGACACCACCGATCATCAATTTATCCCGGTTTCATAAAAAATCATTCATCAAAATCCCCATCATTAATTTAGGAAAGAGCTCCATCAAAATCCGGTTGTTGACTTGGCATGACTTACGCGTGGATCAACGATGTCCCTTTGGTTTGTACCTCTCTGACATACAGCGGCTCAGCCTTCCGATGTTAGAGCGATGGAAGGTGCTACGGAAATATCGCAAGCAAGATGGATTATCTCAGCTAATGGAAGTCGATGACTGGCGTCAGGACGGAGGAAGGATGTAAAGATCCGGTTTGGTCGCTAATTCGAGAACATAGACGATTTCGTAATGATTTAGATTCTTGCACGGCCACGTATGTGCAAGGCAATGTAGTTCACGAAAACTAACCACAGTTCGTACCTTTCTAGGGTTATTTGTTCCCACAAAAACGTTCATTTGTAAGAAAGATTATTTGTTAATTTTCTTTATTTTAGCTCTAATACATGCTCACATTACCCAATGCATTCATAATAAAGTGTCACACGCTATCAGTATCATAATAGATGTATTGGAAGATGTGCCGTGTTAGTTATCAAATAAAGGTTCCACCGGAGAAAATTTCATTCGCACTGATAAGAAGACTACACAAATAAGTTTAATTTAATTATAAATTTATTTACGCAGTTAACTGTGACTTCTTATAAAATATACTTTTGTTTTCAATTCATCTACCTAGAAAACTATTTTCAAAAATGGATCATTAATAATGAGGAACTAAAATATTTCTAATCTAATAAATGTTTTCAAAATATCTTTGAAAAAATTCTTTAATAAAGTATATTATACTTATATTACTATTTATAATTGGACTGATTATTTATATTTATTTCTAGAAATTTACGTCTATTCTAACTAAATAATTATTATATTGTATTCTTAGTCATTTTATCCACTACAAAACGTCCATTATATTTAGTACCTTTACAAGCGTCCACAAAAAATCCATACCTAAAAATGCTCAGATGACCGGTTTATAACGCTACGCAAATGGAATACCAAACGCAACTTCTTCGAAAATATTGCAAAGAGTTGTAGCTAGTTGAGATTCACCACGAAGAAGTAACTTTAAATTTTCCTGAATGGAAGACGATGAAAAGCTTTGTAGACAGGATTCAAAATAGACCTCCAAACCCCTTTCATTGATACTTAGTTTGAAAACTCCAGTTGTTCAATAAGTTACACAACGTTTGTGTAATTTCTTGTACATTATAACATAATTCTATAGCTAATATTTGAAAAATAAATTATGAATGCAATGATACTCTCCGTAATAAAACGTAGTTTCATGTTTTACTGCCACATTTACAGAGAGCCTAACACCAGTAAGTGAAATAAAGGACAAACAAATAAAGTAATGCAGAAAAAAACCTGCTATGAAATTGACTGAAGAGCGAAAAGCTGCCTCCTCAGCAAAATTAAACAATTACTGGGTATCCAGAAACGCTGATAAGTTCGACTGTATCTGGCGTTACGTGGTGGAACAGCATTTCAGTAATTAAATAACACTGCAGTAGTTTATGGCTTATATAAAACATGATTTTTACCGGATGATTTGACCGCCCTAAATTTCAAAACACGTGTAGTGTAATATTTTACATTAAATATAAGTGGATAGTACAACTACTGCAGTTTTATTTAATGATGATAAGTGTTAAATGTTAGTGGCCGAAACTACATTGTTAAGTGAGAAATAATTATGATCATACCCAATGTACTCACGATTTTTAATAATATTTCAGCATTTCCTTTATATCTTCACTCTACATGTTTTCTATTAATCAAAATCTAAAAACTGTGGATATTTTATAATCATGGAATCTTTTACGCAGTGGGGTGTTCAGTCTGTGCCACTCAGTGTAGACCAAATAACCGTATGGACGATATCGTGGACCATTTCGTTTGTACCTAATTTCTCAGTGGAGGTTTTGGAATGGATGAAATTTCCAATTATCCAAGTATATGTCACCCACTCTTGATGCGGCGACGAATATACGCCTCCCTGTTATACTGCATTAAGTATAGAGGTCATCCACTATTCTGTGATCTTGATACGCATTTTGACATTTCCAGAAGAATTGATGTGTTCGTATCCTACACAATGGATAAGATTTCAATTAGATGAGTAATCCAACTGGCTAGGAACAACGTTCAGGTGTTCCAGCTTTCGATTTGTAAACTAGGAGCTTATGAAATTGGCTCTCGATCTCCAAGAGATATTGTTAAGCCCTTAGGTTGATCTTCCGTTAGATATTCCATTTCAGAGGTAAAATATCTCTAACAGTACAAGAGACATGTAGAGGCATCACGATACTAATAACTTCAGAGTATATGAGCAGCAGTCGAACGCGTAATAATGCGAGTCAACAAAGCCCAGGATGCTGTCATTGAAACATAAAATATGGATTAATAGGTTCAGTATAGTTGAGTGAGTGATGTAAAATGGAACACTCTATTGAAATGCACATAAAAGTTATTTATCAACCTTGGCTGACACAGACAATTCAAATCTACTCCCCGTTGAATAGAAACCACTTCTGCTTTGTAATTAAAAATTAATATTAAATCGATTTAATCTCAATCGAATAACATATTTCTCCTACGACTAGTTTAAAAAAGTTCTCTTTAAATTTTCTCAATTTACAGAGCGATTTTGGTGGACAACTTTCACCGTGAACACTAATTTGCTATAATAGGCAGATCGTGAAAAACTTCTTTATTAAATAGCGGATGTTCAACAGTGTCGTGAACTCTCACGAACTCAATTAATTTATACTCATAGTGAAAGATGGTGATCCTTAAATTTCAATGGAAGAAAGAATAAAAATAAAATTTCAACTTAAAATAAAATGAATCCTCCCTAAATGACGTGCAAAGAGCATTTCATATATAACTATGGAGGGGCTGTGGTGAAAAATGTCTCAACTAAAATCTTATTGTAGTTCTGTTATATTGACAGAAATTAATATTTTAAGAAAAAAACGAATCCTTCCCGGAAATAACATGCTCGAATTTAAAACTATGTTTTCCAGTTTTTAGGTACTATAATTTCAAGCCTATTTCATGAGTGAAAGCAATTTAAAAAAGAAAAAAATCAACATCTGCATCGATTCCAATGCTGTTTTTTTTTGGAAAGTCGTTTAAAACAGAACCCTTGAGGGGTGAAAGAGATTTTGTGCATGGGTTACTATGAGCACTGGCACTGACTACAGGAATCGATGAACGTGACGTTATCATCGTAATGGTTCTAACAAAAATGAGAAACATGTAGTTGAAAATTGCAATAAAGCAATTATTTCCCCGTATGCTACAGTCAAGGGCGAAGAACAATCATTCTTCTTACGTAAAAACGTCAGACTACAATGGTTGCTGCAGGCAACAGACTGCTGGGTTGTTGCTGTGCAACTGACTGCTAAAAAAGTTTACTGCTGGGTACTGCAGCTTAAAAACTGCAAAGGCTGCAGACCCAATGACCCATATAGGATCCCTTTGGATTCTTTGGTCTTTCTTGTATTATCTATTATTCTTTCTTGGTACTTAGGAACAAGTAAGACAAATTTTGTAGTAATCTGTCAAGGGGCTGATAATCAGGATTTAATTTTTTTAGATATAGATTACTTTTAGTAGTATGTAGGTGGTGTGTGGCGTCAACTCACCATGACATGGTTCAGAATATGTAATGAGGAAAGATTGAATTGAGTATTGGATTTGCTATGGAGTATGTAGACTACAGTGCTTGGCTCGAAGGAATGCTCCCTTACAAATGCAATTCTTTTTTTCACAATAACCTCCGGAAGGACGATACGATGTAACCGGGAACTGAGTAACTTGAAAAGTAGTTTTTATAGCGTAGGTAGATGTAAAATGTGGAATATACAGATTTGTTACGGAACACCCGAGGGCAATGAATCAGAAATTTCACCCGAATGTTGCTCTCTGCAAAATCATTGGACCCATGTTACAGTGACGCCCAAGGCAAACTTCGTTTAGTCCGCTTCTTACAACCCACCCCCGAAATATTTACGTAGCAAAATACAGCATTAAAGCTCTAGCCCTCAGCAATTCAACTCACGGACTTTTTGAATGAATAATACCGTAGTAATCGCAGTGTTTTCATCAATAAATGATATGAAATGATAATAAAACACGTTTCATGAAATTGATGGAATTGGATTTAAAAATGTGAAAATTGATTTTGGATGATATTATGCAACATATAATTATCACAGAAAATTTGAATTGCTTCTACCGGTTTAGATATACAGGTGTCAGGATCAGGTACACGTTATTTTACACACGCACATTGGTATTTATTGACGATATATATTATACAAATGAATTGCCGTTCGTTAGTCTCGCTAAAACTAAAAAAAGGCTTGACAGATTTCAATATTTTTTTTATTTGTTCGCTTTAATACAGGGGTGGTTTAAAAAGAAAAATAATAGGAAAGTCCTAAAGAAAAGGTTTAAAAAATTCAAAATTGGTAATTTAGTATGGAAAATCATCTAACTGACGTGCTATGCAAAACTGTCATATCTTCCACCGCCCCTTCGGATTACTTTTAATAGATGGCGTTCGTGGCCGACAAACGTAATGTTTATACACTCTTTGGGCAGAGGTAGCCATTATACTCTTTGGGTAGACATATCGTCTAACTTACGTGTTATATTGTAATTTATTAATTCCTTTGTATTTTAAGGTGAAGTTATTTTATTTATACTTGGTGAATTTAGGTGCAATTTGCGATTATTTATTTTGATCTGCCATTATATTTAACCACCAAATTTAGCGTGACTCAACTCAAGCTCTGACTAACTTTACTTTTATTTTTTCCAATGCCGAGGAGAAGACGAGCTGACATAGGTCGTCGAAGTCAATCAAATGCGCGACGATCTACCTCACGTGCTAACCGCACTGATGACCAGCGAGCGACAGATAATGATAATAGTCGTATTGGTATGGCCAAATTGCGTTCGAGAGTGACTGAAAATGAACGAGAAGTAGATAGGCTTAGAATGCAACGAGTTCATGCTCATCAAACACAACAACAGCAGGCACGACAAAATGAACATGAGCGATTCCACCGACGCAGTGCTCATGTGAACCTGGAACGAGCAGCATTCCATTACGATCCGGAAATCGATTACGGTGCCGAAAAATCAGTAACGATTGGAGAAACATCATTCGTTTGTCGCTATGTAATCAGCAACGAGACAATTTGGTGCAATTTTTAATTTGCTATCCACGAAAGACACCATACGGTAGTCCATTTGGCAGTTCATCTAGAAAATGGACAACAAGTGTATTTCAATCTAGAGAACGCGACGGACAAAATGGCACGGCCACCGTCGACAACATTAACAAGCTTTTTCTCAGTTTGTCAAACAGATGCTTTCGCTCGCACTTTGCTGTATACTGAAATTCCACGCTACTACACATGGAACGCATCATTGAAATCGTTTCAGCGTCGGAAACAAGGAACACCAGTTGAAGGACATCCAAATGTATTTGCTTCAGACGCTCTGGGTCGCATCTACACTATGCATCCAAATAACGACCAATGTTATAATCTTCGATTGGTGTTAGTGAATGTTCGTAGTTCGACGTCGTTTCAACAACTGAGATCCGTTAATGGACATCTGTGTGCGACCTACCGTGAGGCATGTTAACTATTGCAGTTGCTCGAGAACGATTCGCATTGGGATAATACGCTCAAGGATTCTGTCATATCATCATCGCCGCATAAAATTCACACATTGTTTGCGATTATCATATCCACATGTTTCCCCTCAAATCAGAAATATTTGTGGGTGAAATATAGGGACAACATGTCTGAGGATGTTTTGCATCGTGTGAGCTGACAAACTTTAAATCGCACACTACAAATGACTGCAAAAATTTACAATGTGACATTGATCATGATAGAAGACGTGTTTATTTATGGCGAATAAAGTATCGTCGTGTTTGGGCATGATTTCACCCAATCCTCCAATGCACGATGTATTTAACCACGAGTTACAAAGAGAACAACAATACGACACCGAAGCATTAGCCGAAGCAGTTCGTACAAATGTTCCGCAATTGAATCAAAAACAAAGGATTGCGTACTATTCTTTTATTGAAGCTGTGAACAATGAAAATGGTAGAAGTTACTTCCTCGATGCTCCCGGAGGGACTGGAATAACGTTCCTAATATTATTGCTTTTGGCGAGTATCAGATCGCAGAATGAAGTTTTCCTAGTATTGGCTTCATCTGGAATAGCAGTGACTTTGTTAGAAGGCGGACGAACTGCACATTCTGCCTTAAATTGCCACTGAACATGCAAATCAACGAAGTACCAGCTTGCAACATCGCCAAAACAGCGCAATGGCGAAGATTCTACAAATATGAAAATTGATCTTTTGGGACGAATGCAAGATGGCCCAGAAGAGGTCACTGGAGGTGCTGGGCAGAATGTTGAAAGATCTTCGTGACAACCAAAACATTTTCTGGGGAGCCATGAGTCTGTTGTCCGGTAGTTTTCGTCTGACTCTTCCAGTTCCCCGATCAACTGTAGCTGGAGAATTAAACGCATCAAATCCTCAAGTTTGTGAAGGCATGTAAAGACACTCCAATTGACGACTGGCATGCGAGTGTTTTTGCAACAAGGTCAACTTGCAGATGTGTTTTCGAAGAAATTGTTAGACATTGGTATTTGGAAAGTCGCAGTTGACACCTCGACCGGATTCATCACGTTACCCACATATTTCTGTCACTTGACAGTCTCGAAAGAGGAGCTTATTCAGCGTGTTTTTCCGGACGTGGTGCAACAATTCAAAAACCATAATTGACTGAGAAAACGAGCATTGGCGGCGAAAAACAAAAATGTCGATGATGTCAACGCGACCATTCAAAATTTTCTCCTGGGTCAGTTGTTTTCCTTCAAATCAGTCGACACAGTTATCAACCAGGATGACGTAGTCAACTATCCCACAGAATTTTTGAATTCGCTGGAAATGCCTAGACTACCACCTCACAATTTGCTACTAAAAGTAGGTTCACTTATCGTCGTGTTGCGTAACATTAATCAACCTCGACTATGCAATGGAACGAGACTGGCTGTGAAAAAGCTAATGAATAACGTCATCGAGGCAACGATCATCAAGGGAAAATACAAAGCAGAGTATGTTTTGATTCCGCGTATACCGATGATTCCAACGGATTTGCCCTTCGGTTTTAAGAGGCTACAATTTCCCGTGCGTCTGGCCTTTGCGATGACCATAAACAAATCACTAGGACAGTCGTTGGTAGTTTGCGGAATTAACTTGGAGTTTCCGTATTTCGCGCATGGACAACTATATGCCGCGTGTTCGCGGGTCGAAAAGCCATCATCTTTGTATATTTACGCACCGCAAAACAAAACAAAAAAGTCAAATCTGTCAAGCCGTTTTTTAGTTTAAGCGAGACTAATGAACAGCAATTCATTTATATACATATATATATATATATATATATAAATATATATATATATATATATATATATATATATATATATACACACAGTATGCCAAGAGGGTGGCCGATAAAAAATATACACACGGAAAAAAGAACACTTACACATAAAAACTTCCGATATTTCGGTGAAGACCAGCTCCACCTTTCTCAAGGTTTAAAGTAGGAATGAAGAAAAGGAGAGAGATTGAGGTATGGGAGGGGAAAGAGGGGGAGACGAAGGTGTAAGAGGGGAAGGAGGGGAAAGAGGGAGAGAGGAAGGTGTAAGAGGGGAAGGAGGGGAAAGACGAAGAGCGGGGAGAGGGCGTGGATGAAGCAGGGAGAGATGAGATGAGGGGGAGGGAGAAACTAGTGTGATTTATTGAGTCCGGGGGGCGAGAAAGCCTGGTGGATTAAAATACAAGAAGATTCAAGATCTTTGAGCTGAAGGGGAGAGGAAGAAGGGGGAAGGGAAGCAAATAGACCGACTTTAAAAGTGTTATTGAAAGTGGAGTTGTGGGAGGAGACGTGAATGGCGACAGGGAGAGAAACAGAGAGGGAGGGGCAATCGGTTTCTCTCCCTGTCGCCATTCACGTCTCCTCCCACAACTCCACTTTCAATAACACTTTTAAAGTCGGTCTACTTGCTTCCCTTCCCCCTTCTTCCTCTCCCCTTCAGCTCAAAGATCTTGAATCTTCTTGTATTTTAATCCACCAGGCTTTCTCGCCCCCCGGACTCAATAAATCACACTATTTTCTCCCTCCCCCTCATCTCATCTCTCCCTGCTTCCTCCACGCCCTCTCCCCGCTCTTCGTCTTTCCCCTCCTTCCCCTCTTACACCTTCCTCTCTCCCTCTTTCCCCTCCTTCCCCTCTTACACCTTCGTCTCCCCCTCTTTCCCCTCCCATACCTCAATCTCTCTCCTTTTCTTCATTCCTACTTTAAACCTTGAGAAAGGTGGAGCTGGTCTTCACCGAAATATCGGAAGTTTTTATGTGTAAGTGTTTTTTTTTCCGTGTGTATATTTTTTATCGGCCACCCTCTTGGCATACTGTATATTTATCACCCGAGTGATTCTCCTGGAAGTTATATATATATATATATATATATATATATATATATATATATATATATATATATATATATAGATAGATAGATAAATTGTAGATGATACAAAGTTCACCGGGTCATCTAGTATGAATATATTATTGACGATTGTGCCAAATAAATTTCCATGGAAATGGTGCATTGTTGTATGTCATAATTCAATTTTTTAATACAATATTTTTAAGGGTTTTTGGACCTAGATATTCCTTGGGCTTGGTCTGATATTCGGAAAATTTGTTAGATTGGTACTGAGTTTGAGTCCATAAAATAATTCGGGGAACTCACTTTCATTTTACAACACATAGGTATATATGAGTATTTCTTTTGGCGACTTAAAAAGTGATTAAATACACTACACATATTACATGGACTTAATTGAGGAATAAATAAATGTTTCGTAAGCTATCAGCAACAAGATTATCAGCGGAGCTGGACAAAATTTCTAAAGAATTAAGATTTTTTCTATTCAAAATATGCGTTGAAATCACCGATAGTTTTAAACTTTATGGAGGCTATTATGTTTAGTACCAATTATCAGCCGGCACATAAATGTTTCCGCTTGGAAAATTGCCGTCTTTTTATTTTATTGCCCTATTATTGGAAAGGAGCATTATTTCATTGAACTCTTGTCTTTTGATCAAAAAAACGAGGACAGCATGTGTGGTTTACAGTGTTTTCATGATATTACTATTGAAACAAGGTGACGATAAGAAGAAATTTCGTAGGACATTTATTTAACAGAAAATTCCTCTAAATTTGAGTTAAAGTTAAATAGTGTTAATTACTTCATTGATATAGTAATGTTTACGAAAAGAATTTCCATTTAAAAGTGTCAGAATTAGTTTTTATCAATGAGTTGCATTATTGAACATATGGAACATACTTGGTTAGCGTAGCAGTACACAGTTTAGCAGCTGGCTGTAGTTGTATTCTCCCAAAAACTAATACATGGTTTAATATGTCACCAGAGACAATTTTCCAAAAATGTGGCATACTGCTAAGTCAGGATCACCAATCCTATCCATTTTGCAAAGTATCTCTTTCTTCATTCAGAGTTGGCCACAGGGATTTTCGTTTTCCTGGCATTGAAATGAACCCGAAATACGAGAATTTATTACAGCGTGGAAACTTTTACAAACCACATAACAATAAACTCAACCACGACCCGGGTTTCAACGGCTAAGCGTCATCATCAGGTGAACAAAAGTGTACAGCAATCCCTTATATACCTTCAGTCAATTGGGGGTGGGGTAGTGGCGTTGAGGGGGGGGGAATGGACAACAATAGCGGAAAGGATGGGGGAGTTGGCGGGTAGCAAGTATTCGTTTAAAAGATTAACATCAGCGTCAACATTTCGTTTTAAAATTTCGAGCTGTTCATATGCATTTAGCTCACGTCGGTTATTGGTAAAATGCAGTACTTTAACTTTAAAATCACTTTTATGGTCACAGGTTAAAAGGTGTTTCGCAAAATTGCTCTTGTCTTCATGGTCATTTTTAAAAGCACTATAATGTTCTTTTGTTCTTTTCTGGAAGCTTCTCGAAGTCTGCCCCACGTAGACACTTTGACAGTCGTTGCATGACAGTTCATATATACCACTTCTGCACATAGAGTCCACTTTATCTTTACAATTAACAAACCAGTTTTTTAGGGTCATGGTTGACTTATATGATACAAAGCATTGATTTTTGGGGAATGATTTTACAACATTTTCGGTTATATGACCGTAATAACTTACAGAGCTCCATTTACAACCCATTTTACTACTATTAGTAGAATATATTAGGTGCACAAAATTTTTCTTCATCTTTTTACTAATTAATTTGTCTATTATCTCTGCTGAATAACCGTTTGCAAAAGCTATTTGTTTAATTATGCTCTTTTCTTTCTCAAAATCTTTTTTGATGAGTGGGACATTAATGAGTCGGTTAATCAAGGCATGGAATGCTGCCATTTTCTGTGAGTGGCAGTGTCTCGAGCCGGCAGGAATGACGATGTCAGTATATGTTGGCTTTCTATAAATTGAAAATTTATGACGATTATTCACCAGAGAAATAGTCAAATCCAAATAGTTAATGGAACGTTTGTTTACAGTCTCATTCGTAAAAAGGAGTTTTGGATGTACATTGTTTAAAACCGTTTTAAAATTGTCCAACTGTCGGTCCGTCCCATTCCATAAAATCAAAATATCGTCCACATATCGATACCAGTATATTACCCTATTTAATAGGCTATGTCCTGAGTTAAAAAGTTTATTTTCATAAAAATTTAAAAAAATGTCAGCAAGTAAAGGAGAGATTGGGGAGCCCATAGCTAAACCCTCTGTCTGTTGATAAAAACAATTATTAAAAAAGAAATAGTTCTGATTTACAGAGATATTTAATAGTACAGATAGTTCCTTGACAACACTTTCTATGGCTCCCGCTGATTTTAGAAGGTCAATTGTTATTTGTACTGCTTCTTAAGGTGGCACATTTGTAAAGAGATTAACAACATCGAAGGAGACAAGTCGTGCTTTGAGGGGAACATTGACGTCTTTTTTTTATCAATGAGATCCCGCGAGTTCTTAATGCCATATTTTGGTTTAAAGGCCGTGTATTGCGTAACTAGTTTATTCAGATGATGTGCCAGCTTATGACTAGGTGCACCTACGCCGGAGACTACCGGTCTAATGGGGTAACCAGGCTTGTGGATTTTTACCAGTCCATAAAAGCGCGGGGTCCTTGGGTTAGAGGGACATAAACGGTAGATATCTTTTGGACGAAATAAAACGTTGGAAGAACCAAGAGCCGTTTTAACCGCATCCTGAAATTTAGATGTCGGGTCTTTAGGCAAAACACTTACATTAGCCAAATTTATGAAGTCAATACATTTACTAAGGTAATCACCACGGTCTAAAATAACTACAGAATTGCCCTTGTCCGCTTTTTGCAAAATGAGGTCTTCAGTTTTTATCTGCCTTCTAATAGAGTTCAAAGATTTGAGGACATTTAGTTCTTTTCTTGAAGGTGAATCAGTTACATCATTGCGCACTTTACTCAACTCATTTGCTACAATATATTTGAAATTACGATTTACTCGATTCAAGGCAACATCACAGTCCACCGCTAGTCGTTCCAATTCTGACACTTTTAAATGGAAATTCTTTTCGTAAACATTACTATATCAATGAAGTAATTAACACTATTTAACTTTAACTCAAATTTAGAGGAATTTTCTGTTAAATAAATGTCCTACGAAATTTCTTCTTATCGTCACCTTGTTTCAATAGTAATATCATGAAAACACTGTAAACCACACATGCTGTCCTCGTTTTTTTGATCAAAAGACAAGAGTTCAATGAAATAATGCTCCTTTCCAATAATAGGGCAATAAAATAAAAAGACGGCAATTTTCCAAGCGGAAACATTTATGTGCCGGCTGATAATTGGTACTAAACATAATAGCCTCCATAAAGTTTAAAACTATCGGTGATTTCAACGCATATTTTGAATAGAAAAAATCTTAATTCTTTAGAAATTTTGTCCAGCTCCGCTGATAATCTTGTTGCTGATAGCTTACGAAACATTTATTTATTCCTCAATTAAGTCCATGTAATATGTGTAGTGTATTTAATCACTTTTTAAGTCGCCAAAAGAAATACTCATATATACCTATGTGTTGTAAAATGAAAGTGAGTTCCCCGAATTATTTTATGGACTCAAACTCAGTACCAATCTAACAAATTTTCCGAATATCAGACCAAGCCCAAGGAATATCTAGGTCCAAAAACCCTTAAAAATATTGTATTAAAAAATTGAATTATGACATAAAACAATGCACCATTTCCATGGAAATTTATTTGGCACAATCGTCAATAATATATTCATACTAGATGACCCGGTGAACTTTGTATCATCTACAATTTATCTATCTATCTATATATATATATATATATATATATATATATATATATATATATATAACTTCCAGGAGAATCACTCGGGTGATAAATATACAGTATGCCAAGAGGGTGGCCGATAAAAAATATACACACGGAAAAAAAAACACTTACACATAAAAACTTCCGATATTTCGGTGAAGACCAGCTCCACCTTTCTCAAGGTTTAAAGTAGGAATGAAGAAAAGGAGAGAGATTGAGGTATGGGAGGGGAAAGAGGGGGAGACGAAGGTGTAAGAGGGGAAGGAGGGGAAAGAGGGAGAGAGGAAGGTGTAAGAGGGGAAGGAGGGGAAAGACGAAGAGCGGGGAGAGGGCGTGGAGGAAGCAGGGAGAGATGAGATGAGGGGGAGGGAGAAACTAGTGTGATTTATTGAGTCCGGGGGGCGAGAAAGCCTGGTGGATTAAAATACAAGAAGATTCAAGATCTTTGAGCTGAAGGGGAGAGGAAGAAGGGGGAAGGGAAGCAAGTAGACCGACTTTAAAAGTGTTATTGAAAGTGGAGTTGTGGGAGGAGACGTGAATGGCGACAGGGAGAGAAACCGATTGCCCCTCCCTCTCTGTTTCTCTCCCTGTCGCCATTCACGTCTCCTCCCACAACTCCACTTTCAATAACACTTTTAAAGTCGGTCTATTTGCTTCCCTTCCCCCTTCTTCCTCTCCCCTTCAGCTCAAAGATCTTGAATCTTCTTGTATTTTAATCCACCAGGCTTTCTCGCCCCCCGGACTCAATAAATCACACTAGTTTCTCCCTCCCCCTCATCTCATCTCTCCCTGCTTCATCCACGCCCTCTCCCCGCTCTTCGTCTTTCCCCTCCTTCCCCTCTTACACCTTCCTCTCTCCCTCTTTCCCCTCCTTCCCCTCTTACACCTTTGTCTCCCCCTCTTTCCCCTCCCATACCTCAATCTCTCTCCTTTTCTTCATTCCTACTTTAAACCTTGAGAAAGGTGGAGCTGGTCTTCACCGAAATATCGGAAGTTTTTATGTGTAAGTGTTCTTTTTTCCGTGTGTATATTTTTTATCGGCCACCCTCTTGGCATACTGTGTGTATATATATATATATATATATATATATATATATATATATATATATATATATATATATATATATGTATATAAATGAATTGCTGTTCATTAGTCTCGCTTAAACTAAAAAACGGCTTGACAGATTTGACTTTTTTGTTTTGTTTTGCGGTGCGTAAATATACAAAGATGATGGCTTTTCGACCCGCGAACACGCGGCATATAGTTGTCCATGCGCGAAATACGGAAACTCCAAGTTAATTCCGCAAACTACCAACGACTGTCCTAGTGATTTGTTTATGGTCATCGCAAAGGCCAGACGCACGGGAAATTGTAGCCTCTTAAAACCGAAGGGCAAATCCGTTGGAATCATCGGTATACGCGGAATCAAAACATACTCTGCTTTGTATTTTCCCTTGATGATCGTTGCCTCGATGACGTTATTCATTAGCTTTTTCACAGCCAGTCTCGTTCCATTGCATAGTCGAGGTTGATTAATGTTACGCAACACGACGATAAGTGAACCTACTTTTAGTAGCAAATTGTGAGGTGGTAGTCTAGGCATTTCCAGCGAATTCAAAAATTCTGTGGGATAGTTGACTACGTCATCCTGGTTGATAACTGTGTCGACTGATTTGAAGGAAAACAACTGACCCAGGAGAAAATTTTGAATGGTCGCGTTGACATCATCGACATTTTTGTTTTTCGCCGCCAATGCTCGTTTTCTCAGTCAATTATGGTTTTTGAATTGTTGCACCACGTCCGGAAAAACACGCTGAATAAGCTCCTCTTTCGAGACTGTCAAGTGACAGAAATATGTGGGTAACGTGATGAATCCGGTCGAGGTGTCAACTGCGACTTTCCAAATACCAATGTCTAACAATTTCTTCGAAAACACATCTGCAAGTTGACCTTGTTGCAAAAACACTCGCATGCCAGTCGTCAATTGGAGTGTCTTTACATGCCTTCACAAACTTGAGGATTTGATGCGTTTAATTCTCCAGCTACAGTTGATCGGGGAACTGGAAGAGTCAGACGAAAACTACCGGACAACAGACTCATGGCTCCCCAGAAAATGTTTTGGTTGTCACGAAGATCTTTCAACATTCTGCCCAGCACCTCCAGTGACCTCTTCTGGGCCATCTTGCATTCGTCCCAAAAGATCAATTTTCATATTTGTAGAATCTTCGCCATTGCGCTGTTTTGGCGATGTTGCAAGCTGGTACTTCGTTGATTTGCATGTTCAGTGGCAATTTAAGGCAGAATGTGCAGTTCGTCCGCCTTCTAACAAAGTCACTGCTATTCCAGATGAAGCCAATACTAGGAAAACTTCATTCTGCGATCTGATACTCGCCAAAAGCAATAATATTAGGAACGTTATTCCAGTCCCTCCGGGAGCATCGAGGAAGTAACTTCTACCATTTTCATTGTTCACAGCTTCAATAAAAGAATAGTACGCAATCCTTTGTTTTTGATTCAATTGCGGAACATTTGTACGAACTGCTTCGGCTAATGCTTCGGTGTCGTATTGTTGTTCTCTTTGTAACTCGTGGTTAAATACATCGTGCATTGGTCAATGACGTCAATGTCCCCCTCAAAGCACGACTTGTCTCCTTCGATGTTGTTAATCTCTTTACAAATGTGCCACCTTAAGAAGCAGTACAAATAACAATTGACCTTCTAAAATCAGCGGGAGCCATAGAAAGTGTTGTCAAGGAACTATCTGTACTATTAAATATCTCTGTAAATCAGAACTATTTCTTTTTTAATAATTGTTTTTATCAACAGACAGAGGGTTTAGCTATGGGCTCCCCAATCTCTCCTTTACTTGCTGACATTTTTTTAAATTTTTATGAAAATAAACTTTTTAACTCAGGACATAGCCTATTAAATAGGGTAATATACTGGTATCGATATGTGGACGATATTTTGATTTTATGGAATGGGACGGACCGACAGTTAGACAATTTTAAAACGGTTTTAAACAATGTACATCCAAAACTCCTTTTTACGAATGAGACTGTAAACAAACGTTCCATTAACTATTTGGATTTGACTATTTCTCTGGTGAATAATCGTCATAAATTTTCAATTTATAGAAAGCCAACATATACTGACATCGTCATTCCTGCCGGCTCGAGACACTGCCACTCACAAAAAATGGCAGCATTCCATGCCTTGATTAACCGACTCATTAATGTCCCACTCATCAAAAAAGATTTTGAGAAAGAAAAGAGCATAATTAAACAAATAGCTTTTGCAAACGGTTATTCAGCAGAGATAATAGACAAATTAATTAGTAAAAAGATGAAGAAAAATTTTGTGCACCTAATATATTCCACTAATAGTAGTAAAATGGATTGTAAATGGAGCTCTGTAAGTTATTACGGTCATATAACCGAAAATGTTGTAAAATCATTCCCCAAAAATCAATGCTTTGTATCATATAAGTCAACCATGACCCTAAAAAACTGGTTTGTTAATTGTAAAGATAAAGTGGACTCTATGTGCAGAAGTGGTTTATATGAACTGTCATGCAACGACTGTCAAAGTGTCTACGTGGGGCAGACTTCGAGAAGTTTCCAGAAAAGAACAAAAGAACATTATAGTACCTGTGACCATAAAAGTGATTTTAAAGTTAAGTACTGCATTTTACCAATAACCGACGTGAGCTAATTGCATATGAACAGCTCGAAATTTTAAAACGAAATGTTGACGCTGATGTTAATCTTTTAAACGAATACTTGCTACCCGCCAACTCCCCCATCCTTTCCGCTATTGTTGTCCATTCCCGTCCTCCTTCCCCCCCCCCTCCTCAACGCCACTACCCCACCCCCAATTGACTGAAGGTATATAAGGGATTGCTGTACACTTTTGTTCACCTGATGATGACGCTTAGCCGTTGAAACCCGGGTCGTGGTTGAGTTTATTGTTATGTGGTTTGTAAAAGTTTCCACGCTGTAATAAATTGTTGTGATGGAATACCACAAAGTTTCTGAAGACTACGTTTTATTCCGAAATACGAGGCCGCGTCGAGCTCGGATAACAAAAGCCATTTGGCAGCGGATTGAAAGAAAAAGTATGCAAGCGCAATTTCCATTTAATAAAGGAAAAACTTTCTCAAATAGTAGTTTTTGAATATTTACAACCTTCTGGAACTACAGATTAGACAAAGCTGCTCGGAAGAGATGGTTAAGTGCAGCCAAATAAGAAAAATTCTGACATCTAGTCAACCTATCGAGTAGGTTCTAAAGAGGAGCTAGTGACGTGATATAATGAAATAAGTATCTCTAGGAGTCACTCTTTATAATATTTAAAAATGTAAAATAAATTTAGTTCCTAAAGACAATGATATATTAAGATATGTTATTATAAAATTATTTTTATGTTTTGGTAAATCCTAAAATATAGTGTATAAAATATCTACAGATTAGCCAAAAATAATTAATGTAAAGGTTTCATGCAACTCTGTGATTTTTTAATGGGGTAATATAACATAAACATTTATAAAAACATAAAAAATAATTTTATAATAACATATCTTAATATATTATTGTCTTTAGGAACTTAAGTTATTTTACATGATTAAATATGTTGTAGATTGACTCCTAGAGGTACTTATTTAATTAAAGCACGTCACTAGCTCTTCTTTAGAATCTACTCGATAGGTGGACTAGATGTCAGAATTTTTGTTCTTTGGCTGCACTTAACCATTAACAGCACATATATTCCCCCAGGGCCGTACTCTTTATTGGGCAAAGGAAGGGGGCGCTCACCATTTATAACAGAGAGTACGGCCCTGGGGGAATATATGTTCTTTCAACTTTTACGGGCCATAGATCGTTCATTTATCTATATTAACAGCACCGTTAATGGCAATGTTTGCCGAAACCTAGGTCGGTAGCATAAAAATTGATGTGGAAATTTTTACAAACTGTTTCTGTTACAATGCAATATTTTATCGGTAATTAGCTACTTTTTTGAATGCCTTAGGTCTCAGGTTTGACTCCACATTATTTACATCAACTTCAATAATGAATGAATTAAGATTTCAATTTTATCCCTTGGAGGCTTAATCTCTTTTTCTGATTTAATGTAGAAATCATGTTTCGGCACAAATTAATGTGAAATGCATTGAGTAAGAGTATAGAATCATCCTCTTCGCTATTCGGCATACTGTTTATGAGTGAATGGGAGAAATTTTCCAAAAGTAGTCAAGGAAAAAATCAATTTCACAGCCTGCAGACTTATTTATATTGGTATATTATCGATAGACGGTCATGGACAGTTGTCCGTAGCACTTTAAGATGTCTAACAAATACGCATAAAAATCTATAATTGTGATAGTGCTAATAATATTATTTTTAAATGAGTTTGGAATGAAGATTGAAAACAAAGTATTGTTTAGTATTAGAAAGGTAATTTTTTCCTCTTGGAAACGGTTTTTGGGGCGCGAAGGTAGTTAAATTAAATTTACCAGATTTTTATTAAATTAAATAAATAAATAAGGGTTATTTGTTACTTTAGTGAGGATTTTTTGAATGATTTAATTATTAATTACTAGATTCCGGCTTATAACTAAGCACTAAAACTAATCATTGGTCGTTCAATCCTAAGATTGGCTGACTGACTGCTGCCATCCCTGTCTAGTTCTAGCCCCCTTATACCCTGGTAGTTCTTCTTAAAAAAATTCATTTTAATTTGGTATATGAATTGAAAATACAAAATGAAAATGTTAAATAAAAATAATTAAAATACCTATAAATCTGTTGGGCGCCTATTACATAAATAATGCATGGATTCCGCGAGTAAGTTAATAATAAATTTCCTCTAACAGGTGAATTCAATTTCACCGAAACCTTTTATGACTAAGACGAACGTTTAAGTGATACCAATCTAAAATCAGGACTAAAGTCGTAAATTCCGCAGGAGGGTTAGATTACCAAAATGAATTACCGTAGAAATTCAGGTCACAAAAGGTGCAGTTTGACGTGGAACTATTTTTTTTATATGTATATTTTTTCCCCTCTGGAGATATAATTCCATTCACCTGTTATTCCAGAAGAAAAGAAAACAATTATATAAAAATAAGTGGACTCGAAGATGAATCATCTACATATAGTTTTAGCTCTACAGATGAAATCTGTGTAATAAAACTGCAAGGTATGTCCTTGTTATACATTGTCTGATTGAATATATTCTATAATCAATGCTATTACTTTTTCTCATCTAAATCGCTCACTATTTATAACTGAAAATCTGATGTTTTAATCACGCAAAAACTTGTATTTAACATAAACTTAACATAAACGTAAGGGTTTTGTCATTTTGCAGTTGAAGTAAACCATAGATTGTAGAGCTAGACCCTAAGAGAGTGTCACATCGCAATGAAATCCGCACTACTAATGTAATTTGTGATATTTTCATTAGATTGTGAAGATGGGTTAACAAATTGTTGTGTGTCACCTTAATCCCCAGTTACGTTTCCAAATGTTTACCATGTTTTCATTTTTTTCAAATATTTTATGAAAATGGATGTTTCGTAATGACTCTGTAATAGTTTAGGATTTGATTTAGCAGGTCAAAATAAGAAAAAAATTCAATTGGACATGTGTCCGAAAACGCACCGTTACCCAGTTCTGTATGTACGCGTTATTCACTGAAACCGCACTAAATACAAAACTATCTAAGATAGAGACAATAAATTTGGTGAAAATATTGATGGTATTGTTTTAAACTAGCCAGTGATATTTAAATGTTTTCTGATTCACCGTTTCAAAATGGCGGCTAATTAAACTTTATAATTCTTAATATCTTTGAACATAGAAGTTGTATGAATAAGTGCGAATATGAAAAAGTTGCTCCTTTTATTTAATAATAAAATGGTATCTATAAAATGTGCATACCTACTACAACAATGATATGGTCAGCAGATTCTCAAACCAATGTCAAAGAGTTTAATACACACATACTCGTGCAACAATTAAAAAAAACTTATCAATAAAATTTGCACACCTACTCTAACAATGAAATGGTTGACACATTGTCAAACTAACGTCAAAGAGAGTTTAATCCACACATAAAACAATGAACCATCATTGATTGAAAAACAAAAACAAGCTGATGTTTTTACTTTCACACAATCAATAAAATGGAGCACATGGGCGCCTTTATCGAGAGTGTCTAGACAATGGTCCATTGAATACAATACGTTTCTTAAGCTTCCTACAAGCTGTTGGGAAAAAACCATGCCTACCCAATACATACCTGCCTAATGCATTGCGGAAGTCTATGTGGTTCCAGCTGAATGGGGCCCCCACACATAATGGACGAATCGTTAGGGATGACTTAAATGCTGAGTGAAAATAAAGTAAAAATATCAGTTTGTTTTTGTTTTGTAATAAATAATGGTTTGTTGTTGCATGTATGCATTGTTGCATGCATCTCATTGACAATGGTTTGAAAATGTGTCAACCATTTCATTGTTAGAGTAGGTGTGCAAATTTTATTGATACGTATTGTTTATTGTTGTACGAGTATGTGTACAAAACTCTTTGTCATTGGTTTGAAAATCTGTTGACCATATCATTGTTGTAGTAAGTATGCAAATTTTATTGATACCCTTTTATTAGTAAATAAAAGGCGCAACTTTTTTATGGTCATAATTTTTTAATACAACTTCTGTGTTCAAAGATACTAAGGATTAAGAAGTTTAATTAGCCGCCATTTTGAAACGGTGAATCAGAAAAAAATGAAATATCGCTGGCTAGTTGAAAACATTACCATCAATAGCTATACCAAATTTAAAATCTTTATGATGGATAGTTTTTTTTATTTAGTGTGCGGTTTATTGAAAAACGCGTACAGACAGATATCTGGGTAATGGTGCGTTTTCGGACACATGTCTGATTACATTTTTTTCTTGTTTTGATCTGCTAATTCATGTCCTAAAATATTGCAGAGTCATTACGAAACACCTTGTTTATCGTTTTACAATTGAGTATTGACAAAAAAAAGGCCATGTTTATTTGTCAGTAGAGCAATCATATTCTTTCGTTTCATATCTTCTGTGATGTATTTCTGATTTTGCTAGTTCAGGGTAAACATAATTTCGTTTTGTAGTATTATTGCCTTTAATACTGCTAGAAGGTGTGTCTTGGGCTTGCTCTAATACTTGATACAACATGATCTATTTTCTGCTTTTATTATGCCTAAGTTTCCTAATGTTCCACCCACCAAGTTGGTTGAATTATATTATGCTCCTGCGCAGTCACCTCTGTCTGAAGGCAGATTATTTACCGTTTGTAGCAAATAAGTTATGTATCTATTCGGCTTTGTTTTATGGTAAAGGACCAATATACGGCCTTTTATGTATCTACTGCTAAATTATAAATGCAGTTTTAGTTCTACTTTGGATAAACATTTATTATAAACCACTTCTTAATTATTTTAATTTAATCCTGTAATTGTTTTAAGTAAATTATATTGGAAATATTATTAAGGAAATTTAATAGTGTGGTATATTTTTGTGTTTTCAGATATGATGGTGTGATGTACGCATCCAGGAAGCATATGGTTTTCCATGGTGAGTACATGCCAAAGTATTTTATTTCCTTATCGGTATAACGAAATGCTACCACGAACTCTCCATCACATATACTGATGCGGTTATTCCTAGCGATTCCTACCATCATCATACACACAAGCTCTCAAGTTTCTACTAAATGATTCACCGCCTTGTATTTATACCAATATCCGTGACCAACTTCCAATTCGAGTTGAATACTATGAAATTCATTGCTCTCATTTATGGATGTAAGATTAATTTAATCGACAGAATTTTAATCCATGTAACCAAGAAATAGACTGTTAAGTTAATTACTTTACTCAGTTTAAAATACATAACGAGCCATAAAAACTATGGTGTAAACTTCGCTTTCTTGAGAACATTTTTTATAAATTAATTGACGCCTTCCCCCAGAATAAGTTCAAAGTATCTTTTTACTCCCCAAAACTTTGGGCAAATTATTATTCAACTTGAAGGACGAAATGACACGGATAAACAGGAATGGTGTATATAGGCTAAAGTGTACCACCCTAAATTGCTATTCCCAATATATTGGTCAAAGTGGTCGAGTAATCAATATTAGGGCTTGGGAACACAAAACGTGCTGGTTGAAGGGTGATTTTTCATCATCCTTTGCTGATAACTTACTCGAGGAGGACCACGAAGGTGATTTTGTGCCTGAAGTGCTCCATATTAAGAGAAAAGGGGCCAAGTTGGACTTCTCTGAACAATTTGAAATTTCGAATGCCGCTCCTTCCTATTCCCCTCTTTATCTATACCACACCCCACCTGCTTCCATTGACCGAATATGACCGTGACACACGTCTCTGACGTAATTGACAACCTTCACTTTTTCCCCTCTCTCTTCCCTATATATTAACTTGCTTGATTTTTTATAATGTACATGCCTTGATAACACCAGCCTACATTTTGAAACTTACTGTCTGATGATTTATTAAAAATGAGTGTTCTTGAAACCATTTTTATGCTGATTCTAAAAATGACTTCCAAATTTTCCTATCACGCCAGGTTTATTCACAAAATAATAATTATGGTTTCAAAATTTTAACTAATGTAAGCACATTTATATTAAAATTACTTCACGCATTGACAATTGAAAAAAATGAATGAAGGATGAATTGCACTTTCAAGGTCACACAACAAAATCAGCAGTTGTACCAACCTAAGACTCATTAGCTTGTTTTGAGAAATTCCCTCGCACAATAATTACCCACTGGCACTTATCAATATATTTATGCACTGGCACTTATCAATATATTATAATGCACTTATCAATAAATTTTATAAGTTAATTTGAGTCCATTCTGAAAAAAACTGTACGTGATAGAAGAAAACTAAGAACAGTTCTGTAATCAGCTTTGCAGATTACTGTGCAGTCAAAACCTGGGTCGGCAATAAACCTTTTCCAGTGTGGAGTATACTAAGATATACTTTTTCGTAATGTATGTGACTATGTCCCACAAAGTTACGCATTCAACCATTAATATTATTCACAAAATACATTTATGGATCATAGATACTCAAGATTACAATTCAGATACAGTCATTCAATGATCGAACCCTAAAAGGAACCTTATTAAAAATGTAGGCAATGCATAAAAACCGATCTAAGAGTTGAGAAATGATAGCTTGCGATTACAAAGTGAATTCGTTTTATCCATGCTTGTCACAAAATTGTCTCAATAACTATTCAAGCTGAACTTAATGGAGATAAAAAAGATAGTGTAATCAGAACTATTTTAAGTATAACCTCGTTATCAAAGCAATTAAAGCGGTGACTGTCGAGATATCTGCAATTTAATTACTGAAATACAAAAATGACGCTAGTTCTTTTTTTTAAACTTCCCACATGGATTGTTGGTTACCACACAAATGGTTGAAGCACTCGGTGTGACACGTGGGACCTGAATTCGAATCACGGTCAAGGCGAATGATTTTTCCTCTATGGAATATCGCACTAAACTTCCCACAGATTTAGTTGCGGTTTAATGAGCACGATTATGGTTTGAATACATGAAGAAATCACGGATGTGCGTACCTCGTCCATTTGATCGCGTGCACACATGGACGTAGCCTTGAAAAGTGACACGCGAGGAAGTGGTTGGATTAAATATTTTCGGAGAGATGGAGGCGTTTGTGGGGCGTGAGTGAGGGTAGAAGTCCTTAAGGCCGTTTTACATGATGCTTCGGTCACCACTGAATCTGTACTGAACCACCACACAGTACTGAAATCAACGCCGAAAACTCAGAGCCATATTCGGGACTTACATCGAAATCGATGACTCGGAGCCTGTGTTTACACGATTCTGATATCTGTGCGCAGTGGCGGTGTCCGGGCATTAGCTGAACTACGCAATGTAACATTATCACAAAAAAGGATTAAAAGGTATCTTCTTTTTTGTGATAATACTTTCGACCGTTCATTTTCACAAGTTGTCTGATACTTTAAACGTAGCTCAATGTAATATACACTGCTACATATTTTTTTTGGCATACTTAAGCAATATCCTGGCATCGCGGAATGATTGTGATGAAGTGGCTGTGGAAATTACAGTTTTCAAAAATTCTGAGCTATTGAGATCATTTTGGCCTAGTTATGTTGGTGGATTCGAGCGCCACCTCCGGTATTCTCTCTAAACGCTTGATTTTCCTGCCTGCCTGTGATTGGTCGTTGGATCCAAGAATCGGATGGAAAATAATTAACGTATCTATTTCTCTATTCAGTACTGATTATTGAAATCAATTCCGTAATCAGATACGATCACACCTTTTAAATGAGATGATTTTAAGCATTTTGAGCTCATTTCGATTTTCAGTACTGGAATAATCATAAATAAAACTACAGTGATTATACTGTCCACTTAAATTTTAATGTAAATAATACACAATACGTATTTCAACGTTCGTTAAGGCGTCATCCATCAGGTCTGCACACGTTATGCCTCCAATGGCAATATTTATACAAAGGAGCAAAGGAAAGAGGGGGGGATTCTTGACAAAACAAGGAGGTAGTCATAAGGAAGGGGAGGAGGACGGTTGAAGGTGAATAACAGGGGAGGGGGGGGTGTTGTCAAATGACATGTGACCTTCCCGAGGATTCGGGAGTGTGGCCTATTGGGGGGGGGGGGGGTTCTTGTGGAGATAAGCAGAGGAAAGAGGGGGAAGGGGGGGGAAGGAAGAACAGGCTTGGGTTGTCAGGTGGACAAGGATTGAATGGGGGAGTGAACATCATATGCTACATAATTGAGAAGTTTCATTTTCTTCTTATTTCTCTTGATGATCTCCCACTGCTCCAAGGTGTCCAGGCGTCGTCCCTTTTTCTCATAATGGAGGATCTTCAAGTCAAAGTTTGTACTATGGGACTCCTCTATCAAATGTTTGGCCAGGTAGGATTTGGGATCACTGTTTGAATAGCACTTCTTATGTTCATTGATGCGTGTTTCAAAGTTTCACCCCGTTTGACCAAAATACACACCCTCGCACGTGTTGCAAGTCACTTCATATACTCCGGATTTCTTCATGGGATCGTATGGGTCTTTGGAATTATTAGATATGTCTCTCAGTGTGAGTGGAGTGTAAAAAGTGACTTTATGTCATTTGTCATGTCATCTGACAACACCCCCCCTCCCCTGTTATTCACCTTCAACCGTCCCCCTCCCCTTCCTTATGACTACCTCCTTGTTTTGTCAAGAATACCCCCCTCTTTCCTTTGCTCCTTTGTATAAATATTGCTATTGGAGGCATAACGTGTGCAGACCTGATGATGACGCCCTATGGAACGTTGATACACGTGTTGTGTATTATTTACATTAAAATTTAAGTGGACAGTACAATTACTGTAGTTTTATTTAAAATGCTGTTCCACCGTATATCGCCCGACACTGTCGAATTAATTTGGAATAATCATAATGTAAAACGGCCTTTAGAAGGGGCGTGGGGCCAAGCAGCCAAGACCAAGTCAACCAGAACGTGGGCTTGTTACGAGTGTGTTTCAGAGTATGAAAGTGATTAAACAGATGCAACGTTGAATCAATCAATCAAATAGGGATTGCATAGGGATTTTTATGGGCCGAGAGATAAATAATATTGATAATAGAGTATTTGCACACTTTTGGGAAGTGACATCTAAAAAATCTATCCATACTTCAGACACTAAATTTTCATTCTGACGCTCGAGAGGCTTTTCGTTAATTTTTTATTAGCTAATAAAATCTAATAAATTATTATTGCGCCGAAACACTGGTCCGCCATGTTTTGTAGGCTCTGACGTCATCTCCCATAGTCGACCATTTGTTGATTTGGAGATTGTGTGACTGTGTAGTCTTAGCGTGCGGACGAAACTTTAGCTATTACTTAGCAAATATCGAAATAACTTCGAAAAGGCAAATACTATTTCACTCTCAACGCACACCTAGGCTATTTCGCTTCTGCTAATATGGGAGATGACGGCACACTACAAAGAACTAATGGTTGGGCGTTTAGACCTAGGCAATTTCGATGCTAAAACAATGCATATTAAAAGCTATTAATTAAATTAATTAGTTGGAATTATACCTTGGTATTTCGTACGTGGAATTTCGAAACCAAACACTACTCGCTATAATAAATTTCAACAAAATACCTCACTTACGCAAATACTCTATTGCGAACACTAATATTCCTTGGAAAGCATGATTAATAATACAACAATAAGCATTTAGCACTTTGTGTTTATGTGGAATCGACAAGGTTTTTATCATATTAGTGCTCTTCTAAAGCTAAGTTTCATGCTACGTTATGGGTGAAGGCGTTTCTCTGCCATGAGAGAATAATTATTTAATGCGAGCTCATTGTCAGGGTTACCCTGCACGGTCAGAATAACGTCCAACCCTAATAATGATAAATTTTGTCAAAAAGGTTCCCTTCCTTCTTTTATTTTTATAATTTTGCGTTAGTGTTAAAGGTTAATATAATGAAATTGGGGAAGAACAGGCTGAAACCCTTCTCAACCAAGAAGGCGCCTCGTTCTCTGGGACTGTTGTCTGAACATTACAACTGCCTAGGAACTTCACTCTGCATTAGCAAACAAAAAATCATAATTATCATGTTAGAATGAATTTGATGAACGAAGCTAGGCACTTGAGGTAGTAAAAATATGTAGGATATATATTTTTAATTTTTACTTAATTTAAACCAATCAGGGTGAGATTTACCATAAAAAAAGACATTCTTGGTACCCCGGTCTTGTCAAATGATTTCTTCACGGTGAATTTAACCCTCTTTAGTGCATATCTTTGAACCCGTGCGCGTGTCTGAGTACCACATCTATTGTACCGTCGCAATGATTGGAAAATGTATTAATTTATTGTTTTTCATGATTATTATTGATCCAGATTTTCATCATATATTACTACTTTTCCTGAGAAATCATCCATTGGTGATTTAGGTGGATCTTGCTAATAATTTAATAGTTTATAGGAAAATGGAATGTTACCTCAGCAATCAGTACATGCACGTGGTGTATTCCAATTGTGATTGAATATGAATGAACAAAATAATCGTAGTTATAAGGTAATTACTCGCATTCTTCACGACATTCCGATGCGACATTGCGATAAGTTAGAGGAAAATCGGAGTATGGAGGAAACCCACTTCCCTTGATGTATGGGTTATCTCTCTCATTAGGGAAATCAAGATATACGAGAATAACTTGCCCTCCAGAATGATTTCTACCGAAATCAGGGACGAGAAAAGAGAGAAAGGATTCTTTGTCCTCCGTATCTTTGGAGTGGTGTGATTATTTCAAGTGGAATTCAATCAAAACGAGCCCTTATCTTGTTTGATTTGATGCAGATATCAAACGTCAACTCAAAAGTCCAAGTGGCGTTCTTCCTCGATACACTCGGAGAAATGTACCAATGTACGCGGTAAATGGTCAAATTGTCATGAAATACAAGAATACCTCAGCTTGTACCTAATCTCTGTCTGATATAGTGGTAATGAAACTTGGTGGCCGTCACCAGCTATATATGTTACTTTAAGGATGGGATGGCTCGTGTGGTTTGGGATAGGCTAACGAGCGGATAGGATAGGACAGCAAGTGGTGGACACCAATGCCAAAATATTTGTATTCTACCTAAGTGAGCGGGAATGTATCAGTAGCGCGAAATATCACAATATTTTGCTATCCAAAATAAGCTAAATGAAAATACGTTTGTATTGCTCACAACTCATCGGAGAAGTATATTTAAACAATTAGAATAGGAACCACAGATGGCAATAAAGTTTATGGGTACAACAGGATGTGAATTTGGACTTTGTTAATGAAGGTTGTGAATGCGAACTTGGAACACTCAAACGAGGAGACAAACTTAAGATTCACGGCTAAATTGGCTCGAGTATCAGCACCTTTTGCCATTTTTGCAAATAGAGTTATAAATACTTGCACAGTAACTGTTAATTTTCATAGTTTAAATAATATTTAATTATTACTTATTTTTATATGGACGGATGGCGGCGGATCCACGGGGGGGAGGAGCAGGGAAATATTTTCCCCAAAACTTAATGTAAGCAACCGAAAAAGCAAAAGATTTGATAGTAAACTTCATAGTACGAACAAGTTTATGGCATAGATGAGCGATAAAAATATTTATGTATCTACAACGAGCTTGAACTGTGTTTTTCGGTTATGTGTTTCTTCGGGTATTTCGAGTTGAGAATTTGAAGACGCCTAATCCAGCATCCAACGGAGAAGAAACGAGTCACCAATAAGCCTTCGTCCTTTCCACTTGCTGTTTTACCAACATCTTTTACATAGCTGCTGTCACATCCCCTGCAGAGTAAGGAATATCTGGCGATCATGCGTGTTTCGGTCACTTTGGTTCAAACAGCCTCCTATGACCCCTTATGGTAGTTTGAGCGATGAATCAATTCAACTAGAATTTGATGAATCTGACGTCATTTTAAAGAAAAAAAAATCTTTTTTAATGACATCAATATATTAACCCCATGACGAACTTCTTTTCGAGCAATGGGGTGCTCTCCTAAACTTTTAAGATCATTTTTTCGCATACAACGATTAATTAATTAAAGCTATTGACATACGCAAAACATCAAAATTCTCTATATTCTTGTAGTTATGGAACGTCAAAGTTCGCGAAAATTTCAAATGTCTTTCGCGAGGAAGAAACGCCTTTTGGTTGGTGTGACGTCAAAATGCGAGTAAGTGGGTTTACGGGGTTTACCCCGCCCCATGGCAATACAGCGATCCCGTGTTTCATATGGATGGGTGGTTATGGGAAAAACATGTGTATGGTTAACCGGTTATTGAGTGAGTGGAGTACTCGAGTGTTAAAACCTGAAAGAAAAAAGTTTTTTCAGGTTTTCTGAAGTTTTTAAAAGGCATTTTTACGGATGTGGTGTATTAATATTTTCTCGTGAGGTCATCGGTTGACTTACTCAATATAATGTGATTATTATTGCAGCTGCAGGGGAAATAGTACTACTTTTTACCACTAATAATTAATACTACTCAGTGGGCATTTTTAAAGTTAAGAGCTAAAATGCGGAATGTTTGTGGTAATATTTCCATGAAGTATTTTATTTTAAGTTATAATCTTTTCGGCATCACATAAATGCCCGTAGTCAAATATTTATTTTCGTCTTGAATGAGAAAAAATAGCTGGAAATTGTTCCACCTCCTAAACTAGAGGTATAGTGTAATTTATATATATATTATAATTCTTTTATTTGTGAGCGGCCAATTGTTTCTGGAGGCACACTTCGCTGTGCGTGTGTATGGTTTGCTATGGTTTACATTACCAGTAAGGGATGATGACTCGCTTGTAACAAAGTCACTGTTTATATTTTATCAGCTATTTAATTTCTGTTGAAATCTGATAACCAGCTTCACCGAGTTGGTACAGTTGATGATTATTGAGGGATATGTTTTAGCGAATGACCCTCTCTATCTCATTGATCTTTATTCATTCTCATTATCCAATTCTGATTGCACCTAGACCGAGCACTCCAATTGTGGACGAAATGAAGTTGGATGAGGTTATGCAATTCATACAATCTTATGGTTATAGTTTCTCCATTTTAAATCACCGTGACAACCATGATAATAAAAAAATGTAGTATCCCTCTTCTACCACATCCATTGCTTAATAAAAACATAATGCAAATTCCCCAAATTAACTTCTTTGCCGAGTAATTCAGTTCACTAGACATTCAATGAAGGTATATAAACTTCCAATCACCCTCGTGAGCTGGCAATTAGTCTGTAAAACGATTTCACCGTGAATGATTACTTCGGCACACGATATGCGTGACGCATACCATGCTCTCCCTTGATTTTTTTCAATTAGAATTGAGCGTAGATTATATACAAATAACTTATGCTTCATTTCACCAAATACTCTCTCTTTGCTATCTACTAATTATTATTGGAACTTCATGCATTATCTTCTATCCGGGCAGCTGTTCTGTTAGCAGGAGCAAGTAGCATCAAGGTTCTCCGACAGAGGGCAGTCTTCCGGTAATTTCGCTAAGGTTATTTTTCGGTTATACCAAGAAATAACCGAGTACTCGCTTCACTCAGGTTAACCTGCGCAGAAAAACATGAGCAGCTGCCTGCAGTTGCTAGCAGCAGCAGTACCAAGGTTCCCCGAGAAAGTGCAGGCTTCCGGTTATTACACTCAGGTTATTATTCGGATATTCCAACAAATGACCTATGATTATTTTATTTTGGCACATTCACAAATATCTTATTTGGCGTAGATATGGTTCAACGTTTACACAAAGGTACAATGCAAAACTTGTATGACATGACTGAATAAATTTCTCTTCCGCAAACAAGATATACAGCGACTCACGACTGCTAAATGGCGGAAGTGGGGATTGGAATTACCACCACGGAACCGTATTTACTGGACTCTGACGTCACTCACTTCAAACATGGTGATGGGTCGTTTTGAGCGCAGGATTACTATACAATTTTCAATGTTGAATTGAATTCTACGAATAAAAAGCAAGTTACAGAAAAACTGCTTGCACTGTAATCTTCAGTGTAGAGAGTACGTTTTACTCGCATAATCATCCGTTTTTAGTAGACTTATCCATTAAAAAATAAAAAAATATAAGCTGATTTACATGGGATATATTACGGCTGTGCGCTCCAGAGCGAGAATTTTGAAGAAAATTAGGAACTTCCAGCACCTAGATTTCGTCAAGAAGCTAACGGTGTGCATTCAGTATGTTTTCTCAAATCATTGTAAAAATTAATAAATTACTCACCGCAGTATTTTTTCATAGAATCGAAAAAAACCTTCTATTGTGGAGGCAATTCCACCGTACGTCTTGAAAAAATTATTCAAGTAAGAGACTTAAGTGTTTATATTTATTTGATTATTGAGAATTTTGTCATGTATAACTAACTATATGTTTGAACCATTAATATTACAATAATTACTTCACATTACTAACAGCCGCTGACAGTAAAAAATGAAATTCAAATATATGGTCTCCATTATGACTAGGAAACTATCTTGCTCGAACTAAGTAGTAAGGGCAGGGTAAGGGCTAACTTCGCTTGTGGCTGGTGTGGGTTAACACAAGGTATTTATTAAGTTTGTTAGTTGCCGACTGTAAGCATTGTGTCACTTTGTTTGGTCCCGTTGACGTCTCCTTCGGCTCCACGCCTCGGGCGCTAGTGCGTCTGTCTTATTTTACTGCTCATGCCGATTAATCATTTTTGGTTCGTCGACTAAGTGGATTTGTATCCTGCTAGAGTTTACCATAGTAACTCTTCCCCTTAGCAATGCGATCAAGTGCCTGGGTATAGTGATATACAATACGATTTTTCTTTAATTGATAGCTCTCCTCCCAGCTGTTACATTCCTTTATATTCACGGATGTCTACATACCGGTAACTTGTTCCACAGTATTACAGTACCTGCATGAAGTATGCTTATTTTAAGTTTATATTGTATGTATAAACTCAGTATAAATACATCTAAAACTATATGACATGTCCATTCTGGTATTTTTCCTCATATAATATCTCGTGTAGCTCCAAATACGCGGAAATGGGAAATCTGTGGCCCTCAAATAATGTTACAAATACTACATAATGAATGAGAATCTCCAACACATGCGTAGCTTGTTAACTCTTAGTTATAATCGTAGAGGCTCCCGTTAAAGTAATTCATAAACTATTTAAGGTTCCTAGAACTCGTATCGCTCACTGTCACCAGAGAAAAACTGCGACATACTTAATCCCAATAAGACGCAATCCATTATTTTGGTAGTCAATATAAACCAAATATTGTTTCAATACGTTTCCTAAAATTATCTAAAACCAAATTATCCCCTTTAAAAAATTCAGTTCTATGCTTAGCTTTAAAAATTAACCTTTCTTGGAATACAAATGTTGTTGAAATATCAACCACAGTCAGTTAAATGATTTTTGTTGAAATATCAAAGTGAATTTTGTTTTCATGCCATCTGAAAACAGCTTGTTTCTACTCTCATGCTTCCAATCTTTTGTTATTGCTCAACAGTTAACCATGACTTAACCAGGAAATTATCAAAATTGCATAAAAATTAATACAGTTAAAAAATAGCGAATTTACCCTTGACATCTCCTATTTCAACCAAATTTGCTGGACCTATTTCGTTTAACTAGACTGTTGGCCATGCTCAATCGTTTTGAAATATACATCTATCGCTTCAGTTGCAGGAGTGTGAACATTTGAGCTCCTGGCATATTTTATTGTTTTGTCCTCTATACCTCCGGACGTATGATTTCTGTATCACTCTGCGGAAAAAAAATCAATGGAGCAAAATGTTATTATATTAATTATTAAAATTTTTGCGATTGAGTGCATACATTTTGATAAACAGAACTTTAAACTTGCGCATATGTTTTGAGAAATTTTGATCCTGCTCATTTTTTAAATTGAGTATAATGTACCGCAATCTAAGCTATCTATCCATCTTTGAATTTTTGAGATGGTAATTTTTCAAGGGAGAACATACAATTTTGTGGTCGCCATGTTCGCTTTTTTCGTCGAAGTTCCACAGCACCCTCGGTTTAAGAGACGTTGGTTTTATATCGACGTCAATCAAATGACACTCATGTACCATTTGATTTCTTTCATCTGATTTGGACTTTAATAAGTCCAATTTTTGGACTTGTTTCCGAGAGTTTTCACTGTTAGTTATATTTATCTCTCCAGCTCTTCGAAGGACATCTTTGATGATTTTCACCGATCATTTGATCTTCATAATATTTCAGCAACACCACATATCCTTTGCTTCTTCTTTCGTGTGCTCTTAAGTCATTGTTTTTCAGGCTTCACGGTCGTTTATTATCGGGTTTCACTGTCATATTTTAATAAAGTACTTAGTAATATGAAATCTAGTCATGTCACTAAGTATATGTATAAATTCAAAAATATATCGAATTCGTTCATGTCAAATAGTACTATTTCATTTTCGGTTTATTAACAACCATGTTTTGACCTGACGTCCTATAGCTAAGCACCTAAGAAACATTGGGGCAATGCACTGAGGCAGTCACGTATTTCATGAGTCTTCCCAATCGCCACGGCCTTCCTTGAACAGAACGAGGAAAAATGCCAGTTGGGCATAAGGGTTGATTGATGCAGATAATAAAGAACCAGTTTTAATTAAATTCCACTTGGAATAATCTTGCTACTTGAAAGATAAAGAGGATAATGCACCCTATCTTTATATTCTTGTCTCTGATTTCGGTAGAAATTAATTTGAAGTGTTGTTTTTTTCTCGTGTATCTTGATTTTCAAAACGATAATCGCTCATGGGAGAAGACGCAAATAATGGGGTCCAACTGCATTAATTTGATAAATATATTACGTGGTGTAAAATTCACGAGTGAAATCGGAAAATTTTTATTTTTCTCCCTAATATAAAGTTTCATATATAGATCATAGCCATACTGCAGTTCATCCAAGATGATAGCGCAGTGTATAGAAATTTAACAAATCAGTAAACACGTCCAATGCCGTTTGAGGAATCATGTCGCCAAAGAATCCATGACAGCGACCATGCTTTTAAATATGATTGTGCAAATATTGTTTACTCTTTTCTTTCTAAGCCAAATCAGCATATTTCAACTGCGCTATTATCTTGGACTGACTCGAACACTGTGTATTGACGTGATGGTAGGCGAAGTATCATAGTGGAATCGTGATATAGTTCAGAAATGAATCACTTTGTAATAGCTAAATGACATATTTAGCACCTTAATTTCATTTCCTAATAGCTACGGAATGTTTTCAGCGAAAGCTAGGTTTTATAAACAATATAAGCGATAAGGTGGAATACAGTAACATCTTTGGCTTTCTCAGTCTTTATGGAGAAACTTTTAATAAACAAAAGTTCATATCAAACTTCCTCGTGTAAGTTTATCAATTGTACAACGATTTTGAAAAGTTAGAACGAAAATAGCTGCTCATTGTCTTTTGATATTCAAAAAAATGTATGCAAAATTGAATTAGCCAGAACATCAAGGCGTACATGATGTGGAACCAGTCTTTAACGAAGGTTCTACCTCCATTACACGAAATAAACTCAATTTTATTTACATTCTGGCTACTTGTAAAAAACACTTTCCTTCTAGTTGATGTAATTAACGAAACGAAACACTTGCCGCGCTTATCTATTATGGGAATGAACTTTTAATTTCTCGTAGTTAAATGTAAGACTGAGTAGATATAAGAAAAATTATATCTATTTGTCTTTCTAATATGAATGCCATTTAAAAAAACTTTTATGAGAAGCAAAAACCCAAATTAATTTGAATAAAACCTTATGATATTACCATTTTATATTATTAATAATTTGATAATGCCTTCAAAAATTGATGTCAAAATAAGGTAATTCAAGAAATATGTCGCAGATTTCCACTCCAAATGGCTGGAAAAAAATTTAATTAAAATATATACGACGAATAATCTGCAGACAGTAGTTTTACCTTGTTTTTAAAATATCAAAGGTGATTATTTAGAGTAATTATTTAACAAAATGGCAGCAAAATGATGCAATTGAGTTTTTGTCTTAATTAACATGGTCATTGTGGAGTCTCCTTGAAAATAATTTCTTTGTTTCGCGTTTATTCATTAAAATATTAACAATACCTTAAACATTATTCTTATTGGCATGTAAATAATATTCAGACATGGAAAAAGTTTGGCAAATGTCATGTTTTCTTTTTCAATAAACTACTGCCATGGTTTTTGTAAAGTTATCTAACAAAAGGAAAATAATAAGTGAAAATAAATGGCTGAACAACAGTTTTCATCTTTAATTTGTAAGTCTTTGTTTCGCGTTATTTTAGTCAGCTCTGCCTGGATGGTGTTTATTTTACAATAGAAAAATGATTTATATCAAGTCTCATTATTTAAAATTTCAGAATAATTCGGTGTTTTAGATTGTCTACAATCATGCATAAATGATGCAAAAATTGTTTTTTTCCTTTAAAAAGTCTTTACTTTGCGGTAATGTAGTCGATCTTGCCTCAGTAAAAATTCATGAGAAGTCTAAAAATCAATAATTTCAAGTTTTATTCATTCTAAAGACAGAAAATTATGGAAAATTTAGTTTTATATAACTTCAACCATTAAAAATTTGTGTTACACATTCGAGTTAAAGCGTCTCTCTTTCAAATTAGTCTTTTTTATCGTAAGTTATACCTGGAATATGTTTTACTGTGATATGAAATTTGAAAAAAATAAAGTTCCTCTCATTGTAAAGCGTTAAAATCACGTTTTTATCGACAGTATAAGTAAATACACTTATGTGTGACGAAAGCACATTCTTTCAAAAAGTTAAGATTCGCAATGAAAAATTCATTTGACATTCGCTGGACTCGAACTCAGATCTCCTAATTATTGGTCAGGTGTTTTAACCATTTTCATCAGCCACTTTCATCGGGGGTTTTTGCATACAAGTTATTTTTTCATCGTGAATTGCACCCACCACCACATTAATTGTGCTACCGCAATGATTGAAAATATGATATAAAATAATAATGGAATGCTTCTTTAATGAAAAACATTTTGCGGGAATTCAATTATTTATAACTCGATAGTGTTTCTTAAGATCAATAAAAATTATAAAAATCAAGTGTAGTTCAATATAAGACTAAATGTAATTCTTTGTCAATGAATGTACAGAAGAAAAATGTACAGTCGGTTGAACAAAAACCCTGATATATTTTGTTTGCGAAAATAAATTTGAATTTTATCATTTTCCATAGGATTTTTGTGGTACTTTTTTCGACTTGACTTGAAGAGTTGAAATAACTTACAAAAGTTTTTCGATTAATATGCTGGAAATCACGGCCTTTTTAGAATTCAACCTCATATATTTTACTATTGCGTTATGAATTGGACCTAAAATTGGTCTTTTTTATTTTAAAGGCGTAATTCTAGTTGATTGTGTCTCTGATATGTATAAAAGGCAGTAAAAATCATTATAATCGTACTTAGTATTTGTAATTGAAAAGGGATGTATTTGCGTTGAATTACTAAAATTTATTTAAGGCAATCTTTTTCATATTAAATAGTATAAATACATGGAATATTCGAGTTTGGTACATTTAAAATCATTTGATCAAAAATCAATGTTTTTGTAAATCGCTGCTTGAGGACTGTTTCCGTATAAAAATTTACATATCTCTTTTTTTGTCGTTGCATCTTGTATAGATTAATGAGGAAATACCTAAGCTTCAATAGGTAAGCTAAATTGGCTTTTCAAGTGAATAAATTCCAATTCCATGCATGGGAAATATACGTCAATCAATTGCCTCATGAAAAAGTGTAACTAAAGATGCCGTATTACTGTTAAAAATTGATAGAGGGAAATACAATTGCAGGAGTAGCAAGTAATTTTAACTTAAGAATTTTTTGTCACTATATTATCCTATACCTTAGCATAAAAAAGGCTAATCTTCTGCAGGAAATACACAATTGATAAAATTTTTAAGTACAACTTAAGTAAATTTTATTACTTAAATGCTAGTGCACCCTACTGATTTTTATAATTTCAAGGTAGTTGCCAAATGCGTCTGACACAATGGCTGCGTAAGACGGTAACTTAGGAGACGCGACTCCATCTACATTTGAAAACAGTGTTTAAAAACACCATTTACGTCTTAATTCTTGAAGGTTCTTCGTTAATCATCTCATATATCTTTTAGCAAGTCATATTCTTCATTCAAAATTGTTTTACACTAGGGATGTTATCATCTCCCTATAAGAACCACGTGGGTACAACTGGCCATTGTATTTCTTGCTATATTTGCGCCATGTTACACAATCTCTTAAACTTATGATGTATTTCGTCAAGTACACACTTATTAATTGGGGCAACATTATGAAATTGACTTGATGAAACAGCCCTGTTTTTCTTAATGGCTCCATATATTGTTTTTACATAGAAACAAAGGATGCAGTTAATTGGTTATACAAAAGCTAAAGGCCAATCCAGCAATGACTTGTTTGTCAGGGTGTATACTTTTCAAACCGTAATCGCAAGATGCTTCTTTTTCACAGAACATTAGCAATTTAGTACATATACAAACATCCCAAAGCTTAGCCAAATGCTAATAATGAGCACCTACAGAAAAAATGTAATTAATTTATTCAATAAAATAATAATACTGATTTTGTAAACAATTCGATTGAAAGGTAAAGTGTCATCGAAGAAAACTAAGTAAATGCGTTTGCAGTCTCTGTGGGTTAAAATGACTCACATGGAACTTCTCAGATGACGTCATGTTTGTAGGAAGATAAAGGTACGAAAATGAGTTTAGAGTACATTTTTCCCTTCAAAATTAGTAATATTCACGTAAGACTTCATGCCTCCAATGATCACACAATGAACAGCAGCAACGGAAACATAAAAATGGGTCGAAATGACCCAGCTGTTACTTCTAGAGCTAATATTATTACAGCTGGTTTTCCATGAAATGAATTGTAACAACAATTTAAGGTGAAGACTGAACTTTATTAGGTCATTCGGCGGATATTACATTGATGAAAGTACCGTCTGGTCAGCGAGGGCGGTGGATATTTGCAGCCATCAGGAGGCAAGAGTGCTCAGAACCCCTTGTCGGCGACACGGCGAAGGCTCGTGATCGCCGCCGGTGGCGTTGGTCCTCCTGCCGCGGCTTCTGCGTCCCCCCGATCGGGGGGCCTTCATTCGCCGTGGTCGGTCAAGGGTGGAGGAAGCTGCATTTAGACGCATTTGGAGGATTTCACGCAGTCCCTGGAGCCATGGTCGTAGCCCTTGCCGAAGGGGCAGTGAGCCACCTGGGGTGTACCAGAGACGCAGCAGCAGAAGGAGCACTGGCCGTGGGGGTTGGGGATGATGTTGTGGACTCCCCTGACCGGCGGTGGGCACGAGACCAGACTGCAACCGTCCAAGTCCTTGACCTTGGCGCTGACGCAAGCGGCCATGACGCAGAGGGCCATCAAGAAGAAGAAGGTACGCATGGCTGGAAAGAGAGTGAAATAGTGAGATGAGAATACAGACGCGTTGGCGGTGAAATTATTCATCGGGCGGACTGCAAAATGTCTTGTTATGGCTTACTGTCACATTGAAACTAACGCCGTAATCAGGCATTGATCAACCGGCCCTCAGTAGCTATATAATGCTTCTGGCTTGCAAAACTGTTCTCACACGGTTGCATTTCGGGCGCTAGGTTACCATGAATCTCCGCTGTCCATACGCAGTGTGTATGAGGCCGAAAGCGAACGATTCCGAAGAGGGCTATATGATTTTTGGACCGGAAACCGTATTTAAACGATCGTTGCCTCCATCGCCAAATGCTTGCGAGAAATCCAGTACGGCCACCGGATGACGATCGTGATTGTGATCGTGATCTTACATTTTAATGCTCCTAAATATTTTCCCGAATACCAGGCGAGAGATTAAGGACGATTAATCCACACTTTTGGCTAGGAAATTATAAGGTTAAAAAAAGAAATATTTTTACATTATACGAGAATAGAGATCCAACGACACATTGTTGCTTAGTTCAGTCAAGATCGAGTTTTAGGACTTTCCTCTGCATAAAATTTAATCCTAATTGATATCTTATTCCTAGCGAAGAAGCCTGTAATGTATGGAATGTCATGTTTTCCAAAAAATAGCTAATGATTTGCCCCGAGCTAGAAACTGATTTTAAATGTGAGGTTGCAGAGGTGGTGGGATTCGCATGCTACATCTGGTACTACAAAGTATTTAGATCGTGGAATTCTTTTCAACTTATTTGATTTTTAAAAGTAGTACTTTCGTTGTCCTTATATTACTTGGCTAAGTACTAAAATTATCCCTGGACTATTCATCTATAAGGTCTATCGTTCACAATCAGAGCGATTAAAATTATGAATTTTGCAGGATTTTTGCATTTTTTATTACAAGCGGTAACAAATGCAAAGTTCACTACTTTCCTCGGGTTTAGTAGTAATAATAATAATGAAGGAATACACCCTGTAGAGGAAATAATTTCAGAAAAAATACTTTCCAATGAACTTTTACTTATCTGTTGACTTAAAATACGCAACTGTAAAAGGACGCTGGTATTCTAGTGCCCGTAAGCCTCTAAAAAAGTATGGTATCAAAAAGTATACGAATGCCACCAATTGCGTATTAAACTAAACTCACTGTTGGGATTTGTTGAGACGGCTGCAAAGTTGCTGAAGAAAGCTATTGGTGCTCTGTTCTTAGCCCGTGGATCTGTGGACTTCCTCGGCCGAATCACAACCTTTTATACGGTGAGATAAAGGTTCCCTTACTTACCTCCCCCTCCATTCGCGGAGATACGGATCTAAAATGCCACTACAGATTGGGATAGCCACGCGTCATGCCCGATACGCATGATACATTAATTTGACCCTTGGATATTTTCATTAATGAATACGTACCCAGATTTTTTCAGCGAAATTAAAGGTAAACATACTCATTAGGAAAACCTCAAGTCCTGTACAGTACAGTCTAGGCAATCCATGGCGTGTACGGTGATGGACTTTGATGGATGGTTAGGTGGCTGGAGCGGTAATCATGGGTTATCGAGGGAACATTTTAAATTTTTAAAAGTAGGTTGGAAAAAAATCCTGGACCACATTTCTCTAAATTACAACTGCTTGTGTATAGAAACGTACCATACAGGCAAAAATGGAAATGATACAAGCTTACTGTTAAAAACCTTTTCCTTAATAAAAGGATGTTATGACTAGAGTTTCTAGCACCTGATTAGAAATTTCGATGAAATTAGCTTGCAATATGTTGTTTCTGGGAGGGAGGTAAGGAATAGTAAAACGACACCAGCTTTTGCCTACCTTTCCTACCTAAAGGTGCCTTAGAGAGAGTGGGCATGGTAAATTGGCTCTGAATTCGGCCCCCAGAAGGCAAATATCACCTTTGTCTCACCTTCACAGACTTAAATGCAAACGCGAAAGGCCAGGGTTAGCTCCTTGAAAGTATCCGAAGAGCTTAGTACTTAGCTTAGTACTCCTGTCGGTCAACGTGAAAGAGATTGGATTCTATTTTCAAACCAACATTAAGAGCAATTTAGGTAGTCCTTTACAATATATAGAGTGACACAATCACCATAAGTAAATTCATGTGTATAAAGCTGAAATACTCGCAGCGTAACTGTATTCCCATTAGCTGCCGCGTAAGGCTGAACTCCGCTGCGCAATCGAATTATGGAATCTATATTCGGCGGTGCAGGTGGTTTAAGGTTTTTTCAACGGATTGTCACTTATGAAGCCTAGAGAGTCTTGTAATATAAGTTACTTACAGTTTTTCCTGGTACGTGTAGACGTTTTCCTACCTAAAAGTAGAAAATGTTTTAAAATAGTGTCCGCCATTTTGTTCAATTAAAAGAGCAAATATCACTGCAAATCGATTTTAGTTACAAAGTGTCAAAGATCAAAGTTTTTTATGAAAAATGCTATTACATTTTATTCCGTTTATCAACTACAAAAGGTTCTGCAACCACTCCATTTCGGCAATTTTTAGAGAAAACTGAATTCCTGCTTTTTGCATATTTAGTTCAACTAGCCCCTGAATATTGTTTGAGAGGTTTGAAAAATTATATAACACACCATATGCACAAATAAAACGAGAGTCAACATGCCGAATATTCACTTTCAGACTGAAAAAAGCAACATTGGAGATTTTGACCCGCTTATATTTTTTTCTGTGCACTGTGCCCCGGACTGCGCAGGATAGGACTATGCGGGTCGAACGTGTCAACAGTAGCTTACGTCTTGTTGGCCATTAGTTAGCTTTCAGGCTTTGACTCAATATAAAGGATGATGAAAAATAAAGATTATCACGTTTGACATAAAACTTAAGACTGTTTACACACGATTATTAGTGAATAAAAAACAGCCAAACACCACGAAAGTTAGACTACTCGAATAGATGGTTAAGTGAACGCTTTGAACAAGACAGGAGACTGAAGCCTTTATAGCCTCTGCTAAGTGATCATCATGAGAAATTAAGTGAGATTATAGTTGTGATATTTTTCATCCCAGCCTCTGTATCGACGGACATGATTAAATGGAGCGTCATTTTGTTAATGCCAGTTTGTATGTCTAAAATAATGGCGAAAATAACGTTTATACCGTTATCATCGTTCGCTGAAATAAATTTGTGTGGAATAATGCAAATTTTTTTCGTTATTTTGATAAACTCAGTATGGGCTTATTAACAACTCAAGCGTATGCAAATTGCATGTTCTTATAGAGATTTTGTTATTGTAATATAAAGCGTCTTTAATTCCTACGCTACGATTTCATTTTCTTATCCCATAAAATGTCAATGGGCCGCACTCGTAGTATATTACATTTTTGTTGTGCAGAGCGGAGACAGCCTCGTCTTCGTCGAATACTCGCTGATCGTCCAAATGCATCGTGTTCTATATTCTTGGAAGCTTCGCGCTCTCAAATATGTTTATAAGTTATTATTAGACCTCCGGCTGTCCTATGAATTTGAAATTTATTAGGAAATAACTTTTTGATCCTATCCCTACCAAAATGTTAGAAAAGCCACGAGCCTATAACACTTATAGCTAACTCCGATATTTAAAAAAAGCGGTCGTCACTTCCCCGGTTTTGTTAAGTTTTAGCTCCACAAGGTAAGTTTTGAATTCGACGCAGGGGTTTATTTTTCGTCTTTTTAAATTAGTTGTCGTCATGATAAGGTATAAACATAATTTGCTGTTCAAGGGATGAATAAATAAAGTTTTGAATACTTCATTTAATATTCCAGTACATGTATAACTTTCCAAGGCAAACCGAAGTTTTTTCAAAAATGTCATCAAATTTTTTCAACATTTCAGTTAGAGAAATTTAAATTTCAGAGACGGCCACGGCAGTTTAGGCTTTAAATTGGGAATAACGTTTGACACCTTTATGTCTTGGCTTTAACAATCAATCTGAGAGTCATGGTGATGAGATGTGTAGCTCACCCTCTCATGTAGTAGCTCACTCTCTCTATGTGTGCTGATGACTGTTATAAAATGTATGCATTTAAGTGGAAGGTTTAGCACTAGGAAGCTGTGTTGGACTTTATCTCAGTTAAATGTTCCCATTTGAATAATATACGTGCATTTTCATGATTGATTCAAAGTAATAACGAAATTATACCACTTATTAATGCATTTTTGGGTTGGGACTGCAAATATCCCCTCCTAAGCTGTAATTTATAAATTCAAATTTCAACTTAGGCAAGTGGGCAGGACAATTTTGTTCCTTACTATTTTGTCTTGTTATAATTTTGTTTTCAGGTAAAAATATAATGTATTATGATGGAATAGTATAATGTGCAATATTCCATAGTAATAAATTTACTAACGCACCGAGTTTCCATGTTTATACATCAACTTCAGGTAGAAAAGATGAAAAAGATTAAGAAGATGATCACACCTGAAGAGGTTGTATAAACATTGGAACCCAAGTCATTAGTAAGTTTTATACTGTGGAATATTGCACGCTTTGAAATTCAATCATGTATAAATTTCACGCAAGAATCTTCTGAATTCATAATGCATTATGCATTTTTTACGCATACGTAACTTTATCCGTGCCAAGTTGTAATTCTCTAATTTCTTACTCGTGTGAAACAGTTCTGTCCCTTCCTTTCCAGCCGTAGCTTAACTGTGGGAGGGGAGGTCCAACTCCCGTCCAAATGTGCTTATCACTCCTTACTCTATTCGTGGAGTGTTTGCGACCTGTAATTCTCATTTGCGGGAACGTCTTTTGGAATTACTGGTAGGCTTGTGTTGACGTTGGAGTTTTGCCTCATCTCCAGGAGTTATAGTGGATTCACTTAACTATCTGGAGGGTGGATAACATATCTGATGAGAAATTCTGTAACTTTCGTTTCCCATCCACAAATGTCAAATTTTAGCCGCAGAGATGATTTCGACCTGAAGACGCCCGAGTATTCTTGATACTCCGGTCGGATCTTTATTTCGTGAATGAAAAAAGACATTGATTATTCTCGTTATTGGGAGATTCTTTTGTTTTACGTGTCAGAAAGACATCGCCAAAATAATCGACGGTCGAGAAGAATGAGGCTTATTGACTCGCCAACTATAGCAAATGCTGCAGAGAAGATTATTAACCTTTGTCGATGGACGAAAATATTTATATACGTATTCTTCTTGGAGAAAAAAGCAACAGTGAAACAGGAGAAACGTTTTTTCCAGCAATATGCGTAAATGATACCTCATCTAACGTTTAATATGTGAAAAGGAATTCGAGACAATAGTCCGAACGCAAGAGAATCTTTTGTGAACCTGGAAATAATGGAGGCAAAAGTCGGAAACTTGTCATTCTTTTGCAAATTTTCCTTCTCCTCAATGTTTATTTAATATCACATTTTTCAAGTGCCGTTATTTTAAAAACATTCTCAAATTTTCAAAGACAGAGACATGCAGGCAACTAAAACAAGATTCTTGATAATGTGACTAAAGAGGAGCTAGAGGATTTCCTGGAAATTTGGCATAGATATAATTGGCTGAATGGGAATTTCTTTGGATGGATGGTGTCTTTATGGTGTAAAATAGCATTGTCGCGGGATTGTTCAACTTAATTCTGAGTTTAATCTAAGTTACTGTAAAATCTGCATGATCAGTAAGATTTAAAAGTGATAAGATTGCCCTAATTACTCGGATTAGTGAGAGAGAGATTGATTTTAAATTCTCAGCTTTGCTGTTGTTCTGACTTCATAATCACCAGTAATAGGAAGTGAATGTCACTAACCATCTTATACCCAGTAAATTCGGGAGCTTGCAGATGGATCATGTACTTAAGCGATATTCTTGACTGAACTAGCTTAAATGTGTGGGTGTTCTACAATCAGGTAATCAAGGAAAACTACTTCACGGTGAAAATTCTTAATTAAACTTTTTCAGGATCTCGCTAATGCAAACATTTTGATAAGGAATACGTTATCTGAGACGGACGATTGTGTTACGGATTGCAATGAAAGGGTATCGGAGTAATCAGGTATTGATAAGAAAAGATGTCGTTGCCAAATACGTGCAAAATTCAAAGTCTAGAGATAGCAGAACGGAACATTGGAGGCATAATTAATTTAATAAAAATGGTTTTTGGCAAGGGGAATGGGAAGACTGATTGTCTATCGAGGGTGAATGATGAAATAATTGAACAAATTAGCAAACAATTATCTCTTGCCCGGATAACTGCTATAGATGGGAGGATGTATTAAAATATTCAAATTCGTACGCATGCTGAAAGGAATGATGTAGGCAGCACGTGGAAGAATTATTCTGGGGAAGCGAAAAACGCTAGATTGATTTATTATCTCATCCCGACTGTATTACATGGCTGTGAAACCTGCTTAAGCTTGGATAAGCATAAAAATAGGCTTAACACGTTCAATGCGGCATGACCGGAATTCCCGTATTGTAGGTTCTATCCATTGGCTCTTGCCGGGAATTCCCGTCGTTGGTATATGCGTCTTTCAAACGGTTCCTGCTGCCCTCATTTATGTGTAAGGGCTCTGTCGTCGCGCTTCAGTCATCCGTTTGAACCCTACTATGAGAAAGTGTGGTCAGTTTTGGTCCCGGAGCTTTTTTCTTTAGCCAACACCTCATTCTCTTAGTGCAAATTAGGGTGTCTTTTTTTAATTTATTTTGTGTTTTTCCATTCATTTTTTTCAATATCACAACCATTCTTATTTCAGGAGTAATATTCAAGCGAAAAAATTATTTTTTTTATTTTTCCTTAATTGTTTTTAATCGTTTTTAGTTTCATTTTGCCTATATACTAGAGGTATAAACACTCGTTTTTTCTTCTTTTTAAATAAAGCTTTTCGATGCATATTTTATTAGGTCATTGATATCTTTACTCACTTGTATATTTAACCATCTTTTTCATTAATAAATATGCGCCTAAGGAAATGAATAGATTGCATAACGTAATGCTCGTCTTCCGTCAGACATATATGTTTGTCTTTATTTATATATAAAAGGTAAAATTTCTGGATTTCTATGTACAATTGCGCTAGGCGTGCATTCTGTTTTTATAGACGTATTACATTTACAACGCATAATTGTTCTGTAATATATATTCATAGTGAATAATTATTTTCCCTCAACACAACATTTAACTTTTTAGTGTTCCTTCCTTCCTAGTTGTGAACCTGAAGCATGTTTGATGAATTAGTACCTGCGATATTTATTGGTTTTCTAAAAGGATGTGTATCTTTTTTTATTTTACAAGGTTCAATCCGATTTTTATTTCCAAAAGTACAATTGAATTAATGTTTTAGAGTTTATGCTTCATAATAGTCACACTTACTGCTATGAAGCAATTAATTCGGGTGCCATAAATATTCAAATTATTCAAGGTTTTATCGAGTCAAGTGTATTTCCTTTGGGGGAAGGCAACGAAATAGTCATGAGTGAACCCCCGTCTCCTCAGTCCAAGAAATACTCTAAGAGGGGTGATTCGGGGCGCCACATCCTCATTGCTGAGGAATTAGACACATTTCTGGAGGAAGAAAGCGATTTCAGCGATGAATCTGGGGATACGGAGTGGGGTAACAGTGACGGGGAAAGCAAAGATGTTGCTCCCTCTCAACAAACATCATCTAGACCAAGCCCTATTAGCACTACTGGTCCTTCTTTTCAAGGAGAAACAAAACGCACACCTGAAAAAACATACACTTGAACATCCCACAGACAGACTCCCACACATATTCCATACACACCCCTGGAATAAATATTCCTGAACCTGAAGATGAACCCCAAGACTTTTATTTACATTCTTTTGACTGATAACATTGTACACATGACAGTGACAGACATAAACAACTTTGCTGACACACTATTGCGACGAAATGTAGCTCCAAAGGCTAGGATACTGAAGTGGAAGCGTCTGGGCCCTGAGGAATTTCTCACATTCCTTGGATTATTATACCACATGGGAACCATTCCTCTAAGTAGGATATCTAGGTAATTATTGGAGCACAGATTAATTATTCAATTTTCCATGTTTTTGGGGAATCCCTGGAAACCCCAGGGAATCTCTCTATCCCCTCCGGCTCTACTTAATAAAATTTCTGCTCCATCCCTCTTCTTACAAATCTATTCCGCGGCCTTCTCCTTCGCCCACTCCAAGGATCATGGGCTAATCAAAACATTTCCCAGCCATGCTTAGTTGAAATGATCAAAGGAAGAGGAAAAGGACTCTTCAAAAAAGGTGCCGGGAGTGATGTAAAAAGGGACAAAGGAAAGAGACAAGTTTTTACTGTCCGGCGTGCGATGGTTGCCCACCCTTAAGTCTCATTCCATGTTTTGTGGAATATCGCAAATGTAAAAGATGTGTATAAAACACCAATTTCGATGATAGTAATTATTAATTGTGATTACAAATTTTCTACATCACATACTTCTAAAATATGTTGCTACTAAGACTAGATCATTTATCATTTTTATTCGTAAAAAATTATTATTGAAAACTTGTGTAGTGGAAAATATATGGAAAATATATACTTGATTTTAGTTTATTTTTCGCAATGCGAGTGATTTTTTTGTTTTAGTATTAACCAGTTAAAAAGTAAAAGTATATCCAACTCTTATATAAAAAGTATCATTCAAAAGAGATTTTAATTTTGATATAATATCATTGATTTCGTTCTCCGTTTGATGAATAAACACCTTTTACTAGTGGGCAATGGCTATTGCCACACATTGACCAGCCACATTGACACACCGGTTCCCGTAAGATCACTGAAGTGAAGCAATGTTGGGTCCCAAGTTGGATGGGTGACCATACAAATCTTCACCGTGGCGCTATTGTCTCCTGTCTGCATGTGGCAGACAGGCATGGGGTTGGCACAATGAACCAAGAAGGTCCAAGTGCCCTGGCTCCTGTCGAAGGACCCCCCTACAAACAACCTATCTATCTACACCATTTATTGTATTCAATAAAGAAACGGAATAAGAAGTGATCTTATTGTTATTTGGTTAAAATACATTTTAAAGCAGATGTTTAAACTTACTTATAACGTAAGTGTAATGGGGAATCATGTACGAATTGGTTCTCACTTAGACACAAACATTAGTCGTTTTATGGATATGTAAGGAGAAGTAACGAGCACCATAACACCTTCCTTTTGTCAATTCCCACATTCACATTTGCTCTAATTCATCATTTGAATTTACATATAATCCTTATGACATAATATGAGAATGTTTAAAAATTCAGAGACCTAATGCTAAAAGTAATGAAGAAAGAATAGAGAATGGAACTGGAGACATCTAGGCAACACGCACTACAAGTTCTAACTGGTGACGTGACGGAGATTCCCGTCATTTATTTAAAAAATTATATTAATTACAATTTTTGTGTTGAAAATTTTTAAACGCTGAATAAAGATTTTTAGGATTAAAATCTATCGGAAAAATAGCAAATAACATTTCAGCCAACGGATAGGTTAATCAAAAAATGGTGCAGCGTTCAAAGTGACCCATATTTGGATACAATAAAATGCATTAACTCTTATTCGGAAGCAATAAAATGCATACAATGTAGAACTTTTCCAATTTTTACTGTTTAATCCCAAGAGTAGTTGGTAGTTAAGATATAAGAAAGAGTGCCACCATGCAGAAGAGACTTCCGGTTTATCTGAAGAGGAGAGCAAAATATATGAAACTAGAATCACTAAGAAACTTAGAACTTCTTTTGAAGGGGAGAAAATATCATTGGCAACAACAGTGAATCTCAGATCTTGTGACAATAAAGCCGGAGCCAATTTACGGCTGCATATAACAAAAAAGCAACAGAGTGGAATACTACGAGCATGGAAAGGCACTTGCTCAAGGCAGTAGAGAACGTATGCAGAAGAAGCCCTGTTTTTTATTTTAAATAATATCCTGACGAAAAGCCAGTACGTATATTTCTATGCTCAAAGTGGGAAGGAACAAGACCACAGTCTTCACAACTCCAACCTCTTTGTCTTCTACATCATGGTATTAAATAAATCATTTAGTCTATCCATTTAGACCAACTTCTCCTCGTTTCTGCAGACCACTATGGCTACAATGGATTTCCAGTACGTAATAAATTTCGAAAGCGAAGAAGTATAAACCCAAACTTGGTGTAAACCCAACAAATTTGTTTAGGTTTTTAATTTATTGATAGTCTTCAAGTTTACCGTGCAATATTTGCTAAGCAGAATTTTCAATATTAATGTTATCTAAGAAATTGGAAACCAAAAATTAGATAATAGCAATTTCCTTCCGAATGTATATGGTACATTTAAATATTCAATTCTTCGAACATTTGTTACACATAACGTAGGTATCGATTATAATTTTTGATATGACAGGTATGTTTTATTGACTTGCGCTGGATATTGTATAATTTACTTAAATTGTGGTCTTGTGATGAAAAAATCACCATTATTCTATGTGTGATAGTCTATATTTCCTATTGGCCTGGAAACGGAAGAAACCCTTGTATACAGATGGAAGGACTGCTAAAGATTTCATGGAGATCATCGTCGGAAAAGTTCCGGAATTGTTTCAATCACCGACGTATTTCATCGGTTACTTTTAACATCTGGTCCTTAAAAATAATCAAAAAGATAACTTCTGAGATAAAAGCAGCGAAGCTTACGGATTTAAGTCCGTTAACGTCTTAACCGTTGTCACGAATTAGGAGGCGAAGATGAAGAAGAAGTCTACCTGTGATGGTTGACTTTAGACTTGTAATAAGGTATTATTGCATTAAGTTTTAGAAGATTTTTCGTAATTTAAAGTTATGTAATACTTAACATACCAATACGTATATTAAATTATGATTTCACCAATTTTTTAAAAAGACAATTAAAAAAATGCAGTAGTAAAAAAATCATGAGGAATGTGTAAATGAAATGTTAATTGCGGCAGAAAGTGTGCCACTGGTTACGCCAAAGTTATGCTTTGTTATGCAAAGTTACGCCATTGGTGATGCCACAAAGTATGCCATAATGCATCTATTTGAGGTATGACCAGCGACATATGAGTGAGTGATTGTGAAAGCGATATATGAGCGAGATATATATGAATGGGTATGTGTGTGCATCTGAATTCATAAGAAAAATCCCTGTGCACCAAATTTCACCGGAATCGAAACATTATTTATTATTTTTGGCCCGCATTTTCCATTTCAGACCACTGCGCGTAGGGTCAAAAAGCGAGATTGATTTGTTACACTGGTGATCGCGTCAGATCAAAAACTGTCTTCCGAAGAAATCACTTATTCTTTTGGAGTTAAACTTTTTGGATCGATATAGTGACACAAAATAGGAGGCTAGATGAGAAAACAAAGGAATAGGATAGGAATAAGAGGAAACTCTAAATTGAATTATGGCAAAATTGCATGGGGAGGTGTATATCTCAACTCGATAAAATCAGCTGTAATCCTGCAAAAAGGGATTATCAGGGTGATAGCTAAAAAGAAACGTTACGGATCTTCCTTTTTGCTATTTAAAAAATTAAGTTTGCTCCTTCTTAGGCATTTGTATATGTAGATATAAACTGCTCAAACTCTTTTTCTTGAGGAGTGGTGCTAAAATGAAAATGTCAAACAGGCCATGCTTGTGGAACCTACGTAGTGTTTTGAAACCTTTGTCCAGGCCCAAATTGTCCTTGTTTAGGCGAAGTTTTCATATATTGGGCCAAAAGTGAATAATCTACTACCTATTGTCTGTAAAAATGCATCAAACTAAACTTCTTTTTAAAGAATGCTAGATATTGGCTATATTACTATCAAAATATTCAAGGCATATTTTTTTATTCAAAATATTTTTAAAAATGTTGATATATTTTCTTTTCATGTTAAAAAGCAATTTTTGGTCGTTTATTTGTTTATTTATGATGATGGTAACCTCAATAAAGGTTTTCCTTCGAGGTTACCTAAAGCTCCCAATCTTTGAGATTGTATTCTATGTATATTGTTCGGGATTAATCAACTCATTATTATTTTCTTTAAAGTTTCTTCAAGGCAAAAGCCATCTGTTCGATTTGATCTGAGGCGACCGATTAAGGAATATGCATAATAGTAGGCTAAATGCAGTGGGACTCATTTGGTCCTGACAGAATGTGGAATGAACACTCCGGTAATGGACACAAGTGAAAGGAGTAATTCATTGGTTTCACCATGTTGAGAGAATGGATAATATTTGAATGACAAAGTACTCATATTTATGATTGCGAAGTGAATAGATTCTATTTCAGTGCCCAAGAAACTACGAATACTTCATAAACACATTACTGCGAAAAATTGACATATTACTTTATGTTCACTCTCCTGCACAGGTGCAGCGTTCAATCCCTTTGTTATACATCAAATGGGATTGAATTAATCGTGAATTAATCATTTGAACTGACGGGGAATCGATCCAAATTTTCCCAATTGCTATTCAATAATGCCTCCCGTGCGATTGTGACTATACATACAGGAGACGAGAAAATGTAGTTCACATAAAAGACAGAGATTTTCTTGGCTCTGTTACTGGCAAATACTGCCCGACGATTGGGCGTCCGGAGAAAGGCTATTGGGTTTCCGAGTGCAAATCGCAATCTATCAAAATGATTCTTGTACCGAACCTTGTCCCTTACGGATTATGATAATATATTCTCATTTTCTCTATACTCACGATATTACCACCAATGACTAATAGACTTGTAATGTACTTTTCCCTAAGTATATATATGCCTTATATGAATAAATTACGTAAGAATTATTTTGTAACCGATAGAAAAAGTTCTGGAAGCTAAATATAGCTTGAGATACAGTTGAATTGTTATACCATAAGTCTATACTGATAGCGGTAGAAGAATATTTTCAGTACATGTCCCCAAACTAATTAACTAACACTCCAAAGTTATTCACGATTATTGAAAATATAGAAATTGTAAACTGAAGAATGTTGTGAAAAAGTTTTTACGCAAGCAGATGCTTACTCAAAAAGCACTGATTGGAAGAAGTGATTAATATTTTAATGACCCCCATACTGTACTCCACTTCATTTGCAAAAGTGACCCTTATGAATTTAACATAAATGTAATAAGAGCTCAAAAATGAAGCGAAATGCTATATGGAGTTTTAATTCCAATAATTTTTTTTAAGGTAACATTTTATGTCATTTTCTGTCAGGCTGGAGGATAAAAGATCGATCTAGAAGAACTTTGGGGCAAAAAAGTGAAGAAATCCATTCTTCCCGGACAATCAAATGAGTATAACATTCATGACAGGTTTATTTCATAGGAACGATTCGGGAAGCGGTAAATGCTTCAACTCAACTGCATTAAAAAGTTCCATTACCCTGTGTTCTATTCCGTCCAACATGTCATGACGCCTATGCACCATCCAAAATGGTGATATGGAAAATCATTTATTGTTAATCATTGGCTGAGGGTTATATGGTCTGCTTCATTTGTGATTTTAAATACTTTTTGCGAAGTGACCGTCCACAGCAAAGTTTTGTTAACTCCACCACCGCCTGTAAGGACATTGATGCCTGGACTTCGATTTCCCCGTATTGCATACCATATAGTTTGGGTCAGGATGTCACTAATTGGATGTTCAGAGAAGATTCTTTTGCACCAAACCCTGTATTTCCCAGCGTAGTCTTCATTTTTTTCATACCAGGTTTCCAATCTTGGTTCCCTCCGGTCACATTGTCATTAAGTATTACTATTTTGATAAATTTTCAGAAAAATTTTATTGGGTTCTTTATAGTGTTCTGAGAAGTCTCCAGATCATCCCATATTTCTACTCTGATTAAATATATCCGTGAATTGAAAAAATCTTACAAATTATAAAATGTATACATCCACTAAGAGGTTTACCCCGGCTTGCTCCTTTTAACGACCCCGGGACGCGTGAACCCTTGTTATAGAGTCTCTGCAGTAAAAGGAGTGAAAATAAAATAAATGTCTTCATTTATATATTTATTTTAACTTGAGATTTCATTTTTCATGTTCCTGATGTGTTATCAATAACAAATGCTCATATGGGCCAAAGGCATAGTAGGAGAGGATTCCATTTTCGATCTTTTAGATAAACAGCTTCAATTAATTCGGGCATACATTTTACTTGCCAGCTAAATATTTAATTATAGATTACAAGCAAGAAAATAAGGTTATTTTGATTCAAGAATTGACTGGCACTGGTATTCATACTTTATCATTGAATGGCACTTTGAATATGAAATATTTAGCACCTTTAAGTAGGTTGTAGTTACGTAGGCGTGGCTTATTGCTTTATGCTTTAGTCTGGCTCGGGTAAGTGTAGTTCAGTCTGGCAAAGGAGGTGTAAATAAAAATCTGTCAATCTGTTTATTTTAGAGAAACCTTACTTTATTGCTGTAAAATATTCACAGTAAAGGCAGAGTGGGATGGTAGTTAGAATACGATATGTTATCTTCACCAATGAGAGTCATGGAAGGATCTCCCAGCAGAATCCCCGTTCGTGGCTTCTTTGCTTTCCTTCTGGCGACTGCTGGATCACAGACACATTTGCAATTTAAAGTTGAAGATCATATCACCTGCGCAAGGCATTTCGTGCACATTTCCGCCCCAATCACACTCGCAAAAAGAGTGAGGGTCGCCCGGACAGGGATAGAGGGGAACACCAGTTGGGTCAGACGGACACGGCACGCTGCTGCATGGATTCAATGCTCTGTATTCCACTGACCTCACGGAACACTGCCCTTTGGTACTCTCATCACACGTGCCCCCAAGATACTTCTCACCAAAGGGGCAATTTTTGTAATAAACCGTCTTGTCGTTCGGCTTGCAGCAGCAGAAGTCGCAGTCATCTTTGCTGTTTTTGTCCACGTAGTGGTGCTCTTCACTGTCAGCAGGGCAAATGATATCAGGGCAGGGTCCACAATCGGGATCTAGGATGTCGCAGGAGTTGGTATCGGGGTTGAAACGGTATCCATCAGGGCACTTCCTTATGTAAAAGTCTCCGTCAGCGGCGCAGAGGCAGTATTTGCACTTGTCCTTGGGATTTTTAATCGGGAAATCAATTCCGTGGTAGCAGGGTGGGCATTGATTCTTACAGCAATCGTGGCAACATGGCTTACACTTGTCAGACTTGACGCATTGGTGACTGAACTGGTCATACTGCATTCCCCAAGGACATTTGACCGTTAACCCTACGCCGTTAGTACAGTTGCAGAAGTAGCATGGGTCATCGACGGCATAGGTGAAATCAGGCTGTATTTCGGTTTCGCAGGGCGAGCACGGGCAGGGCTTGGGCTTGTCGCAGTCATCGCAGCCATAGGCCAACGTGACAAAAGCCAGCGTCAGGACTAATCCTAGAACTAAGGAACAGAGAGATGTCGTGAGAATTAAATATTATTGCGTTTATTGCACTGTAAATTCCGCATTATGAAATACATTTCAGTTTATCGAAGCAGTTAAAAAACAAGATGAGGAATTCAATCTACGAAATACATCATTAGTTAAAATATTGCAGCCCACATTGAAACGGAGAGGCTATTTTACGATTGGGAAAATGGGCCAACTTGTTCCAATACCTCTAAACGGGACAAGGAAAAGAAATGAAAATGCTGCCATTCTGTTCAAATAAAATACATCTAAGGCACTCAGTTAAGAGGCAGTGGTTTGCCCCAGCCGAAGGACAGTAGCACTGCAATTGGTGTAAAATTGCCCTCTAATATGACAAGTATGTGAAAGTGTTAATTTTAATCATCTGTTATGACGCATCGGTCTGAGATTTTTCATGAATGTAGTTACATTTCAAGGACTTAATCTAACTGTGAAGCCATTGCCATTGATCGTTCAACCTTAATGAGTAGACTATTTGAAAGAATAAACTTTTAACTATGAAAAATTCCACTGTAGTGCATTAAACTGTACACACTATTCAATCCAACAATCAGGTTACCGGTCATACAGTACTGACAAACTGTTTCGAAATATCACAGAGGTTACTGTTTTATATGAGAGATTCCACCATTTTACTCCGAATAACATCCATCTTCATTTTATTGAGAATCCTATTTTAAAAATTTTCTATAAAGGAATGAATTGTTATATAGCTCTCATAAATGAAATCATTTTGATAACGCAGCAACAAGCTATTCATTAGTCTCTGATAGACCAAATTAACAAGTTTTAATTTTTTTTAAGCAGGGCAAAGAAAAAAAATCGCTACTGTTGCCAAGGACTGTTGTGGGGACAGGTTTGGCACTCCTTTGAAAACAATGCGGTGAGTTGTGGATTACTTAGGAGTATAAAGTAAACGTCTTGCCGATCCAAACAAGATTGTTATTACACTTTCTTTTTTATCAACTAAAACTTCAACTTGAAATGATTAACAGAGTGGTCTCCAGTGACTATGGTGACTTGAAGGAGAGAGTATGAAGACGATATTGATCATGAATGAATGATCGTGAATGTTTCTAATTATGTCACGTCGTCAAATTATATGAAATTGAAAGGTTTGTTGCAAGAACCAGATAAGTCCAGAAAACACTTGTTGAGTAAATGCTAAAATAAAGTTTGACATCCATTTAAGGGGTATACTTTTATAATAATCAAAAAGTAGTTTTAATCAATGATTACTGCAGTTTTTATATATGCTATGTATGAACGTAAATGTAAACAAATAGTGATTAGTGTTTGAAATAGACTATATTTTCATTTGGACTTATCATAAACGATTTTGGCCAAAACATTTAAAATCGCAAATTTTACTTACAGGAGATCATCATTTCTACGTAAGTTATTAAAAACAAAAAATAAACAATAATATTTTATGGACTAGTAAAGTTTGACGTCACGAACAATTAGTTACCAAGAGAAATATATTCTTTTCCAAAAAAAATGCGAAATCAATGCTAAATCTATATTGGAAAATATTGTTTGGAAAATACTTTGACGTCAACCGGTCTGTTAAAAACTACCATTAATCAAGTATACATTTTAGCCCATGAATTAGGCCAGTGCCGACCTAGTCTTATTTCGTCTGCAAATACAAGCGCGGTCTATGATGTTAAATAAGCTTATCTCACTCAGATATGACCATACATACAAGTCTGGTTATTCCATCAAAAGGAGCGCACTGACGTATTACGTGTGTATGCATACTATGACTAATTTTAGGACAATAGTGGACTTTTCTGGTTTTTTTTAACAAAAGCTTCAATTAGTTAGCTTCAACTGGGTTCAAATCGATCTGAGATCGTTTGACAAACGTGGTGATTATATTCGGGACTGAATTCAGAATAGGGAAAAGATCAGGAAAATCCTATGATTATTCGAACTCACGCATCCACCCGAAGGGTTGTACTTACACTTCATTTTCAACGGCGGCTGGATACGGTCTATTGCTCCAACCTCACCAAACGTGGCTGAATGCGATATTCACCAGCGCTTATATATGTTGTCGTAGGGGAAGAACCATCACCCCCACCCACATCCAATCCTCAACGCCGGCGGTCCCTCCTCAAGCTGAAATTGGCGGGGAGAGAGGGGAGGGGAGGGTGTCCTTTCTCTGTATCTCTCACTCAAGTGGCCAATAATCAAATGATTGGTATTATCTCTGAGATTGTACTTTTTCGAGGATGGAAAGATGCTCATGACACCTCACAAGAATCAGATTTTCATTGGGTGGATACCAAAAAACGAGACAAAGTGGATTTATTTAGCCAGCCATTCCATTGTTTCCGGGTGTGACTTGAGAGCGTTTTATTTTAAATGTTCACATCAAATACTTAAGCTAAAATATACTGGATTAAACCTTTAGGTAGCCATTATAGAAGGTAATTAATAACTTAATATGCAATTTAAAAAATTAACTAGTATTGTTTCAATTGGAATAAAACTGTGGTTTTGGGTGTGACTCAAACATATTACATTTAATAACATAGACTGCTTTAACCAGTAAACTCCGTGAATAGCAAAAACATCAAATGTTGATATTATTATCAGTAAGATTACAGTAATTGTTCTTTAGTTTTAACTAATGGAGTAGTATTCAAAAGCATTAATTTTCTAGTTATAAAATTTTTAAGAAGTTCCGGGTGTGACATGGTAAAGTTCCGGGTTTATCCGCAGCCTAGTATACCAAGAAAGCAAGAACTAATTACACTTTCTGTCCTCCATTATGTGTAAATTTCAGATTTTTCTTTCAAATTTTGGTAAAGCTCAGCTTATTTGATTAATTTACTTCTATTACATCTAGCTAAGTTGACATTTTAAGTTGTAGAACGAAAACACTTTTTTTATTTTATCCACATTTGGTCTAAATAATGGAATGGCTGTGGCCTAAGTCTGACCAGACCAGACAGAAGTAAGACCAGAAACCATAAAAAGTCTCCCTCTCACCTACGGAACAAGGGGCAAGACCCCTTATTGGTAATTCACTTTTCTCACCCTAATCATCCTTAAGAGAAGAAATACCGAGCAACCATTAATCAGCCCCGACAATTCTACTATCCTCCTATTATTTACTCCCATTATTCCATCTCATCTAGCAACAATAGTCATAAATAAATATGTTACGAACTATGCATCGAAAGAAATGGTGCCTTGTAACTACTATAATTGAAAATCAGTTGAGAGATACGTATTGTTTCTCTTTCACTTAAAAAATGAGTCTCCACATTGCAATGCAACCTTCGAACTTAATAAGTCATGATGTAAAATAATCAAAGACGAATTGTTCAGTCATGGCTATGTTAAAAATTAATCTCCAAAACAAGTAAATAATACAATAATGTCGTTGGATTTCTGAAAGGTATTATCCACATAGAGAAATATATTAGAGTAGAAACAAACACCAATATTTATAAAGGTACCATTTGACGTATCATCACCTTCACAGGTGAAACTCGACCAGAAAACTCAAAAACGAAGCCCCAAATAGAAATTATTGAGATGGGTTTGCCCAAATTGGCTTATTATGTGGCCCTCGGAACGAAACGCTGGTAAATTATGCGGGATTTGTAGTTCATTGAGTATGGTTTGTGAAAATGAAATAAGTTTTCTATATTCATTTGGCTTAAAATGTCATACTCCATGTGCCTGGTGCAATAGTAATCTTAATTATGAATCACTGGAATTACTAGAGACGAATTAATTCAAGAATATATGGACAACCAATTATAATTAATTTAGATAAAATATTTGCTTGCCTACAATAGAATTATTAAATTAAATTAAAAAATTAAATTATTATTGACAAGCCATTAGAATACATAGAAGTTCTCGAACAGTTGAAATTTGGTGTAAAGAAAAGACATTTATGTTTGAGAAGGCATACTTTATTGATTTAACATATAAAGAAGACAGAGTATGATGTCAGGATTTGCTGTCGTGTCTTCACCGACGACCGTCATTGGAAGGACGTCCGGCAGACTGTGCTCTCATAGCTTCTGTACTTTCCTACAGGCGAGTGCCATTCACGTACACGCCTGGAGCCTTTGATGGAAGATTGTTCCAGGGGGGCATGGGATTTTCTGTGGTATGCCGTCCTCATCACACTTGCAATATTTGGTTGCACTATTTTGGTCTGGATACAGGTAGCCATTTGGTAGCCCTGGCGGGCACATAATGTTGTCGCATATGCTGCTTAAAAGTGCGAATTCCACTGACCTCACGGAACACTGACCTTTGGTACTCTCATCACACGTGCCCCAAAGAAACTTCTCACCAAAGGGGCAATTTGTGTAAAACACCGTCTTGTTGTACGACTTGCAGCAGCAGAAGTCGCAGTCATCTTTGCTGTTTTTGTCCGCGTAGTGGTGCTCTTCACTGTCAGCAGGGCAAATGATATCAGGGCAGGGACCACAATCGGGATCTAGGATGTCGCAGGAGTTGGTATCGGGGTTGAAACGATATCCATCACGGCACTTCTTTATGTAAAAGTCTCCGTCAGCGGCGCAGAGGCAGTATTTGCACTTGTCCTTGGGATTTTTAATCGGGAAATCAATTCCGTGGTAGCAGGGTGGGCATTGATTCTTACAGCAATCGTGGCAACATGGCTTACACTTGTCAGACTTGACGCATTGGTGACTGAACTGGTCATACTGCATTCCCCAAGGACATCTGACCGTTAACCCTATGCCGTTAGTACAGTTGCAGAAGTAGCATGGGTCATCGACGGCATAGGTGAAATCAGGCTGTATTTCGGTTTCGCAGGGCGAGCACGGGCAGGGCTTGGGCTTGTCGCAGTGGCATAGGCCAACGCGACAAAAGCCAGCGTCAGGACGAGAGAAAACCATAAAATGGAGGAAAAGAGAGATTTTATAAGCATTTAATTTTACTGTATTTCATGCCTTACGGAAATTACTATACGCGCAATATACATTACACTGCACTTTTTTGGTGGAGGTATCAAAAAACGAGTAGTGAAAATTCCATCTGTAGAAAGACTCAGCGGAAGTTATTTTCGGTGGAAGAACCTGGCCTGATCATAGGCCTTTTTGCATTTGGTTTTGCATTTTATTTTGTTTTCGTGTCCGAACTGAAAATTGATGCGTTCATTTCCCGGGATTATCGGGTCAGCGAGTGAAATGGTGTACTTGTGGCGAAATATTATGGTAGTCACTTGCCCATGGCGAGACTGCAAGGGGGAAATGTCGTATACAACGAGTCAGATAATGAGCGTGGGGAAGTCACAGTTGTAGTAGGGAAATCGGCCAATTAGAATGCATTATTTTGCGAGGGAGAGGAAGTTTTAGTATAGGGTTTCATATAAAAGGTTTACGATACAAGGAATGCTGGATCAAAACACGCTGATATTGTTCGCAGTGTATCTCAGAAGCCCATCAAAATAACTGGACTTAATCTACATCTACATCTACATACTACCCCGCAAGCCGCCTCAATAGGCGTGTGGTGGGGGGTGTTAGGACACCAGCCGTTTACATATAAAAAGGAAACGCTCTATGAAATTACGCCTTGCATTTATTAAAGTCCCTTATTGTTCGGGGGAAAAACGAATTCCCATACCTATCCGTTCGGCAAAATATCTCTCTTAATTTATCGTTTCTGTCGGACCTGGAAATATAGTGGGGTTCTAATATGATGTTCTCCGTGTCGCTCTGAAAGATATCTATTCTCAATTGCTCAAGTAATCTAAGCCTAGCGCGCAGCCTCCGAGTCTCTAGCGGCTCCCAGCCTAATTCGTTTAACATCTGCGTAACGCTGTCTGTACGCCCGTAGCAGTTTTTGACGAATCGCGCAGCTTTCCTTTGTATTTTATTAAGTTCCCGAATTAATTCTTTCTGCACCGGATCCCATATGCTTGCTGCATATTCAAGGTGTGGCCGGACGAGTGCGAAATAGCACCTCTCTTTTACTTTTTCATCTGAGAATCTTCCCACAATACGCTTGACGAATCCTAGCTTCTTCAGAGCTCTGCCACAAATATTTCTTATATGTGTTCCCCACGATAGGTTTGAGGTTATCGTAACTCCCAGATACTTAACTTCATCTGTCGCCTTTATCTTAACGCCATCCACAGCATATACACGGGGATAGTTGGACGACCTCCGCAAGAAATGTACCGCCGCACATTTGCTCAGATTAAGTTCGAGTCCCCACTCTTGGCTCCACACATGAACGTTGTTTAAATCCGATGATAGAATTTCAAAGTCAGAGTGATCATTAATTTCGCGATAGATGACAGCGTCGTCAGCAAATAAACGTATTTTACTGCTAATTCGAGAGCATAGATCATTTATGTATATAATGAACAAAAGGGGGCCGATTACGCTTCCTTGTGGGACACCTGATGTCACTTTAACTGCATCAGAGCTAATTCCGTCAAGAACTACTTTTTGCTTACGATCACTCAGAAAGTCGCGTATCCAGTTTACTACTGTTTCGTTTAGGCCGCATGACTGTAATTTGTATAAAAGTTTGTTGTGAGGTACCGTGTCGAAAGCTTTCTTAAAATCTAGGAATAATGCGTCCACTTGTGTTTTCGATTCACCAGATTTGAGAACGTCATGAAGAAAGAGCGCGAGCTGTGTTTCACATGATCTACCTTTCCGAAAGCCGTGCTGACAGCCATGAAGGAAGTTACGACTGTCCAGGAACGTCATGATATTGCTAACGACGATATGTTCGAGTATCTTGCCTATAATAGACGTTAATGAAATTGGTCGATAGTTCCCTGGGTCATGTCTGTTTCCCTTTTTGAATATCGGTGTAACGTTTGCAATTTTCCAGTCTATTGATATCTTTCCTTCAGACAATGACTTCTTGAATATTATGTCTAAGAACGGTGCGATCTGTGGCGCTAATTCCTTGAGGACACGCGCGGGTATTCCCTCCGGACCCGGAGATTTACTATTTTTGATCGACTGTAGCTGTTTAGTTATCCCATCACATTGAATAGTGATTTCTTTCATCGGTTCCTCAGTGAATGAAATGTCGAAATAACATGGAGTATCGTCTGTAGTGTATACACTTTCGAAGTGGGAATTTAACGTGTTAGCTTTGTCAATATTATCGGTGACAAGTTTGCCATCTTTATCAAATAACGAATCTACGGTTGAAAATTTTCCCTGAAGCTCTCTCGCATATGACCAAAAAGATTTCGGATTTTCTTCGAGTAATTCACCAAGTACTTTTTTCTTGAAATTTCGCAATGCAGTACGCATTGATTTCTTGGTTTTTGAGCGTTGTGCAGCGTAACTTTCTTTTGCTTCAAGTTCCTTCGATTTGTCACCTAACGTAATGGACTTTTTGAATAAGTTGTACAGTTTTCTCTGTCTCTTAAGGTCCCTCCTAACATCATTGTTATACCAGCGAGGTTCTTTACTATCACATTTCAATTTTCGCGGAATATATTCGTTGATTCCCTGGCGTAGAATTTTTAAGAAATATTTCCATGATGCATCAGTGCTTTTGTCCTCTGTTTTAGCTACGAAGTCAGTGTACGAATCATTAAGCATCTCGCCAAATTTTATGAAGTTGCATTTATCAAATAAATAAATATTGCGTTTCGGTTTTACAGCTGACTCTACTTCAAGTTTTAAGGCTGCAAAAATTACTCTGTGATCACTTATGCCATCAATAATATCGAGTTGTTTTATCAACCTAGGATGGCTTACTGCAAAAAGGTCTAATATTTTATTTCCTCTCGTAGGCTTGTCAACTACTTGGGCGAGTGAGTGCTTAGTAAGTGTGTTGAGTAAGATCTCGCTGATTTCCCTATTCCTTGAATTTGGCTTTACAGTGTAAGAATCCCAATTTATAGAGCCATTTATTTAATGCCATAGAGATCTGAATTTTATGCATACGACTCATCTAGCATTTTAAATTTGGCAATGATGAATTAGTTCCTTATGAGTCATGAACGTTAGACACAGATACTTACTTACTCTTCTCTGTAGTCTTTCCGCAGGATGAGGACTCTACCAATGAAAGAATTTTCTAATTAACACCATGTTTTACTGCCACTATAGCGGGCAAAGAAAATCAATCACTAAGGTGCCGAACTTTGCCTAGTAAAGTTCATATAAGGCACTCTCGTTTGTAGGCTGCAGCACCGAATGGGGGCACGGGCTTAGTGCATTACTATCGCAGTTGACGTAGAACTGTTCGCTGAAATCATGGAAGTACCAAAATAATAACACTTTGGTGGATATGAGGCATTGGTGTGAACATAGGTCTGAATAATGCAAAATTTGAGGTACACAGTTTAATTAATTAACAATAATTAGAGATACGATTGATTTTTCAAACTAGTGTTGTCGATTCGATCAACCTATAATGTTAGGCAATGCTAAAACTAGACTTTTTTTGAACAAATGTGTTCAATAAATTTTACTCTTTTTTCTCTTAGCTACAATTTGGTTCGGCAGATGAAAAAGCTGAACTAGTTTCCGTTGTTTCGAAGCAAAGCAAAACTTACTGGTGACCGTTAGCGTAAACTGTGGCGGCAGCAGCTTTAACACTCCTCTGTAAACTAAGCACCGAGTTGTGGATAAAGGAAATCAACTGACGAAATATGCACTTTGACGTGACCAAAGTTAATGCAATTATGGTTTGTCAGTTTTTTTACCAGAACAAATCCGTTTTTTATCAACGTTAACTTCGGTTTGAAATTATATTTGAAATACCTGGACGACTGCTCTGTGCTCACAGGTCTTAGTTCTTAGATAATCTGATTCAAGAACGTGAGTGTGAGGTAACCGTTTCCAAGAGTCAGAAAACTCATGGCCGAAAGATGTGCTCTCTTCTTATGGCACGAATTACCACTTCTCCAGGACCTAGATCAATTCTTTGAGCAAAGGTGATAGTTGATACTGTCATGTCAGTTAAAAAGGTTATTTCATCGACAGTTTCGGACAAACATATTTTTGCAAAATTAGCAGCACATTTTCTTCTTATCTCCAATTTCATTTAATGGGTCTCGAATCCTTACAATGGCTAAACACTAAGCACATATTTCTACCACCAGACCTAGTATTAAAATGATACGGGTGCCAAGTCTTTGATGGCAGGGCCATTTCTCTGGCAATATTTCACTGCGAAGTCATTTAAAATAGATGGCTCTAGCATTGTGCATCGTCTAACGAGGGTTGCTGTATTACTGTTAACAAAAAATCTACTGAACCTATAACTGGTACAACTTAGACTGAAAGATTCCAAAAAGATGCTATTTGACATTAAAATTGACTACTACACTGAGTGAAAGTATCTTTTTTTCTTTAGCTTTACATATTAATGGGATAAGATTCATGGAAGAAAAATTTAACCATGTTTGTCGTGGAATGTAACTTCAACAGTGTCCGCTCCTAACTCTCCTAGCCGCACTCACAACGTTAAACATGTAATCTCAGATCGATCAATAAAGTTAAGATCGCTATGGTAAGACAAGCAACCCTATCCTGAACAGGCCGGGAAGAGTGCCGAGTCACTCCTCTTGGAAAGCCAATGAAGACTTATTACCAACCCAAAGATATATGGCCGAGTGGTAATAATAACAATCTGAGAAGCTCTGTTCTGCAGTTCAAGGCCCTCTGGTTGACTGACAGAAACAAAAAAACCATAATTATTTTTTACGGTGCATAGTGAAGCTTGGTGCGGCTGTGACATTTTTAATTTAGTGGAGTCAAATAGCACTTGATTTACCTTTCAACCAAATTAGTAGTGGACAGAACAGACACCAGTGATTCAGTGCATGTTGTAGATAGGTAAAACACAGCCTGCGAATCGATGATCGTAAATGTTTGTAATATTGTTGCACTCAAATTTAGAGCTCTGAATAATTTATATTCGACCTGGAAACGTTTGGTAAATGTTGTTATTATACTTAGGATTTATTATTAATCCTACAGAGGGTGCGTGACGAATAGTTACGGAAGAGGTCGCGCGGCGACTCATAGACGCCAGTGACTTTTTCAAGTCTTATAATTGACGCCTGATATTTCAGCAGGTTTTTTAATAGAACTACTCTTTGATATTTACATGTCATGGTAAAACATTACTTTTATATTATTTTTTATTATAAACCCATAGTTATCATTTCTGACATGATTTCTTAGAATGCAAGAGATAATCAGTCAAAGCATACCGTATCATCGTGTTCTAAACAAATATAACTTGTACATATCTTACATTTGTACTTTGGGTATGTATTTTTACTACACCCGTATTTGATACATCCTCCTCTTTTTACAGTGGTAATTTATTCATCTGTTTGCCCGACGGTGTATATTCTAGGACATATTTCTTTCATTTTTAGCCTTAATTCTTGGGGTAGAGAAGAGCACTGTTTCCGGGTCTGTAAATAATCCATCGTTAATTCTCGGGCTAATAAAATCAAGAACCCACTCCGAATATTTTAGCGATGACCTACATTGCTGCGGAAAATTATTTGAGCATTTATTCCAGCAATGTTCATCATGCTATTAAAAAACCACCTTTAGCCATATATTTGTTTTTCCCGATACATCGTATGAGCCGCGGAGCTGGTCGACAGTATCAACGCCTGACTTTGTTAAATTATAGTATTCAACTATCTCTGATATATTTATATTCGAGCTATCTTAACTAGCGTCATTATGCATAGTTGAAATAAGCAACATATTTTTATTTTTCTTTGGCACATAGGATACTAATGTGCATTCCTTTTTAAACCCAAATATTATTTCACTGAAGATTTTGTTTCTAAAAAACAAGGTGGAACCTCTCTTTTATTTTTTCTTATAGTGATTACAACATTAATATTCTTTTTTTAATAAATACTCAGCTAATTCAATGCTAGTAAACCAATTGTCAAATGTGATGTTACGTCCCGACCCAGAAATTTGAGAACTTAATCGTTTGACGACATCAATTAGGCTGTTACTGACATGAAAAGGGCCCAAAGGTTGCTTGCCGGCGTATATTTCAATATTGAAGGTTTAGCACACACGCGAATCCACTAATGCAAACATTTAAATTCCGTACTCTTTTGGCTTGCTCGGGATGTATTGCCTAAAAATACATCTATCACGAAATCCCTCCAATTTCTCGTCAATTGTACAATATTCTCCGTTACTATAATGTTTTTGGCAATTATTTAAAAACTTTTCAAATACATCTGGAATAGAAGCCAAATTTTTTACTCCTTTCCTCTCCTCTCTAGAATTTGTTTCGTCAAAACTCAAGCTGTAGATCAAAATCTTGAATCGCTTCTCAGAGAACATTAGACGACATAATGCGACACGCGTTCTGTCCGCAGACAAAATATTGGAGGTATTTGCTCAACTTGCTTTCCTTGGCCCACATAAATAAAGCACACAAACAGTGCCTTGATTTCAAAAAGCATCGGTCGGCCTCGAATCTTTTTCTCTGCTATAATGGTGGAGAATCTTTGAAATTTTTTTATTTGTAAATTCTACGATAACATAAATAATTTCACTGTCAAAAACTAACTCCCAGAATTGTTTATTAGATTTAGTTTCTTTAGCTACACCTTTTACATCCGGTAAATGAATCACAATGTTATGCCGACGCATTCGAACTTTCTTTGTAGGGGCACACCACCGTGAAAGTTTGTCTCGTCCAATGAAATGTGAGTCCCCTAAGTTGCAGTATGCATTTTCAGAATTCACATCACTGTCACTTACCTCTTGCTCTGCCTGTATTATCAGTTCTTTCTTCCACAGTATCGTGTTCAGAATCACTGGACTCGTCCGAAACATCTGTTTCCCCATCATGCACCTCCTAAAGCCACTACTTTTCTATCTTTCTCAACTGCGGGGTCCCGTTTTCTTTGTTATCCATTATAGCCTACTAAAATATCGACGTCATTTTCAGTTTAAAGCACCAAAATTACCATAATTGTCATAAGTTATGGATGTACATATAAAAAATATTAGGAAAGAATATTCACCTGAAAGAAGCAACTAACTTCCAGTCATTTCGAAGCATATACCGGAAAAACTGAAGAAATACTTTTCCAGAATTGGTACAATGAACAACGTGAATAACTTCTTCAAAAGATCAAACATAATATAAAAATGTCAAATATTGCACGGAAAGTTTCTGTTGCACAGCTATACTTAGGAACAATTGAAAATTCCGTGGCAAGACATCGACCACTCACTTCAATTCCTCAACAGAAAGTGAGGATATTATACCAGTCCATATTCATGTACACGTTGTACACAAACTGTTGTCAGGTGCGCATATGCTTGAAAAGAGGAAGAATGAAAGAACTTAGTGATAATATTGGCTGAAAACTAATTCCGATTTCAATAACTCTAACACTAATCCATATCGACGACAATGTAATCATCCTGTCACTGAAAAACACCGTGTAACCGAATTGGAAGAAGATGGATACAAAATTACAGAAAAGGTCACGCGGCGTCTAAGAGACGCCAAGATGATTGGAAGGAAACCGCTTATTAATGAAACCTTTATGTAGCATTGGAAAAACGAACTTTATCCGATGAAAGCTGATATTATTCTTGAAAGGTACACCAAATTCCAAAGATGAGCATCCTATATCTTTCACAAAAACTGACATGTTACTCATACTGGCGTCTCACAGACGCCACGCGACCTCTCCAGGGTTAAATGAGAAGGCGTGGAGGATGGCGTAAGCGCATACGTAATCACAAATGCAGACGAAGGTTTTACTTACACTTCATATCCAACGGCGGCTGGGTCCAGTCTATTGCTCTGACCTCACGAAACGTGACTGAATGCCGTATGAACCAGTGCTTATATATGCCATCTGGGGGCCGTAGGGAAAGAATCACTCTTACATCTTACCCACAACGCTGGACTCTCAACATCGGCTATCTCTCAAGGTGAAGCGGGGGGGGGGGAAGGGGGAGTTGAGGCAAAGGGAGCAGCTCCTTCCTTCCTCTTACTCTCTCCTTCAAGATGCTAATTAATTAAATGACTGATATTATCTACCAGATTATACTGTTCCGTGCCTTAAAATTTGTTAATTTTATCTCAAAATTATCAGATTTTCAAGACGTGATGAAAAAATTAACCAAATCGAATTTTAAATGAACGTCATGACGAATAAATGCCTTAGGATTGATTTACTCAGCCTTTTTTCAGAGCTTCAATACAAAATAGCACTATTTCAGTAATTCAACATAAATAATTAGACCTATGCATCCAGTAAAGACAGCATGAATTAATAGTGGTCGAGAAAAGAAACCATCGAAAAGTGTATTATTATTTGTAGAGGTTGTCCGCAAACGGCAAAAAAACTTTATTCAAGAGGACGCATGCCAGGAAAAAATTACTCCTGTATTAAAGGAAGAAATTCCTCTCCAATGAAGATTTTACTTTTCTAGTAAGACTCTTAGGAAGAATAACAATGAAGAGGAAAATTCCGGTTGAACTAAGAATGAATTTTTTTGGTGTAGTTCATCTTTATACTGTTAGGTTTCTTTGCCATTTAATGTTTATTTTTTATTTATTTTTAAAATCCATTTTAAATTATACACTTCGATTCTATTTCTTAATATGATATTATTTTTTTAAATACTAGTAAAAACTTAAAAAATACCTTTGTCAATAGCGAACTAGTTGACAATTGTGAATAACGTGCGGGAGCACACCACAGTCAGGCTGCCGGTTATCTTCTCCGGCTGAGCACATTGAACTGTTTGCAAGGAAATGTGCAAGAAGATAAGAGAAAATGAGTCCAATTCTTGCAACTCAAACAACGTTTACGTACTTTCAGCTATAAATCAATGTTGCGTGGGAATATGGATATTACAGGAGGTATGTCAAAAATAATTAAGCATGAGCGTTGGTGTAAAATTGGCTTTTTTATTGCTCTTAACATTTCATGAGACAAACTTAGTAAGCTTCTTCACTCTTCTCGCGTCGTAGAGGTCTGGAGGCTGTGCGGCAGGAGGAGTGGTGCCGATCATATGCAGACCTGTTCCTTCCAGCTGAAAACAGTTCCTCCAGCGCAGGGCATTTGATGAACCATGCCGCCCCAGTCGCACTGGCAGTAGTACTGGGGGTCGTCGCAGGGGTATAATGGAACGCCAGCTGGGTCGTTGGGGCATGGGACACCATGGCAGCCTTTGTATCTCCCTGGATCTACTCCTGGCGATGAGGGGTGCGGAGGAGGAGAGGGGCTGGGTGGTTTACGACATTCACCTGTGGGGTCAGGGACGCAGTCATTGGTAGTTGGATCGTACATTTCGTGGAAGGGACACTCACGAATTTTTGGATCCTTACAACCCTTAATGCAGCAGCAGAAACCGCAGGGGTCATCAGGGTTGGGGAATCTTATCTCGTCGTGGACCATGTTATCTGGGCACGTGAAGTTGTTGCAGTGGCAGGGGCACATCACGGGATCGTAGACGCATTTCATGTTATCCGCGTCAAACTTATGCCAACATTGATGGCATTTACCCACTGTGGGAGGACCGTTAGGGTGGCAAACGCAGTACCCGCACGGATCGGAAGGATTTTTGACCGGGTAATCAGTCCATGACAAGCACTCGTCATCGCAGACCGCATCGGCGCATGGACCACACTGGTTTACTCCTACGCATTTTCGTGTGTCCTTGTCGAAGCGTCCACCATAAACACATGGAGTATACGTCGCCCTCTCCCCAACTTCGGTACAACAGCAGTAACCGCATTTATCATCCGGGCAAGGAAACCTCTCTCCCGTTAGGTTTGGTGGGCATCTGTGGGGAAAATTATGAGAATGAATTAAAAAATCATCAACGGCAGAAAAAAATCACCACCACAGTGGTTTTCTTTTGAAAAGAATTAGTTCTGCTACAGGTAACAATTTTTAACCGATAATTCAGTCACATACCGCATATCCTCCTTCATGTAATTAGTAAAGAAGGCTGTCAGAAATCTGAATTTAGTTTCCCCAGAGCAAGGTGTTTAACGCAAACATTTGAAGAGAGAGCAAATGGGGGAACTCGTGCTTACAATAATATAGTATTAGGTATGAAAAGTGATACACTAACACTGAAATTTCTGCGCGGTTTTTTTTATTTATCGCGACCATGATTTCGTTTAAAAGGTTCTTCAAAGAGGTATGTTACGCCAAATGCATATAAAGTAACATCACCTGATGGTGTTGCTTTGAAACAGAGTGGGAAAACGCATAAAATGCTTGACAGATTTTCAAATCGTTAAGCCCGAGAACACTGGGGAAGCGTGGAAGAGGAAGGAGGAGGATAGGAATTCTGGACGAAATAAGAGGAGGTAGAAGTATGAAGAATTGAAGAGGGATCTGATAACGGGCCATCCTTAGGAGGGAAAGCAAGACAATTTTTATTAGGTTGGGATACAAAATGGGGACTGTCCAAGGACCTACAAATCAGCTGGTAGAATACTTGAATGAAATGAAGCCCGAGACTGCGTTGTATAGTTGATTTTGCCCTAGAAAAAAGCTTTACGTAAAAGAGTCTTTACGCCGTACGTCAAACCTGACATATCTTCAAATTTTTTATTGACTTGACGCAGTACAACAACTCAGGTATTTTCATTTCACTCAGGATTAATGAATTCATGATTAGTTTTCAATGCTCTAGAAGTATGAAGCAGGATATTATTTCGACACGTGAGGCCAAATCTTCGGACAAGAGTCCCCTACAAAGTTCAAAACTATTCGAAAAATATGTAAGAGAAATTAGCTTTCATCATTGATGATTCATGAAATATACATTGAAGCGAACGCATTCAACAAGGTTCTGAGTGGTGATAACCTATCCAGGAAGAGGTCTAACGTGAGAAAAAAGGTCTCGTGAATTCAAGAGCATCCAGCGGAAACAGCCGATTCCAAATCTTCATGTATCCAAAGTATTTTCAGAATAGTCTCGAGAATCCAATGTCATACGTTGGATACTTTTGGATTCACAAAGCTACCCTGGAACTACTTTGGATACTTGGATATTTGGATACTAATCTGGGACTACTCTCCACATTGCACAAAAGGAAGGAAGGACGGTGATAATGCTTAAACATATCCCTCGCAGGGCCTTCCGACAACGCCGCAATACCGCAAGGCCGCAGAGCCTGCTTGGGATATTTTAATCTGAGGAAGAATAATATTGTACAAGCTCAGTGCAGGGGAATTCACTGATGTACTATTTTCTATTGAATTTGAAATTTTTGAACTGGAATCCTTTTTTAACGAGTTTTAAGCAAATGTGATATTTTGGATTTAGCTTTCTCGACTGATTCAGGGGACGAAAAGACGAAATCTTTAACATCCCCAGTCAAAATTGACCCTAGACCAAAACTCTCAATCTCTTCTTATACTAGTGACATGAGTAATTTCTCTGAAGAAATAACAAGTCACGGGACATAGAAGACGGCGGAATATAGGTGATTCAAGTGCCAAAGAAAAATAAGTGTTTGTGGGTGACCTATTGCAAGCGCTGACAGATTCTGATCCGACCTTAGTCGAGATCAACTTGCGGAAGGCACCGTCACTATTTTATGCTTGGATCCTTCGGGCACGATGGGAATCGTAGTTTAGTCTGGTCTGTTTTGGTTCAGTTGCTTGTCTTGCAAGTGGTAGGTGAGGTTTGAGCAGGATGGCTTACATTATGTCGGAACATTTGTCGTAGTCGTGTGATGAGGCGTTGACTGAACAGGCCGCCAGCAAGAAAGCTATGGCTACTAAGAATTTCCACCCTGTGAACACAAAAAAAGAGTCAATTAGCTTTGACTTTGACCGGGATCCTATCGAAGCTTCCGTGATGGTGATACATGAAATGTTTTTCTAGATGAAATTTGAGACAAAACTGTATCCACCCATTATTAAGTTGCTAAATCAGATAAATTAGTATTCTTTCTAAAATAAGTATTGGATAGAATGGTATGCTTGATGATGTATCGTGCCTACATCACCTTAACATCCCTCTCTTCTTCCCGGTTAGCTTGAATGAAACCTATCACACGCCTATTTCTTCGCAACCGTTTTCAATAAAACAAATGTTTTGGCCAAAACAGCCTTTTCCCGTGGTATAATAGAACTTGTTCTTAAAACTGCAGGATTAAGTAATGCGCACAGTTTGACTCACGCACTACGTATTCTGTACTTGGCATTTCGTCTATCACCGAAGAACCCTCACGTTACTAGTCCTTGTGACCAACACTGTTTTTGACAGCAAAACAATTGCGAATAAGGTTTTCATAACCTCTCAACATATCAATGAGGTTTCAACGTCAACTGTGTAGGACGAAACAAATACTGAATTCAACATTTTTAATTTAATTCTTAAAAACAAAAAATATTACATAGATGACAGTCCTCAACTCTTAGGAAAAATATTATAATATAAAATATCCCAAAGGTTTGGTGTTCATATTTTTAATTAATCCTTTTTTCTGACCACAGAAGCGGACTGCAATAAAATTTCTATTGAACTAACGAATTTTACCCCAGTGACTACAGATATACGCTAATAACTCATAATCTAATATGCACTGGTGCCAATATTCACACAATTTGAATCATTTGCAGCATCTGCTTCTTATCAATGTTTTTTTTTCAGGAAAATAGCATTTATATTCGATAGAAAAGTATAATATTAACCCAGGTAAACTCTAACTAATTGTAGCATTTAGCACCACCATGTTATTTAAGTTCAATTTGCAATAAAGAAGTGCGGGATACGTAGTATTTGTTTCGTCGTAACAAAGTACACGTTTTTGTATGAGGTTGCCAGAATATGATTTTAATGACATTTGAGGTGAACAACCTAAACGGTGTTACGTTACATTGGGACCGATTGGAATTGATTCAAATAGCAAAAATACGTTCAATGCTCACCTTCCATCGTTGAAAGGGGAATCTGACACTTGCAGTTGAACTTTCGTCTTCTGCACTCCGTTTGCAAGTGGACGAGCGACGCTGGGTTGAGCCTTTTATACCGTCTTTAGGAATTCCTTATCAATCGGTCCTCGAGATAGTGCAGGTAACCGACGTGGTAGTTCTTGAATATGGAAGGAGTTCAGATACGGAAGCCGCCGAATTATTTTTTTTAAGGAAGAACTGTGATTCCCTCAATGATAGTGGACTTATCTTAACGACTTTTTTCTCGAGATAGTTTCTTCAACGTTTGAATCGCCTCTAACAATTAACCTGAAAATTTCATCAGAGGGCAGTGGTTCAAACCTTGAAGAGTAACTAAAAATCTTACGTCATGATTTGTTACCAAGACTACTTATTAAATGTTTGGAGGATATTTTTGAGATTGCAGCCAGTTTTATAGTTCTAATGCCGTGTTCACTCTTTTGAAAATACAATGCCGAACACCGATTTCAATCTTTTGACAATGTCTACCACGAAAGAGAACGAGAGCATGCTACATGAATAAACGTGGTCTTGAAAATACATCAATGAAGGTAAAATTCCATCAAAAATCATTTGACTCAGGTTATTTGATTTCACTCAGGATTAATGAATTCATGGTTAGTTTTCAAAGCTCTGGAAGTATGAAGCACGATATAATATGGGAACGTCAGACCAAATCTTCGGACAGAAGTCCCCTACAAAGTGCAAACCTCTTCGAAAAATATGTAACAGAAATTAGCTTTCGTCATTGATGAGCCATGAAATATATATTGCGACGAACGCAGTCAACCAGGTCCTGAGTGATTAGAACCCATCCAGGAGGTGGTCTACCGTGAGAGAATAGGTCTCGAGATTTCAAGAGCATGTAACGGAAACAACCGATTCCAAATCTTCCTGTATCCAAAGTAGTTTCAGGGTAGTCTTGAGAATCCAATAGCATACGTTGGATGCTTTTGGAATCCCAAAGCTACCCTGGAACTACTTTGCGGCCTTGCGGTATTGCGGCATACATCAAAGAAGGTAAAACTCCATGAAAAAATCATTTGACTTCAAATTCATTCACTTCAAAAACGAGTTTCAAACCCAGATCTAATAGCCGTTCAGGTGTGAAAAAATAGATTTGTTGTGGAAAATTAAATGGTTTTTTTTATGGCGAATTTCACCTTCTTTTAGTGTACCTTCCCACCCGTTTAAATGAATACGTAGGCACCACATTATTTGTGCAATCGGCATTATTGGAAAATTGTTCAAAGTTAACCGTTATAAGGTGACAAAGTTGGGTTTATTCTCCACAAAAGTGGCGTATCATGCACGACCACGTCTCTTGTGCTATAATGTAGACTGGGGACGAGAAAAACTTGTCCGCAGGAACCCCCGCCGAAATTTCCTGTTAATTAAGATGGTTTGGTTGTGTAACTGAATAACACACCTTATCGGCATTTGGCTCGGAATCCGCCAAATGATTTTTTATGGTTAATTTCACCTTGTTTGGGTTACATCTTTGCACTTGTGCACAAGACTACGTTCCACATCTTTTGTGTAATCCAAATGATTGAAAAAAGTGATCTTCCATCTTCTAGAATACAGCCACCATGAAGAGATAACTTAAAGCTTCACGAGTTGGACCAAATGACAGAAATCATAGGAATTTCCGGGCCATTTGAATGGGTCGGTATGGCATTGTATTTTCAAAGCTACATATAACACTGCATTGACGCACGGGAGTGGCCAGGCATTTGCTTTGAATTTCTTAATTCAAATCAGTTGCGATTATAAGTATGTATTGGCATATCATATCTTCATAGCATGTGATAGCATCCATGTGATAGCAGTAGCGTTACTCCGATAGGCAGGAAGAGATATGACGATTCTGGGGTATAAGTAGACATTGTTATTTTATGATAATTGACTTTGAATATAGCGAAATTGTTTACGTTTAGAGATTCAAAATTACGTTGAACCCTACGTATCATCTATTTTGAACATTATTAGTACTATCTTTTAGTTCCATTTGAACATTCATTAAATGTCCTTCTTGAATGATATTAGATCGTTTTAATTGTGTCCACGTTTTATGACCATATTTTGGGCAGTAAATTCCCCACTGGGTAAATATATAAAAGTATGGTTTTCCACAGATAGAGTATTTCATTATTTCATTGCTTTGGTTTTAATCTGCTACGTAGTACAATTAGTACCTCTTTTATTCTACACTGTATATACCTGCGCATTCATACAGTCGCAAAGTACATAAAATGCACATTAATAATCATATAAACCTACCTAAACTGGAATATCCCCTGAATAATAATAGTTTGGGTGCTAATCTACAAAGAATAAATTTGTAAATCCGCATGTTTCACTTCAGTAATCAGGTAAAGGATTAACGGATTCTATTTATGAAAGAGATCATAATTCATAAAATTTTCAAGCAAATACAGATCTATTCTTTATTAATTAAGAACCTAGCAGCAGCTTCACAAAGTTACACCAGAAACGACGACGTGTAGACTGTAGATTCTGGTGAAAACTCAACCCCTGCCACATTACCTCGAGTTGACTTGCAGGGCACCACGTAGACATAGTTGAAAATCCTGGAATTCGGAAATCGTTGCGAAAGAGGTGTGACCGAAGGTAGAGAGGAGCAAGGTAGGACCAAGGTGAGCATTGGTTTATTTTATTTTTTCTACTCTTCCTTTCGTGGCAAAGAAGTGAGGGGGATGTCTACAGGGTTTTTGAGCAAAGGAGTGTGAGAGCGGGAGAGAGAGGGGAAAACGGCGAGATAGAGCTCTTCAGTCACACGTCTTTGAGGTAGAGTTGAGCTTTTTCCAGTCCGAGGAGGAAATGAGAAAAGGAAAGACGTTGAAGAAGATATATATATATATATATATATATATATATATATATATATATTCTAAAGCTGAGGAAGGACCAACCGGTCCTAAACGTTCCGTAAGAACAAATCCTTTTTATCTATTTATTTCTCCTACGTCCTGTAAATCTTATTGATGATGATTGATAAAGATTGATGTCTTTATGCCATGGGGTGTGATTGAGATCCCTTTGAGTGCCTGCTTCCGCCCAACCGCTAGTTTCACTTTAAGAATAACAAGTTCATAAGGATAGGGAGGATTCCGGAACAAGCACAGGATGTACACGAAGAAGATGGACACAAAGTACATCACGAGTGAGGTGAAGGAAAGAAATTTTGAAGGAATTAAGGGGTTACCTGAACAGAGAATGAAGTTTGGCTTCACACGAGTTCAAAGTAAAAATCTTTGTAAATGCACTGAAGTACACTTCTTTCGAAATAAGTCGCACCAAAGCCACATTTGGAGTCCTGTGAAGCGAAATCCTTGGGAATCTCAGTGATTTCAGATCAAGGCGTGGGGGAAACACAATATGTACCATTTGCGGCGCTATATTGAGGAAACTAGGATTCATAGAGAAAATATTACGAAGGTTCTCTGACGAAATAGTGAAAGAAAGATAAAGAATACGCCACGTCAAGAATAAACCGAGAGCATATGGGACGATTAACAGAATGGCTTTAATCGCGAAATAAATAAAATAAAATGGAAAGCTGCACGATTCACTAAAAACTGCTACGGGGGAAGTGAAATTATTATGGAAGGATTTACTTGTCCGCCGATAGAGATTCGGAGGCAGCTCTCATGGTTAAGATAACTTGAAATAATCGGATCAGGCGGGAATCGATTTGACAAGGAGGATATTATTTTAACCAATCGCTATGTCTCTTGAACTGATAGATGTGACAATATTAAAGAAATAAACTTTTTGACTAATTAGTACAAATATTCTATTGTTGCAAATATATTTAATGGAAATAACAAAGACCGAGCGTGGCCCTGACATAAAAAGCACTGTTGAAATAAAATTTATCTTTGTCCTCTGTCAATCCTTTTTCCTCCCTTTCCATGGCCGGTGTTCTAACACCCTTCCACACGCCCCTAAGGAGTCTTGCTGGGTAGTATGAAGATGAAGAATGTACGGATCGAATGCTGATTGTTGCAGTTAGCACGTTAAAACACGAATGTTTTTCAACAAAATCAAACATTTTTTTCTTTCGAAAATGCATAAAAGAACATACTCGCTTAGATGCAAGATGTGACAACAATGTCTAGAAGGAGACTAGAGTTAATGAGTTTCGCAAATGAGTTGCTTTGCAATAGTTTCCTTAGTTGCTCAATGGTGTCAATTTCAGGTTGATCCTCCTGCAGTAGCAACTTAGTGAGCATGACCTAACCGCCTGTGCTTGAGCTGACGGCAGGTGACAACATTTTATTCGCAAAAATCTTTTCAGAAATTCTTTCCGAATTAAGATGACATGAAGACGAATAAGGCTCACTCACTCAACTGGCAATCCAGATAATCGGGCTTAGTTCCCAATCACGTTGATTACGCTTGTAGATTCTTCAGAGTGAATTTTAAAACATGTGTGTTTTTAAAAGTTGGCAGAATATATAATCAAGTATATCGTACGTACGATTGATGAGTGTACGTAATCCAACGTACACTCATCAATGAGAAATAAGGGTAACGTAAGGGTAAAATTACCAATACTATAATGAATGTTGTAGCAGATTTTCATCAAAATAACTTCGCTTTGATTTATTCTCTTTACCATCATATGTGATCTTGCAAAAAGTTGCAATGTCTGCCCATATGCATTCGTGGTAAATGTCCCCAAGTGTAGACGGTATTAGTTCATGCTCGAGCGATTACATAGGCATCCCATGAAACGTCACTCAGCACAAAAAATAGTGACGTTTAGTTTGCAATGTTCACTCGAGAAATTGCAAATATATTGGATGGAATGCATACACCCCGAGTACAGCCACCAACGTTTAAGCATCGTAGGGATCCGTTCGAATTCGGAAGGCTGATCCTGCAATTTGTCGACTTCTTTTGCCCGTCTGCAAGTTGCGTATAGGTAAGTGCGAAACGACCATGGAAGTGAATATGAATCTACTACTACTACCACAGGATATGAATATAATTTATGGATACAGATAGACTTGCAAGTGCACTGAGGCATTCGGTACAGTTTAAAAAATCATAGATCTTGGAAATGGATGATCAGTTCCGCCTGGATCTTTAGGTGACTATACATATGTACCGGTTGGGCCGGGACCATTCTTCGCAATTTTTGAGGTGCTTGTCGCAGTGAACTGAAATAATAAATTGAAAAAAGACTAAAATGTACCGTTATTCAAGTTTTCCTAATTTATTCAATGAACGGTACATTTGAAAGGGGAACTAAAAATATTTATTGTTTACATAAAATTGAGGATACTTTTCCTTTAAATGAAATTAATTTACTGAATTGACATTTGATTTCTTCAATTTAAGTTAATGCATAAAATATATTCCATATTTTAGTTATAATATGCTTTGCTCTTCATACATTTCCATCAATTGGCGTTTAGAAATAGTTTGCCATGCACGACCAGTAGGGTGTTGAATTTTCTAATGGTACGGCGACGACTGCACTTCATTAAAAAAATCTGGTGTTGACAAACAAGGTAGGCTCAGCGAAGTAGAAATTTGGGGTTCGATAACGGTTCCTTCTATCACGTTGTCGTCATCGTTATCCAAAACGCATGTAACACGAGAAGATTAAAGATTGCAGCTGCTTTCCTGAGAACGCATTATATACATTAAAACTAGTGTTGTAAAGAACCTGAAAAAATATCATTAATTAGTACCACGTTTTCGCTCGCATGAGAGCAATGAAAGAATAAGTAAGATCTGAGCGTACGCATTCTGAAGAGCCGTGATCACGCCCCTTGGTGTCAATTAAAGAACTATTATCGATAGGTAATATCGTATGATTGCAGCTATCGAACTAAATCGAAGTGGCTGTCGACAATGCTATTATGGTACGATATAGCTAGGCTAAACTCAGGATTATGTCGTGCATCAATGGCGTGTATTGGAAACGAAGACAATTTGGTGAAGCTAGAACTACAGCGAGACTGTGACACAAGAAGAGCGAAAATGATCAAGCAGCGAAATCGACTTCGTCTTGAGGATGTGATTATGGTAATAAGTAATTTGTTCAAGTATAAGCCAAGATAATATATTTTTGGCGAACACGTGATAAATAAAATAAGTAAACGAAACAAATGTGGTTACTATGCTCATAAAATAGTTTTAACGAAACTTTCAGTCAATTCTAGTTTTACCTATTGTGGAAAATAAAGAGAATTACGAGAAGAAAGATGAGTTAGGATTTGAATTCCAATGCAATCCGTTTTGATTAATCATAGAGAGATAAGCCATGTATCCAAACAGTGCATTAAACTTAGCGTCTTAAGATAAGTAAAAGCAATAATGTCTTTAACGCAGTAGCTCAGAATTGTTAATATGACACCAATAACGCAATGGAGAAATAAAATGAATAATGCATAATTCCAATTCGTTTTTCAGAGATAGTCACTGTGAGTTTATTAATTATTACTTATAACCATTCCAAAACAGCCTAATACGGCAACAAAGTACAGTGCAGCAACTGCATTTCATTTTGCCTTCAAATACCTTCACTGCTAGCTGGAATGAGTCACAAAATGAAAATTTACTAGTAAGCCTTAAATAGGCGCGTGGGGTTTTTAAAGACCCTAAGGGTTGGAAAACGCAATAATGTTATTCCAGAAAGCGTATTGGAAGTTCAAGTTTTCAGTACCTTCCTAGAAAATTTATATGTAGCTGATAAATAAAAAAATCACGATTTTGCAACAGACAAATTTCACATATAAAATGTTTTTCAAAAAATGTGATTGAAATTAAAATCTCGCATTGAAAGGGTTCTTTCAATCCTTTGAATCAGTTTGTTCATCAAGTTTCAAATAAGGAGGAAGGATAATAATAATAATAAATTTATTACTCCAAATTCTAATGTACAACTTTTATAACAAAAATGAAGGAGCTTTAGGTAGCTTCAGTGATGAAAAACACCAGTGTGGAAGCTACCATCCTTGATTTTAATGCAATGCTAGGCACACCAAAAATTTAATTTTAAATACATTATATATATATATATATATTATTAAATATAACACGTGGCAAAAACATATCTTGTGAAGAATTGATGTACACGATGTCGGAGTACAATCACTGAGCTGGAGTAGAGAGAAGAGTTTGGGAGAAGAGAAGGAAGGACGATAGAGAAAGAAAAATGGTGTCAGCGGATAAGTGGAAAAAGAGGAAACATAGAGATAAAAAGGAAAGAGGAACACTTCGGATTGGAGGTGAGAAAGGCTAGGAGAATAACAGTAGGAAGAGTCCTTCAAACGTAAGAACGGGCGAAACGGGAATCCATATTGAATGGGAGTGCGAAAGAGGTCTTGGAGGAGAGGTGGAAAGACAAAGAGTGGGACTCAAGGGGGGCCGGTGTGAATTTGTGGGAAGGGGGGATTGGCGGTAAGGGCAGTGTGAGTTAGGGGGGGGAGGGGTTGCGTGACCAGAAGGAAGGCGCGGGGATTTTGGAGTGGAAAGGAGGATTCGGAGCTTCAGCGGACCGGGAGTTAAAAGTATATTAAATGAGGGTTCGGAGGGAAATGAAAATATCGGTAGGATCGGGAGGGAGGAGGGAGAAAAGGCTACGAGAGGTGTGCTGAGTGAAAGGCAGCAGAATAGAGGGCGCCAAGAGAAGGGAATAGCTAACATTACAATGGTGGTCGTGTGAACGAGCCTATATTACACTAGATTGCATGAAGTAAACACTATTCTAAATTATTCAACAATTCGCTCTACCGCTATAGTCTCTTATACAAAAATGCACAATATTCATTCTTTAATAATATATTAAATTAAGTTCTAGCTCCCGGATATGAGCAAGGAAATCTCTTCAAAACAATGCCCGATAATATCTGAAGTTTTGGAATATCGAAATATATATTCGTGTTCATTGTTTAAATTTAAACTGTTGTCAGTTTTGTGACGGTTTCTTTAACGAGGGTATGCTTTTTATAGTATTAAATTGCAATACTAGTATTGAAGGTGGAAAATCCGATTCATTTTGATGATTCAGTTAATGTTATTTGGTTCATGGTAATGATTCAAATCTTCAAATTGTTCATAATGAACGAATATGTGGCTATGAACGATCCAGTGGTTTGAACCAAATGAACGAATCCATTACGTAAGCACATCGTATGATTGGTGTTGAGTGATTTCCATTAAAACAATGTCTATATCTCGCAGAAAAAAAGGATTTATTTCTTCTCCATTGAATAACACCTTTAATAACATACCTTCAGAATGTAAACCACCTTCAATTTCTCAATGTTTTGATTCCCAATGTACAATGCTTTCATTTAATTATGACTACAGTTCACAATCCATAGCTTGTGAACTTGGAAAATGCGATTTATGTCCGTTCTTTACAGCTAGAATTTTACGGAAATTTTATCTTTGGTTGCTTCTAATTCTTCATTACGGTAGCTTTAAGAATCGATATATACACTATTGCACGCCATTGCAGTAACCGTACACAAAACATTTCTCCTGTTCTAAAACCAACGGAGCACTTTACCCGCAGTGCCCCGTTGATTTTAAAGGGGAATGCACAGTTGCAGAATCTAAAGGGAATAAGAGTTAGAGCATTTTATGTTCCGGAAGTCATGCTTGCGGTAACTGATGAGGGGAATACTCGTCAAATCTTACTTTTCTGCAATGAATCAAATCATGAGATTATAAAAGTTATGAATGGATAATAATAGATTTTACTTTCCCAGAGTTACGTAGTACCACTGATTAATTTATTCCAATTTGAATTTTAGTTACATTTAGTGGGTATTCAGAGACCCAATGCATGTAAGTTTTGGATATGTGTCGAATGAAAGGTAGAATACATAGTTACGTAGTTTTCATGAATCATTTTCCAAAACAAATATGTAGACCAAATAGGAGAATGTTTGAGTTCCTTGTTCAGGCTTTCGCAGTGATCAAATTGTAATAGGTTTGCGGGATTTCTACCGCGTGTGCCCATTGTGTAGACATCATTTTCGCCCAACATACAGCCCACTGCATGTTAAGCGAAACTGTGTCTACACAAAGGAAACACGAGGTATAAATACCGCAAACCTATCACTAGGAGAATGTTTATTTAATAATGATTCGGAGGGAAATGAATATATCGGAAGGAAAATAGGTATATTCAATAGGAAATTGATTATATAACCAAGGGAAATATATTCATCGTGAAGAAAGTGCAACTCTGTCTGCTTATGCTAAAGTTCTTGCTTTCATTAAAGACATTGGAATGAATAGCATTTTGTAACTGCAATCCTTTCCTCTATGTCGTCGATTATCTCTTACTAAAAGGATACACGATAGTATCACGTTCGTGCATCGTTTATGATGTTTTTCTTTAATCAGACAGGTAATGTGAACTGAGTGGAGCAAAATTATCTCGATGGTGGTGCAATCTTATACATCAAACTTTATTTTGTCTTCTGAGTGAACAGGAAAAGAGCGGCAGGAGAAGAGAAGCGAGATTGAAAAACACACGAAAACGTCGCTAAAACACTCGCATACATGCGAAAGAGTCTGAATTACATTGTATTGCAAATGCATTCTTCTTCATTTTACTCTCTTCAAGCTATTTGAATATTGCATGGGCACAAAAATGCAAATATAATTGCCAAAAGTTTTAACTGGCAAATTTTTTTTAGATTAACTAGTTGTGTTGTGAGTGTACCGAAATTTAAAAACACTGAAAAGTACTCAACGCCAAAATATGCGTGTAAATAATAGATAGTAAGGAATAGCGGAGTTGAATATTTTTTTATAAAAAAGTCATGTATTAATATAGATGAAGATCTAATCCCATGAAAATGATAATAATTAAAATTAAAGATGTATTAACTACTATCTACTTTATTTTACTTAACTTAACTCAACATTTACATAAGGTACAATATTGCATCAGATAATGCCTATTTAATACGTTGATGTCGTTTTTTAAATATCGTGAATCATAAAATAAAGTGGAAATTGCTATATCTATTGATTTTTGATTTTTGAAAATGCTGTTCTACCATTTCTCTCTGGGCACGGTTGGCTCTATAAAGATGTGTCGCATATCTTGGTTTTTATGATGTTATTTGAGTCTTATTTGTCAGCTACTCTTATTCGTCTTCTTTTTCGAATAAAAAACAGAACTTTTAAATGCGATATTCTTCAGTTTGAATTGGCGTGGGTTGGGTTGGGTTAAATTGGGTTGCGAGGGTTTGCACTGTGTTGAGGAGACTTGTAGATATACAAAGTAAAAGGGTATTTAAGAGACTGTTATTCATGGAAACAGAAATGCGGAAGTGTTTGACGGCATGTTTGCTTAAAAATGATTCGTTTGGTGATGAAAAATACTATCAAATGAAAACGTCATCATTATTTGGTGCTTATCTCAATCGTTACATTAACTTAATTATGATCATATTGAGAAGAAACTAAGACAAAGTCAGAAAAAAAATCTGTAGATTAAGTCATTGCAGTTTGCAGGTTTTCAGAGTTTTAAGAGTACGAATTGTCTAAAGTGCTGCAGTGAACTGCTATCTTGCGAAACTTATTTTAGCTGAGATTTCATTTGAAATGTTCTCCCAGCTGATTATTAGGTTTTTGGGCAGTCCTAATCCTACATCCCAATTTCTAAAACATTATCTTGTTTCCTGCTATCATGAAATATTACCTCCAGTGAAATTTCCCTTGAATGCTTTCCACCATGAATGGAGATAACTAGTCTTATTAAAAGTATTTGATCGGACCCAGACCAGAATCACGAGTTGTATCTTCCACTTGCTTATCGTCTAGTAAAAGTGAAAAAAATGACACTTATTGAGAAATTACAAGGATTTGTAACAAAATAAGTTTAAAAAATTCTAAGTCTTCCCGAGTAATTTTGAGGATAGAAATCATAAAAAATATGACTAAATTACATTATTTATTTTGTTTTTTTAAATCTAAATAAATACAAGACCAACCGATAAATATATTTATGTATATATATTTCCTTAAACATAGTCATGCACACCTAAAAATAGAGAACAAATTGAACGAAGAAATTATCGCTTGAAAAATAATCTGACAAACTTTAAATATACTTGCCTGGAAATTAATATGTTCAACTATCTTAGAAACTCATTATAACTACACATCTTGGTGCAGGGGAAATTCTCACAGTACGTAGTTTGTCTTGTTTTTATTTTTCTTTAAAATTTAAGTCTATTTCTTTCCTTAATTAAGTTCATTTTTACCATCATATGCAAATCACATACACCATTCACAATACCGTATAAATAACATTCCTCCACTTTTTTTAGCTTCGGAAATTAAATATTTTCAATCGCCTGACAAAAGGTTAAACTCTGTCCTGACTGCCATAAGATATTGCTTTTGTACTTCCCATTTGTGTCGACTTAGTAATTCTAAAAAATGCACAATCAGATAACTTATTTATGCAATACAACAGGTTAATTATAATGTCCTCATTTAAGATAAAACTTTCTGTAGGCTTATTTAGCGTAGGTTACAGTGAGAAGCACTCCAATATACGTTAGTGCACCGATCATCACCAATTAATTCCATTCATATTATAGTCAAATGAAAGTGACAAAACGTTTTCCAGCATTAAATTGAAGCTTATTTTTAGCTCCAACCAGCCCATAATCTTATTTAAATGGTTTTGTGACACAATCATCGAATTCCTTGGCCTCTTGGTAAATATTTATGTCGCCTGCAAACATCAAATATTTGAATGATCCCCTTTAACAGGTTAATCATAAATGAATATGAAAACAATAAGGAACTCCAGGTAGAGCCTTGATAGACACCACACCAATCATTATACTGATCATAATTATAATTTATAAGTAAAAGATGTTGCTTTCTTTTGTTTAAGTAGTCTAATGATTTCGAACACATTTGAATCAGCTGTCGTCAATTTTAAATTAATTTAAAGATAAATAACTAATAAATAAATAGTAGATTATAAAAGGAAATAGGAATTTGCTGAAATATTAACCAAGTGAAATCTACAGCAAACCAATTTTCGGTTTCCGAACTCCACGTAATGATCGCATTTATTCACACGATAGAACCCAAAGTCCACGGGTTTTAAGGAAATATAATGGAAGAAAATATAGATGGGGAAAATTTATAGGCTTTCCGAAGACGGGATAGATCAATTAATGTTTAAGAACAGCTAAATTAAGAAAATAAGGAATGTCTGAGGCTACTTGGTGGAAATGTCAAGCGTTCAACATATTGCTAAATAAAAGACTCGGTTATTTCCTCCTCACTATTTTTATTTCCACCAACCTATAAGTATTTCTGCACTATGTTAATGTACCTACATGTTGATTTTAAAATAATAGGTTATTTTGACATTTTTATGATAAAAATCAACAGAACATGGTTTTGGCTCTATGTAGATGCAAATATACATAGTGCGGAAACCATGGTTGGTTGATATAAATAAAAAATTGAAGCGGAAAGTAAGATATAAGTTAAAAAAAGTAACCGAATATTTTCTGGCTCAATAATTCAAATAATTAATCGGGGATGGATAAATAAAGTAGATAAAAGGTGATCTGCATCACTATCAATTGAACGTCTGAGTGGAAGAATAGTATTATTCCAAAATCTCATTTTTCAGGAAATTAAAAAAAACTTTATAACTAAGAAATTTGAAGTTTTACAGAAAAACCTACCATTGAAAATATGTAGATATTTGGACACTAAATACTGTCTGAAAATGGGAAAAAACACAAAATTTTAGTTATATATTTATTTACTATAATGTGCCATGGAATATTATCTTTCTTCCACTCAAAACAGTTTTTATCAAAAATAGGAATAAATAACAGCTTCTTTAATTACTTTTTGAGACATAACTCTTTTATTTAGCATGAAAAAGGGAAAATAATAATGTTTAGGGAGAAGTAAACATATTTTTTTTTAATATAGAAGAATGAGTTTCTTTTAAATGTGAGTCCATTTACTGATTATGAAATCATAATAGTTTTGGTTATATCGTTTCCCGGCAATCTGTACAATAAAGAGTTTATTAGGACTTTAAATAATTCTTGAACTTAAACACAGCTTTCACCACAATATAACCTCGCAACAACAAACTCAACGAAAATAACAATATTATTGTACTGTCAGTTGTGAGAGGACAGCACCCTGGGTGGTAGAAACAAGTATTAGGCGAGCACGGCACGGCGCGGCGTCTGAGTGGAAGAAGAGTAACATTCCTGGAATGTTATTTTTCTTCCACTCATTGCAAACTTTTAAGCATTATTTCAACGACAGGTAGGACGGGAATATTACTGTTCTTCCGCTAAACGATAGCACTACATTCAAACTATAAAATGGCTATCTCAACTTTTTTTTGTATTTTTTGGAATATTACTGTTGATCTACTCAGACGTTCAATTATTGAATTGCTGATGATGGATATAAGTGGATAAGTACGGGTCCGGCGTTACAACCACATCCTTATTCACCTCGCAACATTAGTTCCAAGTGTCGTTGTAGGGAGGAATGCTCAAGCCACCAATGCGTCATACCTTGGGATATGAATTTTATCGAAGTTAAAAGGGCTTTTTACACCGCTGAGATTTAGAAATCCACAGGAGAGCTTTGGCCATCCGCACGGAGCCCACTGGCGTTCCACCCAAAAGGATTACGTGCACTTTGTATCTCAAAAGCTTCCGCCAATTTCCGAACGAGAACGCCGTTGCTCAACCAAAATCCCATTCAGAAAGGATTTTTCCTTAAAAAGCCCTTTGCTCCTTTGTAAAAAGGATAAAGCAGAGGACTTTTTTTCTTTTTTTCAGTTTGTCTCTAATCTAGCGTCCTTTATGCGTCTCCCGTCCTTTCCATTTCTCTTGTCTTTCTCTTGCTCCCCTCTCGAAATCTTATTTGTATCCACGAGCATGAAAAGATATTTTTTTCGGGCATCTTTCAAAAATATTAAGTGATGGACATGGAAGAAGGACATTGAATTAAATTCATAGCGTCTGGATCAGACAAGGTGAGCTTTGGTGATGCATAATTTTTATAACCATTTGAACTCAACTACAGCAGTAGTCAAACGGGTGGAAATCAGTGTATTGCGCAAATAAAAACAACTATGCTATAATTTATACGTGAAATCATTCCATAATGTTATATTTAAAAATGGAACTAAATACTTAACGCCTGTATCGTATAGAGATGTGTGGATATTCATATTTATGATAACCATTGTTCAATAGCGTCTCAGTGGTTAAATGAGTTTAATTATTCTCCAACATGCATTTTAATTTCCTTTTTTATGGCGATTCCCAATCAAAGGCAAAACTGTAGATGGGAATTTCCTGGTGATTTCATTATAAATATATTTAAATTTCTCTCTCTTGCTCTCATCTTAAAATCTCATTTGTATAACCGAGCATACAAAGATACTTTTTGGAAGTCATTCAAAAATATTAAGTGATGGAATAAGACATGGAACTAGACAATGCATTTCATAGCACCTACGTGAGCTTTTTTGATTCATTATTTTCATTATGTTTTGAACCCAGTGGCATGGGTTGTCAAACAGGTGGAAAATATCATGTCGCTCTAGTAGAAACTAAAAGAAATTAAGTATTATCTCTATGCCTCTCAACATTGGTTGAAGAAAGAAATTAAATGTAATCCCTATTGTCTGAATCGTACAGAAAACTTCGGTGAATATCTTTTGTAAAAAACATTGGTAACTAGTGTCTCATTGGTTATACGAGTGGAATTCTTCGTGAACATGCATTTTTATTTTCTTCTAATTCTTAGGACCAAGTACAAAAGAATTTGCTTAGACGTATTTTCTGGCTATATTATAATATGTTGAAAACAGTAATGTAATACGTTTTACTGCATCTGGCAATTAATCCCTAGTACCCAGGTAGTTTGATGCGATTTTCCACCGAAAAGCATTTAAATTTTCCTCCAGAGAGTAAGGACTATTGCAAACAAATATACCTACAGATATTTCTCTAAAGCATCGCATTAATATATACGATGTGTTGGTGAAAGATATTAAGTACATTTTATAGTTTAATTGGTAAGATAGTTTAGAAAATCATGAAGCTTATGCTTCTAAAAATATGCAATAAATGCTGCAAATCATCTTATTTTAAATCGTTCGATTGCAAAATTCAACTACTCACGGAAAAGGCCGGCTATATATGTTCTCTACCTGTTGCATATCATACTTCTCCAATGTTCTGCCTTCAAAGGTTTTACTACCATAAATATTAAAAGCTATGGACAAACCTTTGTCTCAACCCATTTAATAATGACGGCAATTGGCATAATCGGTGTTGGGCTAACTATGGCATAATCTTTAAATCCAGGCATATTAATTTAAATCAGAAATCCAACATATCTGTTTAAAAATATGCAATGAAATGTAGCAGTTATTATGTTTTAATATAATTTAATTAATAAAAACTTTGGTATTGGCAGCAAAGTCACAATAAAATTATCTATAATGCTCGAAAAGCAATATCCTCGATATTATATGAACATCTAGAGTACTTCATTTATCTACTAATTTCATGTATATTGAATTATTTATTTACTAATAAAACAAATTAGAGATTCGATAGACTTCACCATTGATGTGTCACATTTTTATCAATAACTCTCACGTTAAACAAATAAATTGAAATGGTGCTGTGGTTATGGGTAAATATGGGTGAGAAGTTTTACCTTGAGTTATTTACTATGTCACTATTATTCTTAAATTTCTTTTTATACATGATGAAAATTACTATGCAGTTAATAATGGCTGTATTTCACAGAGGCATCTGTAGTATTCTTTCTGTAACTTCTTCTTCTTCTATCGAATAACCCATTTGAGGGTGCGATAAATCACTTCTGGATATGCCTTTTTTGATTTAATTTTCTTTCTGTCCATATTTCCTTCATCCTTTGAGAGTGCCTTTCCTTTTGTTCTTGCGTCCATTTTCTTTCATCCCTCGATTTTTTTCTTTCTGGAAATTTTGCTGAGTGAATTACTTCTCTAAAAAGAGTTCGGTCATCTATTGTGTCAATCTTTATTCCCAAGTTTTCCATATCTTTTTGAGTTTCAATGAACCAAGTAGGTATGGATTTGTAGCTGTTTAGTAGGTTGAAGATCTTCTTGGTTAGTCTGGAGTTACTCATTCGAAATATGTGACCATAAAACTGCATTCGTTTTTTTCTCATTACATCGACTAATTTTTCAACTTTTAGATATAGCTCTCTGTTTGGTCTTAGTTTGTATTCTGCATTGCTGTTACTTTTAGGTCCCAATATTTTCCTCAAAATTCTTCTTTCAACCTTTTCTAATTTTTCGAGATCCCCCATTCTTGTTAGTTTAAGTGTTTCTGCTGCATAAAGCGTTTCAGGTCTAACCACTGTTTGGTAGTGTCTTAGTTTAGTGTTCCATGATAAGGTTTTTTTATTATATATGTTTTTGTCATACAAAATGCCCTTTCCATTTTGTGTATTCGAGTTTCTATTGCTATATTTTCTTTTGTGTTGTTTGTTATCAATTCCCCTAGGTATTTAAAGCAGTTTGTTTTGGATATTGTGTTTGTATGGATTTTAAGATTTTGAGGGGCATCACTAATGTTTGTCATGAACTGCGTTTTTTCTAAAAAGATATTTGTAGACCTACTTTGGCTGCTTGTACCTGTAGTTCTTTGATTTGTTGTTGGGCATTTTCCAGCGAGTCCGTTACCAATGCCATGTCGTCTGTAAAAGCCAGACAATCTATAGTAATTTTATTTGGATTCCTTCCTAAAGATATTCCTTTAGTGTCAATGGCATTCCTCCATTCCCTGACTACCTTTTCTAACGCACAGTTGAAAAGTAGAGGTGATAAACCATCTCCTTGTCTTACTCCAGACTTGATTTCAAAAGAGGCTGAAAGTTCCCCCATAAATTTTATTTTGGATGTTGTGTTTGTTAAGGTTGCTTCAATTATTTTTGTAGTTTTATTATCGAGTCCCAGTTCTCTTAAAATGATAATTAGTGTGTTTCTGTCCAGTGAATCATAGGCCTTTCTAAAATCTACAAAAGTGACAACATATTTCAAGTTCCTGATTTCTCTCAATTCTATTATGTTCTTCAAATTTAGTATTTGCTCTGAGCACGATCTTCCTTTTCTAAACCACGCCTGATATTCTCCAAGCTGTAACAATGATATCAAATGCTGAAAATTCTATAGTACAGTTTGTGCCATGTTTTTTTTATGAAGTTCTCACCGAGAATTCAACATTGTCAATTTTTTCTTGCAAAACATAACCATTGTAAATGCATTGCATTCCACTTCTAACGAAACAAATAATATACATTTTATATCTACAAAGCGAAACGGGTTACTATTAAGGAGTTAGTTGGAGTTAAAAACTTGGAAATCACCTTGAATTTAGTCCTAACGTGGGGAAAAACACACACGAAGCATTTTCAGCGTTGCATTAAAGACTTGGATTCATCAAGCGGATAGTGGGAAGGTTCTCTGATGAATTAGTGTAAGGCCACTTCTCGAATTGGTACGCCATCAGAATTTGGAACCATGCATAGAAATATTTTAATCGTAAAAAAGAACAGCCTCACGCTTTGTTTATACTGCTACGAGCGAATAGAAAGTGCTACACAGCTGATGTAAGGACTAGCTTGGGAGTCGTTAGACTCGGAGACTTCAGCTTAGATTACTTGTAAAAAAATTCAATCTACTCGAGTTCAATATTACAAGGAGGATATTATTTTATCCCCGCTCAATATCTCTCGAACTGATGAAGTGACAAAATAAGAGAGATAAACTTTTGATCCCACAGGTACAATAATTCCTTCTGTCCACGCCTCATTACTGTTTATAACAAAAACAGCATGATACTAAGATAAGACACACCGTGAAAATACGAGTCACCTCAGTTGTCTCACCCCTCCTTTTCTCTATTCTCCACCTCTCCCATGACTGGTGTCCTTAGCACTCCCTGCCACAGGTCTCGGCGTGAATTGCAGGGTGATATGCAGATTATAACCTTAATAGTTAGATGTATAAATCTTTTTTGGGTTTACACCAGAATATAACCTTTATTTCTGCCGACGTTTCAACAAATGACTTGTTCGCCATCATCAGGGCTACTGATTGCCGCATGAGACAAAATTGGCCGTTATTAATATGTAACAATCCAGATCAGGCGACTCCTGATTGGTTCGTTTGAATGATTGGCCATTGGCTTATTTTCTCGCCTTCTTTTGCAATTTTAATGTAATTGATAATAGGATTCCAGACTCTACTTAATAGAAAACCGGTGTCTCTGTTAAAATTTCTCTTTTCTAAGCGGATTTCGATGGCCTCTTTGATTAACCGGTCACAATAGCCATGCGTGCGGCTAAGAATCTTTGCATCTTCCCATTATGGTCTGGTATGGTCTTCGTTGATGCTATGTTCCGCTAAAGCCGACTTCTGTGGTTGCGCCAATCTAAAGTGTCTCCGATGCTTCGAACGTCGGCAGAAATGAAGCCTTTAACCTAGTGTGAAACCCGAGAAAGATGTATACATCAGATTCACCGGGAAAATCTTAAATAATTTATCTTAATAATTACGCCTATCACTGACTGACTGACTCTGTAACGCTCTCAGATGGAGCGACAGTCACGAACGTGAATATACATATGGATCCTAAACTTGCCCCTAGCGGGTGTTGCCAAACATTTCGTAATCCCCGAAAAATCAGGAACAAGCAGATCGTAGCGCCGCCACTCTAGAGAAGGTGGTTCTAATAAGAAAAGCCGTGATTCAAATGGATATACTGGAAGTACAGATACCGGAATTGGCCTCCCATTTTTGACACACACAAGTGAACCATGCCCAAGGAAAGGCCGTGATTTAAATGGAGATACTGGAAATAAAGGTACCAGAATTGGCCTCCCAATTAAACCAACTATTTTTGATACACAGAATTGGAACCAGGCCGACTGCAGCGCGACCTATCTTTTGCGGAAGCTAGGAAACACTGCTGCCCGTACAGTGGAGTCGAAGATTTAGATCCATATGTATATTCATGGTCACGAAAACGCATTTAAGCCTTGTGAGCTGCCCGTTTTTACAAGGGAGCGGTAGACCGGTGGTAAGGTAATATTATCACTATCTTTAATTAATATATATCGTCCTGCAAAAGCTCTTTGGGTTTGTCGGTAGGTTCCACTTTCACTAACTCAAAAGTATTTTACTTCCTATTTTGACTCAGCCTTTATTGAACAATACGCATTTGTAATATCTTTGAAACTTGGAGTACAAATACCAATGAAATTTTGCCAATTGAATCAATTGGAAAGAATCTCATAAAATTAAGTTATTTTCTTAAAATTAAGGATTATTTTTTCGTCCTTAGTATGAGCGGCGGCCAAGAAAGAAGAGTGAAGGTAGTTGGGGCACATTAGTCGGCTACTGGGCATTAGCCCCCTAGCCCCATGTATTACACTTCTTATGAATGCACATTAAAAAAAACATTCTAAATTTTACAGTTGTTTTCAAATTAGATGAAAAAATTTATAAAATTATGAACATGAATCGGCAATGTTAATTACCATGAACACCATGTAGTTAAAAAAAGATAGGAACCTTAACTGCCACCTACAAGTGTAAATGTGAGTTGGCTAGAACTGAGCGAGATGGAGCTTCTCCTGCAATTATTCCTCGTTGTTCCTCTCCAAAAACAACACTGAGAGCTAAGCCTCAGGTCCTTCATCTATTCCTAGAATGCAGTTCATGAATTATTCATTCCATACGTTCACGCGAAACACGATTACATCCATAAGCTCCAATTCGAGCATTTATGCTTAATTTAGTTTGAAATCGTCGCTGTTGTTTCCTCGTTCTTCACGGTAAAATCCCGCTTCGTTCAGTTGAGGTAAGGCACGATAGCATACAGTGAGCACCTTGGGAATAAGATTGCTCCGTCCAAAATTGTACTCAGTGATGCATTCATAAAAAGCAGGAAAATTAAATTGCACGTTCACGGACTAGAGAGTTAATGTTTGATAGAAAATTGAACGCGGCGAATCGGAATTATCATCGCTAATGACGTTGAGAATTGACGATCCGACGAAGGAATGGTTTTAATTCCAGAGCGATAAGCGTAATTTATTTTGTTGAGTATATAACTCAAGTAGGACATAATTTATGTTTTCGGGTACGCCCATGAAAATCAGGAAACACATGTATTTAAAAAAGGATAAAGCGTACAGGCGTAATCCAAATAAAGCTGGCATCTTGAAGAACTAGTTCTTACTTCTTTAATCAAGAGCCATATATACTAATTAACGCCCTGCGTTTACACTCTTCCGTGTTTGGGGTGATTATTTGCAAAAGCACTGGCCACGTATTTGGGTGAACTGTAACCGAATCTCATTCCATGCGAAATAGGTATACATTTTTACTGTAAATTTTGCACATATTTATACATTTTAGCTAACGCTGTTTCTGTACTTAGGACTCAATAAATGATTTCAGGACAGTGCGAAATAGATTTTCTCGTGACATGAGAAATAACAAGCCAATAAATAAACCCAGAGTTTATCAATTAGTGCAAAATTTACCACTGGGAGGATTTTGAGGATTTAGGAGATCATTGGTACTTTCAATATGCAAAATGAAATCTTCTGTAAATTGTGTAAAATCTGTAAATCTTAGTTTTATTTAGTTTAATCTGTGGCAGTTAATAAAGTTTATTGAATGAAATGGATACGAATTTAAACCAGTACTTAAAATCATGCGCATTATTTCCATTTGCGGAAACACGATAATATATTGTTTATTAGTTTATATTTGGAATGAGGAATGATATTTGAAACAGAGTGGGAGAAGGAAATTGAGAGTAAAAGGATGCACCACTGCCAAAACGCCCTTGCTCTGTTGGGCGTTCCTTATACTCTAATCTATTCCATTGAATCCTTATCCGAAAGTATTGTTCACCAATAATATAGAAAAATAAACTGGTAGAAAAGAGACGGATGAAGAGAAAGAAAACCTACCAAGATTTGTGAAGATGAAGATTCGCCCTCTCCTTCCAAATACCCAACTTCCGTTTGGATGTTTCATTTTATATCCTCCGGCAATCTCCTTTCCTCTTTTATTTTTCCTCTTTACATGCCCTTCGGCCATTTTCCTCCTCTTAAACCCCCTCTGACTCATTTTTGGTTCTAGTGAATTGTTTTTCAGAGCTTCCTTCCCATTTCTTACCAAGGCCTTTGCAACCACAAATTCTCCTGAATGGAGTAGAGTGAAAAAAGATTAAGGAAATTTTTTTTTCACTTACCAATCCATCCATATATCTCCTCTCAAACGTCTCAAAAAACAGAGGAAGCTGCCTCCACTGGGACGTATGCCCCAATTTCCTACTTTTCGTAGCCAAACCATTCGCGAAAGCCCACGGTAGTGGCTTGCCAACTGCAGTAGTGTGTTTTGGCGGCAATGGGGTTGCACCGTGCATATACATAGTCGCCAAATTTGTTGCTCATTATGCTATTTTATGTTATTACTAAAGAGATTGCCCGTTAAATTTCAGCGGAAAAATGAAAACAAGTAAAAGGGTAGCATAGTATTGAAATGATTCCAGCATCTAGGAATCATAAACCACCCATGTAGAGGATAGGACGAATAATACCCCAACCTTAATCTCTCTGAATTTCTCATATTGAACACACAACCGAATTCATAAAGGCCGCGGACAAAAGGTTCTTATAAAAGCTCATGTGGCAATTGCCAAGGAATATATTCCATTAATATTGCTGAAAAGGACTATATTTAAGTCAAAAACGTTTTTTTTTAATAATTGAAGCTTATTGAAAAATCCAATTTAAGAGTGGGAAACTCCATTTTTGTTGGCCATCCGTTAATTAAAAAAAATCATTCCTCACGCTCAGGAACTCTCAATGAATTCTGCGTAATAGTTCATAATTCTATGGTAGGTCATTTTATGTTAGAGTGACACAAAAAATGGAGTAAAATTTTCATTCCGACCTAGTTAAAAGCAATGAATGGTCTTTGGACAAGTAAAGGAGAAAATTCCGATCTAAAGAAAAATAATGTTGAATATCTGATAACTCGATACTTTATTAAGATGACGCAACATTTTATTGTTAATCTCTAGTACGCGTGATTAAAATTTGAAGTAAATATTGCAGAGCTATATCGTAAGATCATACGAAATCACTCATTCAAACACAAAGCATATCGCTTTTTCCTTCATTTAACTTTTCATTTCTTTTCTTTTTTTCAGTATTTTTAAGCATTTTCTTTTACTCTTTGCCACTATTTCACTAGCAACTGACCGGAACAGACGTGGAAAAAATTTGGTGGATTAGATTGAACATCATTGCAAAAATAATTGATTGATACTCGAGGATTTTAGGTTCTTCCCGCGTTAAGCAGTAATGTTTTGCATAATATTTTAAAATGATTAAAATTATTCTGTACTAACTCTCTTTAGATCGGAATTGTCTCATTTTCCTGCCCAAAGATCATCGCTTTTAGCTAGGGCTGAATGAAAAATTTACACATTATTTTTTGTGCCAACATAGAATAAAACTCTAACATAGAATTTTGAATGAGAACTAACGTGGGAAGTGAAAACCCTTGAGTCAGGAAATAGTCACCGTGGAAGCCTTTGTAGCAATAGTTGTTCTTGACCACTCTGTACGTATTCTGTAGTTTTGGTCCGATACTGTAGGAATTGAAAGAGAAATGTTTGTAATTGACTGCAGGAGTCGATATATTTTCACATTTCGCCCTCACGTGTCGCAAACGAGGTGGATTCGCATTTCCAATGCTTAGGGTACAACAAGAGTACGGCAGCGTCATAGATGTCATGATCAAATATTTCGAAACAGTAAATGTAGAGTGTTTGACATTCGCAGAGCAAGAGGTTGCTGGAAGTATATGAAAATCCAGTTGGCAAAGAGAATGCTACCAGAACACTGATAAGTTGCCCACAGAACAAGGGGTTTGTGGATAATATTCCAGAAACGTCTTCCAAAAACATGAAAAATGGAACTGCATATCACAAGCATTACTCGTAACACTAGTGTTGCGAAAATTATCAGTTCTATTTCTATCTGTAAATATTGGGAACATGCTAAGAGCTACTGCAATATATAGTCCCGTAGCAAGCGCTGAGAATAAGCTAAGAGCATATGTAAAATTCGTATTCCCTCAGCATATGCTGAGAATTTGTGTTACATATTTACTTAGCACAGTTTCTTAAGAATAGGTTATGGATGCAATTGAGTGGTGAAAAGCAGAATCCTTTAGCCTAAAATCTTGCCAGAAACGTTTCCACTACTTTCTGTAGGAAAATAACGGTAAAAAAATATTTTTGATAATCCCATAGATAAATGTCTGTGGATGATTTACTATACCAACGCAAAAAAAATGAATGAATAACCGGTTAGAAATAAGCCTACCAACCTCCCAGTATCGTTAACAAAGTTGAGATGCTCTATTTTGGCAGTAAGACTTGAACGACCCCTGAAGTAACACGGAGAAAATGTTATACGATTGAATTGCACATCTGTGGAAGGCATATTTATGAAGATCAAACGGACGTAGAGATTCACGAAAGAAGATGACTTAGATATTGTATACTCCAGGTACAGTTATGTCTATGTTATTATTACTACACGCTCACCACGCTTAAAATAGCGGCCCATAGTATCTATGAAATCGTGTTAATAATTATTCGTATATTAACCCGTGTATTACATTCAAGCATTTTTGGAAACGTAGAGTTTCTGGTTTATCCGTTTATTGTCCCGCAAACTTCTTTTTTATTCGACCTTGAAATTGGGCGATGAAATACTTATAGCGTTATTTTTTCTTTCAAAATTGCATGCAACCAACTCAAACCGTCGCATTTTTTCGTACCCAGTCGTGATATGATTATAGCGTTTAAGGAGTCTCTATACTTCCTGATAACATCATGAACTTTTCTCAATATTTGTTTAATTATTACCCTAGCTTAACTCTCATTCTAACTCTGAGCATACCTAAAGGCTACAATTTCTTGGCTAACTGTATTGATAGAAAATTATCTGCGAAGCATCACGTGTACTACCAATCCAAACCATGTTTAACCATGCCTAGGCAATTATTTATTTTTTGGTCGTTACCCTATTGCAAAGGTAAAACTATTATAATCAGATTTTACAGTGAGGATACCATTGCTTACCTCAAGATTTCTATCCAATAGTATTATTTTTTAAATGAAATTGCAACCTTAATTCTTTTCATAGAAAATTTTGTTCTCATTCTAATTTGAAAAAAAAACAACATGAAAAATTTGTTCTCAGGACTGATGTGGTGGACCTTAATGCATTACGAATTAAAACCTCTGCGCTGTTTTTGTATCAGTTTAGTACTGCAATGAGTCCTTTCACCGCAGAATAAAATTATTTCAGAATCTTAAATAAAAGATATTTCGTGTTAATTTCTCTTTTGCTTGATTTGGTGAGATAACTGCATAAATTTCAAATGAATGTCTCATCGCTATAAAAATAGTTATAAAGATATAAAACGTTATTGGTTTTTATCATCAATGTGAAACTATTCAGATTTAGTTATTTTATTTTTCGTGAAGTTTATTTGCACACATTTCGTCAAGATTCGGCACACAATAATGAGAGTTTACCTTGCCGTAAAGATGCTGCACGAGGATTAAGGGAAAAAAGACGATCTTACTTGGCAGTTTAAATGTCTATTTTTACTTTTACAGCAAACTATTTTTTGAACCAAACAATAAAGTTTAGCTGATACTAAAAGATTAAATGGATGAAAATATATTTAAATTGGTCCTGATCAACGATAAAATCCATGACAAAACCAATAATAACTGTACACTAACGTTGAAAAATGTTTAAATGCCATGGGGTGAATCTATGCCAACGGGAAGTAATTAACGGTAGAGATTGCGGCGAGTGTATAAGCTTCTAACGTTGATGAAAGGATGGAGACTAATTACAGGGGCAGGACAAGGGTAAAAAATTCCCAGCGTCCTATGTTTTGATGAGCAAGCCGAGTCACATCGGCATCAAAGGGTTTGTGTGGGCGGAAGAAAGGCGAGGGGCAAGTACGCCGGAGATTATTGAAGGATCTTAAAGGATGGCGTCTTGAAGGATGGAGGAAATGCCTGCACGGGAGAAGCAGGCGATGGTGATGATTGGGGAGAGAGAGAGAGAATCCTTAAGCAAGAAGGGGGAATCATTTCCGAAGTCACGTGACTGGTGGACGATTTGGCAGCAAAAACGTTCGTTAGAAGATCCCTGAAGTAGAGAAGGAGAGAAATGAAGAGGGTTTTATAAAACTATTTACATACACGTAGAAAAGAACACAATTATTACCCAATCAGGTTTTGACAGATGATTGTCATTCAAAATGTCTCTTAATGATGAACTTGAATGTCAAAATTAAATGAAAGCGAAACAAGCTTTCCTTTTTTTCACCGAATTCTTGTACTAAGTTTTATTTTACTACAAGCTACTTTATTGGCTCACCGCTTCAAGGACGAATATGGCAATCACTATAATCGCAAGCCAAGATGGGATCTGCTGCGTTCGATGGCAAAATAAGATATTTAGTCTAGATAAAATGCATAATAAAAGTCGGAATTATAACAATATAATAACAGAACCAAATCTAAGATCTATAAATCATCACTTTATTTGCTGGAACAAATTTTAACGCAATCAGCCGTACTCAGCTATGGGAGAAAATGTTTATAGTTATGAATGTGCGTAGAATTATGCACTCGAGTATTAAAAATAAACAAGTAGCTGCAAAAATATCAGCATAATGTTTAAATAAATTTATGTAAACTAAATGTAGCTCCAAATAGCAACCTTTTAAATTAATTTTTAATGAAAAATAAGTAAATTGTAGGAAAGGATTTTGAAAAATATACTGAATAATATAAAAGAAAACTTCAGCTTACTTTAGTTTGCTATATCTGACATTTTTTCGCCTATTGATGAGGAGTTACATATTTATTTATATATATTAACATTATACATTGTATATTGTAAGATATTTAGGTAATACATACGGAGGTAATCACTAAGATAAGAAATTTGACGGGTTCATGATCGGATGATAAAGATATATCAAACTAGGTAAAAAGATGACTTTCATCCCTAAATTAATTCATAGACCTCAAACGCCAATAAATGCCATATAAGGGAAAGCTATAACTTTTACATTTTCAAGCAACGCTTTCGAAGGAATGTAGTACCTAGAAGTTGAGCGCAGCTGTTACCTCAGCCAGGTTTATCTCGATTAATATCAGAAGCCATCTGCGTTCGGTTCCTTAAAGTTTCAACCCTCGACCAAGCACCTTGGTGAGACTTTGAAAGGCTCGGGGCATGCAAGGCACAGCCTCAAAACCTTTTCAATGCCCTTCCTTCCGTTTTCTTCCGCGGTGTAATTGAGGAATACCTGCCTGCTTCTCCCGTGGAATCTCCTCTTTTAGCGGCGGGTATAAACGAAGCAGCCACGTCGATGAATGCCTTCCGAAGAGCCGCGGCTGAGATACAAGGGCGTGAGAATCCTTAACTGTCGGGTTTGATAGCTCAACTAGACTTGATCCTATTCAGAAGCCCTCACGGTATTTTCTAAACCATCGACCGGAATCAGCAACGTGAAAGTCTCTAGACCAAAAAACGTCAAAAAAGCCCCCTACGTTTTTATTCGAGGGATTATTTTTTTTTAAGTTCGGCATTCAAAAGTAGTTTCCCTAATTTTTTATTGTCATGGTGAACCACTAACATATTTTTTACTTCGGTACATTTACACATATCAAAAAAATGTTTACTTCGGTTTCTATATAATTAAATGCATTTATGCAATTTAATATTTAGGAGTTTAGTCAATATCATTAACTCAAAGAATGCCGTATTTTAATATTCCCATGTTGCTGAAAGCTTTCTAGTAGTTCAAGTTGAAGATTTAGCTTGTAGAAACGCTTAGAAGGATCACTATCAAATCATGTTTTCTGGACAACGCTTAAATATACTTAAATATGAAAGAAATGTAATAGTGGCAAATTTGTATATTTTTGCTATATCTAGCCAAATATATATATATCCCTAAAAAACTCCATATTTATCGGAAGCCCTGGGAATGTAAAAATATGTAAATCCTAGATTTAAAAACGTCTACTAAAGTTCTTAACGACAAAAATGTGTTGGACATTTACCAAAGAAAAATAAACGAATAAAACACCATTTATGTCTTTAAGGTAGTCATGGGTCACCTTGGCAACAGAACATGGAAACAACCATCTATCTAATAACCTAGAATTTCAATGTGACTGTCCGGCCCCCTCTTCTTTCCCCATAGAGTCTTATCTAGAGGTATGCCGTAAACAGCGTTAGTTTTCTACAGCATTAAAAGTACTAGGTTTACTGTTTCAATTTTTATCACAATAGAAACCCCGGAAGAAATAACATTTTCCATAAGTAAATACTTATTTATAAATTTTACGGAGTTGAATGCTTGCTTTTAAAATTGATTCATAATTTTGAACCGATAACTTTGGCTTTTCCATCAATATAAATCTCTAATTTAACTTAATCTTAAGATGTTGTCGCGTCATGCAGTCGAATATTAAATAATTATGCGAAAACTTTCGAAAAACATATGATTATTTGTAGTGTCTTTATGCTTTACCATGATAACCAATCATTGTGTCATCTTTTATTCATCCATCGTAAATTGAACTTTAAAATAGTAGCAATTAATAACGTTTTTAATTTCTTTTTGTATCATTTTGACGTAAAAGCCAGAATTATTTTCAATTTTGAATTTATTTACAAACATTTAAATTTGAAGCATTAGGTTTCAAAAGTATAATAATATGTGTGAAACTTATCTCTAATATTGATTATAAAAATATCCTTGTCGCATGCACATTTGAAATACAATATGCGCATATATTAAGTAGGTTCAGCGGACCTAATCATAAAAATCCATTAAAGTAATATCATCCTTCCACTAGAAACTATCATAATTTTATTCTGAGTGCATGTTAATACAGTATTCTAAACTCGATCTCGTACGTTTTTAAACATTTATGTTTGTATGATAGTCCTAATCAACATCAAAATTAAATAAATCAGCTATGAAAAAGTAAAACTAAAACCCCAAGTGCAGTTTTAGGAGGACGTAAATACAAAATAATATTATAGAATGTTTGGTGAGGAATAACAGAATTTATTTCGTTTAGTGAAAGTGTTTCAAATGAATAAATACCTATATATAAAATAATTTAAATTCATCGATGGTAATTCGAATATGCACCTACTTTTAAATCTTCATAAGGTTTACAAAAATTATATGCGCGAACATTTGCATGGTTTCAGTTTAGCTGCATGGTAGCTTTTTTATAATCATCGAACTTATCCCTTGGGATCAAACGCGTTGGAGGTATTTTTGACTACGTTACTCGGCTAAAGTCTTTAATGGTTGAGGCACAGGTAATTTCCTCCAGCTCCATCATACTTCCTGTCGAGATTTCTCGCGAAAATGAAGTTTGAGATCCTATCTCAATGAATGTTAGGGCCGGTTTGCACTGGTTAAGTTCCTTCCACAAGTTACTTCTGCTAGAACTCGCGGAGGATTTTACTCTAGCGAAAACGTTTTCACAAGTTAGTGAAGGCAGAGCCGGATTGGCTGCTGTTTACACATTTTTTTTAAGTTTTGGCCAGCGACTTGCTGAAACTTTTATAATTTCTGTAAGCGGTTTAAGAGCCGTTTACACCTGCAATTTACGTCGGTAGTCGCTTGCTGCATTTAACATGCACAACGAACTTGGCAGTGTATACCCACCCTTCCAGTCGTAAGTCGTAGAAAAGCTTAAAGCTTAACTACCAAAAAGGCAATCAATATCATCCAGGCTCACAGAAACTAATAACGTCTCCCACTTAATATGATCAACGTATTATATATATTGAGTGGAATTACTTTCCAATAGTACTGAATTATGTACATAGTTTATATTTATTATTATTATTTTATGCGGCATATTCTATGAAAACACCGTCACAGTAATGCGACGATTCTTTGACTGCCTTTTCTGCTTTTCGCGCGTGAATTGCTTCATAGATGCATTTAATTAAGACACTTTAACACGATGCCCACTTCAGAGGGAGAACTCTTATACTAGAATAATTATTGCCCATCCAATTCTTGGAACCAACGACCAATCACAGGAAAGCATGCTAGTCGAGTTTTCCGAGAGAATACCCGGGGTGGAGCTGGAATTTATCAAAATAAACTTCGGAGGAAATTTGGGAAGTGTACTCGATAAAATGTGCCCTTGAGACCTGCAGACCTGGTTTAGTGGAGCTTGTTTGGATTGCTTTGTGAACAATATATTACAGATGCCAAAACAATAAAGCGCCGTTTATTTTGGCTGGTGTGGTTCAGCAAATGCCCAGAAAGCATTACCGCGCGCTGAAATTAGCATTGTGTAAACAAACGTTCAGAGGTATTGAACTATAATTCAAGCTTCGAATTTCATTCCCAGTTTTCAGCGCTGATTTTCTTATTGATTTAGGTGCTGATTTAAGTGTCTCAAGTTTCATTAGAAACAGTGTTTAGGTGATAAGAGCGGTTTTAGTTCATGTAAAGAACGTGAAACTTCGCATACGTGTTCTCATTAGTGATATCTGTAGACAAAAGAGAAAAAAATTGCATTTTACCGATTTGTTTTTTTTGGTAATTCAATGCATTTTAAATACGTAGTCTTATGGCATATGACAATTTTGTAATAATGCGATAACATATGTACAGAGTTTCTTTTTAACGATAAGTAATACATTTCTTATTATTTTAATTGGTGCTGACAAATATCAAGATGTCACGCATAGTCCATTGTTCGAAATAAATTATTCCAATGCACATAATTTGGTCTAAATTTCGAACAATGAGCCAAAAACTATAGTCATAAAAAGGTTAAATTAAGTAAGAAATAATTAATTAATTAAAAATATCATATTTTATCATTTGCATTACTTCCTGTATGGTGCGCCACAACGCATAATCAGGTAAATATGGTCCAAGCATTTGTTTTTAACTTGCTTAAAAATTATTTAAATGTGCACTATATGACCCACGATGACCGCTCTAGTCACTTAAAGACGTGAAAGTTCAAAAATTACCACTAATAATATCTAAGCACACGGTTAAATTACACGGTTTTTCATTATTTCTTGATAAGTGTCCCCTAAAAAAGCGTCACAGTAATGAAACAATGCTTTGATTGCCATCATTGCCCTTGGCTTATTATTTGAAACATTCATGCATGAAATTTGTCACTTGAGCATCTTAATAAACTATATTCTCATTGTGTCAGAGGCCCTTAAAGGTAATTTAACATGTCCTCTTCTATATTCTACGCAGGGAAACTTAAATAAAACAAATCATTTAAATATCGCATCATCATTAACTTCAAAAGACAATGCCTTTTCGTAAGAGTCTTATTTTATTCGCTGCTTTCTTATTATTTACTTATTCGCAGCTTAGTACGATTTCAATTCCATTTCCTGCTCCATATTTTATTTTATGACTTCAGCTCTTGATCGTACTCTTGGTTTCTTTCCTACCTCTTTGCCTTCCAAGAAATTGCTCTCGGCATATGCCCCATCAGTTTTACCTTTTTTTAACTCTATTAATTTAACAGCCATCTACTTTATTTCACAGCCTCTAAGTATTTTTCATTAATTGTTAACAAGTAAATTTTAGATCTAACCAGGTTTTTTATTCAGTTTCCCCCTGCGTTCTGGATTTCCATTACTTCAAACTTGTTTATTTTCGCTCTCCAAATGGACCATGTCTCACATCCATATATTAACATAGGTACTCCAAAAGAACGTTTTGGTGACCTTTTTCCTGGTCTCCATGCTTATACGGTTAGTTATTTGTGGGTGTTTGTTTTCTTTTGGGTTCTCCACATACTGTCCGAAACCATTGAAAACATTTTATTTCAAAATAAACGAGAAAAAGACCACAAAAATGTTAATTGGAACAAAAATGGTTGAAATGACTTGAAAATAGGCAACACAACAATATAGAATGTTATTTTTGCTACCAAGAGAACACGTTTAACAATGAAAGAAATGAGATACAGAAATAAAAAGAAGGTATGCAAGGCATAGCAAAAAATATTTTTCAAACAAAGGTTATATATTAATTGGTATCGTATGCAAGCATAATAATTCAAAAGAGTATAATAGCCAGTTATTTAATAGCCAAAAAGACTCAAAAAAAGAAAAACTCAAAATATAGCACGTCTATGCTGTCACGGGGAAGTTATATTTGTGGAAAACGCATACGTTTTGCGAGTAAAGAAACATTTGTAATACGAATATTTCACTGTAAAGGGAACCACTTCTACAGTTTTTAAAGGTTCTGGGTTTCCATTCGATCGTTCTGTATTCGCAACAAGAATTCCCGACGAGCACAAATGGTAGTTATTAGCTATACATAAAATCTATAGGGCATAAACAAACGCTAAGAGAAGAGTATTTCACGTAAAATAAAAGTGCGATTCCATTTGTTACCGTAGAAATATTAAAAACGCCCTCTTTAAGTAGCAGATAATAATTTTATGATTAAGACTTATTGGTAAACTTCTTGGTTACAATTTATTTAGTAAAATTGGAAACATTTTTTGAGTTATTGCAACTAAAAGCCGGAACAAAAAGTTGTTGCAAAAAGTTTAAATCTTCTAATTGAAGCTAAATCGTTTTGTTAGATTTCTAAGTGAATTTGATAAAAAGTGAATTTAATATCCTATACAGCAGTTAGTTGCGTATTGCGATCAACATGTTGAGTAAGAAAAGACTCTTATTTTCACAATTTTTTAATTTCAACAACCGACCTGGTTCCGGCACCATATAACATTTTCAAGGTGCAGTGGCACAACGTTCCACATTAAAGTTTACCTTGAAAATCGTATACAATGCCGAAAATATGGTTGATTGTTATAAATTGAAAGTATGGAAATAACAGAGTCATTTCTTACTAAACATGCTAAACCCTAAATATTACCACTAAGTGGGGCATATTTTCTAATTAATAATCATTTTTCTACACAGTGTTTTTCCAACTCAGTTGTGTAACTTATTATGTGAGATAACCTGTGCTTTTACTTGTTTCCGAGGAGTAAATAAAATTAATTATTTAAATTTATAAACCATTTAATTCCTTATCTCTTTTCATTTTATTATCCCTTAGCTCTAGTTAAAAGAAAAGTGTATTGATAAATTCCTTCATCATTACTGCTTTGGAAATGGATTCATTTGACACAAATAAATACGTTTAAACCATACCCAATTAACTACTGCATACCTTTACTTGTAATGAATATTTTTCTATCAGCGTATGACCTCAATAAGAGAGAAATGACAACACTTTTGGATATGATACCACGAGGAACACTTAGAAATTCCACTTATTATTATCCTATATCTGCAACCAAAACTGCTGTGCACCGTTGTTTTGGCCTCACTCCAACTCGAGCACTGTACCACAACAGATGTCTTCCGAACCTCTGTGATTCGGTCCATCGGTGCTCTTATTTCTTTCCCTTCAATTTCATCTCACATACCTCTTCTCTCACAGAGTTCCGAGCCAACGATTTTTTCTTAATTAAGGTCATCTTTCCTCTCCGATTTTATTTATTTCATTTTCAAACTTGAAAACAGATGGATCCGGAGTGGCTTGCTCGGTCACATGTGCAATGAAAACAAAACATTGGGAGAAAGAGGTATCTCTCTGCCTCTCTTTTTTTCCCGGTTATATTCAGCCGCATAAATATTTGTCAATCTACTGCGTTCTCAGGAGGGAGAAAAATTTTCCAGGGTCAGGCTTCGTTTGTGTATCTCGGCGTTCGGTGGAACGGCACGCGAGAAAAAGTCTTCGGCCGCTGTATACCTTTAGTAAGGTAAATAACGGAACCCAATATCGAGACCTGGTTTGGATTGAAATTTTGAGGGTGTGATAGGAGGAGGAGAATGCTGGGTGGGGGGGAATACGGGCATTTGGAACGTTGTTTCTTTGTTGATACTGACGCTTCTGTGGATGTGTGCCGAATGAAAACAGTTGGTAAGTTGAAATCGTTACGGTGGAATTACACCCTGAAGTTACTTCTACAGCAGTAGTCTTACGAGTGTCACTTGCAAATAGCACTTCCATGTGTAAGCATGGATTTCTTTTGCAGTAGTGGTCGAAGGGTGCACCGACAAGTTGGTCAGCCATCGACCACAATTCGCACTTCCATGGAAAAAAAAACAGCCTTCACCTTTGCTTACAAGTAGTATTTTGATTTTGCCATTACGATTCAGAACATCTCTTTACATCCTGATTACAGGAATGCAAATTGGGATTACATAACTAAGCAACAAAGACTTAAGTCGGCGGAGGATTTATTTTAAGAAATATAGATAAATATTTATGTTTATATAAATATGTTTTATGTTGCTATAGACCACTTGAAGGAAAGTCCTCTGTCCACTGTTTCCTTGAGAATTAAAGAAATTAATGATATAACTAAAGAAATGATGAATATGTTATAGATGGCTCAACTTTGCAATCATAGCTTTTGTTCACTGGAATTTCCGGTGTTCCGGTAGAATTCATAAATTAAAAAAAATTATAGTTACCATAAATATGATTTTCTAGTGCTTCTTAATCATAGAATAATTTCATTTCGTATTATTAAAGCCGAGAAAACTCAAAAGTCTTTCTTTTAAAAAATCTCTAACAGTATTTAGCATTAGACCAAATTATTTACCATGTAACATGTGCAAAAAATGTAAAATTCAATCCATCCTCCCTCATCTGTTTAAAGATTTGTTAGCTCCACTCGCAGTGTGTGTATTTAGTATTTGACCGTATGTTATTATTCTGAGAAATTATCACAGAATTTAAATTCAACTAGCAAGCAAAACTAAAGGATGTCTTTAGGCTTTACCCATGAAAGTCACTTCTGTGACTGAAACATTAGAAGTCGCTTGCAAGTGAAACTTGTATAAGTGTAAGCAGGGGTTTCCATGGAAGTTAAATCTCAACAGTCGTAATAATCAAACGCGGCTCGGACTTGCACGGAAAATAGACTTATCTGCACTATGACCAACAGTGCCAGTCATATCCATAGTCAGTACCTATTCCACTACTGTCAGCCAACCATCGACGGATTCACATTTCTATTTTTTTTGTAGATATACAAGAACTTTTTACAAAAAATTGATAAATGACTTTGTTTAATTGACTTCCCCACTACTTTTGAGTGACACTGTTCCCCCAGCCCCCCAACGTCGCCTCCCTCACCTCCCCAAACAAACCCAGAAAGTTGGCCTTTGTTTCCCCCCCTTGACCTGGCAACCTTGTAAAATTACAATTGCATCTCATCCTTCCGCCTATCGATTCATTCCCTCTCTCATTAATAGTAGTAATAATAGCCGTCTAATCAGCATTAAAGCTATTCTCAGAAAATATAGAAAAAAATTATGCAATTGACAAGAAATCAGAGAGCTTTCTTAATTCCACATACATTGTTATACTTACAAATACCGCTGAATAACTACACTTAAAATAATGCAATTTTTAAATTAATGTACTTATGTATAAAAGCCAACTCTAACTAAGCTTTTTATCTACCCCTTGTAAAGATGGGTAACCAAAAAAATTAGTAAGTTCTGAAAAATAGTGAAAGTCTGAAAAGTACCAAGTAATTTTGTCCTGGTAATAGGTTTTGTAACATAATGCAATTTAAGATGCAAGCAACACTGTTTTTATTTAAAGCAGCAATAAAACCCATGAAGAAATCACACGCGCTGTGCGAATTGATATTTTGGAAAGTCATTGATAATCACGTTGTCGTAACTCTGCTAATTGCTATTTATCTGCTTATTGCTATTTCTAAGTACTACGAATGCCAAACTTTTTTGTTAAATAGACAAACGTTCAATCACGAAAACGTCAAATGCAACATCGGCCGTAGGCATGGTGCAAATCTAGAAAAAAGGCGACAACAACTCCAAAGTAATACGTGTGATCATAATTATCAATAATTGTATACGAGATAGTCAAATACCGACGCTAGATAATGACAGTTTAGTCTTTTTCTCATAATTTAGTTCATGTCATTGTCTTATATGCATTTAATCGTATTTTAAAGATGTTATATAGAACCGCTCTATCTTGATGTCCCTAAAATCTTCTTTTTTCCCTTATCTCTTTGTCCCTTGCCCTAACGGCTCTCGACAAACTCCTTCCACCTCCTACGGTCCTTCACCAATAACTCCCTCTCCGTCTTTCCTATTATCTTTCCATACTTTTAAATTATTCACATCCATGTCTCTCTTTATATAATTCTATTATCATCGTCCATCTGGTTTAGCCTCCAGTACTTTCCTGGGGATTCTATTTTGGTCCATTCTACCGAGGTGTTATCCCAGATCTCAACTGGTACTTGTTATTCTCTTCAAGAATTCCATAGCAGCTGCAGTTATTTTACTTTATCTTGTGGTTGTAATAGGGCAACCTCCGGTGCCATTCGTTGGACTATGTAGATAAATTATTTTATTTTATTTTACTTTTTTGTGTTTATTTCTCTTTCTCATACCTTTTCTAGGCTAGAACTCCCTGGTTCCCTCCCTTGAAAAGATTTATCGAATATCTGACCTAGCCCGATATATTTATAGCACCTATAACCGTCGAGGCATAATGTCTCATCAAAATCAAGGAGGTCATTTTGAGATATTTTGCATATACCTCGACATATCTTTAATTCTCGTACAAAATAATGGTAATTCAAATAGTTACCCCACGTGATACAAAGCAAAAGCACCAACAAGAGCGTGCATAACATCGATTCTTCTGGAGTATTAAACATCGATCTCTTCCGCAGGCGTAGTACCGACCCAACAACGCGAGAAGTGTGGAGGGAGATAGACGCCCGGGGTCACGTCGGGGGGTGCTTGAAATTCACAAGGGTCACGCTTGAGTGGGGTTCCCGGAGTTGGAGAATTCAAGGCAAATGGAAGGGAGAGAATTGGAAGTAAAAATAAAAAAACGCCGGAATTATGACACACGGGGAGCGAGCTAGGTGGAAAAGAAAAAAATTAAACGAACTTTTTTAGATTGCGGCCGCTCCAATAGGTGCCTCCACTCTACCTCTCTACCAACCCCGCAACCTAGAACTGACCGTGAAGGAAAATTTATACAGTGGGAACAGGTAATTGGCAATTGCTTGATCTACCCCGGCGATCAAGAAGTGACAATAAGCTTAACCTAGTAACCAAACCTACTAAAGTGGCATTTTTCGGAGGGTTTGAGGAAGTTTTATTTTGCATTCAAGCGATATCATTTGTTTCGTGCCAGCTTCGTATTTTCCTCTTGCCTACGTACGGGCGTGACAGTCAATTACGCAGAGATCAAAATCGACAGCGACGGGAAAATTGGTACCGATGCAGGTTTTAAAAAAATGCCCAGTGAAACAACATCCACACAGTCGGTTCGATAAGAGTTGTTTAAGCAAATCCGTTGCTTAATCCTTATGGACACGAAATTCACACGTTTCAGGGATATGGTCAAGTTTATTTCCTTTCCTTACGCACGAAATTTCAGAAAAACAGTGAAAATAATATCGGTTGAACCGCATCCTAGAAAATAACCAACAACTTAGTTTTAGGAAAGAGACTATTAATTTAGCTATTTAATTGCTAAAAAATACTAAATAAATTTATTTCGTATTTTTTTTTTGGATAAGGGCATTTATTATAGAATAAAAAATAGTATAAGTAACAGAATGAAATAACAAATATGCAACTAATGTAGTAGGTACAGGAGTTGTAATTACTGATTTAAAATTAGCTAACTTAATCTCATTTAAGTGTAATTTGCCTTAATGATGCATAAGCACATCTTATTTAACTTTACAGCTAAAAATTAACACATACTTAATAAATACCGATATTACGAGAGTTCAAGAGAGAGATCAAAATTAGCGAAGCACTGACGTCAGCAAGATTTTCATCGTACACATATGTATTCTAGGGTTACTTCATTGGGAAACTTAAAGGTGATGAAGTATTAGCCTTAGTTTTTTGTAATGTCAGGAATAATGCTTTTTTTACAAAATAAATTCTATTATTACCTCATAATAAAATATGCCTTTTTCCCAATGAAACAATTTCGAAATCTTATCCAAAGGATGAGCATACAAAATATGATCTGCTGAAATAATTCCTGTATTTCAATTTATGTATAGTTAACCAAGTAAATAGGAATTTTGAAGAAGAATTGAGAAACAGAGATGCAAGATTAGCCAACTTTATCTATTATCCTTTTATAAAAGTGGAATTATAGGTGGATTGATAGCATTTCCTTTGAATTGACAAGAGTGCGATTATTTTATTACAATGAATCAAGTATATTAATATAAAGGAAAGACACTAGAATGTAAAAATATGCAGGAAAAAAAGTTTACTTTTTTCAACAGTATTGCTTCAGTTGAAAAGAGAAAAAAGGGAAAAGAGATAAAGACGTGTTTTTTTATTGAAATTTCAAATAACTATGATATATTCTTATGCTCTTAGAGTAGGTAGATAGTAATTTAGTTGCCAAAGCTCTGCGTTTCATAGAATTCGAATGAATAAAAATCAAATTTTGAGGGAATTTGCCGCAAACTATTAACCTTTTGTGGATTACTTAGAAATCTGTAAAAGAGGCTTTTATTCAGTCATGCAAGCCTACCTTCGGAAAGCGTATGCGCATAATGTTCAAGGACTTTAAAGTGTCGGAAATAATTTTTAAAAACGCTGCGCTGTGTACCACTTTAGGTAAGAATAAGCTTCCAAGAATAGGCTTTTGTATAAATTGGAGTCTTATTCATCAAAGCGCATGCCTGAGTGTATTTACTGGAAAATACTACAAACATAATTCGCAGGTAACTCTGCGAAATCTTAAATAACAGATTGAGAAGAGGCTGCCATTCATTTCAATCCTGATGATTGAAAGACGTGATGCTGTTAAGAGCATGCCAAATGAATTACTTTGACTCTCACATCTATCTAAATTTATTTAATATTAACGGTTGTGAGTGACGATAAAACCATTAGGTTATTATTGCATTGGACTCATCATTATGATCCGTTCACTTCAATAAAGTGAGCATATTTACCATTTTATTGGCGAATCAAACATATTTGTTGATCCTTCTTTCACAAAATTACCTAAGAATAATGCATTAATCGACTAAATAATTACATGCTGTAGCTGCCAACGTGTAAGGAAAAATTTACTTATATGTCCTTAGTTGAAACCGTGTTGATCCATTGGACTACTGTTTGAGAATCGATTAAAATAAATACGATTAGCTTATCTGGAAGAAATGTGAGTTCAGCATAAACTTCATTAGCGATCATCAATCAATTCAAGGATTATTGCACGGAGTTTCTAGATCTACAATTACACCATTTTATAATATGATCAGAATAAATGTGACCAAAGAGGGGCCAATACAGGTTTAAACCTTTACGTATCTGAGGAGTATTTAAAATGGGAAAGAGATTAAAATTGTGGGCATGTAGGTGAATGATTGCATCACAAATGAAGAAATTTACGTTCAGACATCTAGAAAGAAAAAGTTGAAATCTTTCTCCCAGTATATGGTGTGAATTTCCAAACTCTACTCAAACTATCTGTGCTAGAGTTTACGGTAATGTGCATTAGTGTACCTACTTTCATATGATAACGTTCATTGAACCCATGTTAATTAATTTTAATTATTGTAAATTTATTTGTAAATATAGCATCATTAACTTAACAAAGGGAAACTATTTTTATACGCTATATTGTCCGAATGTTTATCGCAAAATACAGTATTTCCGTGCGTGTTTCAGAAGTATATCTACAGAATAAATATATATACACAGACTAGAGGCTGTTGGGATATGAATGTGAAGAAAAAGGAAAGAGTGAAGGTGATGGAGGAGAAAAAATAGAGAAAGTTCTGGATATGGAAGAAGGCCGTATACGAGGGAATATCAGTAGTACTATCCACGCGCTAGCGATTAATTTCGTAGATTAACTATGAGTCACTGAAACATCAAGTGATCTCTTGCCATTTATAACTGTATATGATTTATTTTCTGAGCGGACTGAATTATAGCGTATTAAAACCCCCTTAAAAGTCTTTAAAACATCATAGGGAATTTAAATACTAATACTTTATGCCGCGGGATAGATTAAAAAACACAATACGTACTAAAGTAGAAAACCCAATTTTATCATCACTTGTTGGGAAGAACCCTCTCCCCGATAATTTGGGTTTCATTTTTACCAAAGTGCTGTATTAAAATAATTTTTTTTCTGTTTGGAACTTTATCTAGATCGAAAGGCTCCAATATTTTCAGCCACTCATGCATATTTTAAACAATTTCATAAAACAATCTACACGCAGCAGTTTCGATCGAGTTCGGTTTGTAATTGCCAAACTACTAAAAATGATGAACCATGTCAATGGTACTTCTTTCAATTTCAGCTAACTGTGGGCTTCAATAGAAAGCCTGCACTTATAAATTTTAACCCAATCCAAATCCTTTCATGAGATTTACAGGAAAATAGTTAAGAGATTTCCAGGAAAATAGTTTTCATAGGTTATAAATTTCACTGGGATACACTACTCAATTTTTTATTTTCCTTCACTTAAATTCAACAGATTCAGGCGAGATTTCGTGGAAGTTCTTCATAATATAAGAGGAAACAATTGCACTTTTCCGCAAATTGCTTTAATTCGTACCATTAAATCGTACCGTACCATGCGTACCGTACTACGCATTAAAACAATTTATGGAAAAGTGCAATTGTTTCTCTTATATTATTTCCTTCACTTGTTTCTTATCCCGTCTACTCTTCCTTGTCCAGCTATAGATACAGGTAAAAGGTGTTATATTACTCTTATTTACCATGGAAAGACATTTCTATGAACATTTAAAATTTAGCATTATGGCCCAAGAATATGCCACGTGTTCATCAAACTTAAAAGAAAGGAATCCAAAGAACTTACCTCTCACAAATATTTTTGCCACCTGGGCAATATCAATGAAGATTCTTTGGGTTAAGCTGTCTGAGTACTCATCTCCGAAGTGTTTTTTTGCACTCCATGAGAACGCTAATAAGTTACAACACTGCTCATATAACGTACCTTTATGGTGTAAATTAAATTCAAAGTGACAAGATTTCATCACGCGCCGGTAATTAAAATGCAAAATAAAAAGCGACTGTTCCCTTTACCTTTCCTTCCACGTCATTCCGTCCGTCATTTCTTGACTAACAATGGAATTGTAAAATATTTTAGCTCGCATTAACCATAGAGTGAATTCTCTCTAGTAATTGTACAAAAATTCCAGGAATATGTTACGATTTCATCAAACCTAAAACGCCGAAAAGTAAAGAGCATACCTCTTTCTGAGATGAAAATAAAAAATAGTTTTGACAGATGGACGATATAAAGTTGATTTATAAGGTTTCCTGGTGTTTGATCACTTAAAACCATTCACGACGTGGTTGAGAAACGTTACAGTGGCAATTCTACTCATATATATATATATATATATATATATATATATATATATATATATATATATATAAACTTTGTCACAAGTGTGACTAAAATGAGAACATATAAAAAAGACACTCACACGGGTTGTAAATTTTTCGGTGGATCGCCGCCACCTTCTTCAGCGAAAGGTATAGGAAGAAGCTTTTCTTCCTAGCTATAGTGAAAGCTTCCAATGATTATATATATATATATATATATATATATATATATATATATATATATATATATATATATATATATATATATATATATATATGCGGGTTATTTAAAATTAAAATTGACTCTGTTTCATCACGCGCCGGTGATTAATGTGTAAAATAAAAAAAACTACTATTCCCTTTGCCCTGCCTCGTACCTCCTTCCGTCAATCATTTCTTGTTCAAAAATTAATAAAGTAAAGGGCATAACTGCCCTGGAATTATTATACAGAGAATTTACTCTTTGGACCAGCATACTATGGGAGTAAATTTTCTCAAGGAATTCACAATATTGCATGACAGCTTTGAATTTGTTTTCACTTCATCAAACTTAAAACACAGGAAATGAAAGAAAATCCCTCTAGCTGAAATGAAAACCATGAATAATGTTTCCGGCTGGACAATGCTAATGGGAATTCTTAGGAATTTCTCGTGTTTTTAGATCTTAAAACGATACACAAAGTGGTTGTTGGTGCATAATATGAGAAGCTTAACAGTTGCCATTCCACCCGTCTAACATGTGTGGTGTAAATTAAATTCAAAATGACAAGATTTCATCTCGCGCCGGTAATTTAAATTAAAAGCATCCCGGCTACTACAGGCTACCGTCTAACCATAGAAGCATGCTCGCCAATTCTCGCACCTTTTAGTCAAATTAATTGCGCGCTTTCACAACGAGATTCGGTACACTAATCCGGGGAGAAAATTGTGTCGCCCACACTCTCTCTCTCTCTCCAAGTGCATGCACTCTTAATCAACGCCAGATTAATCAGCGAGGCAATTAATTATTCATGCAAACATTTAAAACGATTCACTCCCGTGTACATTCACAATGTTCCGTGATAAAAGGCCCTCCTCGGCTCCATTCACAACCTCTGAAAACCTCTTTCTGCCCTGTAATTTTGGAGAAAGGTATGCATAGAATGTAATGGAAGTAAATTATCTTGAATGGACAGGAGAGGAAATGAATAAAACCGCATATACACATCACTTCGAGGTAGGAACAGTAAAAAAGTATAATTACTGGCATAGGCCTTATAAACTGACTATGATTTGAGAATTTCATCCGTACTGCCCAATCCTGGCATATTGCTTCAATTTCTCTTCAAATACACCATATTCTTCTCTTTCTGTTCTTCAAACTCCTATTATCCCTTTCTGAGGAGTATCTTCCACCATATCCACATAAGATTTTATCGGTTTATACCTTCCTCTGAAATCACTCACTTCTTTATTATAAATCTGCTTCGTTTTTCGACTCATTATTCTCTCGACTTAGCCTAACCAATAAAGGTCACTCATTTCATGCATTAACATTGCCATAGCATCAATTCCATATTCCTTCGTCCCCTACTTACTCCTAACCCTATCCCTTCTGCTTTCATCGCAAAAACATCACAGATTCCTTTAGTCCACTGCATTATGCCTACTCTCATTCTTTTCCTTGCATAACCAGATTTTGCTGCCATATTATAAAGTCTGGATGGAGGACACTTATTTTTGTACGCTGAAATGTTTGCTTCGTTAGACATACATATTGCTTTTTTATTCCTTGATATACTCCACATTCTACCTATGACTTTCCTTTCAACATTCGGAAGCCTATTTATCTCATCATTTATCCTCACATCTTACACAAACAGGAATCCACGAGGGATAATAGAATCAGAAAATTAAAATGGAGTTTTTAATGTGTTTAGGTGAATGTGAACGTATCAGGAATCTGCCATTAGCTTTCTGTCATTAGCATCCGAAATAAGAATCAGGCTTGGTCATCAGTATCACCAACGGTTATCCATTCCAAGTTTAGAGAAACGATCTATTGTATTCCATTACTCATCTTCTACATTAATGCGGCAGCATGAAAGGAAATAAATGTTTTTCATATTTATACTTTTGAGAGTTAATTCCATACAATAAGGGATTAGTTCAATGTGAAGGCAAAAATAAAAATAACCTCGCATTTCATTTGAAGAACTATTCATAAAATGCTTTTCAATATTTATCACATTATCATAAGGTTCAAATTACAAGCATTTCGTATGGTACATGATAATTATGTAACATGCAGCAGCGCATGTGGTCCAAGATTAATCTCTCAATTGAATATTTTTTCGCTCAAATTAATCCCTTTAAAGGATTAGTTCCAGCCCATTTTGACACGAACATATTCGACACAAGCATTCATTGCAGAAAATTTATTTTTTGTTAATGGAACCTAATACGAGAATATTGCAAGAGCTGGACTGCAAGACTGGAGCAAGACTGGAGCAGATAACATTTCCGCATTTAGTCTTATATAAAGTTTCACAAAGGATTATCCTGAGCATAACTACACCTTGTTTGTTTACGTAAACTGCAAAATATTTCTGTGAATATTGCAAACCATGTTTCTGCAGAAATCCTTGATGCATATTTGCACAAGTCATTATGATAAAAGCAATTAATCTTTCGCGATTTTATTTATGAATATTCACTAGCTATGCAGACACTCCCGGATACAAGGTACTTCTTCGCACTCATTCTTCATCCTTGGAAACATCTTCCGACTCCGAGAAACGGTCGTGGTATAATAAGTAAAGCCGCATCACCCAAAGTTCAAAGTTGTAACACCACATAAAAAGATTGATGTTGGAAATAAATGGAAGAACTCATAGAAGCGGAATTTTACGCTATGTTTTTAAGTTAAGCATGCATGTTAATAAGTATTGGAGTGCACATTCATCCACATTTATATCGCCTACTATGTTGCATTCGTATGTGTTGTTATGTTTACGGTGGTAATATTTCCCGCTAGAATTTAAAAATGTTTAATCATGCGCCCACATAATTTTTCGAATAAAAGATGCCATTCTATACTTCTCCATCAAACCCAAAAGATATATTCTGAGCCTCGGTGAATGAACTATAAACATGAAGAGAAGCCGAATACGTAAAATATGGATTTATTTCACAAGAGAAAAAGATTTCTGAATGATTGAAATGGTATAACATTGTAAAATTCTACTATACGTTAGCATTTTTTTAAATTAAATACTAAATGTATTAGTTATATGCGGCCTACACATTTATCTACACTCATACCTACCCTTACTTTGCATGAATAAGTATGTAGTTTCATGGCAATGGCAGCGACTGATGGCTCTAACATCCATAATGAGCTTCTCAAGCAGAGAGAAAAACCTACATCGTTGGGTAAGCAAGAAAAAAATTCAAAATTAATTCAAAATTCCAAAGGACGAGTATTAAGAAATATTCCCTTGTATTATAATACTATGGTAGACGGAAACCACCTATATGGAGATATATTTGGGCCCTTTCTATCATAGGTTAACGCATTTAAGAGCATAGGGTAGGGTTTGTAGGGTGAAGTAGGTGTGTTTGGTTATTTGTGGTTTCAATTTGTGGTTTAATAATTTATTGCTTAGTGCAATAAAAATATTTACCTTTTCTCTGTCAGTTTGCCTTTGCAGTGCTATTTGGGAATTTATGATGTGCTACCTAAGCTCACGTCTAACTGTACATGACTAGCTAAATAAATATTTACTCCTGTGCCTACACAATGCTATGAATAAAAGGTTCTACTTCATACTCCTCCTTTAACCCGGAAAAAATCTTCGAGACTCCAGTCAGCGGATGTTATGCAAAGAGAAGAGAGAGATAGCAAGCAGCAGGTAGATACGTACGCAGTCTGTAAGGCATGAATACGAGGGAAAAAGGGATGAATGCAGGAGTAATAATAAAAAACGGCATTTGTTTGACAAAGGGATTTCCAGATGCTTCAAGACGACGGAGAGCAACAATATCTTTGAATAGCAGAGCTTCGGAGGCGGGCCCTTAAAAGGGGGTGAGCTCAGTTTGTGTGGAGAGAGGGAGAGGTACGAGAAAAGGGTTTAGGGTTAGGATTTGTAATAAGAGGGATGGGTTGGGAGGTAGGAAGGGAAGGCTTGGGGCACTTATCTCCGCGGCTATTGTGGCGTTTGCATGAAACTTTGATTACGGCTCTGGAACAACGATGATGCGATGGAACGTCAAGAGCGGGGAATGAAGGATTGGGGTGGGGGAGGATTTAGTGAGACGCATAATAAGAGGAGAAGCGGGTTGGTGGAGGGTAATGCGAAGAAAAGATTTGGCAGGGAAACGGGAAGGGATAACATAAGGTCTTGTACAACAGAGAAGCGTAGCTGGGGGAAGGGCGTGGGGGGCAGTCCGCTGCGGGCGGGATTTTTTTGCATTAAAAAATGAAACTGTTTTAATAGTAACAATTATTAGGTTTTCTAATTATTATTTTTGCCGGTTAGTGAAGGTTTAAGTGAAAAAGAGTAGAAGTAATTTACATTAACATTTCTGAAAATAACTGTCGTTGGGGGGATGATTTCCATTGCCCTTCTCATCATTATTTGTGACGTGACAGTATCACTAGAACTAACTTTGTTCTGTCGATTATGCTTTGACCTATCTGGTACAGGTGGTCCTATATGGTAGTATTTTAAACGTAATGCCATCAAATGACCTACCTTTCCTGTCAACTGTTCTTCGACCTATCTTATACGGGTGACCCCACCAGGATCAACTATCACTCCTGCCAGTCCAGCTCTAGGGGTCAATGGGAACGCGTAAGGCCTTCCATTGCGACAAGCTTTAAGCCCCATGGGATGGGAATTTTCATAACGGAAATCGTTATACTATTAAATATCCAAAGAGTTAAAAATTATAATATTAAAATTACGAATAATGATTATGGAATATTTATATTTTATCTATAAAGCGTCAACTAACAAACGAAATAGATTTTTATAGTATAATTGATGATGCTTCTATGTAAAATAGGATAATATATATTCAAACTTTGTATTTTATTTTGATTTAATTTAAAAATTTTGCCAAAATAGTTTTGATGTGCACAATGTGCTCCCCACTGAAATGGCGTCAATTGACAGGCAGATTTAAGGTAGCTGTAACTGTAGCTGCTGATTTATTTTTGGAATAGGTTTTTGGCTGTAGCAGGAATTTTAAGGGATAATCAGGGTAGGAAAAGTCAGCATTAGAATAACAACCAACCATGTCTTGAGGTAGTGTGATCAAGATTCCAGTAAAACAACGAATTTGAGATAGTGAAGGCTCCAGGAGTTCCAGATGTGATAATGATTAAAGGGTACGGCTTGGTGAAAGCAGACAGTAGAAGGAATGGATAGGGATGAAATGTTCTAGGATTTGCCATGGAGTAGCATTTTACGACATGTGGCCCCGTTGCGAAAGGGTTAAATTCAATCAAGGTTAGTGTATATAATGTTTTTAAAGAAATGCATGCATCTCTAAAGACGTTATATATATTTTAAACCATTTTTATATCCGAGATGATATACAAGTCATTTTAAAAAGAAAATACTTTGCACAGCGTTAAGTAAGCGTACATCGGAACGGATGCATTTTAGCGCTCACGAACAGTGTTGAGTGGAACGATGGTTGGTTGGAGCGATGTGCGCTGGAAAAATGTTTTGCCTGTCAGTGGGTAGAATTCTGTGAAATAACAACTGTCACTGTTAAATGTTTTGTGTAAAGTTTTTGAATTTGTCCAAAATAAGTATGTAAAAACGTAATCTTGCAATCATAGGGTAATTAAAAACTTTACAATATACATGTTTGACTCAACATTACATATAAACAAACTTAACAACAATTACGAAAGCCATTATCGACGTTTTTTTGTGTTTAGCGCACATTAACGTCCTTCTCGATCTGTTTTGAATTGCACTACTCAGTGCGCAGGGTCTGTAGCGAACGGAATGCAAGTGATCTGATGTTTTTCAAAGTGGCCGAATAGAAAGCTCCCACTATAGGTTATCTTATAGAATTTGTCAATTACTCCCATGTAAAGTAAATGATATAGTAAAAAATATGCTATACAATTGTAATTCACAGAAAAAGTTCAGCCATAATCGAAAATTAATCCTTATTATTTTTCATAAACAAGAATTTAACAAAAAAGTTTAAAAAAATAAACACAACATTTAAAAATGATGGTCTTGAAGGCAATAAATAGAATATCAAGGAAAGTAATGGGGTTGAAATCTAATAAAAAATGAGTTACGAACTGGATAAGGAATATACACTCCAGGGTTTTTGGTAGTTGAAAGGATTGAAGAGCAATGCAGGGTAAAAGAAGAGAATTAAAGGTAGGCCGGGAAGTATGAGGGTGAAATTGGAACCTCCATGGTACGACAGTGATTTAAGATGATTGCGATGAGGATTTTGAAATTCATTGTTAAAATTACTTGGGATTTTTACTTTATACCCCATCACTTATTTATTTACGAATTAAAAAAATATAGGATTGGTATTGGTTCATTAATCATAATAATATTTTGCTAAGTGGAATTTGCCCGACGTTTTATCAAACCATACACAACGAAACGATATTTTTAAATGTATGCATGTGTCTTCTGTCAGAAATGTGAAGAAAGAAAAAATAAGAAGATTTAAAATTTTTTAACACTGGAAGCGCCGTGTTTTACCTATATCTAAAAGTGCCGGCAGCAGTCCGGTTTAACCGGTAGGTGTTCTCTCTCGTTTTGGTGGTGTGTATGAATAATTTCACGCATATATTCTGTTTCGAAGGTAGGTTATTTTATTTTTAACTCAAATTTACGTTATTTTATGGTAATGAATGAGATTTATAAAGAAATTCGTTTTTCATCTTTTACACAAACTTTGGGATGCATTGATTTATCACCAATTGCGCAATATAAAATTATAGATGTTGGTAGTTTATAGAATAAACATTTTGCATAGTAAATATAAGTATGTTATTTACAATCAGGGAGTGGTGATATAATGTAAGTAACAGCATTAAACCATGTATATTGCTATCAGTTCTACCGTCCCAGATTTTATTTTTCATGACACAAAACACAGAATAAGTTTTTCACTTCTTGCTGTGAATTTTCCGCAAGTACGAGTATATTTTTTGGCATCTTTAACATTTACCGTATTTTTATTCCCTTTACATGCTTGTACCTGCCACTGATGTCTTTTTTAAATTCGTATACCTGACATGGAAGGTGCTTGCCCTGGCTTTGACTTGATATACTCAGTACTCACTACGTAGTTCTTCAGCTAGCGTCAAAATGAATGTCTTGTGGCTGATATTTTGTGAAGTGACCTCTTCGTATAACACTCATGTGATAAGAACAGATTAATCTAGGATAATATATATATATATATATATATATATATAACTTAAACAGGCCATCGGTGTAATCCAGCGCGCGTGGTGTATTTCATTGCCATTTGGTCCAGTCTACTACATACTTTGTGGAGCTGTAGAAACTGACTGACTCTGTTAATCTTTTTTCTGTACTATCTAATTCAGTGCTGGGATGCATGGTACTCAGAACCAATGTTTTTGTTTTTTTTAACTTGTTATACTGTCATTGTAATATATTCATTTTTGAGGACTGTAGTATCGTACAACTTAGTCGATGACGTCCAAAGTACTTCAGGGACCTCACGTCTGATTCTATTCAGTGTGCCAACAATACTAATGCCTTTCTTCTATAATCTTTCAGGCAAAGTCAGTGACGCAAAAAAATTATCTATCGTGACATTTCGTTCTGAATTCAGGTCTTGACGCAATGACCTTAAAACAACATTTTTGGGGTGATTTTCGTTCGGCGGGCGCAAATCATCTTTCCCCAGATAGGGAAACCTATTGCATAAATATTTGGAATTAACATCTGCTAATACCCAAAAAAAGGGGGAGCGTGGTGGCTTAGTGGGTAGAGCACTTGGCTAGTGAACGAAGGGTCCCGGGTTCAAATCCGGTTGATACCTTTGGGCACCTCCGAACACAAAAAAAGCCCTCGGAGTGCGAGGTGGCCCAGGGAAAGGAACTGGACCCCTGAATTTGTGAAATTCACACGCCTGTGACTTAGTCCGGGGTGAGCTCTACCCTCAACTATCCAAACCAACCTTTGGGTTGAATCACTGAGTGAGAGTGAATACCCAAAATTTATTCCAAATTTGTCTGGTTTATTTGCCATATAGTGTATGAATCTGCACCTATGCTTAGTCGGAAAATGTGCTCGTCTATCGTGAGGTATTCACCTGTACTCTAGCAAGCTATGCTATTGTCCACAAGGGTAGGTATTCCATGTTTCGGACATCAATGCAAATTTATCTGTTGTGAGACGCTGAGATCTTGTACTTCGAACATCAAAACGTAAGTACTTCATAACCGAGCGAGATCTGCTTCGTGACATTGTCTTTGAGGAATACACTAGCCCCCATTCACTAGACAATAACATATCATAATCTAGCAAACCACAACCATTTGCTCCTCGTGCGTAGAAAATAGCTTTAATTTCCTCAAACATTGTAGTCCAATCTCCCTCACCCAAGCGCAATGTTTCTGCTTCAGTGCATACTTTGATATGCCTGAGCATACGTTCATCAATAAATAAACGCCATGCTATAGATACGATCTCTTTAGACACACTTCCTTTGACTTGTGGTAATTGTCCCGGATTTTCTTTTATAATATTTTGACTTGCAAGCCCACCGACCGTGTTTACGCCACTTGGGGTCACAACCAACTCATTGAGTCAATCGCAGCCAAATAACCGAGTTCCGACTGCTGGAGCAAACGAACCTTTTCTTCAAGCACTCGATCCTTCCGTCCCACTTCCCGGTCTGCGCTTCTTTGAGGAAAGCAACCCTCACCGGAAGCATTTTCGAGGGCAGCATCACTATGCAGTTGGAGATTCCCTTGAATTGCGTCAGCAGCGGTCGGCACTCTGCAGTCCCTTTCACTTTCTCTTCTTCCTCGACCTCTCCGTTGCCCTCCTCCCCCTCGTCTTCTTCCCCCTCTAAACAATCTAAAATTCCCTTCAAGCTTCACTTCCGGAGCACCACTGTGACAGATACCTAAGGACAAGTGAGGAAATGTATGCTAAAATTAACCATCATTATCAAGAGAAAGACGGCGAATATATTTGTAATGGTTTTCATGTTCTTACACCCTCCTTCTAATATACAGGATCGTAGTTATATCAAAAGATAACCGATCAGAGTCAGAAAAGTGTGCTTCCGTCAGATGATCTTGCAGAGACGCTCGTGTTGAGGCATCACCGTCTGAATTGCCGCTCCCACTTTCAGCAATGCCACTTGAAGTGTCAGAGAAGAAAGGAATTCCATCATCCGAATGCACTGGATTGACTTCGTCAATATCAGGATCGTTTTCTGATAAGTTTTGCAAAATTTGCATAAGTTCTTCCGAAGTAAGACTGTGTCGCCGAGACATATTCCATCACATCGGGGTTTTGCTCCTACCCGATGCCCAGTCAAAGCTCGGCTGACCATGTAGGGATAAAAAATGGGCGAAAAGTATGATGGAAAACAGCACATCTTGCTGTAAAATAAAGTCTGGGACGGTGGAACTGATAGCAATATACATAGTTTAATGCTGTTACTTACACTATATCACAACTCCCTGATTATTAATAACATACTTAAATTTACTACGCAAAATTTTAATTCTAAAAACTACCAACATCTATAATTGTATATTACACAATCGATGATAAATCAATGCATCCCAAAGTTTGTGTTAAAGTTGAAAAACAATCTTTTTATAAATCTTATTCACTACTATAAAATAATGTTAACTTGAGTTATTAATAAAATAATGTACCTTCAAAATAGAATAAATGCGTGAAATTATTCATGCACACCACCAAAACGAGAGAAAGCACCTACCGGTCAAAATGACCGCTGCCGGCGCTTTTAGGTATTTCAACAATTATTTCATTAATCATGCAGCCGAGAATAAAAATGTTTGGCGTGTGGGCGTAGGACACAAATTCTTTAAAAGTAACGAAATAAAAACAATTTTAACCATCGTGAAAGAAAAGGGGGCCATTTGAAATTCAAAAACGGTCAAAATGACCGCTCCGGCGCTTCTAGTGTTAATATGTGTTTCTGTTGTATATCTCCATATAGCTTCCTTAGTAATATAACCCAGTGGGTAATTCTGCCCGTAATATAATTCTAATTACCCATCTAACGACAGGCGTTATTACTATTTAGGCCACGATAAATTGGCAACACTGCTGTACGTGGACCTCTTCAAATAAAATAAAATAAATAAAGTATCGTGTATACAAAAGTATGTTTTCAAATATTAAATTTTCCTGATCATTTTTTATCAATACACTCGTCTTTTTTCGCGAGAAGATTTCTATGAAATAATATTTTATACCTTCATCGAATAATTTTATATATTTTAACTACTGAAAAAATGAGCAATTCAATACTCATTCACTAATCTTACTATCAGCCAAATACTCTTAGGATAATTTTTTTAGCATGTAATTTTAATATCATATAATACAAAATGTTAATTAGTAGTTCTCCGTAAAAACTTTGAAATTATTATAGTCCTAATGATGCAAATTACATGTTTGCTTTACTCTTCCTAATCGAATTACTATATTCTCCCGAAAAAAGAAAACCAACGTATTAAAAATATATTTTATATCGTCAGGTACAGAATGTACACCCTGTACCTGACGATTTACATTCTGTTCCTGTCTTTGTACATCCCGTTTCTGACGATTCCGGTAATCGGCGAAACGCGTCTTTCTGATAAAGCGTTGTAAAAAGCAATAGGCATTTTACAGTTAACTAAATTATGTATACGAACGTTCAGAACTTCTAAAAAGTGAAGCCTGTAACAATGAAGTTTATCAAATGAGTGCTTATCATCAAATTTGTTTGTGTGACAAATTTTCTTTTCACGACAATGATTATAACACGTAGTTATTTCAAAGCAGGTTACGTTGACACAGTTTAATAATTCAAGTTAAGAAGGGTAGATAACCGAGTAAAAGAGTTGTAACTGACAGGGACTAAAGAGTTGAAAGGGGCGGGGGTGGGGGTTAGTTGGAACTGACAAGAAAGGATACGAGGGTGGGTAAAGGGCTGTGCGCTCCAGGGTTTTGGGCAGTGGAAGGGATTAAAAAGGGTAAGGCGTGAGAAGAAAGAGAGGGAGTTTGAAGGTAAGGTCGAGGGAAGAAGGAGAACTGAGGGAAGGAATGGAAAGTCCGTCCAGAAGAAATTCTCGTAAATGAAGGCGGAAATGGAAGGGTGGTTGTCGGGTGGAGATTCTTTTTCGGGGGCTTGGCGATTCTTTTATGTTTATGGCTCGGAGGCTGCTCTCCTTCCCCTCCTTACCCTACCTCCCTCCGCCCATCTCCCTCGGGCACGACGCCTCTCGCATCGTGCCCTCCGCCTCGGAAATAAGAATGCACTGAAACAATGGCTTTTCCTTTTGTTTTTCCGGTCAGGAGTTATTATTTTTTTCCCTGTACCCTTCCCTTTCCACCCTCCCCCCCCGTCCATTATGTCAGGATGTTCCTCCGGAATAAATAAGGAGGACTCCCGTCGTCCTTAATACCACTCCCTTTTTTGAATTCTTGACTGCCTTAACCCTCCACCACCCCCCATCCCCTCCCCTAGTTTCAAGGAGAGTCTTCATTGGAGTCATGCGGTGGTCATTCGGACACTGGTCCGTGTATTACTTTTAGTCAAACCTTTTTCCCTTTTTTGATACGACACATATTTTAAAGTATTGGGAGGAGAAAAATCCATAAGTTTTCTTTAGTTAGAATGTTTATGAATACCAAAATTATATTTCAAAACAATTAACCGTACCAAGGACGCATAGCAAAAAGAAGCATTAAATTGAAGGGTCATTCAAATTGTCAATGAAAGCAATAGGAATTTTGACTCATATGCATGCATTTCGGTCTTTCAGTTGACCAGGTATCTCGTAAACATATACGTGTTGTCCGAGGTTCAAAGTCCAAGTGAGTAAGCCTCGGACTTTGAACCTCGGACAACGCGCACCTGTTTACGAGATTTTAACTCTACATGTCTATGGTCACCTGGACGACAAAAATGCATGCGTAGAAGTCAAAGTTCCTTTTACTTTCTTAGAAATATTTTGATTGATATTTAATGGAAATTTACTTTTCGACAGTTTATTTTGAATTACAAAAGAAGCTTCATTAGTATAAACATGCTGAAAGAATGGATAAGGTTTATCATGCAGGAGTGAATAGTGCGAACAATATTCGTGGGTGAATGATGTGAAGTGATGAGACCCTTGGTGGTGGTATATTAGGAATAGCTTCAGTAATAACAAGAGAGCGTGTTTAAAGCAATGCATGAATATAAATGAAGAGGAAGAGTTGCGCAAGATAAGGGCATTTTGGAGGACATTTGAAGTACAGCTAGTTTCCTAGGCATACTAACGTTAAAAAAGCTCTTTGACTGTGCCTACCCCGAAAAAGAAACGGCGCGAAGGGTATGCACATATTAACCTTACCGCATCATTAAATTACGAGTAGGATTTGCTTTCCTAAAGTGACTCTTTTTTTTTGGATACGGTCGCTTTGTAGGTAGTGTGCCAAATTGTCAACTCAAAGGTTGCGATGCTCAAATAATTGGGCATTGGCGTTGCAATAGGTAGGTAGATAGAATAGGGCTCCCAAAATATTTTAATAGATGATCAAGGCAGTTGGGTAAGCACAGTAATTTTGAGAATCCTTGGCTTAAAACCCTATTATCACCTGAATATTTTTGAAAGGTTTTACTATACGGTGCTCTGGTTTCTGGATAATTGTAGATTCCACTTGAGGTATATGTGCCCCGATTGTTAAGATTCTATCGCACCGTATAAATTCATACTAATACAAACGCCGCAGTAATGCCTAAGAATGGATTGGTACACATGACATTTCCCTAAGGTCAAGTAACGCCTTTTCAGATGTTGTATCTCTAACCCTTAAGCCATAATACAATCTCGATCTCCAATTCAGCTGCAACGTACTGAGTTTTATCTTTATTAATACGAATATACCTACCACTTGTAAATAAGAGAAAGGATGAAAAATAATTGTAAAAAAGACTAGTTGTGTACAAAAAACTACTTCAGTTTTCACCGAGACCACACAAATTCTGGAAATTATTTACTTTGAAAATTTATTATTAGAGTTCTCACAGTAATCAATGATGCAGGCTCTTATTTAGTAACAAATTATCACGGGAAAAAGTATAAGTGGTGACGGAATGTTTTCTAGAAAAATGAAATAAAACAGAGTAATGGGCTAGAACTAACTGAGGCATGAATTACCTTCCATCACTATCGATAGTATGATCATCCATTTGAGTCTACATCAATCTGCGCTTCATTGCTGCTCTTTTGTTTTAGCAAAGAAAATCATGGTCCACTGATCCCAAGATCCCAATTCATTAAATAGCCTTAGTACTCGAGCAATTGCACATCCCTGATTCTCAACCTAGCGATTGCTTTGGAAAATTCCATATATTAATCCCATTAGAGAAGTATACGCTTCTTATAATTGCAAACCATCTTCAATCGAATTCAATATAAATCTTATTATAAATAAAGGCATGTGAACGTTAAACCACCGACGTTTTCTCAGAGTATAAATTAGGGTAAGCATTTATCTTCCATTATAACTAAGGTCTCGCTGATGTTATTCAGTTAAGCAGACGCTTGCTTTGTAAAATGTTATGAGGAAAAGAGACTCTTAGTGAGTGGCTCCGGCATTTTTGCCTTGTAAATTGCTGGGAGACGAGTAGTATTACGCGTAGCGTGTTAGCGTTCCTGTATGCACAAACAAGGGCCTGCATTACATTTCACTCATTTTTCGGAACTATGTCCATGCACTCGAGTCCACATCAACCTACGCTTCATATCTGCTCTTTTGTGAGCAAGCGGAGAATATTGTGGCCCATTGAACGTGCAGAAACACCCGAGAATTTCATTCAAAAGCGTCGTAGGTTCGCCAAAGGAAGGCGTTGCAAGTTATTCTACCGCCAAGGGTTGCTCACAAAAAGTTAAAAAAAAGAATCCCGTCCGAATGCCTGACTATATTTATGGAAAAGCAAACATGCTCTTTCGGGATTCCACACAGAGGCATGAGTACCCACTTGATCGATAGCGGACGCAAGCGCGCGTTAGGCTAAGAATATAGGAATTTTCGCTCCGTATTCACTCTAAGTACCTACGGCTCGCTGTGTAAACTGTAGTCAACAATTGAGCTTCAACATATGAACGTGGATACTTGTTTGCGGCTCCAAACCATTCACGTTGGCATTGAAATTATTTATTTAAAAAATACCGGCGTTCTGCGTCGACAAAACGTGTAAATTGAGAATAACACTAGGAATACCGGACTTGGCACCCCTCCTAGAACTACCGAATGGAGTCATTTTGACTCCTACCTTTCTATTGTTTATTTTTGCCGGTTATTACTGTTTTTATTGTTACATTGCTTTATTTTATTATTTTTGTTTATTATTATAATATTTCATACGTGGTTTTAGCAAAAAATGATATTTTACTCTTTATGCGATATCTGACAGTATTGCTTTGACAATCTTTTTTCTTACATGCTATATTTTTTTAATGGGATTATCAAAAATGAACTTAACCCTCATATGGATTTACGAATTTAGTTACGTCGTTGGATTTACGGCGCCGCAGCGGCGCCGCGTTATATTTTGCCATTATCCTTCAAACGTGGACTTTCTTAGCATTTTTTCTGATTGATAATGCTAGTGACTTCTATTTTCTTTATTTTTAACCATGTTTTGCTAGATTTGTCCAATTATTACAGAAGTTATTGCTAAAAATCTTTAACACTGCTTTCTTTACAATTTGTTGTCGTAATACTCCATTTCTATTGTCCCTTAGATAGTTATTTTCAATTGAAGGTTTTAATTTAATGTGTAATAATTGTTTTATATCTTTTTTTCTGATATGCAATGCTGGATAAACTCCGCTTTATCATGTGTACATTGTTTTATTTTTTGTGCATCCAAATACTAAAAATGAGATTCGAAAAAAGTCGGATGGGTCCAAGTAAAATAATTTTGCTTCACTACGTCCACCCAAATATTATATCTTTGTAGTGTTCGCAGAAGCCTGAGTTCCTAAACATTAATAATTGAAATGGGGTAGGTGGAGTGAGATAAGACGAGTGATATATGACGTCGTGATTTTTAAGTGCTATATTCTGACGATCAAGGCATATGTAACGGACATCCTGGAGCTTATATCCTGCAATTTCTAAAAAAAGAAAGTACTTTAGTCAGATGGGTTGTGAAACATGAGGAATGTGGAAAAATCAGGGGGGGGGGCTAGTAGAGCCGGTATTTTAGGCCTACAGCGGAGCCCATTCCCTCACTGAGGATGTCTCCATAGAGATGGACAGGTAAAAGTGATGCGGAGGAATGCGGCAGATGAGGTTTTGCTTCTGGATTGGTGGGAAAGGCCAAAATAATTATTTCTAAGAAGTCTGGGTTGTAAGTGGTAAGGAAGAAGGAGCAGGAAATGTAAAAACCATGGAATACGATGGCGTCTATTTTATTCGGTCCGGCGCTGCGTGAGGGACCGATGGAAGAGGATCTTGTGTTCTGGGGTGACCAAAATACCCTTATGCTGGGTGGACCACCCTCACCTTTTCTTTCCGTAGCATTGCACTGACCCTAACATTGAGACCAATCGTACTTTCCCACTAAGCTTCCTTATTCGTCATCCTCCGCATACTTTCTTCCCCCCACAAATAACTGATTGAACTTCTCCCCACCTCCAACGACCCACCCGAGCTACACCTTCTCGGAATGAAGGGAGGGCCACCTCAGGGCGCTTTGCGATAAGGCGCGTATTCCCTGTCCCTCACACAGCGATGGAAGGATGAAGAAAGAGCAGCCTATTGTGTGTAATTACCTCCTTGCACTCTCAAACATTCTTCAAGATACGGATTTTCTACGCTTACCTGGCCCAACGATCCCGGTATTCCCTGATCCTTAGCAATCGACTCACCACCCCTTCACCTCAATACAACCTCCATGGAATTACCCATCTTTCTCCTCATCACTCACCCCTTCATGTTAGTAAACATTGGACGACTAAAACCTCTGTGCATTTCGAGTACGCAAAGAAACGAGAAATAGATTATCAAATTTTCACTATGTGGAAATTCGTCTATGTATTTGTTCATCATGAAAAGATTTTTACCATGTAAATACTGAGCGAATATCTCCTGCAAGATTAAAATATAAGCGGAAATTATGAAATATATTAGTGCCATGAACAAATATTTGGGAAGATTAAACCATGCAATTTATTTCTAAATAAAACTAGTATAACGATATCTTTCTATGCATTCATTTACATTCATTACAAAGAAATTTTGAATGGTCTTCACATTTTTTTTCTCAGGAGCTGAAAATTTGTAAAATCTGTCTTTTCACCACACATAAGTTACACTGTGAGCATTTAAGTTTTTTAGAATTGCTTACATTTTAAGGTTTTACTGAATCTTCTTGAAAATCTGTCATGCAGCGCTTCAAAATCTTTGTCTTGGCATTCTGTAGCCGTCTCAATGTATGCGGACGAACTAATTCCTCTGCTAGTTGTTCCAAATACATTCTTCTTCTTTCTAGCTTCTTTTTCATCTACATCTACGATGTACCGTGTAAGCCACCACCAGGGTGTGTGGCACGGGGTGAAAATTTATATTCCAGTTCGAGTATAAGGTTGTAAATAAAATGAAGCCAGCAATGCCACTTACATTTAAAATATTCATAAAGAAGGCAAATGGACATCGATTGGTTTTTCCTTGTAATGAATATGAATGCGCCATTTGGTCCACCAAATCTGTACCTCCTTTCGTTCATTATAATGCAACACGATTTTTTGTTTGCTGTGGGTTTAATCGCTAATGCTATTACCATGATGCATTGATGACAGCAGTATTACAGATTTTCCTCTTTTGGGGACATACGAAACCAATGTTAGGCTTTTTATGAACCCAAACCCAAATATGGAAGAAAGTTCCGGTTGAGATCGATTTGGTAAAAAATTAGACGGAATGTAGGGCTTCATCTACATCTACAAAATACACTGCAAGCCACCTCAGGGGTGTGTGGTAGGGGGTGAGTATTCATCAACATGCATTACAATATACCCTAAAGTTAGTGTAACTACGACTAATTATGCATTAGCATAAATCGCTAATGCTTGTCACGAGGTGAAGCCTCACAATCATGCACTACACTACAGATATGCTCACAATGGAGAGGGCTTGTTTTTACTAAGTGTTCCCACGAGTGTTAGACTACTGTTTTTCAAATTCAGTTCTAGCTTCAAGGTCGTAAAGAAATTATCGCAGGTCACGATCCGATTAGAGCCAAAATATGGGGCACAGAGCATTACCACTACACGTTCACCTAGGTTAGGCGCTGCTATCACTACGTTCTCCTTTCCTTGGTAAGGTAAATCTCCCATTGGGTAGCCTGTTGCCGAATCGTTAATCCAAAATATCTTCACACCATATTTATCGGGTTTTGATGGAATATATTGTCGGAAAGGACAACGCCCACGAAAGCCAATCAGTTGCTTATCAACAGTGAGTGAGAGTCCGGAAACAAAATGATGTTGAAGGTCGCTATCGCAAACTTCTGAATCGTCTCCCAAGCCCTATAATATCGTATACTCATTCACCGGGAAATTTCCACACGAAGGTAAACAGGCATTATTGTATGAATTCAGAGAATAAATTGTGGTTAACTTTTCTTGGGATTGCTGCTTGGTATAATTCTATACATAGTAACCCTGGGATGCCCCCAAAGGAGACCATCACCACAGTAGGTATGCGAAGCGGAGAAGTTACCCAAAAAAAGCAATGCCGAAGGCCATGGAAAAAACGACCCTTAGGCTATCCATGAGTTTATGAGAATTATTCTTGCAAAAAGTTGAAGTTTTGTCAATGAGCATTATAAACAGGCAAAAGTTATGATTATTAGATAAAAGACGAAGAAAAATTGGCATAGTAAAATTTTCCCTTTGTTAAACAATTTCATTTTGTTTATAAACTTTCAATATTTAAATATTATGATTATAAATAGAAGATAACATGTCATACGAAACATAATAACTTTTAAATTAGTATGGAGAGTGCAGTCCCCGACATTGCGACGAGGAAACTCTCAGCGCCGCAGCGGCGCCGTAAATCCAACTACGTAACTTTTTTCATTAGAGGCCAATAAAATGAAAACTATTCACATTATACATACAAAAATATATTTGTAGTCTAAGAAAGCAGAAAAAATAGACTACTGAAAGTTTCAGAAAGATCCACGCGAATGGAAAATTTTAAAATCATTTTTAAAACCACGGGCGCCGCTAAGGCGCAGTAAATCCATATGAGGGTTAATAAAACAATAATAAAATATGTGCGCGCCATTTGGTCTACGACATCTACTCCGCATTTAGTTTCATTGTAAAAATTCACCGTTCCAGGTGGTTTTTAGCGAAATAAAAGCAATGTCGACATCTGGATGGAGGAAACTAAGAATTATGACATTCTTGTTTGGTTTACCTTGATATACAGGAAGTGTGAAATCAACGCTGTTTTCAAAAACTTTATAGTTGTACAAGTCTTCTTTCATTGATTTGATCTCTATTGGTTCTTATCGTAATTTTCTATTTACCGTTCCCACAATGCTAGTACCCTGGCTTTTTAGTTGTTCAGCGACTCTGACTGAAGTAAAATTATTATCTATGGTAACATTTCGTCCTTTTTTCAGAAACGGATGCATTAATTTCAGTACTACGTGGTCAGCTAAATGGCAATCAGCATGACGTAAATTATCTTATCCAACATAAGGGAAGCCATTTGCAAGATATTTGCTATCCTTGTCAACAGCTAGCCAATATTTTTAGCTGTATTTTTCCCGCTTAGAAGATATATACTGAGTGAAAGGACACCTAGTTTTGCTGGAGAAAATTTGTTCATCAACCGTAATGTACGAACAATGTTTGTAACAAGCAATGCAATTCTCAATGAATCTATCCCACACTATTGAAAAGAGAGCAAACTTGTCAGCTTTGAGTCGCTGGGATCGATTAGACTTCTTATCAAATCTTAGATAATGCAAAATGTTTGCAAAAAGGTTCCTAGACATCGTCGTTTTACAAAATTGTAATTCCCAGTCGTTTGACCAAATACTTGTAATATAGTGATCATTCGTGCCTGATATTCCGCGGGCTTAAAATATGGCAATACATGCATCTAGCTCCTCATCCGAAAGAGTAAATTCTTCATCATTTTGCCTGAGTGCTTCCGGAATTGTACATCGCTTTATGTGAGTCAGGATAAACGAGTCCATAAATAATCGCCATGCACTCAAAGGACTATCACTAGTTATATTTCTTCTCGCTTGTCCTGTAGGTCCAGGCGCTTCTCTAAGTATGTTTTAGTTTACACGCCTACCAGGTAAGTGTTCTCCAATCTTAGCGGTTTCGATCGAATTCCATCAGCTGACACAAGCGTTCCTGGAGAGTCATCATCGCCTACTGTGGTTGTATTTCCTCCATCGTCTTTACCGCCGCAGTCATCTGTTGAGGATGCAATTTTGCGTCGTTTGATTTACCTTCCGGTATAGAATGCTAAATAGAAAAGATTTCTTCAGGCTGTAGCCTACTTCTTCAAGCCATATTCCCAGTCAGGAAAAATGAATGCCGTGCTTCATAGGAGCTGTGCAGTCCACTCGAGAGTTCACTGGATTCACTAACGCAAATCAAGGGCAGCGCACGGTTGTCCTGTGCGGCACCGGCAGGGCCGAATATGCTAGGGCAGTAACTTTGCTTCATTCCATGATTTATGTTCCTGGTACATCAGTATATCAATGGAAGGATACAAAGTTACTTTTTCACGTTTGAAAATCATCTTCCACGTAGTCGAGGCTGAAACAATGGAGCATGCTAAACAGTATGGCGCTGCAGCGAGACTGATGGGCGACGAGAAGGGAGGGGGAAGGGAAGCGAGGCAGACACGACGGCTTCCAAATACACGAATTTGAAACCGTTTCTTATGGATGGAATATTCACCACTTTATCGCAAGGTAAAATAATAGCAGGGCATTCACATGGTTTGTAGTTCCAAAGAACGCGTAAAATTAGAAATGCCTTCAAAATCTCGCAAATATTTGCCAAAAAGCGTACCCAATAATTATAGATTTAAGCCAACAATTACTTTAAATTAATTACGAACATAAAAAAAATAAAAAGTTGAACAAATATTAGTATTTGGCGAAAATAATAGCAAAAAAACAACAAAAACAGTAGGGAGTCAAAATGACTCTCTTTGGTAGTCAAAGGTAAATTTTGAAAAATGGGTACTATTTTTATTTTTAAAACTATTTTAATCGCAAAGCCTTCTTTTGTATCTAAAATGAGTAAAAGTCACGGAATATCAAATTGGAATTGGGAAAATATTAGTCAGGGCAGAGAAATAAAAATCGTGAGGAGTCAAAATGACTCCATCGGTAGTTCTAGTGATAAAGCATGGTAAATGATGCATAAACAAGAGCTAACATTATGCACAATTAAAGACTGTTGAAGCAAAATAAATAGGGTCGGTAAGAATGATGACGGGTGACACACTTTTGGATAAAGACGAATAACATCGAGTTACGGCAGTAAACAAAATAAACGACGTCGCCAGGTTATGGAGAGCGGAGAAGTGACTGATATGTGCACGCCAGTAGAATGGCGGAAGACATTACATTGAAAGAGATAACATCTCCCGTGGCAGAATACGTATAATACGATCACCAATAAGGTGAAAAGGCAACTGGAAATCCAACGACTAAATTCAGAGCTGATTTCCAATTAAAGTTAGGCAACAATACTAATTCTACAAGAAGAGAAATACTGTAATGTTAGCAGCAGTGTAGTCTAGAAGAATATTGAATGCAAAAATATGAGTATTGGGGAAAATCAATTAGACCAAAAGGAAGGTAAACATAGTAACTCACGCTTTGACTTGGGAAGAATGAAATATGCTAAAATATAATGACTTCTGGGGGAAGAATAAAGAGATACCTTACAGTATTTGTCATTAATTTTTATTGCTCTTTTAATAACTTGAAAATACTCCAATTAATACATTTATACTTAAAATAAAAATTACTAATGTACTTGGAAGATATAAATAGTTAAATAAACAAAACATAAAATGAAAATCATTTGAATAAAGTGAAAACTCTTTTTTAATAACTTTCTAACAGTAAAACATTTTCCTGCAGCTATAATTCATAGATACCTATAGTTTTAAAATATCACTTTTGGTTTTAAAATATCACAAAAAATAAGTACCTGTAATCCATTGTAATAAAACTTCCTCTGCATGAAAAATTGCATGCAAGAGTTCAATATGAGAAAGGCCACAATATATATTTTCATTTTTACTATTTCACACAAGTATAGGCGTGATATTGACTACATTCTATTTAAAGTACGCCATTAGACGTTATTTTATATATTTTCGTGGCTCCTTTTGACGAAATAAGAAGAGAAGGGCAATATGGCAAATTTAAGTGAGATCTGATGGCGAGCGATTCATAGGAGAGAAAGTGAATTAATTTCGCAGGATTTGGGATGTTACGATAAGGACTCAAAAATTCTACCAATCAGCTGATAGAAAACTAAAATGAAAAATGTGCTTGGTTACAAAAATGCTTGAAAACGTTCGTAATATTGGGAGGGGAAGGAGGGGTCAAATATAACATTGTCTTATATGGGGGTGGGTCACAGACTGGGCAAAATCGTCTTGTGCAAAACTTGAACGACCTCTTGATAATACACAGCGATATTTTTCTATGACCATCACATGCCGTTCCATTCAAACCATGATTATCTATCTTCTTATCATGAATAAAAATGAAGAATATAGGTTAATAGTTATACCTAATAATGAGCAATAACGGATAAAAATACTTGTTATCCCATTTCATCGACACGGACGGCATTTTGCTTTACCGAAAAGTGTTAACTATAAGAGTAGAAAACTTTGATAGCCGTAAGCAGTAGATGAAGTTTTTCTGTACCCATCTAAATTCTACCCTAATAGACCAGCCACTCAATGTTGTGTGAGCAGCCATACGAAGATACACAGAATGGAAAAAATCAATTGGTTCTTAATAAGTACAAAATGAGGGCGAGTTAACACCTTGCTCGATTAGTAAAAATTCCAAAGTGTGAAAGAAAATGCCCTTCAAGAGGACAATTTTCTCGATGCGTTTACTGTAGCAGACAATGACGCACCAGAGAAACATTCTCTTACGCATGTTTCTGGTAGATAAGCTCTAATATATTGATGCTTTTGTCCCTTCAACATGTTTTACTTTAGGCCAAAGTTAGGCAATTCGTGTCAACCTGGTACTCTTCTATTCTTTACTAATCATCACATTACTATAGTAATCTCGGACTTGGTATGCATGTGGTACAATATTTTTCTCAAGAAAATATCCATGAACAAGGTCTTCCTGACATCCTGAGCCTACCAACCAAGGCTTTTGCTTTCTCATCGTCTCGCGTTGCTGATAGTGACTACAGGGGTGAAGTCATTCATGAAGATGCACTCTGCAATGTGGGACGAAACGTTGAGCCGCAAAATTCACACCACGCAGCGCAACTTGGAAGCCTCCAAAGCTCAACGAAAAACAGCTAGTCACTGCGCAATGGAGAGGTTAGAGTGATAATTATCAAACCGAATTTGTTACTGCAAGTCTCGTTTTAGTCAATTAATCTGAACTTTAAATTCTTTAGGCGTGAATATCATTTTAATATCTATTTATTTGCCTTTTATCAATATTCATGCCAGATTTTTCCAGAGAAGATTTTTTTTGTTTTAATGAGTGAAAAATGGAGGATTTAGGAACTAAAAACGCAATTGGTAATAACAAAGAAAATGAAGTCCTTATGCCGTCCAAAGATTAAATTATTCACGCAATGTGCTGAGTGCAAGTAATTGACAATAGGATTGAAAGAAAAATTTGCACCGAATTCAATGTTAACCTGAAATAAGTACAAATGAACGATAATGGGATATATACGACCCATTAAAATTGGTTTGCGAGTAAATCCTAACTGCGTCCCTATACTATAATAGGAATATATCCTCAAAATTTCAAGTTATTTCTCTAGGAGTTAGAGGAGTTAGTTGGTGGGTGAAATAATGATTTCAATAAGGACATCAAAATTTAAGTATCATATTTAAATTAAGCAATAATACATATTTGTTTCTACGACAAATATGCAAGAATTGATGTTTTGCGAATATGACGTCAGATTTGTTTTCAATAACCTCAAATCCGTATTAACACAAATGTTTATTACAATTCTGTAACGTTTGCCCATTTTGATTGCCATTTAGAGATTCTGCCCCTCTGTTGCGCTATGTAGGTACAGGTTGGATCGAGGCTGTGCAATACCCAAAGCGGTCATAGGGTATTTATGCAGTGTACGACGGACGTTAAAAATGCATTCCTTTATTTTATAAGAATTCAGAATTACTGCTAAAAGGCTAAACGGGAAAAATTGTGAATTATGCCCTATTCCTTCGCTCTCCTGAGCTTGTGTTGTGACAGTTGACTACTGAAACCTGTCTTGGGTGGAAAAGGACAGCTCTTTGTGTGCGGGATACGGCATACGGGGAAGTTATGTTAACAGAAGTCGTTTCGCCGTTTCCTTAGCCTTAAATCCTTTCAGTTCCCTTCTCCACCCGTTTCTCTATTTTGCTCTCTCTCTCTCAGCAGAAATTCCTCGGCTCCCGAATATAGATGGCGCATTGCCACGCACCCTGCGTGCGAAGTCTCTCCCGTGGAATGAAGTCCCTGTCTGGCTGCCGGGATTCACAAAAGAATATAGGGTAAAGGGTGTGTATAAAGATAGGGGGAGATCGGGAGGAATGCGGAGGGTGGCTTCCTCATCGGAAGGGACGAGGAATTCACGATATCTTTCCTCACTCGAGGGCATTGTCGTGATTTAAAGGTTGAATGCGCGAAATAGGATCTGGTATTTTGATGTGGCATAGGGGGCGAGTCAAATTTGGAAAAATCCGTCAGAAAAATAACGGTAATTTATTATATTAGGTACGGTAAATGTTTTACTTTCCTCTCTAGCTTCAAAATGTAGCCAGTAGCTTCAAACTAAACTTTCCTGCCCCTTAGTTTTGTGACTAGAGCATGACTCCAATGAGATACTAATTTTCGGGAATAATTATTTGTGTGACGCTGAATTTTAGGGTTGGACTGATATGTTAAAATGTAGTAGTGTATTTAAAAGTAGTTCACGCTGTAGTTGAAGGGCATTTTTACCAATCAGAAGTACATGGTGATTTGGCCTCACCAAAGGGGAATGGGAAGTATAATCTTGATAGGAATACCCAATGAGAAATGCTAAAGGCAATCACAGATGAATGTAATAAAATATAACAGGCACAGTAAGCAAAGGATTAAACATTCAATAAGGCTGGAACACTCCACCTGTGGATGAATGTTAGGTGGATCGAGTGAACTGACCTGATGATGAAAATGTTTTAAGTAAAATAGTTTAAAACTATATTTAAATCATTATGACGACAAATGCAAACGGATAAAGGAGAAACGATGAGGCATTCCTGAACATATTAAGAACGCAATACGGAACGCTAGAGGAAGAGCCAACAATATGATGAATGATTTGCACTATACCCTGGTTCCTATTTCTCAATTTTTGTTATTAGAGCGATGCATTTTGTTAGTTAGCGTCCTCGTTTGAAATACATTTCGCAATCATTCTATTCTCTCTCTCTCTTCTTTCAGTTGCCTTGAACCTTTGCACTTGGATCTCCGTGCTGGCATGAGATTCTGGAGAGCATGTCCATTCTTCTTGCCCCAACCATGCTTCTTCGTGCATTCCTAACCAAAGAGTCTCATCTGACCTTTGGTTGAGTTCCAACTTGCAAGTGGATGAGGTGATGTGAACACCAGGATTCGGCTGGAATCTCAGAGACTCCTCTACCACCCACGACCACACCATTCCCATCGTCCTCGGCCATAACTCTTCTTCCGGTAAGCCTTTGAATTTTATCATTCACATCTACGAACGTTTTCACTGAGGAAGATTTATTAAGATAAATTTCATTAGCTGGATAAGATACAAATGAAAGATTTGGGTTTGAAAAAATATATTACGAGTAGAAGGTAATGCTCAACAGAGTCAGGGTTTATATAATGGAAGGAATATGTATTATACAAAAGCATTTGCACTTTACCATAGGATTTTTATTGCAGAGCCCTTTCCAATTCATGGAGCCATTTTCTTTCAGTAAGGTTCTAGTACCCGAAAATGAATCTTTGAGTTAAAACGTGCCGTAGAATTAAAAATCTTAGGGGAAAGCGCAAATTTTGTTTCATTTAATTACAACGGTAATGTTCTTTTTTCGAAATTGCTACTCTGCTCTTGGAGGGAGTATGAAAGGAACCACTTTAGTCTTCGAGAAGTTAGAATGTGATTGAGCTCTCATAACTAACGTAAATAAGCTCATGTTTTGTCAAGAAGAATTGGATAATTACAGATTTGAAAGTATAATTTACCAAGGAGGTGTAATAATTCTTGTAATTTAGCCCCTTCCTTTTTCAAGTCTGGTGTCACCGCTCATAGGGCAGTCCGTAGATTTGAAGCTCCAACTTATCCAAAAATGTAATTTCAATTCTCTCAGGTAATAACTCTATCGATTACAATTTTTAAATTTTCATCCGGTACACTTGGTTTCTCCATCCTTTCTATTTTCATTTTGGCCCATTTGGCTATTTTACTTGAGAGTGTTCCTATTTACATCCTATCAAGTAATAAAGAATCCGTATCAAATGACCCAGTGATAATTGAATAACCATTTTTGAAAATTATGTACGTATGTATAATACAATACAAGGAATGCAAATATATTATTAAAATTTTCATATATAGAATGAAACGTTTTGTAACAATTTCCATTTTCCCAGGCAACTTTTTGTTGGATTATACCATTTTTGAAAAAAGGGGAATCATTTCTTGCCCTTGTCTTATAAGTTTTTCCTTCATAATGGCGTTTAAAATCCGTGTTTCCAACTTTCAAATCCGTGGCTGACAACAACTTATCGTGTGGGAATTCAAAATACTCTTTTTACAAATGTGAATATTCATGATGGGGAAATTATTCAAAATGGATACCGTACCCAGGCACATACATCCCACTTTCTACCCAGATATACCTATGCCTTCCAAAATATATGGCAGCGCTCTTTTTAGCCAGCTCTTAATACCTTTCTCCTATCCCTTATCCTCTCTCTTCCCGTCTCTCTCACTCAGTGCCAACTGCATTTATTTTCCAAACCTGACCCGAAAACCCCAGGGGTTAAAGCCCCAGACGTTTCCTGGAAATGGGGTCCCTCGCAAGACGAATCCTTCCCCGTCTTTACTCCGTCTCTGTCCGGGACTTTACGGAAACCCCAGTCCATCCTCTTTCGCACAATTTCGCGCGGGAAGAGACCCTCTTTTGCCGCCGCCGCATGCCTCTCTGAATGTCGCCCGCAGAGGTTCCGTGCATCGCGGGAAAACATTCTTCTCCCAATGGCTCTCCGGCCGCCGAACGCAACGGGTAGTAAATCGGGCATTCGGTCCTGCTCGGTTTTATGCGGTGGTTTTCGACGCCGTAGGGAGACATTTCGAGTTATTTTGCTTGCGAGGAGAGATGTGTCTCGTTTTTTAACACCTCTTTTGAAAGCTGAAGCTTATGTCAGCATGAAAACGTGTATGTAAACAAAATCGTTTTGAATAATGAAAAAAATCATTTTTCCATTTACACTCGTAAATAGTATACAATGATTCTGCAAGAATAGAACTGAAGCTCAAAGATACCTCCATGGTTAGCCTTAATACGTATTTGTCACAACCTACGGTAAAAATTTAATTTCATTTTGATACACAACAAGGGTGTAAATTATCAAATTGTAGACAATGGGCCAAAAACTGAATAATGAAGACCCTTCTTGAAAAATCTTATTTCATTTTGCGAAGTATCTCCTCTACATTTATTTGAAGTCATTCCAAATTAAGGCTCGTTTGGTAATGTAGGAATTTAGAAAAAGTCTCAAAATATTACCATATAAGTAATCTGTCTGCACAAGCAAACTGAGGCTGAAGAATAATAAACAAAAGCGACCACATGGAGCCAGCCATTATTCAACAACCTTTGCAATCAAGCTTATAAACCGGAGCCATTTAAGGCTGCATGGACATGACACATTTTCAGGATACCGGGACTAGCCACGGTATAACCTTTTACGGAGTCTCCTGCAAGTGCACAGTAGTATGATATTCCACAGAGGGAAAATCATTCCGGCCAAGGCGAATGATTTTTCCTCTGTGGTATATCGCCTGCATGGACATCTTCAGTAAATCAATTGCATGTCTCTTCTACGCTGGGTTTGAAACAATTATGCCTGTCCGCTGATGTACGATGGATTTAGCCCAATTAATAATGTAAAATAATGAATCTTCCACTAAACCTAACTTGAATCTTTGCCCATAATATAACTATCTGGTAAAAAACTATATAACTGGTACGTTATTTACCCTTTCAATGGTTATTTTAACCTGTTGGCCTGCAGAATTTTACGATAATCAATTAAAATAACGAAAATTAGACTTCCAACGTTTGAGGTTCATATTGTATGGGACCTGTTGCACTGGTAACCAGAAAATATCATCTACGTCGTAAACAATCATCATTATCAGCTGTGTTTTGAATGAGTTGCGCTCACCGAACTCAGAAGAAACGAAAAATAAACATGAAAAACTAAACGTTTGCCAACAAGTACAAAGTCTAGTCGTGCTTGTGAGGATGGGAGTTACACAGGAAAGACCTATCGCAACGATTTTTGTTCCATATTTACAGGTGCGAAATGGGGTACAAATTACCAATTATTTGTACAATGGTAAAAATCTAGTAATGTGAAAGGGATGTTCATTATTGTCATATAAGTCATAAATTAGATAAAATATCGTTTAAAAAACTATAAGTACTGCAATCTTTTTTTTGTAATTGTATCTACGCTATCAAATACGGTATGTAAGACATATTCAATCGGAATCAGGCAGTCATCGAACGAGCTCTTGTGACGTAGATGGAGGAACGAAGAGTTGGGATCGTTGCGAATTAACTAATCAAGAAGCGAGAGAGCGAGGGAAACTAATTACTTTCCCTTCGAAGCCATTAAAACTTGCGCCTGATTGAAACAAACCTGGAGCTTAAGGTCTAAGGTCACCCATAAGTAATCCACAATCCTCTTCTTTGGGCAAGCACCCAACCTTCATCCCATCAGCGTTTAATTATATCTGGCATTTCATTAGCATTAAAAATCATATTTTTCTTTATCATCTAATTTATGGAAGAAGCAAAAATCATTTACGTATAAAAATAACAAGATATAGTCGTTAAAAATTTTACACATAGTTAATATAGAATACAAAATGCATGTAAGCATATGATAAAAATCTCACAGCATGCTGCAGTGCTACCTGCAGCCAAACTCCAATACCGAAAAATATCTAAAATGCATTGTTTTTCTACATAAAATATTAAACTGAGAGTATTAAAGGCGTCGCAACGCAGTTATTTATTTATAATGTTATACATACGCAAACCTTTGTAGCCTTAAACTATGATAGATGCATCATCTTTAATTTTGATTCTTGTTTGAGAGAGTCATCCACGAAGAAGTCCTAATAGGAGTTAGAAATAAAACAATAGCTCAATGAAAACTCGAACAATATTGGAAGGGGAAATAGATTAAAAGAAAAACCGAGGAAGATCAAGGAAATACTAAATAAGGCTAATCATGAACGATCTCGAAGTGAATAATTGTTACTTGAGTAGGAATGACGCGCGGATGTTTGGAGAATGGATTGGAGAGTTTCAGCAAAGAAATCTTCAGATTAATGGCTGCTGATGAATTAGTAACTTTTTTATCTGAGCCCATTCATTTACAGAGTAATGTGTCGTCAATAACCAGTCACCAAGCTTGCAGTAGCTAGCATTGACATTGACGTTTTAAAATGAATGAACAACGCAAAGTATTTATAAAATGTGATTTATATAAGAGAGCTGTATAACTGGCCAGACATTGTAGCAGTATTCAAAAGCAAGAGATTAAGATGTCTGAGCCATGTGCTGCGGAGGAATGAAAACTCAATGATTAAGAGAGCATGAGAAGGAACACTTCAAGGAAGAAGACCAACAGGGAGACCAAGATTAAGGTGGAAAGGACAAGTAGAGCAATATTTGAGAAAGATGGGAGCTGAATTTGAGATGGCAGAGGAGATGAGTGCTTGGAGACGGCTTGTTGGTGTGGCCAAAGACCTACTTGGTTTTCAATGGCCCCAAGAGTAAGATTTAAATATACGATAACGTTCTCCCTCTTACGCAACGCCAAATAAGGCTAGTGGGATTGCTCCCAGTTGCTGGAAGGGAATGAACGCTGAGAAATGTACTCCAGGAAGTCGATTCCGATCTCGTTTCTCAATAACCGATGCTGTAAAATGAGTGAAAAACTAAAATACTCAATGTTCAAATCACGTGCTGGATACTTTCGCGAAAAGTTGACATATGTGAAGTTAAATACCTCAGTGCCACAGACAAATATACCATGCTATTACGTTCCAACTCGGGTGTTATTTAATTATTCCAGTGGAAATAAGAGAGGTTAACATAATTGGGGCGAGGAACGTTCAACCACTTGTCTTTAAATTTACTTATTCATTTATATGATCAACGGAAGAAATTTAAATAAGTAACTAAACGTAAGTATGCTTTCGTCTCTCCCCTCTCCTACTTCCATTTTCCAGTTCTATATCATATTCACGGCCCTTACCTCTCCTGAACTGCATAATTGGAGACATCCTATGTAGTAACAGTAGAATTGTTCTTTTTCCTTTATACTAGTATCCTAGTTTAACGTGTTTCGACAACTAAGATTATTTCGCACACACTGACAGCCGCTTGCTTGACAGGGGATAAAGCACTCAGAGTAATAGGAGGACCACTCCTCCTAATTCGAACGAGCCCTACAATACTCAACTTCGGTGACTGATCGGGAATCGGTCATGCCATCGGGGTAGGCCTTCCTCTTCCTACTTTTATGCCATACTAAGACTGCTATGGACAGTTTCTTCATCTGTTACAGCCCTCTCCAGTTTGTTGTCGCAACACATTTTTGTAGGCCACTTTCTTCTACCGGTGGGTAGTCTATCTCTTGCAATGCATACTTATCTATCACATTTCATTATGTTTATAAGTTCTTAAATAATAAGTATAATCTTTTTTTAATAAATTACTCAGCCATTTATATTTTCTCTTTGAGATGATTTCCTTAAATTTTCACTTCTGTCTCTACTGAAGTGATTTGCTTGCAATCCTCCGTGGTTATTTCTGCTTCGCATTCTAATACATAGTCTTCTAGTCTTGGGTGTATCCGGCTTTGTCTCAGCTGTATATGCCATAATTGTTCAAGTTACTGTCTCCTAAGTTATGGATTTTGTTCATGATTTTCCGTTTTTATTACTCCAGATGTTAATTAGTACCTTTGCTGCCTTATGTGTCCTAATGACTTGCTACCGTACCGCATATTCGTTATCTTGGTAGAAATCTTGGTAAGTATGACTATATTCTTGTAGAATCTCCTGCCGTTTACTTTGATTTTGCATCTGCACAGATTTTCGGACGCTGTCATCCATTTGGTCTTCTCAGTTAATAATGTAATGTAATATGCGTAAAAATATTATCGAAAATGTACAGTCTTGGCTTCGAGCCAAAGAGAGTGAGGAGGAAATGTTGAAGTAGATGTTTTATAAATAACTCCATAAACTGTTAGTTAGTAGCTTCTTAAGACACTCACTCACATTGTTAAGTAATTTTCTAGGCCTCACTACAAGAGCTATATGTATTTTTAAGTGTAAGCATAACGTGTTATTATTTGATGGTAGCCTTAATACGGGTTCTACTTCAAGGCTACCTAAAATTACTCAAAATTTGCTATTGAAATGTATTTTTTGTGTGGTATGGCAGTAGAAAAATAAATAAAATATAAATAAATAATAAATATTTATAAATAGTTAGGATGGTATGGCAAATAATCAACCTCTAGAGATCATTTTCAGTCTCTGGTAAAAACGCATAATTGTCTGCAGAGGATATTCCTTTGGATCATTTTTATCCACAGAATTCGAAATATATGCCTCTCCAATTAATCCTAATCCAATATTATTTACGGTGTAACAGGGAATAGAGTTTTTACCGAATACTGAAACAAATATGGTGACATGGTGTGGTCCGGAATGTCAATCGTGGTCATCGTTATTAACGCGCTTTTTAAGATTTAAATCACACAGATTTCAACATGGAAGGCCTTTTTTTTAATTTCAGCGCTAACAAAATTATACGTTTTGCTAATTCATAGCATAAATAGATAGTAGAAATCAATAATAAACAAATAGAAGAATATCATCGTCTTGCTCAAGTTAAAAATATGTACGTTGCTCTTCCATAGTAATTCATAATTTAATTTCCAAAGCTCTGCATTGTACGGAATTTTAGTGAATACGCATGCACTTTTTAGATATTTTTCAGGATAAGTGTACCTATTTTCACTGGATTACTTTGTTACATGTAAAAGAGAATTTAAATAACCACGTGAGCCTATGTCTGTCAAGCTTATACACATAATGCTTGAGGACTAGGTGTCGGGAGTAGTTTTAAAAGACGAAGCATTGTATGCTGCTACAGATAGGTAGATACTTTCAAGAACGTGCCTTTTGAAAAATTGGTTTATCCCTCTTAACACATATCTGAGACCATTTTTCAGTAATGCCACATGTATAATGCGCATGCAACCTTGAAAAATCTAAAATGATCGATTGGGAGTTGCCTTGGGTGGACATTCATTTCAACCCTGGTGATTGAAAAAATTGTTGTCCTAAGTTGTCCAAATCATGAGTTACACTTGCTGTTAAATCTACCCAGAAAAAAAGAATTACTGATCAAAATTCATCTGCAATTACATATCAACATGATAGACTCCTCTTACAATAATATCGCCTGTTTTAGGTGAGGAAATCTGACTACGAGAATATTTTTAATATTATCATGAGTGAAACATGGGCAGACCGATTCTGTAAGAGCATCCTAAAGACAGAAAAGAGATGTAAAAATTTAGTATGTCTATCCTATAATTCCTTGGTGACGAAAACATTTATATGACGCAATTGGGCACCAAAATATTTGTCAGTATCGGAAAAGTTTCCGTAGTAGAATACTAATAGTGGTATTGCAAACTTCGGATTTTCTCGTCTCTCAAGGTTCCCAGCAGAGTTAAAATTTGTTATACTTTCCATGGTATCTGGAATGTAAAAATAATTTCGGAGAAACATTAATATAAGGTTAAATAATAACTTGCAAGACACCTCTTGAAAACGACGATTGTGTAACGTCGTAACCAGTTTGAAGTATTTCAAAGGTGTGGAAGAAATATATATATATTATTTATTTGAACCACACAATTTGCTTCCTTACTTTTTGTCAGAACAAAATCACATATTCCTTCACCCCAAAGTAAGGTTTTAGCAGTGAGAATATAGCTTAGCTAAGTATATCAGTTACAGAAACCTACAAGTCAGGAAAGCCCTTTCATTCAGCCAATTTTGCTTTAACAGAGAGATATGTTTCCAGTATTATCAATTTTTTTGTTATATTTGAGCTAGTTAGTCCACTAGGGCCTTCTGCCGTAGGGTAGGTAGCCACCAACTAAGCAATCAGGCCTCCAATTAAAATTTAACTCCGATTATTACTTTGCATATATGCAGACTACCAAACGTAGATGATATATTTAAATTTTATAACTAATTGTGAGCACAAACGCTGCCTGCGATGTCTATTTTAAATAATAACTTCCTCACAACTGGAATTTTTTATTGACATTGAAATAAAAATTGACGCTTTTTAAACTTTTATTCTCCTCTTAAATGTTTCTTACACTTTTTGATTTTCTTAGTGTAAAATGCTTTCATAATTAGTAACATACATCCAAATTTCGTAACCATATCGATTCTGATATCAAGGTTAATTTAGACTCCTCTGACTTTATTGAAAGGTATCAATGTAGCAATTTTATCCCTTGATGAATCACTATTTACGTATTACTGAACCAATGATGTTTAAACTTATATCAATTCTTCAAGTCACACATTGGCGACACTAGACACTTTCCAGTCACTTCCACTTTGGCGTTGTAAACCGGTAGACCATTAAAAATTATTGAAATAGTTAATGACAACAATTCCTTTGGCGACCGCTACTCACACATCCATAACCTTGAGTTAAGTCTAACCCAGACTACGATTCCATTCTTGTTTATAAGGCGATTCTGCTTATTCTATTTAGGGAATTAAAAGTAATACGAGTCTTATCTCAATGCCCATGAAGCCAAGGAAGTTTGATGGAAAATTGCTTTATGCTAAATTAGGAATCGTCTATTTTAACAGCTTTTTTATATTCCTGAATATTATAGGTTAATAGTAAAATCTTATCTCAATGACTGCGAAATCATGGAAATGAATGCGGAATCGCTTAAAGCAAAGCCGGTATCCTACTGTAAGTGTATGCGTAAATTACCTCAGGACTAATTCATGCAAACTTTCAAAATTCGGACTGAGCTTGCGCGTGCCACCAGTCTAGGAATTTATGTAAATTATTCAAAACCGTACATTCTTGACCAAACGTGCTGACTGTTCACATGTGCATCATTTCCCAGCTAGACGATACTCCGACCCCTTGAGGAGAAAATGTGGTTGAAGTCCGCCATCTATAACATCGGCTGCAATAAGATACGTCATACATTTGAAAAACTTGGTGCCAGCATTTAGTGGAGAGGCAGATTTTTTTGTGCAAGAATCTCCTGCTAAATCAGCAAATTTAACTAGATCAATAAGTCACGAATTGTTACTAGAGAACTGCTAAATTTGTATATATGTGCATTTCAGTGAATCAGTATTGTCAGTCAATTATTATATAGATACTTCAGACTATAATTATTACCGGATAATTACCGTACTTAGGCTCGTAGACTCTGCGTGAAAACGTTGCTCTTTTCATACCGATTATTGACTATAGGTGCCAACACAATCAAAATTTCTTTCTGACCAGCAGCCTAACAGCGCCCAATTAAAAACTTCGCCAGGTCGAGGCATACACGGTGAAACAACTTGCTACATGAAAATTGATTTCAATAATGTTTTTGCGAAAAAAAATACCAACGGATATGCTTTGTCGCCGGCAGAAAAATTTACAGAGGGGTACATTCAGTGGTGGCTCGTGGCCAACAATAAGGGGGCTTCGCAAACTAGTTCACTCCCAACAAAATGTGCGAAACATGTCTCCTGCCGGCACCCATGCGTAATTTACTACTTTCCATCTATTTTAACTAATTAAAAAAAAATATCGTTACTATTTCAATGCGTTTTAGTCACTCAAAAACTCTACGAAAGACATACGACTTTCTTCTACGTCTCTAAATCTTTTGTCGAGCAAATTTGTTTTCTACTCACACAGAAATGAGTCGAGGAATATTTATTAATTTTGAAATAAAAACCTTAACTTCTTACTCCGCCAAACTCTCAAGTCCCTTGTTCCCTTTTGGCGCTCGACAGTTTTGTGGCGCACTTCCGGTTCAAACTTCTGCTTCTCCACTCAATTCATTCCCTTACTCGCACACAGTGCCAACATTTATGAGAAAAATTTGGAGAAGTGAGAAACAATGGCGAAGAGAGAACCATTTCTCGTTTATCTCTTAAATATTTTTTTTCGAAGTTGTGAGATTCGAATAATCCATTGCCCCACATTTCATCGGCGCTTGGAGTATGTACAGTGATTTAGCGTAGGAAAAATTGGCTACAAATAAATTTTTTTAGTACTGTATACCATCTTATTTCATTAATAAAATATTAATGGACATTGATTTTTACAGTGAGGTCGAAGAAAGATATTTATCTCCTCAAAATTTTAATGCTACAGACTTAAATTCCTTAACTTCTTTAATAAAAATGCCTTCTTCTCTCCAACATAGGCAATCATCATTAACTTTCTGCTCAAGGAAACATTTTTACGAGATGACTTACTAAATGGAAACATTGAAGCATTTCAATGCTGCGATATGGACCTTTAAAATTTATTTGCAAAAGCTGTCACAAACAAAAAGGCAAATAGTCACCTACATGGCAATTCAAAGGCTGAAAAACGTTCCTTTGAAATTTTAAACACAAAAAGCGATACTAACCTAAACTAGACTGATATTCTGTAAATTTATTACCCAATGAGTGGCATAATGACATATCGTGAAGAAATGAGCTAACAATTGCACCGATACTAATGATTGTGGAGCTATACCCATGAATGACGCAGATTTGGAAAGTATGTCCTTATTGGAAAATAAGGTACCAGGAGACTGAAAAATAACCATTACCGCTCTAAATGTTAACTACCAATACTGTTTGCCGGAAATAAACAACCCATTTCATTGACATCCTTTTCCCGCAATATGATGGAGCCCAAAGAAGTAAATCATATAGCATTTGCTTGCAGGATGGTCCCAATTTCTAACACCGTCTATATAGCTACTGGAAAAGAAAATTACATGAAACCAAGCTTCAATTATTCCTCCACGATATTATAAAATCAGGGGAAATGGCATAGTAAGTAAGACACCGTGTCTGACATTAATCTATGGACTTTTTTCACTATCTAACATTGAATTGAAACCACTAGGTACAATGAGAATATATCAATATGCCACTCCACAGTCAATTCATTTAAAAGATTGGTTTCGTTAGTTGAATTTGGTTTTCATTTAGACATGGAAAAACAATTAGACGCAATATTCTCGGATTTCAAGTATTTATTCAACCAAGTGCCAAGTGTCTACAATAATGAAACAGAATACAGAAACATTACCGGAAACATTAGCTTTTGCTACGCCAACTACCACCGAGAGGCATATCATCCATGTAGAAGGCTATAAGGCAATATAAGCGGATCTTAATGACGATATTTCTTGATGTTTTTGAGTGGTTTTGACTGTGCTTTTAAGGAATAAAATATAGTAGACAGAGTGCAGCTAGTAGCATGGTGAAAGAGACACCGGACCACCTTTGAAATAGGACGATAGAAATATTTCCATAATTAAGAAAATCAACTACTTTCATTGTAATTTAAAGCCAGCGAACTATTTTCCCTAAAAACGCTATAAAATATTTATAGAAAATTTATTATTTTTCAGTTCATAGGTGTGATATTATTTTTCACGAAGTGAGTTCTTTTTTAATATGCTTCTTTAAATACACATTGCGTCATCTGTTCTATTTCAAGGGAGTAAAAATCAGAGAGATGTAATTAATAATTCGATGGAAATAAGTCTGGGAAATAAGTCGGAACCAATTAATATTCCCAACTTAACATTTGCTTTAATAATGTAAGGGGGAAATTTGAATGAAATAGGTCATAGGAGGCAGTTATTCACTAATTTCATTTTTAATGTGAAAGCATGCAGTGAAGTTTAGACTGAAACATTGATAACAAATTACATTCAGTCACTTCGGCTTGGTTTTATTATCTTTGTATAAATATCTTCTCGAGGTAATAGCAGAATTTAATGCTTTCCCCCATTGTTAACATTAATGTCAAGTAAATGACTGACTGACAAGAAACCCAAACTTTCTCCGAAGAACTATTTAACAATTGGTATCATTATCATGCGGTTAACGCTAAACTGACATTATAAAACCGGGCCATCAGAATCACTCTTCGCCGACCTATATAGACATAAATCTGATCAAACCTCCATTTAAAAAATAATAATGTCTTTATTGCATACTATTGCATTGATACAATATTATAGAAAACATTCACGTAAGTCGTAATATAGGATGCGGAAATAACGATTCCACAAAAAACCCACCTCATATGTACACATATACCCAAGTGGACGGATGATATCATCCTGAAAATGGCCCAGACGTCTCCAGGGGATATATAGACAACTTTTTATTTTTCTATTGAAATCCCAAAACGAATTTTTTCGGGGAGTACAATACTTTTCCCAATGGATAGATGTTAATCCCAATGGATTAGAATGGATAGATGGAGAAAGTAATAACGAGTCTCTTGGAATTGTATTGTCCCGTAGACCTTGAAGGTATAAGCTTTTCTAACTTCGAGACGGGTTTAGGTTTAAAGGAGCATAAGGACACTCTGCTTCTTGTCCCATGAGAGAGAATCACCCCCATCACCAATCCCATATTATGTCGTCACCAGCTCAGGTCCCCAAACTCCGTGAAATATGTCTATCTGTCTACTTCTCTTACGGTCATGCGTGAACTTCAGCTCTCATTAAACTGTAAAAACATTTTACCGGTAATTGAGAGATTATGGTTCGCATCCCAGTCCAGTAAAATTATTTTTATAGCGAATTTCATATCATAAAGCTCTGGAGAGACATGTGAGACCTATTCTTCAAGCGAGAGTGCATATATAGTACAGATATATTAGAGTCAGTATGAATAAGTAGATTTCGCTATAGCATAAAAAGTCTGTTTCGTTCTTTTCGGTGTTAGATTTTTATACTTTAGTTCACAGTGTAATTAAGATACAAATTTTTCTCTTTTTTGCATATCTTTATAATAATATATGGAAATTGATGGTGTGTCTACCTGAATTTAGTTTGAAAAATAAGAAAAAAAAATTTCTCATTGTGTTCATGACGGCTTACCATATCATTGGCGCATTTCTCAGTGATTTTACATAGAAAATGTTAGAGATTCTGCATCTTTCAGGGTCACATGAAAAGAATTGGTCTCAACTTACACTACATATACAGCATTGACAATAATAACAAAATAAGAGAAGATTCCCATGGAAAACATCGCTACAGGCATTCCTTCGTCCCTAGCCACAAAAATAAACTACACAAAAAATAAAAAATATCTTTTCCATCTTCCAATTTTTTCCATATTCCCATTTCTCTTTATGGCTGGTGTCCTATTACCCTACCTTGAACTTCATTACTGTCGATCGCAAGGTGGTGACGAAATTTTAATAAAAATGTAATATTTGGTGCATTCACACCTAATTCTTCACAGGCATGTTGAAAAGACTGGTGTATTAAACAAAATATAGATATCTGATTGAATAACAGTTAAAATGAGATTTAATTTTGTATAGCTATCACGGTACACATAGCTGAACCCGAGTCTTAAATGGCTTTTTCGCGGAGAAGAAGCTTTCTTTAGCAGCGCGCAGGTAGCCTAGAGTGAACTTTCTCTTTCCCGAAGACGGTCAAGGCCTTTCCCAGTACCGAAGCCGGTAGCTCAACTCATTTTGCCTCATACAGAGCACATAACAAGGTATTAAGAATACTTCCTCAGCTGGATAGGTTGCTTACGGCAACGCGGTGAGGACGTACTGTCCCCTAAGTCATCACAGCGTCACGTTCAAGCATGCTAAAATGTAATTTTTCCCGAGAACGATAAGAGACCATAATAGCTGCCAATGAGACCTCAAAGTTGAAACTAAATATGTTGATAGGTAGTGGCGAAAATTAGTTTATTTACTCCGTAACGATTCTTTATCATTTTGCAACTTAGTAAAAACAGCACGTTTCGCATGCTTCCTGCATGAAAAAATGCATTTATGTAGTTGCAAAACGCATTTACGCAAATGTTTTATGTAACATTGGTACGTAGCATCCCTTCCCATCCCCCTGCGGTGCATGTTGGTGAAATTTCACCTACTGACAAGTATTTTTAAGCTATTGCCAATGCATTTATAGTCTCAGTTTCATTAATTTAATTAGAGTATGGTGAAGAGCGTGTTGGGTATTACTCACCGCCTGCCACACACACCTTTGGGGTGGCTTTAAGGGTATTATGTTAATGTAGAAATAACGCCGACCAAGGTTCGAGACTAGTCAACGACTTGGCTCTGCGAGTAATAGGTTACGTTGCATGAAGCTTTGCAAAAGCTTCTTTTCTAGCATATCTACGATTAAGTTGAAATATTAAACAGCCAAAAAAGTATGTATTTTATTTTGGATATTATAAATTTTCAGTGAAAATAAGGTGAGCACCTATAAATTATTGATTTCTAACTTCATTAGAAACCCGACCAATATCGATTCTGACCCGCTGTGCTCTTATGCATTTCATATGCCATCAGGAACCGAAGAAGTGAAACGCCTGGAGAAAAATGGACTCTTATCCTGATGGACCTGGTTTGAATCCGGGAAGAATCCAGAGATTTCTCGGTGGAATCCCAATCTCTACTTAAGTTTCATGTGGATAGCACTTCAAGTGCATTACTCCATTAATTTCATGAGATGTAAAACTGGGTTACCTTGAGAAAGATTCGTTAGGACTTGGCTACAACAGACGCAATATATTTCTCAAATCATTATCAATTTCCTATGCAATTTCTATACATATGCTTACTAGTCCATACTAATGTATGATGTAAAATATATTTCAATTTTTGGCGATGCTGGTCAATCAATTCTTATTGGTGAATAATAACTCGGGTGCCGGTCATCTCACAAAATAATTAAAACGATGTAAAAATCAGGAGTTTTAGGTCAAATTTAACCTAAAACTCCTGACGTTTGCAACGTGTAATATAAGAGGTCGAATCAGCTTATCATTTATAAATAATAAATACCATAGCTTTGATCTGATGATAAAGTGTTTTTGTTTTACTATAAATTTCATAATTAAAAGTTGTAATAAATACACAATCAAAGTTCTCATTGGCTACTATTTCTTTCAATATTCTGACCAATTGCAAACATTTTAGTGAATATGGAATCTTAAATGGTAGGTATCTACATTGCGAGTGTGTCGAAAACCAACGAATGGAACTTGCGATTCAGGAAATTTACGTTCGATTTAAAGACACGTATAGCATTAGTGTAAGTGTTCTTTTCAAAATTTTATTATGTAGTAGATTCTAGAACATAAATTAACGTGTATGGATAGCAAATCAGCATCGCTTCGCTTTTCGTCATGAAACAAATTCTGGCTGACAGCAAAGAATATTTTAAAACAGCCTAAATATCAATTAAAAGTTATGGTTTGCGTGAGAAATGAAGAAGATAATGTTACCGTAAAATTTCCAACCATATCGGTTGTAAAAATGATGTGGTACGCAGTCACGCGCACGGGTGTGAAGTTTAAACCAAGACGTACACACTTGATCGGAAATTTGGAGAGCCGGCTTCAAATCTCGGTCAAGTCAAATGATTTTTTTCATGCCGAATTTCATGGCAATTTACAGTAAAAGTTGGACAGCAAAATCTTTCACCATCAGGAGAATTTTGGAAGTCGGATTAGCAATGACGGAGGAAGTTAGATTGGATGTTCTGAACAGAATGGGCTTAAACAAAGAAAGAATTCTACGAGAAGAAGAGTCTAACATCCTAAGAATAACAATTATTCATATTCCACTTGTAGCTCTCAATAGTAAAGAAATATATCAGCATTTAGTGCTCAACTTTATACTCAATTTTTGACCGCATTTAATCATAATATAAGGAAATATTGATGTAAGATAGAGTTGGATGGAAAGAGATTTAAGCTTGCTTATAAGCTTTCTCGTCTCAAAGTACTTGTCCATTTCAATAATTATTTATTCAGCAAATTAATTTTCGGAATGATGACTGCTGATGAAAACTGTATCTAACCATGTGGAAATAGTTGAAAATTTAAGTGATGAGTCAACACTGTTCAACTACATTGGTCCCCGTATTTTTTTGGACGTCGAATATGAAAAAGAAAATCTTCTCCCGGGCCCAAATTTATACGGAACGTTGACCACATCCTCAAGAACCAAATAAAAGTTTTCAGTTTGGGAGACTTTCTGTCTTGTGGTTCGCCATCCTAAAATAAAAGAACCGAAGATGATGGCGCCCTCGGTGGTTTCGTTTCTGAGTAGAGAAGCCAGAAAGTCGTGCATAATTAAAATATGGCGTCATTTTTCTTGTTCTAAACCACTCATAAAATAATAAAAATAAACGGCTGCAGAAATTTTGAGGCGGTCGTGATGATATTAGAGGAAGAAAAAAATTGGGTTCGTGAAAAGAACACATTTATGAGTTTTCCGATTTTGTATTTCAGGAAAAATGTTTCGATTCCTTGTGCGAGAGAGAGGTACTATCTCACGGCTATAAACACGGAAATTTTGACAGTGAAGGAAAAAGATAGCTAGATACACTTTCATTTCCCGTAGGCGTCTCTCACTCGCTGGACGACTTCCAGAGGCCTTTAAAAACTCCTTTGTGCGTTTTATTTGTTTATTTTTTAATGTTTTACATTCTTCTTCCAAGCACCAAGAATAGCAGCCACTAGGGCTAATTCGAAGTTTAAGTATCGATATCTTATTGTGCTATGAGTCTTGTATCGTCAGAGGCTTGATGAATTCTAGCTTTCACGATATCACTGCCGCATTGAACCGTTATGCAGAAACATTGCAGCGGATAACACCGTGTCTCACGTTGCATTGCATTATATAGGAAAGGAAATTTAGTCGTCTATCGGGCTGTATTGCATAGGAAACAAACGAACCGAATTAAATCGTTTATCGTACTACGACTTGCATCGTGTCACTATAACATGATATATATTGGCTTTCAATATCGCTCTGCACATCACATCATCCTATCAGCATATCTTTCTCTCTATGTCTCTTAATCTTAAACATGAGGCGTAGTGAATTCCAAGCCTCAAAATCGAAGTTCAATACTTCAATTCGAGAAATGGATATATAGATTAATACATAATTTACAGATAACTCATCACAAGGCTTACAATGCATCGCACATTGCATCACATTGGTTACTTACGATATTGCATTGAATTTCGTTACTCATACTGTCGCATTATATTTTATCGTATCGCTTATCGCTTAATATCGTGTTGACTCCGCTATATTTGATGTATATTTGACATGATATCGCTTGGCCTTATATCGTGTTCCCTGAACGACCAATACTGCGATGTGGCATGAAACATAACGAGGTCGATACAAGTTAAATAAGATAATACGAATCCTTTCAACGTTAAGGGAATATTTTCAACTTTAACGTTGAGAAAGTTTTTTTGGATTTCTCTGATTCAGTGCGATATAAAATGAAATATTGGAGTTAACCTTATTAATATTATTAACAATTTAAAGCATTAAAAGTTTTAAGCCTTGGACGTTCCTGAACGTCGTTCTTCAACAACGAGACCACGTTCTCTTAGGTTGCCTGCATTAGAGAATTCGTCGATTTTACGTAATATAAGTAACTGAATTTCCGGCGTGGCCTGATATTAATCTCCAAACTTACAAGTCACTTTTTTCAGTCTTTTTACCTATTGCTCTTGTTTTTTTGTCACTCTCAGACAAAATATTACGCTTTTTATTATTAAAATAATGAATAGTTTGAATAAGTTTTGAATATTCATAATGTATAAAAAACACTTCGTCACAAGGGTGACTAAAAGGAAAAAACACAAAAAAAAGAACTCACACGGGTTTTGAATATTTCGGTGGATCGCCGCCACCTTCTTCAGCGAGAGGTAAAGGAAGAACGTATTGGGTTCGCAACGTATTGGGTTTTGTGCAGTAGTTTCATTTTTTGCTTTTTAAAATTACCTTTGCTGAAGAGTGTGGGTTGGGATTTTTCAATCAAATGGTTGAAAGAATGAAGTTTATAATTCTTTCAAACAATCATCTTTTCCAATTCGTATTTGTCTGAAAATCGCGTTTTTAGTTGCAAATACGCACATTGTTCTCTGAAATCAACAATAGAATATTTCCTTGACAACCCGATTTTGATTTTTAGCGCATTTAAAATTTATTTTGCTTTTTTAAGCTGAATAGGAAGGATAGGCATTATATTTTTTGCAGTGGTTTACTTTTTTGGTTTTTAATTCTTAATTTTTTTTTTATTTTTCACTCAAGATATAGAGTTAAAATTTATTTTATCAGATACCCGAAAGAATGAATTTTCTCATTTTTTCAATCGATTCTCCTCTTATACGATGAGTTATGAAGGAAGTGTGATCCTGAGTACCACCAGGTAATTCAGCTAGTACCTCCTATAAAAGTACAGACATCTTAAAAACTGTTACTATTGAATAGTTCTACAAGCATTTCCTTCATCTTAGGCTTTCCATCCAAAAGCATTCCACCCCGTTCACACCGAACATCTCATCCACGGCAAACTCCCTGAGGGAGTGAAAGGCTCCTCCGATCTCAGTGTTGCTCATCTTTCCACCGAATTCACCTTTCATCCCTCCATTCCCCTCAGCTCTCTCTCCGAACCAGTACCCTGAGACCCCTCCGTCGCTTCGTCACCTAACCCCCTCGCTCCATTCCCTGGAAATGTTTCCAGCGAGCGTGTCTTAAAATAAAATAAAGCATTTTTTCGGATAGATATTCTGAAAAATACAAACATATTTATTTTATTCATCATACAACAACATTTTATTCATTATACAACGTTGCACCTTTTTTTTCTTACTTCCACTCGCATCGCAGTCTCATCGATCACAAAGATGGCGAAAAGTCACGGGTGGCAGCGGAGGTGAAAGGGCCAATAACCCATCATCCCCATCATCGTCTCTTCCCTTTCGTGACGTAACGGAGAGGAAAATCTTTAACGCTCAGAGAATCTCTCGCTGGGAGGAGTGAAATGATTTATGCCGTCCAAGGTCGCGAGATATTGAGATTAATGGAGAACTCAGTACCTCAAAATATACACATAAAACATTGAAAACTAGTCACATCCAAATGTCAGAAGGAAAATTGTGAACAAAAGTATTATGATGACTCAGATTTCGGGAATAATTCTCATCTGTAAATGATGTGAAAATGGATCTTCAAAAGCCCATAGTAATTTTTAATTGCATTTAATTTAAAAAAATCATTTTTTTGTTGAAAAACAATTTTTAACCTATTTTTTCATGTTCTGAGCTACACAATTCGAAATATGTAAAACACATATAAAAGCATCGTTTCAATTTACGATAGTCCAGATCTAACCGAATTAATAATACAGTACACATTGAATGAAATTGTTTTGGCTAAACCTTTAGCCTTTCGCACTTCTAATTTTTCATGTGAATTTTTGACACATTATTTACGCCATTTTACTCATAATTTTACCTAAATGTAGTCTTTGACTGTAACTAACTTAAGTGGCCTCCGTGGTGGTGCACCTATGATGGCACCAGCAGTAGTTTGTATCTTTTGTGTATTTTCTCAAATCGTTAACAACTATTATTAGTACTTAACCAGAAACGCGCGACCAGGTACGCGCTGCAATTTTTAAATCGCGAAAATTTCAAGAGCATGATTTACAGCAAATCTATAATCAACTCTTGTTACCTTCTTATTTCAATCGAATAAGGATTAAAATGTCTCCACTTTCCTCTTTGCATGGTGTATTTCAATAAGTTAATTAAAGATGACGATCGTTTGTGAGACCTGACGTTACTGGCGAGGGAAATCCCAAACCGTGATATTTGTGCATATGATTCCGATGAATTAAAAAATATCTTAAAGTGATGATACATGTGTGCATAAAGATTCTATAAGCTTTGTTTAAACACTGCTATGAACACGTTCTAAACTTAGTCATGACTCAGGAAATGGTAGAAATCTCGGAATATAATGTTTATTTTTTACTCTAAACGGAATTTCGACTCACTCTAGCGATCCTATTGTTTGCTCCCACTGGGTGGTGCTAAACATACGGCTTGTCAACACTGTAGAAAAATATCGGGAACCTATCATTAATTTTTTTTTTCAAATATTCATGAAAACTTTGATGAGTGGCACGTGTGCGGCTTACGGATTCATGTCGTTTTTGGAATATTCCAAAATGTATTTCTCCAGAATACTTTTTCCCCTTTTTTGTGCAAAATGATGTTAATTTCAACATATTTCAAAGTGAACATGTTGATATTATGACTTGAATGATTGTTTTTCGGAATTTTGAAATAAAGTTTAAAATTAACAGAAAAGATTTTCTTCATTGTGCTGATTGCAAAAAAAGTTAGCCACAAAAATCATCACCAAAGATGACAATTGTAATAAGTTAAAGATTACTGGTTCTAAGCCAGTTGAATAAGAACAGTTTTTATGGTAAGAATCTAGAAACATTTTCTAGAAAATGAACTATGAGTGAAATTGAAAGAGCTCTTATTCCTGAAGAAAAATGCAGAAAGTTCTACTCCTAAATTATTAATAACCTTTTGAGTCACTTAACCCATTTCGTCCCAACGTTGCGAAAACGCAACATTTTGTTTGCGATTTTTTTTACATCGGTTCTTATATTTCATGGTAAATTATTTTCATTGTTATATATATTTAGATGTTATTACTTCTTATAATATTTTTTTGCATAATTTTTCCCTATCAGTGATTTTTTTATTCCCTTGGCAAGTTGTTCTTTCCTGTGCGTTTTCCGAGGAGCATTTTCATTAATTTTTTTCTTCCAACATTTTAGAGATATTTAATCGTTGAGGTGATTAAATAACACAACAATGTATCTTCAAAGTTCAGTCACGAGATGAAGTAATTATTTTTTATCTAAAACTATATTTTCTTACTTGCGCGTTAATGTTGCGAAAACGCAACGTTGGGCCTTAGGGTGTACAAATGTATTCGTTTCCCATTCCAGTGAATTATGGGTCATAGCTGCATAGGAATCTTCAATAGCTTTGCGGAGTGAGGATTTCAAATGAGAACGTAACTTTTGTTAGGTTGATGTTAAGCACAGCAGCAAGCATTCATTCTCAGATGTTGATCATATACATTAAATACTACATCTGTACTTGGAGACACGTTTTACGTTTCACTTTAGTAGGAACTTATTTACCATTTATCCTCTCACTCTGAATGCCCATGTAAAACAATTAACTGACATTTTATCGGTGCTCGAGGAACTAAGCTCAGATAATTTGGAAGAAGGAAGTTTTCCTGATGCTGTGATCATCCCACCAGCAGTAGATCCCTTCCCTGATGTAGAAGACATAGACGACAACGGAATGGGTCTAGATGACAGAGCCGGAGAGCTTCAGAGTGATGTAGCGGGGACAATTGAACTGCACCACAGCATTGACTTAGTTCATAAAGAGACTCAGACATTCACAGAGAATGAGTCGGAAGCTCCTGTCTTGGAGAAAAAGCCTCCAATGTGGGTGAGACGTATGCCAAGGTGTGAATCATTCACTCGGTGCAACGAAGTAGAATCTCGAAAGAAGTTAAAATGCTCATTAGGCAATTTGACCCCAATTGAATCCTTTTAGTTGTTTCTTTTATGACAAGATGATGGATATGATAATATCTTATTCAATTAAATATTCTTGGGATAAAACAACCATGATTTTTAAATTAACCGCAAAAATCTCAGAAAGTTTGTTGGTATTCTCCTTTTGATGGAGTATCATACGCTATATCAGTCCCGATTTTATTGAAGCTGAGACCCTAATGGTGTAAAATTTGTCAGAGAAGCTTCATCCTGTAATAGATTTCAAGAAATAAAAAAGTACCTTCATTTTTCCTACAATGACACCCTTGATTTGAATGATAAGTTTGCAAATATTCTGTCACTATTTGAAAAAATCAATTAAAATTTCATCCAATTCAGAATATTTTACGTAACATCTCAATAGATGAGCAGGTGGTACCTTATTTTGGACATCATTTATGTAAAATGTTTATTCGTGAGAAGCCTATTAGATTTGGGTTTAAGCTGTGGTGCTTGGGATATTCGTCTGGCTTTCTCTACCAATTTCATCCATACTCTGGAGCAACTTCTAAATCAAATGACGGCCTTAATCTTGGAGAAATAGTGGTAACAAATTTGCTAAGCGTTGTTAAAAATCTAAAGGATCACAAAAAATATATTTTGACAATTTCTTTACTAGCCATGCACTACTGTCAATCATTTCACACAAGGGTTTCTTTTGCCACTGGGACTGTACGGGAGAACCGGATTTCTGATTGTCCCTTGAAGGTAACCAAAGACGAGAGATTTGACAAAAGAGGTTCGTATGACTCAGCGCTTGACGAATCGAACAAGATATTCGTGATACGATGGCATGACAATTTCGTAGTCAAAGTGGCAACTAATGTGGGAATACTAAAGCCTTGAGTAAAAACAAAATGGTATAACCGTAAAACGAAAAAGAAATGAATTCAATACCCCAGCCAAATGTAATTAGTGACTACAGAAAAAGGATGGGAGGTGTAGACTTTCATGATAATGCATTATCGAATTATGGAATTAAAAATCAAAGGAAAAAAGTGGTCATGGCCCCTTTTTACAAGCACACTGGATAGCGTAGTGGTTCAATCACGGAAAATTTACAAAATATCTGAATCTACCGTTTCCCTGGTGAGTTATTGATTTTGGTGCTTTATTTGTTTCAAAGTGAGAGAGAAAAACCTGCAATAACTGATAACGGAGATACTGAATTAGAAACAAAAAAGCTTCGAACAGCTGTTTAGGAAGACCATCACATGGAAATAAACCAATATCTATAAGATTGGACAATATCGGACACATTATTATGTGTCCTATATTGTCCAATCCAATCCAATTGATACAATATTTTGCATACTGATGAACATAAAAGGAAGAGGTGTAGAATGTGTCATTCGCAAACAGTATACCAATGCAAAACCTGTAAAGTGCCTGAACGCACACATTTATTTGAAGATTTTCATACAAATCAGTGATATAAAATGCAACAACATATTTTCCCATAGATAAAGAAATAAGTTTAAACATTAAGTAGTTGTATTTCAAAACATGGTTATGTTAAATAAATATATACATTATTAAAGTGGTCAAAAAACTGAAAAAAAATAATAAATTTGAAAAGCCTGCCGAACTCTTTTTCTGATACCCCTAATTCCCAACGTTGCGAAAACGCAACATTTTATATTGTTTAAAAAGAAAATGTTAAAAAATTAAAAACAGGTTTTTAACCATAATTGGGACTCATGCGATTGAGTTCACCAAATATTTCAACGGAAAAGTAATTTTTTAGGGCTCGGGACTTAATGGGTTAAACGAGCGATTCTTAGATTTAGATAAATAAATTTTTGAACTTTTAATTCCAAGAAAAGTTGAGGCTATTTCCTCTAAGCTAAACCAAAAAGGTTTCTGGTAAACTGTTATGTTACGTCCAAAAAAATTATCCTAACATTGTTGACGAACAAGGTCATAATGATGAACTGACTTCGCTATACAGAACTGCCTCATTCCAAGAAAAAAAGCCCTCGAAGACAATTTATGAAAGAAAGTGTTCCACCTGGCTTAGCAATGTAGCCGTTAACCGTGCATATGCACGGTTAACGGCTACAACTGCCTAAGTGGAGGGAGTTTTCCTGCTCTCAAAAGGATACATAGTTTTAAGAGATGAGAGTATATGAGTAACCTAGCTCTGCCGTGAATTGAGAGAGAACTCTTGGCAACCAACACAAATGGAGGTCCTAAACATTACGAATCAGTTATACAAAAATTCCCTATGAAACACGGAGTAGAGTTTGTGTGCAAGTAAAGTACTAATTCTTTGCTTATTGCAAGCAAGCTTATTTTAATTATCATGCGTTTAGTACTGTAAATATAACATGACATTTAAAAATTACTTTTTATTAAGTATTACCTAAAAGAAATTACCAATTATCAGTATCACAAGACAGGATACACAGCATTAATTTTAAGGCTAAAAATAGGCTTTGATATGTATTTTGAGGAAGGGCAATGGCCTTGCCACACATTAGCCAGCCCACCCTCTGCGTCTGCGATCACTAGGCTAAAACATCTCGCTTTGCCACTGCAGTATTCCCATGGTAATTCTCGAGTCTTCTGCTTCTCGTATCATCCGGATGACGTCAAGCCCGAAGCGAACTCATTTTCGTAACGGGAAAATCCTACTTTGTATTTTTAGTACGATAATGTGTAGTATTTGCTTACCAACTACATTTATATTTGGCTTCCAAAATGTCTTATTCCGTAACCCTTAATCGGTCGCGTCGCGTCGGGGCATAATGACCCGATGACTTTTTCGTTGAAATTATTTAATGGAAAATGTTACCATATGGCATTCTTTCTCCGTCTAGCATCCTTTTTGTGTCACTTTATCGATCCACACTATGTTTTACAGAAAAAGGATGAGCGATTTCTTCGGAAGAGAGATTTTGAAACAACACGACCATGAGTATTTCAAGTCTTTCACGATGTCAATCCGAGATGAACAGCAGTATTGAACCTCAGATCTAGTGTTTTTCCCAGCGTAGCCTCAAAACATGTTAGAGCACGATAAGATATAAGATAGACATTTGTGAATATAATAATGTACAGTTGTTTTGCCCATCAATATCTGTAAATGTCCAAGATAGTGGCAAATGCAAAGGATTCATTGCATGAATGATTGGCAGTCGTGGAATCCTGGTGTGCAAACAAAAAAGCTATTGCAGCAAACCACCCTTCCGAATAGATCAGAATGTTACATTCCTTCACTTCCCGTTATATTTATTTCGACTTATCACTCACACGTTGTTGCGCTGACTGAACACTAAACATGCTGCTATGGTTGCCTCTATCTTAGTTCCTCTACCAGAATATAGAAATGTACCTAAGATATCGGCTTTCCTGAAATATATGCATCAGACTTCGAGCTTGAATATTACAGTTTTCGACAAATACCATGGGAAAAAATCCCAATTTTATCTCCAAAAACACGCCACCATAAAGGAAAACAAAATATAGCGAGCCGAGAATAAGAAAAAATAGAGGTATTTCACTCATCATTCACTAGTTTCCCTATCATTACAGAGGCAGAAAAATATATTCTTGAGAGAAAATATAAGTGATTTCGGATCTTGATGAGGTACTGTCTAGCTTGGCAGTAAAAACTCGGACATTATTGATAGGCCAAAGAGGTACGTCATATTAACCCAAGGGAATGAGAGTTAATACAATTAAGTATATTTATATTTTAATTAGTGGAATGACAAAAACCTTGAATTTTTTGCGTAGTGTTTCGTTAGCGACAAAGTTAGGCATAGTGTAATTATATTTCAACAAATGATATTCCATTTCTCATGGCATATATTGAAGAATGATTTTATATTGAGTTATAACTGAGACCAAAGACGTTATGTTAAATATTTTTACCGCACAATTTTGGAAAAAAATATCATATCTAATCCTATAGAAATTTTATTATTGATGTGATTAATTTGAAATAAAATATCGTATCTAGGCTATGCGTCATGGATCTTGGTCCATGAAGCATGTACCCTAAAATTAATTATGCCTGCTCTGCTATCTCTAGTCTTTGTATTTTGCACGTATTTGAACTTAAATTGAAGGTAGATTTTATAGGGAGTTACAACTGAGCCGGACCAAGGACGTTATTTTAGAATTTTTTACTGCACCTATAACTTTAAAATAAAATATCAAATTTAGCTCTATTGTAGTACTTTCATATTTTTTATTGTTATCTACGTAAAATATTTATAGTTATAGTCATTGAAAACTTTTTTGACGATCTCGGGTCAAATCTCGGATCTCCCAATACCTAAGTGTGGGAATTTGAGGGTATAACCTATTACGGGTTATAGTTACCTAAATTTATCGCGGTGCAGGAAATTATTACCCACGTGGCCTATAGGAGATAATAGCGATAGATAATGGAAACAAAGTTCTAGTACAAGTAGTAGTTTCTAGCAACAAAGTAAATGTGGTACACTCTATACTTCCAAACGTCATGCATTGAAAGACTGCGGACCTAGATTAGTGAACTATTTTTTTAACCACTAGTTTTAAGAAGAAGAAAACATTTCAGAGCGAAATATCTCATGAAAAGGTTCAGTACGAATGGTTGACATTACTTTGGTATAATAATAAAATATCATATTAATATTCAGTTGAATATATCACAAATAAATACATTCTTACTTATTAATTTGTAATAATTAATATTAACATGCCACTCTGATAGATTAGTATGCTGCATGCTCCTATTGAATAAATTACGCCATTCCTTAATATTATAAAATGTTTTTGGATGAGTTCGCTATTGATTATTCTCGATCATTTCAATATTTAAGAGGACTAAAGTGCTACCTTTTAAAAATTTGGCTTTATTGATTCAGTATGAAAGAGGATTCCATTAATTAATTAAACCACTTGAGTAACCCTTACGACCCTGGACGAATCAGTAAGAGCAATCTGTTGATCGACCAGACTGGGCCGAGAGTGGGAGTATTATTTATTGCACCCATGTTCCTTCGCACGGCTTGAGTTTTGATCTATTCCGAAAATTCCGATACACCAATAAGCTCCCGTCTCACTGAACTGACCCTAAATCCCTTTCATCCCCCCAGCATTAATAATTCTTTCATGCCCACTTTCGCGAACCTTCGGATCCCAAGCGGAGATTTCCTTTACTGCCTCCAAGTATTAGCCTGGCTACTTCCGCCGACTGACCGCTCCTTTGAGGGAGGCCTGCGTAGGCCCTCACTTTCCATGCTTACTCATATTCTAAATTATTTGACAAGCATTTCTTTGCAACCTCTTTATGCATCCACTTAGTCATATTTCATACACATAACGACCCCATTTATTTGGATTTCCAGCCATTTGATGATAGCTTTCGGGTTTCAGTGAAGATTCAACGATGAGGAAAAATGAGGAAAGTGGATGGTTCTCGTGTGGCTTCAGGATGTTACCTCCTTAAAAAGATCCTTCCAAACACCAACATTAATGTTTTTTTGTCTGTTTATGAATAATTTACATTTATCTGCCTGAAATACAGCGTTGTAGCTTGAGGTCACACCAGTTGTTCTTCGAGGCTGTTTAGGCGTCAAAAATGGCCGCTCAGGGTTTTAACTGATACTAACAGTGGATCAGTGCAGTGCAATAATAATACATGATATATATATATATATATATATATATATATATATATATATATATATCGGTTTACGACGTTCTACGTCTTCCGATTCCCAATTTCCATGCCTCCCGATCATTCCAGAGTTCTTCATCTAATCCTCTTTCTCTCATTTCTTTCTCTATCCCTTGTATCCAACTTTTCCTCGGTCTGCCTCTCCTCCGTCTTCCTTCCGGGTTCCACAGCAGCATTTGTTTCGGGAGTCTTTCATTTCCCATTCGTTTTACGTGTCCATACCACCTCAACTGCTGCGTTATTATATCATCTATTATGGTATCATTGACATTCATTATTTCTCTAATTCTTTCATTCCTTACTCTTTCTCTTTTTGATTTACCGGCTGCTCTTCGCCAGAAGTCCATTTCAGTCGTCAGTAACAGTTTTTCTGATTTCTCCGTTAGTGGCCATATTTCACAGCTGTAGGTTACTATGCTCTTTACTATCTTTATTTCTTTATTTCTTTATATTTCTTTATATATATAAAAGTCAATGTATGTATGTATGTATGTATGTATGTTCCACATCTCCTCCTAAACCACAGTACCGTTTTTGATGAAATTTGGAACACATGTTTGTTACTGGTAGACAACAAACACTGTAGGGTTTTCAATTAACCAAAACCCTTTTTTTCAGGGTTAAGGGTGTGATCCTTAGTAATACATAAAAATGTAATGATCTCTGTCTGTCTGTTGCTCTATCACGCAAAAACTACTGGACCGATTGAGCTGAAATTTGGAATGTAGATAGAATAAATATCTGGTTGTATCATATGCTATATTTAAAAGTCCTAAGGGCCCCCAAAGGCCCCCGAAGGTCCCCCCTGGTGGTCCATGCTAAGCATTGTGTTTGGTGCAGTGGTTTCATTTTTTGCTTTTTAAAAGTACATTCACTCAAGATATATGGCTGAAATTTTTTTATCGGATGGCTGAACAAATATAATTTCTAATTTTATCAATCGATTTTCTTCTACGCTCCGTATTTGTCTGAAATTCATGTTTTCAGTTGAAAAATCTCACATTTTTCCCTGAAATCAACAATAACATATTTCCTTGACAACCAGAGATTTCATTTTCATAGAATATTCACGCCTCTAGCATTTTAATATCACGCTTTCCTGTAGGCCCATGATAGTACGTAGAAACAAAATCCGTATAAGAAGATCCCAGAGTCCCAAGGCCCCCATGATAGATTGATTCGGGGGTAATCGTTAAATACAATGCATATTTAACAGGTATACTCTTCAACGTCTACTCTCAATGTAGCTCTCAAAGGGGCATATATATGGGAGAACACTTACGTAGTAATCGTTACGCATAAAGGGATTAGTAGACTACACACTTAAAAGAATATATACGTGCAGCGAATATCAATGGTAATAATGCCTCTGTTGCTACAACAAACACGGCATTGTTTATTATCGTTTAATACTCAAATGTATTACACGTAGAGAAACCGTCTGCCTCTCATTACGATGGCGAACTGTTTTTAGACCAATTCACTCATCAGTAACGTCACGAATTATTTATACGTTTAAAAGTGTTAAGGAGCAGTTAACTTAGGGACATTCACTCAATCATCGAGTTGCCTATTCTAGACTCTCACCTGCCGCTGTGTTTCCGTATAAAAATATATCCATCAACATGATTAATAGAAAAAAGAGTAACCTTTCGAAAAAATCTTCGAAAGCAAAATGCATGTCTTATTTGCGAGAAAATGAACCCTTGAAAAAAAACGACAAAGGTTAGACTTGGATGGTCAAAGACATGCCCACCAGCGATCTCATGAGATTCTCCCCGTGGTGTTTCTCGAGTTACGCTAAGATACGCACAAATTTCATCCTTACCCAACATACAGACGGGTAACCAGCTCGAAATCTGGTTCAAATACAGACCCATCTGTTTCAAACCTTCAATCTGCTTTAAGATGTCGGAAATTATAATGACGTCACTACATGCTTCTTACCCGAAAGAAGAACGGAAATTCTGCGCACTTAACGACATCTGTGCATGAAAATCGACAAGTGCACTAAGAATCACCATATTTTTTTTATTTAGCAACCGAAACCAATGATTATGGCTATGCCCAAGACGCAGTCCCATTGATGGAGGATTCATAGGTCAAATAAACATGGCTTCTGCTGCCATTACTCCTCTTGACGTGTCAACCGCTGGATTGTACTCTTCTGTCCAATCCTGATTAAGATAATCAACGCACATATCAACGTTGAATAGTGCAACTGAATTAAGTCATGGAATGCAAATATATGTATGTGCACAAGGGAAGCGATCAATCTGTTAATCACTCAGAAGACGGCTCAAGAGAACCGTAGGGACGAGGTGACCATCTATCAACCTTTGCTATTTAAGTAGTAATGAGTCTGTAAGGCCGATTTATGTGTTTCCCATGCATGAAAGTGGACCAATAGTCTCATCTCTCCGTGCACCTGGAAAACTATCAGTGTGTCTACTACAACGAACGCAACATACAAGATAGGTTACGAACTCCTCAAATGACCACGCATTCTGTTTTTCTTCGAGCTTTGTGGTTTTATTATAAAAAATAAGTTTAATGTTTTTCACACCCGTTGAATTTCAACGGGTATCTTCCGCTCGTGGTATTATAAATTCTCTTTTTGTTTTCAATGGATATTGTATTGTCCCACAATAAGCTATTTAATAGTGTTATTGCTTTTTTGCCTTTATTGCATCTATCCCTAATGGCTACCTCCATTGTTTTACTTTCTGCAATTTGCATCCCTAGATATTTATACTCTTTACAGTGTCCTATTTGTTGCCCACTTTCTAAAATAAGATTCTGTTGCATTCCTCCCATACACATATATTTTGTTTTGTCGATACTGATATCAAGACCCCAATTTTTGTATTCTTCTATTATTTTTCTGGTCATATATTCTAAATCTTCATAATCTTGTGATAGAATAACTTGGTCGTCTGCATAGCTTAAGGTGTATATGGTACTTTCTTTCAAAGGTATTCCCATGGAGTTGCATTTCCTTTTCCAACCCTTAAGCACTTGGTCTAAATATATTTTAAAAAGTGTGGGGGAAATACAGCAGCCCTGTCTTAGACCTTTATTTATTGTGAATCCCTGAGAGAAGTCGTTTCCCATTTTGATCTTGGCTGCACTATTTTTGTACAAATTTTTTATGGCTATTATTAAGTATGAGCTTATGTTAGCTCTTTTCAAGGCTTCCCACAGTTTCATTTGCGGCACCGTATCATATGCTTTTTTAAGGTCAACATATAAGAGGTGAAGTTCCTTGTTGTATGCCCAGGTTTTCTCTATCAGTTGTGTTAAACAAAACAGATGGTCTACAGTAGATCTTCCTTCTCTAAACCCCGCTTGTTCTTCGGATTCCTTGTCTGCATACTCTTTCTCAATTCTATTTTTTACTATTTTGCCATATAATCTGCTAGTCACAGATATTCCGCGATAGTTATCGCACTCGTTCTTATTGCCTTTTTTGTATAACGGTGAGATATAGGAAATTCTCCAATCTTCTGGTACCTCTTCTCCATTTAGACATTTAATAAAGAGTTCTGTTAATTTATTGTACAGTAACTCTGATCCATATTTTAACAGTTCTCCCGGTATTTCTCCAGGGCCAGCAGCTCTTCCATTTCTTAGGGATTTACAAGCCTGTTTAACTTCACTGCATTGCATTACTATAGGTGATGTAACACTTCCTATGGTTAGCAGGTGGGGTTCATTTTTATATTCTTCTCTATCCTCTGTCAATAATTTTTTAAAGTATATTTCCCATTTCTCTTTACTAATAGACGTAATTAAATCTTTCTTTTTATCCTGCCTCAATGATCTCAAAAACTTCCAGCTTTCTGTATTTCTGGTTCCTCCTATGTAGGTATTTAAGTGGTTGCATTTCTTTTCCAAGCTAGCGTTCTTTTTCTGGGTTAATTTTCGTCGCACTTTCGCTTGTGCTTCTTTGTATGCAACCTTGTCATTGTCTGATTTCGTGGTCAGATATTTGTTATATTTCGACCTTTTTTCTTCTATTTCTTTTTCAATTTCATGATCCCACCAATATGGCTTTCTTTTCTTCTTTTCATAGTAGCCTAACGACTCATACGCAGCTTCATGTATGCATTGAGATAAATGCCTATAAAGATCCTCTGTATTTGATAATGTTTTTCGGCAAAGAAGTTTTTCATCCAGACGTTTTTGGTAAAGCTGTCTAACGCTTTGTTGTTCTAGGCTGTCCAAGTTGTATCTTCTTTGCATTATTTCTACGTCAGGGTTATCTTGGCTTTCTCTAATCCTTGCTCTTCCAGGAAACATCACCTTAGCATTTAACAGGTGGTGGTCACTACCACATGTAGCACCTCGGTATATTCTGACATCTTGTACTCTTAACTTTGTATTTTGCTTTATGATGAGGTAGTCAATAATTGATTTGAGATTTGAGAATTGAAATAATAATACATGATAAATAGTAAAATACAACACCAGTAGGCAGTTCTTAAAATAAATTAATGTTTTGCCTTTTATTAACATATTCTACGCCATCATGTATGGAGAAGAGTAGCACATAATCTTGAACTGAAATCTTGAACTCTTTGACTGCAAATTATGATGTGTACATGTTCAACACCAGGGGGATTTCAGGACTTCAGAATTGTGTCATACAATCTTTTCCATATATGCTCAAGGACCATCATATGTGGGATGTCCATAACCATTTGCCGACTGACACATAAACTCCTGAGTTTTAAACAAAATTAAAAATGTATTTAATTGCAAATGACTTCTAGTCGACAAATGAAGTTTTAGTTCAAGTAATGTAATGTTAAACGTAATGTATTGTTTTTACATGGTCAATAGGTTTAACATGCTCTATTCGTTTAAAAAAATGCTCTGGGATCAATTAAGTTTACTGTTATTATTATTGGTTAAACTTTTAAAAGAACTCATGGTTGACTTCGTATGAGAATTATATGAAGTGACCCAAAATTGAACTTTAATGCGAGTCAAATCACATAATCACCGAACATTACTACCTTAAGATTGGTCCTAAGCCGGCCTTATTGGCGGCGGGGCAAAGTCCTCGCTTATCTTTGTCAAATCAAATGTTATCTTTGGCAAAGTCCTATACTTATCCGAAGGCCGTGGGTTCAAGAACCGCCGGAAGGTTAACGGTTTTCTTCCACCAAACATCCCAGCAGAAGTAGAGTACTTCTAAAGAATCCCTCGCTAAGTACCAAATGTAGAACACTTGATTGGCAGTACTCTGTTCGTAAATGTTTAAAGTGCAAAATTAAAATAGGATTATCTGTCGCATATTCATCTACCGTTGCGTCAAGATGTACACTCTTGCAATTAGAAGGATGGGTTTCCGAACAAGTCTGAATCGACAGATTCGTATCTTTTGCCATCTCTTCGAAAAGAATTTCAGTCATTTCCAGAAAGCAGTTTTTTGAGGAAAAAAGTCAGCATCAGAGCTTTTAAGCTCTAAAGTAATTGTCCTATTTCAAAAAAATACATGGCCCCAAGGAATCAATAGAATATAAAGAGAGTTGGAATAAATTGAGAGCCTTAAGGGTAAAGGAATTGGTTCGTGAAAGATAATATTATTCCAAACACCATGCTATCCCAATCAAAATTTTAAGGGTAAAAATGTAGCGAGCATTGACGAGAGAATTGTCATTGGTGTAGAAACAATAGGAAGTTGGAATGCGACGAAAGTTCTGTAAAACCGATCAAATTAATCCCAGTGGTCTTAAATTTTGAGCATGGCTTCGTCTGAAAACCTTATCGAAAGGTTTTTGTCTCAAAGTTCTCTCACACGTGACCTCATTTCCATTTGATTCTCCTCATACTATTTCCAGGTCCGATGATTTCTTTCTTTTCTCTTCCATTTTAATTAAAACAGAGTGCCTTCAGGTCTACGCTCCCCATCACGGTGCCCTGCACTTAAAGATGTTGGAATGAACATGCTAACGGAATTACGACCGGTAGTAATATGACATGAAACGTATTTTTGAGCTCAGTATGTTCTTCATAAAAATAAATATGAGTTTTAAAAATTCAAGGCGTCCACTGCACATTTAAAATAGGTCACGATAAAATTTGAAACGAATATGTTTATAAAAACGAAACGAATAGGACGGCATTTTGTACAAAAACTCTAATCAAACGTTTTACACGATCACAGCTAGAGATAAAGTCTTAAAATGTAAAATAACATGCAAAAATATGATTTGCAGGTAAATAGAAAGATGTTCAAAAGAAATAGTTGAACTTTTTAACTGCATGCTGTATTATTTACGATCATTGTTGCTAATCATTGGAAACGCTCTCGAAGGAATATGTTTGGATGCATAGAGGAAGCTCAACATCCTTCTCAGCATTCAAAATAATAAAATTTCAATTAAAATCCCTTTGAAATAGTTTCTAATACTGAAAGGATTACGTTTTCATAGATGTTTCCATAATATTATTATGAAACCGTTTCTTTTACTGAAAGTAGAACTTTAATTGAAATGATGCGATATTTCTTTCATTTATAACCATTACCTAATAGAATGAGATTTCTAATAACCAATTATAATACACTACATTCAATTCTTTCCTGGTATTTTTTTAATGAGCTCTTTTCTTTAAAAGAAAAAAAGTTGATATTCCAACGTTAGAATCTTTTTCATGTTTATCATTAAGTTAAGGCCTTAGTCATATGGTACCTCATAGCTTTACCATTTCGTGCAAATAAAAACCAATAGTTTCGTTCGGCTTGAAACATAAGAAAGCTTCTTAATTAAAGAACTTTCTTGGACAAAGATAGATTTCAAACACCGAAAAAATAGGAAAGCAAAAACTAGATAAGTTTCAACTATTAAATCACCTTGTAGTATTGGAAGGTGTGATGGGAGGCATATGGGCATCGTAGTAAAACAATATTTAGAAGATTAGAATATAGTTCTCCTACTGGGATTCCCAGAGTCCTCATTTAAAAAAACTGACGTCTCTCTTTCGTTTTCCAGACATCTCTTTTGGGCTAATGAGTAAGTAAATGAACAGCGTATCCTAACGGAGCGATCAAAAATGGCAGAGAATTAATGAAGGAAACCTTGAATAAGTGTAAGTACGTGAAATGAAGAAAAGACTATCTGTGAGAAAAATGGATTGTAGCGCTGTATGGTGCAGGAACATGGGCTCTTAGGAAAGAGGAAGAGGTGAGGTTGCAATCATTTGAAATGTGGGTGCGAAGGAAAATGGAAAAGGTGTGATGTGTGGAATGGAAGAGATACAAGAACCTTCTCAGCTTGGTAGGAGAGGTGTGGTAGATGCTTCAGGAAATCAGAAGTAGGTAGAATAGGTGGTTGCATAGGTAATAAGAGGCAAGGTGATGTTAGAGACCGTGATAGAGGTATGATGATGTAGAGTAAGTTGTGGAGGAGAAAAATAGGCCGGCAATTGATAGACTACCGTCTTTGTGGACGGGATGAGGCGAGGTTGTATGTAAGGTCAACTGAAGAAAGACATTTTTTAAGGAAATAGGGGCTGCAGTTGAAAAGTCTAGCAGAGCCTCTTCCTTCTAGACCAGGGTTGTCGAACTGGCGGCCCGCGGGCCGCATGCGGCTCGCGGTGCCACTTATTGTGGCCCGCGAAAGTTATTAGAAAAAAACTCAGAAATTTATTTTAAAACTTTACATTGTTTCTCATTGTTTCTTAAAAATAATAATTTATTACTATATGGCCCGCAACCATATTAAAGGTTAAGTTGTGGCCCTTGAGGCCTTGCAAGTTGGAGAACCCTGTTCTAGACCAACCTTTACCAGTACATTATACATTATAATAAAACAACAAAAATGGTTCAAATCACCCCAAACGGTCCTTATAGTAGTCTCAAAATTGTTTAATAGTGCTGTTCAGCATTCTTTGTAAATGGCGCTGAGTCGTGGTATCATGAGTTTTTTAAATCCCATCACCGGTAGATTTCACGGTGAACTTCAGGCAAAATTGTTTCTCTTTTTAATAGGTAAATCCACTACAAAAACAGTTGATTTTGACCCGTAGTACTCAAAATGTTTTTCAATATTGAAAACCTGAGGAGAAAATCAATTTTACTGAATAATTATAGTGGAATTAACAAATTTATTATAATTATGCCATAATGGATCAATTCCACAAGGTCAAGCCTACAACTGTTCCCTTTGTGAAGATCAATTTTATTCTATGCTTGTGATGATGGCCTCTCCAGTACAGATATATCGTGAACATTAAAAAACAGAGAAACTTGTAGAACTATGGTGCTAAGAAAGACTGCCTTATTCCCTAAGGGGTCTTTATTTTTATTTTAATATCCTTTCTCTATTTCTCTAACGTCTTCAAAGATCGTTATGCCAAGTTCACGATCTTTTTCCTCACCTCGGACGAATGATACGTCTTGGATGAGATGGGAGGAAGAACCAATTTGTGCAATATAATGAGACCCTAAGGATGGTCGAATTTTCAACATAATGGGGTTAACTCGTTCACGGCTTTCCAGTTTTAACTTTCATTAGGAGGAGATTTTTTTGAATTCCCCACGGATGAATGGAAATTTTTAACATCCCAGGAAGGAGAGATCGTAAAATGAAATAACACCCATCGCAGTATGTGCAGAGGAATTGTTTTGTTAACGAGTCTAAATCCTCCCAAGCGAATTTTCTCTGCGTAATAATAATACTATTGCCGTTGTAAATGTAACGAAGTATCCCACTTTCGAAAGCAATGCAGTGCTGACTGAAGGCAATCATTGTATTGTAGCGAGTGAACGGCTGGACAGCCTGGCAGAGCGTCGGTGAGGGCGCGCGGTCCTTACCCTGGATGGGAGGGGGAGTTTTATGACCCCGAGAGGCGACTGTCCTCTCCTCTTATGCTTTGTAAAATATAGAAAATAAACCAGTACCATGTGGGCTCTGAACGCGACAAGTTGTTTTCTCCTTTACCAACCCTTCTCCCGCCAACCGACGCTACATTGGCGCAGTCGGTAGGATCGTTCTTCGATCCGGAAATTTCGCGTGCGGTTCGGCGGCGGCAGCCATGGCGTGTATAGTGATGCCGGAGAAGTTTGGTGGTGCAGGGGACTGGGAAGACTGGGTCTTCCAATTTGAGACGGTAGCGGAGATAAATAAGTGGCCTGAGGAGCAGAAGACGCTCTATCTGAGACTCTGCCTAGTGGGAAACGCTCTCTCTGCGTTTCGCGAGCTTCCAGAGGAAAGCCGGCAGAGTTACGCTAAGGCACGGGAGGCATTAGGGCGGCGTTTCAACCCAAAGGAAGCGAGTGAAAAGGAAAAGGCGCGATTCATCCAAAGGATGCGCAATCCCGGAGAAGACATCGCCACCTTTGCCACGGACCTCGGGCGCCTCGCTCGGCGTGCATACCCTTCTTGGCCCGAGGATGCGAGAAAGGCCGTTGTGCGCGACCGTTTCTTGGATGGACTTGATGGGAACATCCGAGTGTGGGTGAAACAGGCGAGACCTGCTTGCCTCGAGGACGCTATCGGCGTTGCCACCGAGATGGAGGCTATCCATTTCGCGGAGTCATACACCAGGGGAGTAAATGCACTGGCGCCGGCGACCCTCACCAAGGGACCACGAAGGCGTGGAGATGGCGTGGAGAGCCGAGGGTGCGGTCGCGAGGACAAAGTGGAGGCCGCATTAAGACAGAATTCAGAGACAATGAAAGAGGTCTTGGAATTCTTGCGAGGAATCACTGTATCGGGTGATGACGACCGCAGCCCCGCTCCTGAGTTGCGGCGCTCAACACCCAGGGTGAGGCGTAGAGACCGGCTGCGTTGTTGGATGTGCGGCGAAGAGGGGCACGTGAGAGCCGAATGTACACGCCCTTTCTCCCCGGGAAACGACGAAAGGCCGAGGAGGTGGTAACCTTCTCGGCCGGTGACGGAAAAGGTACCCGAGATGCTGCTTCACTGCTCGAGGGCGTCGGAGGAGGCGCTGCAAAGGAAATTTGGACGATTTTGTCCGATTCAGTGCCCCTGGTGCGAGGATCAGTTTCGGGGATCCCCGCTGAAATGCTCATTGACACGGGAGCGGCGGTGTCCTTGATCTCGGAAGAGATATGGAACCGTACCGACAATTCGGGGAAAATGAAGAAAGACGAGTTGGCACTAGTGACTGCGAATGGGGAGCCATTACGGATTCTCGGGAGGGGAGAAGTGGTACTTCGCATCGGAGGGGAAGAGTTTTCGCATGATGTACTCATCGCCCCTCGTCTACCGAAGGGATGTCTCCTGGGTGCCGATTTCCTGCGAGCACATCAGTGTGACGTGGCTTTTTCCCGGAATTGCGTTCTCATCCGCGGAAAAGCTGTGCCTTTTCTCTCAGGTGAGGAAAAATGCGAGTTGTGTTGCGCCGTGACTTTGAAAGAGAACGTCGTTATTCCTCCTTGCCACGAAGTGTTAGTGGAGTGTTTGATGAGCTCGCATCCAGGGTTCAAGGGAAAATTAGGGATAATAGAGCCAAATCCGAAACTTTTAGAACGTTATGGCGTGTTCGGTGCACGAATTTTACATAAAGTGAAGGGTTCCACGGTGCATATGCTCTTCCTGAATCCATCAGCAGAGACAGTGACTCTATATAAAGACACGAAAGTGGGCGGGTTATGGGAGTGTGATGGAGAAAAAGCGGAAGTGATTCACGAGCCCGTTTTTAGTTTGGAGAACGCGTACCTTCCCCCTGCATCTTCTCTCTTTGATTTAGACTGTGCCGAAATAAGTGAAGGGGAAAAGGAGGAACTTAAAGTAGTGCTGGATGAGTTTTCGGATGTGTGCTCCCGAGGACCCTACGACTTAGGACGTACAAACATCCTGAAACATAAAATAGAGACCAGGGATGTGTCTCCGATTCGACAACGTCCTAGGAGATTACCTATTCACAAACGGGAAGAAGTGCGACGAACCGTAGAGGAGATGATGAGGGACGATATAATCGAGGAATCGTCATCTCCTTGGAGTTCACCGATCGTCCTTGTGAAGAAGAAAGACGGATCGACGCGATTTTGTATTGATTATAGGCGTCTTAATATCGTGACGCGTAAAGACGCTTATCCAATTCCCCGCATGGACGACATTCTCGATTCGCTATCTGGCGCCACAGCTTTCTCCACAATAGATATGGCGTCAGGATACTGGCAGTGCGAGGTCGCGGAAAGCGATCGGGAAAAGACAGCCTTTACCACCGGTGACGGTCTCTACCAATTTAAAGTGCTGCCTTTCGGATTGTGCAACGGACCCAGTACTTTCCAAAGACTAATGGACCTAGTGCTTGCGGGTGCCCAGTGGAAGTCCTGTTTGGTGTACTTGGATGACGTAATTATTTTCGGAAGAGATTTTAGAGAGCACATAGGAAGGCTAACAGACGTGTTGGTACGTCTGAGGAAGGCGGGACTTAAAGTTAAGCCTGAGAAGTGCCAAATAATGAAACCCACGGTGAAATTTTTAGGCCATGTAGTGTCCAAGAATGGTGTCACGACGGACCCTGGAAAAATTGCCGCGATAACACAATGGCGGTCCCCAGCATCTCTTGAGGAGCTTAGGGCGTTTCTTGGAACGGTGTCATACTATAGGCGGTTCATAAGAAATTTTTCTCAGTTAGCCTGCCCCCTTCATAAGTTGACCGAGAAGCATGCACTATTCAAATGGAGTACGGAATGCGAAGACGCCTTTCAGACGCTAAAACGGAAGTTAACGTGTGCGCCGATTTTGGCCTTCCCGCGGATGGACTCCGAATTTACGCTCGACTGTGACGCTAGCGGAATGGGTATCGGGGCCGTGCTTAGCCAGAGGCAGGAAGACGAGGAAAGGGTGGTGGCCTATTACAGCAGGACGCTCTCACGCGCCGAAAAACAATATTGCGTGACACGGCGTGAACTTTTGGCGGTAGTCAATTCTACACGCCACTTTCGACAATATTTGTTGGGAAAACGTTTTGTGGTGCGTACCGACCATAATTCCTTACAATGGTTGAGATCCTTTCGTGAGCCGGAAGGACAAGTTGCTCGCTGGCTCGAGCAATTGTCGGAGTACGACTTTTTGGTGGTGCATCGGCCGGGAATCAAGCACGGGAATGCCGACGGTTTATCCCGGTCTGTATGTAAACAATGTGCCTGGGGGGAGGGGGAACCGATTTCGGCGGAAATCGACGCCGTCCTAGGGGCTCCCAGTGAAAGCGTAAGGGAAAGGCAGAGGAAGGACCCCGTGCTGAGAAGGGTAGTAGATGCACTTGAGGCCGGAATTCGGCCACCCGAAGGGGAGAGAAGGGGTGACTGCTTGGGGGCGAAGGCTTTGTGGGCACAATGGGACAGATTGGTGTGTAGGGATGGGGTTCTCTTTCGAAGGTGGGAGGGAGAAGGGAAAGACGCCGACCGCCTACAGTTAATTGTGCCGGCTGAGGCAAAAGAAGAAATTCTTCTGTCTTTACACGATTCACCCGTCGGAGGCCATTTAGGGTATGAGAAGACTCTGGGCAAAGTGAGAGAGCGGTACTATTGGCCCGGATACACCAAGGACGTGGAAGTGTGGTGCCGCACGTGTGAAGGTTGTTCGCGTCGGAAATCCCCGCCCCATCCGCCAAGAGCTCCATTGGGTCATTGCCCGACCGGAGGACCGATGGAAAGAATTTCCATCGACATATTGGGCCCTCTCCCTCAGACCAAGACAAACAATAAATATATATTGGTGGTCGCCGATGAGTTCACCAAGTGGACCGAGGCGTATGCCATGTGTAACCAAGAGGCGGAAACAGTGGCGCATCAAGTGAAGGGCTTCGTGTGTAGGTGGGGAGCGCCTCGGGAAATCCACACGGACCAAGGCCGCCAGTTTGAATCCCGCCTCTTCCAGGAGATGTGCAAATTGATGGGGGTGGTAAAAACAAGGACATCACCCTACCACCCCCAGTCCGATGGCCAGGTCGAGCGGTTTAATAGAACTCTATTAGCAATGTTGAGCCAATGGACGGAAAATGAAGACGAATGGGATGAACATTTGGATTCTGTCATGTTGGCCTATCGTTCGGCCAAACACAGCAGTACAGGATTCACACCCTATTTCCTCATGTTTGGGAGGGAAGTGCGCCTCCCGATTGAGTTGGAGTGGGGGGTCCCTGATGTGCAGATAGGGGTAGGGCAGCGAAGAGAAGGCGACTACGTGAGACGCTTAAGAGAGGGTCTCGAGAAGGCTCATGATCTCACTCGGCAGAGGCTGGGGTCGGCTCACCTCCGACAGAAAGAGCAGTATGATCGCCGGTGTCATGGCACCCCCTTTGAGGAAGGGGAGAGAGTGTGGCTCCACGTACCCGCCACAAAAAGGGGCAAATGCAGGAAGTTTCATCGCCCCTGGGTTGGCCCCTTCGAAATCATAAAGAGACTGTCCGACGTCACGTACAGGGTGAGAAACAAAGACAATCCTCGACGTCGCCTTGTCGTACATTTTAACCGCCTTAAGAAGTGGGAGGCGAGACCGGGAGACAGCGAGGACAAGGAAGATCAGACCAAGGAAGGGGACAGTGGAACAATGGCGGGGCCGGGAGAAACCCAAGTACAAGAGGAAAAACCAGCAAACGCTATTGAGAGTGGTTGGAGAATAATCTCCATTCCTCCGCCGCTGGAGTCCCAAACGCCGGCGGCGGACGGCCAGAATTGCAGAAGAGAGGGCACTTGGGATCTGACCACGGCTCGGTATCCCAAAAGGATTACCAGGGAACCAGATAGACTCCAAGTCGGGCTCTAAAGGGTGGGGAAGAACCGAGGGGTCTCTTTTTCTTGCTTTCTCTTCTTTTCTTTCAGAAGTTTGAAAAGGAGGACCAAGGCACAGCAGATACCAACTGAGCCGGTGCATCCTTGATCGCGGGGGCGCGATGCTTCCAAAGGGGGAGGCAGTGTAGCGAGTGAACGGCTGGACAGCCTGGCAGAGCGTCGGTGAGGGCGCGCGGTCCTTACCCTGGATGGGAGGGGGAGTTTTATGACCCCGAGAGGCGACTGTCCTCTCCTCTTATGCTTTGTAAAATATAGAAAATAAACCAGTACCATGTGGGCTCTGAACGCGACAAGTTGTTTTCTCCTTTACCAACCCTTCTCCCGCCAACCGACGCTACAGTATTTACTCCCACCACATTCGATGGATATTAATCTAATCCGAAAATTATCAGATAGGAAAATACTGCAGAATATTTAATAGCGTATGCCCAAATGCTAACACAGTAAAAATATTTTTCTCTCCTTTGTTGCCAGAACTTTAGTCTCCACATTACGAGAGCCCCGATAAAAACATGGTGACCGTGAAACGTTATAGAGCACAGGTAATAGTAATTTTTCCAGCATTTAACAGTCACTTCGCACTTGGCGTCAATTTAAGGTTGAAAATGACACACTCTTTTCTATAGCGTGACATTAGCATGTCTGCATTTTAGAGCGTAACTGGGTCACAATCCTCGCTCAGTCAAAATCGTTCGGAAGCTGAACACCTCAAGCGACTGCAATGCGCTTAATAAATGAGAAGGGAGGAAACATTTCCGTTTCATATATCTTTCTCTCGAGGAACCGTTTAATATGAGAAAATTATGGAAAAATATGGATCGGCGATGCGATAGATGGAATGAAGGTAGGAGTTCTTTTTTTATTCAAAGCGGTCTTAAGGGAGGCATTAGAAGCAACCATGGATCACGATCTATTTTTTATATACCCATATTTCAGTCGGCGATTTCATTTAATCAGATTTCATGCTAAATTTGACGTAATAGTTGCTATACATCTATTTCAACCAGTATGGTTTACTTTCAGAATTTTTCAGAGTAACAGAATCAGTATGGTATGCTTATTATTACTGAATGACTTATATCCACTTTTTTCCGAGGACTGAAGGCCAGCAGTGCTAAAAAATAATTTTTGTGACATCATAAATTTAATTTAACCAAAAAGGTCCAGTTAATCGATTGAGAACTTAAGGTACCGTTGTTAGGTTATGATTAGAAGCAGGAAAAAGTCATAAACGTCATAGTCATAAGTTTTGATCAAGAAATAGTCGGTTTTTGCCAAAAAGTCATGAAATTCAACTTTGCGGATTAAACGTCATAAAATGGTAGAAATCACTTCAAGCATAGATATTTGGAACCTCTCCTGGTATATGTATCGAAGTATATGTATAGTGATGAAGAAAATTTTCTGACGGAAACTTAGGGAACTGAGGGAAAAGGCAGAAATGGCATACGATAGTGAAGGGTATGAGCATTTAGGAAATGTAAGAAAGAAAGGTGTGGGATACTTAATTTTGGAATAATGAAAGACTGAAAATGACGAAAATAGAGATATTTTCATAACATTTCAATGCCACATTAAGATGTTTTTAGAAATGCCGGTAGAGGGATACGGACTAATTGCACATCTAATATATGAATATACCCACCCCCCAGAATGGTTGCGGGCGTATGGAGTGAAACAGGGGTGCTAGGGCGGGACGGTGCGCGGCCTGAAAATGGCCATTTTCGAATGCAAAAAAGGTATTTCTGGGTGTTGATGAAAGGCAAAATGTAGTTTTGAGAAAACGTGGACGGAAATTGACATTTTTCAGTGGTGAAAAAAGGGGAAAAGTTAGGAAATGGGCATATATTAAAATAATTTTCCTGGAGGGTTGATGATTGGAGGGTGGAGTAGTTGTAGTGTCGTAAATGTTGTAGCATATTTTTTTAAAGAAAAAAATACCCCGGAGTGGAATGGTGGTTGGAGGGGGGTCTAGTTGTAGTGCGGTAAAAGTTGTAGCGAATTTTTTTGAAGAAAAAAATCTCTCGAGTGGTTTAGTGATTGAAACGGGGTGTAGTTGTAGTGTCGTAAATGTTGTCGTATTTTGTTAAAGAAAAAATCCTCCGAGTACGTTGGTTATTGGAGGGAGGTGTAGTTGTAGAGTAGTGAAAGTTGTAGCGTATTTTTTTAAAGAACAGAAAACCCTATAGGGTTGGTGATTCGAGGGGGGTGTGATTGTTGTGGTGAAAGTTGTAGCGAATTATTTTGAGGAAGAAATAAATCCCCCTAGTGGTTTGGTGATTGGAGGGAGGGGTAGTTGTATTGTGGTGAAAGGTGTACTGTGGCGAAAGTTGTAGTGTATTTGTTTGAAGAAAAAAATCCCTCGAGTGGGTTTATGATTCGAGGGGGGTGTTGTTGTAGGTAGGTCAAAGTTGTAGCGTAATTTTTTAGGGAAAATTTAAATCCTGCGAGTGGGTTGGTGATTGGTGGTTGGTGTAGTTGTAGTGTGGTGAATGTTGTAGCTTATTTTTTTCACGAAAAAAATCCCCCGAGTGGGTTGGTTAATCGAGGGGGTAGTGGCTGTAGTATGGTCAAAGTTGTAGCTGAAATGGTGGGGGAAGAGATAGCGTAAAAGGCGTCGTAAAGTGGGGATTGTATAAGTTGAAGACAGGAAAAGTAATCTAAAGCAAAGAGTAACTGCTCGACCGCTACGCCATCTCGGGGAATTAGGAGGAAAAGGTCAGATTTTCGGACATGGCGTCGAGAAAGAAATGCCCTTCACAGACAGGTTTAAGTGAATAGTATTGGAAAGGAAAAGGGTTAATGAAGAAAATTAAAGGTTAGTGTAAATGCACATATGTAGCAAAGCAAAATATCTGAAGTAGGTGGTTGAAGATGAGCAGAAAGCAGGTGAATTGGAGGAATTCGCAGACTGGACGCTTCAATATAAATACCCTTCTCCATATCGGAAAATTAAAATTGCACTTTTTAATGGTCCACTAAATTTATTTCTTTCCAACGACCCGTGTCTCATAACTTAGTGACATCTTCAGGAACATTGATCATTTTTACATCCGTATACATACAGAAATCCTGGTGCTTAGGGGTAAGAGGGGAAGCAAGGTGGATACTTCCTTTTGAACCACATACCCTATAGTAACTATACGGATCATAATATTAGCTTTAATTTTATAATAAAATAAATGTCATACTTTTAGCTAAAGCGTCACGAAATGACCGAATTAAAAAAAATAGATGTCATGAAAAGGGAAAATAAAAGTCATGAAAGTCATAGAATAAATATCTTGGAATGGAAAAATAAAAGTCATAAACGTCCCGTCTCCGGTTATGATGGACTAAATGAAATTGCTTGAAAGAATCCAGCCAGGAGAACTGTCAGTGAGATTTTATATGTCAGCTGTTAAAGATCAGTATGTAGTTATATCACTTATTATTGATAGATAATCATTTATATGTGTATGTAGTTCATTATGGCATTCATCTATCAGGCAAGTATTCATTAAGTATTTTAAGAGTTCCTGCAAAATAGTTGTGAAAGAAGCATTTATTTATTTTAAGGTACGAAAGTATCACGTTCCAACTTTGAAGCAATATTAGTTCGCACCCAAGAAATAATTTATTGTTACACGAACACCTATATTTCACCAGTGGCGCTTAAGGAACTAGAACCAAGCAAATATAAATAGCTGGATGATAGGTTCGGTGAAAGTGATAAGGATGGAAAATTAAATGATAAGCAGTATTATTAAAATACTCAGTATAAAATGATAATTGCTAAATATTTTCCAACAAAAATGAAATATTTATTAAAAATGTCAAGAAATAAGAGTAAATAAAAATGATACCTATTTTTTAGTAAAAAAATAGTATTTTAATGAATGAAAATGTATCCCTGGTTCCAACTTCACGGTTAAGAACATGAAATTTCCGGATCTTTTGACTTAGGTAATAAATAAGTTACTGCTGTGTAAACATCTATACATCACCAGAGGCATTTCGGGAACTAGGAGCAAGCAACCACTCATCGGTGGATGGCGCTGAAAGAGTTGAGGATGAAAAATGTATTGCGGTAATCGGCAATATTTCTCTCGAACACTCCCACATTCCGTTACTCAAGTGTTTACGCCAGTTGACACCGAAGCACGGAAACATATTTCCGAACGTGAAACGTGCGTGCCGGCAAAGTTTGTTATTTCTACACGCTTTCATGCTCGTGCATATCCGAGCATCGGTACTTAGACGTCTAGATATACATGCCTAGATGCATAAGTGTGCCTCGGCGTTCGTTCGTGCAGTTCGTTTAGAGGTTTTATCCATTGTACCCCTCAGAATCTTCCCGTCCTATCAGGGTGAGCACGGTATTGGTTAAAAGAAGCACGAAATGGGAGACCTATAGATAACCCCCTTCTCCTAGCGCGGCTCTTCGCGCGCATATCCGAGCCACTCATGCATTAGGTCTCAATCGTCAAAGCGAGCAAACTAGCAGGCGAGTTAAATCACGCTCCATGCAGTTGACCCTTGACCTCGTTCGCTCCGCTAAATCTTCCCGATCTTCGATCGCTGATTTCCGATTCCCTTCCCAACTCACATACACAAACATCCCGGAGTTAACTCCCGCGAAAAAAAATCAATAAATAAAAGAATCCTCAAGTGTATCTCTTCCACTAACTCAAACCACTTGGAAAAAGGGGCTCGATTGTGTTAAATTTTCCAACGATAGGCAACGTAGAAAAATGTAGAAAAATATATACCAAGGGTTTTTAGACTGAATAATACATAAATGTGGTTCTGAGAGCGGAACAATTTTAGGTGGGCAAATATTTCTCCTCAAAAGTTATGCGGATAGTCTAACAAAGTTTTAGCCATTAAAAAAATAATTGCCTGTACGATATCTAGAGGGGTGTAAAAATTAAACCTTTTGCGGTGCAAAGTATACGTTTAATTAAGCTTTCGCCGCAGAGATAACAAATTTTAACCCAACTTTGAGCAGTGCAATGTTATTTTTTCCTACTTTCATATGGATATAAATTGATTGGTGGCTACACATTTTTATGACTCGATGCTTTTTTCCCAATTACAAACTTCCAGCCAAGAGGCATTTATTGGTTTGGAGTTCAAATAGTGATAACATGTACACGCTTGCGGCCTCAGCGGATTCAAGAGTATATTTCCGGGAAATAAGACCGGGGAATAAGTTTGAGTAAAATTGAATACTGAGTTTTTTCCCCAGCTGTGATCCAAAGACTTCAATTACAAGATTGCTTCCATTTAACACGAGGTATTTAACGCACATTAAAAAAAAAGTTTTTTCTATCCCAAATACCGTTCCATTTACTCATGAATTGTTATGTTTTCATCAATTTCATTTGGCGCAAAACGAATTATACTCCTAATGTCTCATAAAAAAGTAAACATAAATATGGCGAATATATAGGTTGTGGCTATATCTTGTGTTTGCATCTTCAGGACTTTTCATATTTCCAATCATCCACTCTTATCTGTGCTTTCACCACTTTCGTGTTAGCTTCCGGAGTACCGCAGTAACCAGTCTTCCGGAGGTTTCTTCTTCCGGAGATTTTCCTCTTTCTCCATTATCACAATTTTAATATGTTTTAGCCAAATGTCCTCCACCTTTGTTATATGACTATACACTTTTAATCGCCCAGTCACTATTTTTTCCAAGACTTTTTTCAATATGCATTTTTTAAATCATTTTTTCGTTAGTAAATCTTTCTAAACTTTATACTCAACAGCGTTTTCTCAAATTGTCATACAATGCCTCTAGTCTCCGTTGATCCATTTGGGTCATTGCTAATGTTTTTTCTCCGTAAGAAGGTATGGTTTTGGAGAAAGGTATGCTATATAGTTACTTTACTGATTTTTTTCCTGATGTATTCCAAATGTTGGAAACAACCATTTTAATACATGTCAGAAGCACAGATCCTTTTTTCATTGTGATTTTAAAATGAAAAATTAAATGATGTTATATCGGCCTGTCGCGAGAGGATAGCCTCTCGATTGAAAGATATAATATGACATTTTACAAGCCGTAATGATGTGATTTTGACTACTTGATTGATCCTAATTTCCGGGAGAAGGGTTTCTTAAAGATAAATGTTGTGAAGTGAGCGTACAAAAGGACTGTGCACACATTTTAGGCTAAGATCACGGAACACAACTTTAGGGAATCAAAAGCCTGTGCTTAACCTGTCTCGAGTTTCATGAAAATTTCACTCAATGTATTTAGGTATTTCTCCGTGTGGAGCTCTGTCATGGCGATGAGTCTCAGATGTATGCTTTTTGTCCATCATGGGACCCAAGTCAGCGGAATTCTCCATTCATTACCTCAGCCGGTGGCCGGGCGTAATCTCGACCACTCGCCTCAGTGCCAGCCGCACCCACGGCATTTGTCCTATGTCAACTATTTATTCACTCAGGTAATGGAAAATATTTGTTGAATGTTCGAAAAATAGGTCATAGGCTATATTAGGCTTAGCATCACGTACGTTCTTTCTTGTATTTAAAGTTTCTAAACGGGTTTATACGGTCATTGTTCACAAAACGTTCTATGATATTATCAACAGCTTGGTTATTATTAGCGTTAGAGCTCCGTCTCAAAGTTACAAATGCTCAGTGGAAGAGGAGAAACGAATTACTGAATCTTAAATTGCTTGTCAATCACGCTCTGAAAAGTTATTTTAGTATATTCATTACGTAAACAAAGAGTTGACCATGGACTCATGCCCTGTGTGGGGCAGTGAGAGAAAGGGTCGAAATTAGTTCCGCCTACAGGACGAGGAAAGGGTCGGGCGTCCCACAGAGTGGAGTCCCTAGTGACTCCTAAGCCCCTCTCCTTGCGCTTGTATCTCGCTATGATAGACAACTGCGTTGACACAGCTTTAGTAGCGAGAGTTTTAAAAACCTGCTTTGTTTAAGCCTTGTTTCAACTACTAATGTACGGAAATACTTAAATAACCCTCCATGCATATGTAATACTGACCTCACGCTAATTCACTCGAACTTGCATAAAGGTAAGTTGCAATATCAATAAGTTTATCGACCAAGGTTTCGATACTCAAGTGTTGATACTCAAGGTTTCGTTGCTCAACGATAAGCAAGTGTCATTATCAAGGTCAATAATGTGTTTAAACCTTCGTCAGTGAATAAGATTGGTGTAAAAATAGTGTGTAATAAAATAATTGTTCATAATGATATTCATAAGTTCATAATTTTACACAAAGTGGCTACTCAGGTCACTTCTTAAGAGGAGATGAAGTTTTTCACACATTATATTTGCATTTATGCTATCCTCACGCTTAAGCACTTAATCTGGCTGAAGATATGCAATGGGATGAAAAAAAATTGAATCAATAACACGGGAAAGATTTGAATGCGTAGAATGGTAGAAGGCATATATGATTCGGTTTTATGTGGAGACGACTGACTACAGGTCATTTGCGCCATGGATGCTAGCATGTTAAGGGAATTATTGAGGGATCAGAGGAAGGTTAGAAAAACAGTTTAGAGACGTTAGAGAGTACCGGTATTAGCCTGAATTTAACGAAAGGTTCTGAGGGCTAAGTGTAGGTTTAAAGCCGAATTCAAAAAATGAAGCACTGTAGTCAATACCGTGCAAATCACCACCAGGGTGTGTGGCACGGGGAGATACCACACTAGGCATGGTCGTCTCAGTTCGAATACGGGCCTTGCATGCTCCTCCGGCCGATAGGCGAGGACCAGAAAGTAGTAAGGAGAACAATGCAATGCAAACCCAGAAGCCAAGGATGTGATAAGATGACAAATATACTAACATACATACACGGGTCAACATAGAACTACTGATTAGAATTACTAATTTTTTTAGTCGTGGATACTATGATATATGAAGTCTTCTAGAAAATAAAATCAGGCGAGATATTTAAGCGAAAAAAGGGGATAGTAATAACGTAGCATATTTAACACAAGCACAAAATGTAGTCTACCAACAACGTCCTGTCTTGTCTCCATACTTCAAAAATCACCTAAGTATTGATTTGAATTCAAACAGAAAATATTCAACACTTCCGGCATTAGAACCCAGGCCCTCGGGACGGGAGGCCAGTAGTCTCTCCACCTCACCAACGAAATCCAGATTAAAATAACTCTTTTATATATTACATGATGCTGCGGGCCGATATATATCGGTGCGATACGTGCCGCGGGCCGATACATCGAGTTTTAGAAAATATATTGTTTATGTTATTTATACTGCAGTAATTATGTGTAATGCTAAAGTTAATAAAAATTGTACAATAAAGTATTGCCTTTTTGGTGAATTAAAAGAAAACTGCAGGTTGATATAAAAAATAATGGGTTCTCAATATTTTTTTGCTAAGGTGCCACATTTTATTTAAATACCCTTGGCATTTCTCGCTAATTACCACTCAGAGTTTTTCTATGACGATATGGAATCCATTAGTTGAAAAAAATGTGGGGCGTATGGGCGGGTTTTAAGGAAAATTTCAATGTCCGTTTTGCGCAAGGTAAAAGAAACGAATGACTTGTTACTTTACCATAAAGAACATTTAAAAATTATTCATAAGTGCTACGTTCAATTTTCAGCTTTGAGGTAATTATCGAGATCGAGAAAAAAATGTCTCTAAAAGCTTTTACGAATGATATTTTACCATCCGTTAGTATTTGTAAGTAATTTTCATGATGGCATCAATATCGCTCCCGGAATTAATTTTTTTCTGCGGCTACTCCTTCGTTGCTGAATTCTTGATTGATTGTCTAATTTGATTAAAATCCGATCTCTCGTATTCAATTCTAAATCCCGCGATGACGTTTATCCTCCATCAATTTCACATTTGCGATACACTATCAGTGTATCTATCACATCTTGTTTGATAGAATAAATAAATACCTATATTTATTGATTGGTTGGAGATCATCAAAGGTGACAGCTAAGTATCTGCATGAAAAATTCTTTCTCAGCTGAGTAATTTCCAATTGCCGACGTTCATTCAGAAATAAATCCTCTCCATCAGTTAACCGTGCAAAATCTGATCTCAGAACGATTTAATTAATATTTTGATGACCAAAATTTGAAAAATTTCGAAGAGTTTTGATTCCAGGGAATAAAGTTTGATTTGCAGCACTCCGCGCACACAAAAATGCTAAATAATGAGGTATGTCATGAGCAAAAGTTAACTTGTATCGCTTTAAAGATGCTGGAAGGATAAATGTACTCAAGTACGGAACAGAAACTTAAAATGGACACACAAAAGTGATATAAATGGAGATTAAGCTGTTTAATACGAGTGAGCACTCACGTACTCATGCCCTGGTATCATGAAATAATCATTTTTTGAGCACAGCAGAATCAAGTGAAACGTTAACAAAAATTATTATTCTTATCATCACCTTTTTTATGAAAATAATTATGCATTATATTTTCTTCATTATTCGGAAAATGTTTTAAAGTTGATAAGATACCGAGGACGGCACAGGAAGATTCTTACCACTGATCACAAGCTTAATTAATGTTTATAGTGAAGGTTGGAGAAAGTTGAATGATAAAAAAATGCAGTATTTGGCTTCGTGAACAGGAAGACGAATGTGTATAAAATAATAATAATTTCTGGAATATAAGACCACTGCGTCCACAACCAGGTGTATTTCTATAACCTACCAAGATAACACAGTGTGTACTATGTGTAACGGTTTTAGGGTTATGAACACTTTATTATTACGTTCCATTGTTTCAGGCTCAACTAGGTGGAAGTTGAATTTCGTAAATGAAATACTAACTTTGTTTCCTTCCACAGATTTTAAAATCTGTGGAAGGAAACAAAGTTAGTATTTCATTTACTTTATTATTAGGTAACTTCCCCAATGGGTCAGGGTTTTTCAAAATATATGTGAAATTTGACTACAAATTCTGCAATTTAAAATATTTGGTAACAAAACTTCCCTATAGCAGCACTATAATCTTAATACTTGATACGTAAAGTGGCATTTTCCTGACTGTTTCCATTACATTGTGGAATCACAAAAGCTTTTGGTATATTTTCATAATTCAAATTGCCATATATGTATTACTTACTAGCGAAAATGTCCATTTATTCTCAACAGGAGGGTTAAAAATAATATAAAGCTTAATAGTTCTATTCATACAGAAGATAATTTGACTTCACATTTCTCATTTTACCTTATTTACAAAGTGCATATTTACCGTTTTGTCACTTAATGGTTCATCGTATTTAGCTATTTTAGTGAAATTGCTTATTTTTTAAACGTTGAAGTAAGAAGTATACACGTTTCAGTAGAAACGCATGGGGACGATCGCCGTAGATGTTAAGCACATTTTCACACAAGTAAGCTAGAGCGAGATTTTTTTTCCAGTATTGTATTCAAATTTTTATTTAATATAAATTATCTGTAAGAAGCATGACGCTCCTACAGGGGTTCTGAAAAACGCGTCGTGTCTTACGGCATCCAACTGTAATCGTTGTTCTCGTTTATCTTGAGATTCATTTTTCCGCAAAGAGGATATTGCGCTTACTTTAGCAGGGCTTTGAGAAATATCACTCTTTCCTGTCTCAGGAAGATTTGTTGCGCACTGAAATTATTAGTAAAAATAATTTGTTTTTTGTAAGTAATTGAGTATATATATCAGGGATCTTTCGGGGTTTGCACCGGGTAGTTCGGTCCATGGCGGCCGACGTTTCGATGCTCGAGTCGAGCATCGTCCTCAGGGCAGAGGTGAGTGCCTTGACTGGAAGTGGTCATCAATATATACCCTATGGGTAGGTAAGGTCCGAAATTTTGGCGGGAAAATTATGTATCATCCGGTGGTCTTGACTCTCCCATAATCTTGATGATAGGTTTCCACGTGTGACTCAGGTTGTAACCGGCGTCACGGTTAAAGTTTCGTCTTTCTCTCCGGATCTCGATGGCCTCCTTGATGAGCCGGTTTCAATAGCCAGATGAGCGGGCAATTATTTTTGTCTTCTCAAAATGGATGGCATGGTCCATCATGATGCTGTGCTCTGCAACAGCCGATTTTTCCGGTTGGCCCAATCTAAGGTGACGCTGGTGTTCCTTGATTCGCGTCTCCACCGTCCGACTTGTCTCACCCACATACACTTCACCGCATTCACACGGAACGCGGTAAACTCCTGATGTCTTCAGGCCAATAGGGTCCTTTGCTCTGACTATGAGCTCCTTCAGTTTGGGTGGCGGTCGGTGAATGGTGTCTATGTTATGTCTGGCTAAAATCCTCGATATTTTGCCAGATATCGAGGAGACGTATGGCAAGTAAGCTCTTGAGGAAGGTTTTTCCTTTGCTGTCTGCGTCTTCAAATCCACTTGCTTAAAGGTCCTTTTCAGGGCCAACGTTATGTCCCGTTCTCCGTATCCATTTCGTCGAAACGTCTTCTTAAGGTGCCTAATCTCTTGCGGTAAGCTTTCTTCGCCCGCAATAGATATGGCTCGATGGAGAAGAGTGGACAGCACTGCTCGTCGTTGCGCCGGATGATGGTGACTTTTTCCGTTCAGGTACAGGTCCGTATTTGTTGGTTTCCTGTAGACGCTGTGACCTAAAGTGCCGTCAGTCTTCCGCCGTACGAGTATATCAAGAAATGGCAGTTGACCATTGACCTCCGTTTCCATCGTGAAGCAGATTTTGGGATGTTGGCTATTCATGTGGGACAGGAACTGGGCGAGAGTATCAGTTCCATGAGGCCACACCACGAAAGTGTCATCAACGTATCGGAAGAAATGCTTCGGGCGAAGAGGGGCCGAATTCAATGCTTTTTCTTCAAAGTCTTCCATAAAGAAGTTAGCAATGGTTGGAGACAAGGGCGATCCCATCGGCACTCCATCCTTCTGCTCGAAGAATTGTCCGTCATACTGGAAATATGTGGAAGTCAGTACGTGGCGAAAAAGCACCAACGTCTTGGGGTCGAATCTCTTCTCCAGGAGGCTAAGCGTCTCGGTCAATGGTACTTGTGTAAATAAAGACACGACGTCAAGGCTCACCAAAAGGTCGTTGTCGTCAATATGGATGCTTTTCAAAGTCTGCACGAATTCTGTGGAGTTCTTGACGTGATGTTCACAGGAGCCGACGAAAGGTGACAGGAGTCCTGTAAGATATTTTGCTCCTTGCATTGAGTATATATCTCAATTAATACTAGCGGGAACTTAAAAAATACCCAGTGCTTTCTTAAAGTTACCTCTATGAACGACAATAATCTTCCGTGCAAAAATAAATACTTGCATATGAACAATAGGCCCTTCTCAACGAAAAAAGTTGGAAATGACCGTATTGTTGACATGGTGAAAAGTTTCAAAATGGCAATAGGCCTCTGCTGGAAACAGGTAATTTAGTTATGTTCATATATGATTTCAGCTCATTCAGTTCAGTGCGGTGATAGAGTTAGAGACACACACACTCACATAAACCAGCACGTTTTTATGTTGAATTTCAATTCTAATAGAATGATGTCTTATCAAATGACAGTGGATTTATTTTGATTGTTTAGCATTCCAATTTTGACACTGGACAGCAAAAAAATCGTTGATTTGATTTTCCTAAATCAAATCAACGCGTGAAAAATTTGATTATGAAATTTTATTTAAAATAGATGATTGAAATATTGATTAATGCTATGGATGATGAGCTTACACTCTTTCATATCCTTTCTGGGACTCGCACCGTAACAACAGATATATCATGATCAGATTTGCTTGCATTCAAAATAATATAGGATTCTTATTCAGGTACTAATTCTCTTATTCTGGTACATGTCATTCGGAAAACGTTATAATTCATAAATTTGTTATGAAAACAGCTTGATACAAATACGGTAAAGGAATAGAAAATATGAATTTCAAAAAATTAAAATTGAAGAGCATTGAAGTAAGAATTTAGATTATTTTTAAATGTAGTAAAAGTTGGTTTAATTCAGTGGATGAACATACAGCTGAAAGGTTTTTGTCTGTAATTTTGGAAACATATTAAAAGTACGCAATCATGTTGTCACTAAAGACGACTCCATAGGTAGAAAAAAACGTATTAGCTATGGAATGAATTATGGCTTCTGTCATCGAAGGTGGATTTAGTGTGCAGGAGAAAAGACAAGAAAAAGAAGTTTGTTTCCATCGTGGTATCAAGTGTGAGGATTATGATGTATTAGAGAATTATGACAACAAAAATGAGAATAATGATCTATTTATTACATGGTCAAAGGGATATGAAGGTTTCCAAAAAGTACTTTTTATCTTAGTTTGACCGCCATTCTACTTAACTTCTCAAAAAATTACGAAATTTTAAGAAATGATGGCAAATTGAAAACAACCTTTATATTCATTTTTGACTATGATAAACGATTTAAGACTTTAATGGAGGTTCGTGTACGTAGGATAAGTTCTTTTCGTAGTTCTACCCTCATCAAATTAGATTATAAATGGTTCTATTTAGGTAACTTTATTGATTCATAAAAATTTTGGGGAATTATTTTTGGTATCTTAAGTTTTACATGGGGGTGATCCTAAATTGTTCACATCTTCATTTCATTAGGCTTCTAAAGTGAATGAGGATACAGTTACCTTTTATCGCAATAAAACGTTCGTGTGTGTTAGATTATACACATAAAGTCTTCTTTTTGGCTGAACATTCCTTAGGAGACATTTATTAAAAAGGTATATTGAAAAGTTCAGAAATATGGCACAGGTATATTTCAGAATGATCATGAAATTAAAAATTCAGGGATAAAAAAGTAATAATTATGTAATGAAATCAAGTACATTGACATCATTTCAAGCAATAATTGAAACGAGAAACATATTTTACACTTATACATTACTATCATGCCAATTTCATTTGGAAATATATATAATATGAACCACTGCTCATCATTCATTATGTCTCAGCTTGTTTCTGCCGGACCTAAATTCCAAAGGCGAGGAAACCATTACCCTGTCCATTTATCCTGTCTCCACCTTGCCCTACACCCTCGTACCCTGTCCCTTGGCCTCTCAACCCCAACCCTCAACCCCAAGCCCTCCTCCGGTAAAACTCCAGGCTTAGGAAAAGAGCAAGGGAGACTATGAGAAAGGGTTCATTAATCATTAAGGATCCGGGTCTCATCATTACCAGATTAACTCTCTTAGACTGGCATCAAATTGAAGTTAAGTCTCCGTAGATTTCGTAAAACGCGCGACCGAGCATGTTTACCCTTTTCTCTTATACCCTGGAAAACACCCTGGATCTAATAGTTTCAATTTACTTTTGCACTTTGATTAGGAAGTTCTGAAAAAAATAATAAAAGCCGGCGATTTCAACGTTCTTGAATGTGTAAGTAAGTAAGCGCACGAAAGATTATAACAAATGGACAAAAGAAAGAAAACGACATCAATTGAAGACTTCACTATTATTCTACTATTTTCTATTCACATATCACCAAATTTGGAAAGGAAAAATACTGAATAAATTACGGGTTATTACCACTGTCTATGGGCACAATAGATATCGTGAATCAAAATAAAGATATACTACTACTTTTTTAAATATCCTTAGCAGGATCCTTATCGAAACAACTTCAATACAGCTTAGAAAAGTTAGAACTTCCAAACACTCATTTATATCATCGCAAAAATCTATAATAATAAATACAGCATCAATTGTCAGTTTCTAGGACTGTAAAATCCATAGAAGAAACAAGTTACAGCTGGAGAACTATTCCATTGAAATTTAAAATCCAGAGAAATATTTGAGATGTAGAGAGATAATGATTATTGTAACAGGCCTTCATGACAATTGAGAGAATTTTTTCATAGAACAAAATATTTTAAATACATATCCACATCGAGCTTTCTGTGGATACGGCTATGCTCAGAAAAGGTGCACTTCAACACCATACACAGATCGTTCCGAATTACTAACGCAACATTTTCCATGATATGGGGCTACAACTGATATTGATAGCTAACAATACCAAATGCCTCCAACATTAATTATATGCATTGATCTCTTATATTTCATTCAGCTCTATAAATAAATATATTACGCATAACCCACAGATATAAAATGAAGTTAAAGCAAAACCCTTTCCGAAATCAATTGAGATCCGGTAGTTAAAAGGGAGAGACGGGTAATCGAGACCTTTCTTTTAAATTATGGTGCCAATACCTCCCACAGAGGATACCTACTTTGAAAACGCTTACGGCTTACACCTCTGACGAAAAAATAATATAATACATGTAGGTATATATATAAACTGGAACCAGGGCACGCTTGAATCAGCGCGATCGGATTAAATTTAATCAATCACTCACTCGTTAAAGCCTATGGGCATTCGAATGGAATTGATAAATAACCCAGAAAAAAATTCTCGATAATCAATCATGCTCTCAAAGATGGCGACCGACCTCCAATCACATCGCTTGAATATTCTTAATTCATCAAAGGGTGGTGTCATCGACATTTTTAGGCCTGTCTTAATGATCTTTACAGAATAAATTCCAGATTGATGGTATTTTAAAGGAATGGGCTGACGTTACAGAGTGTTAGCATGTTCACAACCCTTGCAGTTCACAAGCTCACTAAGGTCCTGATAGAACAGTTTGTAATTAGTTATTCAAAGACCGGGAAGAATAATATTCATCAAAGGACAATGGGTGTCTTTTAATTTGGCTATTTTTTCGGAGTAGCTTTCAAATAACCACTGCTAATCCTGAAAAAATTGACTTTTGGGGGTTTACATTTATTTCAAAGAATTATTTGAGAAACTTTTGCCTAACCGACACATTTTCATTTATTAGTCGAAATATTCTGTGAAAATTTATAAAGTAGCTCATTGCGGGTAAATATATTTGAAGAATTGTAAACTGATTTTTGTCTAATTGATTTCAATATATGTAGCAGGCTCGTTACTTCCAAATGACGCAGTAGACGAAGAAATAAGAGATATGTCAAATTTTGCATGGTGACTTATTCGCTTCATGGATAATATATCCATTTGAACAAGTGGTGCCTCATGCCATCATAAACAATCATGGAATAACTTTAAACATAACAGAGAAAATGTAAACTGTATGCTTTTGCATTCAATAAGGAGTGATAGTATTTTAGAGATAGTTCCTAAGTATAGTGATTAAAAAGTAATTTCAATAATATCGTACGTAGGTGTCATTATTACAAAAATACGTAGGTAAAGTGGTGTGTAACAATCGTTTGCTAAGAGACCTAGCCTTACAAATTAAAAAGCAATCAAAATGATGTACCATTCCACAAATGTGACTTAAACACTTTTAATATCTATTCAAAAACATTCCTTTGAGTCTTCGTCTGAGCAAATATTCCTTTACCACCATTCAAATACACTGCTGTGGTTTCCCCTATCTCCGTACTGAGCGACTTCACTGTATGCGTCGTGTAGGTTAGGTAGATAACTCATAGGAAACGCAGTGGTGCAAAGCCGCAACTCCGCGCGGTGAGGTAGGGCAAGCCTATGTAAACATTTTCAGCCTTTACACACTGCTATTATCGGTGAATTTCCATTCGGGTTGTGGGAGATACGGGAACAGAGTAGTCCCTTATCCTCGCACGAATGCTCTTTAATGAGAGCCTTTCTCATGGACTGAACGTCGATGAAAATTAAATTTGATTCCAAGGGAGGAAAGGCAGATAATGCATTGACTGTACTCACCAGGAAAGGATGCAGCGGGGTGGGATAACCTTCCAATTCGTTTCGGGAAGCGAGATGTGTAGATCCTGTCTTGATATTCAAGGAAGTGTACGGGAAGGAAATCGATGTCCGTGGCTTAGGCACTCGCAAAAGGATGATTATAGAGTCAAGGAGATGACAGCATCCTCCGGAAAGAAGCATCAACCGTGTGGTACTTCTGTGATTGCCCTGGGGATGGAAAACGACAATTGTGGAAACGGTTATTGACAAGGAGACAGCACTAGAAGGTAAATTTTCATCCATTTATTGGGGTAGGGAGACGTCTTGTAAAACGGTATTTGGATATTCACAGTTCTCGCACAGATGCCACTTTGGATTTTTATTTGTTATTTTGATTAAAGTGATTTCCTAAGATATCTTTTTTCAACAACGCCTAAAGAAATTTGACGGTCCCAACATAATATCATCATGAGTTCAACTGTATTCGGTGAGACATGGTAAAAAATCATCTTATGAATATAGAGAAGAAGTTGCACTGCCCCATGCATTAATTTATTTACGAATCATTTCAACGCCATAACCTGCCTTTATTCTCATAATTGAGTATTGAATTATGAAAATATTCTACAGAATGGACAGGCCTTAAACTGTAACAATTTCTGCGAAATTTAAGAGACCATTAAATCTTTAAATGAGAATTTATAATTAGGCCTTCCAATACGTAGAGTAGATAATTATTTGAATTCACCTCTAATGCATATTTTCTTAATTTGCTAAGTAGAACTGACATTACATATCACATTCTTCCTGCTTAACCCTTTGTTACTTGCGTGAATGAAAATTCCGTAAATACTCGCGTCGGGTCATTCTGACCCAGAATAGCACATTCATTCAAGTATTCTACCAGCTGATTAGTAGATTCTTGGACAGTCCCCATTCTGCATCCCAACCTCATAGACATTGTCTCGCTTTCCCTCCTAAGGATGGCCCGATATTAGTTCCCTCTTCAATTCTTCATATCTTCTACCTCCTCTTATTTCCTCCAGAATTCCTATCCTCTCCCTTCCTCTTCCACACTTCCCCAGTGTTCTCCCCTCTATCACTCTCTTCAACATGCCCTCTCCTCTCAAAACCTCATCCATCCATCTCTTCTGCCTTCTCCGAACCTCTGCCACAAGCTTCCTCTCCTCTCCGACCACTACCTCCTAGTTCGTCTTTCTCGCCATCCAGATAACCTTCTCCATCCTTCTTCAAACTCATATCTCAAACGAATCAAGTCTACGCACATCCTCCCTTCGCAATGACCAAGTTTCCGACCCATATAGCGCCACGTTCCATATTAAAGCTTTTCCCAGTCTCTTCTTTACGTCTCTTCTCAGACCCCCTCTCATCAATTCCCTTCTCTTCGAAAATGCTTCTTTAGTTAGCGCAATTCTGCATCTGATGTCCTTACCACCAAAGCCATTCTCCTCCAAAATACTACCCAGACACGTAAACTGCTCGGCCTGCTCTATCTTTTGCCCTCACACCCTCATATTCAGCCCCGTCTTCTTACTTCTAGAAAATCTCATTACTTTCGTTTTATTGTGATTGATCTTCATCCCATACTTTTTGCACTGATAAAATACAGCCAAAGGCCATCTTTTTTTTTCCTTCCCACGTGATTACTAGAGCAAAGCTGATCACATCGATTACTCCTTTAGTCAAATTATAAAAAGTAACAACTTCAGACTTTTGCCTGTCACCGGTATCCTAGTCAATTTTGTTGTCATTATGCATTGTTGAGATCAATATCACAGCCTTTGACCACTTGGGCACATAATAAACTATGATTATATCTTTTGTGAAGCCGAATATGCTGTAACTCACTTCTATTTTCCTAGAAGGTAGAAATTCTGGAGGTATTTCTGGTTTGTTCTAGCGTAGAGTCCCTACCAAGGTCAATTTGTTCTCCGCTAGTAAAGTTCTGGCCAGGGGATCACTCGTTTACCAATTGTCCATTGTAATATTTCTCCAACTACCCTTCACTGGAGTCTCAAGGCGCTGTACAACATCATGAGGATTATTTGATAGGCGATAAGGGCCTTCAGGTTGAGTACCTGCATATACTTCAAGCTTTAGTACATAAAATGACCTTGCATCGACTAACGCAAATATTTTCATACCATAAATTTTCGGCTTGTTCGGCAAGTATTGACGAAAAGCACATCGTCCCCTAAATGAAACCATTTGTTCGTCAATTGTTAAGTACTCCGGTGGAGTATATGCTTCTAAATATTTGTCCCAAAATATAGTGAGCGGCTGACACATTGGGGCTAAACGGTCCGTTTTCTTTCTAACTTCCCGATCATTGATGTCATTGAAACGTTAGCAGCGAAGCCAAAATAAATATCTGTTACAGGACAATACAGGTGGACCATCCTTGTCCCATCAGTCTCTAAAATTCAAATTTCTTGCCCTATAACCTCCACTCAAAAACAGTAGCCTCACTTAAGGCTTAATTTCTTTATCATCAGTATCCAAAGCGTCACGATCTCTCACAAAATTTGCCCTCACATTTTAAATATACAAATTGGTATATTGCACTAAAGTTGTAAACAACTCCTTATTGAAAAAGTAAAAAAGTGCACCCTCTACTGTTTTTGCACATCTAGCCTCTCCGCGTACTCCCGGAAGATGAGAAATAATGTTATGTTTTCGTGTTCTACCAATACTGTTTATGGGCTCAGACCTCCACTTCGTTGTTTTATCCCTACCCACAAATGTGTCCACTACATCACCTGGATTCAGTTCCTTATAATCAGAAGACTCTGAAAGGATAGAATCCGAATCATCATTACTCTCTTGGAGTATATCCTCTTCATCTTCAGAATCTCCGCCTTCGCTTTCTTCCTCCTCCCTCACCAACTCTGCAAGTATTTCGCTGTTATTTATGTTTTGTTTGCCATCTTTATCTAGTGTAAAGAGAAATTACAAAATATTACTAATTCATATGAATAAATATTTCAAAATATTCATCAAACTCAAGTGCTTTTGTCAGTGCACAGTAGCATGACTTAATGCCTGAACGAGAGGAATTGAAATCCCTTGTCTTGATGTGAATTAAACTCCAAAGCCGGATAAATGAAGTTCCAGAATAAAGGAGTACTTGATTACTGCGATTGCTCAGGAAGAAACTCTCACTGCAGTGAACAAATGCAAAATGAGAAGTGATACTGTCTTTGACGCTGCCACCCTCCTATGAATACATTGTAACATAACCTCTCGCGTCGCACAGTGGGCTGAAATCGAAAAAAGCTGGGCAAAAGTCAAAAAGTGATTTTTCCAAGCCAGGAAGCTGATACTTTGCATAAATATTTTAAATAGACATGTGCATGCGATGAAATAAAGCATTTTTCTTAGTACTTTACAATTAACAATTTGCATGAGGTCAAAGTTGCACAAATTTCGCAAAAGTGGTCTGCACTCAATTTTCTCACGAAATATTCAAAATCAAGCTCTTACTAAGCCTTTATGGTTAAAGAATTGGAATATAATGTTATGCAGTAAGATTAAGCTGTTTTTCATCTTTTTGTATTGTAGTCTACTTACTTTTTTGTCATTATTTACCAAAGATATTAAACAAAATGGCGTCCCTCATTTTTGTTCAGTTTTTTATATACATGTAGAGAAATAGTTATTTGCATCGCCATGCATCGCGAAGTAACTTAAAAGGGGAAACTACAAAGCTTCCAGAGTACGATTCCGATGAGTTATGCTGCGACCGTTTGCGACGCCGAATTTCACATCAGTTTTTCGATCGCGCGGTCGAGTCTGGTCCAACCCGCCTGTAGTAAGGTGGCGCGACAAGTGTGTGGAACGGATTGTAGCCGCATCCACTCCGCTATGGAGTTTTTCGAGATACAAACATTGAAAAGAGCCTCCATCTATTATATTTTGGAGATATCGCGGAAAAAATTACGCATTTTGTCACATAGGGTTAGGAGGTATTGAAAGGTTTAGGATGTATAGGTAAAATATAAAGGTTTAGGAGGTACTGAAAGACTGCTTTCTTCGGATGCACCGCTGTTGTTTCTCTTTGTTGCAACTTGGCATCGCCTACTGACGAGTAGGTACACTTTTATTAGAGGCAGCATGCATGCCACACAGGATTATTCTCTCTTCGAGGCCACCTTCGAGGTTTTACAAATACAATTGAAGAGAGCATTTAATGGAGAAATACCATTTTCTTGAACTTCACGCAAGGTGATCAAAAGGAATTGGATAGTTCAAGCAAGCAAATACCAGGAAGCAAGAAATATATTTACAATAAATTTTAAATAGAATAAAAATAAACGTATCCACAAAGGCACATTTTAACAAATAGTAGCTGAAATTTAACTGTTGAACTCACTCAGGAAGACATGCGACTTTACGCTCGGCAACTTTGCTGATTTCATGGCAAATAAGTGGGCGTTCAAAGTTTTTGTCTTCTTTGTCGCTGTATTTTTTCATTTGTTTTTAAAAGGTGAAAAAACAGTAACTCATCCCCCGAAGAACATTTGTTTTAAGGACTTCCACACAATTTTCCATAAATGTTGATGGTTTTTAATGTCATTTAGCTGTAACTAAATTACTCTAATAACAGACTCATATCCAAGTGAACTTTTTCGGAACTTTTGTAACCTTTAGCTTCTGGTACATGACTGACACTTAGCATTCATTCCATTACAAAATATACGACCATTACATTTACCAGATATTGAGGGTAATGCCATCACTGGGTTCAACTAGGAATCGAAACCAAATTACATGATTTTACCCAGATCGCTGTAATCTAATGGTCAGCAAACTCTCAGATCCATGGAGCTGCTCTACAAATATGAAAATATGTGTTGTGATGCCGAAGATAGAAATAAAGTTTTTTGATACGTCGATCGCGTATTACCTATAATATCCCTGTGAGCTAGCGGTGACTCGCGATTTAAAGTTGGCTGATTTTTGTTATAACCGATCAACTACCAAGGCAAAGCTCACGTTTTAATTGGTGCAAGTACTCGATAATGAATCACGGAAAATGAGTTATGATTCCGGTCGTATCCGTGTTTTTTCCAGTGAGTTACTTCGCTAAGTTATATTTAGTTTCAGATAAGCTACGCTCAACATATTCTGATTCAACAATACATTATGCTGAGAAGCATGCAGGAAGAAAGCAGAGCAAGTGAAAATGTCAGGGAATGTGTACGGGCTCTAGATCAACAAGACCCGATAGCTTTTAGAATGTAGAGAATCAAGAGAGCATCTTAGATGAGTGGGATAAAGTTCCATAGCAATTTTATATTGGATTTAAAAAAAAAACGGAAGTAAAATAGTAGTGGTTGAAGGCGTAACTATGTGGAATGTAGTCACCGACATGATGAAAAATAAAACTTAGTAAATTCCACTCAAAAATTGATTTATTACCCAATTATTAGTTAGTAAACCAATTTTTGAGTGGAATTTACTAAGTTGTATTTTTCATCATGTCAATTTCATTTCAAATTTGTTGAGCTAAAGAATAAGTGAGTCCTGATGATGCTGCAGTGCTGTGAAACATGTTGACTCAATAATCAAATGTCTCCAAAGGAATTGTGCAAATCATTTAATATTTTTCATTAAGAAAAAACATAAATATGCAGGGTCTATGAAAGCAAAAAAATAGAAATAGTAGTAGACAGCTATTATTTTAATGGAAATACAAGAATGCAGAAACCAGTGCCACGAAATCTCATCCATATGCTTACCTAACTTCACATCCACATTCTTGGTAGTAACTTTACATCCACATGGTACACACACTGGTTAGATTTAGGAAGTAACGAAAACATAGTTTTAGCTTTTGCGGGAGAGCCTTGTGTCGAAGATGCTCACAATGAATGTTACATACGCCTGCGGTATTAATTTAATATAAATATAGGGATAACTCATTGAAATAAGCTCCAAGGTACACTCAACATTCTAAATGCATTCCTTGGGCAGAATAGAAGATTATAATTAAGATCTCATTGAAATCTTAATTATAATATTTATTATAATACATGGTCAGTTCGATAAGTAAAAAATTAACCAAAGAAAATCAATTCGTTAATTAAAATATTGACGTTTGAAAACTAGTTGTTTCAATTAGTTATTCATTCCACAAACTTTGCATACTTTCCATGCTTTTATAATAGTCATACAATGAAGATCGATCTTTTATGCAAAATTCCCTTGATTAAATGACCACCATTTAATTTATATTTGTGATAGTTTGGAATAAGTGACTATTCTATTCAATAAATATTGTCGGTGGAGTTATGAAGGTCCATATACCATGCATCGGTGCACACAGCAGTACATAATTTAAATATCATTCACTCAGTAACTGAACGTTTGTGGCACTCAGTAAACATTTTTGTGCTTCTGAAATACTCCGTATTAGGGTTTCAAAATAAAAGAAACATAAGTGTTTCTCGAGAAAATGAAGCATTTAACCATGACATCGACTTGAAAATAAAGAATTAATCCGAAGCAAACGTAAAATGCCGGTGCTGTTAACCAAATTAACCTGGTGGAATTCCCGAGAAAATTTTAGAATAATCATTCGCCGTGAAAGAATAAACTCCTATTTTAAATGCTTTTCCTTTCATTTATTTCATGAAGTTTCATCTCATTTTTTTACCAATCGCACTTCGTCGCATATGTTAGTTCTGAGAGAATTTGGGCAAGAAATAAGATCTTGACCTTAAGGTAGCTTGAGTGAGATTCCACGTAAAACTCAATGAATTTCAATGAGCGTCATTTGAAGGAATTTTACTCGTTTTGAAAATGTTACAAACCCAGTGGGGATAGTCCATGCAAAAGGCATTCATAAACTAATTGAAAGTCCACGAAAGTAGTCCACGACTGAATTATCCTTAGCATATAACCACAAGACACTCATTCAATGTTCAAGTGTGAACATTTAATTTTGACACTGTTCATAGATCGTTCGTTTTCAATCCACACTAAATGAATTAGGTATTGAAAATGGCTTCCTGGCTGAATATTCACAGAATATCTTTAAACCATGTTTATTTGAATTTTCTAGTGACAATGTTCATTCCACATTCTAGGAATATTCGTGGTGACGTTAAGTTTAAAAAAACTCAAATGGTAATACCAGTATATTTTCGTAGATTTTATGACATGACAAGACAAACATGTGGTAACAGTAGTATTATTCCGATTGGTAGGAGGAGATTTGACGATCCTATGGTATAAGTGGACATTGTGACTCATTTATAGAAGCCTTTGCAGCTTAAGAAACTTTTTACATTTAGAGATTCATCTACGTTGAATATTATTTAAACATTTTATGAAGTATTCTAATGATTATTCTTTGCAATATCTATTAGTGTCATTTGAACATTCTTTAAATATCCTTCTTGAATAATCTTTGACCGTTTTAATAGTGTTCACTGAACGTTATTTGACCATCCCTTGGGCAATAAATTCACCAATGGGATAGAATATACTACGAATTGCACTCCTTTTTGAGATATTTGTCATAAAATAGAAGCAGTTCTGACCGACAATACATTGCATATGGTACGGATGTACTCTCCAGAGACATATTTATTAAAAAATAGGGAACCTCTGACGCACAGGTCTCATCAGGAATGTAATGGTTGGTAGTTCTAAAGAACGCCTTCGCTTGTAATGGCACTGTAAGCATATGGTGGGAAAAAACTAGTGAAGCCCAATACTCAAAAATGTACAATAAGATAAGGAGTTCAGTGAAATGAAAGAATGTATTTGCGTCATTAATGTTACGGTATTTACTTCATCTTTATCACAACAATCTAAATTTTAAAATAAATTTTAATAAAGGCCTCAATCGTGACTAGGGAAAATTCTCGTACATTCCTTAATTATCTTCAGTCCGAGAGACCAAAAATTCGAATTCCACTGACAGAAAATGATGATCGGGAACATCAGCTTGGAGAACAAACATTTCCATAGACTGTACGCAAGGATTCATAAATCAAACGGAATTTAATGGTCAAAGCAAGAATAATCCGGAAAGTAAAAAAATATAGGATAATGTCTGTCTTTAGCCAGGAAGACAAACTTTTATACAAATAGTACCTGAACCACTGAACTTTCAAGAGGAAGGATGTGACTTCACGGTCGGCAATTTGATTTGATTGAACTTTACTGATTTGATTTCAATACAGTGGGCGTTCAAAATTTGTCCGACTTCTTCTTCTCTGTTTTTTTATTTTTTTTAACGATGAAAAAACATTGTAACTTACCGTCGGATGAGCATTTGTCCCAGGAACTTCCGAACAAATTTCCATAAATGGGTTTTAATGTCGCTTAGCCTTAATTAGATCATGCTCTAGTCGTGGGCGTAGAGTTGATCAAATCGAAGGGAACTTTTTCGACAGTAGTGTAGACATCCTTTGGTCACAGACAGATAACCTAGCATGCATCATTCAACGACTTAAATTTGTATGAATATCCATTCTGTGGAATTAAGATCGTAAATATTTCGAAAAAAGTATGCAGAGCGTTGTAATGGAAACAATTGCGTACCTACATGAAATAAATTTTCGTTTACGGACCGCAGTAGCCATAGATTTCTTATACATTCACATTTTAGAAGGTTTTACTATTTATGCAATCAATCTTAGAAATTTCCACTATAAAAATCCTAAATCTCTTGAAAGTTCTACAAATTCTGGTCTATGTAAGGATTCCAATCGGAATAAAATCTTATATTTAGCCACGCTACAAGTTTTAACTCCACATTAAACAGATGCCACCGATTTGACTGTCAGCGGACTAAAATTTCCTTGAGCGGCATAAGTTGCTGCTATAAGGAAGCTATGAACATTAGTTTAATTGAAATTTGGGAGAAACTTTCCTACACGGGGTATTTAAGGTATCAAAGAGGAATTATCATACGGAAAGTCATGAGATAAATAATGGAACAAAACAAATTTTGGTGTGACATAGACAGGCAACATTGTTTCCGGCTTGACATGTTGGGGCCTTTCCTTATTGAATTATTTAATGGTAATTTTATACCTAATTGTTTAATTTTATCACGCTTTTAGGTTCCGTTGCGTTATTAATTTCACGCATTTTGCGTTTGAGGTCGTTAAAATAATTAAGTAAGTATGATTAGGAAGAGAAAATTATAAGGTAAAACACGCAAACCGGAATGTTCTCTTTTTCCTTCATTCACCAACACTTCTCCATATGGACCGAAAACATGTACCTAATGATAATGCAAATACATTGAATGGATCTGTGATATATTCTCAAATGTCCTTCCCCAGGGAATGGATTCTCGGAACAAGTTCCATTTGGACTGCATCATCCATTAAGTTCGTTTCTGTGTTGCTTTCATGGGTTGTTCATAATTACTCCGATCACTACCTCACTAATTTATATTTTCCCTCTCGTACTTCATCTTCTTTTCATTTTTTCTTCTATCAGTATATCATTGAAAAAGTCACATATGAGAAATTGTTCATTAGAGCGCGTTTTATTTTATTCATAGCTTTACTACAATGATTTCATCCATTTGTTCTCTGCAAAACTTGCCATTTCTTGCTTTTTCAGTCAATATGATTCCTTTTGATATACCGCATTGTAAAATTTGCATTCCCTTTAGAAAATTCTCCTTCCTTTTTGATCGTCCAACGTTTCTTCACCATGATCTCTCGGTGACCAAGAAATCACTTGTACATCACTTGCCACTCATCACCAATTTCTTCCTTACTCGTTCATCTGCAACAAATATATCCTCTTTCAACATAAATGTTATAATAAGTCATCAACCGTCTGTAGTCTGGCTGAAGTTTATTTCCATCGTGTATAACTCCATAACCAGTGACATGAAACATTTCTCATATGCATAAAAGTTAGTTTGTACTTGGTTTATGTTTCATTCGTTTTTTTTCGGTGTAATCAGGTTTCCTGAATAACTTTACTGAATATCCGAAATAAATTTCTAACTATGCATTGCTGATTATCCAAAATTGAGTTCTATAATTAGGTTTTCTCAAAGAGATATTAAAATATGTATTGATTAGGTTTGGTAAATAACTAAAACTACGAACCATTGACATACCAGTTTGAGGTTTATTTCGTGCTTCAGCGTCTCTATTCAGAAAAAAATTTCAGTCTCGACAATTTCGTCACAGCCCCGAAAAAATCCCAAATCTTAAAAAGCAATATTTTAAAGTGTCGAGGATGTGACGTCATTGACGATGCTAGAAAATGCCAAAGGCTTTCCTGAATAAGGAAGATGAGGGATTGTTATCTCACTGCATTTCCCAGGTTTTTCACAACCGTTCTCTGTTTGGCTGCAGTCAACGTATACACCGGAAAGCGACGATGAGATACGAAAATATTCCCAAACAGCTTCTGCCCTGCCCTGCAATATCACCGCCAAAAACGATGTGTGAGCTAAATATTTCAAGGTCTTGATGCCTCGTTGAAATCCTGAACGTCATTAATTCCAACCGTATAGATCGCATTCCCGTGATACTGGCCGGGAGTACTGGTTTCATTCACAGCTGAACGTGAGAGACAACGTATTTATTTCAGGGTGATAAATGTGATCGTATTAGTGAAGTGTTGCCATAGTTGAAGTGTTGCCAGTGCCTTTTTCGCTAGAATTGGGAGATTTTACAACTATATAAAATACTACTTTCAGCACCTAGAGTAAAAGTCTACCTATTTTTAAGGACAAAAGCTCATTTTGCGACAAAACATCTTTAAGGATGTTCTTTCGCAGATAAATGATTGCACAACAATATCATCATTTTAACATGAGACTGATGTTTTATTCGTCTGTTGAGGCCCTTAATTTTGTCTACTATAACTAAATGAAATGATCCCCTATTTCTGTCCGCATTCGCAGCAAAACTAGAGGAATTGTGAGGGGAATATTGCTCTTTTTTTAACACTTCGAGCTGATTTTTTTTTTAATTTGGACTTCTAAAAAAATAAAAAGACACTTAAAACGTTTCAAATAAAATCTTTTGAATATTTTAAGTGTTATTATACGTAAGCGGTAATATTAAAAAAAAATAACATATAAAAGCGTATCAGGCTGAACTTTGTGGAAATACTTGACATCCATATCAGATGAAAAAACAATTGTAATTTTCCACACTCAATATATTTTAACAAGTTTACTACAAGCAAGCCGACCATGGCTGAAAACATGGCCGGTTAACTTGTACTCAACTTGTTAAAATATATTGAGTGCGGAGAATTACAATTGTTTTTTTTCATTTGATATGGCTGGAAAAATTACTATTCCACAATGTATCATCGAAGGGGGAAAACATCCGGCCAAAACACATGTAAAATTGTCAATTGATCATTGGATTTAGTCGTTAACTTCATGTAAAATGTAGCAAAGTTGTTTATAGATGACAGTTTTCGTTTTAAATTATGGAAGTCATTACAATTGTCGCTTGGTAGGAATGGTCTGAATAAATAAATAAATAAATAAATATATATATATATATATATATATTTATTTATTTATTTATTTAGACCATTCCTACCAAGCGACAATTCTAATGACTTCCATAATTTAAAATGAAAACTGTCATCTATAAACAACTTTGCTACATTTTACTTGAAGTTAACGACTAAATCCAATGATCAATTGACAATTCTACATGGGTTTTGGCCGGATGCTTTCCCCTTCGATGATACATTATACGGCAGTATATTGCGTTGGGCTAAATGGCCCGTGGAGAAAAGAGAAACCCAGAGGTTTGGTGGATAGGATCGACATCTCGACCGCACGAGCAGCCATGAGGACGTATGGCAAAGGGTGCTTGGACGGCACCCATAAAGAATAAGTGTAATATAAATGTGATTGGAAGAAGTATAGGAGAAATAACGGAATCAGGAATCTCTAATTAGTGTATTGCTCCGTTTCTTTTTTTAACCTCTGTAGGTACTGAGGCTGTTAAAAGTCATGAGCATTCGTATTATTTGTCACTAGTCATTGATTCCTAAGATTTTTTGCCATCATCCCTCCAAACTACCCCGTCCCCTGCTAAATCATTTATATCCTGTCAGGTTTTTAGTTCCTTTGTATTCCCTCATGGGAATTTCCCTTATATATTATGTTCCTCACAAATAGGCTGACTCAACGCGAAACCTGTTCATCTGGAGCTGATAGTGCTCCATATTGTTTTCTCCTCTTCTATCCTCACATGCTTTTCCTCGTATCTGATTCCAAACTTATTATACAAACAAATATCCGTTTGTGGAAAAATATATAATACATCTTGTGGCATTTTCCCCCCCTTTTTTTGGCCAATTCCCCTCTTTGGACAGTTTCCCCTCTGCGGACTCTTTACCCTCCGGACTTAGCCGAAGGACTTAGCGCGCATGTGTGCGCCAACGACGGCCAAAATGCCTACGACTACAAAATGCAGCGACTGCTGCCAGTGACTTCTGCCACGACTTCTGCCACGACTTCCGCTACACCTTTTACCGCACCGTTCGCCGCACCGTTCCCTCACCAGGTCCTGCATCGTTTATATAGCCAGTAAAGTGAGGAAGGATACCAAAAATGCGGTCATCCTGACCAAGGCACAAAGGCTGTGATCCTGTATTCTGCGGCCGAAGCCAGATAACAGTTCCTGGCGCTCCAATTAAAAACTGCCACCTTATCTATCACCCATCCCATTATTTCCTCCCCTCCAAGGCTACCAATCGCCAACCTTCTGACCTTACCCATTCCACCTTCGTCCTTGTCGACAGACCCCCTCCTCAGCTGACTCATGTCTGAGCTCGCCCTCTATTGCTTGCGAGACGGCGACCGGGTAACACCGTTGTGTGAGCCTACTGACTTTGTCATTTTGTACTTAAGAGAGAAGCTCAACCTCTCGTACTTGTAAACTTAAATTATTTTCCGACTGGAAACTCTCATTGCGGTCGCCTGGCACTCGACCTATGGGTAAATTGTTTGTAACTTGGTTTGTTCTATTTGTGAATTGTGAAATATATTGATTGTTAAGTTATTGATTGATAATACTTGTGTTTCGTTCGTTTTCGTCATTTGTCTCACCCGAGTTTGGAAAGAGTTTGTGTTTTTACGAGTGTTATCGGCGAGAAAATCTACTCCCTTCTCCCGATAGCGCTTCAATCTATAAAGCTTAAATGTAGTTTCAGGATTCAATATCGCGAGATTTTACGTCTTAGAAATCGTCTTCTCTCTTGCGCTGTCATTCCTGATGGACCACGAAGGCTCCAAACCTAGTTTTCTTGAATCCCACAGAAATACCGCGGGATAGTAGTTCCTTGTTTATTTTATAAATGTTCCAAGTCTGAATAGTGCAAATTTCTAAAGATTTTTCCTTCAAGCCTTACATCCGTAGTTTGATACCAGGTCCATGTGGAATGATTCTCGTGGCATTTAATAAAAAATTAGTTAGTTTAAAATGCGATATATTTGCCCATACTAATCCAGAATCGTAGAGGAAATGCAATAAAGCATTTCATTTGATACTCAGATCCGTGACCCCAACGTAAGCACACCCAATTTTTTCCATAAAAAAAAAGATATGAAAGGACGGAGTATTTCGTAGCGTGGAGTGGTCTATAGAGAGAGAGGGATACTAAAAGATGAGAGGAGGAAATGAAAACTGTATTCCTCTGATAAAACCTTTTCAGAGGGAGCCATTACTTGAACGATTTGGAGAAAAAAGGGAAACACCACGGTGATGCGATCCAGCCTTTTAATTTTTTCTCTTATTTAATTCCCTTCTTTTTTAAAACAAAGAGGACCTTTATTTTCCTCTATTTTACCCTTTTTTAAAAAAGAACTCCATATCTGGGTTCTAACCTTCCTTAAATCCTCTCAATAAAAAATAACTCCTTCCAAACCCGTGTACCGTTATTTTTTTTGGAATCGGTGTCGTCCACTCAAAATCCTAGTTTTTTTGTAACATAAAAAATCACAGTCTATACCGCCACACCTTGATCCTATTTCAATTTCTTCCCTTGACCCCGGTGCTTCCGTTTAGTTTAAATAAAAATCGTTCTTCCACCTCCGGTATCGATACGATTTGAAACACTTGCGAATGTATTCATTCCTTTGAACGTACTTCAATAGATGGCGTCATCTATCGCGTGCAAAAGAGGGTAATTGCACCCGTGACGCGTTTAAAGATCATGCGTACAAATTTAAACCAAACAGAATGATTTTTTTATCAAATGCTTGGGTTTGATACAGGTAAATGTACAATAGAACATTGATAGAAGTGCCGTCAGTTGGCGACACGTGGCACTTAGCGTCATACATCCGTACTCTTAGGATAAAATTGCCGCGCCACTGGGGTCAGATATCTTTCATCTAGCTCGGGAACTTCGACTATTTCGTAATAGCTTCTTAGAGCAGATCAATTGTTATCATTTCTCCAACCGGTCTCGATGTTGGGGTCAATGAAACGCTCAAGCATTTGAAATGCGTCATGGCCGTAGTCCTCTAGAACCACCATAATTAAAGCTACAGAAAACATTTTTCGAGAGAGTAGATGGCGATGGCATATGAGATGTTTTGAAGGAAAAAGGCGTTTGAGTTCACCAGAGTATAACTGCCACTATTAGTTTTCTTTGAAGAGTAAAAGAAAGGTAAATGACCCGGCCATACACTCAGACAAAAAATATCTCTATCTCTTTTTTCAAAACTTAGCGTAAATTTTTGTAGCAGTTCCGCCGGTATTCTGGAGAGATCATTAGCTTCACTGCCTAAGCAACATGGGTGAATATTTAGTCAGTTTTCAAGGATATTCTGCTCTCTATTTGGAGATGGAGTCTAGGAGCACTTCCAGTGCGGTGCTCCGTAATTTGCACCGAAAGTTTAGCTCAGGCGCCAGCAATTAAGTGCACGCTAATGAGAGAAGCGTAAAGAGAAACCCTTTAGTGAGGCCGATTTTGCCTTCGTATGGTAGCAATTTTCGACGAGCTAAAACGAAGGCAACCTTAGTAAATGCTTCCCTGAACACAAGCCTAGGTCTTTGCTTCAAGTCATCTGTCATCCTTTATTTCTTGAAATTCGGAATGCATATTGACCCTCTCGTACCAAAATATGTCACCCCGTCCAATTTTTACAGCAACTTGTATATATAGCTCTACGATGGCATGATATTTTCATTGAGTTCAGAATTATTGAATATATATATATTTATGCTTTTGTCTTTTCGTGATCTCCACCGGGTCAAATACTCCAGTGCTGCCGACGTTTCAATGCCTTAGTTTTCTCGTCGTCGCTGTCTTCAGCCATATAGACGATGGACATTTAATGCATTCCAATCATGTCATTCCCTTTCGGAGCAAGCACAGTCAAAGAGGTTATTTATTACTGTTATGCCTAGGAATCTGGCTCTTTTAGTCATTTTCTACTACCCTATCGTTGCATACCTCACTCGATTCCATTATATTTATACATTGTTCCACGCAGTATTTCCTATTCTTCGAAATCCTAATATCTTCCTTTTTTCACCATTCACTCCTCTATCATTTACCTTTTTCGTTATTCTAATATTATCCATTCTCCCAACCTGGCCAACCGACTCATGCTCCTTTCATGCATGTCCGGACTATAAGCTCCAAATTCTTTTGCATTTCACTCATTTCAAAACCTATTTTTTTTCCGCAAATATGTATCAATAACCTTATGTCTACTTCATGAATTCCACATTAATGCTTATGTTTATGTGTGTGCTGCTTTATTTTGTCCTTAAATACATTTATTAATCATTTATTGTCCTTAAATACAATACATTTATTTATTTGTCATTAAAAACATTTGTTTATCCTTATGGTAATTAGCTTATTTGAGGACAAATTTCCATTTTATAAACGAATTAAGCTATTATTCATAGTAACAATTGATTAATAACAAAATATATGATATTTTGGGAGGTTGGATGCAATTTCTGAGCAAACTCATCATTATAAAGACGATGGGTGCCGCCTTCTAGCAACCATTCCATTTAAAGTGAGCCCAAATATGGAATAAGTAAAAAAAGTATTTTTGTTTTACAATTTTAAATTTCGACTTTGCCAGGTTAAATTAAGCTTAATTAATCAAATATACTGAGCCATTACCAAAATTGAAAGAAAAGTTGAATTTTACTCGTAAGGGAAAGCAGAAAGAGTAATTAGGTCACACCCAGAAATTTACCATGTCACACCCGGAGCTTATTAAAAAATTCATAACTAGAAAAATGATGCTTTTGGATAATTATCCATCAGTTTACACTAAAGAACAATTACTCTTATATTGCTAGTATTAATGTAAATATTTAACGTTTTAGCTGTTCATATTGTTTACAGGTTAAAGAAGTCTATGTTATTGAGTATCATTTGTGTGAGTCACACCCAGAACCACAGTTTTATTCCAATTACAACAGTGCTAGTTAACTTTTTAAATTGCAATTTAAGTTGTAAATTACCTTCTTCTAAGGCTAGCTAAATATGTACTCCGGTATATTTTAGTTGTAGCATTTGATGTGAAAATTTAAAATTACACGCTCATAAGTCACACCCAAAACCAATGGAACGGCTGCTAGACAAATACACTCAATGATAAGTCCAGGAACTGTACGTAAATGAAGAAAAGATGTGCCTAGTAGGACATCAGTAGAAAACCCGTTGTGTATCTAGTAGGGCAAATTGAGTGATACTAAATGTATCTAAAAATTGTTTCATTTGTTTCATTAGAAAAAGGTCCAAAAACACTTATCTTAAAGGTGATTTCACTGACCTTGTAAAGAAATTAGAAATTTACAGCCAAATTTATAGAAATTTTTGAAAATGCTTTTAAACATTTATTAAATTATGCGCGTGAAGTGAAATTTAAAGTAATCCTCCAAAAAAAGTTATTTTTGGAAGTAAAAAAGTTTACTTGGTAAAGCATCTCTGTTCTCGATTATCTACATTCCAGAACAAATTTTCCTCAAATGTTGTAAAATTGCAAATATATATATGCTTCTCTTTCACTACATTCTTCTCCTTACCTTCATAAGCTGTCTTTTCTCAGATACCTAGTTTGTTTACATTTGTCCGTCAAATTTCTCCCAGTGTACTTTAATACAATTCTCTTCTCCTGCCTTGAACCCATCTGATCCTTTTCCTCCATTCACTTCACTAGGTGCAGGCTTTGGGTTTCTTACGATTCCCCTCCTCCTCTTACTTCTGATACCTTCCCCTACTCCTCAGGCTACAGCAACTGCCCAATCCTTGCCATTCTCTTCCCCCAATTCCTCTTACCTCCGTCCAAATCCCCAAGCTTTTTACTCCTCCTTTTCTTGATCCGTCTTTTCTTACATTATTCTGATCTTTCCATAAGGTCTTCCCTTCTTTTTCCACTCGGTCAGTGGGTCTTTTCCTTTCTTTGTTTTTTAATGGTTCGGAGGCCCCTATTGAACTTTATCCTTCCAATTCCCCAAGGGAGCAATCCCCTTGGCCCTCCGCATCCTTCCTTCCGTCCGTCATGAGAACCATTCGGTTCCCATCGATTTTTCTTCCATTTTTCTCGTTGCTCCCAATGTTGACCCTTCGGAAACAGCGCAAATTTCCGCGATTTGCTTCCAAAAGAGTGCTTGAATGTTGGTCCAGCATTCCAATTGTTGAATGGAAAAACTCGACGTCTGATTCCTACGACATTTATTGAAAACTACGAAACCATCGAAGAGTATTTTCTCTGCAGGTAAACTTTCGTGAACATTATGCCACAAATCAAAACGTGCGCTTTTGTGAGTGAAAATGATCTAATAATCGTCAAAGCTTAACACAGATCAGGCAAATATTTTTTACTGTACCTTGATAAATGTAATGCCAAGTTAAAAGAATACGATTGTCTTGTATGGTTCATATTTGAAATCAGTTCCATCAGTGTTTTGGAGCAAAAATCATGATGAGAAATATCTAAAAGGAAATATTACGTCACCTATGTATGCATTTATCTTTAATTTGTTCTCCTTTTGTAATATTTACGCATTAACAAGGGCCAACAAATATTTATATTAGGTAAGATGTCACACACCAGCCTCACTTACTGCGTTTATCAGAGTATACTCTAGAGCAAATCCAATTCTTTTACCAAAGATCAAGACATCTATATAAAAATGTACTTGTGTTACTTATTGGCCCTAAATTTGGTAAAAAACTATCATATTCTTTTAAAGGTTGCCAATTCTTTTTACGGATTTTAATAAGAATTAAATTTCAGTTTAAAAATGTGTTGAGAGAAATCGTTAAAAAAACTGATGTAATTTTTTCTTTTCAATTAAGTGATTAGCATGTTTATCGTGTTTTCTTATAAAATTGCCTTATTATCTAAGTTTTTAAACTAACATCAATCTTACAATCATCATGTGATTGCAGCTTCATTAAATTTATTGCTTACTAGCTGAAGGAACCCGTTGAACTTCAACGGATGTAAAAAACATTGAACTTATTTTATAAGAAAACCATAAAACCTGAAGAATGCTGTCAGCGTGATCATTTGAGGTGATCGTATCCTATCTTGTTTGTTGTGATCGTTGTAATTCGTTCATTTTACATTTCGTGCACGGAGAGATGAGTGATTGTTTGTCCTCTTTAATGCACGGGAAACCCAATAATGGGCCACGAAGACTCATTACTACTTAACAAATAGCTCCTAGGTCGATAGATGGTGACCTCGTCCCTCAAGTTCTCTTGAGCCGTCTTCTAAATGATTAACAGCTTGATCACTTCCCTTGTGTACATAAATATATTTGCATTTAATGACTTAATTGAGTTCCGCCATTCACCGTTGATATGTGCTTTGAATACCTTAATCAGGATAGAAGAGAAGAGTATAATCCAGCGGTTGACAACGTCAAAAGGAGCATTTTCAATAGCAGCGATGTTTATTTGTCCTATGAATCCTTCAATACCCGCACTATCCATTTGGCATAAAGGGTGGCTATATTCATTGTTTACTAAATCATAATCATTGGTTATAAAATTAAAAATCTATGGTTATCAGTCTAAGTGTACTTGCCAATTTCCATGCACCGATGACATCCATTGCGTAGAATATCCGTTCTTCTTATGGGTAAGAAGCATGTAGTGACGCAATTATAATTTCCGTCATCTTAAAACAGATTGAAGTATCGAAACAAATGGCTCAATATTTGAACCAGATTTTTAGCTGGTTACCCGTCAGTAGGTTTGGTTAGGATGAAATTTGTGCGGTTCTTAGCATGATTCGAGAAACACCACGGGGAGATTATCATGAGATTGCTGGTAGGCATGTCTTTGAGCATCCCAGGCTAACCTTTGTCGTTTTTCATGTAAGGACTCATATTCTCGCAAAGAAGACTTTCCTCATGCTTTAGAAGATTTTTTCAAAAGGTTTCCCTTTATTCTATTAGGCATGTTTATGGATATATTTTTAAATCCAAGGAGGAGAAATACAGCGGCAAGTGAAAGACTCGAATAGGCAACTCGATTATTGAGTGAATGTAAGTAAACTGCATTTTAACACGTTTAAGTACATATAAATAACTCGTAAAGTTTATGTGGGAATTGGTCTAAAAACAGTTCGGAATCGTAATGAGAGGCAGACGGTTCCACTACGTGTAATTCATCTGAGTATTAAACTATAATAAATGACGCCGTATTTGTTGTAGCAACAGAGGCATTATTAACGTTATTATTATTCGCTGAACGTAAATATTCTTCCTCGTTTAATTCCTTTATGTGTATCGTTTTATACATAAGTGTTCTCTCGTATGCAGTTCCCTTACGAGAGCTACTTTGGGAATAAACATTGAAGAGTATTCTTGTTGTAAATATGCATTGACTTTATCAATTACCCCCCGAATCAATCTATCATGGGGCCCTTGGGACTCTGGGCCTTTCTTATACAAATTTTCTTTCTACGTGCTATCATGGGCCGGCAGGAAAACTTAAATGCCAGATACGTGAATATCCTTTGAAATTCAAATCACTGGTTGTCAAGGAAATATGCTATTGTTGATTTCAGAGAAAAATGTGAGATTTTTCAGCAAAAAACATTATTTTTAGAGAATTACGAAGCGTAATAGAAAATCTATTGAAAGAATTAGAAACTTCATTTATTCATCCATCCGATAAAAAAGTCCCAGCCCTCTATCTTGAGTGTAAGTCTTTTAAAAAGCAAAAAAATGAAACAATTGCACCAAACCCAATGCTTAGCATGGACCACAAGGGATCCCCAGGGGGGACCTTTGGGGTCCCTGACAGATTTTTAATATAGTCTATGTTAATCCCGGTACATTTTCTAACTACATGCAAAATTTCAGCTCAATCGGTTCAGTAGTTTTTGCGTGATTGACCAACAGACAGACAGGCACCATTCAATTTTTATATATTAGTATGATAACAAAAACCCCATTGTTACTGCATACTTTTATTCTCTGTCATTAATTAAACGTACCAATAAAACATTAACTTTATTTATCCAAAATATTATCTCTCGTAAATCAAATAATTAACGCCCACACAGGAAATTAAATTCTAAATATGTGATAACACGAATGGAAGAGGGAAAACACCATGATACGAAAGCGGTGGTCGTTTACGAGAAGCAAATTACCACGTAATGAGGCGGTATACGCTCAAATGAGCCGTGAAATATATTTCTTTTTCGTGGTTGAGAGCGAATTATTCTGCCCTTTTTGGTTTGATGTTGCTTTGTGTGCGGAAGCTTTGCCAAAAATATTTACTTTTTTCCATCTCAACAACGTAATATTTCTCTTGAATTACACCACATTATGAAGACCATTTTGCCCAAAATTATCTAATAGAGCGTCTAATACACAATTCTGTTGACTTAATCATCTTTCCTTAAATCCTCTGAATTCACTTTTCGCTGCCACGTCACTTTGCGTTTACCACTAATTTCATTCTTGTACCCTTGGTAAATAGAAAGATTAATTCATTTATTTACGGAGCTTTAGGGTTTAGAGTCTTTTCGTTAACGTCATAATTATTTGTTGTCATAATTAACCCCAAGTCATAATTATATGTCCATATATAAAATATAAACAATAATAGACAAAGAACAAAATATAATATGTAGACCTAATGTGGATATGGAATTTGAACATTGGATATGGAATGGAAAAAAATGATATACTAATATTTACTTACGATATATACATGAGGACAAAGACAGCAAAGCAGGTTATCATGGTGAGAGGTTACCAACTGGATGGCAAGGTGGAGAAAAATGGACATGGTAGCAGGGAAATTTGAAAGAAAATTGTTGTGCTAGGAAAGGAGGCGAGTAAAGGAGGTAGGCACTATTGGATAGTTTTGATGACGAGGAAGGGATCACTCACTCACTGATTCAACCCGAAGGTTGATTTGGATAGCTGAGGATAGATTAAGAGAGGGCTGAGGGTAGACTAAGCAACAGCCGTGTGAATTTCACACATTCAGAGGCTAGTTCCTTTCCTTGGCCAACCTCGCATTCCGAGGATTTTTTGTTCGGGGGCGCCCAAAGGCTTCACCCGGATTGAGATCAGTAGCCAAGCGCTCTACCCACTAGGCCACCACGCTCCCGAGGAAGAGATTGAAGAATATACATAAAAGGCTGGCAAAGAGTTAAATACAGTGTAGCATTACATGTCACAGACACTTTGGCACTTATAAAAGTGGGCGAGAATAGACTGCAAGATTTGGAGATGTAAGTATAAAATGAAATATAGAATCTCCGATGGACGGAAAGAAAGACATACAAGGTGGAGTAAGGCATTAAATGTTGAGATGAAAAAAGAAATTATGTAAGGAGATTGAAGCTTGTGACTGTAAAAGTCTGAAGGATGTTAATCACCTTTTTTAAGCCTACCTTAATTGGTATATCACCGTAGTAATTATAGTTTTATTCTTGAAGCAAACAAAAACGCTGTCCACTCGCCGCCGCAAATTTTTTAACTTCAGGATATTATTTCTGCTATGGCTATTACACCTAAATGTCAGAGACCCTATTAGTAAAAGGATCATTTAAAACCTTCCTCTTAATCAATAAAAAAAACTAACAAAAACTAACCGGGAAGTGATAAGTAGGTAGTGGATAGCTTTGCCAAATTTTACCTTATTGGATTCAATATAGCTATCAAGTATTCATTTTCACTTCATTTTAGGCGTAAACGTCTGCCATTAACTAAAATTCGTCTGTCATTTTTTGACTATTCTCATTCCCACGAAAACGTTAATTTAATTATTTTGTATTTTTGTCTGTTTAATCATTTAACTTTTACATACTTCGCCTCACATGCTTCCATTAAAACTAAACAAACTAGCCTTTGATTTAGATAATGTTAAATTTTATGAGAGGAATTTTATGCACTGTATGTGAGCACTGGAAAGATTTAAAGGGGACTTGTGCGTCACTGCATTTCTAACATAGATCGCTGGAGAAAAAGGGACTTGCTTATCAATTGTAGGTTTAAACTCTGAAATACTTTGGCTTATTACGTTGATTACATATTGATTACTTAAAAATGAGAACCACGTTTTGGAGCTATGATTGATTTTAACATGCTTGTTCACAGCCATCAATAAGTATGGCCCTGCTATCGTCCACATGCAGTGCCGTGCGAGTAAGAAAAAATATAAATTTATTGAAACATCAAGCCATTTCACGCAGTAAAAGCCTTCTATATATTTCATGCATTTTATGTTCCTTCCTCCACTTCACCTCAATCTTATACTTAATATCTTCACGAGGAGTAGGTGTCAATAAAACTGAAATCAGGGCTTCCGAAAAAAGTTAAATTTGATTCATGAGTCCATCCAACCATTACTTCCTTATCACTATGGGGTTTTTAAACCTTACTTAGTCATGAATAACGATGACTTTCTGTGATGTTTATATGAACGCCACTGATATTAAGAGAGGGAAGAGGGCTGGAAATGAGAACTTGGACTATATTTATGGGACCCATAAAGTGCCACGTAAAAGTGACGTTATGGTTCTCCCCTACAAAAGACGCGAATCGATATATCATTCCTTTTGCGGGCTGTCTTCCTCTCTCTGTCACCCCAAAAAAAACCCTCAGGAGATACCCTTGAGACTTCTGTCCTTGGATCTTCGATCATGCCTAACCATGCTCCAAAGCCGCCTCTTGAATCATGTGGCATTCGTTCGTTAGAATACTACAAATAGATTAAACTAGATTACTAGAAACAACCGATATAAATAACTCTAGAAAAGTACTTGTAAAAACGAGGAAAGAATGAATAAACTATATAATTATACAAAATAATGCAAAATAATACCAATTTGGGATAAGAAATTAAGAAAAATGTGAAATGAACACATAAACAAAATAAAAGAGACAAGGATAGTGACTATTTCGAGATACCAGTGTCCAGAAGAGAAAGTAAATGCTCTACGACCCAAGAAGAAATGGAAAGAATGTAAAGTAGGTGAACATAATGGTAAAAAACTGGTTGAAAGCATACAAGAAGTAAAAGGGGAAGAAGAATCATTCGATTGCCACCGCATTAACGGCAAAAATGAACAGAATTTTGCATACATTATTCGAAATGCTGCTATTACGTTTACTGTAAATTTGCGAGTATATTGGAAGTGTTAGGATTTTATAAATTCAACAATTTTTGAACAGAGAGCTATCGAAAAAGAAGTAGTAATAACCCACTAAAAGTTGCATCTAATGATTGCTCCGCAAAAATTTAAAAAAATTATATATTCATCCATGCACCTCAAAAAAAGATTTCCCTAGACTGCTAAGTTTGTATTCATACTGCAGTAGCAATGCTAAAGACTAAGCGTTTTTAGCAGAAATATGTATTTGCGTTATAATATTGTAAAACAGATAAAGTGGTCAATTTTCTTGTTAGTAGTATGTAAAGAGGAACCTTTTTACGGAAGGTGTAAAGAAACGTTTTGACTCTATCGACAAAGGCTATGTTTATATGAATGAGCAAATTACAAATTATTTTTGAAAAAATTGAATCTGCTGTCCAATCCAAAGAGGTTTGTAGGGGGTTGTTTCTTGTTAAAAAGTAGTGGCAAATCCATCCAATCTTCTTCATCCCATCGTCATTCCAAAAACTCCTTGGGAGAAACTTGAACTAAACGCGTCCTTATATCTTCGCTCAAGCCTGACCCTACGTCAAAGCCACTCTTTAATTCATGCATTTTTTTCGCTTTCCACCGAATCAGCGGCGAAAACGGACAGCATTTATCATGAATTATCGGAAGTGATGCTCACATCTCAATATTTGACTATAATGACAGCATCTGGTTAGTTATGGAAGCACTTATCATCACTTTTAATTGTTTTATTTTTAAGAGTTATTTGAAAAAAGTTATGATCACTATCATCTGATCATAGATCAGCGGAAGTAGTAAAAGGTTTCAAGGGAAAGAATAACCTGCGGAATTATTTCCTAAATGAATGAGTTCTTTCGAACAGCCATTCAGATCTTTGGAGAAATTCACGTATTCTTTGCTAGTTTTGACCTCATATTTATTAACATTTTGCAAGTATGAGAGCATATGATTTTATACATATGCTAGTAACTTTTTCTTGTTTGTGCAATGAATATTTTCATATTTTTTTGCACTTTGAGAGGTAAATTACTCTGCTATAGGCGTCCTGATACTTTTCAAATATTGAAAAACAGTAAATACTTTTATGGGTGCCTAACATAATAAATGAAAAAAATTAAAAACAGGATAAGTGCAAGTGCATTGAAAAAAAATCAGCATGGTACACTTTGCAGATGACATAGCAAATCTTTCAGAGAGGAAGGAAGATCTGACGAGAATGCTGAACTGTATGGACAAAGAAATTGAGAAAATATAGCGTGAAGATTAGGAAACGTTCGGAAAATGAAGGGTATGGTTTGTACAAGAAATCAAGAGGGAAGAATTATTGCCAAACATGAGTTGCAAATAGCGCAAGTGGAAAACTTTTGTTTCTTGGGAAACAGGATCACCGGAGATTGGAGATGCAAGAAGGACTTTGTGAGCAATAGTTCAAGTAAAGATGGCATCTTATCAGAAGAGGAGCTTTCTGATAACTGAAAGCTACACACTTTTTTACCCAAAATCACTCAGCCAAAACTTTTAAAAGTTCTGAAAGCGGACCATCAACTACGCCACCAGCAATTTACCACAAAACACCAGCAATTTACGTCAAAATTCACTTGCTGTTTTGAAATTTAACTTGCACAGCTAAATTTCGATGCTAAAACAATCTTTATGGAAGTAAATGTTGTTTGAAAAGGGAAAACATAGAGAATCCTAGGACCCTCTTGAATATTTCAAATATAGCCAACAAATCATCCTACGTCCTATGGAATATTTTGAGGAGTTCGTAAGTCTAAAGAGTTCCAACAAATAGAATTTCAATTTTATTGACAAACAATATTTGTGCTTCTCTATACGTTTTGGCGCGTAGAACAAAATTCTGATACTTTTACACACATCTAAGAGTCTACATAGATAGATTCCACCATGGCTCTTGTTTCCATCTAGATTCTCATGAGGTCCTCTTGTGAGAAATCAGCAAATGTTTCTCAAAAATACGCTCTTCTTAATCCATATTTGACAACTGAACGCTTGATACCGGCTTCAACTCCCTTGAATTATCGAACAGTTATGACGCAGGTCAAAAATATCATTTTGACATCAGATTCATGCCAATGTAAGCTCCCCTTAACGTGCCAAACCAGATAAAGTCTCTTGCAGCAGACAACGCAGCATAGTGAATGAGACTGACGAGAGGATTGGATACCAGCCATCAATACCGACATCGCAATGAAGCAAAAGATTATATTGGTCCATTTCTATTTAAGTAGTTCAGTAAAAAAGAAACAATTGTTGCATCAATACTGATAAATGTTTGAGATCATATCCTCTACAATAATATTTACTCGTTAATGAGACGGAGATTTATTTCGATTGGGCGTGATTAGGTAAATATACTAATCACGTAAATTAGTTGAGAACACAAAATAAATGATGCGGTCACAAGAATCTAATAAAGTGGAAAACCAGACCAATATTTGCTATTTCAACATATGACGGATTTTATTTGCAATAGTTTGATGAAATGACCGCTAGACTCATGGCTCCATTTTCGATATATTTTAACCTAATTAATTATCTTGTATAACCTTTTAGATTTAACGTGGAGCTAACACTAGACTAAAGTCTAACTATTATATCATATTCACTCGACGATTTTTGCTATAAAATTGACAGAAAATGATTTGTTTGCGGAATTATTTTCCTAGAAATATAATGGCATGAAAATATGGGATAATTATATCGCAGCATTTAACAAAGGCAATGAGTTTAATGAGAAAATACCCGGTATGATCTCAAATAAACAATTGTTATAACAAAATCCTCGAGCAAGCTTCTAGTTTAAATGATTCTGAATATGAAATATTCCCAGACGAAGATATCGAAAATAAACACGATAAATTAATGGAGATCTGTGGTACCGTTCATAGAGCCTTGAGAAATTAAACTATAAAATAAACTAATGTGAAGTTTTACAACGCTCTGAACGGCAGTTCAGGTAGTAACCTACAGTAGTGAAACATAGGTTTTCGCGGGTGCAAACGCGATGGTCAGGGTAGAATTGCTGCAGAACCGTCCCCCCAGTATCGCATTAGATTGTAAACCCAGTGGTCATCGCAATGTTGATCGACCAACTCTTAAATGGTTTCAGGTACACGCTATACTGCCGAATCCATGAAGTGACGACGTTGATGTAGAATGACCTTTTGTGAGTGTGTGAATTTTGAATCTATGTGAATTTTCAGAGGCGATTATCCACAAGGACTTTAATTCGGAAAACCCCACTATTGGTCATATTAACGTGGTTAATATGACCAATAGAGGGGTTTTAATGACGTGGTTATGCTGTGTGGGTGTTTGGTTATTCTTTTTCAAATTTTCAACTCTTCATGTGTCTGAATCAAACAGTGAAACACTCTGCACTTGTTTTCAGGAACTGATTGCTAAATTAGTTATCATATTTTCCTTGATCTCAACAGTTGTTTTTCTATCACTTATGCTTTCTTCGCTTAAGAATGTGACATCATCGCAATGCATTACTCAAGCTTGTATACAACACGGCTAAGCATGGATATTGAAACGGTACTTCTTGCTGCGACGATGTTGGTCCAAATAAGGAAAAATTTTGCTCTTGAAAATATTTCATGCATATTTAAGGGCACTTTGCCTTTTAAGGACTGTGTTTATCTACTTAGCAATAGAAATGGGCTAGTAAAACAATTGTGGACATTTGAAATTCTGGAACGAAGCCAGCAACATTTTGGGATTCATGTCGGTAAGATTCAGGCAGGTACGTCTATTAAAGCCTCTGAAATTCACATTTTGATGGATAGTGAATTATAACCTTATGCTAGATATAATTTTAAAAATATTATGTCAAGATCCACGATGAAGTTTTTTCATGTAGACACTTAAATATCTATACCTGGTGTTGCGAATAGGCTTAATTTTTCAAAACATATATATATATATATAATTAAAAATATTTTTTTAAATCTGTGTAGACGAAAGCTCCAAAGAGTAACTCTGAAAATATTTCAGTGCAAAGAGCTTTCGAAATGACGAGTGATGAATTTTTAACAAAGTTCACGTTAAAATTCAATGTATCCATGAATAAAAAATAACGCTGGAAGGCTTTTTTTGCTAGCTTTTTTTCGGGTGGACCCCTTGAAAGGGAAGCACTATAGTTATATGCTTAGACTTTTATGATAGAGCACAAAATGCTGACATAATTGTTTTAAATAAAAAAGGAAAAATCAACCTGCATGCCAACGCACTGTATGTGCATCCACAGCAAATAACGTGCGCCTCTCGAGGCTCACATGTCTCAAGTAACCAACGACTCCCTTAATCTCAAACCTCTCTCACTCTTCCTCACGAAAACAGAAATGAACAAACTTCATAAGAGAGAATAATTCAAAACTCTCCTCCATTCTTCCACTTCTTTTGTCGAGCTGTCTCCCTTCTTCTCCGGAACATTCCCTCCCCAGTCACTAACTCGACCCCCGCGAGCTAAAATCCGTTCCTCTCCGATCCTCCTCCCTTATCTCCATATTCAACCCCTTCAACTCACTCTCAACCCAAAAATATTGGAAAACTTTCCTCCCACGCATATTTTCCAGCCCATCCAATAAATCCACATCAAAACGCTAGCAGGGATCGGTTTTTTTTCTGGTGGCTAGAGTATTAGCTTCCTACCCAGTGAGCTTGTGTTTGAATCCTGGAAGGATTTTATCGGAAAGTTTTGATGTTTCTTATCATCAAACAATAACACACCAACTCAAAAACTCCTCTTTTAAACCAAATTCACAAACTAAAACACAGTAATCAAGCCAGGAAATATTTTCAAAAACGAATGCATGTTCAAGGTTAGCGCTTCTGAGAGAAGAGAAAAGCCAGGTTAATACACACAATGACTACCTCTACAAAAATGAAAAGAGTGAAAAAACATTTCTGGTACGACAAGGAAAAGGTTTTTGTAGTTCTTCTGGCAAAATAATGTGGATGGACAGTAAGTTTAGAAAACGAATATTTAATAGCGTATGTAAGAGTAACAATGACTACCAGTTTGGTCCAAGGGAATGAGAAAGATATGGTAGTAACTGATGAAGCTAAGCTAAGAAATTTGATATGAATTTTTTTAAGAGTTTTCGGCTGGAGGAAAAGGTGAGAAGAAATACCACCTAGATAGAATTCACAAGGAGAAAACAAATTTTGAGGAACAAAGGATGAAGAAGCATTTGTGAGAAAACAAGAAGTGGAAAATAAGTAACAAAAATGAACCCTTATTTTACATGATCCTTAGACGACCAAAATTGAGAGAAGAAGAAGAAAATTCGGTTTCACCGAGTGCAATATGAATTGACTGCGATGCAAATGTTCATGCGATGTGAGTGCGACTTATTTGAGGTTTCACGATAAGTAAAATGTATTACTTAATATTTAACGTACTTCATTTATTTATTATTATTGGTCCCATACCAAACCTCAAAAGGTAACTCGGTAAAGGTAAAATGGAAGGCATTTTAAACTACCGAGGCCCGAACTATCGAGCCAGCTAAGCTATTGAGGCTAATAACTTAGCAATAACTTAATTTCTAACAGCATGTTTTACATGTTCTAGCTTCATAGGCAGATTGCCCTCTTAAGTAGCATGAAGAATATTATTTGTCATCGTACATGGCATCGTACATCGTGGCGAGCATGTGGGGATACTCTTGCATGCTGCATGATGGTTTTTAGTTAATGATGGAATTGGTTAGTATCCTTAACATTCATGACCGTGCGGTGTGCATGTGGCGGTCCGCTTGCATGCTGCATTTTGGTGACTTTTCACCCCCTGCCAAACACCCTAGAGGTGGCTCGCAGGGTAATATGTAGATGTAGATGTAATACCGTGGCTTTTCCCTGTATCTTCAAAATTTTAATATAAATGTAATGATTTCCATGGAAACCACAGCTCTGGGGTTCGAAATGGGAGTTTATGTCCGAGGTCTTTAAGACTTCGGTTATGTGAGCAATATGATAATTTAAGTGAGTTATTTCTGTTTTTTTTCAACCAATCTTCTCTATGGGTGTTTATGGTGTTCTTATTTATTTATTTCCACAACCCCGAAAACAGTTACACTAACTATAGGGTATAGTGTATTGCACGTTGCTGAATACTCACCCCCTGCCACACACCCCTGAGGTGGCAGGTGGTGAGTAATCACCAACATGCATTACACTATACCCTAGAGTTATTGTAACGACGACTAATTATGCATTAGCATAAATCGCTAATGCTTGTCACGAGGCGAGGCCTCACAAGCATACACCACTACACTACAGATGTCATCACAATGGAGAGTGACCGTCAATATACATGCATTCTACAACTACACAGATGGACAGGGACTCAAGACCCATGTAGAAAACATGCTAGGCGTGCTGTTAGTATGTACTAGGTAACAGATAAGGATTTAAGTATTAGGAGTACTACTACTACTAAGAGCTACACTACCTAACGACAAACCTAGATACATCTACATCTACAAAATACCCTGCAAGCCACCTCAGGGGTGTGTGGCAGGGGGTGAGTAATCACCAACATGCATTACACTATACCCTAATGTTAGTGTAACTACGACTAATTATGCATTAGCATAAATCGCTAATGCTTGTCATGAGGCGAAGCCTCACAAGCATGCAACACTACACTACCGATGTCATCAAAATGGAAAGTGACCTCAATAAACATGCATTCTACAACTACACAGATGGACAGGGACTCAAGGCCCATGTAGAAAACATGCTAGGCGTGCTGTTAGTATGTACTAGGTAACAGATAAGGATTAAAGTATTAGGAGTACTACTACTACTAAGAGCTACACTACCTAACGACAAACCTAGATAAAAGTCTCATGGCAGCTATTATGGTCCATTATCGTTCGTGGGAAAAATGACATCTTAAATCTATCCGTTCTGCAGTCTAGTTCCCTAATTTTACTCTCATGATATGATCTACCATAGTATGTCGGATTTCGCAAAATATTATCAACGTCGTCAGAGAATAGACCGGTTTGGAACTTACATAATAGATTTAGTCTAAATTTTAATCGACGGTCTGAAAGCTTTTCCCATCCCAGTTGTTGCAAAAGGTCAGTAACACTAACGAGATTATCATAACAACCTTTAACATATCTTGCCGATCTTCGCTGCACGCGTTCTAACTCAGTTTCCAAGCCTATCTCATAAGGATCCCAAATACTGGCGGCATATTCTAAGTGGGGTCTAACGAGGGAGAAGTAGCTGATTTCCCTAACTTTATCGTCGCACTTGCCAAGTACTCTTTTAACAAATCCCAATTTACGATTAGCTTGACCGGTAATTTCTCGAATATGTTTACTCCACGATAGATAATTAGTCAGTTTAACTCCGAGGTACTTAACCGATTCTACGGTGTCTAGTTTTATGTTGTTTATGCAATAGCTGTTACAAGGAGCGTTTTTCCGTTTCCAAAAATTCACAACAACGCATTTTTTCAGGTTTAATTCTAGCTGCCACGCATCGCACCACTCTTGTATTGCCTCGAGATCCTTAGTTAGCGCTTCCTTGTCATTAAAGCTACGAATTTCTCTATACACCACTGCGTCGTCAGCAAATAATCTAAGCTTACTGTCAACTTTGTCACCGATGTCGTTTATTTACAAAAGGAACAGAAGCGGGCCTATGACAATTCCCTGTGGGACACCCGATGTGACTTTTACTTCATTAGAGATAGCGCCATCTAATACAACACTTTGCACGCGATTACTTAAGAATTCTCTAATCCAGGAAACTACGTCGTCGTCTAAACCGTAGGATTTTAATTTCATGAGTAGCTTACTGTGGGAAACTTTATCAAATTGCTTTTTAAAGTCAAGAAAAATTGCATCAACTGGAGCGTTATGTTCACCCGTGACTAAAATATCGTGAGCAAAAAGTGCTAATTGAGTGTCGCAAGATCTTCCCTTTCTGAATCCGTGTTGTCTTTTTGTTAACAAGTTTTCTATATCGAGGTGTCTCATAACTGAACTAACAATTATATGTTCAAGGACTTTGCAAGAGATAGATGTGAGAGATATCGGTCTGTAGTTCGATGGCTGTTCCTTATCACCGCTTTTGAATATGGGAGTGACATTTGCAATTTTCCAGTCCATGGGTACTTTGTGTTCGTTTATGGATTTACTAAATATATTCTGCAAGTAGGGTGCTATTTCACAAGCTAATTCTCTATACACGCGGGCAGGAATTTCTTCAGGACCTGGGGATTTATTTGGACTTAAAGATTTTAGCAAGTTTTCTATTCCTTGAGTGCAAATATCCATAGGCGGCATCTTTTTCTGGAAGTGATCATTTAACTTTACGGATGTAATTTGCGATGACTTGGTGAGCACACTTTGAAAGTAAGAATTCAATAAGTTGGCCTTGTCCGAGCTGCTTGTTAATAATTCGCCATTTTCGTTTCGTGGTGGAATAACTGTTGATCTATTGCCTTGAACTTCCCTTACATATGACCAAAATGCCTTTGGGTTGTCCTGTAATTGTTCTCCTAATGTTTTTCTTTTAAAATCCATGAATGAATTCCGAAAGGCTTCCTTTGTAGTGGCTCTAGACAATTTGTATTTTTCAAATATTAAATTTTGATCACTAGTGGACAAATCTCTACGGAGTTTTTTCATCTTGTAGTGGCATACTCTCTGACGTCTTAACGATTTTCCCACTTCTGCATTGTATGTACCATCTTGGTTCGCTGCCCTCTTTTTTTACTTTACTTGGAATGTATTTTCTGATCCCTGAATGTACGATCGAAAGAAAAGCTTTCCAACTACCCTCCGTGTCTAACTTTAAGCTTGATTCCTGGAATTCGGGAAGAGAATTTTTTAGATGACTCTTAAACGCATAGAAATCGGCTTTTTTTAAAATGTAGAATTTTCTTCTTTGTTTAAAACTTTTAATGATACTCAAAGAGAACTTTGCGGTAACTACTCTATGGTGACTAATGCCCTCAACAGTGTTTACCTTAATTACTTGTTGCGGTATATTTGTTGCCAATAAATCAAGAATATTGTCCCCTCTGTTAGGCGTCGTAGCTATCTGATGTAGGGCATTTGATGATATGTGATAGATGAGATAAAAGTCTCATTGGCAGCTGTTATGGTCACTTATCGCTCGTGGGAAAAATTACATTTTAAATCTGTACGTTCTGCAGCCTAGTTCCCTAATTTTACTCTCATGATTTGATCTACCGTAGTATGTCGGATTTCGTAAAATATTATCAACTTCGTCACAGAAAAGACCGGTTAGGAACTTACATTATAGATTGAGTCTAAATTTTAATCGACGGTCTGAAAGCTTTTCCCATCCCAGTTGCTGCAAAAGGTCAGTAACACTAACGAGATTATCATAATGGCCTTTAACGTGTCTTGCCGATCTTCGCTGCACGCGTTCTAACTCAGTTTCCAAGCCTATCTCATAAAGGTCCCAAATACTGGCGGCATATTCTAAGTGGGGTCTAACGAGGGAGAAGTAGCTGATTTCCCTAACTTTATCGTCGCACTTGCCAAGTACTCTTTTAACAAATCCCAATTTACGATTAGCTTGACCGGTAATTTCTCGAATATGTTTACTCCACGATAGATCATTATTCAGTTTAACTCCGAGGTACTTTACCGATTCTACGGTGTCTAGTTTTATGTTGTTTATGCAATAGCTTTTACAAGGAGCGTTTTTCCGTTTCCAAAAATTCACAACAACGCATTTTTTCAGGTATAATTCTAGCTGCCACGAATCGCACCACTCTTGTATTGCCTCGAGGTCCTTAGTTAGCGCTTCTTGTCATTAAAGCTACGAATTTCTCTATACACCACTGCGTCGTCAGCAAATAATCTAAGCTTACTGTCAACTTTGTCACCGATATCGTTTATGTACAAAAGGAAAGAAGCTGGCCTATGACACTTCCCTGTGGGACACCCGGTGTGACTTTTACTTCATTAGAGCAGCCAATGTAGATGTAGAACAGCTCTACTGGTCCTTAATATCGGGTGTATTAACAAGTACCAACGGACGAACGCAATGACATATGTCCTAATTGTTGAAAAATCCACCTAGAGAATCCTGACCCTCAGATAAGAAAGCAAATAGAACTTGAATCCTTATCTGTTACCTAATAAGCCGTACATGTTTTCAACATAACTTTCGAGTCTCTACCCATTTGCATAGTTGAAAAATACATATATACTAACGGTCCGGTCTCTCTCCATTGTGAGCATATCAGTAGTGTAGTGCATGCTTGTGAGGCTTCGCTTCCTGAGACGCATTGCCGATTTATGCTAATGCATAATTAGCCGTAGTTAAACCTATCTTAGGGCATAATGTTATGCATTTTGGTGACTACTCACCCCCTGCCACACACCCCTGAGGTGGCTTACAGGGTATTTTGTAGATGTAATAACTTTACCCCGTCGCCAACGGAGACATAAATCCTTAGTGGTATAATATACATTTTGCACGTCAGATCCTGGGTATTATTATAATCTTATGAAACAGCTTTATTTTTATCGTATTCCCGTTAAATTTCATCGGGCACCCTCTTCTAGTCCTACCTTAACTTACTAACATACCATTTACACCCTGGAGACAATGAGCCGAATATTTTTAATTCAAACATTGTACCAAATTGTCAATAGAAGTAACGGAAAAAAGACTCCTATGCATGCATTTCGGTCATCCAGGTGACAATCTACCGGGAGGAGATCTTACTTTCATGGCCACGTGTGTGTTGCCCGAGGCTAAGAGTCAAAGTGTAGGGTGGTGGGTTTACCGTTGCTGGTGCAATGGCGTCATTCAGTTCTAATGGGAGCGGCTCAGTGGATGAGTCATACACCGCGGTGTGGAATGTTGTAGACCCCTCTAAGAACAATCGGTGGCTGACGTCATTCTGTTCTGATGGGGGAGTGTTAGAATATGAGTCATCATGTCCCGCGTCGTGGAATGTTTTCGTCCTCTCTAGAAGTATTTGGTCGCGTGTTCTGAAATTTAAGTGTTCGTGCTTCACTACCGTTACGATGAGTTTGCTTTTAACTACACCCAACTAATTGTTCATGATGCTTTTCCGATTTAAGTGCATGAATAAGCTCTCGCATAAATGTGTGGTTGAAAGTGGAGTTTAACAGTGTGAGGTTTTCTGCAGTGATTTTCTGTCCAGTTTCAAATGTGTCTCGCGACTGCTGATTTGTGATAGCGGCAATTTTTATAGTGTGCTAAGTGTTCCTTGAGCCTGATTGTGGGCTTACGTGTAGTTTTTTCAGTAAACGAGTGTTCACGTGTGCTACGTTTAACCTGAAAATTGCCTGGCCTTTCTACTGGTGGAGTATTCTCTTTCGGATTTCCAAGTAAGTTACGAAGAGTGTTTTGGGTAGTGAAAAGTTACGTTCATGTCAACCTGTTTAAATATTTCTGCACGACTTTTGTTAATTTTGTACATCTACAAAACATCCTGCAAGCCACCTCAGGGGTGTTTGGCAGGGGGTGAGTATTCACCAACATGCATTACACTATAGTTAGTGTAACTTCGACTAATTATGTATTAGCATAAATTGCTAATGCTTGTCTCGAGACGAAGCCTCACAAGCATGCACTACACTACAGATATTATCACAATGGAGAGGGACCGTTAATATATATTATGTATTTTGCAACTACACAGATGGACAGAGACTCAAGAATTATGTAGAAAACATGTACGCCGTGCTGCTAGTACTAGGTAACAGATAAGGATTCAAGTATTAGGGAGTATTGCTAATACTAAGAGCTACACTACCTATACCCACTACTATCGCAGGAATAAAATAAAGGAAATTGACTGCAGAACCGATAGATGTAAAATGTCATTTTTTCCACGCACAATAAGGGATCATAATAGTTGCGATAGATCAATCATATAAACCTCCACCCTAAATAGGTAAAGTAGAATTTACACTTGTGTTTAATAACACAACATCCATACTAACACTTCACACCGGTTTATTTGTCCGGCATTATTTTATTTTGTTCTCTGCATGAAGTAGCATCTCATAGCACTCATAAATTATCAGTATTAGTAATATTAACTACTAGATGTGTCAATACCATTGTTCTGCGTGTTTGAATTTTCATTGACGTATCACTCTCCTAGTTTCTGGTTTATTTCATCATTACTTACACTTCACACCGGTTTATTTGTCCGGCATTATTTTATTTTGTTCTCTGCATAAAGTAGCATCTCGTAGCACTCATAAGTGATCAGTATTAGTAAAATTAACCGGTAGACGTGTTTATAGCATTCTTCTGCGTGTTTGCATGTTCATTTACGTATCACTCTGCCAGTTTCTGGTTGGACTGAGCACTGTTCTCCTGACTGCTTTTTGGCCTGCGCCTAGCGGCCGTTGGAGCGTGCGAGGTTCTGATTTGTGCTGCGATGAGTAGGTACTGCATGCCTGGTGTGGAATCACGGTGGCATGCAAGGTACTTCGTAGATGATGTACATTTCTTTGTAGTTTCATTTTCAAGTGGAACTGATGTTTTGTGTGTATTACCTATATATCTTTTGTCTTTTGTTTGAGATCATCTTATTTATCAAATCAGTGTTGTATCCGTTTTATCGAGCTACTGTTATGCGATTGAGTTCCTCTGTGCATCGTTGCTTTTAGAGGAGGACCAAGTCTATTTATAAGGAAGTTGAAGGTTGCTGTTTTTATTGATATTGATGCTTAGAATCGGCCTTTATATAATTGTCCGTGTTGTGTTTTTTCGGAAGATATCAAACTCCAAAGAGCCTTGATATTTTATTACGACTATATCTAAAAATCGGAGGGAGTTATTTTGGTTTATTTCGTATGTGAAATTAATCAAGTCCTGCATATTGTTCAGCCTTTCTACGAAGTCGTTGATATCCATTTGGTTGAATATGGCAAAAATATCATCAACGTATCAAATCCAATTTCTAGGAAATTAACGGAACGTGGTCATACATTCATCTTCTAAGTAATGCGCGAATATTTTGGTGATGAAGCAAGATATACGGTTGCCCAACGCGGTTCCATTAGTTTGCTTGTAAAAATTTATTGTTGGATTGAAAATATGTGGTGTGCATGCAGGTTTTTGTAAGTAGGACGTATTCTTTGATCATTTCGGGTGCTATATTTTTAGTGTGAAGCCAATCAAAAAAATATTCTAGTGCTTTTTGTATGTGGACATTAAGAAAAAGTTGTTCAACGCCAAAGGAGACTAGTTTTTGGTGTTGAAAAAATAGTTAAGTAACGTGTCGTGGCAATGAAGTTCTTGCTGTCTTTTATACATACTTGCTGTCCAGGAGGACATCGCAGGAGGCATCGCAGGAGGTAGCGCGCAGGATCCTTGAGCATACTCGTCGAGTTTAACATAGACGGTAGGCTACAGGGCAGGTCAATTAGTGGGGTCAATAATTATGTGTTGCCAGTTAGTAATTTACCTAAGAGTACTCCGAGTATAGGGCCCAAGAATAGCTTAATTGAAGACAGCATCTTCGAAATGTCCCTGAAACGCAAAAACAATAATCATGAAGCATTAGTCGTTGCAGTATTTAACTGCCGTAGCTTAAAAAATGAGATTCCAGAATTTCACCACCTTATTCATAGCACGGAGTGTAACGTCATTATTGGCACAGAAAGTTGGCTGACGGACGATATTTTTGATAGTGAAATTTTTCCTAAATCATTCAACGTTTACAGAAAAGATAGGTCCAACCGAACTGAAGGCGGAGTATTTATAGCTGTAAAGGATAACATTGTCAGCCAAGCGGAAATCGTCCCAGATACCAGCCTAGGATCTGTATGGTGCTCTATTAGATGCCCTAAATCAAAAACAATATTCGTGTGCGCATACTACAGGCCACCTAACACCGACTTCACCTCAATTTTAGAACTTGAAACACAAATAAAGAACATCACATCCAGGAAAACCGAAAGAAATTTAATCATAGGTGGAGATTTCAATACGCCCTCTATAGATTGGAGGACCTACAGTTACATATCAGGGGGAAGAGACAAAGATACATGCGAGTCCCTGCTGTACACGTTCTCATCAAATGCCCTACATCAGATAGCTACGACGCCTAACAAAGTGGACAACATTCTTGATTTATTGGCAACAAATATACCGCAACAAGTAATTAAGGTAAACACTGTTGAGGGCGTTAGTGACCATAGAGTAGTAACCGCAAAGTTCTCTTTGAATATAATTGAAAGTTTTAAACAAAGAAGAAAGTTCTACATTTAAAAAAAAAACCGATTTCAATGCGCTCAAGAGTTATCTAAATTCTTTTCCCGACTTCCAGGAATCAAGCGTAAAGTTAGACACGGAGGGTAGTTGGAAATGTTTCTTTCTTTAAAAATGTCCTGTTAATGCTATTATATATTTTTATTACCGTTGGCTTATCGGGGAAGCAACCAAAGCTGTGGTAACTTCCTCCTAAAGAATATATAATATGTACGAATAGTGTAGCTTATAATTGAATCTGTTTTGTATTATTTATTAGAACTGGATTCCAATACTTACGTCATAGTTTTCTCAATAGCATTAAAAGAACATCTCGCATGTTTTTGGTTGAATTTCAGTGTCTCTATGCATTTATTTAGTCGTAGAAAACATAAATACTCGTGATTTTTATAATATTGGTAGCATATAAATATCGAGCATGTGGGTAATACGTCACTTTCGGACAGTTATTTTTACGTTTTTTTCATGCATTAATAGTCGTAGTTTCGTCAACTATTGTAGAAAATAGTGTAATGCATATTAGTGAATATTCACCCCAGCCGATAACCATGAAGGCGGTTTTTGAGGGTATTATGTGGATTCATTTTTTAGGGTAGGATCGTAAGTATAGACAGTATTTTAAAGGGTAATGGAGAAATGAATACCTCGGGCATTTATGGGATGTATTTCACGTCCAAGGGAATAAAAATGTACACTTTATTTAGGAATTATTCATTAATGGAAATTTTTCTTCCTACCGGGTATTTCTTCGTGAAACTCATAACCTTGGACATATACGGTGATATTACTGGTCTATATTCCTATGCTCCTTCTAGAGGAATTTTGGCATTCACAGTAGTGAAAAAAAGCCAAGGCATCCCTAACTGCATCAACTATTTCAATTTTCTAAAGTTCCATCCTTTGAGGTTCAATTATGTGTAGTTAAAAGTTTAAAGCAAACATTTTGAAAGCTATAATTATTACAGTAGATAATTGAAAATTTGTTTACGCATAGCTTTTGAACTCATTTCAACCGCGAAATATTGGCTTCCCGCAGCCGTTCGCTGCGGCATAACAAAATTGCCTTTCGGGGAAACGTTTGCCAAAAACCACAACAACGATTTTCATCCACCAACAAGCCTGCTTCCAATGTTTCCTCCTTTCTAAGGCCTTAAGGGGTTCTCCGGGCTCCTGGAGATAGCAGTGGGGTTTCAGAGGTGACGAGTCAAAGAACAGATGCGTACCCTAATCCTTCCTTTCGTTCCAAAATGCCTTTCTACTCAACATTAGCCTTCTTTGCTGCGGTTTTCATTTCCTGTGGAAGCGCGAAAGATTCGGGAAATTAAGAAGTGCTGCTTTACGCTGAGGAGAGGTCGTTCGCGTTTGAACCACCTTCCTCGAGGAGTTCCTCCGCGAAGGATGTAAAAAAAGTAAATATTAAGTCCTAGAGCAATATTATACCCGCCTGGCGCGTTCTGGGAAGCAGCGAACCGTGGAGCCGAGGTATGGCAAGGCGAAGAGGCCGGCGGCGGCAGATATTCTTCCCCTCAGAGAGGTTCTTTTCAGATTATGTAGGCATTCTGAACATTTCGGAGACTATTTGCTCACGGAGCAAAAAAATATCGAAGAATGTGTCCCTAAGTGAACATCTGGATACATTAGGAGGCATTAAAAGCATCTTCCCCATGAACACGGTTATACGAACTTGCTGCATTGAATTCTCAAAACCATCCCTCTTGACGTCTAAACTTATCCCTTGATATAATTTTTTAATTTGAATAATTTGATGCGAATTTTATTTAAATTTTCATTATTCTGTCGTTGAGCTCTAATTCATATTTCCAATGACCTATATATACAGACGTACTAGGCGATGCCGAAGTTTCATGCACGTAATATAAGAGAAAGCATGACTACATACGTCATGTATTTTGCGGTTATATGTTTATCTATCATCCAAGAATTAGCGGACAAAAAGGAGTTCAAAATACTTCTTGGCCGGACTTAAAAAGAAATGCACGCATGTTACCATGCCAAAGACAATACTTAAGGTTCATAGAATCTATCTTCAAGGAAACACCTGTATAAAATACAAGGCAGCATAATATATGTTGAAAATGAAATAATAAGACGGACGGACACCCTTGGCTACTTTTTTATTTTTTTTCTTTGATCATATGAACCTGAGGATTCCTACGTCTGGTTCTCATCATAAGATTTTGGCTGGCGTCATATTATCTCCTGCTATTGATTACTGGAGGGCTCACTGAAACGAGAGTACGTAGATGTCGATATTACTTTTCTAGCTGTAACCAGGTCGAGTGTCAGGGTATGATGGACCACAGTCATTTAAAAGGGGTTACAAAGAAGGAATTAAGGGATGAAAATGGAGATGTGAATTAAAGTACTCCTCTGTCTAAGCTGCTGTCACCATTGAACCGTGGGAAAAACGAGTTTGAATAAGTCTGGTTTATCTCTACATCTTTGTTCAACGTCATCCCATCTGCTCCCAACCGGATGGGCCAGGGATAACATGCTCAATACCGAGAGTAAAACCAAACGATTTATATCTCTGTGATAAGTTTATCGTGGAACTAAGTCGTCGCGCCAATCCGGTTCCGAAATACTTTTTACAAAGCTCCGGACGTCATTCATGTCACATTCATGGCGGAATTCAAATAATATTTCTTGCTTCTGAGATTAAGTTTATAGAGGGATAAGATTTTTTACATGCCATTGCGATGACGGTTTTATAATTCTCCGGAAATTTTTCTTTTTTTTTTGGGAATTGGTCTCAACTCATCTTCAAACATTCCCGCGAGGATTAAAATACGTGACCATGTAGCGCAAATACTTGTGAATGAAGCGGGACACACACTTCTGGGCTCCGTTACCATCGAGGTCACCACACGAGAGGAATGCAGAATGTAAAGCAGAGCCTGGATTCGACCTTGTGGAAATTTCTAATCCGTGAGTTTTGAGCGAAACTCTGTCGTGTGTCGACTTAAAACTTCCCATCCCCCATCTCCCTGTTCCCTGCTTTTCTCCCTACACCTCCGTCTTTCCCGTCGTTCTATAGCTCAAATTCCATACCCTTCCCCTCACCATCGGACAATTTTGATGCAAATCTCGTTATAATTCCATATGTTATGAAAATGTTCCCTCTCTCTCAGAATTTCGGAAATGAAACTTGCGGTCGGACGATCGCAAGCCACAGCCGCTTTGCGTATTACGCACGCCCACTACCCCTTCCACCAACCTCTCTCTGCCAGTCCTTGCATTACATTCAATTAACGCAGCGGTGCGCGAATCGGATTGTATAAGGGGCAATACGGAGTGGGGTGTTGCTGAATAATGGTGGGTGGTGGTTGGTGACACCCGTGACCACGATTGAAGAGGAGGCTTTTGGGAGGCGAGGGAGGTCTAAAATTAAGGCTTGAGTTGCGATTAAGAGAGTCGAAACGTGCGAAAAATTTCAGTCTTAACCAACCTGTTCATAAAAATAATGCTGCACAACAGCTTTGAAAAATGAAGGAATAACTCCGACGATGCGGATTAGTTGTGCAGCAAATATGAACGGACGGAATAAAATGGAAAGGCTTTAATTACTATGCTCCTAAAAATTAAATAAATTGTCATAGCTTTTTCAATGGTTAAGTTACAAATTTTTATTTTGTAGAAAATATATCAGATTATTCTGGGATGGGGTACGTGGGAAACATAATTTGACATTTTTATCAACTTCAAAGTTACATACAGGTAATATAGGTGTTCAATTTCGTTTTCTTCTTTCAGTGTCACAAAACCTCAAATTGAGCCATGGTTTATTTATGTTTTCTGTAACAAAATAATAATTATTAATATATAAATATGATCTATTTGCCTACTCGTTATGTCTGTCAAGAGACTGCTACACATGTAGTAAAATAAAATTGGTATCATAACAACGAGGCAAATCTGAACTCTCTATTGGCTTAAAATGTCCAACCACTAATTGGTCCAATTTTTTGAGAAACTTTCAAAAACGTAAAAGCCATTTTCCATGGGATATGGTATGGCTATTGTAAAAGCCGTTTCTGATAGACTTTATGAGGAAGATTCGTCAAATCTTACGCCCGATTGCGTCTGTTTTCACAAACATTTATTTAAAAAAATGTTTTACTGGCGTTAATAGATTGCATAAAATTGTAAAAAAACATCGGTTGTGGATGCGTTTCCAGCATATGGCGTGAAACAATACGTAAAATTGAAAACTCAAATGTATATATTATGTTAGTTAATTAGTTGTTCAATCACAAGAGAAAGGTTTTTCCGTCGTTGATATAACTACATATACTTCATGAGTGTTGCCAATGATTGAATTTTTATATAAAATTGTAATGTGATTACTTAAAAATTATCGTTTTAACTACCAGAAGCCTATACAGTGGAAACTAATTCTTGCATGATTCAACTGAGCCTGGAGGTTTCGAAGCGGAAGAGCCATTGAAAGAACTGAAATGATTTCATCCCCGGATAAACCCGTCCTTCGGCGTTCGACGGAAAAATTATGCTAGCTAAAGAGAGTGAAGGATGGGGACTGCAAAATGAGTTTGACAGCATCATCGGCTTGGATTGGGAGGAAGAGATACGGAAGACGTAGTGTCAATGGTCGAAGGCCGCGTCCAAAATTTTTTATTCGAAAAAACAATGGAAAGATGAAGAGGGCCATTTCGCAAACGCATGATGAGTTAAGAAATTATAACAATAAATTTATGACTTTTAAATTAAGTGTGCAGATTAGTTTATCCATATCCCAATGTAAGAATGCAAATGCAGTGCATACTATTTCAACCACTATTGCTCGTTCAGATTCCTGATGCAGGAAAAAATAAGACCTATAAACACGCTGCTGGCATTTAACGAAAACGTATGTCGTACGTGGCTAACGACATTATTACTGCTAAAAACTTAATATCCTTACCCTTCAAAAATTAAATTGTTATAAAATTCATGAAATTGCTGAGACTTCTCATTAATGTGTCCGTGTACTAATGTTGCAATGCATCGAATTAAGGTAGTTTGAGCGATACATTGTTTTACATAGAATTGAGTGAATTTTGCCTTTTTTTAAATAAATATATCTAAGCTATCCAAATGTACGAAAATATCAGCCACTTAAAGCCACAGATATTTGAGATATTTTCTTAAAAATAGAAGCGGATTTCTATGGGAAATGGAAGGCGTATGAACTCTCGAGAGACTAATTTTGATTATGAGGAATTTCCATCACAAAGATCTCGTCAAAAATTTAATAGCGTTTTTTTTTCTCATTTAACAATTTTCTTGTGCTATTTCAATTTTGTGGTCTCAACTATTTAAAAAAAGATAATTATTCGACGCAGTAGCTTTTACAGAATCGGGTAAACAAACATTTTTCTGTGAAGGCGTTTTCACAAAATGTCGTGAAAAAAATGAGTAAGACTCTCAGGGATTGGTAAACTTATTTAATCACTGAGATTTTCAGTCATTTAAAACTATAATTTTTTCCATCAATATTATCTTCATGCTACTTACAGCCACTGAAGTTAAAAAAAAAATAATTCGAATACGGTCTCTATAATGACTAGGGAAATATATCTCCAACTACCTTAAACATTTAAGCCGCAAGATACCACATAGCTTCGTGGATTTTCCGAGTTGTGGCATGTGATATTGTGCTCCATGTGATATCGCGTGATATGCGGAATTACGTCTTGCGACATATTCTGATGCATTTCTGCTTTTGCATTACGCCTAAAAGTTTGCTGAAATTCAAAGTACGTGTAACCATTCTACATGCTGGAAACGAAAGAGTAATTTTTCATTGAGAGAACTCAAACGAATACAATTCCTGCAAACTTACCTCAACAAATGCGACCCTATCGTAAATTAAGTGCAAGGCACGCTCATGTTGCCAATTTTTCTATAAAACAAAACTGATTATTTTGAAGTATGTTGTGCAAATTATATTTGAACATATCAAGAAGGAATATATTTAAGATATACGTAGCCACATTCAATAAGCTAATCATGAAAGTTATAAAAAATTGTTTTGCAGTGTTCTTTTTCACCTTCTCACACTTTTCATATAGGTCAGAATCATATGAAAGCTTTTTGTCTCCGTTTGAATTATGAATTTAGTTATTTTACCATTAATTTCCTCGTAAAAAAGTAGTATGGGTCCATGAAATAGCGTATTTACTCGTCCAAATGCTGCGTTAGCCACTTCATTATAACTAAATTAGGAAATTAGAGACTAGTAAATCATGTCATTAAATGTTATCATCCTGTAGGTAGTGAACAATCCTCAATGTTTTCGGTAAAAAGTGAAAAATTTGCTCTTCCTCCTTTGCGTACTTTCCTCTCTTTTATGCATCCCACAGTAACACTCCTCGCGTTGGTTTAACCGTCGCGATTCTCGATAAGAGATTTCCGAGACGTTTTTTCCTTGACAAATATTTTGTTTACCCTATGGAAAAAAAAGTTTCCCGTTTGTGATCTCGCCCTTTCTGTATTTTTTTCCTGGGAGGTCAAGTGTCAGATTCTCGTCTAGTGATAGCGCGCAATCTCAGGGGAGACCTTTTGAAGGGATCAAATATCTCAGTGCCAAGAGGAGGAAGTTGGTTATCGGAGAGGGCAAAGTGGTGTTTCTTATCCACCCTCCAAGGTTCCGGAAACTGTTAAAAAGGGTTGAGATCCATCAAAAAGAAAGTTGGAGTGAGTATGTCAAGGCTTGTCCGAAAAGAAAATTCTCGGGACATTTTTCTTTTATGCCCACGTCTAAACGTTCTAAAAAAGATAGGTATACCAAGGAGAGGATAAAGAGATTACCGAAATGCGTAAGATTCTGAGGCTACAATCTGATTTTGAGACTACAATCGCTTAAATTGCCCAGGCCCGCGATAAGGACATTTCCCATCTCGTTCCTCGACGGTTAAGGACTAAAAGGGTAAACATGGTTCACGAGTCATGGTGATACCACGGTGGTTATTACCCCGAAAGTTTTTAAGATAAGACTGAAGGAGAAAAGCCCAGTGTAGTGGTACGGTAGCGTAATAGGCAGTGTGTAATAAATTTAATGGGAGCCACTGGTTATACGCTCTTTAGCCCGGTAACACGAGGAAAAAATATTCATAGAATTTATTGAAAAAATAAAATTTTAACACGCAATATTTCCTTATATTGAGCGTACAATTTTTTTTACATTTATCATATGTAGTAGGAGAGGTACAGTTTGGTAACAAACGGTAGCTCTAGGCGCTAGTAGGAGTACAAAAAATATGACAATTTAAATAGTCTTCAAACATTTACCTAAAGATCAACAAATGTACATATTTCTCACTAAAATACATTTTTAGATTTTTTACTGAAACATGCATATTTTTTACTAAAACATACATATTTTCACTTAAAATACACATATTTTTTATCTTTTTTCCGTAAAAAATACACTTACATTGCACTAAAAATGCACTTATGACATATGTTTCACCATCGGATGTTAAATACATTAAACCTTCTGTCCGTGTCGTCTTTCGTCAAGAGTAGGCCAGGGTCAATGCCAGGTTTCAATTTACCCATCTCCTAGTTCCATCCTTTCTTGCCTAATAGTGAAAATTACCCCAATGTTTGATCGACTCGTCGAATTCGTCTGCCTGTCCATTACCTGTGAGAGAAAACTTGGAAATCAGTTTGAACATCTAGTTTTCCCGAAGTTTGATATGAGATTTAATATGCAGCAGTATGGGCAATGCGGAGAACAAGAAACTATAAAATCGTAAATTCTTCCATAACAAAAAGTTAAAATTTTGTTACTTTGTGATTCTCACAACAATATTTTGAAAGTCAATAGACATTGTAATCTTCTAGAGGAATATTCATGGCCCTTATGTAAATTTATTTTGCTCTTCACTAATCTAAATTGAACACCTTTCCTTAGTAAATGATATTTCATGTGTCCAGGGTCAATAAAGTTTTTAACGATCTAAAACTCATTTCAACACCCACAGAAACTGTCCACTAGCTTTGAAAATTGGCAATTTAGTCGTGTGGTTTTAAGATTGAAGGACAAAAGATGAACTTTTTACGCACATGCATTTTGAACTGCCGTAAACGTTGAACGTTAAAACACGGAGAGAATAAAATAATGCCTTTTGTCGAGAGTACTACCGAGTAGATGACCAAGTTCATAAGAGTTCCCCTTAATTTAGAATGAAAGCAATGTTCATAAATCTTCATCTGAGCTTCAAGAAAATTATCGTGCACCTCTGAGTAAACTAGAATAAGTGCAATTTAATTTAGTTAATATAAGTAGTATTGCATTTCAGTATTAAAACACAACTGACAGGGACATATAAAATCCACTAAGGTATCCACTAATCCATAAAAATCCACTAATCCACGTATAAGATTAAGGCAAAAATGTGTGTAAATTGATAAATTGTAGAAAATATCTAGTTGCATGAAGTTTTGCGATTTCCACCAGCACATTCAATGGGGGCCTAGAAACCTAATGAGAGGAGAACTTCTTTTGTAGATTTTCGCAGCTCATTCTTTATTGTATTCAGGCTCTTGGTTCTGCGATTAATTATTTAGTATTAGGCAATAGTTGTTGTTCTTAAAAGCCCGACGAAGCCGGCAGCATAGAACGGCGAAACTGTTGCCTAATACTCAATATTTAATCTCAGAACCAAAAGCCTGAATACCATAATGGGAGGAAAATTTTATTGAAGCTTCCGTTTGATAACTAAGGATCAAATAAACATTCATATACCTGTTTTGAAATACTAAACGGTGAATAGTCCTTTTCTTCTGTTAAATAATGCGTTCCCTTATCATTTTCTCCGTAGGCAATGTTTATTTCTTAACTGTATTGAAAACAAAAATTCAAGCGATTCTGGCAATTTTAATGGAAATTAATCATCCACGGTGAGTAACGCATCTTCTCGAACGCCATCAAGCGAATTTAGATTAAGTCTTAAATTTATGATTCACGTGCAGTGAGGCATTATACACTCTACGGTGAATGAAATGCTCGAGAAGATTAAGTAGCTTATAATATATAAAGTGTATCACCAGGAGGAGTGTCCTCATCGAAAGGTATAGAAGAGATTGTAATGGAAGGAGGTAGCACAACCGGTTTGAAAGCACTAATATTACGAAATTCATGTAATGAGAGGTATGTATCACCTGAGTGACAGCCAGATCAGCTCCACAAATGAGCGTAAGGGAATAGTATTTCGACGAATGAAATTTTTATGATATGTAAATTAGAAATCTGCAGCTACTACCTGCCGCTATTAGATGAACGAAAGTGTGTATGATCAAATGAGATTCAGCAGCACCGAAAATGTCAATGAAATAAGACCAGCAAAACCAAAATTATGATAGAACATTAATTATATCCTAATGTGATATATATTTATGTATTTCTAAAAGTAGTCCGACAACGGATTCATTTTCACGATAGTAGAAAAAGTTAAGAATTTTTCCATAGGTGAAGCAAACCTGTTATATATCAGCCGAATTAATAAGGCGTTTGAAGAAAATTAAAAACTATAAGGTCCTCATCACGTTTTTTAAGAAATGGCAAAAAGTCTGCCTTGTTTGATAAACCTCAAATTGGAGTGACAATGCTGTTTCTTCTACAAAAAGTTCAAAAGTCTATAGTTAGGAGATATATTGTACACTTTGGCCCTAAATTTCTTTCAAAATTACCATCTGCTCTGAAAGGCTATCAAAATTTGTTCACATTCTTTAAAGAAAGGTAAGGTATGGCTTCTTTAATTTGACAAGTCATATATTTTTAGAGAAAACAATATTTTTTCTCTTGTATATTTTTTAAATACAAAAATGTCAAAATCATGATATTGACATAGCAATTCAAATTTACAATTAATTAACGTATTTCATATTAAGTTAATTAGTAGTTATTTTGTTCTCTTTACAGTAATCATGCCTTGATGGTACTTCCCGTCCGAATTGACGCTATCAAATACTCATGCGTTTCAAATTTTATTTTTATATTTTCTTCGTAGAAGCGAGTAATATTTGACCACATATCTATTTATTAATAATATTATTTATAGTATCAAATTCCATTCGCCAATAACCATCGTGACTCACTCACGTAACACTCAGTGCCACCCTAAGAATATAGAGACACTTTTTTATAGAATGATCTTCATTATACGATAAAAAATGAGTTTTTAATGTGAGAACAGAATCAAAGAAATGGAGAGTGGAATATTTTTTAAATAAGTAACCCACAAATATCAGTCAATCACGCTAAAGCTCGGAGTATTCACATTTGCATTATGCATTATCGTAGTGTGATTGGGTCATCCCGTGACGTTGGTGCACTCAAATTTCGTCGAGAGGGGGCACCCATTCCTGATTGGTCAAAGCGGCGTCTGTCCTCCTCGAATTTCATTATCTGAAGGCTGCAAGTAATTGACATTTAAACCTTAGCCCCATGAGATACCCACTTGAGTTATCAGCGAATCCAACGATGGCCCCACTGCAAATGATTATTTGCACAAGAACACCTGCAGGAAAATCAACGCCCGAAACAGAGATCAATAAGGATTTTCAATTACGCCCGGAATCAAATTGGTTTTCGGAGGATATGATGTGATAGGTAGTTTTGCAACTTAAGTAAGCCTTCAATTAGATAACAACAGGACGATGCCTGTTATTTGGAATTCAGACCTGGTTACCATGGACAAGAGGATGAATGTGTCACTCAGAAGTATTGTTCCATTGGGTGCAGGTGCTCAGTTCTATTACTAGGAGAGTAATTACTTAGCTTCACAAAACCCCTAATGGATTTTAAGATCGGCAGGCACTTAGCTTAAATCAATGTGAATTTACCATTTAACAGGCCAAATTGAATTATTTGATTGTGAATGAATATTTAAAATGCACTATATGATGTAACATACTATCAAGTTGTTCTTTCCCTTTTTTTAAATGCACTGAAATTATAAGATCATAAAATTGATGAAATCCATCAAGCAATATATTCTTATTTTTATGACCCCCAGAATAATAAGCCCACGGCAAACGGTAAAATGCATTTAACTCCAATATACCTTCTGTTAAGGCACGAGATTGATCATTTGTATGATTTATAATTACATTATATAGGGTGAAGTAAATGGGGCTAAAAGTGGAAGATTTTCATTATTTATTTGATTAATTAACCATCCATTATATGATGTAAAGTAAGTGTTTTATATTTATACATGCAGTAGTCATTTTGCGTAACTTAACACGCTCGCGACGCATGCCATTTTTACCGTCCACAATGAGAAAAAACTGGTGGTGGAAATTAATTTTATTTATATTTATCATATTTCTACGTAAAGTCTACATATTGTGTATGTATTTTGAAATCCCGTACCTACGCAACCCCGTAATTCAATTGGAATTCCAAATTTAAATTAGTATTTTCAATTTTTCGAAAATTTATACACAATATTTTTGATCAAATGATACTGATTTTGTTTTAATTTTACGATAGAATGAATATTTTAGTAAAAACATTTGCATTAATAATGCTACTTAATTATTGTAATTTACACAAGTTTTGGTAAGAATATTTATAACGTGGACGAAAGCGTATCGCATTCGTATTTTCCCCACCAGAGTATATGACGAGAAATACTCTAGATAGGAGAAGCGTTTTGGGATAAGAAGGGAGACGGGAAGGGCCTCCAAGGAAAGATAAAGTAGTGATCACGAGGCTGCACTTGGAAAGATAACTTTGTAAGACACGCGACATCTATTCGGTTCGTATTCCATTGGCTTCGTAGTCGATTGCAAGCCAGCCGTGGCTTCGGCTACATTGTAAACCTTTATCTCTTGCTTTTGGAATATAGTGTATTTTCCTTATGATAGCGAAGCATTCCTACCAATACTATGACTTGGAAGCTTTAGCGTTTGAGTACGTTTTCTTTTCACAGTCATTCTCTGATCAGTTCCCGCGTAAGTGACACTATAATTTGTAAATCATGCCTAAATCCATTTGATGCGTTCCAAATGAGGGGTACGTTTCGTACTCACCTAATCAGTTATTATGTCAGGTTATTCAGATTCTGATGATAGGTACCTATTGTGACGGTCTCGGCCCGTCCTGATCTTAATCGTCACCCCCTCTCCTTTCCCCTCCCCCCCTTCCTTCACTCCTCTCCTTTCCCTTCCCCCCCTTTAACCAACGCGATGTGGGAAGAATGCAAGGGTGAGTGAGCGTGCGTAAATGTGTGTGTGTTTCGCTGGTCAGCCAGGCGAGTGTATTTGACGCTCGCTGACTAAGTGTTTTCCCCCAACCCCAGTTCACGAGTGCATCGATACCCCCCTCTTCCACCTGGGGCATATAAAGCCGGGTGAAACCCAGGGAGGTTCTTCTTCTTCTTCTTCCTATGTTTCGGCTCGTGCGGCTGTTATGCTGCGATTACGAGTGCAAAGAAAGACAGTCGTGCGAAATAAGACTCGAGAGGACAACGCTAACAGTTGGCGCAGAGAGGACTACGAGACAAGCCGGACAATCATCTCCTGCATCCTGAAGTGGTCGCCAGGGAGGTTATAGAGGCAGCCAGGCCGCAGAGATTGCCGTTTCCGTGAATAAGGAACCGCACCCAAATAAGACGAGCCTGTGTCCCGCCCGAACCTCGGCGCCAAGGAGCGGAGTCATCCAGTGGTCATCCAGGTCACGTAACGTTATATCGCCCTGACCCTAGTGTGATACCACCCCTGTCCGAGTACTTTGTCCCAGTCCGCAGCAATACGCAACTGTTAGGCGGCTTGAGTACCGCAGTGACGCCTCAGTGATTTGCCTCCAATATCATTATTTATGTAATCAGCGTTAACAAGAAGCAATCAATCACCTGTGTTATAGGGACGGACTTTATTACCTCCCAAAGTTCAAAAGTGTGCCTAATTGCATAATTGAGATAAGTCCGCTTGACGGCACGAATATTGTTTTCTGTTCTGATATTTTGTTTCTAATATTTTGTCAGTTAAATTGTAAATTTCATGATCAATTCATCCTTTATTTGCTCATCACTAACCCTATCATCTCGCTCATCAGGGTAAATGATATGTAAATTGTTCGTGAGTTTTTGAATATAGTTTAATTGATTGTTGAATGAATGATGTCCTTGGCATTCTTTGGTGTCCCTACCAAACCTGTTTCCCCACCCTCACCTGTCGTCGAGTCGTCACTCGCCTTATTCTAACTCATAGTCTCTTCACCACGAGATAAACTGCAAACGGGAATCCCCCACATTTTATATTATCAAGAAAAATCTTTGGTAAATCGTCCTCGGTGGCAGCTGGTCAAGAGGGTAGTTTATCGTTTATGTGTGGTTTCTGCGGTTTCATCCGGGTGACCGACAGTGAACCATTACATAATGGCGCCCGAACAGGGACCACTTGTTTGCAAAGTTTGAATCTCTCGAATGAGACCTTGTGTCTTAGTTTCATTTTTTTTTCGTTGGATAAGGTGTTGTTTAATTTGTCGTGGGGTTTGAAAAAAGAGCATTATTTGCCGAGAGTTTTGTGGGATTTTAAGATTACAGGTGTTATTATTTACGTAATAACGGTGAAACTAAATCGTAGGAGTGATTTTTTTTTATACGTGTAGTGTGATTAGTTGTGTTTCGTTCGCGGTAATAAGAAATAAAAATGGTCAGTCGGAGCGATATATTTATGCTTGGGCGTGACATGAGTGGGTTGAATGACTCGGACGAAGGAGATGAGGTACAAATCATAGAAGTAGTATCCCAACCTATTCCCGCTGACGTTCAAACGGAGCCTTTTGAGACGCCCCCCGCGCAAGAAGTGTTAAACATGGGAGACACGTGGGTCATTGATTGGCTGAAAAAGGAGAAGGAAGAACGGGAGGAAAGAGATAAAAGGGAGAAGGAGAAACGGGAAAGAAAGGAATTAGAACGGGAGGAAAAAGATAAACGGGAGAAGGAAGAACGGGAAAGAAAGGAAATAGAACGGGAAAGAAAGGAATTAGAACGAGAGGAAAGAGATAAAAAGGAGAAGGAGGAACGGGAAAGAAAGGAATTAGAACGGGAGGAAAGAAGGGACGAGCGATTTAGCGAAATTATGCGATTGGTAATGGGACGTGTGGATGTCGTGAAGAATGAGTTTAAGAAAGAAACGGGAGAGATACAGGCCAACGTAGATATTTTGGATAGGAAGGTCGAACATTTAATTGAAGCGGAGAGGGAGGAAGCTTGCCGTCGCGAGGAGAGTTTGTCTGAAAAAATTGACAAGAGTGTCGAAGAAGCTCGCCGTCGTGAGGAGAGCCTTTCAAATAAAATTGAGCAAGTTTCGAAACGCGTAATGTATGGGGAACAAATGGGAACGGGATTCCACCCGATAGTCCTTCCCAGTACATGCGTCAGCAAGCCCATTTTTAAAGGTAGCGCATATCAAAACCCGGTTGAGTTTGTAAACGAAGCCGAGGACTATTTTAAATTGTTAGGAATTGCGCCGTCTATGTGGCCACTGACATTTTTGAGTTTAATGGAAGGAACGGCCAGGTTATGGAGGAACACCATTAGACCCGTCCCCATCCAATACGAGGAGGTGCGAGAGAAATTTTTAAAGGAGTATTGGAGTGTTCATGCTCGGTACGAATACCGCGCGCGTGTGACACATGGATTTTACTCACGAGCAGCTGACGGAACATTAAAAGAATATGCCCTAAGAAAAATAGCAGCGGCCAAATCATGCGATCCGCCGATAAGTGACGAGGAGCTTAGCTATTGCTTACTTCGCCAATTTCCTCCCTGGGTTCAAAATTTACTCAAAAGCGCGGAGCCGGAAACATTAGATAAACTAGTTAGGCTGTTAGGTTATTACGATGATACCAATGAAGGTAATCGGAGACCGAACCCTAGCTTCCGAGATCAGCCGCCGCAGGTAAATACCATGAATGTGTGTAGAGGGAGGGGAATGGCAAGAGGTGGGTCGCCACGAGCGAACATGAGAGGCAGATTAGGAAGAGGGGAGCCCCCCGTTTTGCCTCTACTTCGTGAGGAACCTTCTGACAATTTTAATGCGTCGTGCGAAGGCCCACAAGGTAGGAGTCATATTGAGATCGCGCAAAACGACGTCCCCGCTGCGAACAATGCGTCTTCCTCCACCATAACTGACAATTCTTTAAACTGGTAGAGTCCGCATCGAGTGGTCCCCGCGAGGCGGACAGGGGAGGAGATTTGACGTTGGGGATGAGTTCATTTAAAAGCAAGAGTGAGAGTCAAGTGGCGGGAAGTCTCATCGACGCGGAATGCCAGGAGGAGGGGACGATTCCGATACTAGCCACTTTTACTTTAGAAGGGAATCCTCTGGACGACTTACTTATGGAGGAGGCGAAGGTCGCGAGAGGGAGGGTGAGCCCTCAAATACAGGTGAATTGTCTAGGGATCGATGTGCAGGCATTAGTAGACTCAGGAAGCGAAATATCTGCCATTGAGGAAATGTTTTTTAAAACGTTATGCAGTCATGAACCAAAAATTCCGATCTTACCTTTAAACAAATCCTTTTTGTTATGTGCCAATAATAAGAAGTCGTGTCCGATAACTAGGCAAGCCCTAATTCCGATTACTGCAAACGGCCGGCAAAACGAAGTTGTGTGTGTAGTAGTAAAGAACCTAGTTAGGAAATTAATTCTAGGAGCTGATTGGCTATCGGAAAATGGGGCAATAATAGACTTTGCGCAGAACAAAATTAAGTTAAAAAGTGCTGATTCCGAGATAGTAGAGAATGAATTTTATATGCTCTCACAATCGAGACTGCAGCAGGAAAGCAAAGAGACCGAGGTGACGAAGGAAAAGGTGGAAGTATTGGTAAATGGTTTGGCACGGCTAGCATCAAGTCAAAAGAATAGACTCAAAACGGTGTTGCTCGGATGCGGGAAGGTTTTTTCTAAGACGCCTGGTTTGGCAAGGGGATTCACCCACCGTATTAAGCTCACGGATGAGACTCCATTTGCCCAAAAATCCTATCCCATACCCCAAGCATGTGTTGCGAAAGTAGATGAGGAAATAAAGGCCATGGTCGAAGGGGGTATAATAGAAAAATCACCCAGTCCATTTCTAAACCCGTTAGTAGTGGTAAGAAAAAGGGACGGGCGCGTGCGTTTGTGCGTGGATGCACGTAAATTAAATAGCGTAACCATCCCGGAACGGGACGAGCCTCCTAGGATAGAGGAGCTCCTCTCAAAATTCGCCGGTATGAAATATTTTTCGATCACTGATTTTACTTCCGCCTATTGGCAGATGATATTGCACCCCGAAGATCGTAAATATACGGCGTTCTTGTATAAGTCGAGGACATACGTATTTAAGCGCGTGCCTTATGGATTGCGTAACAGCGGGGCAGCAATGATAAGATGCCTCGATAAAGTACTGGGGGATGACGTAAGTTCGTTCGCGACCGCATATGTGGATGATTTGATAATTGCTTCCCCGAGTTTCGAGGAACACCTAGAGCATTTGCAGGTCGTATTTAGGAAAGTAATTAGCGCAGGTATGACGCTAAATTGGGAAAAATCAAGATTTTGTTGCATGGAAGTGCCGTTTTTGGGACACATATTAACACCTGAGGGAATCAAAGTGGACCCGGAAAGGATAAAAGTAATTCAAGAAGCCAAACCACCACGGAATATACGACAATTACGAGCTTTTTTAGGAACGTGTAACTATTTCTCGAGATTCTGTGAGGGATACGCACATTTAACCATCCCATTGTTAAGATTATTGAAAAAGGGAGAAAAATGGGTATGGAATTCTCAATATCAGAAATGCTTTGAGGAAATCAAGCAAGCTTTCCTCAATGTAGTCATGCTTAAACATCCGGATCTCAATCGACCTATGTTCTTACAAACCGATAGTTCGGATTATGGGTTAGGGGCGGTCCTTTTTCAGCAAGACGATGAGGGTAAAGAAGCCGTTGTAGCGTTCATCGGTCGTACATTGAAGGGCTCAGAGTTATTCTATACCACGACAGAAAAAGAGCTCTGGCAATAGTATTTTCTTTACAAAAACTACGCGCGTACGTCTTGGGGAGTGATCTTACGATTATATCAGACCATAAGGCTTTGACGTTTTTAAATAAGTGTAAACTGAGTAATAGTCGCTTAACGCGTTGGATACTTGCGTTGCAGGAGTTTTCGTTTCGGGTTGAACACCGCCCCGGACGGAAAAATCTGGTACCAGATTGGCTGAGTCGAAGCGCGCTGAGACAGGAGGAAAGTACCGAGGGAAACGTTTTCCTTAATGCCATATTGGAATTGAATATTTCCGAATTCCCAAGCGAAGCGATCCGTAAAGTCGGTGAAGCTTAGGAGAGGGACCGTTTACTCAAGAAGATCCGCGATGGAATAATGGGTAGATTAGATCCCGGAGATAACGATTTTAAACGTGTGGATAACTTAATGAAGAGAAGTAAGCTGGTCAATAACGTGTTATATAAAAACGTAGCGAAGGAAGAAAAAAATGAGGAAATTAAGTTATGGGTGCCAAAGGAGATCCATGATCGCCTAGTTTGGTACGTACACACTAAATACGGACACTGTGGTGCAAGAAAAGTCGAAAACTGGCTAAAAGAAAAGTACTATTGGGTCAACATGGGTTGTTGCGTAAGAATGTTATTGCGAAGTTGTGACGTATGCCAAAAAACGAAACACCCGAATCGTAGCTACGAGGGAATAATGGAGAACATTATACCGCGAGCGCCACGAGAATTAGTCGCGATTGACCTGTACGGGCCCTTACCCAAGGCTAAGTTTAGAAATAAATATGTATTTGTTGTAATCGACGTTTTCTCAAATTACGTAATGGTCTATCCCTTGAATAAACCAACGGCGCCAAATTGCCTAAGAATAATGAAAAATGAGTACTTCCAGAAATGTGGGAAGCCGCAACGGATATTGTCAGACCATGGTACCCAATTTACAAGCAAGGCTTGGAAAACAGAAATGGAGGGCCAGGGAATTAAAGTAGTTTACTCTTCAATTAGGAGACCTCAGTCTAACCCAAGCGAAAGGGTAATGAGAGAGCTGTCTCGGGTCTTCCGTACCTACTGCTCAAATGATCATAAAAGTTGGCCTGAGGTACTTCCATTTATAAATAAGTGGTTTAATGAATTAACGCATGAAAGCACGGGGTTAACGCCCGTGGAAGTTCATTTCGGTAATAAACCCCCAAGAGAAGATTATATGGTGAAATTACCTGATATGGTACAAAAGGATAGTAAAGAAATACAACGTTCGGCGTTGAGGAGGCTTATATTAGTGGGCCGTCAGAGAAAAAGTAAGCAGAGGGCAAAGGGGTATGATTTCAGAATAGGAGATAAAGTACTCCTGAAAACACCACGACCATCTGATTCAAAATTAAATTTATTTCATAAGTTTTTTCATTTATACACGGGTCCATTCAAGATTTCCAAATATTCGGGACCGAATTCATGTCATTTGGAGGATTCGGAAGGAAAAGAAATCGGGGTGTACAATTTTAATAATCTAAAACCTTATTTTGACCCGGTTGCCACTAGGGATTGAACCGAACGATTTGTCGAGCTTTTGATCTTTTTTTTCCAGTCGTGTTTTAATTTCGTCAATTTTATTAACGCACAGTTATTTATGCTGTTTAAAAAAAAAGAAAATAAACTCTGGAGACTTTCCTTTGCTAGCAAATCGAAAGTGGCTCCATAGTTTAGGTGGGGGGCTATGTGACGGTCTCGGCCCGTCCTGATCTTAATCGTCACCCCCTCTCCTTTCCCCTCCCCCCCTTCCTTCACTCCTCTCCTTTCCCTTCCTCCCCTTTAACCAACGCGATGTGGGAAGAATGCAAGGGTGAGTGAGCGTGCGTAAATGTGTGTGTGTTTCGCTGGTCAGCCAGGCGAGTGTATTTGACGCTCGCTGACTAAGTGTTTTCCCCCAACCCCAGTTCACGAGTGCATCGATACCCCCCTCTTCCACCTGGGGCATATAAAGCCGGGTGAAACCCAGGGAGGTTCTTCTTCTTCTTCTTCCTATGTTTCGGCTCGTGCGGCTGTTATGCTGCGATTACGAGTGCAAAGAAAGACAGTCGTGCGAAATAAGACTCGAGAGGACAACGCTAACAGTTGGCGCAGAGAGGACTACGAGACAAGCCGGACAATCATCTCCTGCATCCTGAAGTGGTCGCCAGGGAGGTTATAGAGGCAGCCAGGCCGCAGAGATTGCCGTTTCCGTGAATAAGGAACCGCACCCAAATAAGACGAGCCTGTGTCCCGCCCGAACCTCGGCGCCAAGGAGCGGAGTCATCCAGTGGTCATCCAGGTCACGTAACGTTATATCGCCCTGACCCTAGTGTGATACCACCCCTGTCCGAGTACTTTGTCCCAGTCCGCAGCAATACGCAACTGTTAGGCGGCTTGAGTACCGCAGTGACGCCTCAGTGATTTGCCTCCAATATCATTATTTATGTAATCAGCGTTAACAAGAAGCAATCAATCACCTGTGTTATAGGGACGGACTTTATTACCTCCCAAAGTTCAAAAGTGTGCCTAATTGCATAATTGAGATAAGTCCGCTTGACGGCACGAATATTGTTTTCTGTTCTGATATTTTGTTTCTAATATTTTGTCAGTTAAATTGTAAATTTCATGATCAATTCATCCTTTATTTGCTCATCACTAACCCTATCATCTCGCTCATCAGGGTAAATGATATGTAAATTGTTCGTGAGTTTTTGAATATAGTTTAATTGATTGTTGAATGAATGATGTCCTTGGCATTCTTTGGTGTCCCTACAAAACCTGTTTCCCCACCCTCACCTGTCGTCGAGTCGTCACTCGCCTTATTCTAACTCATAGTCTCTTCACCACGAGATAAACTGCAAACGGGAATCCCCCACATTTTATATTATCAAGAAAAATCTTTGGTAAATCGTCCTCGGTGGCAGCTGGTCAAGAGGGTAGTTTATCGTTTATGTGTGGTTTCTGCGGTTTCATCCGGGTGACCGACAGTGAACCATTACACTATGAACCGTCAAATTTTGATGAAGACAGTGATTCATTTTCTTGAGAGAATAGTATAGAAGAAATATCGTCTGAAAGAAGATGCTGACACAATGGCTAGACATCCTACTGCGTGGAGAGACTGCAGCGATACCACCCGAGAATTTATTTTCTCTAGAATTAAGGGGTTGATAGTGGAAGTCGATCTTTCAGAGCCAGTGAATAGTTATAAACATTTCGTGAATGAGGAGACATCCTAGTGACGGTAACGGACGGTAACATCCCAAACTCTTAAAAAGCGCTGAATGTTGCGTAAGGGTAGTGCAAACCAATAAAGAGGAGATGGAAGTCTTTTAGTGCCTAATCATCGCAATGAGTGTACAGTATCTTCCGAAGATGAGGTTACATTAATCGCAAAAACCATTGTACCAACATGAACTATTCCGGAGAACAATGTAACGCGAACGGTTTGAGTTGTTATCGAAATTCCCCCATTTCAATAATAAGGAAGACAGTGGAAACCAAATACACACTTACTTATAATATTTAATAATATATATAGAAGCGTGCATATAATATTTACAGCAAGCGAGTTTCAAATGCTGTTTTATATATATGAAGTAGGTAATGCCCAATTTTTAGCTAAAGCTAATGGACGAGCAACGCATAAAGTTATCCAAGATCTATATCATTTTTATGCTTAGGAGTGGATATAAATTTGCAGTTTAATCGTAATGGTTAGGAATGCTTGATTTTTGGAAGAATGTGCTATGGATGCTTTTGCAATGGACATGTATGAATGGAGCGTGCTTTGCTGGTTTGACAGTGTCAAGAGAATGGGTGAGAGTTGAATAAAAAAACAGATGCATTTTAACAGAGTGAATGGTTTGAGAGGAAGGGGTATACCGCGAAGGTCATGGATGAAAATGGTGGATATAACACATAACATAATTAATATTAGGAGTCTTAGGAACATGAGGGTGAATAAAGGCATGAGTAAAACGGAACAAAAAGAGGCATGGTAGGATAGATCAGTATGGATCTGAAATTTTATTGGCAGTACCTCCATCGGAAGGGAGCAGAATGATTCGTATGCATGATTGAGAAATAAGCAAATTCTGCGATTAAATACCTCAGAAATGAGGATAAATCATTTTGGGGCAAACTTCGCAGTTGATAAAATCAAATACGAACATTTAGAATGCAATTTAAAGTTAAGATTGTATATGCTGGACCGTTTTACTTAAGAGTAAACACATGAGATGATTATTACAAGACTACTCCATGTGATTCTTTGGAAAAAGACTCTCCTGCTTGGACAAATGGATCCCATCGGGAAAAAAACGAGCGAGAAAAGAAAGTGAAAGTGGGAACAAAGGATGGAGAGTTGACACTTATCTCGGATGAAATTGAGTGGATACATATTTCCCCTTCCGAGTCGGATCTGAAACTCATGGAAGAGGACGAAAAAAAAACGACTGGGAGATGAGTCATTCCGTGGAGTACCCAAATTTTCTCCCAAGGGCGGCTGGAAGAGGAGATTTCACCTCGCTTCGTAAAGGAGAATGAGAGTTGCCTCTAAGAGTTTCATCGTCCCCGCAACGGCACTCAAGGAGCCCAAAGGACACACGTAAACACCATTGAGACGGAGGGTGAATATATATATATATATATATATATATATATATATATATATATATATATATATAAACTTTGTCACAAGTGTGACTAAAATGAAAACACATAAAAAGACACTCACACGGTTTGTAAATTTTTCGGTGGATCGCCGCCACCTTCTTCAGCGAAAGGTATAGGAAGAATCAGTTTCTTCCTATACCTTTCGCTGAAGAAGGTGGCGGCGATCCACCGAAAAATTTACAAACCGTGTGAGTGTCTTTTTATGTGTTTTCATTTTAGTCACACTTGTGACAAAGTTTTTATATATTTGTGTTCACGCTCGTGAAAGCTTCCAATGATTATATATATATATACATATATATGTATAAGAAAGGGACCTAGTGGTAGGAAACACCCTCATGGCTGCCGCGAGATATGCGGGCCAATCAATTGTTCCCCGCACCGACGCGTCGTTGCCCTCTGGAAGAGTCCCGAAGCCGTTCAGAGGGCGTTGCCTTCGGTTTCCTTTGGCAAGATAGTGCACGGGTGCTATTCCATCCCTATCTTCTACTTCCTTTCCCAAATCACATTAACCTATTCATCAACATTTAGATATTGCACTGAAAGCCTACGCAGGAGCGTGTGGCAGGGGATGTTAAGGTGGCTGGAGCGGTAATCGAGGTTCATTGAGTGCATATTTACATAATTTTTCAGTTAAGTCGAAAAAACCCTTTAGGTTCATGGTGTAATTTCATTCTCATAACTATATTTTAGTTCCTTTGATCAAAACCACGAATTTTGAGGACGATGAAACAACAACAGATACAAAGTCCGTTTTTCGATATACTAAGGCCCGATTTTATAATATATGATTCAATATTTTTTCGGAATGATATCCGTAGTTAAGGTGGCTGGAGAGTTTCATTGACTGCAATTTTTTTCAATTTTTTAAGCAAATCGGAATAATACTTGGACAAAATTTTAGTTCATATCTGTTTATGCGGTGGAACGAACCATGAAGGCCGTAGTGAAAATGATAAAATAATAACATCTAAATATTTTTTCTTCAATTAAAGACTAAGAGTTTTCGCTCGGTATCCGAAATTTGGGAGAAATTATATTGAAAAAACCTTTGTCAAATATTGTACTCGGTGCGTCGTGACGCCTTGATATTTGCAAACGGAAATTATAGCCGTAATAAATGTTTTGTTTCACGTCTAGAAGAAAATTAGTACGTATTTAACGCACATGTTACGAAATATTTCTCATGTGCCATAAGGCTGCGTTCTAAAAAAGCATTGCCAAAAACCAAATCGGTACGATGCAGTTCTTTCAATTTTATCTATAAATAATCACTAATGAAAAAGCTTACGCTAAGCATGCTTGGATATTTGACCGCCTCTAGCTTTTTACTCTTTTTATGTTTCAGCCACAGGGTGCATGACAGTTTGAGATGAATTTAAGCAAATCATTTTGGCAATGAATCTCTAACTTTTCCGTTTCCATAAGCTCTAGACATATAGCGTGACATAACATTCCCTATGCCACGCTAAAACTTGCTTGGTCCGTATATTTCATGTAATCTCAGTCTAATGGGCAGCCTCATATTCTCAAAGAGGTCCCAACCTAGCCCTTCTCATTTAGTTTATTCCGCAAATATTTAATTTGTTTCACATTAGCGCGGGTCCTCGGATGACAAATTAAAGACAAATGATGCTTTGCTCTAGTTAGACCGCATCTCTACTTTGCCGCAAGAATATTGAATGATGAACAAAAATAGCTTAAAACGCGTAACTAACTAAACATTTAGGTATGCTCTTCTAATGCATGCTCATGTAATGAAAAATGCCAAAGAGGAGTGTCACACAGCAGAAGTAAGAACAGGAGGAGAGCCGATGCCCGGAGACTACACACTAGGTAGAAATGACTTGAAGACCTTGAATCATTGAGATTCAAATTCGTATGGTATAGGATATATTAATTAAACTCCTTACATAAGTTACAGAGCTGTTAGAAGCTATGATAAAGGACAGATGCATTGTTGAACAGAATGGTGCGTGAATTTCTGTTAACAACTACAACAAAACATACATACTTACATGCATACTCATCCCTCTATTTTCCCTCTGGATAAATATAGCTATAGGAGGTAAAAATTTTACAAACACTTTAGATTTCCAATCCCATTACAAACACTTCACATTCCCAATCCCATTACAAACACTTAACATTCCCGGCGTCAGGCCTAGAAAAAGAGCTTCGATTTTAATAGTTTAATCCATAATGCCCTATCGTGGCATACCTTCATTGTTTCTGCCACATTCACGAATCGCTTTTTACACGTTCTTAAGGCTCATAATATTATCCCTCTTACGAGTCCCTTCAACCGCATACACCTATGACTCTCTCGGTTTATCTCTCACTCTCAGAATGTTAACTATATTGTAACACATTGTTTTCGTATGCAAATCTCATCCATTCTCATGACTCAAATTAATCCATTGTAGCGATAATTGGTGGAAATTATAGATAAAAGTCATGATAAGAAAAAAGAGTACAAATTCCATATTTTTTTGCTGTCGATTGGTATCGACATCTAAATCGATATAATCAAGACAAACAGTAAAAACATAGTGTAATTTGTATTGTGATTTTTTTCTCATCATGAATTTCAATCTCATGACGTTGGTCATCCAGCCTTATCTTCCATTTACCGGAATAATTATTACTCACTATTTCATGACTCACTCATTCCTAACCCTAATCCCTTCTGCTTTAACTGCTAGAATTATCAGATATCTCATACTTAATGCATTTTGCTTTCATTTTCATCTGCGTAGATGATGGTATTTGTTGTTCACGCGATAGTAAGGACATACTAAGCATTCTTTTTTCACAATTCCAAAATTCCACAATGTAAAGCCTGACATTTTTTAACAATACTTGCATCAATTTCTGCCTCTGTATCGCTGTCAGTATATGCATCTTCCTTTCCATTTTTCTGCCTTTTCTCTATTCCCGCCCCTTTTCATGGAAGATATCCTAACAACCTTTGCCCTACACTTTGACATGTAGATATTATTTGTCCCGTAACTGTCCGTAACACTGGTAAAATCTAAAATCCGTAAGAAGATCTCACTAGCCGAGTGGAAAGAAAAGGGACTTTCACATAGATGGTCTGGGTTCAAATCCTGGCAGTGATTTTTTCGATGGTGTACTTCATCTCATGGAACACTGAACCATGTTTCATCTCAATTTCAGCCAAAATATGTATGTTATGATATGAATATTAATACCACTAGGTTCCTTTTGTAGATTTTTTTCCTAGGAAGCAAAATCATTCTTCTTCGCACTTTCTAGTGTGGTAGGAAAACTTGATTATACATAAGAGGTTCTACGTACTTGGTCATACTTGATAAGTAGACGATTAGGCAAAATGTAGAAGAGGTAGAGTAAGTATCTGAGATGTGCACCTATGTAGTAAAAGCAGAAAGACTAGTTTTAGAAATGTGTGGGTTTTGAAAGAATGTGGCATGAATGCTCCAGTAAATGAACATTTTTAAATGGTGCGAGCATCATTTCTTCATTCTTAAGATAATAATTTTTCGAAATAATTAGGACAGTTGGATGTGCATAAAATAATGTGTAGCTGAAGCAGATGAGGCATACAAAGATAGGGAACAACGTGTTATTTTCTATGGAAGGGTAAAGATTATATACTTTTCTATGATTAATTAGTGGCTTTCTTCACACTACATAAAAGATACATTCGAATACATCAATACCATTCTATCTTCTTCTTACAATAATGCAAACAACATGAGTACATAACAACGTTCGCTCACCAGAGCGAGCACCATCCACATACATGAACAATTTGAGTGTCAGATAACTCCCAATTCAACGGAGGAAATTTTTCAGCAGATTCAGCGTAAGGAGAATGCATTTAGAATTAACTTTATGAGTGAAAGGGAAATAAATATAGCATTTGTTGTTTTATCAAGGATTTTGTTCCATAATTATTATTTAAATATGGATGATATATGAATTAATGCATGATAAATAATTTTCAAGAATTAATGAATGCCAAGGATTATTTTATATACAAGGATTATTTTTTTGCGTTTTATGAATCTGCATATTTCACGTTCAGTTATTTACTATCATTATTTAATTTCGGCAATTTTCTTTGTTATGCCTTAAAATATTATTATCTTTATGGATATTGGCATATAGTAGTTACGTACGTGAAATGAAATATTCTCTCATATATAACGGATTTGATTTAGAGAGATAGAATAGAATCAGTCGGGTAATTTATTTTGAAAGCACGAAACCATATAGAAGCAAAGCCCGTGGCATACAAAGGTACTCCCACTCCTTTCTCTCCGGAACATTTTATAGCACGGCCACGTGGGAGTTATATAGGTGCTCATGTTCGTTATATATACGTGTAGGGATGAGTAAATCTTTCGGCACTCGCCTCCGGATTTCATTCATCATTTTTATATCTAGGGCTATTATTCCAAAGCTGCTTTGTCTCCCTTTGAGGAAAAAATATAGGAGTGCTTCGAAGCGACAGGATTTTTTGGAACCTAAAATGGACCTGCTAATCCCGGAAGGTTCGATTCTTCAAATGATCATGCTGAAGGATAGCATTTGAAAAAAAATAATACGCCATTCTTTCACCTTGCCTACAAAGATTGGATTAAATCAAAGGTGGGAGTATAAGGAAAGTTTTAAAATGTAGAATCATGTTCTTGAGAGCCATCACAGCTGAAGGATAGAATTATATTCAACTCTTTTATTGACCATATTGTGCAAAAACGTATAACTGTCAAGAATTTGATCAAAAAACGCAACTCATAACGTAATTTTCCACGTTTCAATTATAGTTATAAAACTTCGTCAGGGCTACAAAGTATAGTAACATGTATACCAAAACAGTATGCTTAGCATTCGGAAAATAAAGCCTGTTAAGCCTGGTGGTATAAGTGTATGTAAAGTATGGTGTTTTGGTAATACTGTTACTAGCCTATTTAGCCGTATTATAGTTTTAACGCTAGTTATGAGGTTAGAATGGGAAACTTGGTTATACCCATTTGTTTAGAAAAAATCCTCGACGAATATATTACGGATTGAATAATTCCTCACATTAGAAATAGATGAACCAGAGTATTGTCCTTGCTAGATTAGACGTTATTGGACCAACATATCGAGCCAGCCTATGGCTTATGCCTTAATTAGTTAGCTTCTATCAGCAGTTACCGCAAAAATAATTTTAATTGGACAATAATTGATAGGTACTCCCTTGTGCAGCGAATTTATCCTTACTTCTTATTCTTCAACTGTAAGATAAAACTTTTCGTATCTTCAGTGCCTTCAAGAAACTTGGTTTTCACCCATAACAAGTGAGAATATTTTTTAAGTACAGAATAATTTAAATTTTTCTTACAACTTTGAAGTCATGGAGGTCACAGTGACTCCGCGCACCTTCTGTCCAAGGTGTCCATATGCTATGATTACCTACCTAATTATAATGAATGCGAGCCAAATTAAAAAAAAATTCTCATGCAATATATCAAGACGCTATTTTTTACCAGAAAGAAAAGTAAAAATACAAATGTTATTGTAGGCAAGTTATAAGAACATCACGAAATTATACGAAAAATTCGGACATAAAGGATAATGATGACTATTAAGGTAAAATTAATCGATATAAAGGGGTGGGGGCGGTAGAGGTATGGATTATGTCCCTCATCCATCCCTCTACCGTGGTGCCCTTCTACCCTGTCTGCTAGTGGCAGGCAGGTAAAATGTGGTACGGCACAATGGAACAAGAGTGAAACCAAAGGTATGAGGCGAGATATTGTGGAACAAGATATGAAATAATAACAAAAGTTGTCGTATATGTCCACTTTAATGTTTAACTGTACAACTAGTTTCAACGCATTAATGCATCATCTTCAGGTACTGTTACTGGTTCCGGGTGATAGGAGTCCATATTATTGGTGAGAAAATGAGGGGAAGGGCAGAGGGAGGGGAATGGGGGAAAGGGAAGGAGTCTGGTGATTCTTAGTGTACTCGATTTTCATGCACGGATGTCGTTCATTGCGCAGAATTTCCGATCTTCTTTCGGGTAAGAATAATGTAGTGACGTCATAATTTCCGCCATCTTATAACAGATTCAAGTTTCGAAACAGATGGGTCTATATTTGAACCAGATTTATAGCTGGTTACCCGTCCTTAGGTTGGGTTAGGATGAAATTTGTGCGGTTCTTAGCGTAACCTGAGATACACCACGGGGAGATGCTCATGAGATCGCTGGTGGGCATGTCTTCGAGCATCCAAGTCTTACCTTTGTCGTTTTAATTGCAAGGACTCATTATCTCGCAAAGATGGCATTCCTCTTGCTTTAGAAGATTTTTTCGAAATTTTATTTATTTGTCTATTAGGCAAGTTGATGGATATATGTTCAGGTGCAAAGAGGGGAAACAGCGGTGAGTGAGAGTCTAGAATAGGCAACTCGATGATTGAGTAAATGAAAGTTAACTGTTATTTAACACTTTTAAACATATATAAATAACTCGTTACGTTTATTATTTGGGAATTGGTCAAAAAACCAGTTTGCAATCGTAATGAGAGGCAGATTGTTCCACTACGTGTAATACATCTGAGTATTAAACGATAATAAACATCGCTGTTTGTTGTAGCAACAGCGGCATTATTACCATTACATTTTGCTGCACGTAAATATTCTTGTACGTTAAACTCTTTTATGTGTATCGTTTACAACGTAAGTGTTCTCTCATATACATGCAGTGCCCCTATGAGAGAAACTTTAAGAATAAACATTGAAGAGTATACTTGTTGTAAATGTGCATTGAATTTATCGATAACCCCCTGAATCAATCAATAATGGGGCCCTTGGAACTCTGGGCCTGTCTTATACAAATTTCCATCTACGTGCTCTCATGGGCCTGCATGAAAACTTAAATGTAAGAGGCGTGAATCAAATCTCTGGTTGTCAAGAAAATATGCTTTTGTTGATTTCTGAGAAAAGTGTGAGATTGTTCATCTATGAACATGATTTTCTGTCAATTACGAAGCGTAAAAGAAAATCGATTGAAAGAATTTGAAACATCAATTATTCTGCTAACCGATAAAATTTCCAGCCCTCTATTTTGAGTGAAAGTAAAAAGCAAAAAATGAAACCACTGCATCGAACCCAATGATGCTTAGCATGGACCACCAGGAACCTTAGCATAACAGGGCCCATTATGGGGCCCTGAAGGCTTTTTAATATATCCTATGTTCATCCCATATACATTTTATCTCTACATGACAAATTTCAGTTCAATCGGTGCAGTAGTTTTTGCGTGATTGGGCAACAGACAGACAGACAGACACCATTCAATTTTTATACATTAGTATGATGTTGGGGGTCTGACAGACTCCTACGCATCTATTTGCGAGACAAAAACTGACCGTGCCTACTTAACGGGTGTAGGAGGTTAATAAAAACTCCTACATTAATGCAATAGAATCTTAGCGTCTGGATGGGGAAAATATTCATCTTCTGTGGAGTTTCATAATGCATTCTGAGTAGCGTAGGGCTTCGTAGACGTTTCAGTGCCAATGTATTGACAGGACATCTATTACTCAAACTTTACCACCCATTTTGCCCGAGAGGGGCCATATCATGACTCAATTCCTATTAATTGAATGACTGCTAATGTGCAAATAATGAAGCTAATATGTCAGATCCCATCGTGGAGATAAGTGCCGACCCAGTAGCAGATGTAAGCAAACGAGCGAACATTCAAGTAGACTATGAGAGCGATCTGCGCTCAAGCATTTTGCAAAATGGTGGGAAAATATTAAAATTATTTACACGAGCAGTAAAACTCATCCCTTGAAAGATAGCACTCAGATTTATTTTGATTTATAATCAAAATTATCTCAGGCATTGGGTTGTTTCCGATTTTGCAGCTACATATTTTCTCGCATCCTAAGGGTTTTTTCTAGCGCACATATTAACGCAGATAAACCGCGGTGAAAAAGAGTTTAAGTGACATTTATGACTTCATCTGCTAAACGCAAATGAAGTCATCAATGTTAATGGAATACGCCTTGCGTTGAAAATTTGCGTAAAAAGTGTAGAGGAAATGCGTGATTGGACCAACTTATGCTTATCATGTACCAACTACGAAAGCAATACGTTCCTCAGTAAAATATCTTTGAGGAATGTGACATCATCACGTGGGTTAAGTCAGACAGACATCAAGCTATTCAGGCGCTCTTCTTAAAGGACACATGTAGGAAATGGTATATATAACGGATATAGGGAGAGGGCATTACCAAACATTTTAGGATTTTACTTCCTTATGGTAAAAATTGTGCATAGAATTGTTTTTTGCAATTCCACTTAACCCAAGTTCAAGTGCCATGGAAATCGATCCCGTTTCCGCGTTCGACAGTTTCCGTTTAACACAGGGTACCAATGCATGTAAAACCCTATTACGACCGCCGGGCCCAACATTTTTTTCCCCGATAAGACAGGTTTCCGTTTAACTCAGGTTCCGCTTAAGGCAGGTTTCACTCTACTACTGAAAAATCTCGACCACAATTTAAAATTCGACTATGCTGACACCTTTTTTCTCTATACCCTTCTTTAAATCCCTATATTATCCTAAAAAAACGTGACGACGTCAAAACATTAAAGAGGCCCGGCATATTTCCTTAGGTTATATTATGACAATAGACAAGGAATAAGGGTACTCAACGGATACGTTTAAAATGTCATATTTCCCGCGAACGATGAGAAACAATAATACCTATCACTGAGACTATAATAAGGTTTGTCAATTATTAGTATAGCTAATAGTTTAATTTGTTCTCTTATGTTTGTTATTTAATCAGGTACATTTTGCATGCATCGAGCGTAACTCTTTTATCCCTGTGTATTTACGCAGTTGCAAAATTAATCAATTATCAAAGTTTCTGAAACTTTGTAAGCTCAAATACAGTGTGGTGCATGTTGGTGAAATTTCACTTCCTGGGAAGTACATATTTGCAAGTTAAGGTTTAAGGTACATTAACAGTCAGTAGTTTTTTCATTAGCTTTAGTAGGATTTAGAGCGTGCTGGTGATAACGCACCCCTGCTACACACCCTTAAGATGGCTTGCGGGATATTAAGTAGATGAAGGTGGACCAACCCTACTATCATTTATGGCAGAAATGATCTTAGGTGTCGGTAGCCTCCCTGAAATAACCAACCGACCGAGAGAGGGAAATCCTTAATTTTGTTGGCACGGAGAGGACGCATTGAAAGTTATTTCTGTATGCGAAGGGACTCCTTTGCCACAAAACGTCAGTGAGAAGGAGAAAACGGTTGGAGAGAGGTTTTAAGGGTCCAGGGTCCGTTCCCCCGTATACTCTACCTCCCCGAAACCCTTCTCAACACTTCTGCCCCTCGTTTCTTAACCCTAGCACCACCTTCATCCTTTCTTTCTCCTTTCTTTTGCGAAGTCTCATGAGCGAAAATCGTCCGGGGGTAACCTCCACCTTCCTTCCGTATCCTGACTCATTTAATTTCACGCCTCGTGCCTTCCGAATTTAAAAAAACCTTGTGGTCTCCTCCTTTCATCAGTTCTCTCCCTTCCTGTGTGGCTGTCTTCCTGCAGCGGGTTTTTAAATTAATGAATAGAGTTGAGTATCTATTTGTTCACCAAAAGTGTTTCTACTTATCTTCATATATTATATCAAAGTAAAACATTTACCTTTCCATTGATAAATGTTTGATATATTCCTGGATTCGGTTTCGCGTTTTTTAACTGCAAGGGTTCTTTAAGATCCTCGTCAATTTAAGGTTATACCTTAAAAACATTTCCACGAATGAATAGTATATTCCTTTTAGTTTTTCTTTGACATCCTATCAGTAATAATGTACGATTTTTGACGCGAAGTTATGATCAACCTCGAATTTCTCTTGTTCATATTTTCTTTCCGGATGATAAACATTCCACTCAGAAATAATAGTTATAATACTCTTTGCACACATGCAAACCAAACACGCCGTTCCTATTCACGCGTAAGCAAAGAAAAAAATTCTCGGTGATAGGCCTGTAAAGCTGACTCTGCTTTAATAATTTCCCTCAAACTGCACTTATCATTGCACAGCCTCTTTTGCTTCAGTTGCCCTCTCTAATTAGTTCATGCACGCCCTCCTGGCTGGAGCCGTAATTGCTCTCCCAACTGTAGACTATTGAAATATTTCAGCCAACACTACTATGGCTACGGTAGCCATAGCCTATTGCTAAACACCCTATTGCTGCTGCAGGAATCCACTATGGCTGTGGCAGCCATAGTTCCAGCTGAGCTCTGTTGGTGTGCTAGCCCCAGATATTGCTGGGTCAGCCATAGTTAGAGGTGATCGGAGAGGATACCTCAAATATACCCAGGTAGAAATATTTTGCTCTGTAACTGGGATTGAACTAGGGTATAACTGGTCTGTATTATGACCTCAGTAACTGAGGTGTAACTGGAAATGAATTGAAACAAACTCCACTCGAGTTGCACCCCGACAACAGACCAGCTGGGATGGAACTAGGGTATCTTGCCTTTGTCAAAATTTTGCCTAACTTCAAATTGATGATCATCAATCCAGAAAACCCTTTTATCTTCGGCTATGTATGTTATCTAATTTTTATTTTATAACCATCGAAATAATTTCCTTTTTTGGATCCCAAAACAAAAATGTTATTTAATATGCCAAAAAATGCAGAATCACATTATTATCAACACATAATATTTTGATTCATAGTGCCAATTATCAATATCAACTTATGATATTATCTACTACCCGACCGTATAGTTCTCATCATATCTCGCACCTATCTCCTGCATACCTATGCCATGTTTAACTCGAGATTGAAAGTCACGCTTCTAGAAAGTCGTATATATCTGGCCATTCCCGTGCGTAAAAGTAACTGCGAGAACTAAATTTTGAAATGCCAATATCGTGATAGTTACCATATGAATACCATTCAATCACGATAACAGTTATTTATTTTATTAACATTATTTAATTGAAACCTATGTTACCACATAGAATGAATATTAAGTCAATATTAATGAGAATAAACAAGATTATTCCCGATTACCATATGTTTTTGCTTGTCGCTGTGGCTGTGACAGCTATAACTACCATGCAGCAGCTAGAGGGAATATCCATACAACTGATAGAAGGAGTTGTTAGCCGATCAGCAGAGTATGACTGGGGAGACCAGAGTGACATGGTGTGGGCGAAAGGACAATAACTGTAGCTGCTGTGGCCATATTGCTCGTAGCAATGTACTATGGTCGTCACAGCCACAGCCAGTCGTCGAGCAGCTGCACAACAGCATATTTTTCTGACATCAATTATCTTTGCTACTGCACCAATTCTGACACTATCAATAGTACTATGACTCCCACAACCACAGTTTTTTTTCCGTGTGGTTCATTGCGAGTACACATTTTGTATTTTTTTCAGCACGTCAGGGAAACATTATTGGATCACATTTTATTTAAGTGAATCTGTTTATGTAATTGGAGCTTGCCATACAGGAAGTAATGGGAATGATACAAGGATTATATTTGTTTATTTTTTTACATATAAAATTTATACTGCATGTTATGGCTAGAGTTTTCGGTATTATAAATTTTGAAAAAAAAAACTAATATTAAAAAGTTTTTTTTTCCGAATACTGGAACCTCTGTGTGGCAACATGATATTTGTTGGTATTTTGAAGAAAGCTGATAGATATAAAATCTAATTATTACGAGATATATGTCATTTTCCGTCTGGAAATTACTGGATAAATTGCCACAGGAAAAAAATAGTGGTCTGCGCATTAGCCCGGCAAGCCAAAGGTCCGTTGTTCAATTCCCGATCCAGGCCGATATTTTCCTGTGGCAATTTATCCGATATTTAATCGACGAATTTGCGTCAGGCTTGGATATCTTTATAGAAAAAACTGATGAGAACACATTTGCAAAGTTTTACGCTAATCTGTTCACAAACAATAATTGCTCCAAGCAACTTAAGACCACTAATATTCCCTATTTTAAGGTTATCTTCGTTCACGTTAACATAGGTATAATTTTCTCCGCCCTCTTCTTCCTTTCACGGTACTCACTCCTCTTTTATACAGAAATTTGTTGTACCCTCAAATATTCTAAGTATGTAGCCCTGAGGATGGAATACAGTATATTCCGAAACGTTGGCTGAGAAAAGTTGTTTTTCTTTATACGGACCGATACTCGCGATCCTGAATGAATTATTAAGGAAGCGGCCGAAAACAAGAAGACTGCATTCCTTTTTATTTGAGTCTCATTCTTTCTCTCAACATGACCGAACCATCGAAGCATTATCCTTTCACTTATGACCATTTCTGGATCATTTATTCCATATTCTATCATCACCGGCTCATTTAAAAAACTTCTGATTTTACCGCACATCTCAGATACTCCATTCGCTCTGCATTTAGCCTACTTTAACGATTATTCTATAATTTGTGCTACTATCCAATAGAGTGGGAAGAAGTATACGTAAGTAAATTGCAGCTTTTGCTTCCGTAGACAGGAATTAATTCATTGATATTTTTCAGATACTACCTATGACTTGAGTTCCAGTATTCGCATGTCATTTAATCTAATGATAACCTGTACGACACTCTTTATCGCCCATAATGAACGCATTTGTTGACTCATAATGGGAGAAAGTGTTGGGTGGATGCAGTAGCCGCAGGAGTTTCAATGTCAGCCTATAGAATTAAAAAAAACACTTACCTTTCTATCTCTACCTCCCTCAGGTTTTAACGCTTATTCACCGGCCCAAATCACTCTTCCAAGCAGCCCCTCCTTACACTGACTCTTTTAGTTCCCCCTCACACTTCGTAGCTACGGACCGGAGGAAAAATAATTCCATCGGCTTTTCCTCTTCCAAAGAATCAAGCACGCTCTAATGCCAACATAATCCATACACCTTCATGAATGTGGGTAGATACATGGGCACACGTGCCAACAAAAGAATACATTTTTATGAATTACGGGAGTGTTTGGAACGCTTTTGAATATCCGCAGTAAATATTTAATTCCTGATTTGAATCGAACAGAAAGGGATGTTGAACAATGTGTTACACTTTTTAATGCTGGAGAACAGAACACAATTGCGAAGAAAATCTAATCTAATACGGGAAATTCTATGTGCACGGCTTAATCCAGCATAAAAAATTGTAAGAGCGTGATGAAACCGAATAAATTATTAAAATTAATAACACCACATGTAAGAGAGGACTCAATGAGGGACTAGGATGGACGGATTTCCGAGTAATATGGTTGAAAGAATCTGTGCCCAAGCACAATTTTAAATAAAAGTGTTACTAAGCAGCAGGTACAGTCCTTCAAATAGTATGAAGGTGAAATATGGGATGTTAACGGGGGTCAATAACGAAGATAACCATTGCAACACTCAATTTACCATACTGATTCAGCTACTTTGCATATTATCCATCGCATCTGGATCCTCTGCAGTATCATGACTCTTACCAAGTATCTCTCCTAGCCATGGCCATCAACTCCATTATATGTGTGAAAGTAGTAAAAAGTGTAATTTTTTGTTGGAGTGCCAGATTTTTACTCAATATTGTTTAACCATTCACAGAGTTTGTATTTCTTGCATTGCCGTCACGCCAAAACCACGAAAATACTGACCTTCTACATTGTGCGAAGTTGGCAGGCCTAATAAATTATTTCTTAGACGTGAGAAATACAACAAAATTTAATCATTGTGGTATAAAAATTGATGCCTTGTCTCAAGTGAAGATTTGGTTGGCAAAATATCTTCGGATATCACATTTTCTCATTTTCGGTAATCTACATGATTGTCACGATCACGCTACACGATCGGGGAAAACATAAAGCTGTGTGGAATGTACAAAGCTTGTTTCATTTACCATGTTTAATGTCCGGAAGTTCCACAAAGTATCGCCTTCATCCATTAATTCAATTCTACATGATTGTATTTATACATTCCTGCCTTTTTTTCTGCCCAAGTCTCTCACATACGTCCAAAAACTTTCCATCTAAGCAGAATTGCACCGCGGTATGCTAAGGAGGAGAATCGATTTTCGCAGAATTCCGGCATCACGTCCACCTGATTTGGACAGGTCATACGTCCTTTCTTCTACTACTTCACCATTTATGAATCAAAACAGTATTGTACACACAAAAGACCTATCATTTATATTTTAAAAAAATGCTACAAAGGCTTCTATTAGCTATATAAATAGTTTTCCGAGCTATTCATCTTATGAAATATGGCCGGGATTTTTTTACGTTATGCTGCTTGTCTATGACGCTATAGTTGGTAAAATTCTATAGCCCAAAACTTCGTGGGATATTCATGTTATTTGGCCTTCGGTGGCCACATTTCCTTCTAAATGCTGTCATATACTTCTTTGTGGTGCCCTATTGAGTCTGTTGAATATTGTCTTGTACAGGTAGAAAACTAGGTGTGATATAAAATAAGTAGAAGATTAGTCAGTGTGTAGAACAATGGCCTATTTCTAACTTTTCCCTACATCTGCGAATGTCTTACCATGGATTTCAATATTCTCTTCTTCCTCAATTTTTTTTAAATTCCTTAGTTGAAATTCATCATCACTTGCAAAATATTGGCAAGACAATTCTGGATTATTTTGTAATCTAATTGGAATTAAAGAATAATAAAATATCTTGGAGGAAACAAGACCATTTTCTTAACACCTTCTAAATGTTGGTACTTCTCCCCTCTGAGCTTCCTTGAATTAACACAAAGAAGGTGACTATTATAATTCCTATGCTCGAAAACCAAAAACTATTATTTTCACTTTAAGTACTATTATAACGAGCACATACATTAGTCTGACATAATACGTTAAGTTGAGCTAGTCTCATATTAGTATACAAATTTAAGCCTTCATTTGAAGAATAGTTCAAAGCCTTACACTCAGCGATAGTTGTCAGTATCCAATAAATACTGCTAAGAAAAAGCAAAGTGAAACTAGTCACGAAGTTCACTCAACATAAACGATAAGAGCTATTACACAATAGATCAAAGCCACGAAGTATTGGAAAACGGAGGAATGAAGTTAATTAACCATAATATTTTTGTAACAATTTCATACGATTTTTTTTCTGGGAATATTTTTCACCCACTGGGACAAACATCCGGCGCTACGGCATAGGAATACATTTTTATATTTCCTTTCCCTTACAATGTGCTGGTGGAGTACTTCTTACTGAAACAAGTAAGCATTTTAATATGAGAGAACGGTCTTTGCTATCGTGAATAGGTAGTTATTATGTCCACGTTTTCTTGAGCAATCGTTCCGCTCTTTATTCACTGCATAGTCATGGCTGCCCGTTAAATTATAGACAGGCATCGAATGCTTTGATATTTAGAATTAAGTCAATTTCCTCATTAATTTTGGTTAGAAAACGCAAGAAGGTACGAAATAAATGAGAATATTAGGTGGATGGAGGGCGGTAAAGTGGTGTGAGAAGTTAACAATGCTGTACATATTGTGGAATTTTCACCTGTGTTTGTTATTTACGTTACGGTGAAAGATGCTTTCTAAGTTTTGTTAAAAAAAATTAGGAAATTGATGTATCGGATATTGCAAATTATAGTTACATGAGAAAAAACTTGAGTGTAGAAATACCTGCTCACAAGATGGTAAGGGAAAAGAGTACAGTAAAAGACAGGAAGTAAGTCACTGATACAAAAAAGAAAGTATGATAAAATTTAAGACCTATGAAATAAAGATGAGATTTAGTAACTGGAGCTACTTCAAATAAGGATTAGAACTAGTATCTTATGATTTTTTTGCCCAGTAAAATGACAGCCTAAACACAACACCTTCGCTTCATTTTGTGTCGAAAGAATAACTAGAATACAATTGTTTAGTTTATAAAAACTAATACAGATAGCTTGTTTTGGCTTGAAACTATCTCTAGTGGAATCTATGAATTATATTGAGGAGTGGAACATTCAGAAAACAGGATAAAACGTTCCTAGACCCCACTTCTATCCATTCGTAGGTAGAAAAGCTACAATGAACATTGTCTTTTACGATACTAACACTATGCATGACGCTCCACGGATGAGGGCGATATTTTTTGGCTAATGAAAAACTAAAATGCGCCGAGGCCCCTTGTAATCCTCTTCAGTGAAGTTGATTAGAATCCACGGAGATGTAAAAAAAAACTCATCAGAGCAATTAACTGAGTGCAGCAGCAACTCCGTGCTTTGGAAATCACCTCAGTGTTTAGTGAGTCAATCAGTTCGTTGCATTTTTTTTCGATTTAGGTCAGAGCCCAGGTGTAATCGAAGTGTTTCGACGACGTCAATGAAATCCTCTCACAGCCTCTACGCCACCAGCAAAATGCGTGTCAAAGATAAATAGTGGCTGAAGGCCGAGGAGACGAGTGTATAAAACGATGTTCACGCTTTTGCTCCCTTGTTCCCCACCCACCCCAAGTCCAACCCACTGCTTCGCGCACGTGTCGGCTTTTGTTCATCTCCCTTTCCCTCAAAGCCTCCCACTCCAATCGCCGGCGAGAAGACTTGGCTTTAATGGCCCCTATCTTGCATCGATTTAATGAAGACAATAATCAATCAATCCGTTTTCCTATTATCCCTCTTTTTCGTTCCCCTCTATTTCATCAAGCCTCTCGCTCCATCATTAGGGACGCAACCTCCCTCTAGCTTTACTTATAATCCTTTAACTTTTTGCAATTCCTTCCATCCTAATCTAACACCTCGTCCCTCAGGTAACGATGTAAAAACACTCTGCGAATCCACAGTTTTATTATTGGAAAACAGCCGATTTCGTGATAAAGTTACATATATAGGAGCTTTACCGAGGGTTGAAAAAGTTAATACGATTTACGTAAAATGAGTAACTCCATGTACACATGGAGCTGGTTGAGGAGTGGGAATAGTTAAAAACTGCTTACGAAACCCGTTTTTTTATAATAAAACTTGCAAAGTATTTTTTTAATTTTTCCAAAATGAATGATTTCCTTGAAGTAGATGAGGCCTCGTTTCTTGCTTAATGGTTCCAATCATGTCACTGAATAATTCTTTCGTAATTTAAATTAATTAACAATTCGTTTAAACGTTTCATTTAAAAATTAATAATTTATATTAATAAAAAGCATTAAATTGTGTTGCAAATACTTTGAAAAGTATTTGAATAATTTCAATAACTACTTTTTAATGCAGCAATGTATCACATATAAATTTAAAGTACCACTTTTGGGGCTATATATTCCATTTCAATACAATATTTATTTTATAAAAATGCCATTTTGTACAAATCCAGCACTTCGACCCCTAATCTATGATTTCAATCATAAATGTCACTCAATACATTTTTCTAGTTCAATTTAAGATAGGATATTTCAAAATAAGTAATTTTCAATTTAGGTAGCTAAAACTTTTTGTTAAAAGAAATTAGAGAGGTTTTCAATTAAATTACGATCGTAGGTTTTAAATATATTACTAATACTATAAAAATCATTTTAATAAATAACAAATTGAACGACTTCTTTTTCATGCAGATTCAATCATAGATAAAATTTAAATTGCCACTTTTAGTGCTATATAATCCATATTATTACAATATTTTCACCGTTTTAAACTATAATCATATTTCAACAGTAACAAATACAAAATACAGTAATCGAATGACCCTATTGTAGATTATACGAAATATTAATTTTTTTAATATGTAAAGAGCTGATAAGAAGAAAACTTTGCTTGCCCTTAAGGTGGCTGGAGCGATTTTTGTATGTGTGCAGATTTGCGTGAAACTTTGCGTACGTGTCCTAATTAGTATTATCTATCGATAAAAGTGAAAAAAACTGCATGCTACCGATTTGGTTTCCTGGCAATTCAATTATATTTTAACTAGTACTCTTATGGTACACGGCATATATTTTGAAATAATTTGATTACATATGTACAGATTTTCTCCTAAATGCGAAATAATACGTTTCATATTATTATAATAGCTGCTCAAGGTATCATGCCGAGTAAGAAAAGCGTATTTAGATATTATTTTCTCGTAAATTTCGAATTTTGCGCCGAAAATCCAAGTCAAAACAATGCTTTAATTAAGGCGAAAATTTGAAATACAACTCTTGCATCATATACATTACTGTATGGTTGGCGGTTTCCAACGTATAAACTGGTGTACTTGAGTGAGATGTGGTCTAAGAATATTTTTTTCGAATTGCTTGAAAAGTTATTAGAATGTACCTTCAACGACTCACGATTACCACTCCAAATAAATTCAACAGATTCAGGCGAGATATCGTGGAAGTTCTTCATAATGTAAGAGAAACAATTGCACTTTTCCACAAAATGGTTTTTTGCGTACAACGCGTTTCGGCTCACAGAGCCATCATCTTCGGCTCACAGAGCCATCAGGGTCTTGTACCTGATGATGGCTCTGTGAGCCGAAACGCGTTGTACGCAATAAACCATTTTGTGGAAAAGTGCAATTGTTTCTCTTACATTATTACCACTCCAGCCACCTTAAGCGCTGTACTATCGAGTAACTACTATGTGGTCATCAGCGGCAAATATTAGTTTTCATTATTATGGAAATAATTTAAGAAAATTAATATTTTCTACATAACATAAATCAATTGTTCACGAACTTCAAAATTATTTAAATAATTAATCGACGAAATAATATTTTAATGAAAATGTTATAGTATGTGTGTGAAAAATATTATTTCAATATAAATTATACATGGACCTCTTCCTTCTCTTAATTCTCTATAAATAACACTCGGGAGGGTAAGTTTTTATCTTCTTATTGTTATTAAAAAAACATCGTTCCTCGATACATTCCACAGTGGCTGAAAAATTAGGATCCATACGTGAAATCGTGCCCGGGATTTTCATGAAAGAGCGACAGGGATTCCATTCCCGGAGGAAACTCGTATGCGATTTACAGATACATTCCAGTCTAAACTTCCGTTTTTATTGAAGGCTGCAATATGGGATTCTTTTGAGAACGACGCTTGCTTTTTAAATCCTAAAGCATCATATTGCCAGGAGTATATACGCAACTATGATTATTCCCAAAACGTACTCCAATGAATTCTACCAACTATTGTAAATTAAGAAACGCAGAATAGTTGTATGTGCCTCGACTTGCGAAATTTATTCGTTCTTACCCCACAACCGTGACTCGAAAACTTCGCATATTAAAACTCAGTATTCGTTCCACCTCTTGGGAATTAAATTTAAAAAATTGGAAAAAATAAAATTTATATTTTTCTTGCTGGAAATTCGGCTCTGTGTGCCTTGATAATGGTAACTAGTGCCGAAACCATTGACGGTTTTCAACAATCTACTTTGTGAGGTTGAAGTATTTTGAAATACAAATTAGCATTTTAACACGACTGTTAATTGAGTTGGCGCCTTTTTCAAGTCAACGCTAAATATTTATTTTCCCCGGTTTACTTGAAAATGGCGCTTTTGCGTTGCAACCTCGATTGACCTAATAAAAATCTGGTGGAAGTAAAACATGTTGCTTGGTGGGTAAAATTGTATCACTCCGGCTTTAAATAAAACTACTTATATTATAATATTCTAAAATTATATTAGAGTTTTATGATAATTTTCAGACTAAGATTAATTGATAAAAAGTTTGAGTGTTTGTTATCAGCAGACATAAATCCAATCATTGGTTTTCCGCTTCTATACCTTCCATTCATATTTGAGCTAGTCGCAATTCTCCGTTAAATTTCATAATTTGCAATAATTGCAATGTGATAATAGCATTCCCCCTTTACCAACATCGATAAATCTTCCTATAAATTTCACCTTCTGTCACTGTTTTAAAGAAGCTCAATGGGTCTCCAATGGTTTCAAGAGCTCAAACATTCGTCTTCAATTTAAATAGTTGTATGATTATAAAGAAAGAATCCTGCAAACATCTCCTTCCAGAGCACTTTATGAGCGTGAAATATCCGGCAGAGAATGAAGAGCCCTTACGTGACAACTTACACGGTTTGATATCATAGGAACATTTTTGTTTGAAGACTTTTCGCAGCTTTTTTGTCTATAAATGATTTTTTCTGGGTATGTTGTGTAATGTTCATTATTAAAAACTCAACGTTTCGCTTCTCCTAATGGAGTGTCATCATGAGAATTTCTCTTAATGACGCTTACAGTAGTAGAAGCGAAACGTGAGTTCAAAAAAATTAACATTACGCAGCATACCCCGAAAAAATCATTTATAGATCATAGGTACTTGTCGAAAACACTATAGAAGAACTTGTTTTCCCTAGTCGCTGTTTGCGACCTTTACTAACTTCTATTAGACATATAAGTTAGTAATAGGCATGAAACATCAGTAAAACGAAGATATATACCTAGGCTTGGATTCAACGTGCAGTTCTCACAAAAGTTTCTGACGCAGATATTCATGGCAAGGATAGGAGGTACAAGTGGTTAGGGTGAAGGAAAAGGACGGAGGGGAAGATATGGAGGCAACGTTAGACAGTGTGGTAGGGGAACCAAACTAGCTCGCAAAATTTTCACGGTGGTCACGCACGCAAGGCTAACAGGCAAGTGGCTAAAATCACTCACCACTATCTCATTTTGAGACGAGTCGAAACGAGACGGCAAGTAGTGGAGAGGCGAAGCGCTTGTGTTGGTTGCAATTAGTAAGGTGGCTCACTGACGCTCCCCGCTAAACTACCTTGCTCCCCTGTTTCGCAGGATTTTCAATGCTTCGTAGCCCATGTCCAACGATACACCACTAAAAAGTGCCAGGAAACTTTTGCGAGCGCTATACAAGAACAGGTTTTCCCTGTTCACCATTCACGATCATCCATGTTAGCTATATTTCCTTTTTGGAGGAAGAAACCAATAGAGCAAAGAGAGTTTCTAAGGCCAAAAATCAACTTACCCATTTAAAGCTACTTTAAAAGTACCAGTTTTACTGTTTCTGCTTGCTTCCTTTTTCATAGCTAGCGATTCAGCACATCCAGTCACAAACCCTTGTGATTCGGCAATAACTGATACATAGACAGAAAACGTGACTGGCGAGTGGAAAATAAAACAATACAGAGAAAAACAGAAGGTTGTAGGATAACTCACATTCACTGAAATTCTGGTTGAAGGATTGTAACTGCTGCAGCAGTGTTGAATCGATTTATGGTGGCGGAAAGATTTTGGTAGTAGCCGTTGAAAGTTGAGCGTCGCTCTATAGACCCGGAGATATATTGCTCGGAAATCTGGTGGCTGAGTGCTATAGCAGGAGTTTTTACAGTATCACAGGATGGAAGTGGTCACCGGGGATTTTATGAAAGTTATGAAGGCACAAGATAAGTTTAAGGTGAGAAAGGATACTAGACAGAAGTTGGAGGAGGAAACGGAGAGGACACACAAAGCCATGGGTAAGTCATTTTAAACATTCACCCCTTGCATTTGTCTCTCATGCCATTTTTTTTCTTTCGAGTTCTCAGGTCATTCGTAACACTCTTTCGGATTTGATACATCCCAACTGCACTATTTCCATGATAAATGGAAAATTTCCAATTTTGGTTAAAGTTTTATTATCGACCCGTTTTAATGTTCTACAGCAGTAGTCTAATTATAATTTTAAAACGGTGATTATAATTACTATTTAACACATAAAAACGTATCGTTTAAATAGCTAAAAAAAGTCGTCAAGCTAATAAGTCATTTCAGAGAAACAAACCGACGTAATTCACTATCATGCAGCTTGTGACAATAATTTATTTTATAATATAACAACGTAAAACACGATCTCGTTCAATAGGCGTCGCAAGTTTTGCACATCATTATTCTCTACGTCTTACGTGTTTTTGCCCAAGATTTCGAAGAAACATCCCAGGTTTTTTGTCGCTGGATATATCTATATCATTTTCCAAACCAAGCCATTTTTTCTTGCCTTTTCTTCTTGGGAAATGAAATAACTGTTTTCGCAGGAGAGCCGAAAGATGAACAGACCCTAAATCCGTGTTCTAGTCCCTGCAGCGTTATGGGCATTCATCTATGTAACCTGTTTCTCATGCAGTATTGTGGTCGTTCATGTGCCCTTCCGAAATGGAAAATAACCCCATTTTTTTCTCCTTTTATTCTCCTAGAGTCATCAATATTGCAAGGTAAATGAAAGACGTAAATTTTAATAAATCCAAGTGTTTATAATACATGTACAAATAATAGTTTTTTTATTCTCAAATAATACACCAACAAACAGGAAAAACTTCAACTGAACCGCCTAAGGATAGGTCGAAGGAAAAACAAAAAGTTAGGATTAATGCATTTTTATAGTCAGTTCATTGTATGTAAAACACTTTTTGCCCAGTAGATAAAAACTTCACCTGATTCAAAAAATAGACCAACACAATAATTAGATTCTAGTTTAAAAAATTTCTTTTAAATCCGTACAAGTAAACAGCTAAATCTTCGCACCACTTAAAAAAAGACGCTATGTCTATTGCTTTTTACACTCTTGGTATGGTATACAAGAGACTTCAACTTCACAGTGTCATGTTAGGCTTGAGTAAAGATACCAATTCCTTATCTATATCTACATTATTTTCTCAATCTAAACCCAATTGCGATATGGCCATTTATTTATGTACTCATCTAAATCAAAGATTTATCCAAATTGTCGATGAAAGATAAGGAATTTTGTTCACCCAGGTGGAATTTGGATTAATCCTTAATTTTAATTTAATTGTCTATTGCTCTCTTCGTGAATAATATTCTCATCTGTTTATCAGAGAGTCTGCCAGTACATCGTGTGCCCCTCTAAAGTGGAAAAATACATCTTCTTTCACGCCTTTTTCTTTGTCGATAGGATATACCTTCAACCGTCCACTGACTCTCCCAAGTCACTGATTCTTCTCCCTCCCATTTCCTCCCTTTAGCACGGAGTTTGATGGTGGAAACATTTTTCATAGAAACTCTTCTCCCTTTAACTCTCTTTTCCTTTCTTATTGTCTCCGGCCGCGTCCGCAGTCCCAACCCCTCTCAAACTCCCCCACTATCCTTATTGAATTTCCACCCCTTTTCCATCCTAACCCAAACCCCGTTTCCAATATTCTCCCCAGTGACTCTCCCTCTCCCACTCCTGTTCCCGACCACCCTGCTGCTTTGGGATGTCCCCCGCTTCTTAAACGGATTCTCGCCTCCTCGCTCTTTTCTTAGCCGTTCAAGGGACCACAAACACTTCCCCCATTCTCTCCTTTTCATCCGTTTCCATGGTTTATACTCTCGAGCCTCAACATTCTTCTTTGGTCTCTTTGTTCACCACTCTCCTTTACACGCGCAAACAGACTACCCACACACACACGATGGCGCAAAAACTATGGCCACTGAATACACATCGAGAGGCCCAAAGTGGCAATCCCGTTTTGTGCAATGATGTTCGTTTATACATGGATTTGCATATAGGCAATAGGTATAGGAAAATTCAAAATTAACATTCTAACACTTTATAACGTGATTTTTCTTGGTTTGTCGATTATTGCATTCCTCGGGTATAGTATTTTTCAGAGAATATACTATTCAGGTATAAGTATGTGTATATATATATATATATATATATATATATATATATATATATATATATATATATATATATATATATATATATATATATATATATATATATATATATATATATTTATATATATACCTATATACGAGTTCGTGGAAAATCACACACGCGATAATATAAATAAACTATGCCACAGGTGGGGCGGAATTAAATATAGACACATAAAAAAAGAACACACACTATACGTTGATATTTCGGTTACTATAGAACCTTTCTCAAAGATAGAAGGATACATACTCAAGGAGTATGTATCCTTCTATCTTTGAGAAATTTCTAAGAAGAAGGCTAGGCTTTCCAAGAAGTTATATATATATATATATATATATATATAACTTCTTGGAAATCACTCGGGTGATAAATATATAATATGCCAAGAGGGTGGCCGATAAAAATACAGAAACAGAAAAAAAGGACACTCACAAATTGAAACTTCCGATATTTCGGTGAAGACTTGCTCCACCTTTCTCTTGGGTAAGAGTAGGAATGAGGAAAAGGATAGAAATTGAGGTATGGGAGGGGATCGCACCAGCGATCGTATGAGTATCGCCCCGTGGTTTTTCTTGGGTTACGCTAAGAACCGCACAATTTTCATCCCAACCCAACCTACGGTCGGGTAACCAACTATAGATCTGGATCAAATTAGATCCTTCTGTTTCAAAACTTACTTAGTTTTAAGATGGCGGAAACTATAATGACGTCACTACACGCTTCTCTCCCTAAAGAAGATGGGAAATTCTGAACGACATCTGTGCATGTAAATCGGCAATTGCATTAAGAATCACCATAGTTTTTTTTATTTAGCAACCGTAACCAATGATTATGGTTACCCTTTATGCCGAGGGCGCCTTCCGAGTGACGGTGGAATGATAGGTCAAATAAACATGGCTGCTGCTGCAAATGCTCCTTTTGATGTTTCAAACCGCTGGATTGTACCCTACTCTCCAATCCTGATTAAGATGCTCAACGCACATATCAAAGTTGAATAGCGCTACTCAATTAAGTAATTGAATGCAAATATATGTATGTACACGAGGGAAGCGATCAAGTTGTTAATCACTCAGAAGACGGCTCAAGAGAACCGGAGGGACGAGGTGACCTTCTATCAACCCGGGTGCTATTCAATTAGTAATGAGTCTGCGTGGCCCATTTTTGGGTTTCCCGTACATGAAAGAGGACCAACGATAACTCATCTCTCCGTGCACCTGGAAAACGGTCAGCATGTCTACTACAACGAACACAACGTACTAGATAGGTTACAAACTCCTTAAATGACCACTCTGACACTATTCTTCAGGATTTGTGGTTTTCTTATAAAATAAGTTCAATGTTTTTCACACGCGTTGAATTTCAACGAGTACCTACCGCTTTACACTACTTTTAAATTTAATTATAAATCATCATCTACGTATTATCAGCATAGTATAATTCGGTTTTCGATTTATTAACTTTTTTATATAAATTTAAAAGCGATTTCATTATATTTTTTCTACTCGAAATCATTTCCCTTTTGTATAAAAAGCACTACTACCTACATTATTTTCAAGTTTTTTTCCCTCCTGTTGATAATCAACGGGTATTTTCGCTAGTACCTTATAAATTATTAACTCCCTACTTATTTCAAAGGTGTTTTGATTAAGCTAGCAGCGTTGATTGAATGAAACATGTGCACATTTCAATATTTTTCACATCAATGTTCATCATTTATGGAGATAAGGCGGTTTTTTATTCTAATACATCCATATTAACGGCGCACCCTACCATTGCTTATATCTTGAAGAAAAATAAAACATTAATAACACCCGAACCCCGGAGGCAGTTGAGTGTTTGACATGTTTTTCAATTTTGTTAATGCCAGTTTTCTGAGTTTCTACTGTCTTTATCTTTGGGATAACAAAACGTTTCCTTACTGTGCCTGGGGCTCATCATGCGTCAATAATTTTCAGTGAATTCACTTGTTTGGTGTTGGAAAATATTCCTGCTTACTACTCCGGAATTATTCAATTAAGTGGTATGAAACGTTTTAATAAACTATTTCTATAAACTATTTCAATTTTGTATAGTATATTTAAATTTTACTCAGTAAATATACACATTTGACACTGGAGCCCCATAAATAAATGCCTCTTCGCCGTTAGATAGAATTCAACTCCTTAGCATTATATTTGTTCTGAGCTGACAACAATTGTAAGCATTATAGATGAATATTTTGCATGTATTGACTCCATTTAATGCACCCGCAAAAATAATCATTATAAGGAGCGGGAATCAGAGCAAAAACGCGGACTCTGGGCGAGAGATAAACCTGAAAAAGCCTCCAGAATTTCTGGAAAAGACGGAAGGAAAAGAGAATTGTAAATTATTGGAAAATATTTGGAAAGCCTAAATAAATATGATGAATGAACCATCGGGCTCATGGTAAAGGTAATTGTAAAATGCACGGAGATATAAGAAAGTAAAGCACTTTGTGATAGTAGGTATGTGATGTGCTTCGTTGAAGGAGTTACATACATTCATAGCAGCAATCTATGTATTTACTCGGTATAGTTAGACTTACGTCGGAAGAGAGCTAGTGAAATTGAGGCAAAGCAGCTATTTCATAAACTTGATATCAGAAAAAGTAATCAGTGTAGCGGAAAAAGCGACAGATTTGTTCTGATAATAACCATTATAAAAACTGAAAAATAATCATGCTATTCTCCCGCGGTCACACTTTCAGTTTACAATATTGTCAGCTAAGTGTCATAGCCCACTAAGAATATGGCTAACAAGCCCGATAAATTTAGAATATAAAACTGGATTTTGGTGAATTTTACTTGTATTCGTTGAAAACGAGTTCTGTTCTTCAATGCTATATATACTATTTCTTGGAATAGATGGAGCAAACCACAAAAACGGCGTTCTTCTCAATATGAACCAAGGAATTTCAAAACGTTATATGGATGAGTTCCCCTCGTCAAAGATCTAGGTATAGGGCGAAGCAAATCATGTAACGGTAATTGTTAAATTTACAAATAAAATAAAAATAATGATTTAAAGATTTGACATATTTGACCTGACGACTTAATTTTTTTTTTTAAAGTTGGCCGACTTATTCATTGTATATAACCCTTGGGCTGGTGTCAGTCTTTTGGTTTTATTTCTCGAGGTAATTAGACAAGACTATTATGCAAAAGAAATTCACCCTTTATTTGGCTGACTTGGCAGCCTATCGGAGGAGCTTATTGATGAAATTTAGGCTGAGAATAACTTAGATGACATAAAACCCAATTAGTAAATAATTCACCGCTGACAGAAATGTCAGAAAATCCTAGAAAAACGAGTTCTGTTTTGTCCATTTGCAAAAACCTACGCTCTTCAGAGTATTCAACTCAAACTATAAAAACAGATACATTTGTGAAATGTAAAGCAAGTTATGGCTAAAATTTATGTTTTATGATTTCCCACTGAAAGTTGTGCAAACTCATTCAATAGATGTCTAAAATATGCATAGACATCCGTTTCTAAAATGTCTATATACCTATATTTGAGAAATATATTAATACAATTGTTAAAATAATATTATGGACGATCTATGCTACTGCTTTCTCACAACCAAACACTAGTAAACAAGATGCTGTAGGTTCACGCTATTCCATAGAATTTTAATATAAAGATTTATTTGATTTATAAACAAGTTTTGGCTTACTTTGAATTATCACGCTAAAGTAAAATGCCATATATTACTACCTTACAGCAAGTAAACATGAAATAGGAGTCTTTGAGCGCAATTAAAAAGCTAAATAATTTAACACTTGAGCTTTTATTTCAATAGAGCGTTCCTAAATAAAGATGATACCCGCAAGCAGTGAAATTGACTGCTTCAGGGGTTGATACTGTGAAGTAAAATGGGTGATTCTGGTATAAAACTAACTGTTTGGCACACTGATTTCGCATTTCTATGGCTATGATTGAATCAATTGTAGAGTGAAGCGATAACACTCTTTTATTTTACTAAAGATCATATTTGATTACTCTTGAAATATTTACTGGTCTTTGGTTAAAATAGTCCCTTTAAATGTTTAATTTTCAACCTATACCGTCTCCAATGCAGCAGATATCGAATAAAAGCGTTGTCGAGCTCATTGTTCCGCGTAAGGCGGAGTCACTGATCAGCCCCATGAGAATACATGACGCTCACCAGTGATTGCATTTATTTACTCGCAGGTTTTTTCAATGAGGAGCATACGATTTGTTGTTATACCTCATTCTCCTGCTTTGTCCTCCAACTAACAATTCCCCCACGATTGAATCTCTCAATAAAGTTTGTTTCACACATTTATGTTCTGCGTCAAACTCCAATCAAGACTGCTTGAACAAGCTGTCTCAAATGCATACGACATAATTTACAACATAATGACGGAGAATATTCTGTCTTCAATGCTCTTAAAATGCTTTTTAGCAATTTGCGCAGTATTATATACAATTTTACAAATATTTATCATTCATCATGGGAAAAAAATAATTTCACTTAGATGTATCATCCATTTGTCCACACTAGGATTGCGAATAATTTACTTTTCTTTTAATTTTCGAAAAATTTGTATACCTATCATACGAATCAACTTTTTCATTTTTATAGCATCATTAGAGGGAGCTTGACACTAAATTTTAATGGAGCATAGAATATTTTTATTATTGAACTACAAAGGTTCAGAAGACGGTAACTCCACATTTTAATGAGCAGATTTTTTTATCTCCTGTAATGCTAATCTACCATCGACTGTATAAATCTCTCTCTTAATGCCCATGAAATATCTCTTTTCAAAGTTATAAGGAAGAGTATTAGCTAAATAAATTTGTCTAATCGTACCTAGCCCAATGGTAGCTCGATCAACCTAAATTTGATCGTGAATGGGATCTAAAAGTATATGAGATATAAAGAACACTATGGATATAAAAAGGACGATGTTAATGTTAGCATCATCAATTGCGTGTTTTTTCAGTGTTAATACTCGTTGGAACACGTTTATAACGGTTGTCATCAGAAAAAAAACCGACGAATACCATAAACACATCAGTCTATGCATAAACTTCCTAAAATTCCGCGAAATCTAAGTTTGTCGATTTTTAGTTTAAAATCATCCTTTTGAAATCTGTTGTTGTTGTTTGAGATCCTTGGTTGTTTCTGCTGACAACAGTTTCACCCGAGTTCCACCATACTTTGTTTCTGATTATGGTCGTAATCAGAAACAACTCTGAAAAATACCCGAGGAATGCAAAAATCCTAGCATCGATATTTGTCTCTCGTTGCAGGGAAATCCTTCGTATTTTGATGTCCAAAAACATATACCTTGAAGAAGATGGATGTGAGGCTTGTATTTTGCCGGTAATCCGTACTCAGTTTTTGATCCTCAAAATGTGTAATGCATTAACTAAGACGAAGAGAAGGCGTCAACCGGAAACTCAGACGCCAAATATATGGATGTAAGTATAAATTTTATTTTTAAAGTTACTATATCTATAGCATCTTTTTTAACTTTTTCAGGTAGTTAGAGAGGTTTCAGGGATACTAAAGTTAATGATAGAGAGAGATGGCTTTTTTGGCAGAAAGGGATTAAATGAGAATATCAGCTTGGGATATCTGAACCATTAAAACAAACAATCTCAGGCTCAACTTATGGAAACTTTCCATTTTCATTAGACCTTTAAAATATTGGTTACCCGTTGAAACATGTGCCGATATTAGAAAAGTATGGTTAAATAGAAGCACTAGTTTTTCATTAAGCCATCAAGCCCGTAGGAGATTTAAATGCATCTCAGATCGTAGGTCGGAGGAGATTTTAATGGAATTGCTGGTTTTCCGCTGATTTCAATGGAATCGCCTCAACGTAGTGACTACGTCGCTCGTCGTTGGAGGGTTAGTTAGGAAAAAGCCATCAATATCAGTAGCCAGTTTGTTGATTTGTCAGCTTGCCAACCCAATATTCGTGGGTTCGAATTTCGTCTCTAAAACGAATATTGTGTTATCTCCGATTCAAGGTTAGATGGCAAGATGTAACTTAAGTATTCGGAGAAAATCAAGCCAAGGTCTAATAATGCTTTTCCGGAAAGGTTCCTGGAAAGGTGGAGGAAGTGGTTAAATAATTAATGTTAACAGTCTGTAGGGGTTGGAATGATTGCTTGTGACACATGAGAACGTTGCTTATTATTCCCTTCTGTTCGTCGATGGGGTGTCTTCATTTTTTGAATTACATAGCGAGCCCAGCAGAAATCCTCGCGTAGCTTTGCGTGCTCCATCATGAACCAAACCTGTTGGACTTCCGAAGTCACGCGATTTTTTTTCTCGTCCGGCACCTCTTCATTATGTCTCCACAGAGGCAAATAAAAAAATAGGAACGAAATTTCTTCGAGAAACACTCACGCAAACCTGCCGACGGGAGAGAGCTTGTGATTGGCACACAATGCACACCTAAGAGAGAGAGCTAAGTTTGCACACGAGAGCACCGCAGTGGCGCTATATCAAATCTAATTTTAAACTGAGGACGCCGCTGTGGCTCAATTGTACTAAGAAAAACTTTCATGCATATGTGCCATCGAGAACAATACGTGCTATTATTTAATTTCTCATTACAAATAAAGGTTTTTTAATATATAGGAATCATCTTAGTAACACAAAATGGTTATGAACAGGGAGAAAAAAACTTGTACATTTACAAAACTGTCAGAGGAACGAAGTTACTTTTAGTTAGAGAAGTACTGTTTTCACTTACCTCTCCTGAAATATAAAGAATTACTCTACATTGAAATCCTTTCTAAATTACCCTAAACATCGTAACAGCGGAAGAAAAGTCTGCCCATTCAGATTTGCGATTTACAGACCTAATTCACCGCAAAATCTCCGGGTCAAGAAGGTCTTACATGTTAACTCAAATGATCCATACGCCCTCCTTAAAGAAATATTTCCTTTTCTTCTTTTTGCCCACAACACGGCTGGTGGCTAAATTCAGGGACAAAGTCAGATAAGGAATGCTATTTGCATTAAAATAGCTGGACTCGGGCTATAGATACGGTTGGTCCTATGACGGCCCTTTCGACCGCCTAATGCTCCGAAAGCCTCCAGCCCAACCGCGCGGGACACGCAGCAGTCCCCATTCAACGCGAGGGCTTTACCAGAACCCAGGCCGGGAGGCATCGCGAACCTTCTACTACCTGGGTTGAGAACTTTCGGCAGCCCTATATAAACCGAGCCCCCAATCGACCCCGGAAGTTGTTCTCTCTCCGGCACCTTCACATGGACGCCGCCGCGCTGCCTGACGTTCCGCCCTCCGGCCAGTACGTTCTGCGGCGAAGAACCCTTGATCACGCGCTCCGCGCTGCCGCACCTATTGCCATTGTACCCCCGTTTCCGACAATAAAGTCCAATCCTAAATATTCGTAGGTTATTTATTTTTTTCCGGGCTAGTAGACGCCTCAGTGGTGACTCCGACTTGGACAAATACTGCGAGCGTGTCACCGAGCTTCAAGTGCTATTTGTAGTGCCCCGCCCGTGTCTTAGTGCTCCGTGTGCCACCCTCTCCAGCTCCCCTCACGCACCTCCCCAGCGCGCACCATCATGGACTCAGAGACAATTCAGAAGTAACTTGGGTAGTTTCGCCTCGAGAACGAGGCCCTGCAAAGCCAGCTCCTGCAGTGACCCGAGACCGGCCCAGCCGTAAGCCGCATTAGTGTGAAGCTGTCGTCTTTCTGGAAGGGCCATGCGACGCTTGGTTCTCGCTGGTCGAAGTTTAGTTCAGACTCGCCGGTATCACCCAGGAGACAACCAAATTCGCATACGTCGTCTCGCACTTGGAAGAAAAGTACGCCATCGAGGTCGATGACATCATCACCAACCCACTGACCCAGAACCCCTGCACAGAACTCAGGATCACCCTCATCAAACGCGTGTCCGTGTCCGAGGAACAGCGCATCAAACAGCTGCTCACATAAGAAGATATAGGCGACCGAAAGGCATCACAATACCTGCGTCACCTGCGTACCCTCGCCGGTCCCACCCTCGCACAGTATCAACTCCTCAGAACCATCTGGCAACAGTGGCTCCCAAAAAACGTCGAGGTCATCCTACAGACGCAATCAGCCACCGCCGCCCTGGACGACCTCGCCGAGATCGCTGACAGGATCGTCGCAGTGCAGCCCATAGCACTTCCGACTGTGCATGCTGTCGACTGCTGAACACCCGATCAGCTTGACAGCCAAATCAAGGAACTTCGCGACCTCGTCACAACCATGTCAGCAGAGCTCATGGCCCTCAGGTCCAGCCAGAGCCTCTATTTCCGGAGCCGATACCGCTCCCGCAGCCCGTCACCACGGTCCTACAGCAACCAGAACAAAACCACAGTCTGCTGGTACCACAGCCTCTTCGGGGCCAACTCCAAGAGATGCAGAGCATCCTGTAGCTACCCGGGAAACGGCCGCGGCAGCCTGTTATGGCGGCGACAGGATGCCCGACCACCTCAAGTCGCCTCGTCATCAAGGACCGCACGAGCAACATGAAGTACCTCATTGACTGCTCCTCAAGGACAACTGCCCCCGCGTGCCCCTGAGCCTGGAAGATGCCAACATACTTGTAAAAAAGGTACTGAAAGAACAAAACGTTAAACTGGATTATTTGCTAAAGTAGTTGTGGGATTTTCTTGATTATAAGAAGAAAGCAAGAAAAACTACTACTTCTAGAAATGAAGGGTTCATACCTATGCACAGAAGTGTACGTCACTTATCTCAATTAACTCTCATTAAAACAATATTTCTCAAATTCTCGGTCCCAGAAATTTTCCAAAGTTGCAATCGCAGTATTTAATTGCCATTAGAGGCACTTTTACGTTTACGTAACTTGTGTGATGATATTTTTAATAACTTTAAACGAAAAATATAATTTTAAGAACATGATATACAAAAACTGTTATTCTCAGCTTCCAAATTTTAACTGTGACGAGAGTTGGCTTCTGACACCAACGAAGTAATTAGGCTCCCTCATGGTAACAAACATTTACATAAAATATCGTAGATAAATATATGGATTGATTAAAAATTTTTTAGTACTTCATTACTTCCACAATATTTACTACCACCATTAACCACGGCGAAGAGTTAACGCATCCAAATACAATATAGTTATATAAACACCGGCGCAAGTTGAGACATTGATAAAAATCACAAAAATAGTGTAATTACAGAAAGAACGCAAAAAGAAATGCACGACTTTAAAATAACAAAACAAACACATTGCAGGTAGTTGCTGAGTCATTACCGCTGGGGTTTTTGAAGGTAAACGCCTTACCTATGCGGTGTTTTCGGGGCACGGTGTTTGTAGGATTGATAAAAAACATGGAGCGCAACAAAACATGGAGCGTAAAAAGCCTGATCTCCTTTAACTTTTTCTCACGATGCTGACTGTCTTGTTAAATTTTGTTGAATACAGAACAATAGTACGATTTGTACGATATGCAATACGTGAATGACGCACTAATACCTCAAAAGACCGTGACATCTATGGTAGTATTCTCTAGAGTTGTGAGGTTCTTTGGATCGGTGCCCAATACCAATCCAAACTTGCCGTCCAGAAACTGTTTCTGAAGATTTTTTGACGCATTTTGAAGTCCCTGGTGAGCTGAAGTGGCATTTTGGGATCGCTAGGCCTGTCGCTAGCTAATGCTTTGGTATGTTGTGATGCATTATGTGAAAGAGAAAAATGTTTCAATTCCAGTTGCAAGAGTTACAACATAGCTGTATTTGGCCGTTTTAAATCATTTTGGAACTTTTTCCTTCTCATGGTTTGTCACCACAACGGAGCCCAATTTTATCAGTAATAAAAGTAAAAACAAGTAAATAGCAAGAATATTTTTTACTCTCGAAAACTTGAAAGTGGAGGATGCGCTTCCTGGTTCCCCGCGGGGCTCATGTGTAGCATCGTATGTTTTTAACATTTGACAATGTATTCTCTCTTAAGGGTAACACCGCACAATTTTCTTACAATCCCGTCGACTTGATCTCTGACCTTCAATCTATAATCGAACGCGACTCATAAAAAACCGATGTCTTTCTTGTCGTTTATGACCAAAATACGTCACGACTTCACGAACCAATTATATTTCTTCGTTTTTCCAGGAATATTCCATATTTATCCTATACCCCTGCTCGTACTATCACTTCTTCTGACCTAAAAAGCATTGCGATAATTTTTTTCATTCCTGTATCTTTTTACGTAATGCACCAAGAATTCTATGAAAATGAGAATTCTTGAATGAAAAAATTGAGAAAATTCTAGATATATTGGTGTAAAAAATGGTATCATATGCAATACTTCGAGTACCAACTTTTATAAAATGTTGTCAAATCAACAAAAACTAGTGTTACTGATATTGAAATTGTATTCAAATATACCATTGGTTTTGTAGGAATATTAACTACAGCAGTTTCAACGCACATACATTATACAATTAGAAGAGAAACTTTAAAAATACAAATAACAGACACATACCATGTTAAGGAGTGGACTAATACTGTTCTAATTTCATGATAATTGATTATGAAGTTTAGTCGTGGTTTGGTAAGAAATAAACAAACGTGTTTTCAAGTGCATATGTGTAAATTGCCTATTAAACTCCATGAGCCAATCAGAATCATGATCCAAGATGAATTTTCACACTTGTCACTTTATCATCATTTAGCTATTTCTCAGATTCTTAATCTTTATTATGTCAAAGGGGAATAATACTTTCTATCTCAGACATTATTTAGTGGAAAGGAAGTTAATTAATTCATTTTTCAAGTTCCATAGGTTATAAACGGAAAATACACCCACAAAGAAACAATGTGAAGATATATCGCACTAATTGACAAGGTGAAGAGCAGACCATTGTTAGCTTCAACAAAACCCAGATAGCAATATAATGACGTTTACTGGCTGGGACACCACAAAACCATTAAATTGTGCAACAATAGCGTTGCTGCGAACAAATCTGCTTCAAGTAGCCAATCTGCCGCAAAATTATAGTGATCCCCACATCCGGAATCAGAATACTGTTCACTATAGGCGTTAATAAGAAATGATTGCAGGGTAGCGATATGGATTGAGGATAGCTTTTCGGGTTTCACTACACTACGACTACTCTTCAACATCCATTACACGTGAAGAATGAAGAATAATTTTATCGAGGTCCATGCTACCGCAAACGTTAAACATGATGCAGACTCTGCCACATCATTAGTTATTGTCACTCTGACGAATAAAAACAATGAAATGAAAAGGAAAGAAAGATAAAAGCCTAATAAAATCCCAATCTCCACAAATATTTCACTCTTTCTATAGACAAAGAAGATATGTTCAATTTGATTACAGAAATCACTACCATGTGAAATATCATAATACGTGGAGAGTCTTTTTTTGTTAAATTGAGAGAATAGTTGTCGCCGATAATGTTCCGATGTGTAAATTTCAAAATTGAGCATGAAAAATCATAGAAAAGCAATAAAATTCACGTAAGTATAACAAATCATACATAATGCATCACGTCATTCTATTTCTGGGTCGGCCAAGATAAAAAACTTAGTTTCTGCTGCTAGGCCTCGTTAAACTTGTTCTCTTTCTATAATTTCCTCCTTGCCAAACTCTTTCACATTTATCGCATTATAGCTCTCAATCATGCAAGCTCTCCTGTTTTTAAGACTCTTATTTTTTTTTATAAAACTTGAAATTATTTTGAATTATTACACACTTTACATCGTAAAATAAATGATCTTATCCCATTTTTTACAACTAATGACACAAAAAAATAAATCAAAATTACATCATCATTACATCATCATGTTGTATTGCAATCACATGGAAAAAAATAAATATGGAGAAATAAAAATAATAATATTGCAGTTGAGGTCCTGCTAAGCCAAAGCGGCTTGTCAGCAGGTGCCTTTTGTTAAAAAAAATATTTTTTTTTGCTGTGCAGCGCTGTGATTGCTTCCTATCAATTTCGGAGCTCAACAATGCTAGCCGATGAGTCACTCTTTCAGTGACTTTTTTAGAACAGATATGCTATTAATATCATTCATTGACATAGGCAATTCGTTCAACAACCTAGGGACTACATGTGCAAGAGATCTCTTGCCATGGAGGTTAAAATACTTAGGTACAGACAACCTATTTATTCGACGCAGTTGCATGTCAGTATTAATCACACGTTGCTTTATTAATTTGCTGTCAAAAAAGTTGTCACAAATTAACACATAATTATACAATTCTTTTAATGGTAACAAACACTGATTCTTATATACTTCTCTCACATCGTTTTCCTTGACCATCAAATGGGCAACCATTTTATTTTGTAAAGTATTTCAGCAAGGTGAGTTTGTGCTACCCCAAATCGTCAAACCATAACGTATTACGGCCTCAGCTAAGCCTTGATACATTAATTTTTTCAACTCATGAGGCAAATAGTGCTTTAGGTACGACATTTGAAACAAAATACACCTTAGTTTGTCACATATATAGATTATATGATTACTAAAACTAAATTTTTCATCTAAAACTATTCCCAAGTATTATAGGTGTTTAACTTGGGTAATTTTTGCACACGAAAAATACTTATTGCACGAATTTTTCGGTTGGCCACCCTGGTTGGAGTGTAAACAGTGGTGTGTGTGTAGAGTGGGGTCTAAGGTTTGCCTTTTTTCCTTCACATTTAAAAATTGCAAGGAGTATGTCTTATTATTGTTAATAATTATTTTATTATCGTGACACCATAATTGCAAGGAATACAAATCGTTTTTTAATTTTCGCTGGGCCACCTCAAAACATCTGCTTGTGGATAGTAATGCAATGTCGTCTGCATACATAAAAATCTTGCAGTTTCTAATATGTTGAATGATGTCATTTATATATATTAGAAACAGAATTGGTCCTAATATTGAACCCTGGGGAACTCCAGTTTGGATAGTTTTCATTCCACTGGAGTGATCGAGAATTTTTACAGTTAGTTTTCTATTTGTTAGGTAGGATTTTATCCAGTTCATCGGCGGTCCACGTATACCAGCCCGTTCCAACTTGATCAACAGTATGTGAATATCGATAGTATCGAAGGCTTTTCGGAAGTCGATAAAGACTGCGAGTACGGAGTAGTTTTTGTTTAGTTTAGAGCGAACGTTCTCGCTAAAGTCCTCAAGTAACATTTTAGTGCTTTTGTGGTGTTGATATCCGTATTGGTTTGGTGTTATTATGTTGTATTTCTTGAAAAAGTGAATTAGTTGATCTGCGACGTAGCGTTCTATGATCTTATCTAAAGATGGAAGAATGGAGATAGGACGATAGCAGTTAGTGTCACTCTTTTTCCCTTCCTTATATATGGGTCTGACATTAGCTACTTTAGATTTGATTGCATTGTGCCATGTTCAATATTTAAGTTAATCCAGTGTGCAATTACGGTAGATATAGCTTGAGAGGATAGATCTTTGATTCGAATGTTATCATGACCTGGGCTTTTATTTTTCATATTTCTTACAATGTTAAACACATCACTAGGAGTTGCTGGACTCAAGGAAAAGGTATTGAAATTCCTGTGTGGCTCATTATTGAGAAGAAAATGAGAACAGTTTGGTAATATTTTTTCAATATTTTCAGTGAATTGATTAGCGAATGCTTCACAGATATCATCGAAATTCATGGTTTTCCTGAAGTTTTTAATTATATGTGAATCAAGTGATTGCTTTTCACGTACTCCTCTTATATTGTTCAGTAATTGCCAAGTTTTCCTAATGCTATTTTTTGTTTGCACAAATTGCTTTTGGTAGTAATCTCTTTTTTGCTTCCTGAGTAATGATTTCACTTTGTTTCTTTGTGCTTTGTAATATTGTTTATATATCTCATTAGATGTGTTTGATTTCCACCTTCTGTACAAAATATATCTTTTCTTAATTGCTGAATAAATGATCTCCGTAACCCAAGGCTTTTGGAATGAATTATTTCCAGTGTATTGTGATTTTTTAACTGTTGATTTAGTGTATATGACATTGAAATTTTTTAGCAATTCATGGTATATGTAATCCGGGTCATCATGGTTCACCAGTGTCAACCAATCCACTCTTTCCAACATCTGGCTCACCTTTTTGCAGCATATGTAGGAAGTATTGGTACTTCTATCAGAAGTGTGACCGAGTGGTTGTGAGATGTAACAGTTAATGCCAACAGGATAGTGGTCGGAGATATATGTTTTAAGAATGAAACTATTGACATTACCATGGAAACCCTTAACATTGATATGATCTAAGCAAGATTTTGAAACCTTATTGTTTTTAATTTCAACTTTAGAAAATTTGTTGATACATGCCATAAAACCATTGTTAGCTAACAAATCCTTGTATGTAATCACAGCGTTGTCCCTTGTAGCTTTCAAATTTAAATTGAAGTCTCCTATCAGGATGATATGTTTCTCATGTCTTCCTTTTATGAATTCCTCTAAGCTAATTAGGAAATCATTTTTGTTTTTGTGGGGTGTCCTATAAATGTTTATAATTAAGACATCATATTTGTAAAAGTTAGTTAGAATTATGAGTGATTCACATTCTTTTATTACAGCATCAATTTCTAAACCAGGTATGCCCTCTTTAAGATAGAAAATGATTCCTCCTCCCATGTGACTAGATCTTAGTTTATGGAAGAGAGTATACCCACTGAAGTTAAAAGGACTGAGTTCAGTCTCTTTAATATTTACCTCAGAGAGAGAGAAACCTAAAACTTGACCATTTATATTTATCTTATGGTGTAGAGCAACCAGTTCATCCCAATTTGTTTTTAATGATCTAATATTTAGGTGAAAGAGTGAGAACCCTTCATTTGGAACAGGGAGATACTTTATATGGCTCGACACTTTTTTATATGATTTGCACTTGCTATTATGACATATTGTATTAAAAGGATCCATAGTTTCTAATCCAGTAGCACCTAAGTAATATAAATGAAGAAGCTAATCACCTGTTAAAGATTTAAGATTGAAAGTAGAGTATATTATTACACCAATTTGATTAGATCTTTCTCACTTAGCAACTTAATTATTTGTGCGTTTTCACTTTTCCTAACAAGAACTTTACCACTTTTATCCCATACAAATTTATAACTTAGTTCTTGTGCCTTAGTCTTAGCCTGCCACAATAGATTCCGATAGAAATATGTCAGGCTTTCATTTATATACACTTTAGAGTCTGGATATTTTTTTCTCGTTTCAGCATTTTTTAAATTCTTTTTTTGTGCTAATAAAGAATGCTTTACAGCCTTATTAGAAAACTCAACAATAAGTTTTTCTTGTTTATTAGGAAGAACATATATGTCAGAAATGGAATTTTTATCAACTGTAACATTAATATTATTTTCTAGCTCAATAACATTTTTAATCAGCTCTTCCTTATCATCACTATCATTAGTATGGATACCTATTACTTCAATTTGTTTATCTAATTGCTTTTGTTCTAGGACAATTATCTTTTTTTGGAGATCTTCTATTAATGTGTCCTTCACCTGAAGCTGATTCCTAAGATCACTGACCGTACTTGTTAGATCACTGACAGTGTTCCTCAGATCCTTAATACTACAAACAAAATCATCGTACTTATCAGATAAGAAGTTGAGGCTGTTTTTAATCTGTTGAATGTCTTCTTTTGTGATGACCGCATCAGTCACTTGCTCCTGTTGGATCTCAGATGTGGAGGAACGTTCTCTTGATTCCGTACCGTTCTTGTCACTGCAGCGGCAGGTTACACATCTCCAAGTCTCTTTCTTCTTAGCTGACATTGACCGGTAGGTTGATTCTCTAATTCCAGAGCAGTTGTAGTGCATAAACGAAACACATCCAAAACATTTCACATACTCTTCTTCGACAATATTTTCGTCGCACTTACTGCACTTCATGTAGAAGAAAGTAGCGAAACATCGTGAAAAGATACTTCGAGAAGGCCGGTTGTTAGCTTGGCGGGAAATTATCACACCAAATATTATGGGATAACTATATTTTTTATCACGAAGACGCAGAAAAAGCACGTTAATAATACAAAATAAAAGATATATGTATTATTTCCGACGAAGGCGATGTGCTGAATGTCTCCAATAACAGGTATATAACTAACGAAAATTAGAGAGCCACTGAAACACGTCCGTTCACTACAACAGCCATGACATGAATGAACTTCTTTTAAAAGCCTCGTACATCACATTAACCCACGACTTTCTTGGCCTACCCATATCACAACCATTCATTCCACCATCAAATATCTGTTTCGTATTCATTGTCTTAGAAAGGCCAAACCAACGAAGCACACTCCTATTATTTCCATTACTTGAGAATCATACTAACATTCTTTTATTACCCACTAAATCCTTGCCTTGCATAGCCTACTTTTGCCGTAAACATTTCTCAGGTGCCAGTGTTTCACTATTTGTAGCCTAAACTTATGGTTATCCTGTCAGACTCAGGTTTTACTGCCATTACATTAGGTCGGGGGGGAACATTTTTATACCAGGCAATTTTTGCTTCCCTAGACCAACACCCTTAATATTCTCCCTCGATGCCAAAAAAAACACTATTATAAATTATAAATAAATTTTTAATCACAATTGGAAATTATTGACGAGAAATTTAGAAAAAGAATTTGCCGAAGAGTTGAGTAATCCTTATTAATTCCTAAGGGAGAATGAACAATTCTCATTTTTCTCTCTTTTCCCGAATTGAAAGCGCTATATCAATTCCAGGAACGAATGATTCGTGAACACGTCAACGCCAATATAATCACTTCAAATCACTTAAATAGGTATGTGCCCGGATTTAAAAAGGAAACGGGTAATTCCAAATGGCAAACATTTCATGCCTCATCAAGCATTTATGCGATAATCTGACGTCAGCGCTAAAATGATGGAATCTCAATTTTTCACCTGTCAACGAGGTGATGAGAGGAGAACGTCAAAATGACTAAATCGTTAGTGGCACTGCGACATACGTCCGTGCGACATGTATCGTTTTAAAAAAAGAAACTCCATCGACATCCGTTGATCCATAGAGAGATTTCCCATCACGAATAATTGGATTTCAATCAGCTCTTAATGAAGTGTTACTTATATTTTTTTTAAATTTAGGTAATTTAATTTGATCCAGATTGGAAAAAAATATAATGGACGGTGGAAATATGAGAAGACTGACCAGTGGAATCCCTTAGTCCAACATTACGAGATCCGGATGGCTAAAATGCGTGTTGTAATTATATAGGCGCTTCGATGAGTTGAAATTTAAATCAGCCGACCTTTACAATGCAAATCACATGCCTTATGAAGGAGGAAAACCATTCACCGATATGCATGTGTCTCAGAGACCGAGTTGATGTGGTTATTATAATGGCTGGAATTCTGAAAAAAAACAGGGATTTTTCACCGGAATATGCGGCTCAAGATTTATGCCACGGATCTAATTCTACATAATACCCTCCGAACCGTAGATGATGGCAGGGGGCAGGGGGTGTCAGGACGCCAGCCATGAGAGGGGAGGAAATATTGAAAGGAGGGGCAGAGGACAGAGGTGAATAGTATTCTAACGTAGTGTCTTATTCAGTGTTACGCTGTTTTATAATCACTGATGGTGCGAGGAAAAAAGGATTTTTGGTAGGTACCTACCTATCAGTGTGGCACTAATTTTTTCGCTTCTATTAGTTATAGAGGTAAAGCGCGGGTTTAAACTAAATTCCTCCATATCACAGTGAAACTCATGTTACCTGATTTTTTCAAGTGATCTAATTGTAAGCCTCTCGTGTAGCTACCGGGTCTAAAGAGGCTCCCATCATAGTCATTTCATCACTTATTCCTGTAACTCTTTAACTGTACGTTCCCTCGTAGCAGTTTTTACTGAACCGTCCGGTTTTCAGATGTTTACTTATTAATTTTGTGATGACTCTGTTAATTAAATATTTCTGTGCATAATTTGCCACAACTATCATTTTTAGTGATTGATTTTGGGTAAAAAATAACATCCTTAAAGTCACCATAAAAGTCGAAAGTAATAACTTGAATCTAAATGCAGACGGAGAAATGAAATCAAACTTTCCTCTAAGTACCAAACTAGTCTGCATATATATTCCCAATCAATCCAAAGTTGACCAAGAAAAATGGCGTTCCACGGAAGCGTTTTCGTAAATGTGTCACTGCCCATTCAACACGACTGAGTTGTCGCACCGCACTTCATTTCGGAAGTTGGCTTTCGTGGGGGGAGGGCGATACAGACGGTATCTCGATTCCAAATGCGCCGTGGGAACAGAACAGGCAACTCTGGCAATTCGAGAACTCTGGAGGGAAATTTTCCTTTTCTAGGAAATATGTCCGCAGCGACTGGAAATACTCGCACGCGGTGATCGATGGAGGGATAACTGAAAACCCTGGGCCCAGGCAAAGTTTTCGACCCGGTTATACCCAAGGTGATATTAGTTTCCTTCACGAAGTTGAGTTTTCAGGGTCGCAGGCCAAGAAAATGCGGGACTCTTGAACGTTACTTTCATTACTCGTGTTCTTTCATCTGTCTCATACACAGAGCTGAGCGATATGGGAAATGGATGCATTTTAAATAAATATTTTCGATATACTTGTATTTTGAAACAGAAAAAAATTTGAGGTAATATATTTCGTACTAGTCTTGAATATACATTTGAGGAACATTTCATATTTTCAAAATGCAGGAAAAACCTTTGAAGAATTTATGAATCTATGAGTTCTTTCCGGCAAATTGATTTCATAATTCCCGCCGTTCCTGTTCTTGAGTAAAATATGGCAGAATTGGGCTACATCCGAGTGACCTGGCGGAAATTGTTGCAACATGTTGACCCAGCAAGAAGGAGGCCAAAAAACGCGTTCCTTTTTAGCAGTGACAGTGTGGCCACGTGTGCTGTTGGAATTACTTGCGCTCTATTATGAATTTTTACCTACTGCATCGTTTCCAATTGGACTCTTCTCCTGGTTATCACCCATGCACCGTTTTTCTCTTTGTCTTTGAGTCGCAATTAGATTCAGTTTGGATGGCAGTGCACTTGGTTAACTTTGAGTATAAGGTTGTGTTAGTAATATTAGAAGCACGACGAGACACGCGGTTGCATAAGGCTATGAAATAACAAAATAGATACCGGTGAAAGCTCAACTCGCGGTAAAACGAAAAGGTCTACTTTAGATGGTAAATATTTTATAGTTTTGGAAAAGATTGAGGGAAAAGTGGCAGTTTATAGTTCATACCTTTTCTACACCGGCATATTACCCCTTGAGCCAACGACGAGGCCTTTGGCAGAGGGTGCTAAGACACTAACCAAAATTTTCAAGTGAGCAAGGCATACATCGCGTCTTACACTTCTTCAGGTCCAATGAGAGAAATTCTATGTCCACGTTTAAAGTAAATTCTTTGTAGATATCGGTATTTTCTTCAAATTATAAATGTTTTTGCTTCCTCTAGAATAAATATCGTTTATACGAATACGATATTATAGGGGGGCCAGCCTTCCTTATGAAACGCAAACATTATTGTCACAAACAATATTTTTATAGAATGGTTAGTTTATTGACAAAGGTGACGGACAACATATTTTTGGAAGGTTTAAGAAGGGTAAATAGAAGCACGGTGGTACATCAACGTAATGTTTTGGGAGGTTGTCAAGGAGAATGCCTGGTCAAGGCTTAAAACGGACTGCAATACTGTTGGTGAACAGTGAAAAATAAATAATTAAATTTCAAGTAAAACTTCATTTTTGACCAATATGCAATAAAAATCTCAAAGTAAATACAGTAGGATGCACCTAATCGGAATCTGCATTCAGAAATCCATCGATTCGTACCACTATATTTGTGGAGGAACGTGTGAAAAGGCTTGGGGTGTGTCGGAATTTTGACGCGGCGGGTGACGCAAGCGACGCAACTATGCAAGCATCTCGATGTCCGACAATTATCACCTGCTAAGGGCGGCATTACGATCGACGTCTTCTGACGTTACGGAAACGGTCGGTTGCCTCAACTATGCCGTCGTTTTCCCGTCAAAGGAGGAGTGTATTACGATTGACGGGAGTGTCATTGCAAATCGTTGGCAATTTTTGCCAACAGAGTTCTAAACGGTAGCGAAGTATGTGTCTATTTCATTTCATGTTTTACGATAAAAGTAAAAATTATCCGCGAAAATACTGGTGAATTGACATAAGCATCCCATGTTTGCTATATTGTAAAGTTTAAAGGTCAGATGGAAAATATTCGTAAAACTGAAATATCGTAAATCTTGAAAGAAAAAAAAGGCTTTCCTCTGATTGAGTGCCGCTGGCATAGCGTGACTGAAAAGTTACATTCTGGCGAGGTTCTCTTACCGTCTGTTGACGGCGACATTAAAATCCGGTCATCGTTTATAAGTTCTCCGCTACATCATAATCACCAAGCCATGTGAATGTCATCGTCCGTTTCCCTCACGTCAGGAAACTTCGATTGAAATCCCGCCCAAACGCAGACATATTTACCTAAGTCACGGCAATAAACAGTGCAAGAACCTTGACGTCCACCCTAATTACCACCCTCTATCACAGACGTCTTCATGTAAATGCCACGCCCTTAACCCCACAAAGCAACTCTAAACTTTTATCTTTATGTAAAACCGTGTTTTATTATCATCCTGTCGCTCCAATTCTGTCCAACCTTCCCCGAAATCTTTGCTTCACCATAGGCGTCGACTCTCGAACGCCGTGATAATTATCATTCGTGGAAAAGCTAACTCCCGTAGGATTTTTAAAATTACTTCATTGTACACAACTAATAGATGCTTTCCAAAAAACTTCTTCCTTATTCAGAAAACATGTAAAGACTCAAAAATGCTTGATCGACGAAACTATGTAATGAAGTTTTACATTTTTCTCACGAAAACAATCGAAGAGTTAAAGAAGAATCGGAAAATATACTTCTTGACGTCATTTCATAACTTTTGCATGGTAAATATAAAAAATGAGGTTAAGAATGCCATTCTTCAACAAAACGGTGTGTAGTATGCTAATTTCGCATGCGATAATTATCGGAACGTTTCGAGAACTGACCCGCAGGACCCATTCCCGCTAACTGGCTTCTACATCAAGATCCACGACACGGCGCTGCTTGAAATGAAGTGAATTAATTACTACTTTTCCGCATATTTATTTTAAAAACGACGATATTCGATGTCAGGTCAGATCATCATCTGGTAATACTTATCATAATACAATTTTATTTGAAGGAGCACTTGTTTATGTAGCTATAGATAACGTCAGGTAAATTATTCTCGGGTTTCCCAATGGGTTAACGTCTCCATGATGGCCGACGTTTCAACTGGAGATTTTCCTGTCATCCTCAAGGCTGTTGATACCAATACTTTCGGAAGTCATGTAAATATATTCTCTTTCTCCCTCACCATAGTCGTTCTTGTTTAGCTTACCATTTCGCACCTTTTTTAGCATAGAGTTCCATGTCTTGCTTAGGTAACATCCCTGGTCCCCGTTGATGTTGTTAGGTTGGAGGTGGATCTCAATGGCCTACTTGATGATTATATCCCAAGTCCTTTTGTTTTTTTCAAGCAGAGTAGTTCCTCCCCAATATGGTGTGGTTTCTGTCTACCCGAGTTGGAACTGGCGCTAATGATCATTCAGTCTTGTCTCTATGGTTCTCCTAGTCCATACGATGTAAACCTCGCCATATTCTTTTGAGGAGTGTTAAAATCCCGGTACCTTGAGACCTATGGGATCCTTTACTTAAACCAGCTGGTTCCGTACTTTTTAAGTAGGAAGTTGGGTAGTCTGCATTTTATGCTTTGCTAGAACCCTTCGTAAGGAACCCGAGAAGAATTTACTTGATCAATTCGCCGGGAAAGCCTTAATTATTTCAGTTCCGTCAGGCTATGGAAGGTGGAGGAGGGAGGTTGAGTAAATCGTTCGGCCCCAACCCCACTCCTTAACCACCCCCTCATCCACCCCACACTACATGTGTTTCTTCAAATAAAATCGTATTGTGATAATCATAACGTGATAATGATGTTATAAGTCATCGAAACGCGTCGCAGTTTAAAAAAGACCTATGGAAAAGTACCATATTCCCACTTCATTTCCAGCACGAACTTCCAAAATGTAACGCCCGAATCCGTGAATTATACCCCGCTGCTCTTTCGAATGTTACCCGACCCGCACACGCCTGACCTGCTTAACGATCCCGACTCTCCGATCCGGCCTTGTCGAATCACGCGGCCGGGGAAAGCCACTCAGTCATCCGAGATGTGCATTTAACAAGGACCATTCGGAACTGTATTCTCCCTTCTTCTCACTACTATTTCTTTCTGTTCCTACCATCCACCCTTACCACCTTTTCTTTTTTCTGCCCCTATTCATCTCTGTACTCTCTAAATACTTAGATCCTCAGCTCTCGCTTGTATCTTCCGATATTCTATCTCAACCCTGTATCTCTCCTCTATTCCAATTATATCTCCATTCCTTAAGCATTTCATCTTTGTTCTACATATTAAATTAGTGTCAGGCAGAGTGTGATACATTAATACAATCTTCATATTTTGCTTGCTGTTATTCATCTTACATCGGAATTAGTAGAAAATAATTCCAGTTTTTTTGGGCAGATGAAGATCTATCATCAGCAGTTGTTGACTTTAAATATGGACCACATGGTAACACTCATTCATCGTAGGATAAGACTTTCAACTCTGTAATCACTCTATCTAACCAATATTAATCCACGTATTATATTTATAAGTAGATAGATTGAGTATTGAATTTTTATTAACCTCTGTTTGATTGCTATCAGTAAGCAAGTATAAAATGCAGGGGGAATGTAGTTCTAAATGCAAATGATACATTAATACAATCTTCCTCTTTTGCTTCGGCAGACGAAAATCTATCATCAGGGGCCCTGTGCAAACGAAAGTCGGGGACCCCCTTAAACTTGCATTCCCTAATTGATATAGTAGCATCTTTTAAGCACATTTCATGGAAAGAAGGAAATTAACCCACAAACTGGCTAATTATTTCAAGAAATTTACATGTGTACTAAGTAGTTGGTAATTTCGGGTAACAGGCGGGTTTCTCCGTGCCGCTTGAAAGAGGCAAGCCCGGGCGCACAGTGGTCCCAAATCGAATAAAGCTGGCCAAAAGTCATTTTTTAAACTTTCTACGAGGAAGTTCGGAATGTTAAATTCATATTTGAAAGTATATGGTCTACAATATAGACTACTACAATGGTCATTGTACTGCTCATAGTAATCTGTGGAACCCGTCAAACATGGGTAATTCCGGGTAAATACGCTTGTCGCGCGAACTCCGTCGATTTGAGAGAATTTTACCTTCTAAGAACAAAGGGCTCGGACAAAGCATGAAGTTTAAAAATTACTACTCGTAAATTGGTATCTCTAAGCATCATTTCCTATTAATATGTTTTCCTTCAAGTTTTTTTTAATCCTAATAAAAAATTGTTAATAAAATTGTAAAGTCTTTTTAGTTGTATTTTGAAATGAAAAGAGCAATATCGTTTTTAGCGTCGCTTTGCTCCCCGGATATTTTAGCATAAATTAAAAGAGTAAAGTATATAGAATATAGATGAAAAGAAAAAATTTGCATTCGTTTGCGATTTTGACCTCAAGATCGTTTTGATTTGAGCAGTGCAGTGCGCTGTCGTGGGCAGCAGACGGGCCGGCGCGTGGTGTAACCCAAGGAAATCCCATTTTTGTGGATAGGTTCCCATGTTGTTATAGGCGCAGTATATCCATATCGGAAACTTACATAAGATGAATTCTTCTCTCACCTTATGAACTAGAGATTCCCCAGTTAGTCCAGGGTATATCACTCTGGCTCGACTAAAATACTCTCAGTGTAGCTCAATATTCATCAGCAACATTCTGAGAGCTACAACGGTAGTGAATGGACGTGATGGTGGAAGATGTATGCTGTACAGATAGTTTTTAAGCATTCCTGTATAGTTAGGTTCCTTAAATAGCTGGAGCAACCTTTCGACCGTATCCATCAGGAAAGCGGACTTCTCAAAGCGCACTTGTTTACATCGCAAGCTCATTACTCACTTATTCATAGATACCCTTGTACCCGCCGTGCAAGGAAAATTGCTGCTGAAAAGGGTAGCGCCATGCCGCACTTTTATTGCCCTCCAACGAGAAAAACCCAACCAGGAATGAATTGAATAATATGTAGCAAAATAAAGTTCAAATTCGGATTCAGCGGATCGAAAACCTATAAAACAACGTTCAAACATAGTATGTATGGTAAAATAACAGCGGTATTAATTTTCGCCAGTTTCTTTCGATTTGGGACCACTGTGGTGCGGGTTCCCCACAAGCGCGGGGCCCAGTGCAGCGGCACCTGTCGCACTACCCTAGGTACGACACTGTCTATCATCGATAGCTGTTGACTTCGAATGTGGATCACATGAAGATCACAAACTTATTCAAAGTGGGTAAGATTCTCAACTCCATAATCACACAACAACAATCTATATAAAACTACATATTATTTCTATATTATTATGTAGATAGAGTTGGTATTGAATCTTTGTCCACCTCTTTTTGATTGCTACTAGCAAGCAAGTGTAAAACGCAGGAGGAATGTAGTTCTAGATATACATTAATTCTCCGAATCCGCATATATTTTTCCTTCAGCTCCGTCTCACACCGTCCGCGTATCGTTTTTCCGTAGTCACTGAGCTCTCGTACTGCAGACCCTGTGACCCTGCTCTCCACCACCCCGCTGAGCGAAATCTAAATCCCAGTGTGGGCCTTACAAGATTACCCTCTTAGCGGGCGCTTCCTTCGCGGTGGCGGTTCACTGTTTACAGAAATAGCATAGATGGCATAAGAAGGGAGAGAGAAAAAAGAATTCCACTTTGGAAAGTTCTGCAACTACACTTACTCCTCGTAACTCAGACAATTATTTGACGGTGGGACCCTAGCAGCCGTTATATAAAAAAATTGTGTTGAAAAATATATGAGAATGAGGTATCATAAACTTCCATTATATATATATTTATATATATCTATCTTACGGCCTTCTTATGGTACGAAGATGAAATAAAAAAATGAAGGCGGTGCCATGTTTTGAGTGCATTTCCTCGTCCTGATTCTCTCTCGTGTGCGAACATTAATTACTCGCGGGGGTCCCGCGGCCTGAATGGAAATTTACTTCTTTTTTTATTAATGAATAGGGCAAAGTTTTCCGCGCGGCACTTAAGACGCACCGCGAGATGATATAGGCACTCCGTGAAGAGTCAGAGGTGATGCAAGCTCCGCTGTTTACCACTTCTTGCTCTCTTCTTCGTAAGTTCGGGGTTAATTGGAGGATTTCAACGATGCTCCACTGGGTTTGAAATAAAATTTCTCCATTCTGTTTAGCAATTTCACTGCCAAAACTAATTTTCAATAACATTATCATTATAAAGTTTATAGAAAATGCTTTTACACCATTTTATCCACTTTTAAACAAAGCATTTTTTTAATTGAATTAACGTTAAATTTTGCATTAGTCCACTCTGAATAATTAATATTCCTCACTCCAAGTGAAATGGTTAGCAGAAATCAATTAAAATATATCGGCGGTAAGCAACAAAGTAAAATCCTGTCATGTGCGTCACAATAAGTCTGGTTTTACATGTTTCGCTCAATAAAACACTAATTATTCGAAGAATAAACGTATATGGAAGGAAAGGAAATGCAATTAAACTTATTTACTAAAGCAAAATATTCTGTATCATAAATGAAATACATCTCCATTTTGATGCTCCACTGTGTATGAATTCCTCTTTATCTCATCCTTGCTTGCCCAGCATGTCCTTCTGGGTGATGTGAGAGCGTTATTTCGAGGGCGACAGAACCGGATCCACATCGCCCAAAAATTAAAAGGTTTCATTTCCATTGAGTGATTAGATTCTGCTATTAGGAGACGTGATCCAGCTGACTCAATGGATTCCGTTAATCCCCATCCGTCACAGGTCCTTCCTCGGATTGCCCCTGATCATTTCGAGGTGGGTTCCTAGAAATGGCTAAACAATATCATTGCGGGTGTTATAAGCTATTCCGTAACTGTTTCCTACTTCTAAGCCATTAAAAATAGGGTCATTCCATGTCAAACCAATCATGCTCCAAACCATATCATTCGAGATTTTCTTGAAATATGGTGCATTTAAACTACTCATGATAGCATGCAAAAACATTTTTTCATTGCTTTTTGCCTATTCATTCATGATTTAGGGGTCATTATGGCAAACTCCACTCGCAGAGCATAGTGTAAAATGACGTTATTAATTATTGTAACCAGTATAGGCTAACTCTATCACGTCTCCTTATAGATTTTAAATAACACAACATTTCAATGCAACATTATTTTTATCTTATTGTACAAATAACTAAGTCTAAAACGGTGTGATTCAAAATGTCAAAGTGTTTTATTTAACTGACATGAAATGATCGTATTTATTGGCAAAGGTTTTATCATTAAATAGCTATTCTCTGTATTTGATTTACGGGCATTTGATGATAAGTTATCCAAAATACCATATCATCATTTTCTCTTCTCCTCAAAAATTTATTATTTCACACGTATCCGTAGTAACACCAAAATTTTTTTTATTGTGTTCCAGCATGTAATTCCTTATGTTACGTACAGACATATTATTAAAAGATCATATGATATCTAGTTCTAGTCAAGTCTAATTTGTCTATCAAATCTTAATAAATTGATTAAATAAGTAAATAAATAAAATAAATATTGATTATCCTTCTAAAATTATATAATATTTTCCTTTACATGCAGTTGCAATATGTAATTCCATTCAAATTTCATGCATTACTAGCAAATATATCATCATATTCACATTATCATTTCATTCACATTATTATTCAAACATTAACTTTTTCTGCTCTAGCAGATAGGTACGTGTAAGTATACAGAGGTAAATAAACTTCTCTGAGACTTTTATTTGAACAGCAAATTGATGTTTTTACTGTAAATTTTAATATCATTTCAATTAACGCGATAAGCAACTCAATAAAAAAGAATACTCCCTCATTTGATAGGGATTCCAAAAATTTCTGGGAAGCCATTATTATGGAGATGGATGAATGGAGATGCCGCAAACAGTTGATTGAAACTCTTGAACGGTGTTCTGCTAATTAAGGGTGCATGTTTATCCCCTTAAATTTATAACCGTAAAAATCGAATTCCCGAAAATGGTCCCGGAATTAGGGTCTTCAATCTTCGGTGCTTAGGAATTCTATAGACTATTAGCATATTAGTTACGTACGGTATCGTATGAAAAGCAGGAAACGCATGCGAGGTAGCAGTGTAGCGTGACTAATAGGTAGGTAACTACGTAAATTCGAGCTTCGTGATCGAACATTTTTGGAAGACCAAATAGACGATCGATGATGTCAACGAAACTCCAAGATCTAGGAAAGGAGACTATGAACCAATATACTAGGAAAATTAAAGTTCAAGAGAATGCCTTAGTGACTTGCAACAGAGAGACAATTTAAAAGCCACAAGACGTTCTAAGTTTCTCTCAGTTCCCAAGAACATACCCCAAGTTCTCGAGTCCTCTCGCTGTTGAGGAAGATCTTAAAATTTACATTACCATCCTCATTAAGAGTAAAGTGGCACAGCAGCTGACGTGTATAACTACTTAGATAATTGCGCACTTGGTCTACAGGAGTAAGGTTGGAAGTGAGTGGGGGGCAAGAATGCTGCGAAAGTACCTTGGCGTCGACATTAGCCTACTCTAAATGATGCACCCATACCCCTCGAGCAAAACACTCAAAATCAAGGTTGTAAAGCGGTATTGGAACGATGTCCTTAAAACTTAACATTCTAATTTAGAAATCATCTGTATCTATAAAGTTGAAATCTTTTTTGTTTATACGCTTCAAACTTCCAAACACTTAAAAGATTCGATTAGGAAATTAACAAACATTTATGTTAAAACTCAGAAGGTTTATTACGCTAAATTACGAATGCCCAAGTTCCCTTAGGTTCCCAATAAGGCGCCATCCATTGGTTGGAGATTATTTCCATAAGAAACGCATTATATTCGGCTCAGAGTTATTTTATATTCAAAATAACTAACTGCATGATGTAGGCTGGGAAATTTTAGTTTCGGATGGAATAAGGAACAAAGTTTCAAATTCTTGCATTCAATTTCTGTGTACGCTTTGTCTTTGCCTAACATTGAATTTTTTTACAAAATTGTCAATTTGTGCACAATTAAAAAAAAAATAATAATCTTTAATTTAATTGGTTACCACAGCACAGGCTTTAACTCTAATGCTAGCTTTGGGGTCTTATGCTGAAGGCACTTATGTGTCGGGTTAAATAATACAAAAAACAGAACTATAGCGATATTTAAACGGTATTATTATAACCGTAACTTAGTGGTTAATGACTGTAGCAAAATATAACAATTTTGTAATTTTCAAGTATTACAAAGCCAAATAATATCATCTTACTCTGCTGCATTTTATTTAGAATTTAACTTGCTGGAAATAATTTTTGACTTACCTACCTAATGTTATACATAATATAATTGGTTTTAATCAAAGTATATACCACGATTTTTGTTTCTGGAGGGCCAATTAAGTACTAATGCAATAGCTTTGAATGCATGAAACTTTCAAGTTAGGTGACTGGAGCATTATTTATCAATTTAATGTTTAACACAGATAAATCCTACAAATTCAAAGTTAAGCTTGGTATAATACTTTTTATCCTAATTTATTTTACGACTAGCTACGCAAAGTGTTTTGCAATTTAACATTAGTCTTGAAGTAAATAATTATAAGAATAATTATCAAAATTTATTTCCGCCTTATTCCTAAGTTATCGTAGAAAATATAAAAATATCCTCTTTACCACAGGTTTAGCTACGCATAGGGTTTTTCTTTTTACCCTAGTATACTTTGCGTGAATGAAAAAAGGGAGAAATTATATGAATAATCATCCCTATTTCATTCATTGCATAACATTCCATTCATTGCATTTTATATATTTTACTTGAGTACCTACTAAGAAGCGCTATCCAATATTTCCCAAAATTCATCAATCGATAAAATTACACCTTCGAAATGGTCCCCTTTATAATGCATACACCTCTCCTAGCCCTTCTTTCAATTATTGAATGTCATCTGGAAGTCCTTTTTCGTGAGCGGGTTAAGCGCCACCTGCGATTCTGTTAATGTTTCCTTAACTGTCTTAAAGTCTTGTCTTACAGCTTGATTTTCATCTTGAAGAACAAAATTAAGTGGCACTGGGCTAAAACGGATGAATATGGTGAATAAGGAACAGATAACACGCGTTATTTCATCAAAATAATTTGCACGATAAAAGTAGCATTTGGTTTTGCGTTGTCATGGAGGATCCAATTGCCCGTCGCCTATTTTCCGGGCGTCATATGCTCACCATAGCCCTCAGCCACCTCAGAATACCACATTAGAACACCTTATTCATTGCCACGTCAGAACGGACACACTTTTCACTGATATCACCAACAATGTCGAAGAAACAGATGAGCATAGACTTTACCATGAATATACATATGGACCCTAAACTTGCCCCCAGTGGGCGTTGCCAAACATTCCGCATGCACCGATAAATCAGGACCTAGCAGATTTTAGCGCCACCACTCTAGACAAGGTGGCTCTAATAAGGAAAGGCCGTGATTCAAATGGAGATACTGGAAATAAATTTACCGGAATTGGCCTCACTATTAACGCCGGCAATTTTTGACACACACAAGCGAATCATACCGAAGGAAAGGCCATGATTCAAATGGGGATACTGGAAATAAAGGTACCGGAATTGGCCTTCCAATTAAAACGGGAATTTTTGACACAGAATCGGAACCATGCCGACTGCTGCGCGACCTATATTTTGTGGACATCACTCAACACCTTTACCCGTACAGTAGTGCCGAAGATTTAGATCCATATGTATATTCATGGACTTGACACTGATCTTCAGTTGTCGGGCTTATGTGGAGCGGGGTGAAGATGGACTCTTCCACTAAGAACGTTGCTCTTTGGTTTCGGGATTACTCCTTTAAAACAAATTTTCATCACCTGTAACAACCTTGGAAAGTAAGTCTCGATCGTTTTGAATCTGCTCCTGATGGTCCCAGCAGGCTTTCACGTGATGACATTTCTATTCATCACTCAGCAGCTGTGGCACGAACTGTGCCGCAATCCGTCTCTTCTTGAGTTCGTCAAACAAAATCCTCTGGAATGTGCCATATTGTAGTTCCACAATTTTGCAGGATGGTCCGTTTGTGATATTCCATGACCACAGTCGGGACAACAGGGACGTTTTCTGGCACATCGCTGGTTGAGAGCCGATTGGAACCTTCCCTATCATCATCCGATGCTCGACCATGTTGAAATCGTTTAAACCACTCGTGGATCTAGGTCAAGCCGAAACCATTATTTCCAAACTCTTGCTCCAACATTTTATGTGTATTTTCAATATTTTTTGCCTAGTTTGAAGAAAAAATGTATGCAGACGTGCTTCTCCCTCCAGATCCGTCACCGCGAAATTGCATTGCAAGCAGCACGCAACAATGAAATCGTTGTCATAAATAATAAAAACGTCCACCAAAAACGAACGAAACCGCTTGGATTACTATTGCACAAACAATGTATAAAGTGGTAACTCTTGGTGCTTCGTCATATTGGCAATATGTCATTCGTTACGTTAGAATTGGGGGAACATTTGGGGTAGCACCTCTTAAATAGGTCCTCAGGAACTTGGCTACGGACTTCGTGTGATTCCATTGAGGCCCGTTATCGTATTGTTAAATAGAGGTTACATCGTGACTTTTCAGTGACATTAGACAAACGTTTTCTTTCTATATACTTCTAAAAACCTACCTTGTTATCCCCAGAGTCAAAAATGATCCGCGTTTTCTAGTATCCTCCCAAAATGACCTACAAGGGAGATTTACTGCACTCATCAGTGGAGGAGGTTCAGTCTTTCAGTTAACTTAGCTTCTTTTTCTCCTCGATTACTAAAAATGTTCATCACTTATATTCAGCTATCGAATTATTATTTTATTCATAAGCGTAGGTACATATATATTATTGAAAATGATCTTACTGTAGCTGCTGGATTTTATGAAAATAAAATATATATATGGAGCGTATAATTATGTCTGAGAGAGTTTCAGATTTAACTCAATGGGAATGCTTCATTTCCATAATTGTGATAGAAACCACAAGAGTAAATTTCCGCGCAATTTTAGTGAACGCCGTCCTGGGTTTCGACACGTAGTGTCGTTCGTTATGTGTTCCTTGTATTGGTGCCTTGTATTTAATGCAGTGTAACTCTCAAGGTACACAGGTACATTATGTGTAGAAACCAATGTCGTTGTTTACAATAGTTTGAAAATTTACAAATGTGTTTTCTCTTCCAATTATGGTACTGAGATAAATTAAATATTAAATTTATTAAGAGTTCATGGAACAAGGTAAATTCTATGAGCTAGCTTGAGTATTTTAATTGAGAATAAAAGGTGATCCTCAAATAAGCTTGACGTGTACTTTAATGTAGTGACACTTAATTTTTTTTTATATGTTTTGAAACATTCTTTAAAAAAATTCTTTTGAAAGAAATTTGAAAAAAACTTAATAATTGCTCTTAATTTTATCTCCAACCATTTACTTATAATTCGAAACCACTACCTATAAGGATCACTACCCAGTTATATTTTTTCGCATTTTAACCTGAATGAATGAATATTTTTAATCCATGATCTATGGTAATTTCTCCCAGGATAATAGAATTTTTCTGTGTCCTAAACCCTACACCTGAAGCAATTCGCTGATCAGCGTAACATTTTAGGGGACAGATGAAATGCATGTTAACACAAAGTGTTGCACTGGGGTAAATGTTACGTGAGCTACGACACCGGAAAATTCGGTCCGATGCAGAATCAATAAGTTGATAAGTATGTATGACCTAGTTGTTTTCACCCATCGCCCTCGCAAACACAGCGTACACGAATGAGCATTGTCGTTAATATTTACCTCCGCTTTAAACACTTCCTTAACTGTACTCTTAATGAACATGCAATGAGAATTTTATGGAAGTTTTGTACGGATCCAAACTTCATTTACGTTGAATACAGTCTCTGACTCCTAATGAAGGTAAAACAAAAAGCCTTACAAAGTAGTCATGCTGGCAAGAAAGACCGAGAGACTCATAAAAGGGACGAAAATCTTTCTGTTCTACGTGAAGAGACAACAAAAAACTAATTCCACATGGGGAATTGGAAGAATACTAAGATCCTCTCATAATTATTCAGCCACGATGCAGTTAGCCTTTGAGAATGCACAAATACTCCCCTTCAAGACTCAAATACGCATATCTCAAGACAGAAAATACTTGCTCGACAAATCTTAATCCAACCTATAGCTATGAAAGCATTTCGATCCATCCACGACACCCGGGTTCAGAAAGAAAGCCGGAAGTCTCAACGTATTGAGTTATTAATTTACCCAGCGTCCCTTTCCTGTTCACTAAAACCTTATTCAACTGAGAGCAGTGACGGTTCCTTTCTATCCCGGAACTCCTTTAGGACCCTGCATCTGCAAGAGAGAAATAAAATTTAAAAAACTTTTTAATACGTGCACGACATCAAATGGCCTGTAATAAGGAGACTCTAAACTCATTAACACATCTTAGGAAACTGGGCGCTCCCGTGAGCGTCTCTTCGTAACGTCTTTTGTCTTCGCGAAACGTTAAAGAGAGGAAGGGAACGTCGCTTGAATACTATCCCCCGCCCTTATTATTCACCCACGCCAGATCCCCTACCCACCCGACTCTCTTCTCTATCTAACTTCTCTATCCTCCCGCGTCCTTCCCCCTGAAAAGTACCCTACAACTTCCCCCATCGCCCCTATAGCATTTTATACATATACTACCTACTGCGCAAGCGCCAACCACCCCTCCTATGCTCCCTTCCCTTCCCCTCAATCGGCTCGTTCCTCCGACTAACCGCAGACGTTTCAGTCGCGCTGATTTCGCCGCGCCGGACGGTGCGAGAGGGTTTGTCACGCGCTTTTCTCCGATCGTCCCATGTCCGCTCCGCGCCAAAATAACTCCTCCCTTCTCGGCTCCATATCTCCTTCTTCCTGCTCTCCGATCGGCTCTCTCCCGAGAGATCAGCGTGGAAGAACTCACCGGGAACCAGTCATCTTCCGAAACGTGTGATAGTTTTTTGTTAATTTGTTTTCGTCGCCGTCTGCTCACAGAGCGTGATACGGATGATGAAGTACTTCGGTTGCCGCGAGACGCCGACCTTAGGGAAAGTGTAATCGACCACCTAGTGAATCATACAGTAGGAGGTTTCGTTTATTTTTACAAAAGACCGCCAGAAATCCACGGGACGTGACAGTCGCTTTTACCTCAAGAGTAATATTCAGCTCCTGCTTACGTGTGCGGACGGGGTTGACGGTTGAATAAGAAAGTAAACGACTACGAGAATACTACTCTAGTAGAAAATTAAGTGTGCGTCAAGATAGGAGGTAGTGTTATAAAAAAGAAAAGTGCTTGGGCACTATCATTGTTATAAGTGGAATATTTCGTACTTAGGCGTTTATATAGAGCTTAGAATTAGTCTTCGTGGCATAAGTGAACTACCTTTAAGGGTGATGTAGTGAACAAAGCATTTACCAAAGCGTTACAATTAGAAATTCCCCCGCTCCTGACTTTCTCTCATGAATGATAGGCTTTTTTTATTCGCTCGTGAGAGCTCAATAGTTAGCATTCACGCAGAAACAAAGTTGTTTTCTTTCTCTTAAATGTTTCTCGATGTAAACAAGCGAGACTCTCAGAAGGATTGCCTGGAGGACTCTGTGAGAGACGGTGCAAATTCCGGTGGAAAATGTCCTTGCGAGCCAGGACAGCTTAGGGTGGGTCCCGGAAAAGGAGGGTGAGAGGAGGAGGCTGCGAGGAGGAGGAGGATCCTCCGAGGCTGCTTATCCCAACGACGCCTCTAACCCGAATCCATTACGTTCCGGCATCTATCTCCCTCACGTCAAGTCCGTAACACCCCTCTCCAAGCCTCTTTACCATTCTGTCTCCCTTATATATCCATCTGTCAAAAGTACTTGATCCGCTGAAGTACCTTGCCTCGCCTCTTTTAAACCATCACTGCTCTACACACCTGCCCCTCAGAGAATCCTACATAGCGGGGTTACCTCCAGGGATGGCCTCGCTCGGCCGTCGTCCGAAGGATCAGCGGCTGCCTCCCGGCCTGTCGGCCCTGGCGTCCGCCGGCTTACGCCTCTTGCAATGAGGGGTGCAGTCATCCGACATTCATCCACTGGAAATGAATTTTCGGTAGACGTGAGGGTGAATGATTGATTGATTCTTTAGATTGATACATTCAGAGAATGACGTGGTAGTAATATATGTGGTTCCTTCTTACTTCCAAAAGCTCATCACCAAACAATATCGATGTTTTCCCCACAGTGTCTCTTCCCACATTCCTATCAAACAACACTGGGGTAAATTCATACAAGACAGGGTAGATTAGTGTAGTCCCTCTTCCCAGTCTTTTTCTGCCTCTATCTTTCTCCGTAGAAAACCTTTTGGCTCTACGGTTCTCTTGCACACCAAACGGAAATCAGCCGCGAGACAAAACAAGCGGAACCACATGAAGACTACCCGTACGGACTATGGATCGTTCCGACTTCGAGCCTACCATGTCGTGAAGAGTCGGGGAAAAATAAAACGCTACTTTGAAAGACTGCACGGACATTAAAAAAAATAGTTTCCCATAAAACCAATGTGTTTCTTTTTTTGGTCATAAATACTTTGATATAAAATGGTGTAAAGACATCAAAAGAGAAATTCTTGATTGGAAAAAGGAGTAAAACTATTTAGTGACTGTGACGACGCACGTGTATCACCAAGAGAAGACCAACTATAGTGAAAGTGCACTCGTAAAAGTTACGAGAGGACTCAAAAGTCATAATTTTCGCGATGTTTTGTTGAAGTGAAAGTGGAAAGTGTACTTTCGGACCTTTCTTTGGTTCTCATTCTCCTCCCGCAATGCAGGAAAAGGATATCCGACGGAAGGAGTTCAATATTCGTCTAAAATCATTATTTACACTTGAGGAGGAATCAACGCTTTGAGAAGAGCGGGTAAGCATCAATCTTCCATCTCAGACCGTCATTAGGTGTCGATGGGGAAAAAAGATAGAAAATCGACTTTTAAAAGCTTATCTTTCCAAACAAAGAGGGATCTGATCTCTCTCCTATGATGAATTTCCCATCAAAATGAAGGGATGATCAATTTAAATAATCTTTTGGGGATGAACTTATAATTTTCCATTACGAATAGTTTATCTGAACTTAAAGCTCACTCATGGGTAAACATTGTACTTTTCATTATTATATGATGATAAGAATGTCATTATGTTGTGTGTAATATTCAATGGGAAGAATGATAATTCATGTGCTGAAATAAGTTCTTAAAAATCATATTCATGAATAGCAGCTTTTATTTCTAAATATGAAGTTGTTCTTAGCGACTTGTTGAACATAAATAACCCAATGTTTAATCCCTTTATAATCCCGTATTAAGATTATTATAAACTATGGAAATATTGATACACAATTTTGTTTTGCACCAAAGGTGGTTGAAAACATCCACCTCTGACATATGGCGGTACAGTTATGTTAACGTTACCCTGGACATAACTTCCCCAGTATATGTAATTTTACATATAGTAGCTGGAGAAATTTGACTTCAGATATGTATGTAAAATAATTGAATACATAGCCTACCGAAGGATAAAGAAAAATACTAATGCGGTGTAATTTATAAAATAATGACAACTTTAACCTCTATGATTTATAGCCAACCATGATTTCTGTAAGCCATTGGTATTTTTAAAATAAACCATGAAATTAGCAAATATTTTGTTGAAACTATGATCGGTAATTTTTGTGTGCATACATAGCTTCCGTTTTATATTAAAGTGGACTGGTTTCCACAAAGTTATGACTTTATCCATCTCTCGTAACTTAAGGACAAAGTAAGATTATTAATTTCCCTGTTTTTCTTTCATCATGAAGGAACCCTCGACCATCATTATAAATGAAAGAAATCCATCGTTCGGACTGAAACGGATCTGCCCAATTTCCCACTGACTTCACCGGACCCTCAAAACAGCCAGTCTTCCTACCCACTTCACATGCCGGCTGCTTTTTAGTGTCCTGGGCCGTCACAAACTTCGACAAAAGACTCGTTACTCACTTTTTTTATATATATTCGGAATCCCAAATTGCTCCTTTCCCAAATGGTGGGAGCGAACTCGTGAAAGGCTATTCCATCACCCGCCGACAAATCCACGACCCGTTGCGTCTTCTTCGGATACTCTCAAAGGCATATATATGAGTGGAAAAGTTGGGAAAGTTCCCGCTTAAGAAAATTCGATAAACTTATAAATGGCGTTCCTTAGCCGCGTATTTTCAAAAGACCCGAAACATCCCTTGATTCAAAATTATAATAGTAGGTTTAATCTCTTAATGGAATGCGTAGCTTCTCCTGAAATGCTTCATTGGTAAAATATGCATGCATTAGATTCACCAATCTACCTCATCTACAGACCTTTCGGCGTCCGTGTAGAATACTTGAAATCATTATCTGCCTCCGATGTAGTCTGGTTAACCGTTGTAATGGTGGTCAACACTAAAGTTTCATTACGTCTGGTTAAAGCTAGCTGTAAGGTGAGGTAGCCTTTAAATTAACTTAATCTTAACTAATAGTTTGGATTATGTATTATGCATCAGGCAGTAGGTTAACTGACGTTAGCTTCATCGGTGGGAAACATGTTACATCAGTTCACATAACATGAAAATACTTAACTAGAAATTATATAACTAGGCCTAAGACATTACTCTGTATCAAAAATATTAATTATGATAAGAATGTCCCATGCCTTATTTGATACTGGAACATGATTTATGAGGGCATTGTGTACCCTATTAGAAATTCGTTGTGTTATCAAAAAAATGTAACCATGGCCAAAAATATAATTTTTACTATAAATGGAAAGTAATTTTAAAACTAGTTATAACTTTTCATGCAAAATTAAATAACGAAATGACTTGCTCATATAACTTCACCAGAAAATGTTTCCCGGAAAACGAAATTTTTCAAGTGCGGTACGAAGTTGTGACGTGACGAAGTGAAGACGTGAGCATAGACTAGATATTCAATGATTCGAATAAAATGTTTTCCTGGGGCTGTGATAAAATTTAAGATAAATTGATAGATATAATACGGAAGACAAAAAGTGAGGTTTCATTTACTTATACATTTTCTTTGATCATTGGCCGTCGTAGGTTCTACGTGAGAATCGTTAATTCTCTTGTTAAAAATTATCTGACTAGAGATTTACATAATGAATATAAAATTTGTGAAAAATACATATACATGTTACATATTTCCCCACATTGTTAATTAAAAAATAGAAACATTTTTTACAGCTACCTTTTCAATTGGATTTGAAAATTATTTACAAATGTAAGTTAGTTAAACACTGGTAAGACTTTAAATAGAAAAGTGTACTTTGAATGATTCAGTGCAATCAAGACAGTAAAATTGTTCTGATCGCATTTAAAAACGTGCAACTACAGGAAATCTTGGTAATAATTAAATAAAAAATCAGATCAACTTTATTTTTCTGGCATTCTTGAGACACTTTTGATACCTAGATTGTAAACAACAATCACCGTAGCAGCTCGTATTTGATAAGCTGGTAAATAGAATAGTTTAACTTGGTACAAATATAAGTTAATAACTCCTCTCTAAGTAACATCTTCAGTGAAGATAAAATTGGTCCATCCTGATCAAAATACACTGAATGCACAGAAACAACGAAATAATTTCCGATAATAGTGGTTGTGATAACTGGTTAAATATCGGTTAACAATAAATGGCCACGTCAAAGTATTCAAACTATCCAATTTTTGTCGCAAGAGGCTAAAATTAGTGGTGGTACAAAATTGGTGGAATATCAGCTTTTGCTTGAAACGTTTCCGCGGTGATGAGTCTGCCTATACTGGGAACACTTTTGACACTATCATTCATAATAGGCAATATTTTCACTCAAATTAAAGTCCTATATCTATCAATAACAATATGTAATGCATTTTATGTAGCCTCTTCACTCAGTCCACTATTTTCATTAGTTTGAGCATACCAGAAATGACTCCAATTTCTCTTAAATTACACACGACGACAACTCCTCTGAAATGTTTACCAAGCAAATTGCAAGTCAAATTTGTGTGAAAGATTTACATGAAATGCAAATGAAATTGTTGTTGATAGATTTGGAAATTATGGATGCTCGTCGCAATGGTAAAAGGATAAATTGGAGGCCAACGGCGCGACGTCCTAACGGAGTAAAACAGGTTGATAGCTGATCACTTGGGGGTGAAAAGCTCAGTAAAAATGATTCACTTACGCATTTATTACGCCATTCATACACCATTATATGAGTTATTCATATATATGTCTCCAACTTGTGGTAAAACTTCATGCTACAATATCAATGCTTCTCACTGGATCCAAACCGAGGTTCTCGATTTCTAGTGCTTATACCACCCTTATGTAATTTAATCAACAAAATTTATTTAGATCAGCAACATTCTAGCAATAATGGCGCGGGAAATATTAACACGACACAAGAGTATTTTAGCAAGAAGTTTAGATTCGAAAATAGCCGCGCGAAACGCAAGTTCGCGCGGCAAGTGGATGAGTTCGGAGTGGTGGCCATAGTAATGATGAACTTTCAGAGGAAATCCTGATCATGGATGCTGAATTTCATGAGCACTTCCAGTGGAGTACTCTATTATTCAGTTGAGACTGTTGAATCTGTAGGGAATTTGGCCCATTTCGTCAATATTGGGCTAATGACCATTCCTACTGCTGTTAAAATAACAATTTATTACAGCGAGGAAACTTTTACAAACCACATAACAATAAACTCAACCACGACCTGGGTTTCAACGGCTAAGCGTCATCATCAGGTGAACAAAAGTGTACAGCAATCCCTTATATACCTTCAGTCAGTTGGGGGTGGGGTAGTGGCGTTGAGGGGGGGAGGAGGACGGGAATGGACAACAATAGAGGAAAGGATGGGGGAGTTGGCGGGCAGCAAGTTTTCATTTAAAAGATTAACATCAGCGTCAACATTTCGTTTTAAAATTTCGAGCCGTTCATATGTATTTAGCTCACGTCGGTTATTAGTAAAATGCAGTACTTTAACTTTAAAATCACTTTATGGTCACAGGTTAAAAGGTGTTTCGCAAAATTGCTCTTTTCTTCATGGTCATTTTTAAAAGCACTATAATGTTCTTCGCTGTAATAATAGCACTATAAAGCTATTCCTCGCTGTAATAAATTGTTGTGATGGAATACCACAAAGTTTCTGAAGACTACGTTTTATGCTGTTAAAATAGATTTTTTTGTAGGTAATGTAGCTAATAACAGCATATTTTGCATGATTTCACTATATCGTTGCATTTATGGAGTTTCAAAATGCATCAATACCTAATTATAGTTTTCTTAAATTTTATATCCTGACAGATATTTTCAGGTTTTTAAAAATGTATTAGTGGTCGTAGTTTCATTAAATATGGTATGATATGGTGCAGTGCATGTTGGTTCAGGGTACTATGTATGATGTGATGATGGTGAAAATTCCTCTTTACCCTTTCTCTCATCCTTAAGTAATTCTTCCCAAATCTATATACATGGTGTTAGTAAAACTTAGTGGTCTAATTTGCCAAGAGCATGACACAAAGGAGAGAAAAATCATGCAGGAGAGGTGATGCGAAGGGACCGAATGTCCCTCCAGAGATCCATCCGGGATTCCTTCGGTATCTTTCCTCGCTCCCCAACACAAGATTCCCCCCAGTGACCTTTAATTCTCTACTGGTGAGTGCCAAAAGGTTTTGCTAAACCTTAAAATACATTTCTACAATGCCGCCAGTGACCTCATTGGTACCTAGCAGAGACACTAAAACCCTGGTCAATCATGCCCCGCTAACTCGGAACCCTTATCAAACCTTTTACGTCTGTTAATAGTCAAGGGCTATGGAGGTGATCTATTTCACTCAAAATTCCCACTTTTGTATTTTAAGCCCTCCTCCGTCAGCACTTAATTCGAATAAAAAAGATCACAGCTCAATGGAGCGCAAAGGCACTATGCGTTCTTTGGCGCTCAGACACAAAAAATTGCTGGAATGCCGTATACATAACATTCATCACATTATGCGATGCATTTGTGTGAAAATGTGATGTGATGAATGATACTGACCTGATCTACGCTCCCTGTCTTTAGATTTTCGGCGGTGGTATTTTTTTGTGACGTGGTGAAGACGAAGGTGTGGACAGAGGATGGAGGAGAGAGTAAGGATAGGCGGAAAGCAGTAGGGGTAGTGCGATGGAAGTAGGAGAAGGCGAAGAGACTCGAGGGGGGTGAAAAGAGGTGTTTCTTTCCTCCCCCTTCAGAGGCCTCCCACAACGCACCCACGGTGGTCCAAGCGTCGACTTCATTAATCAAGTTCGCGGAAGGCTCTCCCTCTCTGCTCCCATTAAGCACGCGAATCACACCGTAAAAGTCAAACTCCATTTACACTACCATTCAGAGTGACGCTTTTCTTCACTTCAACCCGCTCACGTCATATCTCAGCGACATTTTTACCTCTCACCAGCGCTTAATGGATCCACCACGGTCCGCCTGGTTTGAGTTTAGCCGAGTGAAAGCTGGCCTTTTGGTCATCCACATCTCTTTTAACCCACGAGAAAAATAAATTTACACACCTGCCGCTTGGGTGAATCTCTTTTCTTTTACCTTATCGATGTTTCCGTTCAGTAGAAATAAAGTGAGTCTTTATTCTATGTTAGCATATGAACATGGTAATTCTTTCGAAGACGAGATCGCGTAGCAGAGGTGGCTAGAGTACTTGCTTCTGGGTTTTCATGCCGGAATTGGTGGGGAATTCGCAGTCGAATTCCGAATCAAGTGAAGTATTCCGTCCGTCGCAGGGTACGTTAAACTATGGTCCCCTTTGCACCGATCGTTAAGAGTAAGCTAATGCCGACGTTGGGTTTCTTTCTACCCTTCCTCCATTCCCAAATTATGCTTCCCTTACCAATATACCTACAACCTACTGGTCCTCAATGGCAAGTAACCTTAAGCCGCTTTTTCCAAATAACAAAAAATCCGATCTTTCCAAAACATACGTAAATTAGCAGTCGCAATATCGAATTTCGAGTTTCTAATTTCATTAAATTATAATATATATAAAATAAATGGACTTTCGAGTCAAATCTATCAAGTCTTGATGATAAAAATGTTTCAATAAACCTCAATAAATGTACGAATCAAGGCCCACAACACTCCGGAAAACACCTACGTTGCAGCTCTTTGCACAGATTTTTCCAACTCGAATGATGAAATAACACGAATCGTAAATCGTTTTTTAAAGTCTGAGAAAGGAATTGTTTTCAATACCTGCTGGTCTAGTTAAAGAATCAAACTTAAGAGTTGACTGAGTTTCAAAGCGTACATATACCTATTTTAGGATATTATATTCTTTGATGGTGCGTTTCAAACGTCTTGGCACAGTTTCTCCTTGCTGACAATTCTATCAGTACCTCAAAATTCATTAAAAGAATGGTGGAAGGAAAACATGCATATGAGATAGTTATAAATTTCAACACATTCCTTCTAACCTTCCGCCAAAAAATTAAATAATTTGATTGGTTCAATGCCTTATTGCACTTCATAGAATGGAGTTCAGTATTTATGAGTTTCATTAGTAACCATGATGGCGGATATGTATTGCACCACTTGAAGATTTAACATGACAAAATAGTATTATATTTTGAATAAGCAATAATTTAATAATTATAACACTTAATTATGTGTACGTAATTTTATAAACGAGAAATACATGCGTTTTATCCAGCTGAAGATGAGTAGACCCAATATTTGAAGCAAGGGAGATAAGCGACGAAAGCAATAGTTCTTCCAGCCCGAATTTTTGTAATGGTGGCCATCACTTTAAAGATCTCCAAACTAAAATTTCCGTGGAGAAACATTTGTGTAACCGGCTAAGAGTGAGGTTGCTAAGAGTGCCTTTGATATGCTAAAAATATTTGACAGTCATAAAAATTTGAGGATTTACATCGCGACTTCTTAGCTGCTTAGTAATGTCTACTTGGGTTACAAACGAATTATTGCGAATAATAATGAGTGGTAAACACATAGGAAAGTGTCTTGATTAGGTAAACAAGGGGTCACATGGTAATATCATGAACTGATTACGATAATGGAAATGGAAAACATTTTATAATAAAAACATTTTCTGGCATGAAAGAGTTCAGCACTTGCTTTAGCCTTTGCGTTACAAAATGTGCCAGTATTACTGCGATTTAATTTCCCATCCAATGGACGGAGTACTTATTGCAAAAGAAATGCTACTATTATTCGAGCATACAAATACGTATTAGAATACCTTATTTACCGCTGGTAATTGGTGTCAAACACTGAGCGAAGGAAACCTGTGAACTAGCTACCAAGCTAATTCAGCACCCATATTTTCATAAACTTGATCACCAAATTTAAAATCATTTTATATTAAAATGTACACGCAATCTTGCCTTTGGGCTACTTGTATACCCTGGAGTTAACCCCAAATGATTATTCTCTTATATTTTACTGTAATTCCGCATATCACTTTGTCGATATCGCTAATAAATTCAAGGGTACTTTTAATTGTAAACATTTAAAAATATTCATATATATTTTTCTTTCGTTGCAGGTGGAGAGACACCTTTATGAATCGAGGGTGCTGTCATCTATCGTCCTCGTCGTCGCTATGAGGGGGACAGAGAGGGTCTTCACTTGCGCCATTCTGCACATCATCCTAAGCGGTGAGTTGACTGACGTCGAACGCTTTACGGGGAACGGCTACATGCCCAAAATTCCAAGGTCTAAAATGTGCAGCGAATATACAAGGGCTGTAGGGATCTTTTATTCGTAGTATCGACGGATGGTCTCTTGGGCCACGCCCGGAGTGAAGCCGTCTGAAAATATTTGGCGATCGAAGCGTGGCCGCGTCTTTGGTGCCCCATTCTTAAAGGAATCAGCATTACTAAGATTCGGAAACGTCAAAGTTATGATTTCATGGTGCATTCATTGGATATATATTAGTTTTTTGACTACGATGAGTCCAAAAATTAGAATCTCGATTTAACAACTTTCCAACTTACTCGTATTCCATGAAAAAGAGAGTTTCGCAATGAAATATTACACTTAACTACATTTTGGCTATCGGTGCGTATCAGTTGGTGAAGGTAAGCCACTTCTTTTATTCTGGTATTAACATAGCTAGTTGTTTGCTAAAGCATAATAGTGTCAACACTAAGGTGTTGATGGTTTTAATAATACATAAAAACATCACTTTGCTCACAAGATTGTCCATTCCAACCACCATTTAATTTTTTTACATGTAAAAATATGCTACATAATTCAATAAACGCAGTTTATTCATTTGTGGCATTATCATGCTTACATACTGCATAATAATCCGCTACGACAATATGGCACTCATTTATTTGTTATCTACGTCACTTTCACATTTTGAAACGCTTGAATTACTCGAAGCCATCCTAGGGGACCCACGATGAGGGATGGCAAGATTGACATGATAGAGTTAAGAAAGTCAATCTATTTTGGTGTAACCACAGTGTATAAAACGTATATCTTTCATCCAGGCAGCTCAAGGTTACACTATCTCCGCGGATCATTCATTTTCTGTCCCATCTGTCACGCTCTGTCACCTTACCATTTTGCTCGGTTTACAGGAACCCACATTTTGTTTCACTTCTCCTATTCATAACTTCTATGGCTTCGATTTCATCGTAATTTGTTGTACATATAGAGTCTTATTCAACCTTTTCTGAAACTCTATGTGCTTAATATACTTCACTCTATAATTGAACTTTAAAAATTTCATTTCTAGAGCAGCCAATTCAAAATATTCCTGAAAATAACATAATGTTTATAATTTTACTTACCAACCTTATTTTACAAACTATTCATTGAAAATAAAGTGTTTGACAGTTATGAAAATGTACGCACACCGATTTTACACACGCAACTCTTAGGGATTCGTTTAATATGTAGGACGGTTATGGCATTATGTAGAACATAACAAATGTAAGCTCTAGATGATTTTACTGTATGACAGGAAAAAAATCATTCAGCACAATAAAGAAATTTGAAGGTACTTAGGTGACCAATGGGTACCCCATTCGTAAAATTGAATTAAATACCGGATTATTGTTTATCAAGTGAAAGAATATGGTTTTACAGTTATAATTATATCCTGATTTAATTCAATTATGTCACCGAGAAAAATTCTATGTAGTATGTTGATATTATATATTGAGTGTGACCTTACCTTGTCATTGTGTGAAGATAAGGCTTACAATATTGCATCATTTTTGTGCATACACTAAAGTTTAGCAATGACATAATTTCATTTCAATGAATAACCTCCTGAATCTGTATCGGGACCAATCTCGATTTTAAGGGAAAAAAGAGAACTTCTCCCTCCCCGTAGTCTACACGTTTTTGCAATCACCGATAGCCTGTTATTAGAGTGAAAAATGTTTGAACGCATTTCCTATTATAATAAAAATATAATTGATCTTGATTACATTTTGACGAAGAAAAAGATATTTTAGGGAAACAATTTTGATTTTTAGGCCGAATAATTACTGAAAGTCTTCTATAATATTATTTTTAGTGAGTAGAACGTGTGTGACGTTTACTAATGCATTGTATTAGCATAAGGAAGAACGCTGGTTTATGCAGCGCGAAAAAAACTTGACACCGGACGTTAAAACTTGGTTGGCAACACTGTCAGGCTCCTCTCATCGGCATCTCATCCACTACTCTAGGGAGGGACATTAAAACCCAAGAGAGATCTAAGTGCTGCGGCCTTTCAATCCCTGTTTTTACGATCCGGCCCGACACCCAGGATAAAATTTAATGGGATCTCTCGACCACCTGTCGTCTCGTATTTCCTCCAATCGAGCCAACACTTGGCCTTCCATATTCACCACTTTTTTTGTCATGGCCACCACGTTGTTTCTGGCACTCTCTAGTTTATAATCAAAAGTCCGTGCATTTTTCTTCATTATTTACCACAATAGAGAGAGATTTTATCCCGGGTTAGCAATGCCGGCATTACCTACGAAAGGCCTTAATTTTTCGTCTTGATAAACGTCCTGCTGCTACTACTGTGGCCGAGATTTTGCTTCTTCCGCGGATATTATTTTCATTCAGGCTAATAAAAGGATCTTGATGTATGTCCATCGCCGCATAAAATCAGTCTCAAAATGTTTCCACCGCTGTACTATCTATGGGTTGTCAAGCTATATTTTTCCCTGCCATCCGACCAAAAGTAGATCGTAGATATTTATAGTTCGGCATTTACGACCAATCTTTCCAGTCTAACTTCCCTTAGTACTGATTATGAAAGTTTTGGAAATCATGCGATGGCATTTTGGGGGAATACATTAGCAACCTAGTAAAATTTAAAACGAAAATTTGAAAGTATTTTTATCATTAGACTATAAAGAGATTCTTCTCTTGTAAAATAAGACAATTCTCCTTACACTGCCTGGAGAACTAAGGACAATAGCAATTATTGCATCTAAAGAATCTCATATTATTTCCTTATTTGAATTTTTTTTAAATTGCTCTAGTTTCGTCGTCATATGGATACAGCTCCTATCATTTCTATTTGTTTCTGATTAACCACATTAATTCCCACGAATAAACAACTTAAGTTTTTCAGGCAGCCCTATTCCTTAGCCACGGGAAAAACTTCCCTCAGGAAGAGATATTGAATGGAAACAACTCTAGAGGCTAATTTTCACCACCATTCATAGACTTAATCTTTAAACTCAAAGGTCATGTCTTGATTTAATTGCTAATGCGCATTACTTTTGCAAACACTGAGTTGAACTTTCAGTACACAATACGAAAACATCTTTATGATTTCACAAAAGGTCCACATTAAATAACATCCCATTTCTTAATTCAGAAATATATATTGTATCGATTGACATTACAGACATCCATAAATTATCATTCGTAGTTAAAAAAAAAGTTTTTTGGCTGAATCATTTACAATTGGTTTAAACCATTTCTTATCCACCTAAGATATTTTTTTGTAGTTTTAAAATATATTGTTTTCACCTTTTTTACGATCTTCCTCGGGTTTATACAAAGGAAATGGTTGTACTAATTATTATTATCATAGAGATAATGCTTCCTTCTAAACACCCCTTCAAAAATAACGCCAGATTAAGCGTGGCAAACATTTCAGAATTACTCGATAATCGGTAAACTGTTCCCTGAATACGGGATATAAAATATAATTATAAAAAATATTACTTGTAATAGGAAGAATAACACAATCAGACATAAAGCAACTTTGTAGGCAACAAAAGTAGGGTATACAAACCAATGTAGATCAATGTATCTCATATTCTCAGAACTAATCCTTCTTACGACCTTAGTAGTGCCACAATTCCGTAATGCAGTTTAGTATCCCATGCGTTGTCACCAAGTTATAGTTTTTTCACAGAAATTCAATCTTATATAATTATCCAAACCTGACCTCATCCTGCATTTATTGTACCATTATAATATCCATACCGCAACAAAACAATTTTAAATTTCAATTCCCTGAATTTCATATAGGTACTTTACCCAGATATTAGCAAAACATATGGAAGGAAATACTTAACATTTTTTCAGCTAACGTAGGCGATGTGAAAACGAATTAAATTCATTATTCAAGTGTAAAAAGAGAAAAACATATCAGATACGTCAGTTAAAACACCAAATAAACAGAGTAATATTAAGCGGAGGTTCATACTGTTATAAACGTAACAGAGTTAAAACGGAGGGTTGGCCATATTTCACTCCCAATCAATCTGTGTTTTCATTGATTGAATACGTGAATGTGAAGTAAATTATTCGTGATGTTTCCGATCCATCGTTCAGAAATCAGTTAATAGAGGACATTGAAGTGGAAATATTCACTTGATATGACTTCTCATCACGAGGAAGTTATCGGTAGAACGTCAGCTACCTGCCAGTTATTTTCCACGGCAATAATTCAGCCTCTTTGGTGCCCACTTTTGGCATTTGTTTATTTAACAATTGACAGCCACAGAACTCTTACTCTTAAAAAATAACTGAAAACACAGTCCTTGCTTTTTAAAGACATTTCATCTGCGAATAGAAATATTATGCAGCTTCAATTTGTTTTTTGTGATTTCATTGGTAATACTTCACTATTTTTTTTATCCTTATCTTTCCGTTTCTTTATCCCATTTCACTGCCACACTTTAGATGTTTGGGTATTTTTATTAACATAATCTGTACATAATAGTCATGAGAATCATTTGTGAATTATATTATCAACAAAATTCTTCCACGAAAACATAGGTGATTTCTTAATTACTCTACCAACTAATTTATTAATTTTTTACATTGCAAATTAATGAACAAAAATCACAAATAGCCGGGATCGGTAGCTTTTGATAAGATCCTTATTGAAAGCTGTATTCCTTGATTGAAAGTAAAAGTGTAACTTCGATTGAATGTAACCAGATTTTTATAGTTTTAACAATCAGCTATATATGTTAAAAAGCATTTCTGATCGAGAAACACATTCTTTATAGAACTTTAAGTGGTTAACGAGCAACTGCTTTCAAAGGCTAATCATCGTTAACAAATTCAACGAGCAAGTTACAGGATACATAATTTATTTTATGAAACCTGTAGTGAAATTTAGATTCTACCCTTAATCATGAAGCGCTGATACCAGTGCGGAAAAGGATTGAGATAAAGAGCAGCTTATGGCAATATTTAGGAGCCTCTAAAGATAGGCCATCGGCCTCATCTGTAATGAATGCTCCAGGTCAAAGCCGATAGCCCCTTGTTTGATCAAGGGACGTTTCAGACCATGTATCTTGACTCTATTCAAATCTTCGCTGTAGGCGGCTTACCACAACAAAATATTTATGGAAGGACGTTATCGGTGAAAAAAAGTATTTTCCAATGGAATTATACCTCGAAATGAACACACTCAAGCTCAGTATATGTTCACTCGTGATACTGAAAATGATCCGATGGAGAATAGCAGAGACTCAGTAGCTATGGGAATATAAAATGCAATGGACGAAACACAGTCGTTAAACAGTCCCAACTGCAACGACAATTATTTGATAAAATGAAAGGAAATCTAAAGCCATTGATTCAATGACGACGGAACCATCGCAATCAATGCTGGATATTCTGAGGACAATGGCTGAAAGAGGCCTCGCTATTGAAAACGCCATCTGGCTTCGAAAATAAAATTATATTCTAGACTCCGAGGAGTAACTTTTTTTAAAATGTCGAAAAACACATAACTGCCACGTATAGTAGCGCCAATGACAAATATATTTTTCATCAAATAATTTTATTCTTGAAACATGTACTCCAAATTCTGTAAAGGGAATTGGAGTTTGTTGGTTCAAATTTTAGTTTTAAACAGAAACATGGGCTTGTTGGTGAATATATATATATATATATACATATAAAAATTTAGGCAAAGAGCATCAATATGCTTAAAAATTACTTAAGCTTAAAAGCTTATAAGACTAGCTTTACTGCGAAATAATAGATAATATTGCCATAAAATTACCAGAGCTCCGAAAACATTCACAGATCACAGTAGTACTAGAAATAACAGAGACTTGTTTAGTTGTTCATATGATTTCAATATAGGTTTTATTTTATAGGATATGAATTAATTTGTAGCGTGGATAGATTACTCATTTGCCAGGAAAATCCTGCTAATATAGAACATTTAAAACGTTATTTTTCAAACACATATGTGGAATAGAATCATTTCATGATCTTATGTGATAGGAAATGAAAATCTCTCCTATGCAAAGCAAAGAGTACGCCGGAAACACAAGCGAGTAATGAGCCTCGGATTTTGGTAACCGTAATATCCGTAGTAATACGGGACCCGACATACAAATCTAAACTTTTTGTTGCCTAATCAATAGGATAAGTACAAACACTTCAGTCCAGCTGTTTCCCAGCCAAGTAAGCTGAAGGAATTAGCATCAAACGAATCAACTAACCCTCATAAAAGCTATGTTTTCACCAATTATCTTTCCCCGTGCTTCTTTTATGAGTGAACATCTACATACTACGTTGATGGGTGCCGCTGAGGCATGTAGCAGGGGGTGTTAGGACACAGGCTATGGAAAGCGGGTGAAGAAGGGTGAAGAATATAGAGGTGCATTACAGATGTCTAATGTGTCACGCTGTTTTGGAAAAAATCGCAAATGTATTTCTCTTATTTTTTCGCTACTATCAGTCCAAGATATAGTGAAGCGTCAAATCAATATCATTCATCCCCTACTGTAATTCCCGTGAATGGCATTTTTCAAGTAATATAAGCATAGAATGTACTCGCTTGTAGCAGTCTATACTAGATTACTAATTAACCTACGAGGGAATTATGAACAAAAACTTAATTCATTAACAACATGTCATCCGTGAAAATTTGATTCAATTGAAGATTATAGTTCAATACAAAAAAAATTAAAAATTGCTGATACTAATGTCGACGATACCATTACGAGTTTCAACATACTCCACAATGACATACGTAAATGGTAAGAAATGAGAATGAAGCTTCCTTGAAAATAGTCACACTGTCTACATAAATTGTTAGTATGAGATTTATGTTATATGTCGTTCCAATGTAATTTTGAATCTGTTGAAATGAGTTTCAAGTATGAAGTTTGTAAGAGAATAGACTCAGATAATTAATTATTTATCGGCAAGGGGCTGGAAACAAAAAGTAGGAATAACATAAAATGTACAACGATGGCAACAATATAAGTTATTGAAAATGAGTTTGGATCTCTCGCATTTCTTAATTCATTTTCGGATATTGGCTTTTCTTCGTGATTCATGTTCTTAGCCAGAGTTGGTTTTATTTTTAATATAATTTTAACTGCATAATATTTAGAGGAATTCCACATATTTTGGAAAAAGTTCATGTGATCCAATATATGTAGAATGGAATATCACCAATTAATATTCTCTAATAGATATGGGTGGTTGGAGAAGGAGTTGTGAATTTGGTTACTATGGAAGGCTGAAAGTAATCAGCATAATGAAGAAGCTTCAATATTCCCGCAGAGATTCAGGCTTATTATAAAGTTACTGCGACTACAATAACTCTATCGAGTCTTCGAAAGTGGACTTTATGGGCAGATTTTCATATTTTATTGGTGACAGCTTGTAAAAAGTAGTTTTCTCTAGATCATAAACTCATTAAATTGGAAAGGAAAGTGATTTTTATTACCAAGGAGCTTTCACTTCAATGTATAAAAACAATTTAAGAACATAATTCAATTTATTATTTTCCTTTCGGCTGATATTTACTATCTTTATTTATATAGGCATTTTATGCGAGAATCAAAAACAAAAATAAAAACTTTTAAACTATTTATAAAATATATAAAAATCAGAAAATGTTAAAGAAATATCTGGCGGATTAATTGATGCTTACTATTGATTACGAATAGCAGATAAAAATAATGTAGGCATACAAAATATCTCATATTAAATGTATTACTTCAGTCCTTAAAAATATGAATGAATCGTTGTATTTCTATTTTATTTATAACTACTTTCAATAATACAGTATGACATAATAAAAAACGTGCTACAAAGTTAAATCATACTTTGCATCAATGATCTTTTAATTCAAATCAGCACGTCATATCATGTGCATTGATCATTTACGTATCTAATTTAAATCTTTCGTACACTAACCGTCTTGCTTATTTTTTTATGTTTACGGTAATATTAATTTATATTAATAAAATTACTCTTTGTATTCATAATTAAGTAAAATATGAAGAAAATCACTAAGTATTTGACTTAAATATGATTACGAGAATTCAGAAATCCTACAATGCAACGTAAACTTTAAAAGAACTCTTTTTAACATCTAGTCATAGTTACCTAGATTCCATGAGAAGATATTTAATATAAATTAAAAGTAGACGATACACTTTCCTAATACTTAAGTAAGAGGAAAATATTCTATTCCAAATGAAGCTCCTTATACAAGACCAAAAGTTTGATGTGGAGTATAGGATAGTCCTAAAAATGTCACTGGATTTTTTTATAACGTAGTAGCTTTAGATTTACCATTCTACAATCATACAAAACAATACCACAGCTGAGACGTCAGGAAACTAAATTTAAATTAATAAAATCATCTAGATACATTATTATTTTTTTTAAATTATAATTTAATTTATAAATAAAAATAAACTCTTTTTTAATAAAATAACTCATCACAAACTATTTTACTTAAATTTGATTACGAGAATTCAGAACTTCTACAATGCAACAACGGTAACATTTAAATGAACTCTTTTGAACTTTGAGTCATAGGTAACTATATACAATGAGAAGATATCTAATACAAATTTAAAGTAGACAATACACTTTCTTAATACTTAAATAAGAGTAAAATGCTATTTTCCAAATGAAACTCACTATACAAGACAAAAAGTTTGATGTGGAGTATAGGATAGTCATCAAATGACACTGGATTTTTTTATAACGTAGCAGCTGTAGGTTTACCATTCTACAATAATACAAAACAATACCACAGCTTACAGGGCAGGAAACTAAAGCATTCAAGATTGCTATGAAAGCTAAAAAAATTGGGTATGTGAGTAATAAATGGCAAACACGGGATATAACGCATACAGTGTGGAAAGGAAGCATTGGCTATAGCTTTATAGGAGTATGAAGGTACGTGGAAGATACTACTGTATGATTAATGTGGGAGAGTTAGAATGTTTTGGTTCAAAATAAGTAAAGACATTGCTATTTTGAATAGATTAAACAATCGTTTATTCGGAAAAGCACAATTTGACACCCAAGGTAAACTGTTTGGAGTATTACTTAAAATAAAACAAATCCAAATTAAGCTACATGGGTAATTGGATAGTTATATGACCACATACATGCAACTTTACGTAGTGGTGTAAATATTGGAACAGTGATTTATATGTAGTTTATATTATCTTCTGCTGAAAATAAGTATAGAGCTATCTGTTTATGGATATTTTTAAGGATTAAATCAATTTCATTGATAATATTAAAACCAGCCTTGCATTTATTCCCCTCATATTTTTTTTTTAAATATAAGTGAAAAAAATTATATATGTATATATAGAACATATTATGGATAACAGGAACATATTTTAGAAATTCAAAATATCAATAAATAGTGTAGAAATAAAAGAAAAGATTGATAAAAGTAAAATAAATAAAGTTTCTCTGGTTTAAAGACGAAAATAAAAATTTACAATTTTAAAATTATTATAAAAAGTAAAGATAAGCACATTGATGTTTTATTTTTTCATAAATTTTGTGGACAAATATGGTGAAAAGTAAGCACAAGGGAATAACTTTCCTCTACTACGAGGAAAATGTATTAAAAAGTATTCGTTCAAAGCGTAAAAAATTCTCTTATCGAGAGGAATCTCCGTTTATCCCTCTTCACCTGAAAGCCGCTCGCTAAATTTGGCGCTTTATTCAGCTGGCTTTATTCCCACCGGATATCTGTTGTCGATAAGAGTCTACAGGTAAGAAGACTTTACTATTGGTTTCCAATACTACTCTTTCAGACTGGACTCGGGAGCCAGACATCGCTTTTTGATGTCAAACTGTCCCTGCTAAATGTGGAATAAAATAGAATGGGGTCCACGAAATAGAAAACAGTCGATTACAGGTACTAAACCAGCATTTCCAAATTTCTAATAGATTTGAAAACTTCCTATTAGAAGTAAAGTAATTTATCTGCTTGAATTGGTGAGACCTTTCTAGAAAATAATGTCGAGAGCTATGTAATGGTAAACTCTACTGAAAAATATATTTTTATGGTGTCTTTGGAATTGTAATTCTGAATATTCATTTTTTAGTTATTACAATATTTAATGCTTCATCCATTAGTTAAAAATCTTGTCTCGTTTAAAACTTCTTATCTTCCTTGACATTTGTTCCGCATGCCACAACACATTTTTCGCGTCCTATTTTGTAAAAGACGGTACTTACTGTAATTGCTACCCTACATGTAAATCTCCTGCGTGCTGGTCATTAAGGTGATCGGAGAAGTAATAATAAATACATTTAAACATGAATAATATTTGCTTTATCTACATACATGTTTACACATAAAATTAATGAGTCCTTGATAGCCAAATGATAAAAAAGCCACCACGTAGGTATTTTTTCTTAAAACGTAAGATGTTCTAATCACTTAATCATGATTCTCTTACCATATAAAGAATACAATATTTCTCCAAATACAACCCGCACTTTTTTTCCCGACTTTGCGGCCTCAAAATCTGGGTGCGGCTTATATTCGAGGTGCGGCTTAAATTCGAGAACTTACTTAAAAATCGTGAAAATGACCGATTTGAGCAAACCAGCCATTCAGATTCAAGCGAACGCCAGCTAAACTCGCCTAATCCATTTTTCCCTGTTTGAGACCCCTAAACACGGGGTGCGGATAACATTCGAGTGCAGCTTATATTCGCAGAAATACGGTAATTAATGAGAAAGTATAAAATTGCTCCAGGATAACGATAAGAAACAGTGTTACTTGACTGAATGAATTTTTCCTAACCACCGTTCCACAAACTCAGACAGAATAATTGTTTTAATGATAGGCCTATTGCAATGACATCATAGAGATGGAACCGAAATCAGAAAAACGTATCATAGAGATGAGCAAAAGGGTACACTTCTAAAGCTATTTTGCAATGTAAAATTTCCAGATGTGAAAATATCTTCGCATACAGTCATAATAAGAGGCATAAAATATAAGTTTCTTGTATCGAAATGGACAAAGCTTTCAGACATCTTTTTCCATTTCCGATCCATGCTGTCTATAAGCCTCTTGTGTGCCAACAATGAAATTTAAAAAAAATTCAAAAAATATAAATAACGGACCGCATTCTCCGAGGGTAAACTCTTGACTCAGTGCTTTGCGTGCAAAAATGAAGTATATATATTTCGAGAGATAACGTCCACATTTATTGCTCGGATGGTGGCACCGATGGAAAGGAAAACGGAACAAAAAAGCAAAACATTTTTGCCGACGTTTAAAAAGAAGAATGACGTCCGAGGTGTGCGATGGAATGATATTGGGGAGGGTCGGGAGGCAACTGGGGGAGTGGGGAAAGGGAGGGGCTCGCTTCGCAAGTTTCATAAAAACCCTGGGGGGAGGGGGAGGGAGAGGGAGAGGAGTGGAAGGTGAAGGAAAGGTTGAAAGGGGATTGGGAAGCCTTGGGGGATGGGTTGGAATTGAGGAATGATCGGTTGGGACTCGGTAGAAGAAGGATATTTCTAAAGCAGCAGGGGAGATAGAGAGACATGCTTCTTTACTTCCTGCGAAAATGAGACCATGCTGTATTTACTACAAGTACAAATATATACAATACCAGACCATTTTATATTAATCTATATTAAGCTGAAATTCTGTTTGTTTGAATGCTAAAATCTTCCAAACTCCTTGACGTCTCCAAACAAAATTTGGTATGCTTGTTTCTTTGGATATAAAATATAGTAGACCTAGTAAGAAGGTTTCAAGGGCCCCAAGGAACCCAATGTGGGCCCTTATTAACTTAATTTTCCTTACGTATCAAAAGCATTGGATTCAGGGTAAATGTTGCTTTTTTCGCTATTTTGAATAACTTTCTCTGAATATATAAGCTTGCAATTTTTAGTATAGGATGAATAAATACATAAAATTCTCATTTTTTGCATTCTATTTCTTTATTTACTTTGGTAATGTCTAAAATTTGCGGTTTTGGTTCCAAAATGTACTCTTTAGCACAATGTCAACATTAGGTATGTTGCCACTGCAGCATAGCCTTAAAATGGGAACATATGCCCGAGACACTTATGGAGTTAGGTTGAATGGCACATATTACAGAGTAACGGAGATATTTTATGGGGTTTTTTCACCAAATTCTCTCCTATGTAATGATTACTATATGGTATATGGATTTTCTCGTTATTCTGCAAGGATATATCCAATCTATCCTATGCAAAACTTATTATTTTTTCAGTTGAACTTCAACGGTCATCATCTTGTATATTACTTTGGTTACCACTACACTAGTAACCCGTTCCATCAAAACTGGTGGAAATATCTTCTGAAGCGATTCAAGCGGTCTTTTTACTCATTTATTTTGAGTGTAATGCTTTATTTATTCCTAATTTACTACAGAGACTGAAAGAGTGAATGAACATTTACGTAATCATGACTTTGACAACCTACATTGGCATTCATGTGGACATTTATGTGAATGAATGGTGTGTGACCGATGGAAATTAAAAGCTAAATTTTACAAATATTCTGGATACTTTATGAAGGTTGTGGCAATTTCGTGTCAGAAACAATATTTGATACAAAATGCATTCTTATTAAATTTAATTTTTAATAGTATCCCTCATGATTTTAAACGGTTAATGTCACTAATTAAATTTTACAAAATAAAAAAGATTTTCAGCGAATTGAGAAAATCAGGTTTACGTGTATTTATTACATAGGTTACTGAAATCGGACAAACAGATGTATAAACATAATAACTCATTTCAGTGATTAATATAATAGATATGTGATGAATAGATATGAGATAATAGATGATATAATAGATATGTGATGAATAGATATGAGATAATAGATGATATAATAGATATGTGATGAATAGATATGAGATAATAGATGATATAATAGATATGTGATGAATAGATATGAGATATAATAGATATGTGATGATTAGATATGAGATATAATAGATATATAATGAATATATATTTATATATATATGATAAATATATTGATGAATTCTCAATATTCTAATATGTACTATCATCTTTACTATTGTAAGCTGTGTCATTCTATACTTTCTTCCCTTGTATTAGGCTCCTTTTGTGTGAATGTTTTTCAATCACAACCTGTTCAGAATGTCACATCACTATTTTCTTGCCCAACCGACGGTTCGTCTACCATTAGGCAGTTTATCTCTTGTGACACGTACTCATCTGTCACTTTTAATTCTATTTATTTGTTCATTCAATTGTTGTTTTTCTTTAACTACCCAGTCATTTATATTTTGTTTTTCATGATATCATTATATTTTTAGTTTCTCCTCTGTATAACAGTGACTTTCATGTAATCATTCGAAGCGTTTCTATCTCTGCGAAGGTAAAATGTTCTCTCTTGTCTTAACCGTATGCATGATAGTGCCAGTACCAGATTTACATTATGGCACGTAGGCTGTAACATCAAGTATTAAGAGGCGTATGTGTGATTTAAGTCATATATGGATGTTCTCTTTTTACCGAGAAGCCCATCGAGTTTTTATTTATTTTCATCGTGTTTGCGAATACATATCTTTTTCACGACATGGCGCTTATACGAACGAGTGGCCTTTACTTATTTATTCTGCACAGAAAAATAGTTCCATTACAAGAATATATTACGGATATGCATATAGAAAGGAAACTTATGTAGATAAGAGTAAAAATGGTTAATTTATTATGCTCCTGAATTTGCACTATCGTTCATGTATTACGTTTAAAGGCTTATATGTGTCTAAAAAAACGTGTTGATATAAATAAAATATGATTTACAGTTTAGATTTGTCCTCATAAGTAACAGTATCTACTAAAGTTACTGAAATCAATTTTACCAAAATTTCTTATGCCTTTATAGAAGATTTTGGATGTATAGGATTTTGAGAAAGGCTTACATTATGTGACCGTATGCTATGTTAGAAAGGAAAGGTGTTGCAGAGTGTGAATGTAATTCGCGAAAAAAATTAATTTCTTAGTTTGATTTCTGCGCTCATGAATATGGTTTTCACAGTTTTGCATGCTGTTGGTGCGGATTCTAAATGGTTACATGGTTCTTTATTAACCCTATAGCAGCACGCTTTATCTAGAGAGTACAGACCACAAAAATGGGAGAAATCCTAAAAGTTACTATTTTCCTTTTATTTCGCGCTAAATAAAAATGCTCAACGTAGTCTAATTATAGACATATTAGAAAACCAACTCATTCTTCGTTTACTCAAAGTCATCATATTCATGTGATGAATGTGTACGTGAATGTGTATTATGTTTTGTAGGTGCATAATATTTTATCAATTACCTTTCGTAATAAAGTCTTTACCATAGTTCTCATTTAAAAGATCCGTTCAATAGTATACAATCTATTGAGATGTCTCATTTTACTAGGGGTAAATGCAATTTGGTTTTACTCACTTTGACTTCAAACATCCACATAAAGATATTCACCATTTTTTAAATTCGAATTTTTACGCAGCAATATAACTGTTTTTTGTTTTATGGTAGTAAATTTACCATTGCATGTCTGAGGGGACATACTATTGATCCCTACAGTAGAGGGGAAGATATTATTACAGCTCACGGTGAAAAGGTAACTCCACAATCAGTGAATGAAAATATTCAGTCGTATTTACACGAAATCTGTAAAAAAAGTTGTATTCTCTATTATTGCATATTAATTTTCATGGAGAAGCAAGAGGATATTGAACATACAGCCTCAAGGGACAGGGGTTAGGAAAATGGAAAGGAGAAGCAAGGGAAGAGAAATGGTTGGTTTGAGAGCGAGAGAAAGTGGCATGAGACGTAAGTGAGCAGGTTGACTACTTGATGGTGTCCTCCCGCTTGTCGAACAGAACCTATTTATCACGCCCGGCCCAAGTAAATTTGAGAAACTTCATCCCAAATGGGAAGGAGGATGAAAAATAACGCTGTAAAATTACTCCAATTTAACAGAGACATTTTGTTTCGCACGGCAATGTGGGGCCGAAATAAATCCTTGGATAATATATTAGCGTCACTGTCCGCCCGCTAGTGGTAGGTGCCCACCGTTTAAATAACATTTGAGTGCCTCCAGAATGAAGAATTACGACTGTCTGAGGGAACCAAGGGTGGTGTATAACTCATTTAGGAAATATGTCGACCGTGGAGTTTACCACTTATAAAAATATTGAATCCCGTTGGCATGGATTTTTAAAACGATTACATAACGAAGGTATTCCATATTCATTGCGCATGCATCAGGTACGATTGATCACTATTTGCAATGTATCTACCACAAGTAGGTGGCATAAAACATCGTGTCTTACATTTTTGCAAGTCACGAATATATATAAATTTAAGTATTAATTTAGAAAAAAACTTACCTAGTGTTACTTGATCGGAAAATAGGAACTTTTGAGGAACAATTTCAGGGTTTGTAGGCTTTGAATATAGGTATAAATTATAGAAACCCGTTTTTTAGACTTTTCATCCCAATAAGGTCATAAACCTTCTATGAATGTTTTCAGAATGGCCAGATTTGAGCGCATAATAATTCATTAGTATCATCCATTGTCTTCGTGATTCATTGCATAAAATATCTACAAGTCATATTGCATCTTTGAAATTTATCCTAAAATATTGATTAATAAAAACTTCTCTTGTACTAGAAAAGGAATGGGTGCATAAAAAAATTAAATAAAGTATCTCATGTGTGTACGATATTTGATTGATACATAGAATCGCTGTTTTATTTATACTGAACATATAACCGATAAATTTCGAACTTTTATATTTTATTTTAAAATATGGAAGCACTTCGTTTTCAAGTTCGGAGTGTCTGAGAACAAGTTCCAACATCACGAAAGTGGCAAAACCTAGGCAAGTCTAGGAAACTTTGGAGGCAAAAAACGTGGACTTGGACCTTTTCCACGCCGTAAGTTGGTTTTCTTTCGGAGTATACTCCGCACCTAAGCGGCGGAACAGGCAGGTGGAATTGATAGATTTACCAGCTCACTCATGGGAGAGGTGTGGCACAATATAAATTTTGAAATATAGCGCGTGAGACCTCAGAGTATTAAGCCGTTATTATATTAAAGTACTTAATGCTCGAGCCTTTGCTCCTAGGAGCCTTTGCTCCTAATCTTCCTATTACACCAGGGTTTATTTTTGTCAAAAATATTCCAGAGAGAAATGACATTGAGATTTTCTATGGCATAACATTTTGAATTATCTTTGTTGCCAATCAAAATATTTGTAATTTCCACAGTATTTTATTCTAAACAACAATGGTTTCGTCATAAACTGTAATTATCACGGAATTATTTTATTTTTGTACCTTAATATTGACATTTAATGTGAAATCTGTTCCGGTTCAGAATAAAAGTGTGTTAATTACAAAGTGATACATCATTCAATATCATTAACTTAATTAATTTGGGCCGGTAACTTTATCTTTTATCTATTGATCTCTTTGAAAAATCATAGGACAATGTTTACTGGTGACAATTACAAAAACAGGGTATGAAATACCTAAAAACAAGCATTGAGTGAAGACATAACTATACTTTAGTATATTTGACTGATGGGATGCAAAAACCGACAAATTCAATGTTTTTGGAACACATAGTTGATGACCTATGGTGATGTTGTACACATTAATCGAATCAATGAAACAGGGAACGTATTTGACGAATAATAATAAAAAAATAAAGTATGAGATATAATAGTGAAAGCCCGTGAGCTTTGCATTGAGTGGAGAAAAAATTAAACTTTTGTACAGTTGACTCTTGACAAATGGAGCACATATTCGATCTCTGTATTATGCTAGCGGATGCAGTAAATCACAGGTGGTAGAGAGAATTCATCGCATCCCTTACGTTGATTTTAAAATATCCCACCCACTCAGTATTAGTAGTTGTTGAGCTCGGCCGTGAACAAGAAAATCGATTTACTGATCGGTTATTGGGGGAGTCGACCGATATCAGAATCGATTTTCGCCGTTGGGGATACGTAAAGGAGGTTAGTAAGGATAAAATTATTCGTGGAGAGAAAGGAGGGTAGGGGGAAATACGTCATTGCCACTTAGCCTACCCTTAAAAATTGGTACCTCGGCGTCCTCAGTTTACCGTCCCATCCGACTGTGACTATCAATGCACTAAAAGAGCTATCCATAGAGCACTCACATTAGCACCAGTACTTTTAAATGAAACTACAGTTTTTGTGTAATTTGCGCCCACTATAGACTCCCCTGTGAACACGTTCGCTTGATGAAGAGTAAAGCAATATCATGAACGACATGCAACACGACACGGAAAAACGTCAGATGACGTCAGGTCTCTTTGAAGCAAATTCCAGAACATTTATAATCGAACTGGAGGGCTGAAATTTTCAGATGATGTTTCTAATCACCCAGAAATTCTGGAAAAATCGGAAACTCCAAGAAGGTCGAAATGTTTTTAGAATAGACAGAATTTCGTTTTTCTTTGGGATTAAATGGGAGAAACGAAATATTTCCTTGCAGATCATTATTCTATTGCTTATTAAAATACGAAAAAGATATTCCTACATTGGCAAGACTTAGACTGAAATATGCTTAAAAGATTATATTTTTAATTTTATTGTTTCTGAGTTTTACGTTATAATATATCAATCTCTAAATATTAGCTAAAGACTAGTTCTTAGCTAAAGAATAGTTTTAGCATTTTTTCCCTCCCTACCGTGATTAGAACCTAGGCAACAACCATTATTGGTCTCAAATAATCAGATTTTATGTATAAACTAAGTTGAAAAACAGACATAAGAACGATTTTCGGAGCTAAATTAAGATTCATATTTTCATAGATTATTATGAGTAAAAATATTTCTTTTGCACCGTAGATTCTGCCCTGATTCAGTGTTTTTAAAAAATAAATAGTCACTTCTTTGTTTTAGATTTTTGCGGTTGCTTTAAATATTTTAATAATAAATTAATTTAAGAATCCATATCGGAGTGAAGTGATATAACGTAGTACAGAAGTTCAACTTCTGTCATGCGTCCACGAACAGACGAACTCATTTTTTTCACCGGAAAATCTCCACCACGGCCAGGGTTCAAACCTTGGCCCACGCGATGTGAAGCCAGTTCTTTGGCCACCTGGTTTCCCAAACCGGTTTTTTGGTTGATGAAAAAGGTCCACTTGGAAGGTGAACTTGGAAGTATATCATACCTACTTCCAGAGGAGTTCGCCATCGATAGTGGCGGAATTCGATACTTGGACGGAGTAGTCGCCATCCTAGTTGTGGTTACAAGTGGAGTCGAACATCAGTCGACTCGATATAAATCGATCAGATAGGAGTCAACTCTTATGTGTAATTGCCGCGTTATTTACAACCCGGACGATCAGTTTACAAAACTTATGATAAAAGTTACAAAAACCTGCGGTTAACGTAAACCAGGCATTATGAAACCAGACCTAAAGGACTAAGGGAATGCTTTAATAGCTAGAGCTCTAGAAACCTATCCATAGATCTTTAGTTCAAACTCCAGGAGCGGCTCATTTCATTGGAATACCAATTCTAAATAGGTTGCCATGGGGAGTACAAATAAATTGCTTACATTAAAAATTTAGATATATTGTCCGTCGGATTTACGGCTATTGCAAAGTGTAGACTAATAAAGTTTCTTTCCAGTTCCTTTTTTTCTACAAGTAATCCTTTCTTGACTACCATCTTCTATTTAATGGCGCAATTGGCCTCAGTTTTCAATGTCGTCTCCAACAAGCAACTGACCAGTCTTGGATAATGATGAGAAGGTGCAGAAGAGATGTTACTCTATTCTGGTTTGCCCATATCTCAAATACGCCGCGAACATTTTGGGCCCGTCAAAGAAATAATGAATTCTAGAAGTAAATAAAATACAAGGGAAAGCCACACGCTTCGTTAAAAACTGCTACGAGTGTTCAAAGAATGTGCCACAGTTGATGGAAGTATTAGTTTGAAAGTCATAAGTGACTCGAATGATACACCCTAGGCTTAGATTACATGAAAACCTCCGATCAGACAAGTTTCAGTGCAATACGGAGGATATTATTTTGACTCCGAACTATATCTCTAAAACTAATAAAAGAGTATAAAAATAAAAGAGATACACTGCCAAACCGAGTGGTACAATATTCCTTCTTTCAGCGTACTATTAGTGGTTTTAACATGAAAAGTGTGACATTATCTCAACACACATCGTTAACACACAAATGAACTATGTCCTCTCCCCCTCCTTATCCCTACCACCTCTTTCAATGGCTAATGTCCGAGCACACCTATGTGAAGGTTTTCAGGATAGAATGTCGGCGAGTTCTTACATTATTCTTTTGCTACAAACTTTAACCTGCGTCATATTTTTTTCTGCACGCCCACAAACGGCGTTTATTGACGGCTTTTTGGCTAAGCAAGAATGAAGCTCGCAGAGAAGGCCTCAGGTGTAATTAGGGACACCACCCTGTGCGATATACTTGAAATTTAATGGCTCAGAAATGTATTTCTTATACGTTGTTGAGTGTTTCCTACTTTAAACAGAACTTTTATGTAATATAATTAATTAAGTAGTTGGGATATACTGTAGTCTCTTTAACTACTCCCGTCGTCTATTGACAATCGACGTACTAGACTGTTCCTATCATTTATTGTTAATTTAATCTATAATATTTTGCCAATGAAAGTAAAACCTAATGCTTTCTAAACATATGTGCAAATGTACAAGACCTTTTTGGTCTTTTACTGCCTTTCAAAATCCATTCTGTTCTTAATAGCTGGGTATGATCCCGAGAGAGGGAACACTCACAGTGAATGAGAGTAAAAAATAATTTTATGCCTGTGGACGTTATGTGAAGTACAAAATTTACGATTGATTACGCTGTTTAAGGGTGAATTATTACCATTGATTTCCATTCAGAATTTTAAATTCAATTCTGAATATGAGTATAAACCTATATTTTCCGAGTGTGAATAAATTAGTTTGTAGTATAGCTATAACGTAAACAATTAGTTCATCATGGACAAATCTCGCGCAGTGTACTCGAACTGCTGCAAAAGGCCGAGATTTAAATGTTTTAAATTATTCCGGCGTCGAGGGAGGGTAAAAAATGAACAAAATGTGTACCTGTGCAGATCCTTACCATGAGAGAGTTTCAAACGGATAAGTGGAGTGAAGTATTTGTGGTACTCTTGACCAGGATAAGTCCCTTCGCAATTCTACGGCGGGTAAGGGTTGGTGGCCAATTGAAGATTGCGATAATACAGTTTTAATCGTGATTTTTTTATCACTGCGGATGATCAAGTGCACCAAGGGAATATCGCCCGATGAGATATAAATCATAACTCTTTCAAGTTGCTCCAAGCCGGTTGAAAATTTCTGCGTCATCTGGCTGGCCTGTTATCACATGTTTCCAGACGTGAGAGAGCTGTAATTGATGATATTTTTTGAGGAAGTCGAGGGTATAATCGCACCGTAAATCATTCGTATTGGACCTCTCGGAGAGTTCTGAGAACCCATTCCAGGTTCGCGTGCAGCGACGAAAACTTTTGGCAATTCACCGACATGGGAGCGAATACGTAAAAGAGAGAGTGGGGAGAGCTTGCGAGAATTTCCACGAAGGTGTCCCGAGGTGTATGCAAGGTTCCTTGGCCTTCATCTACTGCAGTCTGCTTCTTTTTACAAAGTAAAATGAAAAGTTTTTACTAACGACTTTGCCTTTTTCAACTGCGTTCCATGAAATAATTTATCGTTTTGTACAGTCTTTTTACATATTTTTTTATTGTTACCAACCAAGGTTTCGACATATACCGCCATTTTCAAGGTACATATTTCGTTTTCCAGTGTTCATATACTCTAACCGTGGGTGGGTGAGGAGGCGAGTAAAGGAGAGGAGAAGGGTTGACGTGGGTTGGTTGGTTGGGAGGGAAGGAGGGTCAAGCTATTTTTTGGGGACGTCAGGTTTTGGTGTTTTAAGATGAATGACAGGAGGGGTGGCGGGAAAGAAGCCCGCAAAATGACAAGGCCGGGGTTGTGATGTAAATACAAAAACTAAACGAACAGTACATTAAATGTTACTGACATCAATGATCAATGGTTAATGTTAGTCGAAAGTAGAATCACCGAAGACGGTGAAATTCGCCATGAAAAAATCATTTGTAAAGTAGAATCGTTTAAAAGGTTAAAATGTTTTCCTGCGTTTACAATTTGATTTCTGTTCTAGAAAATTCATTTTTTTAGCTTTCCTGTTCACATTTAAAATATCAGGTTCAAAGTTATCTTCTTTTCCCTACCACTGTATACGGGAGATAAGTAAGTTGAGCGTTGTCTTGTTGTTTGGGGAGATAAAATTATTTTTTAAAGTTGTTAATAACCCCTACTCCCTTATTTGACAAAATACAGTACACATTTTGAGGATTTTAAAAGAGACCACCAAGGTTTAGCATTCTGAAAAACCAGTTCTTGAGTTATTATTCTGCGTTGCTAATTAGCATTATGTGAAGAAGAAAGCTTTCCCTGCCATGTAGATCACCATAGAGTGCAGGTAAGGGAGGGAAAACATGAGCCATCAATCTGAAGATTGGTTTCAATCAATCTGACACGGCATTCACTATCTAAAAACCTGTATTTGGTGTGCTGCATTCATTCATAATTAAATTTCATAACTCCTTATACTGAGATCCTTCATAATTTTCCTCATGAAATTCATCATTTGTTTTCCAGTATGATTTAAAGCTCGTTCCTTAACAGTTATCAGGAGATTGATTGAGGCTACTTAGATTGTATTAGAAAAATTTGTCACTTTTACCTCACAGAGAATTTTTCATGTATCTTTTCTCTCCAGTTCTTCGTAAGACTTTCTCACGGATGTTCTCATCCGTTCATTTGATCTTGACCCTTCCTTTACGACACATTTCCATTGATTCTAATCTTCTACGATTTACAGGGTTATCTTGCATGCTTCTCTGGAATCTATTAGCCAGCTCCATACGTATGCTTTGGTGAAGTGCTTCCTTATTTCCAAGCATTTTTTTATAGCTGTTGGTTGGCGCTTCATCCGACAGAATGAATTCATTGCTTGTGATTCACTGCTCCAGTGTGATACTTTACTCATTTTTGTCCAGAATACCGATGAAATTTTGATAATATTGTTGGTTAACGTTTTCAATGCAATGCCAGGGGCCATGTACCACCGGTGAAACTCACGTACAATCAGTGGTAAATGAGGTATAGATTTCACTGCGGGTGTACCCCAGCCTATGAGGTTTGCACGCATTTAGCCCTAAGGTATTCGACGTAATTGATGAAGTGAAAACTAGGATAAGTATGAAGGGCAACGGCTTTTTACGATGGAACGATGGTTTTTCACCAAAGTTAAAAATCGTTGGGCTTGGCTGTAATTCGGAGCGGTACTCCTCCCATTCATTCCGCGTGCTTCTGTCTATGTGTGCATGTGGAAGATGGTTAGAGCAAAATGTCTCTACAGTCGTTAAGGCACGCTAAACTTAAGTACTACAGCTACACTAGGTATCACCTGTTTAGCTTTTTCGGTTCTCGAAGTTTCCTAGATTCCCTATTTTTATGCATGCAACTCAATATTCACCTATATCGGAGTAGTTAGATTTTCTAGGTTCTTGGTTATGAATATGAAATTTCATGTTGAATTAAAGAATAATTTGGTTTACAAGTTAAAAGCCATGTGTAAGAATGGCGGTAAATATCCTTCATTTGTTTCATATCCCCGGTGATATTTTCCTAGATTCGTTACCTACTTAACGCTTTCGAGGTCATGTTCATTGTAGATCAGGTGCTTGGTGGTTTCAATACGTGAATACAACATGACGCAATTCAATTATCTAAGTGGTAGAAGCCCGAAGGTGTAAACTACGATGATAAATGCAAATAATCTTACATAATATCTGTTTAAATTATTTAGATCTTCCGCATGGTCTCATTCTCCGAAAAAATAGCAAGTTACATGAAAGGATTTTCAATTTCTGTTTTGCCTTCAAAATTTCATGATCGTGAAGTGATTTTTGACTTGGTAAAATTCACACATTTTTATTTTTACCAAACATGGTTTTGGTATAAATAATTTAAATAAAAAAATGGCATAAAATATGCTGAAAACATGATCGGCGGAAATATAAAAGCCGGAATTTTCAAAATAATAAATCATTTCATGTGATTCAGTTCCACAAAGTAAAAACTGAACCATGGAAATATATACCTAGATCGTAGTTTACGGAATTTAATTAAAAGTCATGTCATAATCTGCATATGGAGTGGGGCTGAACGGATAAAGGTGAGCCAGGGTGCGTACAATTCGCAGGGGAACAGAAGAACACGACGCAAAAGGAAGAGATGGAGGAAGATGAAGAAATAGAGGAAGAGAAAGAGATATATGGAACAGATGAAATGCTTTAGGCCCCGAGGGCACACATGCTTGGGTCCCGTCGTCCGTGTAGGAGGAACAGAAGTGGATGATTGATCGTCCGAGAAATGTCAATGCGTCAGCTGTTTCGAACGACTCAGAAATTGAAAGTAAAATTCGTTCTGGGAAAGAAAGAAAAAGGGAGGCTTGTCTAGGAAAGAGGATGACGAAGAAGAGCAGATTGTGTTTCCTGGGAGATGTTGGAGAATCGGGGTACCTGCAGAGAGGAAGGCCCCGGGGAAGTTGAAGGACCCTAGCAGCGAAGTTGAGAGCACAGCTCGGAAAGGGACAAGAACATCGATTAAGGAGGATAATAGATGGAGCCATGTGGAACGTTTGGACAAGGAGCCGTTAAAATACGTATTAGGACCATTTTGAATGGATCAGTTATGCACCAGAAGGCGAGGTATGAGTGGGGGAACTTTTACAGATAATAAACCCAGGTGTATCAAAACATTTATCAACGTAAAAAATGCATAGCTCTGCTAGCGTCTTTTGTAAAGTACCATACGCAGCAGTTATTTGACTTGCCTGTCACTGGCAACTTTAATTGACCAGGATCAACGCAGTACCCTGAAAGCCCCATGGTGCGAGACAGGGACTAAATTTTCACTACTATATTCCATAGTAGCTATTATTGAAACTATGAGCACAGTATAATTAGAAAAACCTAATAAAAACTGGTATGAAGTCAGCTTACACAACTCCTTATGATACTAATGCTATTAAAAATATTAATTGTATTTGTTTTTGAAACTATATAAATGCAGGAAGATAAAACTGTTAAATTGGAAGCATGCAAGACGTATCTAATCTTAGTACCTGTCGCCGAAGAACATGGATCAATGCGAAATAAACAAACAAAACCTTCACCTGCCATTACACCCGTTGGTAAAGCCAAAAACATTAGAAATATAATTACACCAAAAGTATCTCTCCGTCGCGTTCATGGTAGCACAATATTTGTAGATCTAGGTGCTGGGCTAATTAAAATTCTAAAAAAATACTGATAATACAGCTGTATTTTAATTTAATTATATTTTATGGTTGACCCAATTAGCATCAAGGATATTGTCAGTGGCAATTGTTGAACCATTTTCCTACTTCGGATTTAATGGTTTTATTCGTAAGCCAAACAAATATCATTTACAGTTTTGTGAAAGAATTTGCTCTTCTCAGGGTGAAAGCTGTTTACAAACTTTCTTCCAAAATGAATAATGTAATAACCTAATGTGCCTTAAAATTTTATCCCAAATATCAATGCCCGATAATGATGATCATCGATCCCGTGTATGATGCACAGACGATGATTATTTGTCTATAATACGTCAAGAAGTGAAACATTTTTCACATCTGACCTAATAATCCAACAGCCAACAATCTTGTCGATGAATGTCAGATATGATATTTCATGTTGTCAATGGCTGACGTCCTAATCTCATTGCCACTTATGGAATAAGAAAAGAGTCTAAAGACTATTTTATTATATCTTCCAAGAAATTTTATTTTTTTCACAAAATATTCGACTCTACTTTGATTACATGATATTGAAAAATAATTCATTTTTATTTTGAAAGAGGAATAGAATTCTTAGGAAAAATTAATCATGAAAGCAAATCAACTCGGAATACAAAAACAAATGTATTTCCTTTAAATATCTAAGTCATCCACATACACATCATCAAAAATTCTACGAGTAACTAAATTTTCATTTATTTCATCCTCCTACTATTCTTTTTCACAAAATATTTGACTCTACTTTTATTAAATGATATCGATAAATTATTCATTTTTCATATTGATATAGATAATTCTAAGGAACAACTTAACAGTGAAAGGAAAGCAACACAGAGTACTTAAACAATTTTTTTCCTCTTCGTATCCAAATCATCCACATACACATCATCATAATTTAAAGGAGAATCTAATTTCGCAAATTAGTTCAACTTCCAAGAATTGGAAACTTTTTTTAAATATTCTACCCAACTTTTACTAAATGTTTTCGAATATATATCAATTTTTCATGTTGAAATAGAGAATTCTTAGGAAAAAATTAACCATGAAAGTGAAGCTACCCAGAATACTAAAACAAATCTTTTTCTGTTATGAATGTGATTCATAACGTATCATCAAATACTAAATGAGAATCTATATTCGCATATATTTCATCTTACAAGAATTTTTATTTTTATTTCACAAAATATTTGACCCTACTTTTATAAATTGATATCGAAAAATTATTTATTTTTCATGTTGAAATGAAGAATTATTTGAAAAATATAAACCATGAAAGCAAAAACACACTGAATACTAAAACATTTTTTTCCATTTTATATCTGAACCATCCTTATACACATCATCAAAAATTAAAGGAGAAATTAATTCGCATTGTTTTCATCTTCCAAGAATTATAACCTTTTTTACAAAATATTACCATTCCCCTACTAAATGATTTGGAAAAATTATTGATTTTTCATGTTGAAATAGAGAATTCTTAAGAAAAAAAACCATGAAAGCAAACCAACACGAAATACTTAAACATTTATTTTCCTTCATTTCCACATACACATCATCAAAAATAAAAGGAAAATCTAATTTCGCATTCATTTCATCTAACAAGAGTTTTTATTTTTTTTTCACAAAATATAGGACTCCACTTCAATTGAATGTTATGGAAAAATTATTTATTTATTATAATTTGCATAACTATTTCTATGCGAAACATATTTCATTTCACCGTTTTGCGACAGAATTTGTTCTTCTAAGGGTGAGAGCTGTTTGCAAACATTCTTCAAAAATGAATAATTTAATATCCTAATGTGCCTTTGAATTTTATCCCGAATATCAATGCTCGATCATAATGATCATCGGTCCCGTGTATGATGTACAGATGATGGTTATTTGTCTATAATTCGTTAAAAGTGAAACATTTTTCACATCTGCCAAAATAATCCATCAGCCAACTATATTGTCGATGAATGTCGGATATGATATTTCATGTTGTGAATGGCTGTCGTCCTAATCTCATTGCCACTTATGTAACTTAAAATGAAATACGGAGAGTGAAAATAAATCGATGCAAAACGTTGCATGATATCCTATGCTTTCAATTAATAAGATATTGTAGTGAGCCTTCGTGCTTCATGCGTGAACTAATTAATAATTTGTAATAATATAACTACTCCTTACACTTTTGCCATACCCCCATTGCGGTGGTTTGGTCGTTGTTATGATTGTGCATTGCTTAAAATTCCTAAAAAAAACTTTGTTCATTACATTCATCAATTGACTACGTAATATCCTCTTTTTGTAGATTGTCGTAACGCAATTGTTTTTTTAAAAAAAGCCCGACGAAGCCGGTTGCATAGCACGGCGAAGCTGTTGCGAAAAATATGTAATAACTACTCGCAGAACTATAAGCCTAGTAGCAAGTACGTAAAACGTATTTACGTATATTATTTGATTGAAAAGACAACCACTGCTCTTTTTATTAAAAACATGCACGAAAAAATACTAAAAAGCTTTTACTTTCTCAATATTCACTACAGGTTTTTAACTTCTTCACAACAAAATCCATTCATCAGAATGCACCAACTCGTCAAACATTATTTATCTCAATAAATTGGATAAAAAGCTGCAATATCGAAAATAGCTCATAAATAAATGAGATAAATTCATTTATAGTCAAGATGTTCTTATATTTTACCTGGAATGATTTTATTTTGGACATGACATATTTTGCGTTGACGTTTCAACCTAACAAGGTTACATACGAGAAATGAACGAAAAAAGACGCAGAAAGTTTATCAAAACAAAACTTGTCATTTTGCAAACGATGTCGGAATTGGCCATGATATACATCCGGAGGGTTCTCATGGCAGATTACCACGAACTTGTAGCGAACCATTAATGTATGGAGTTCGCCCTGGAGCATTTATAAAAGTCACTTTCCACTGTTTTAAGCCTGGGAAAGAGTTACGGCTGGGAAATACGGGGTGGCATCTTGTCACTACTTGCTCGGCACCAACTTGTCAGCCGATCTAAAGGCTGCTGGATACCAATGTGCATCGTATGTGGATGTCGAGTAGGACTTTGTAATCCTGAAGATGTTTTTTTCTTATCTCGTCTGACAACAACACTCATTTCAGTGATTAATATGTAATATTTCATTTAAGGCTGACTCTATGACTATACATAAGACATCTTTACTCCTTTTATGAGTAATAAATGTACATAATTTCTTGAATTATTAATTAATACGGACCTATTAAAATTTATTTTCAAGTATTTTATATACATACTCTTTTTATATCGTGCCCTTGATATGTGTTATTTCGTCCCCTCTCCTGGGTCAGGCTCCTAGGTGGCGGCCTGTTTTCTTACGCAGAAGATCACTTCTGATCAAATATCCGCAATATTGGTTTGGAAATACTGACTAATAAATTCCCCACAACATCGAAAAAGGAAGCCTGAATAGTACACAGTCAGAATCGTAATCAATCAACTCAACGATCACCCATGGGAAAATTGCCAGAGGTGCATTCCTGTAAACGAAAGAGCGAGGTGAAAAATCGAAAGCGTTCAACTACCCGGGACGTGGCGAAAGTTTTTAGGGCCCGAAATCCTAAAATCGGAACGGCAGATTAAATTCCTCAACTTCCGAGTCCGGTCCCCGACTTTGCGAGTCGCGAGCACGACGTAAAAACTTCTCTCTTTTTGTGACAATCACTATCGCTCGGACGACGCGATAATAAATAACGAACAAAAAAATGGAGGAAATCGAACGCTGCCCCTGCCGAGTGCCATTGTATCGGGGACGCAATATAAAATAAAAAAGGCCCAAAAGAGTGTGTGATGGCGGACATTGCGGCGACCATTGGAAAATTGTCAAAGAGACAAATGAAAACCGTGGAGCTGAGCGCGGGTTGCAAACTGAGCAAATGAGGACATGCCGCGGGCGCCCTAGTCGTTGGGAATAAATCACTTTGGCGTGTGTGTACTCCGGTGAGTGTTGGAAAGAGAGAGGGAGAGAGAGACCGTGTGTATTTCGGTGCATGCCTTAGGAAGAGCGTGTGATGAGGGAGCATGTACGTACTCAGGTAGCCACCGTTTCGCAATAGGGAAGTACATGTAAAATGCCTACGGTAGAGGGATTGCGCCGGCCGGCGCCTGACGAAGAGGGTAGGCTAACAATGTCCCGCAGTTCCTAATATGGCAAAAGATTAATTACGAAAAACCTAATGAAATGCAATTTTAATATTGATAATAATATAATTGGTGACTTTTTTATGACAAAATTAGGTGTATTCAGCCCTCTCTTACATTTAACCCTCAGATATGAATAATCATGTCCTGAGTGGAAGAAATACCCACCCAGGAGGGACTCGAACCCTCGATCTTTTGATTCGCAGGCAAGGAATCTACCCCGCTGACGTGTAGATATAATTTAATGTGGGTAAAAAAATAAAATAAACAAATTACGCGAAAAAGTTCGATCATTTGTCAGGTGAAAGAGAGATTATTTCTCGGAGGGAGATAAAAATGAAGATGCATACAAAAAGGTGCAGATACTAAAGAAGTCATAAACATCCAGTATGAAGATTGAAGACCAAAATACAGTGAAAGAATAAATAAATGTATTGGAGGAGGAGAAAAAGATGGACTCTCCTTCAGAACGAGTGGCAGCAGTCTGACAACGTTTTAACTAAATTTAAGAAGAAAAAAAAACGTGAATTGAGTAAACAAGGTTATGTAAGAAATTGGCGTCCATCTAGATGATATCAGGAGTAACGAGATTTTTCTTGGGAGGTTGATGGGTTAAAAAAATACAAACTAAAGAAGCCAAAAACATCCAGTATGAAGAAAGGAGATGAAACTACAGTGAAAGAATAAATAAATGCATCGGAGGAGGAGAAAAAGATAACCACGAAACCAGGAATTTCTCTCGGTCCAAATTAGGCCGATCTCAAAAATGAACAAGGGAAAAAAATTTATGAAGTTTTTATTTCACAGGATCATTTAGAGCTTGGTAGTCAGTTATGGAATTTAACTCATAAATTACAATGCACAAATATATATGCCCTGGATTGGTGAAATACCCACTCCGGCGGGATTCAAACCCATTACCTAAGGACTTAAACGAGAAAACTAACCCATCGCCACTGAGCCCTACACAAAAGTGGGGAAAAATGGATAAAAACGGTAAAAAAACTGCAAAGAACAGTTTCAGTAACAACTTTAACAACTTATTAATTTTCTCATGATTCCATATATTCCTAGTAATGTAGTAAAAGAAAACAAAAATTATGTAATTTGTAAAAAAAATGAAACAAAATATTAACTAGAGGGGACGTGGTTTATTAGACACAACTTTATATTTACCACCCTTGTTTTTAAGACCCAACCATACTTTCTTCAGCTTTCGGTCAACGTTGAGGAAAACCTAGAATTCGGTTCAATCATTTACATTTTAAATGCTGATTTGGAATACAATGTACATGATAATGTAACTGGAATATCGAAATTTGTTTCAGTAATGAATATTTGAGTTAAAAAGAACCGAGCTTTCTTTTATTAAATCCGAGCAATTTAGGTGAAAAAGCATTAATATGAGATAGTAGAGGAATTGGATGTAATTGGATGAAATTAATACAGAATTTTATTTATTAAAATGAGAGTCACCAAGTATAATTGGACATAGAACCCTGAAAAGACAGCAAAATGTAGAAAATAATAAAAATGTGGGTTAAGGGGAGATTGTACGAATGCTGAGTTGAAGATAGACGCTAATTAAGAAGAAACATACCATTTAATCTCTCTCCAGGAGATACGTTACTATTTATAATGCAGGTCTGGGGATTAATCTTACTTTCCCCAGTTGAAATGCGATAAAAATTTTTATATAAATAATTACGCAAAGCGATAACTCTCAAATTCTTATACGAGATTTCTTGATACATTTTCGCTGTAAACTGAATTTGCTGAAGGTGCACCCGGTATCATACTCAAGATAGTCAAACAAATTACCCCAGTAAACTCCTGTCAGTGGTGTATAGTTTCAATAGTATTCAAATTCTTTCATCTTACTATCTATCCTATCTATTTAAATTTGTATTGAACGACTTTGAGGACCAAAATTTGTCCACGTTAGGAAATGTTTATATTGTTACTATCTACAGTTTTCTTTTCATTCCTATTAATTTACAATAGTACAATATTATAAATTTGTAGAGTAACTGCGAATAAAAAAAAAACAAATTTTTGAAATATAATATATATTAATTTACAAATTACCTTTAGGACTGATGTGCCGATTTGTACAGATTATAAGTAAATTACAGGCTATGAGGGAGTGTTGAAATTGTAAATATTTTATATTCCGTAATTCATGGTTTAAAACGCATGAAGTGAAGGATTATTGAATATCCCATTACATTTGATCCCGCGTAATAATTGCACAATAATGACGAGAAGAATTCTGCAACCTGGATACATGACAAAATTTATTCCATTCTTCCCTTTGTTATCAGAATGTTTCAAATACAAAAAAAACTTATTACACAGAACAATGACGATATAGGAGGTACAGAATCGCACGTAGAGAGGAAATGGAATGAGCAGAAGGATGACGAGTACACCAACACCAATATTGGATTCCGCACAAGTGCATTATTTGGATACGATTGCCAGTATCGCGCCGGCGTGCATCATACTGTGATGTGATACTCACTGCTAGATCGAGCGAGAGCGGCTGTGTTTATGCTAGCTTCTTCTTGAGGATGCAGACAGATAGATGCTGCGGCACGGCGTTTCGCCTTGCCAAATGTGATAACGATCTTATCTCCCTTCGGAGTCGGGGATAAGGTGTAATCAAAACAGGGTTTCACCAATTGGTGCAAGTTTTCTGAATAACGCAGTACTTACCTTCAACAAATCACCCCACTGGAATTCACCTTAGTTTTAGGGTTGGTACGTTAATTTAACCAGTGGATTAATAAAATTCAGGGGAAGAAATATCATCTAAGATGACCGGAAAACAAACCCTCATCCCTATACATCGCACCGAGTGTTTTAGCGGAGAAAACCTTTTTTTCTCTCTATGGAAACCACATTAGAATTATATCCTAATAGTTTAAGAAGTTTTAATGCACATAAATTAAATATAACATTTTGGCTGATATAAAAACTTTGTATTTATGATATAACTTCCCAGTAATTAACATAATTTACATATATTTACAGTTTTACCTTGAAATTATTTCTCATTGTCCGTACGCTCACTATGACACTACCTTAAATTACCGAAGCGAGATTTTCAACAGTGTTTTTCAATTTTGTAAACATTGTTACGGTGAGAAATAAAGGATACATAACTAAAAGTATATTTTAAACCATAGACTTTTTTTAAATATGAAAAAATGTACGCCTTACTCATCGTAACATTTACGGCTCGATATGTTCTCCAAAGCATCTTCATTTTTCTGGAGCGAAAAACATGGCCAGTTGAAATGGATTCTATGTTTTCACAAATTTCTCGACGCATTGCAATAAATGACATGTTGGAGACCGTGGAAAGTTAAACTATTTTATTCTTTGAATGGATTCCGAATTGAGTGAATATTATATATATATATATATTTATATATATTGATAATTTGCAGGAACTACTGTGATGTCCAATTCCCTTCCGATTTCTATGGTTTATTTTTTGCAGTTTTTCTATGGAGTTTTGTGGATCCAGTCAATATGGATGAATTTTCTCACTTCTAAGCATTGCGGACGTCACCATAAAGGTTCGCGGTACCCAGAAAATTTCGTTTCACCTAACACCGACTCTCCAAATTTATTTAGCAAAACATCCTAAAAATTTATTAGTAGTCGAGCTTAGTAGTCAGTTGACTATCCAAAGCACTACTATAACTTACGATAAATCTCAACTCATCCAAGTAACAGAAAATCTCTATCTGATGATACCAGGAAAGGAAATATCGACAACATTTATGATATATTCGAACGATTCGTCCTATGTAGTGATAATTGGCAGGAACTATCGTGATGTCCAATTCCGTTCCGATTTCTATTGATTTTTGTAGTTTTTCTATGGTTTTTTGTGGTTCAAGCCAATATGGATGAATATTTCTCCATGATATATTCTCACTTCTAAGCATTGTGGACGTCACTTTAAAGGTGACACCTAAGGTTAGTTCGCGGTGCCCAGAAATTTCGCTTCACCTATCACCGAATCTCCAAATTTTCTTAGCAAAACAACCGAACAATCTACCGTGATGGAACACATTAGTTTACAAGGAGACATCGCGTGACTTATGATCGGGATCTAAACGAGGCAATTATTTTCTGAAACTATAGAGAGAATGCGGGAAAACTGTCACGGCTTTCTTCCACATAGGCCCGGGTTCGAGAGAAAAACGCTATTAAAGAATCTTCCTCCGTATACATCCTTTATAATTCACGCCTCTCTCATCAGAGGTCGTAGCCTAGTGGGTTGAGGCGCTGAGCCGGTTATCCTCGAATATCCTCGAACATGGCTACTGAGAAATTTTAAGTGAGTACATCGTTGCTAATTAAAACGTAATAATCCGTACATTGTTTACGGCCTTGAGAAAGATCCACTAGCAATCGAAGCCCATCCTATTCACGGAAGCATCCATGTATTTTCAACATCTAAACATCTTAGGTCTTTCAGCAGGTGTAGCCTCTTTTTGGCCGAACAAGAATCCCGAAAATAACTTCGAAAGTCTCCCAAGGGGATTGATTGAAAATCCAGCAAATAGGCTGAAAATTAAAAAAAAAACATTTGTTGCTACTGCCGTAAATGAATGGGAGTGGGTAATTTACAGGAATACCGTAAAATAGTCGAAAGTAAACAAAATATCAAAACCTGGGATCAAACACCAGACACCATATAAAGATAACCGGCTCAGCGCCTCAACCCACTGGGCTACGACCTCTGATGAGAGAGGCGTGAAATATAAAGGATTTATGCGGAGGAAAATTCTTTGACAGAGTTTATCTCGAATCCGGGCCTATGTGGAAGAAAGCCGTGAGGCTTTTCCCGCATTCTCTCTATATTTTCAGAAAATAATTGCCTCGTTTGGATCCCGAACATAAGTCACGCGCTCTCTCCTTGTTAGTAGTCAATTGTTTTCTTCTCAAAATCGAATATCTCAATGTGGAAGTCATGATTTTTTAGTACTCATATCGCCAAGTCTTTAATTACATCCAAATTAGTAGTGAGTATCTGAAAATTTGTTTCATTTAATTTAACAGTTGAAAATAAAACGTACAATAATGATTTAATGTCCAGGGAATGTCGTCATTATTTCGCTTCGTGGAGGAAGCATATTAATTTATTCTATTTACAGTTCAGCTGTTGGATCCATTTCATTATGAAGTTTATGTAGATTTTATCGGGAACGATTAAAACGGAGATAAAATAAAACTTGCAGATTCAGTTTTATGACAGCCGAAAACTCCCACGGGCCGTCAAAACTCGTATGACTCGACGAGAGTCAGTAATGTAGTGGGTTCGATAAAAATTAGTTAGCTAACATTTTCTTCCAGGTAGAATTAATATAACCTACCATCACTATTTGTTAATATTTTGAATCTACGTACCAACGTTTTAAAGTGGTAAACCATTGAACTTCATGAGGACATAACATATGTGTTTCTTTTCCAATTAATCGGGAATATTTGCAGAGTATGATGCTACTGCAACTATTTCCAACACTCCCGTTTTTACACTCTATAATTTCAGGATTCACTTCGTGGAAGTATTTAGTATCCATAATAAATATCCGTTTCGCCGATCTATGGCATAATCAGGTAAAAATTCAGAGTAAGTTTTGTTTATTGACCATATTGACCTTATGACGCATTGTACCGTAAAATAAATTCTGTAAAAAAAAGTACGAAGTTTATTATTTGGTATGGATACATTTTTATACTTTATATTGTTTTCAATGAGGAAAAATCAAATTCTTGGAGATTAAACATGTTTTTTTGCATTTAGGTAACCTATTTACGCAACTTACTATTTTAAGGCCTCTTAAAGGCAATTTACTTATTTGTTTAAACAATCTAAATACTCGCTTAGCAAGTCTTTTTTGCATTATCTCGATCGTCACCTATTTAATTCTCCATATCCATAAAGTGGAAGCTAAAAATTATTGACAACATTTTTAAATAGTAGTTTTATCTGACACCTTTTTTGCTTTACTTGACTACAATTTTATGCCAAAAGAAACTAAATAAAAAAGTAAAACAATTAGCAAAACTGTGCCGTGGCTTACTTTTTTATTTTTCTCTCTGATTTAATGTGGTGTGCCGTAAGTGAAACAGTGTCTGATATTAGTGACACAACGATGTTACCCTCGAACAAACGCAAAGAAGAGTCGGAAAAATTGTTAATTCCATCGTGCAAAACGTTTGCAGAGCACTTCAGCTAATTACGACAAGCTTAATCAGACGGGGAGATGAATACAAACTGCCTCGTTTAAAACGTAATCAACTCCTCGGATTCTGCTGCATAAAGATTGCAAAGCCCGCCCTGTCCCTATCCTCCCACCCCTCCCCCTATGTTAATAAAGAGCGTTTGCTGCAGGTTTAAATCTTGCCCATGCTGCAAGCAAGCCGTTTGGACCGGCTGTTGTGCCGAATGAGGTCGAGGGAGAGGAGGTGAAAGCGCAGAGAGTGAAAGAGGACTGCCCTGGAAAATATACGACGAAGACACGGCGGAAAGGCGAGAGGTCAGAGAGGGAGAGAGAGAGCAGGAGTGATGTGGATAGGCCTTGGGAAAAGACATAATTCATCCGGTGGAAACCACCACTAGACCTTAAGGGGTTTTCACCCGCGAAAACATGGCCGAGTGAAACGAAACATTATTAATGCCCTAAAAAGTTTGAGGAATGAATGAAGTAACTTCAAAACTTGAGCAATACGTCAGGACTATGCTTATTTTAGGACGTTTATCCAGCAGAAAATTTCATGCTACATAGAGAAAAAAAATTTTATTCTGTAACCTCAAGTCCTAAAAGTAGAATTCAAACCTCCTTTCGGAAGTGTAATGCTGCTTCGTGTTTAAAACCAGGGTAGCAAGCTCTGCTAAAAGTTGAATATTAATTACTTCAAAATACCGAAAAATAGTTGTATGCATATTAATTTTTTCGCACTGTCTTAAAGCATTATTGCTCTATTTTAACCTAGGCATGCCACCTTGCTTTACCTAATGAAGCAGACCTGTAACAAATAACATACAAACGGAAAGAGCAATATAGAATGTATATTATTTTTTCAATTGTGCATAAAACAAAAAAATATGGCTTTGGCTCCTTCATGTATATTCATCTTAGTATCAAAATTCATCTTCAACATCTAACTATTACCTTCATACCGAAATGAACCAACTCATCAACATAAGAAAAACCTTCTAGTAGATAAAGGTAACTGATACCTCGTCATCTTAGGTACGACAACGTGTGGAATATTACCGTGGCCTAAGCATTTGACTAAATATTGGTATAAGATAGGGTTAATGAAATATTGTTCGTCAGTATTTAGACATCCTTATCTCACATTTCTCCTTAGTGTATGGTAGTGTATAATCTTTCACTCACAAATCAACCTTCTTGGGCCTAAATTAAATATGCGTAAAAATAAAAAAACTTTTCTAATATCATCAATCAACTATAATGTAAAGAAGTAATAGTAAATATAATGAAATATTTTCAATAACAATTCTAGTAGAGTCTTTAATAAACAGGAATTTCTAATTTATAGTATTTTCCTTTAAAAAAATGATGGGTTCGTTAGGTAAGCCTGATAATTAAGTGTTGACCCCTCTTCTGCGTTATAAATCCTTTGATGACTTAATTTCATAAATTAATTGGCAATGGTACTCACCAGGCTATTTGATCAACTAAGAGCCATTCCAAGTATGTGTGTTATCCCAAGGAAACGACACCCAATTGACTGAACCACGTTGGGGCTAATATATGTTAACGAAACATAATACAGTGTCATTTTCCTAATTGCTTGCATGGAGATATATGAATTGAAGGCGTAATTCGATGAGCAAATTACGCATATAAGTCATAATTTATCATATTATTTTCTATTATAATTAGGTTTTACGACAGTTGTGGAGACAGTTAACTTCTATCTAATACTTTTGTAGCAGTGCATTAAATGGTACTAACAGCACGGCTCGTCTCGTACGCATCCTGCATAGCTTTTGTACCTCTGTAAATTTATGTGGTGGTTAAATGTAATAATACTTAATTTTTCTATAAAATTTGTAGCATAAATTTCTATACAAGTTGGTAAAAGTTTTCCAGCCTCATATGTGCAGATAATTCTAAATCATTTGTACTAGCAGTTTTTAGTATATCGTGAAGTACCTTTTGGTGAAATTTCACATTCTGCCACACGCTCTTTAGATAGCTTGCTTGATATAATACGAATGCAGATTAAAAAACCACTCCAAAGAAGAGAAAACAAGGACATTTTTTGAGCGATGCGGGCAGAATAATAAATCCTCGGTATCGTATGATTTTTGCATTCGTAAGCGTTAATTTTATATTCAATGTGACAGCAAAAACGTACAATATGGGTGCAACGTAGAAGTCTACGCGATTTTAGTGCACGCGACACACCTGCCGGCAGTCTGTGGTAACCTTTAAAGATTGGTCAGCAAAATGGGCGTGGTCACAGGGGGGCTCCCAGCCAAGAAGAATGGCGGGCAGTGGGTCCTATGAGAGATGGGGCAAGCACCTGCCTGTTGAAGCTAGCCCTAACTTTGTTAAAGTGGAGACCCCATGTTGGTCGCGGGATAGAAGTGCACCTTCCCCACTTCTCTTCTCCCCCGAACTTCCCACAAGTTACCCCCTGCCCATATATATCCCTCCCACTGGTCCACCCCCATATTCCAGCCATCCTTGCGTTCCTCACGCCTACGTCTCCAAGCCATTTTCTTGTTTCGCAATATTTCCTTACGTCTCTCCGGGACGGGGTTTTCCACCGCGTGGCGGCGCATCGGTCACAGATCTAGATGAGACATGAGACGTAAAACGCTTCCAGTGTCGTGACCACCACGGAGACCCAAGTCGTAAAGTTCCCGTGTAGATGCTGAATGGGAGAAATAAATAGTGCGCGCACACGAATCCGCAGAGGTTTGTGATAGCTTCTGGAAGTCGAATGTTTCTCCACAGACGTTGCAGGTTCGGGGAGAGTTTGCATCTGGGATTACTTCGACCGGCAATAGGTTTCTTTAATTAAAGGATAAAACTACGCCGACGTTTTCTTGAAAGACCCATCGGTTCTACATCGCCATGCACCTATATCCAAATAATAGCCTGCTAGCAACCTCATGGGTGTGTGGCAAGGGGTGAATTTCTTTTACCAACATGCACCGCACTGAACCCAAAAAAATATTTAAACCGCCATTATGAATGCAATAGCGAAAACTTGTAAAGACCTGTCAGGGGCAGAATTTCACCAACATGTTCTTTGCTATAGTAATTCCACAAGTTTTGTAGAAACTATGAGTATTAGAGTAGGTAAACTGCAGATAAATATATGCTCATAGGTAAAAGAGTATACAGGTAACATGCATGGGAGCATGTTGTTAGAATTTCGTAGTAGACTCAGAAACAAGCAATTAAAAGCAACAACAAATAAAAAAGAGCTAACCCACCCATAATGAAATATAGCAAATAAGCTACAATATCTAACGAAAAATCTAAAGAAAATATTATTGGCAGCTATTATGTTCTCTTATCTTTTGAGTTAAAAATTAAATTTTAAAATACCCTTTCTGGAGTTTATTCCCGAAATTTCATTTTCATGATCCAATCGACCGTAGTATGTCGCATTTTGATAGGTTTAGTAATTAAAGGGTAACTACTTCAGATTACTAAGCAACGGAACTTCCTCCCTACTACATTGCTTGAAAATGATTACAAGTTTATTCTGGTCTATTTTAATTCAATGTGTTTTTATAATATTCAAGAGGTTTTTATAATATTATTTGAAACACTTGAAGAAAATTTTTAAAGCAATTTTCATATGTTTAGCTTTTCTCAGAAAATTACTGAGGAAAATAACTTTGTCTGGGCCTAAAAACTCATTATTAACTGGAAATTACGAGCATTATCATCATAAAAAGTATTTAACGTTGAATTTTCAGGGATACATAGCATTTATGATACGGTATCTAAAGTTGTAAAAGCAATGCAAAGAGAGTCTGGGCGTAAAAATATTCTCAGCATGGATTACATAGGACATATCTAGTTAATCCCACATTGAACTTTTGATCCAAGATATTTAAGCGTAGCTTTGACTTTCAGTCATCAGTTTACCCTTTTTTCCCACTGTTCATTTTACTAATATATCAGAGAAAAGAGTTATAATCTTTTAGATGTAATGGGAAGTAAAAGAAATAATAGAATATCTAATAATTCTAAAGTCATATCCAAAGTCCCACAAGGCAGAGTAGTAAGTCCAATTTTGTTTCCACTATGCATCAATGACTACAGTAACGTGTCCTTTTTCATTATAATGGCAAAAACATTTTGTACCCCGACTCACTACGGTTCATTTGGTCATCTGCATAATATTACGGAAAAATGGATTGCATAACAATAAGGGTAACAATATAATTTATTCTGAAATCGATTTCTGATCATATATAATAGCTATCATATAAAATTATTCGAATGTGACTATTCACTTAATTAATTTTGTTTCATAATAATGATAAGTTTTGCAAAGAGTAAGTCTATCAAGCATTCTTTACACCTAATTACATCTTAATACATTTGATGTGAATAATTGATAACATTTCATATCCCCAATAATTTTAGTAGAACACAGCGTTATGCATGTTTTTTTAAATCACCCCATACGATGAATCTTGAAGTGAATAAAAGGGCACAATGTGAATGATGGATGTACGCAAAATTTACGCAAAGTCGTAAAAATCTAAAATAAACTGACTTATGTAGGCTTCCTCCAGTTACGATTATTTAGCTAGTACTATTTTGTTTTTCCCGTCTACTAAAATTTCTAATACTCCTCGGTCTCTCTCTTGCTAATAGCTATTATCATTTTCTCCTCGCTGAAGTGGAGATGGCTTGTATTGTTTTGCAAATAATGTAACCAAATTGATACATTAGGAGTCACATCGACTCCCCCTGTCTACGTCGGATCCCATGCTAAATTTCTTGAACTTTCACAGCTCGCGCGCAATTGCGTTTAATGTTGACAAGAAACTGGGGGTTTATTTCATTACTATGAATGACACTTGAATAAATGATGTGAGATATACCCAAAGCAGTCACGTTACATTTGATGGGACTTGACGCCTGGAGATGGATAGCTGAGGAAAGTTCCTTGACTCCTTAATCTCATTTTCCAGAGCGCTTGCTTGCAATTTAGAGCATAATCTCGCTTCTTCGAAGTTGGAATAAACAATTATACCAAAAAGCAGTAAAAAGAATTAGTATGTCAAATGATGTTCGAATATGTGAAAGAAAAAATTACGCACCTGATAGGGGTTTAAATTGTAACATATATAGTGTTGGGAAACATTAGAAAACAGTCATATAACTATAAAATCGTTCAAGCAATCATCTTGTCCAATATTTGTCGTAAATATTAAAAAACAATATATTTCTTAATATATTTCGCTAAGCCGCAAATCCACTCTACTAAGATGTTCTGTGCAAAACGAATCAGGAATTAAACGAGAACGAAAGAGGGGTTGAGAAAATTGGTAAAAGTTGAGGAAATTTGTTTCATTTCAGATAAAATATACTCATTGCTCTACCAACGATGTGGTAGTCCAGAGGGTATCACGTAATTTTGGTAACTAACTTATTCACTGCCTTTATATTACTAGAAGGTGGGTTCAAATCCTAGCAATTGTGAAGATGAAGATCTTGACCTTCACTTGGTTTCATATGAAAAGGTCTACATGTAGGCGAACAAAGAGTGCACAGAGGCGATAAGAATGCTATAATGAACTTCGCTGGAAATTTGAAGGACACTTAAGCCACCCAGTGCTATATTTCAAATCTCCAAAGGAGTTTAATGCGGGGAAGACTTAAGGTGGGGAATGGAGAACGTGAGTTAACTCGGGAGTTAACAGGAAAAAAAATCATAGTTAAAAATTTGTATGTAGGTGACAAAGGATGATCTTTGCATAGAATTAATTTTTAAATAGCAGAATCAATGTGTGAAGCAGTCTGCCCAAGGAAATTTTTAGTACTTTCTCAAGAGTGTATATACATAAGCAAGAGTGAATCATTTAGGAAGAGATGTAACTTATTTTGGTTACAGTTTTGTTTTATATTTATTGCATTGCATTTTTTCATTTAATGCATGCAGTATTTTCTCTTTTGTCATTGTTTTGGTGGCGCTTATTAATACCAAATAAATCTATAATGAGTATAAAGGTATCTTTCCTCGTTTAGTTTCAATAAATGTAACAAATATACTGATACTTTAAATACTTGTACGTGAAAATACAGTAAATAAAGTTAATTTATGTCATTGCACACACCGTACTGAAAAATTGCAATGTGCTCAAAAAATAAATTAGTAATAAATATGCACGCCTTCGTTTTTCGGATCGGAGGAAAAGTGTGAATCATATGAATCCCACCACTAATAGGAGACTCTTACCGGAATAGGCTTTCTTTACATCTCAAGATCATTCACGAAATATTCCGTCCCAAACAAATCCACCCGCCATTATTCACTTGAAAAATTTGACAGTCCTCTCTCCTCTCCCTTACTAAATACAGCTATAATCGGTTGACCAATAGAAGAAAAAACCCTTGGGTTAGGTCGGTAAACTTCAAGCTGTAGGAATTTACGGGAAACAGACTTGGTAAACCACGGGTGACGAAGACAAAGAAACTCTCATTCTGATTTAACTGTGGCTTATGGTGAGCTCTTTAGTGAACTTCAGCCTAACTCGGACCTTGGGGTTAAACTCTGTGGACATTGAGCTACGATAATAACTAACAGACGTACTGTCTTGCAGTCCTTTAACATGGTGTACGTATGTACTTTCTGGTCAATTGCGTATTTAATCTTGTTTGGCTTAACAATGAGCCTTGGCTTAAGGCTAGAGTATCTTCAAAGGGAATCTTCACTCTGTAATTTCTGTTCCAAAATCGGGGTCCCTAGTTAGTGAATCCATGTGGAGAATAGCTTTGTCATATATTTAAATACTGCTGACCAGTAGGTTTATCCTCAATTTCCTTATGTTTCCTCAAGTTTCCAAAAAGGGACTCAAAGATTCATTTCAGCCTGCTGTTATATAATGGTTGTAGCCTCTTCTAACCGTAAAAAATCTTTCACTTTAAGTTACCAACCTTTGGTCTTGGTCGTAAGTCCTCAATAGTAAAATAGTGTATCAGGTCCGAAAGTATTATGTAAAATGGGTAAATATGTCTTTCTCCCAGTGGGTAGGTAAGATTTACTTCTATACTTGCGTGCTACTCTGTTTTCTGGCTACAGCTTCAGGCGTAGGTGGAGAGACACGCGCTACAATGGTAAAGCAAATTCAAAAGTAAAAATTCTACTACAGTTTTTCCTTCGAGCTTCTTATTTTCCAACCAAAATATTTTACAAAGAGCGAATTTCTGTTTATCGAGGTAATATTTTCCGTTAACATTTGACAAAATCAGTGAATAAAACTGTTAATTGACAATGACTATATTTGCCAACGATTTGACTTCTATAGAAAACTTGGCCTATGAAATAATATTTATCAACATACGTAATTCAGTCCTAAGATTAGCTGACTGTTGCCTTACATACTAATCTATCTCCTGCAAACTCATGTGTCACAATAGCTCCTCTATTTCACTTCCCGTTTTAGTAGTATTTGACCCTTGGCCTTTCTCGTGAGGAACCCTTCTATTTTCCCCAGTGTTATGTTCCTCGTTGTATCTCACAGAGCGGTCCTAACAGTAGTTGTAGGTTCTTGCCTTCCTCACAGTGTTCCGTATGGTAATTTCCTCTTCTAATCTTCTATACTATTCCTCATTTCTGTTCCTGTTATTCAATTTGATCTCCAGCGTCCACCTACTGCACTAAGTAGCTTACGATTCTATTAATTTATTCCCTATCTTTCCATTAGTCCATGTGTCTACTTTCCATTGCCATACATCGCTACAATTTATACGATTAATGCAGACTTACTAACAGGTATCCTATTTTCGTTGAACACTCAATATGCTATTTCGTCACAATTGCTTTCTTTTCTGGTGCTATTCTTTGCCTTTTGTCCGTCGGACGCCCAGCCGGCCTCATTGGCGGAGTGGTTACGTCCTTACTTGCTCACCTGAAGGTCGCGGGTACGATTTCCGCTTGGGTGGGATTTTTTCCTCTGCAAAAAGGTCTATGTAGACCTAGATTTGCTTGACAATACAGAATACATAATCCTTATTAATCAATTTTATGCTGTTTCCAAAGTAAGAGAGAGGTTTTAGTTATTTAAGCACCTCTCCTGGTAGAGCAATTCCTTGCCTTCAGCTTTTTTCATCCTTAAACTAAGACATAAGCCGTTAATTTCCAAGCCGTTTTTCTATACGACTAGTTTTCCAAAAATATTATACGAGTCATTTTACTGAGAACGGTGCTTCAAAAGTAGAAAACGTCGGTAGCATTTGAGTCGATTCTTTACTGGTTTCCAACTGGATCAGGAGTTCATGTACCGACGTTCCAATGACTAACTCCGCCATCATTCTCAAGGATGTCAATTCCAGGGCGTCGATTTGTTCATATCTTATACTGTTGAGTTTGGGTCAGGGTTTCACTGATTGACTCTAGAGAAGAGACTCCTTTGCGCCAAAAATGTAGTTATCTTCGGCTTAATTTGATACATAACCGGTTTCCAAGCTTGACTTATCCGTATCTTACGTCTCTCTTGAAATTTCTTTTTTTCTAGCCAAATTTCTATGTCCTCCTTAGTCAATCAATCCCAGCATTCGTTGGCTTTAGCAGTCAGTTTGGTGTCGTAAAAGTTGATGATATGATAACGGGAAAGAATATGCTATGCAACGCCTGATTTTTCAGCGTAGCCTAAAATGATGCATTGTCTTTGATTGTCGTTCCAATGGTGCGTCCTGTCTCTCCGATGTACGCCTCCCCGCATTTGCACGGTATTGGAATACGAAATAGTAGCCATACTCATAATACGCTCTGAGTCCAGTACATTTTAGGAAATTAAGCGTGGCCAGCCACAAATCCGCTAAAAACTCAGCTCTGGCATCAGTATTCGTCGGAGGTTTATCACTCATCCGTAAAATATCACATCGTCGTCTCTTCGGGATGGTAAACACAAAGAGAGCAGAGAAGAGAATGGATTCGGAAAGCTCGCTGACTTCGCATCTATCCGTTCACTTTCATCCTCCTACAATCTATTGTTCCGTAACTTCTTGCGACGGAAAAATTCCGACCGTTTCTCCGCTACTACTGACTCTTTATCTTTTCGGGCAATCCCGTCAGAGTCTCCATTTGTTCGGAGTTGGGTCGCCGACAATCCCCTTTTCCCATCCGCGGAACTTCTTCCATCCTTAAATGCGAAAGCCCACCCTCTTTGGGTAAAACCCTCCTCCCAACTCATACCCTTTCCCCCCACAAACCTATCCCTCATTACTTTTCGTCCCATCTTTTCCAGCCATTGTCCTCCAGTCGGCCATATTTTCCCGTTTCCCTTCCGATTCCTGTTATTTTCCTCCCCGCTCTGAAATTAATCCGATTATTACGGATCGTCTATTTCCCTTTTCCTTCGTCCATTGTTCCCTTATTTTTGGTCGGATTTCTATTGCGTCACCGCGATTTCTCTTGGCAAAATCCAAAGAGACACACACTACCCAGTGCTGCCCCTCTCCCCCCCATATTAAGGTGAAATGCGTACGTAAATGTCGCTGAGGAAAATGACCAATTATCTGCCACTTGACTGAGAATCATCCCGACACGTACAGGGTGCCTTGCTTGCCATTGTCTTTCACACACTTTCACCAGGGGATAAATCTCTCCTATAGTTTTTTAATCTTAGCTTCTTTCTCTCCGAGAGGCAAAAGTTTGGAAAAATGTTTTTTTTTTGTCATTTTGCGACATCCTAAAGAGCGATTTGAATTATAATCATGCGATTAAAGGACAGTTCATCCACTCGAAAACGCCCATTGATACATTTGGTCTGAACGAGTCCCACGACAAATCGTCCAGGCCATATTGTTTATAAGGTAATTTGGTCCACCCTGAAAGGTCCAGACAGTTCGGCAGTTTAAAAAGGTCCATGAATATAAAACGCCTACAGAATATTAAATATGATAAAAAGGTTTGCGTAATAAATATAGTATGTATTGTAAATAAAATGTTCTATGAAATAAATAATAAAATCCTTCCTTTGTTGAGTGAATGAAAATGGTAACGATACCCTCTATAATGCAGCATTGGCTCATTTTTATATGAGTATGCTTATTCCACCAAAGTGCCGGGTTTGACCTTATTTCTCTATTGGCTAAAGTTTATGCAAGTGGACGACTTCTAACTTAACGCTTTTCTAAAATAATGCTATGGAACAACGTCACGTTGCTATTTTTGTCAATTTAATAGTATCAATGCACAATATTCTATGCCTATTCATCTTATTTTGCAACAAGTACAATACCTTCCTTTGATTCATTTTATGCCAATTATGTGCTCTCATTAACCTGCATTTTTAGCATGAGTCAAATAATTTTTAGCATAAAGTAGGAATTATGATATATATATATCATAATTCCTACTTAATTACTAATTACGTTTATTAAATAGTATGCGCCCAAAAACTGCGGGTTGTGATTGTTGTATTGTTGCGAAACGTTACATGCTTATGATCTTCACTTCATTTATCTAAAACTTCAATATTAGGAAGAAAAATCAACGGTGAGATGGGCACAAATAAAATTTTAGGATGCTCAAACAGACATTCATATTGTTCGATTATGCGATGATTATGTAAAAATATTCGTTCTTCAGATCAATTAAAAGTTTCACATTTATTGCCTTACTCTCACCACTAAACTTTTAATTTTTTCTGAAGCATTTTCCGACAATTAATTCAAACTACCGTACATAAAACAATCGATTTTTTAATGGATACTTCACCTTTAAGCTTCTAACAATAGGAATCACACGTAGCTACTACAATGTGCAGAAACCTACAATTCCTGGAGCAATATGTAACAACATTGATAGGTTTTCTGAATGATTCCGCAATAGTCATAATGTCTACTTACTGAGCCCGGAAAACCAGTTCTATTAGACCTTCTCAATCGATTGAGCTCTTAGAAATAGCAGGTTAGTACCTGGTATAAAAGTAGGCATGTTTAACTTAAGCTTAACTAAAGTAGAAAAGTTCAGCCTGATAAATTTTTGTCTAAGCTTTTAACCACCCCGTTATGAGATGTCTGAGGAACGATTCCCTTGAACATGAAGCCCTCATAAATCTCTTGGTTGATTTAAGCCAAATTTACAGATTCTTCATTTCTTATCCTTCTGATTTAGAGTTCAAATCTGTCTGACTCATGTGCGCCTGAGTATAACGCATGATTTTTTTAACAACAATTTATTAATTGATAAAAAGCACTATTAGTTCTTAGACAAATATACTATGCTACAATCACTATGATATAGCCAAAATCTACATTAAATATAAATAATACCTTTAAAGCCAGGTAAACCGTGTTTGGAAAGGGGTGAGTTATAACGAACAAGAACTACACTAAACCCTGATAAAGCTAAGATACGCACTAGGAAATTAATATAAGTATGAACTAGCAAAAACCTTCAAATATTTGTCAGTATGTTAACTTTCACCAGCATTCACTGCGCCAAATGCATGATACTAATGTTAGAAAAACTATTTGTATTAATGTATTTTGCAACAACATAAACGCACAGAGATAAAAAGGATGGTTGAAAAGATGGATGCAGAAAACATACAATAAGTTCTTTTCGAAAAACATAGCATATTAAAATAGAAGAATGAGGGAGCAAGTGAACAGTTAGCAACACTATATCACCAAAAATTATATATAGCATTATATATATATATATATATCAACAAACATAGTTAAAATTGTCAGGTGCAATTACGGTCTCTTATCCTTGGCAGGAAAAATGAAATTATAAATTTGTCCGCTCTGACGTCTATTTCGAAGCTATTGTTCCTGCGTTCACGGGTGTTCACTGCGAAAGAATTTGTTCCAGAAAACAGAATCGTCCGTATAATGACTGATATTTTAAGGTCAAATTGGTCTTCCTACTTGTATCTGAAGACATCCGCTTGAACACGGGAAAAATGCTATTTACAGGAACTACCAACGTGATGAAAACTCTGAAATGAAAGAACATTTGCTTAAACTCCGCAAATTTATACGATGGAACCGCCAAAGCCATTCATATCGTTTCACAGAGATTTTCAGATTGGCTGCAATTCGAAATTTCAAGTATTGGGAGCAGCTTCAAGGAATCCCTGAAATCAAAGAAGCTCCGTCAAATTTGTTAAACCTCTAGGCAGTGCCTTTCAAAATGCCACAAAGAAATTTGTAAGCAGAGTTACGAATGTTTTAGGCACATTAAGGACATTCACTACATAAATATTGTTTGACCAAACTGAGTCCTCGTTACTTCAACATTTCAAAGGAGGAATGTATGAACGGGATTGTGGAAGGTTACTCGGGATTTCCACCGGGTCAGGTTCTCCAACTCCATCTCGGCCGACGTTTCGATGAACGAGTTGTCCATCGTCATCAGGGCATTAAAAACTTAAGTAAGGCCGAGATGGAGTTGGAGAACCTGACCCGGTGGAAATCCCGAGTAACCTTCCACAATTCTATACGCCGGGAAAGCCTGCGATCATTCTTCACATATGAACGGGATGCTTAACGGTACCTGTACCAATACCGAAAAAAAACTTAATTAAGGCAAACATTTGAGGTCGAATTGCCTGAAATGTTGGTCTTACTATCCAACTTGGATTATATACCTATGATGTGGAAAATAGTTTGCAATTGTTGTTATGGGTGGAAAAAATGACGCTCCGATCATAAACTGCACACATGATTTGGTCAAACTTGAAGTCTATGTTAACCGTTTTTTTGTTACCGAGGGATAGCCCACTCAGTTATCGTTCCACAAGGGCAAACTCTGTGAACATAAGAGCTAGGTCTAACTTCCTAGCTGGCTAGCTCTACATCATAACAACGGTCCAATTTATTCATATCTGCTTGCCAGCAAATTCTTGACAACTAACGACGTGATTGTCCTTTCCCAGCCTCCACACTCTGACATGACTTAGACATGACTTCTGCAGTTTATTTCCTGTTTCCAAAGTTGAAAGTGATTCTAAAGGGACATAATTTTCAAAGTGACGACGCACTTCAACAGAATATGCACAGTCAGCTGCGCGCCACCTCAGAAAAGGAGTTCTAGTTTCTACTTTCCAACATTGGCTAAAACTATGGCAGCGGTTCCTTGCAAGTACGACATAATATATTGAAGGGAAAAAACGTTAACAATAGTGTAAATCCTATATCATGTAAAAAAAGATAAACCAAAAACTACAAAATTTTTCTTCAACTTTTGGTTTCTTTTAAAGATTCAGAGGTTGAATAACTTTCAAACTTCACTCATTAATAAATGCAACCCTCCGCAGTTAATAGGCTAATTTTAAACACCCTTAATCATAAGGTTCGATTTCAGATTATTTACATCAATTTACATGCAAAATGCTTTTTCTCTTTCTCTTTTGTTCCTTGTAGGTTCTTCTGCAAAAAACCATTTTGGTAATACGAACTAAACAAATGCGTAATCGCCAAGAAAATTGACTGATTATTTGTATTTTATAACAGAATTTAGTATTTGATTCGGTTTTTCAAAAATACTAAAAAATATTTCCAACCAATCCTGAAGTTCAGCACTCAATTTAACGAACCCCGTTCGTAGCATTTAAAGATGGGAATTCAGAGGAAGGAAGCATCTTTAAATGAACTCTACAACCCGTGAAGTGCTCACTCCGAGGACAATAGGGTAGGGGTTATCAACCTAATGGCACAGACGAGATCATAGAATGAACTTAGCGTGGAAAGTGTCACGGCTGGAGATTTGTATGAGGCAGCACCTGGATCAAAACCCGGAACCAATGGGGGTCAGTGTTCCTACGGCCTATACACAATGATATTATACAACACGCTTCTCACACCCTTTAGTGAAGTGAATTAATAAATTATGCTCAGCGTGTTCTACTTCTCTCCACGGTCCGAAAACTACATAATGCTCCAGGTGTGGGGAGGGAGAAGAAGAGAGCGGGACCCACAATCATCCTTTCACGTCCTCATAAGCGTCCTTAATCCCTTTTCTCGTCCTTTCTCCTTCAACTCACCCACACAGACCCTTTTTACCATCCCCCCTCCTTATTCCTCTCCCTTCCACCCGTTGCCCTGTTATTTCACCCTTCATACGTTCTTTTGTTCCTCCCACGTGTTACCTTCCCTAACCCAAGACCGCAAAACCCCATACATCCTCCTCTCCACCTCCCTCCCCTATTTTAACCTCCATTCTCCAGTCTCATCCATCCAGAGGGGGGAGAGGAGGTGGTTCTTTTCCACCTCCCAACCCACTCACCCTCTTTCATCATCCATTCTCCTCCCCTCTCGTCCTACCCGCTACATTTTCCTCCAGCGCATTGTCCTGCATTGTGTTCCGTTGCCGCTTTCCAACGGTTTCACATTCCCCCTCTCCCTATTCTTTATACTCACACTAACACCACGTACACTATCCTGCCCTATTCTACCGAGCGAGCTCTTGAGAGAAATGAGAAGTGAATGGGATGGAGAGAGTGTGTTGTGAGAGATGCCAGCGAAGGTCGTTTTACTACTACTTTCTAAAACCTCTCCGGTCTTTGTTTTTTTAACCTCTTCATTCCACCTCCAACTCACACGTATTGGTGTTGTAGGTATATGTCTCGCAAAAGTTCCTGGCGCTGCGCAGTGGTCGATGGGCACGGGCTACGAAAAATTCTAAGAAAAGGCGGAGGAAGGTTGTTCTGTGTGGAAGGTCAGTCAGAAAAAATTTCCATAACGATTGCTGCCAAAACAACCACTTTGATTAGCATGAAGATTCACTACAATTTGCCATCCCGTTTTGACTCATAATACAATGAGACCTCAAGGTAGGGTCATCGCTATGACTTTACAGGTCATAGCGATGGGTACCTGTAAAGTCATAGCGATAGGTGATTTCAACCACTTGCCTGGCGTGTGTCTGTCCCGTGCCTTTTTCACGAAGTAGTTTGATTCCCTTGTTTCACTCTCACTCTCGTTACCTTCCTCTCGTGCCCTACGTACATTCCCTTTACCCCCTCCACATCTGGCCCCTCCCCACCTGGCCGCGCAGGTGTGAGCCAGGAACAGCTTTGGCAGCAAACAGTTCGCAACAGTGAATGATCCCGTTTTGTATATGGAATAACATTATTCACAAATGCGCAGTAAATACCAATGGATCGGGCGTCTGGAATCGAGCACGAAACGTCAAGCTTTACGCAGGTATATACACATTGGTATCATCCTCCCAGGATGGGAGAAGCTAGTCAAGGTCGGTTTTTACACTATGAAACCTCTACAGCGTTTCTTTTTTCCCCATTCCCTCCAGCTAACACGCCTACATGTAGGTGAAAGCTGACTTCCAAGCTCCCACACTTCCCTTGTTCCTCACCTTTCGCCCACGTTGTACGGCATTCCTCTAGCAAGCACAAATTCCTCCCAAAGAGCTCGAATTTTCTTCCCACTCTATCCTTCCGCGGGGAGGCCCTGTTATCACGGCGCCTTATTAACAGCGTGTGTCTTCCACCCGCCCCTCCACCATTGCGGTCTGCCAGCGTCTTTTATTTAACATTCGGATCGGAGTGCCACGAAGGAAAAGGGTCGCTGGGTGGGAAGGCGTGCGAACGCCGCGCACGCATGTCGGTAGGCGGTTGTTTGTCGGCAGAAGGAAATGAGAAGCCCAGTGTCCGGATGTGCTTAAAGATATAGAAAGTGGAAAGCTACGCTCGCAGCCGGCCTTGAGGGGGATATTAGCCTAATACGGTGACCTCTACTGTAAATATGAGTAAGCTATAATTATTACACACTAGCTGAATTACCCGTGGGTGCTCAGGATCACACTTCTTTCATAACTCACCATATAAAGTATCCCATATAAGAGGATAATCGATTGAAAAAATGAGAACATTCATTCTTTAGCGTATCTGATAAAATAAATTATAACTCTCTAACGTGAGTGAAAGTTATTTCAAAAAGCAAAAACAATCAACCACTGCACAAAACCCAATGCTTAGCATTCCTAATCAGCTAAACTAAGCAAATTGAATTTTAAATGAGTTAAAGACCAAAATCTGGTTGTCAAGGATACATACTATTGTTGATTTCAGAGAAAAATGTGCGCTTTTGCAACTAATAATGCGATTTTCAGAGAACTACTGATTGAAAATGATAATTGATTGAATAAATTATAACGTTAACTCTTTCAGTCATTTGATAAAAAAATCCCTTCCCTCTATCTAGAGCTGGAGTAATTTTGAAAATCAATAAATGAAACCACTGCTTAAAACACAATCCGTAGCGTATACCAACAACAGGTCCCTTTTTCGAACCTTTTGGGGCCCTGAAGCCCAAAAAGGTTCCAAAAGAAAGATCTTTGGAGATGAAAGGAATTGTGGGAGATCTTTTGTAAATAGCCTATAATTTTCCTCCTGTCTTGAGCTATTACTCTGCAAAATATCAGAATGATCAGAGTAAAACTGTAGATTTGTATAAAAGACAGACAAATATTCTTTTTTATAAATATAGAAAAAATGCACATACCATTACAATGTTAAGGCTTATTAGTCAGTGAGAGGAAAAGCACTGGTCTGCGGAAAAATAAAAATGTTCAAACTGCAATATTGATACCCCTTATTCGAACAAATAATTACCCCCGATACACCTGGCAAAAGATATTTATTTATTGCAAATCTCGTCCCATCTACATGAACAAGCAATCGCAGTTTTTAAAATAAAAGGAAAAGTTTTTGCAAAGTCGACAGTTTATTTGAAATATTTATGCTTACAAATGACGTAGTTACTTCATTGAAACGCGTTGTGTGAACCTTGTGCGTGAATATAATTGGCAATACGATGGAAAATACAAAACTTTTTCATTCAATTCAATGTTCAAACTGTCCTAAGAAATCTCACCAAAACAGTTTATCGTAAACCATCACAATCGCATGATGGCCTGCTCATCAATTCTTTAAATTCCTATAAACACATTTAAAATATATCACAATCCAATGCTGAACCAAATTTATGCATCGAAAAGAAAAAATTAACTCGGCAAAATAGTAGGTAATCAGACATTTAAAATTAATATATCACCCACAGGTAACTTTTTTTATAAATAATCTAAAGCACCAAGAGAGAGAAGGTTTCTAATAACTAAAGACTAATTTTCATTAAATTTAAATTAATGGTTTGCATTTTGTTTTTTCCAATGTCAACTCCTTTTACGTAATGTAAAGCAGTTCAACGACACCATACCCGTAACCCACTTGGTAGAGTGAAATTCACTTCGGAAAAATCAACTGTGGGGACAGTTCACTATTGTAGTCCCAGTCTAGGCAAATAATTTTTCACTTAATGTTTTACGACATTCGCGTTCCTAATCCTCTCTCCTTTAACTGTATATTTTTCCACAAAAATAGTCAAGTTACCAATGTGTTTCACTTATTCCCGGTTAAATAATGTCGGGTTAACTATAACCACTAGATAGTTTGTCCTTTCTGTAAACTTGAGAATAATGAGAGTTTGGGTTATAAATATTTAATAAAATTATGTAATTTAACCAGGCCTAGGTGACAAAATAAAGTTTCCTTTTTCACGTAAATTTTCTAATCAAGGAACTCATTTTATTTATGCAGGATTGTACAAATTTACATTGTTACCTTGATCGTTTATGAAGAGTTTCACTCTCCGGTACCGGTACGATGCGAACCTTCTGGGAAAATATAACACATAGGCTACAGACGTGCATTTTCATCTCGGTCGAGGCCGGACGAGGCAGCTCGTCTGCTAGTTAGCTCCTGTGGAGAGCGGTTCTGTCCTTTTGGATCATTCCCAACCACCGCCCGTCCGCCTGCTAGTTATTGCCCAAGCCCACTGGAGCGAGACGAGCCGAAAGGAAAATAGGGCCCTTCCGCGATTGCTGTACCGTATATATTTTTCTTCATTCTTTCTACCTTTTCCTTTTACACTTCCCATCGCTCCTGCACCCCACCATGACGTGTGCCCGTCAAAAAAAAAAAAGAAAAGAAGACTAACAAAAGAAAGATGAATGCCAATGCGAATCCTTCTTCGTGAAATATTTAAAGAAGGCAAGGAACGTTCGAAGAGGAAGCCTTGTTTCCCAGCCAGCCAGCAGCGCTGGTTCACATAAATGAAGGGAGTGATTAACGGGATGTAAGTGTCAGATTGTCAATTTTTTTTGTTTTTACTACCTGCAATCACTCCCGCAATCTATATCTCCTTCATTCCTTCTCGATACATCTTTCTGACTTAACTCTATATACTCATGCTTCTATTTATATGTTTGTAACACACATGTAGACAGGGCTCTGTATGATTTGGAGTCATACCTGAGTATTAAGTGCTGAAAAAGTAGTCCATCTTCTACGAAAAGGAATATATTAATTATATTATAAATTTTAAAAGATTTCAACTTTTGGGTCTTGAAGAAACTTAGCGTTCTAAAATAACCTTTGATTAAGATGGGTTAATTACACGTAGAAGTTTTGGGCTTATAATTTTATATACTGTAGGAATAGTAATCGGTGTAATTAAAGATATAGAACTAATATAGGCATACAAGCATTTGTAAATAAAAAAAATAATATGCTACATATTTTTTTTTTATTGTCGGCTTGATGATTCATTTAATCAAAAACGTGATCATTTTCTTTATTTTTCCCCTTCTCTGTGGGATGCTTACGGAATGCGCCCGTAGCTTGTGACGCAGAAGCATTGCATACCCGCGAAGGAATTTTGAAGCCGCAAGTCGACGCTGGTTTCAATTGCTGCAGCCTCTTTTCATCCGAACGGCACAAAATATATTCCCTCTACTCCGACAGATAGTTCTGGGTGGCATTTTTGATTTAGAATTCTGGTGCATTGTGCGGTGTGCATTGAAGCTGTATGAAATTGCTGATGCCATAGGCATATCAGAAGAAAGAGTACGGCACATTTTTCATTAAGAATTAAATATGAAAAAGCTTTGTGCATGTTGAATGCCGCATTTGTTGAATGCTGACCGAAAGCAAGTGCGTAAACAAATTTGTCAGCAACGTTTGGACCGTTTTCAAAGAATTGAACTTATTTTTGGCGCGGATTTGTTACTCTCAATGAGACGTAGGTCCACCACTACACGGCAGAAACTAAATAACCATCGACGCAGTGGGTGGAAGCCTGCGGACCTGCCCCAAAAAAGGCGAAATCGATTTTATCTGCCGGAAAGGTGATGGCCAGTGTTTTCTGTGATGCAAAAGGGATTATTCTTACTGATTACCTTGCAAATCGTAAAACAAATGGCGAATACTACGCAAGTCTTCTGGACCAACTGGATGAGATAATGCGTGAGAAGAGGCCTGGGTTGCAAAAGAAGAAAATTATCTTTCACCTGCCCACAAAGTTGCTTTGGCATTGGGAAAACTGAGGGATTTGAAGTACAAACTATTGGAAATAAACTATTCACCATATTTGGGACCCTCCGACTTCCACCTATTCCCACATTTAAAAACAATTGTGGCTGGAAAACGTTTTGAGTCCAATGGAGATGTTATGGCAGCCGCAGATGGTTATTTTGAATACCTACCAGAACCTCACTTCCGTCACCGAATCTATTCATTTGAAAAACGTTGGACATTAAGGGGGACTATGTAGAAAAAAAAATTCATTTACGACATAAAAATTACAGTCTTTCTTTGCCAGGCCGAGAACTTTTCACCTCGCCCTCGTATATAGATACACAAAGAGTATCTATCTGCTTCGCATCCGGTTTCAATACCGGCAACGGTTCATTTGCGTTTTTCTGTGTCAACACAAGATTTTTTTCTATTTATAATTCAAGATTTTTTCCGGCCGTTGTAACATACGTTAAAATTCAACGAATGAAGGCATTAATACAAATGGCCTCCTGAATAAGTTCCGGATATTTATGCGAACTCGGAATGAATGGGATGCCAAAGCCGGCCGTGGACGGAAATCCTGATACCCTTGATGTGGTATTTGGGAGCTGTTAAGCGTGGTTACAATCCTTATTAAATTCAACAATTACAAATAATATGCAAAAACATGGGCGGATCACAAAGGGCCCTCTAAAACATGTTCGTTAACAAGTGAAAATTTAAATAGTACTGTTCAAAGAGGTTCCTACATTGCCACTTTTGGCATCACGTTTTCCATTGCCACTTTTGACCACATCCTACATTGCCACTTTTGACCTCATGTGTAACCCAAGGATCACGTAATTCACCAAGTTTTCACAAAATTCTTCTCGTGTTTCCTAGCACGTTTCTAAGTCCTCGTTTCAGTGGAAATGTCTATGGAAAACTTTCATCAATATCATAAAATGATTCAATGAAAAAAATAGTGTCACATCAGCTAGAAAGACCGTAAAATAGTGTTTAATTAAACCGTGGGCGGAAATAAAGACTCCATCCGAGGGGCCGGAAGCGTTTAAATGGAAGGGCCAAACCAGTCTCTAACAGGAATCTAAAAGCTATTCGAAAGCCATAAATATATATTTTCAAATAAGGACTAAGGAATTTAAACAAGATCTAGTATTTATTGTACCTTTTTCAATTAATAAAACCTAACCATAATGTAGTCCAACCTTTTTAAAATTGAATGAATGAAAAAACAAGAGTTTCAATTTCCATGTCAAAATCTCCAAAACTTCATTTATTTCAACATTGTTAAAATTATTCTGCAAAATTTTCCTGTCAGCCATTTCTCATATAAAACTGCAGTGTATTGGTCTGCACATTATTATATGGCAGCGAAGTATAGGTATGCCTGGAAATGCTTTAGTGTAGGCGAAATGCAGTGGATAAGAGTAATTTGAGAAGAATTCGCGGTAAATGTAAGAGGGATATGGATAGGAATGAGTGGGAGATGAATGTATGTGAGATAGATGAGAGATAGAGTTAATTGACATTTATGAAAGTAGCGTGTTTCTTTGAAGGAACGATGTTGAGAGCATAGCTGTGAGGAAAAATACTGCATAAACTCTTTGAGAGTTGTGTTAATGGCGTGAGAGGAATGAAGTCATTTGTAAATATGGTGGAAGAAAGCCTAAAGAAAAGGATATAATGAGACTTTAAGAAGAAGAATGACTAAACGTATGAGTGTGACAGATATCAATTCCTAAGTCGTTGGCCGTCAAAAACTAAGAAACAATGAGTAAATGGTCTGTGGTGATGTAAATTAATTAAATGTATCACATTTCAACGTAACTACATGATCATCAGGCATATTATTGGAGCTCTCATAATGATGTAGGAACGTCCAAACAAAATTATACTAAAATACTTAAGCAAAAGCATAATTCCGGCTTAAAAAATAACACACAACCATATATTTAGACAGGATATATCCTGTGAAAAAGTGCGATTTCGAGTAATTTTATATGGATTATTTCCACCATATAAAGCCTGAATCTGTAGAAAACGAGGATTTACAAATTTGTCATACGAAATTCCACTACTTCTTTCCTGAAACATTAGTCCCATACTAAAACACAGTTAATATTAATTTTCTATGATATGATGTAATGGTGACAGAAATAACAGCGTAATTACAACAGGACGCGTTACCTCGTAAATAAGAACTATGTACGGTAAGTATTTGCAAACTTTCACATCACCTTCATTTATTCATGAGCCTGGACAATTAAATATATCAAAAATCGAAAACGTAACGCAACGCATACCAATTTTAAATTAGAAGGTGATTAGCACTAACACTCTAGATGATCATCGACACGTGATAATCTGAAAGATTATTGCAATGTGGAATATTGGTAATGAAATTTATTCATTGAGTTTCGGAGTTGCATTTAAATATCATATTGCATATCCAATCCATTTGCTACACCTTATACTACATTCTATAATTCAGCTGGCGAGCACCAGGAATGAAAATTCATTATATGTATTCCATGAAAAATGACAAATGGAAATGACTGTCTCGCGTTGAATATTTACGTTTTTTACGCTAATTAGAATTCAATTATGTTCATTATTATTTTCATTTATAAAAAGAAACATTAAAGATAATTTTTGATTTTTTAAAGCATGCAGATGCATGTCTGAGAGACTAAAATGATTTATTGACGTAAGTAAATAATTTATTCGATCTCTGCTTTCTAAATGGGTGCAGCCCACGTACCTTAGCGCATGCATTCTCTCAGTAAAATGTAGAATACAGTTTTAGTACGCAAAACAACACGCTGAAAACCTACTGAGGAGGAATGAAAAGTAGCGAAAGAGATATAAACCTGATATAATTATTGCAATAGGATAACTATACTCTTTCATTCAATTTACGTGGCACCGAACACTCAATAAAACTGATTTAAAAATACGATAATCATAATAAAAAAAATAGCAACACAGCAGAAATGGGTTCTGGTGTTTCAGAGAGATACGATAACGTTGGTATTTATGTGAATAATACTGCGTTCTTGATTTTTCATCTGTATGAGTGTGCTCTCAAAAGCATTAAGACATTCATTTCGACATTGCTGACGTAAGCTATGTGATCTCAAAGTTAAGACTTTATGAAAACATGCAAACACCATGCTGTGAAGCCAGGCCAATTATTCTGTCCCACTTCTTTACTGCATTTAAATCTAAGCAAGTTATCAGTAAGTTACTAAAACGGAAGTGTTTATTTGCTGTCATATATAAGCAAAATACGCTGTACTTGGAAATTTATTTACTATAGTTATTCACCCACTAGACAGTCTTATTAGTATTATTCACCATCGAAGTTAAAATATAAACCCATCAAGATTATAATAAATACACAGACTGTTTTATTTTGTTTTTATGGCATTTAAAGTTCAGCATTAAAAGCTTAAATTTAATAGTCTTTTATAACGCTTGTTTCCGTTCTTACTATTTTCTTTCTAGCTTTTTTCCTTTTCGTACATTCTTCCAGCTATTGCGACCATGGGATATTCTCATCTCATCTGCACTACCCTATTCATGTGACATGCTTTAAGTTAACCACCTTACTGATAATAATGACTTCGAACAAATGCCGAAATAGAACGGTTATCAATTCAGGGAACTAATCAAAAGGTCAGCACTCATAGTGAGGGGGGGAATTCAAATCGGGATTCCGAGGTTAACCAAGCAGAACACCTTTCATCAACCAACATGATAAACTCGACATGACCGGCTGAGCTACTTCAAACGCGGCCGCTTTTGTTCGTTGTCCATATTTCCCACCTCGCCGCAACCACAACCAGTTCTAGACCATGAGTAACAGACGCGCTGAATCGAATAATTCACTCCAACGCATATCCGCATGGGGTCGGGATGAGCTGTTGTGTTCGGAAAACAAACTTGCGTCCGCAAATACTTCATGAGGTTGGCCGCGTTTTGCTTCATTGGACCTCCAGGAAAAGCAGTCTTCTATTTAAAGTGCGCCAATTTCTTCAAACCTTCAACTAAATAACTCTTTTTATCGATTCCACCTATTTTTTCCATTTGAATTTGTGCATACTGATGGGTTAGAGGTTGATGACGAAAAACTGTGGTCATTTGCGCTACGACGCACAATAGGCTGTAATCGAAAAAATCGGGAAAAAAAACAAAATGCTAATTTTCAGTTTAGACGATGAAATTTCCCATGGTCTACACCCTTTGAAGGCTGCATTTTACATTGCATAACATTGTTTACATCTCTCACTCATTGGAAATTAGCCAGGAGTCAAAGCTGAACAAATTTCGTGGAAAAAGTCCTTCCTTGTTTTCAAAATTACATTTCATACAAAATCTCGTAAAACTGTTGAGAGTCAATATGATGTGTCTACGTATGGAAAACTCTAGGAGTGTTCATTCAGTCATTCAAATATTTGCTAAGTTACCCAGCTTTTCTGCAGTCATACGAGCCATTATCTTTCCCTCCCATTGCGATTTCGACTGCACGATAATCCATGGTTTGCAATGCGCAAACGATTGCCTATTGTGAAGAGACTTTATAAAAAAGTTAAAAAATATTTATGTACCGCCAGCGTTGCTGCCTGCCCCTCTCTTATCCACCGCCTTTTCGGCCCCTGATATTTTCATCGTAAGAGGCCTTTCCCTCCGCTCATCGCTGGATATTAAACTGAAGTTGAGAATGTGTTTACGGATCGCTCGTATTTTGCAAAAATACGGTTTATCCCACGATAAAGAGTGGAAGGCTAAAGGGGAGATGTTGTGGGATATTGCCTGGTATAAACGTTAGGCCTTCGTAGAGAACTGAATGCTTGGCACCGAAAATCCTTGGATAAAATGTTTCACAAAAGGTGTGTAGCTCCGGTGAAAATATATGTACGTTGCAGTTCCAGTACATGCTTCGTCAGCAGCTGCTTAAGCTGCGTACTATGCCTTCTTCTCGCTTGGTTCAATGCCGCATACTGTTCCTCTTGGTAATAATTCTTTTCCTATGATACCACGTGCTTATAAACTGTAGTTATTACGGTATAACAGCCATATTCACATATTCCAAACAAAATAAGGATTGTAACGTTACCCTCAACATCGGACCAACTCAACCTAGCATACACGACAATTACTTTAGATTCAGTTTTCCCAGCTTCCATTTCTACTGAGTATAATACTAGAAAAGTTAAAAACTAGTTCATAAAAAAGGTTAATATTTAAAAAAAAATACGTTCACTCACATTAAATCAATTTCAGTTAAATTCGTTTTGCCTGAGGGAAAGCAGACCACCATAGTGTAATTATCATTTGCGATTGAATAACACCAATCAGCTATTAAAAAGGAACTTGCAAAAAATTGACTCACACCCAAATCTGAATATAAATTAACAACCTTGAAAATACAATTAAAAATATCGCATATCAAGGTCTTCTATGCACGCTGATTATACGTCTTTCTACACTTACTAAGATTTTCTATATCCTCAAAACAAACAATTTTTTCCCGAAGTAATTAATAACTTTTTCACTCACCTCGGTTGTCCTGTAAACATAACTAAGAACCCGTTAGAATCTGTCGATAGAGCTGTCCGTTTCACCCTTCATAATCGGCTACGGATAAATATTTTGTGCCACGAAACGCCTGGATCCTCTCCTCCAACGATATTTGTCCTGCAGGCCTTTTTTAAAATATTGTATTCACCTATTACTAATCGTTATTCACGTTGATGTTTTTTTCGCGTCTTTACTCAAGCGTATTCTGTTTACAACTCATGTGCACTTGCTAATATGTGCCTTGTCTCCCCCTTCCACTCTCTTCCTTTCCGGCACTGCTTAGCTATTATGCCCTTGCTGTTACTGTATCTATTAAAATATTCATTCTCCAAACCATTTTGAACGTATTCTATTCCCTGAAAAAATTTCCACATTCCTTTTTTAGTGCAAGTAAATCAATGATCGTAGTCATTCGCCTAAAAAATTCACGTTCACTAAATTGCTGTGTCTATTTTCACCCAATGTTATTTACAAGTTTTCAACAAAAAGGGTTCTTGTACTTACAATTTCCTTTTCCTTTCCATTTTCAGTTGTCTATTTGTGGAATAGATAATGCTTTCAGTGACAATATATTAATGTATAAATATTGCTATACTTGGTGGCACTCTATACCGAGGATTTGTGGTTCAGGGGGGAATGAAATGAAATCAAATTTATTTCACCAGTAGTATTTTTACAATACTGTAACATATTTATGTATATATATATATACACACACATTTTATTATTATAAATTATACGTGAATGAGCAAGCCGAGTGAACGCATAACTTTTGCAGTAAGCTTTTCATTTGATCAACCAAACTCACATGTTTGACTCACGTGTAATAAATCTGTCTCAAGTTAGAACAAAGTTCTCTAATTCGGTACGACACTATGTTGATGGTCTACTGTTCCTGTATACATATTCATTTATGTAGTGCATGCTATTGATTGTTTTCCCTGTAATGACATTGTTGGGTGAAAATATACTTAATAAATAAATAAATCAATAAATGAGATTGTGCAAAATTTTCAAAATAACCTGAAGCTTCTTCAGTCCTCATGCAGCATATGTGCTACATGGTGTTATTTCTTCTTGAGTACCTGATATGCGTTGTATTTCAATGCAGGTTGTTGTATTGCATTCTCTTAACTAGGTGCATTTCATTGCATGCGTCAACTTTTGTGTCAATAAGTATTTTTTACATGCGTGATATTTATTTTTTATTTTATTTATGCTCTAAAAGGCGCTCTTAATAATCCATGCAAACGTTTACGGAGACAAAAAGTGGTCGGACTGAGGATGTTAAGCTATTAATAATAACATATGATAGCAAATAAAAACTACGAAAAGCCAGAGATTAAAAATATATTTTTTTTAAACACGTGAACAGTGATCCATTAAAGATATTCGGATCAAACGAAACTAAGTCAAAGAGACGAAAATCTCGAAAGTGGCCATGGTGCGCATCGACATGCTACATGCTGTGTCGCTTTCTCCAAAACCACAATGAAACGCATCACGGAGCCGCTTTGTAACTCGGGAAAACAATGAAATCGAACGTCCAGGACTATCAGCTTACGTAGCGTCGCATTGGGTACAGTTCCCGGGGAACGAGATAAAGTTTTCAATCCGGTGAGCCGCAAGTAATTGATTCCCTTGTTTTCGAGCATTTGCTCTGGATCAGGAGGATATATAGGGGTGGGGGTGGTGAAAGTTTCGTGATAACAACGGTTTTGTCTGGAAACAATGGCTCCCGCTGCCGGAGAAAACACTTCTTGTCGAGCATGCCAAAAACGGATCACGAAAAGTTACCGAAACTACTTTCCAAAACGACATGGACAACGGATTGAGTTCGCAGGCGGTCGGACAGGTGCCAAAACACGGCATCTGTAACGTACACTAAGTAAATGTTATAGAAAAATGATAATTAATTACTCCCTAAGAAAGTGCATACAAATTTGCACGGGCACGATCGAAGATACCATTTTGTAAAACTTTAATGGAAGCATTCGTGAGGATGGTATCACATAACATTTAATGCTCCGAATACTCTCGTAGTATGTGCTCAAAATGATACTGTAGTGAGTAATGATGTGCTCATGCAAATACTGTAGAGGAATTCTTAGCCATTACAAGTTAGTAGTAGTGAAACATCAAATATTGGATACAGGGATTTTTAATGTCACCAAATCAACAATATCGTATCTCATGTTTTACTCGGCCAACAAAATGATACAGACAGTCGTGTCTTTATATCACTATGCAGAAAACTCTTCACAAGGTATCAGTCTTCTAAGGATCCTGTACAGAGCAATGGCATGAGTTATAGGAAAACCAATGATATTCCTTGTAATATTATGGAAAAAACAAACATTGTTTTTTATATTGCTAAGTATGTTGCATAGCTGATATGGTGAATGAAATATCCTAGACAATTTATGAAAAATTTATTCTCATGGTAGAGATGTCATTGATGCTAATAAATGACAATTCCGTCACGTTTTTTTTAATTCAAGCTTCTGTAATTTACAAATACATCCAAGAATTATCCTCCCTAACGTAGCATAACAGGTTTGTGCAACCTCAATGAGGTAATGCCATCTTTTATAAATTTCTGGGACCAGGATTTCAAGAGAAACTGTTGTCAGTAATGACAAAACAAGACGGCAGCATAAGCCAGAGTAACGAGGTCAAGATTATTTGTATACCCTTAAGGAACGAATTTAAACTATCTTTGGAACAATAAAGTAATCCCTCAAATACGGCTGTACCTGGATTAGTGTAGTATAAATTGATATTTTAATTTGGAAAAGAAAACTGCTTATGCATGCAAGTTTTACGTCAACATCCAGTAGAAGTTCTCAAAATACTAAAAGTAGTAACACAAATCCGTCAGCGCTTACATCCCATAAAATAGAAGATATGATTGAGTAGGTACTAAAACAGAGAATTCATTCTCCCGATTCAATGTTGTTGATTAATCCATGGTTGTTAAGTAGTCAAATATACCTTAGTACGTTATGATCTGAGATTATTAGGTGTTCTTTATTTGCATAGGATTTGATCAATATAAAATTTTAAGTATGGTGCTGATAGGCAGATGTTCAGTTTGCTTTCCATGGGAAACGTCTTGATACTTGGGCAATTAACATAACCTGAGACTCTATATGCATTTCTAATAAATATCACCTTAGGTTATAATGACCATGTAATAGAAAATTTCCACTTCTTGAATTTCCACTGCAATTTAGAAAATGTTCTCCTAACATAATTTATCTACAACTCACGTGCTTACTTGCATTACCGATAAAATATCGCCATAGCACAAAACACATTGCAATATTTTATCTAAAATATCAAACAACAACTCTTGTTTTGTTAAACTAAGTTGATAAAACAATTTATAATCAAATTCAATGTTAATAAAGCATTCGTTCTAAACGTCTCAATCTCGAAGTCATGTTATCATTTTCAGTGATGTTACATTAAGCTACGATAAGCTTGTTTTACGAACACAATATACCATTTATCCATATTACACAAATGAGTATATAATTATAGGAGTTTCATATACACGGGTTGAACTGTTCATCGCCGACTAAAGTTGTAAAGGCATCTAAGTAACTGATCTGAAAAAACTTGAATATTGCTTTTTCTGGTACGATTTGTAAACTAAATTCAACCCAAGAGGATATTTTATAGTTTTAGTGCCGAAAAAAAAATGTTATATTTTATGGGTTAATTAGGAATGATGCATAGCTGCCATGCGTCATATCACCAGAAAGACTAAATTCGTTCACGCCATTAGTATAAATTAATATTTTCAATTACAAAGTACAGGGAGTAATCTTGATCCTCCCTTCGGATCTTTATTTCGTGAATGCGAAATTGCATACCTCCGTTAGTCTCGTTATTGGGAGATTCTTTTGTTTTGTTTGTCAGAAAGAAAAATGAAATGAAAGAAAAAAAATTACGCTACACATAACATTAGTTCATCGAAATCATTAGTACAAATTGCTAACCTTTGAACTCAATGGTAACTAATATTTTCTGCTTTCCAATATTAATTTTATATTTATTGTATTAATAACGTCTTACTCACGTTCAAATCTCTCCGTAGACACCTCGGTCACTAAAATCGACCAACTCGTTCCGGAGATATAATCGAACTGAGCGCGCGCCGTGCCCACACAAGCCCAAATTTAGACCCCCACGCGCAGCGCTGTGACGTCACCTCGCAACCCCATCTCCGCTCGCGACCAACTTTGCCGGTAGTCGACGAAACGGGCTATCCTGTCACAGTTTTAGATATTCTTTCATTCATTTAATTTTTCCACACGAGGCCCTTGAAAGTACACAAGTCGCGGCATAACCTTACAAGACACCGAGAACGAACCATTAGATTTTCATTCGCATTCACAACAAAATGAGCTATTAAATGTCTATTGTAGATGTTTATGCAGCAGAGGTTGACATTTCAAAGACACCGTACATTTCTTAATGTTTTACGGTGCCCTGGATAGAGAAATGTAAATGTAAAATGGGTAGTAACAGAGCTGTTGCGTCATGTGCCAACTTCCAAAGTCTGAAGATGACATTAATACTTTCTCCTCTCCCTCGACCAATTAGTGATGTGCCCCGCTTCCGGACTCAGGGACGTCCGGCTGACGGTGCCGGTGGCGGTGCGTCGCGGCGGCCGGGTGAAGCTCTCCTGCGATTACGACCTGGAGGACGCCCAGCTATACTCGGTCAAGTGGTATCGGGGGGACCAGGAGTTCTTCCGATTCGTGCCGAGGGAGGAGCCACATACGCAGGTGTTCCCATACCCGGGAGTGAACGTGGACGTAAGTACATAATAACTATACGAAAATGTGCCATTGTCCCATGAAAAGGGGAAAGGGGTTGATTTGGTGTTTAACCACGACCAACGTGACGATCAACGTGGTAGCTATTTGTGTTGAAAAGGCAGGACTTTCCCTAATTACAGGCCATTATAGAATAGTTCTGATTGAATTTCTGAATCATGGTAGCTTAAGAGACAATTTTCCCCGGTCATAAGAATGACCATTCGACTCGAATATTTTTAAACATTGGCTCTTGTTATTACAAGAAGTTTATATAGCAATATAAATGCCGCAAAAACTTTATTTTATTTGTCTTAACTTCTCATTAATTAGATAGATGTTCATTATGAAGATTTGAACAGCTTTTTGCACGCTGTACGCTGTAAATATATGTACAAATGAAGTTTATTTTGTATTTTAGAAAACTTAACTAGGTGAGTAATTATTTTATAAAAAACAGTAATTGATAGAACATACGAACTAACCGCCGTTAAACATCTGACATCATCTGTGCTTCATAACTTCTTCATTTTAGTAAGAGGTAATGTGTATCCGGAGCACATAGCCGAACATTGGAATTAGAAACAACTAATATTTTTCCTAGATATCTTGTAAAGTAATTCGGTAACTAGCTAGTATTTGAGTTTTATTAGAAAGATGAAATATTTTTTTCTATGTTTTGACGTCACTCTAACTTATACCTTTAGAAAAAGGATTTAATATGCGTGCTCGCATTAAATTCTCGTTCACTCGCTCGCAAGGATTTAATATGCTCGCTAGAAAAAGGATTTAATATGCGTGTAAAATATCTTACAAAAATACCTTAAATGTATTTTTCTATGTTTTAAGTAGCCTTATTCCATTTAGTTGCACAACATTCCAACAGTTGTAATCACAAATCCGCTTATTTTCGGTTTTACTGTACTTGTCTAGTTCCATTTCGTGGTGTGTTGTACCAATGACTGAACTATTGCACGAATATCACAGTTTTTGCACGTCTGACAACCATGCCGTAGATTTTATATTCTTTCTCCCGCAAATTTTATTCCATTTCAGAAATCCTTATAATTCGGTATAATTTGAAGAACGTGAAGTTATTACAGTTTTAGGGCGATCAAGTAAAAAATAATTCATTGTTAAAAAGGTTATTTGAGAAATATGACTGGTTATTATTAAGGACTATTATTATATAGGATAATTATATATAAGAACTGGGATATGTTATCTACTTTATGTGAACACTCTTTATCAATCGTTATTCATCAAATCATTTTATATAATCCAAATATTAAAGCACTTAGTTTAATCTTTCGCCAGTTGCATTACCATGAGTGACGGTTCTTTTAGGGCGTCCCGACATCCTCTTTAATGAATTTATGTGCTACCATTAACTTGGCTTATCATACGTCCCGGTTTGGACGGGACAGTCCCGGTTGGAAATGTCTGTCCCGAATTCTCACTCGGTTGATAATACTTTCTCCCCAGTTGATAATACTTGAGTCCCAGTTGACTCTGAGAAGTCCCCAGGAATGTATCCCTCGCTATCCACGGGTTTAGCGAAATATTCATGACAAAAAAGTGTAAATTGAAAACTATGTATCGAATTGCATCATATCCTCGAAAGTTTTCCCGGTGGGCCCAGTGAATTACTAGGCGGGGCCCAAGGAGGGTGCAGGTAAGGTACCTACTAGCTAGGAGATTAGTATTCGGTACTCCTGAGTTTGGTACAAGAACAAGCCGCGCGTAGAAGAAATAATTTTATTTTGCAAATACTTTAAATGAATACAATATATGTGCACTATTTGCTTCCCCTTTATAAATAACTCCCTAATTTTGTCCCGGTTTTAGTTTCTTAAAGACTCGTTAAGTGCAAGTTTTGAGTTATTAGAATACGTTAACCATATTAGAATTAGAAGATAAAATATAATAGACTTACTTGCTGGATACAGATTTTTCGGAAATGTTTTAAGTGTCTGCTACCGATTACGTAGCAGACTGTGATATTAAACAAGTATTTCAAACCCTGTAAGGGTAGGGATTAGGTTATGGTCAGCACCGTATTGATTTATGTTGGTACTAACTCTAGTTCATCATTATTCCCGCTTACGAATATAATCTTTCGCGAACAAAAAATAGTTTGTATAATTTAGTTTACTCAATCCTCATATTCATTCAATATGATTAGCATGGAAATTTTAAAATAGATAGAAAAGTCATGCCTTTTGTACTGAATCCTTGACATGGTGTAAGAACCGCAGTAATTCATTCCAGATTTTTTCCATTTATCCAAATGCATGTCTTTCAACAGTAATTTTCTGATAACGATCACGAAATGATCTACCACTTCCATTCTCTTCCTTAAAATAGAGTCCACTTTTATATACCGTGAGTGAAAGGGTTTCCGTCTACCCTGACATGGTAGCAACGAGTTAACCTAGGTAGAAATTACAGTTTTTCTTTTGGATTTTTTATCAATTCATGACAAAGGTACAAGTGTGTATTTTTTAAATTCGTGATTTTATAAATGCGTACGCTTTCATTTCCGTTACCTCATGTTCCTTTTGTTCTACCAAGTTAATTTTGCCACATAAAATTCAGAAAACATCCATAGTATTAAGGTGATAATTACATCCATCACTTTGTGAAATTAAGATATCATAAAATTGGAAGAATATAACTTCGTATTGTGCTTCGCAGACTATATTGAGTAATTCTTCAACCGGTTTCAACGCAATGACAGTCATTATTATGTGGTTCACTAGAAAGAAGTTTATGAATTTTTATTTTTTTTGTCCTTTTGCTTTGCATGGGGCTATGCTACCAAGTTGGAAATACCTTTTTCCAAATGTCGTGGATCAGATTTTTTGAGCGCCCAAATTCCTTTGAACACCTCACCCCTCTAAACCATTCCATTTTCCAATCCTCCTACTGTTGTTCTCCCTCCATGACCTTGACCTTATTTCAGTTTATCCTTTTGAGCAATTACTCATCCTAAACAGTGAGTTATAATCCCTACCCCTTCCTTTAAAACCACCCGCCATGCCAAAACTTAAATAAGCAAGCGTATCAATGATTTTACCATAAACTTCTTTGTAGTACATCTCTTTATCTCATAATACCGTATGAGGTTGAGGTACTAAAATGAAGTGTGTAACATACTAAGTTGTATTCTTTTCATTTTGAAGTGTATCAATTTCTCAAAGTGAATTTTCCAGCTATCACATATTGGTCCTGGTCCTTTTTTATTATGTGTGGCTATAAAAAATAATTCGGTATTATTGACATAATATACGCTGTTAAACATTCTTCTATCGACGGCTATCAAGTCATATGGCCGTTATAATTTCATGGCAGAACCCGAGTTGCCTGTTTACATCGCATTAACACTAGAACAACGAAAATGTCCATTCCTCTATAACTGCAGATTTTTAAATATTTGTCAATAATTTTATTTGGCCAATATCTGTACTTCATGACTATATTATTCATATTAAAACTCTTGATAATGAAGCGGGAATAGCGCCTAGGTAATAAAATAGAGCGTGGAATACACGAAGAATCATTTTTTATTTTATTATTCAATGTTGTTTTCACGTTTTTATCAGAACCGTCACCCATTGTCCATGAGACCGAAAGTCAAAATGCTATCCGGGTATATTTTGGGTTGGTAAAGGGGACATATAATGGGTTAAGGGTGGGATCGGTTCTGGATGTATTTTCGAGAGAGGCATCGTCATATCAGGTAGTCTATCATTTATAGACGTCGAGAACGTAGCAATTCTCTATAGAGATACACATCTTGAAATGAGATTGATCAGGGGGTCCCTACAAATTACGAAACGTAAAAAGAGAAAGTGAACAAAGACCAAGGTCAAAAGGTCACAGGGTCATGGTTTCCAACAGTTTCCCTATCATTAAGGCATCAAGGAGAGGAGAAGAAACGCTTGCCTGAATAACTAAGCAGAAGAACCTGAATGTGACGCCATCCAATGGGGAATATTCATGAAGTCTACAAACTTTAATGGAAACTAGCGAACCAATGGTACGATTGAAGTAATAAATTGAGAAAAAAATTGCATTTAAAGGTAACCTAATTCACTAAGGCACTCATACGAAATGAAAGACGATTTCGGGTCGAGATGAGGGTTATGACAAGCAGATAGGAATTACATTCTCACATACCTATCATGCCGTTCCATTTTGGGGTAGGCACAGCCATAAACGTTTAATTATCGGTAATAGGCACGTAAAGCTGAATATTTTTGTCGGATTCGGGCTTTATTTGGTGGAATGAATCCATTCTAAATCACGCACAATTGCACTCTTCCACAGGACATTTGGCGCTGCTTCAACTCACAGATGACACTGTGAGTTGAAAAGCACCATATTATTAAATTATGCTGTGGAAAAGAGCAATTGTGTGTGATTTTATATGTAAAGCTGACTCTATTTTAAAAAATTACTACATACTACACGATCATTGCATATCTCTTATGCTTCAATTAAACTCATACATCACTTCATGAGCGCCCTCCCGTTCTTCATGATTGGTCGTTCAGTATTTTGGTTTACTGCATCCATCCATCCTTTCCTCTTCAATGCTAATTATCTTATTCACCGGTAGTTCTTTTTATGTATTTTTCCTTATTTGGTCTAGGTATTTATCCCTTGGCTAGGGTTATGACCTAGGCACTCTTGGCACTTTTCTCCCTTCTTTTCTTCAATTATCAAAAACTTAAGTTCTTCACAAACCCGTTGTCCCTCAGGGTGTGACCAAAGCATCTGGTTCTTCTTTTCTGTATAATGTTCAATACGGTCATTTCCCCTTCCACTCTTTATATCTCTTCATTTATAATTTTATTGGCCCATTTGGAATTCAGCGTCCTCCTACAACAACAGGTTTCGAATGCTTCTAATATTTTCTGGTCAGCTTTTCCAACGGTCCATGCCTCCGATCCTAAGAGTGCCAAGCTGTACATGAATGTTTTCACATGCTGTTTCCTCGTTGGTAGTCCTATCTTCATTGAGCACAGTAGTTGCCATTTCATCGTGAACGCTTTCTTAGCTTGGGCTATTCTACGCTTGATGACCGTTGTGCTTCCCACCCACGCGACGGTACTTCGAGATAGGTGAAGGAATCCATTTAATTTATTTCCTCTTATTTTGACTCCGTTCCTAATACACCTTATATTCCTTCTCTAGAGATAATCTTTCACCACATTCTTCAAAGACCTCTTTGGCCTTTCCCTTATTTTCACACCATTCACTCTTCTTTCATAAATTTAATTCTTAATTTGATTCTTATCCTTTCTCTCGACCAAACCAAAGAAGCACGTTCTTTCGTACAAGTCCACCGGAGATTCCATTTTAAATATTTACGTCATCCACTCATTCCTAACGCATTTCCTTCTCCTATTTCCGAAAACATTTTGCTTAATATTTCATGCCAACTGCATTGATCCAACCCTTATGTTTATCCTATAATACGCAACTTTAGCTTTCATACAATAAAGTGGAAATGCGTACACATTAAATATATTCCACAACTTACCTACGGCTTTCCTTCCGTAATACGCCTTTTATCCTCTTCAAATATCTTCCAATCTTTCACAAACATTCGTCCAAAGTGCACAAAATCATCAAATTTGCCAAATTGTTTCAACATTTACTCTCATAATACAACCATCTATTCGATTCTCTTTGTAAAATATACCATTTTGGCCTTTGACTTACTTGCCCTCAAATCAAATTTTTCTGTTACTTCACAAAAGTAATCCAAAAGTGTATGTATTCCCTGAGGGCACGTATCTATTGCTTATCTTCCTCCCGTAAAATGAAATCCAATATAACACGGCATAATATTTAATGTCCATTTTTTTATGAAAAACATTATAATTTTCCACACTTTATTTAAAACTGTCACCGGAACCCCTTTATAACACACCTTCGGACAAATTCTGAAGAGTCAAACATTCTATATGCTATGAAATGAATTTTTCAATGATATTAGTGGGTAATATCAATAATAACTTCAGACTTCACTAAGTGGAATCTCTACATATTGGAAATTACACTTCGTAGATAATTGGCTTGAGATGGGGGAAGGGAGCAAGGCGGTTAGGCTATGGCAGACAAAACAGGAAGAAAGAGTATTATATGAGTATAGTAGGGTTGAGGCTAAGGATTATTGGCAGTTGGTAAAGATTTGAAGGACACCGATCCCTTACGAACAGAATATGGGGGGAGAGTGGTGTAATATTGGGAGATGAAAGAAAGGAAAGCGAATAAGGGGGAGAACAGTTGATGGTACTATATAGTCACCAAGATACACTGTTTCCTATTTTTTTACTGTTTTTTAGGGAGGTGCTAGGGAAGAGTGGTTAAAATCCCTTTAAATAAAGTGGGGAAAAGTAAAACATTTTTATAAAAAATGGATATCTTTCACATCTACGAATTCAAGCCTGAAACAATAAAATTCACAACATAAAATGCTTTAAGAAAAATGAAAAATGTCCTCTTTTTCATACTTATCGAGCCCAAAATTTTGCTCAAAGTAGCGGGAAACGAGGTTCACATAAAGCAATTTCACGTGGAGTGTATCACAAACGGAATTCGCGGGACTACTAACTTTTACATTTAGAAATCAGTATAAGCTTGCCTGCTGGCATAAAAAACTCTCTCGCTTCTTAAATAAAGGGGCAAATTCGCCTTGACGTTCATTTAGTTTTTTTGTGCGTCGTCCGGAAACTTTCTCATGTCCAGTTCACAAGCAAATTTTTTTGGGAAACGCGCAGCCTAACATTCTGGCTCGGCTACCAACATCTCATCAACAGGCACTGAAGTCAAATTTCAATGCAAGAATCGCTGGGTGTTAAATGTACGCAGCTCTCGTAGTTGCATAGTACGTAAATAAAAACTATTGATTCTTTTTCTTACTTGAGATTTAGGTCAAATAATTGATAAATTATTTTATTTCTATTTAGCCAATATTTCACATTTATATTTATGAATCTTCAGGGCCCAAAGAGAGTTCCGTCTGAATTTTATTGTACTAGGATACCTTTGGTACTATTTATTCTTGAAACAATAAATAGGTAAGCAATAAAGAACAACGAAGCACAATAAGATTCAGGAAGAACTCTCTCTGAGCCCAAAAGAAACGTCCATGTAAATGCAAAACGTTGGCTAAATAGAAATAAAGTAATGTATCAATTATTGGATCGATACCTCCAGAAGGACAGAACACAAGTATATCAAAATGAAAGCTCATGAAGAGAAATCTGGTAGATAAATAAATTATATGAATAAATTAAATGCTAAAGTAAAACCTCACATTCCGCTAAAAATATCTACGAGTGAACACAAGGGTGTGTTTACACTGGCGACTTACTTACATTAGTTTCTTCTGCAAGAACCGGCAGAGGCTTTTACTCTGGCGAACACTTTTCAGGGTTTCAGAAACAGATTGGCTGCTATTTATCCTGTCAACATTAAGTTTATGCAATCGGATTTGAAGAGCCGTTTACACCTGCAACTTATTTACGTTGAAAGACACTTTGCTGCAAATAACTTGAGCAAAACATTTCCCAGTGCATACACGCCTTAACACATGAAAGAGAAATTAAGGTTGGAGCCGTTAAAAACTCGGAGGTTTCACGTTAGGCTTAAATTACTTAAATAATTCAGAAAAGGTGAGTTTCAGTATAACATTGAGGATTTATACTATCCATCTAAAACTGATAGCAGCGTCTAAATATGACATATACACTCTTGCTACCTTAAAAGTTCGTAATTGTATACCAAAAGTCCACATTACTTTCTTAGAACCTACCTCCATCAGTAAAGATGCCTTATGTTATTTCCACCGTAAAATGATTTAAATACCATTTAAGTCATATTTTGGTTACCAATAGAACATATGTATCCTCTGCTCTATATGAATAACAAAATCCTACCTTTTTATACAACATGTTTGCAAATTAAACTTGAAATTACGTTGTGTCGAGTGCAAGATTTGATGAAACTTGATTAAAAGTAATATTTTCCAAACAAGTTTATATGCAAGTTTCTCGAAAAAATTAAAAAGGAAATATATAGGTACTCCGAGAGAATTGCATAATGGTAAAATACTGGCACCTATCCACCTAAGTTTTTGAGTTATTTTTAGCAAATAACTACAGGAACTGTCCAAGTGCAAAAATTATATAGAAAATGCGTTGCAGTTGGCATACACAGCTACAAACATTAAAAAATGAAATCGTGATATAATCTCCATTTTTTTATCATACTTTTTTTTGGATAGGTAACGACTGTCATCAGCAAAAACAGTATATTTTAAGGGGGCTGTATACCTCGGCTGAAAACGCTTCCTCAGACGTCTACGCGCCTTTATGTTACGACTCTGCTTTGCTACTTAAATCAAATCTGTTTCCGCATTCCTATTGAATAAAAATGCATATTTAGAATAAGTGTTGCAACTTTTCGCTTGATTACTTTCTAAATATTATTTTGGACCGCGATTTTTAAATTTGCAATCATGAAATATTTCATGATTGATGGTGATTGCCATGACGCTTGCGACGTATATTTCTTATAAAATCTTGCACTTATTCTAAATGGGAGTCTTTCCTCTTCATGTTGGACTATCATATTATTGCATACTGTGCGTTATCTCGTCACAGTGCACATAGTTGTGAACCTCTGCAAACGCATTTTCTACGCGTCTCGCGTATGCCATCGGCGGCGCTGTTGTTTACCTTCCGCCTTGCCTTTCTCTCGCTCTTATGCTGAGAGTGAGTTTCACCGCGCAGGAGAGGAATGCTACGGGCGGAGTGTGGTGTGTTTGGAGGGAGGGGAGGGACTGTACCGCCTCGTGAGATCTCCCTCGACCAGTCCCTCCCGCCTTTTTCTTAGCCTCGGGCGAGGGAGATAACGTTTTGTTTAGGTCGTCGGACCGAAGGATTGGATCTTAGATCTTCGAGTTTGACAACATGCTCGGGATCAGGCAGCGACCAAAGGCGGTACAAAGCACGCGAATTTTTTTCAATGCAACCCAATTGTATGCTATGTAACAATATTGATACATCCTGATTATATCAAGTCAGTACTTTCAATGTAATAAATTGTTAACTTTTTTATTATTTTTCCAAAGATAAATATTTTATTAAAAATATTTAGGCCATGCGATCTCTACCAGTCATTTTCTATGAGCATTATGTACTAAAAATGAGTAAATGTCAATGTTTGTTATGTAGAATATGTTATTATTGAAGTATAGCACGTCCTCACTTGAGGACGCTGGGCGTTCACGCGTAATTTCTTTGGGATACATCAAAATATGGGAAATTCGATTTCAAAGTTTCATTGAATATTTCTACGGAAATGGAATAGAAACCACATATTATATTTGAAATGTTTTCTTTTATTTAATGAATACTTGATAAATATTTCAATTTTCATCTTTGTGAGTCCAGTCCCTCTTTTTTGCGATTGTCGCCTTGATTCCATGTGTCCAGTTGGACTGTTGAGCGAGATGTTGATGTTCGTTCTGAAGGCCTGCTAATTGTTTTAAGGCCTGCTGATCATCTTCAGAAGTCTTCATCCGAAATTTTCCGTCAGATTCTCCCTCACAATGTAAGTGGTCATGGACTATTGAGTCTTAAGTGTCTCCACAACTAGTTGATCTGGCTACAGCATGCCCTGTGTTCTGAAGCAATGACCCCTTGCTCAGTCTCGTGAGACAGCACGAGAGTGCTGTACCAGGGACGTTTCTCTTTCAGGTGGCAAATAGAGCAGCGTGCGAAGCCGATATGGACTTAGACGTGTTATCTGACGGGAGTGCATTTTACTTGTATGTAGTCGAATCATAAGTGTGCTTGGTGGAGTTAAGGGATCGCTGCTAGATAGCATCAAGAGTATTAAGTTCTGCGTGGCACAGGCGGAATCACTAGTGGCACGCATGCAGAAGGCCGTTATTCTGGGGTCACTCCGTGTACTGCATACACATAACCACAACGCAGCGTATCCACCTCCAAATGGGCGTAAGACGTGGCTGCAAAAACTGCCTATCCCCTCTCAAGTCTCAGACCATTAGGATAGAAATGAAAACTTATTTTCCCCGGGGACTCGGAAAGGCCTGTCACCACAGTATCAACATAAATGAGGAATACTTATATTATATTGCAACATATTTGTAGCAATTAATTAAAAAACTCTAGTACTATGCATTATTTGTTCCTAGCATTTCGTTCAAAACCTGGAAATGCTTTAGCATTTAGTCGTTTTTCCTGAGTTAGCCCTTTTTTTCATTTTTCACAACAGTTCTCAACTTAAATAAAATTTTCTGATTTTTATTTATTTTTCGAATTCTTTTCTATTCAATGATCTTTAATGATTTTGGAATTTCTGGCGTGATTTTACTTTGAAATACGCAAGATTTTCGCTACTAGGGACACGTGATATTATGCCTATTTCATTATCTTCTCTTCATGATTGTGACCAAATCCAAAATAGCCAAGTAATTTACTGTTTCAACCATTTTCTTTGGTATGTCATATAACCTAATCGGATTACACTCTTTCTGAATTAACAAGACATGTATGTCAAATAATTTCTCTGCATCGCTGCCAGCAATATGACTCCTCGTAGAGTAGAAGATAATATATGGCATCTTGACGAACTTGAAGCCTCTACTAGCACTTCTGCGAAAATAATTCACCTGAAATTACCATCACTGGAAATGTAAAACTGATTTTTTTAATAATGATGTTTGCATTTTAATGGTTTCAAAATTTCCCTGAGGCATCGTACTGCATGTTTCCCTGTAAGAACTTTTTTATTCATGGTTCCTTACTCTCGTAGGGCAGTATTTTGTGATCTACTGGGTATAAATTTTTAAAACATTTGATATGAAGCATATCAAATGTATGATTAGAAGATGGAAATGATTCAAAATCAATTAAAATCGTAGAGTGCGCCGTAATCGCCAGGAATGGCCGGAAAATAGCCAAAAATAGCGAAATTTCAAAACTTTAGGTACAATGAGGCACCTCTTTCCCTTATCCGATTGCATTTACACACATCATTTTCCAAGCAAATGTCACCATTTAGGGGGTCTCCCAAAATAATTTCATTATAATATTTTTTTAACTTACAAATAAGAACCACCCAAATGTCGCACTGCATAGCACCAGAAACGTTTGTTGTAGACTCCTGTGGCTATGGGAAACCTAAATGGTCTTTTGCCTCGCCAACTACACGCCTCCATGCCCTTCTGTCTTCTGCTGTGTCGAGATGAGCTCCAATTTTTGTCAGGTCCTTCTTCGCCTCGTCGCTCCATTACATTCATGGTCTCCCTGGTGGTCTGGTGCCTTTTGGTTTTCCTTTCCAATTCATTTTTATCATTTTACTGTCACTTCTTTTGTGGACATGTCCTAGCCATCCAAGTCGTCTGCTTATGACTATACCCACAGTATCTGGTTCTTTGTACAGTTCACTCAACTGTTTGTTTTTCCTTATTCACCATATCTCTCCCTCTTTAATGGGGCCGAATATTCGTCTCAACACTTTATTTTCAAACGCTATGAGTTTTTTCTGGGATCTTTTTCTAAGCGACCATATTTCGGTACCATATCGAGTACCGGTTGGATAATTGTTTTCTTGATACGAATTTTTGTGTTTCGTGATAGGAGTTTGATTTTCAATAGTTTTACTAGGCTCCAGTAGGTTCTCTCAGCTGCTGCAAGTCGGGTGAGATTTCGGTCTCCTTTTTGTTGTTACTTGTTATTGCTACCCCTAGGTACTTAAATTGATTTGATTTTTTGAACTTATAACTGAGTATTAATACGTGAGATATAAGCAGGTAAAAATTGGATAAACGAGAAAGATCCAAGTAAAAGAAGACAGATGAGGAGAAAGAAAAAAATATAAAAGGATGAAAGCGAAAAAGATATAGCAAAATTTTCTAGTGCAGAACGGAGAGGTAGTAAAAGTGGAGGGTCTAAGGGAAAAAAGGGAGAATAAGAGTGATAAGTTACGAAAAAGAGGGAGGAAGGGAAACCGATCTACTTATTAATCTAATGGGCATGTGCGGTACGTGGTTACAATCACCCATTGCAATGACTTTACCAGGGTCCCTACCTTGAGGTCTCATCGTGAAACGAGTCAAAACGGGATGGTAGGTTGTGGTGACTAATCCTTCTCACTTCTCAAAGTGCTTATGCTTACAGCATTTAGTTATGTTTTCCTGACTGACCCTCTACACTAAAAAAAACTTTCTTTCCTCGTTTCGCCGTATCTTGAAAGTTCCGAAGCCCATGTCCCAAAATCATCCTTTGCGTAGCGCCAGAATTTTTTGCGATAGCTATTACTACGTAAAAATCAGTACTTTAAGGCTTTCTTCCTCTTTATTGCAGGTTTCACTATCCGGTGCCCGGGGCCTCGTGCTGAGGGATGTCCAGCCGGACCTCACGGGCGTGTTCAAGTGCGAAGTCTCGGCGGACGCTCCGCTTTTCCACACAATTATCCGCGAGGCAGCCATGGTCATCGTCGGTGAGTACTAATCATTATCCCGCACATGCAAATGGAGATAAATCATTTGCATCTCCTCTTTTAGCAGTTGCATTTGTCCACTCTAACTGATACTCCGCTCCAAGGTGTCCCCTACAGGAATATCCGATTGGAGGGCTCCTGCGTTCCTTTTCATTTACCACTCCGAGGACGTCTTCGAAATACTCATACAGTTCGTCTTCCTTGTGATGTCGTCATTTAGACCTTTGCTATCTTGGCCTGCTTAGGCTCACCTTGCAGCTTCACCATCAGGCAGGATCCTATCGCTTTATTTCCTTACCGAATTCACTCTTATACCTCATTCTTTCTTCAGTATTATGCCAACACCTGGGATCCTCTTGTCTGCCCCAGTACACTGGATCTCACCTACTTCTAAGATGTTTGTCTCCAGTCTCCCCTTATTTATATTCGCATTCTCCAGCTTACCGCTAACCCCTAGATATCTCACGTTCTATGTCCATATTCAGTATTTGTCCCCCTTGACTTATGTTCCCCTTCCAGTAGTCTCCACTAGGAGACCCGATTGGAACACCTCCGTAATACTTTACCGGGAGGAATTCCATCGCGTCATTTATTGGTTAATAAAAGGCTGCACCGGTTAGGGAGACTAATGTGGTGGTTTCTCGTGGCAGTCAACGTCGTGGTTCCGTCAGCTTCACTTGCATGAAGCTGTGGAAGTAGACACTAATCTTCTTCTTCTGTGCCACCAATGCCTTTTGCTGAGACTACTTCCTCTCAACAGAGGACCCGGGTAGTTAGGTCAAAATGTGAGTTGCAGAAAATTCGAAGCCTCGTTGATTAGTTCCATAAAATTCAGGGAAATGGTTTTTCTTCAATTTTACATTGTTCACAAATCAGAAATGCACTTCGCCTTAATTGGTCTTGAACCTGAGACCCTTAGATTGAAAGATTAAAATGCTACTCTGGCCACCACGGCTCTCTAATTAGTTGTCGGAACGTCATATTTATCTTTTCATATTGAGAACATGTCAGAACTTTTTATTGAACTAAGAAGAATGAAGTATGGAAGTGGCCGTACGGAGCGATGATGAAGCAAGTCTATTTAAAATATAAATATAATTCCATCATTTTTGTATTCCCTTAGGACACAAAATAATCTTGCATACACAATTATGCCATTAGTCTCAATAACCGCACATCCTTGTGTCCACCATCTGAAACATTATATTTACTCTAAGTGATTGAGTAAAATATAGTTAAAAATACTATATAAATGTTACTACATACAATATATGAATACTTCCAATCATTTGGCCTGGTTTGTACTTTCAAATAGCCAAATGAGCCTAAAGCTAACCATGCCGTAATTTAAGAATTAAGTTATACGAGACAAAAATGTTTATTGCATAAGAATTTTGCAAGTTATCCCCTTGGTACCCGAATATTAAACAACGTTGTTACGTTACTTCCGGTTGGGTAACAAACTTCATCCTGCCTATGTGAATAATGATTTGCATTTTAGCATTACAATCTCTGCTCTCGGTACTTGGGCCAAGATTTTTATGTATACATAATAGAAATCATGTTTATGAATTTCATTGAATAATTTTTAGTACAAAATATAGTCTGTATGTGCAGTAAAGAGTGAAAACAGTGTTGAAAAACGTAATATTTGAGAAAATGAGGCAAAAAGTGATTTAATAAAAATAATGAAAGCATAATCACACTCTAGTGGGAAACATTGAAGTTAAACTCGCTGCACTTATGTACAAGAAAGAATACACGCAAGCTTCCACCATCTTAAATAAAAACGGGCAAGCCACTGCCATAATGCTTCGTATCCACTATAACTACCCTGGAATGAACGGAAAATTAAAAGCAAGGAAATACCACGGCTGAGAGGAGAAAAGGGCAACTCCTTAATCCCCGATTACCATATTGATAGCGTCTTCGCTCCCAGCCACATCACTCAAAAGTCCAATCTTTTTTTTATCATCCATTCTCCCACGGTCTTCACCAGTCCTCCCCCCCGTCTCCGTAGGGAAACTACCATGGTCCTCTAAAGTTCGGTCTTTTCCCTTCACTGGAGCCCATTTCTCTTATCCATTCCTTCCCTCTATATTTCTCTCGCCCCATCTAACCGTTCCGGGATCACTAATGGCATCCACCTCCACCCGATTAGACAAATGCAACTCTATCCATTTGTCAGTCGAAAACTTGACACTTCCCCATCAAATATCGCCTCCCCTCTCAATCCGAGCACAAAAAGATTTTCTTTGCCGTCCACTATACTCTCTCTCTCCCTCCAACGTATTTCCTTAACCCCCACTAAATGGACGACTCTACGCTGGACACTAAAAACCACGCAGTACTGTAGGAAAAAGACGGTGGATTTTATGATGACATGCGTCAACATTTTACTAATGATGAAAACAACAAATCAGAACAGTTACTTAATCAAATTTTTGTAGCTGTGGTGATATGATCTAGATTTAAAATTAACAGAAGATAATAGCAAAAACATTGGAAGATGATGATGCTGGTTTGATCTTAAAGAGCGATAGGAGTTGTATTGACTTGGAATCAAAGCCAACACAGAATTTCCATTTCTATCAACTGCTTATTATAGGAAATGTGAGAGGTATTATTCCTGCGAATAACAACTATTGTAAGATATATCGGATAATCAAGAAAATCTGTCCTTTTTGTTCTTTTATGCTTCAAAATTGGGTGTATAATAAGTTTTAGTTGTTTCCCTGTAGTGCGACAAATATATATCTTATAATTTGAAGCTTTCACGAGCGTGAACACAAAAATATATAAAACCTTCTTCACAAGGGTGACTACGATGCATATGAATGAATTATGTATCTTTGGAAAAAACTCAATTTTGAAACGATATACACAATAAACTAATTTAAACAAATAATGTTTAGTTTTATTTTAATGAATATAATTATTTGGGAAAGAAGTTGTTGATTTTTAATTGTTATAGCCACTTACTCTTACACCTCGTCGCATTCTCTCCACTGAGTGTTGGCCAGTTGAACAAGAATGGCGTGTAAAGTGCTGGCGGTGATTTTAATCTTTATAAATGTAAAAATATTGGCGAAGAAAGGCTCAAAACTGCCGAATCATGAACAGAGCGTGACTTTTTACCCTGCAACAAGCTCAACAACGCCTTGATTACTAAAAGTGTCGCGATAATGAGATGTCGAACAATAAAAAGATTACAGGCCGTTACATATTAAGGCTAGGCTTTATTAATATGACTTTCACGGCAAAACAGGTGTCACCTCTAATAATCCTGAAGGAAATATTAATAATTTAGCTTCTTCAAATTATTTTTAGAAAATAAAATAAAAAATTATAGCAATAACGTCAATAAAAATCAAGGCATTCAGCTTGCAAAATATTTAGAAAGGGCCCAACAGGGAGTGACACTTTCGAAAGATTTCAACATTTTTTGTCATTCACGAATAACCTCGGTATTAATAACAAAAAATTTTTGTAGAATCTATTGAGTTTATACTCATTTCCCTGCACTATAGCGATAACATAAAAATGTACAACTAAATAATCGTAGGAAATACATGCATTTAACATGGAAATGGGAAAAAATTGGAAAACTCCACTATGCCAACAATATTTATTATGCTTCCCCAATATGATGTGTTGGAACTTAAAAAAATATGAAAGAACACTTTGGAGTTTTCCGCTACAAATGTTTAACTGGACCGGTTTGATATTGAAAAAAATACTGGAAAAATTATTTAAAATGTTGAAGCCGGTCCATTAAATATATATCAGAGAAAAAATGCAAGAGTTATGCTTTCGTCAGGCAGGACGGCATTGAAAACAAATACTGACAGAAATAGGCAATGCATATGATAAATTGGTTATATTAGAAATCGAAGTGTATTTATATTCTCCGTACACCGTAAGAAAATCATCAAACATATATATCAGGGAAAAATTGCAAGAGCTATGCTTTCGTCTGGAATAGGGACGGCATTGAAAACAAATACTGACAGAAATAGGCAATGCATATGATAAAATGGTTATATTAGAAATCGAAGTGTATTTATATTCTCCGCACACCGTAAGAAAATCATCAAAAATATATATCAGGGAAAAAATGCAAGAGCTATGCTTTCGTCTGGAATAGGGACGGCATTGAAAACAAATACTGACAGAAATAGGCAATGCATATGATAAATTGGTTATATTAGAAATCGAAGTGTATTTATATTCTCCGCACACCGTAAGAAAATCATCAAAAATATATATCAGGGAAAAAATGCAAGAGCTATGCTTTCGTCAGGAATAGCGACGGCATTGAAAACAAATACTGACAGAAATAGGCAATGCATATGATAAAATGGTTATATTAGAAATCTAAGTGTATTTATATTCTCCGCACACCGTAAGAAAATCATCAAACATATATATCAGGGAAAAAATGCAAGAGCTATGCTTTCGTCTGGAATAGGGACGGCATTGAAAACAAATACTGACAGAAATAGGCAATGCATATGATAAAATGGTTATATTAGAAATCTAAGTGTATTTATATTCTCCGCACACCGTAAGAAAATCATCAAAAATATATATCAGGGAAATAATGCAAGAGTTATGATTTCGTCAGGCAGGACGGCATTGAAAACAAATACTGACAGAAATAGGCAATGCATATGATAAAATGGTTATATTAGAAATCGAAGTGTATTTATATTCTCCGCACACCGTAAGAAAATCATCCAAGGCTTTCTTGGTTCACGGAATTCTCCTCCGTTCTCAGCTCTCGCTTTTCTTCCCCGAGAATCTTTTTGTGGGGACAAGACCTTCCACCGAGGATGGGGACCAGGTCGTCTCCTATCTCTTTAGACCATTCCCTCCCCACCCACCCTCTGAAGGCGCCTTTCAATTCATCATTTAATCTTCACTTCACCCCCTTTCCATTCTCTCCGTTCTATTCTCCCCTGCCCTAACCCTCCCCCACTCTCTCTCTCCCCCTCCCACCGATAATGCTGACACCCGTCCATTCCGCACATCTTCGTTCTACATCCATTTATCTTCTCAAACCCTTCTTCCAGCCTTCCGTTCGGCTTCAAATCCCCCCCCGGTCTCTCTCCCTTATTCTTACCTCTAGCGTTCACATCACATCTATGCATTGGAGGATCGGCTTCCTCGCGGTGGCAGGAGTAATGACATATGATGATGAGCACCCATGGGAGCCATTCTCCAAGAAGTAAGCTGAGGCGTCACTGTGAACTTCTCTAACCTTCATCACGAAGCTTTTTCGTAATTTTTTTCAACCGTCAAAAAAGTCGTCTCCCAAATTATGAGAACCCCGGAATGGTCACAGTAATACTTGTACGCAAAAATCCACAAGTGCAAATTTTACACAGAGTAAAAATAATTCGCCTAGACCTGGACTCCAACTTGGATCATGGGGTTCCGGTATACTCTAAAGTTATCAAGAACAATATTCTTTATCAATATTAATGTTAAGTTTGGTTTGAAATTTGTGGGTGTTGGCGCAAAGCGCACGCCTTGATCGCTCCCTTAACATCATGTGTTCAAATGCCAGCAGAATGTTCATGAATATTCTGATCGGTTTCTGGGTACTACTTGTGAGGAATGTGTTTCGGTTCAATTTTTTCGTTTCTAGGCAGGTCTTGACGGCTTCCTTGGTTAAAAGGCTCCAATAGCAGTGCGTGAAGAAAATTAATATTGCCTTGTCCCACTGAATCCCACAGAATCCCACTGGAATGTCTGCGAATATGCAGCTCCAACACGCTTTCTCTCATAACATTCACCATCAGATATCCGATAGTGTGCCACGATAGATGTCGGAACAATGGTCCGCTAAAATAAAAAAAATTGGAATTTACAAAGTGAGAAATCATTTCACGTGAGTCAGTTTCACAATGCTAATCATGAAGTATTAACTTGAAGACCTTTCCTTTTTCCATATTTCACCTCTCATTTCGTTCCTCACCCTCTTCGCGTCCCTCAACATGCCTTTCTTCCTCTTTCTCCTTGAGCCTCCATTTTCTCTCCAACCCCTCTCTACGCCGCTGCAGCCAATTAAAACATGCCGTCAGCCTTCTTCCTTCGCCATCTCGCCGTTTCGACCCAGTTCCCTTCATCTCATCTCTCACTTACTCTTACACACACACACTCTCTCTCCATCTTTAGCCCTCTCCAAACCTCATTCCTTCGGTTGTTGTTCTCCGACGGGCCTCGTCTCTCGCTTATTTAACAGAATCCAGAGAGCTGTTACTCCATTCGAATTGAGCTGCTCCCATTTACGGGCAATTAACCGACTGGTGAAAGAGAGAGAGATAGAGAGAAAGAGTGACGTGGATTCGGAGCCTCTCCCATCTGTGAACACGCCTTTGGTGTCCCTTGCTAAGGTTTTGAAAAATAATTCAGTACCTGGAATATTCCTCTTATATAGCCAATTAATGTATACATTTATGATGAGATAACAACTGGTGTGTTCAAGAAACACAGGGTTACCCCTAAGGATATTCCCGAACATTCCCGTGAAACCTGAAAACATTCCCGTGGTGAGTGGCTCTAATGGGACTTGAGCCATGGACCATTGGAAATCTGAAACAGAATGAATAGACTTCCTATACTTAGAAACAGAGCCAAGTGCTGAAGATCTAGTCGACGCATAGGGTAACAAACAAGGAATATCACAGAAGTATTCATGAGGAGAATGCAACAGCCTGTATAATAATAGGGCTTCAATCAACCAATTTTTGTAGAGTTTGTGTGTAATCCTTTCATCGTTGATGGATAAGTTACTCTTTTGTAATAATATTGGCCAAAAAATTTAAAACAGAAGTTACCTCTGTAACTTCCGAGGCATCTACCACCTTATCCAACCCCTTGCTATTCCATAAGATAAAGGATATTGTGTTTTACACTCATTATTGGCCTGATCGTAGCTACGTAGCTACAATCAATCCTCTCTTAAAGGCTTATTTCCTCAAGGCTTTAATCATCAATAGAACCAACATTCATGATAAAGACCGAAGTGTTTCTGCATATTAATTATTATGGACTTACTCTTACAAGGAGACTTCACCGAAATGATGTCATTAACCAAGATGAGACCTTTTTCATGTGACAGTAGACTATTATATAGGAATACGGTTGACGGGTTCTGGCTCCATTCGCCTGGGTTCGAGAGAAAAATGAGAAGAAGTGTGCCACTCACGATATAAGCAGTAACTCTGCCTTTCGAACACCATAGCCCCTTGGACGAGGGGTAGAGTGGAGGTCTAATAGTGGCATGTGAGGCATGGGTCCTGTGTTCGAGATTCGTAGCAGGAATATTTTTCACTTTTCTAACTTATACATTTGTAGTAATACGTATCCAAATCCATCCTAAATATAATTTCGCGAAGTCTCCTTGTTAGTTAAAATAATCTCGGAATTGTGAACACATAACATGGCTGATAAAGCAGAAAGTAATTTTTTATGAACACAAGAATGAATCTGACGTCGCAGAACATTGAAAGGATCGAAGCAGTCTTTCCTAGGAAAAAGTTTTTCTCAGTATAAGTTAGGTTTAATAAGTGTTTGAATGGTTGAATGACACTAAAAAAATAATCGCAAATGCACGTATTATTGTAGTCGAATTATTTTGCAGACTTATTTTTCGTGTACAAACGGAATTTGCTTCTTCCACGAAAGTCATCGTCATGTTCATAAATCGATGCAGGTGACTCCTTAACAAAAATCACTTTCTTCACTGTTCGTATCATGGTCAGAGTGATACGATGGAGCGTCAGAGTAAAGGGAAATGTTGTCATCTTCTAATAAATTTAAAATTTCTTGTTCATTCATATTAAAAATAAAACCTGCACAGACAAAAATAAATAATCATCAGGATAATTAGCACGTAAGAGAATCACTGCACACTATATATAAACTGGTATCCATGGGTCACCGATGACCCCCGAAAACTTACCTTATTGGCATGGCAGGGTCTCTAATGACCCTAATGCACTATAACTCACAAGTGGCTATTTTCAAGGCCAAAGCTGTACTGCCACTTTGTAGCGGGGATCAGGGGAGGAGATTACCTAATACGGTGGCGCCACACGCCTGCACTCTTGCAGTAATTATTATAACTATTTGTTTGTGTGGGTCACCCAAGACCCATCCATACCAGTTGAGGGTCAAAATATCGTGAACTCGAGTTAATTTGAGTCATAATTTTAACCACAAGCAATTAAAAAATGATTCGAATGGGGTAAAGTGGTAGCGAAACACTTCGCCCAATGCGCAAAAGGCCATTAAAAAAGGAAGGGTCAATTGCCTACGTACCAGATCCTAACGGGAAACTAAGGAAGCCTCCGCGTGCAAAGGGGAAAATTGTCTGTTTCAGCTTTAAAATGCTCAACCTGTTATTCACATAAAGGCTCCCTTTTGCTCTAGATCCTATTGCTTGGAAGGACTTCTCTCATTGGGATGGAATACTATCAATATGTTTTGTTAACTCCCTGCTTAGATTTTCCACAGGTTTTGTCTACGTCAACAAAGTACTCTAAAAGCTACATCTACTATGTATGGCAGGGGATGATTGCCCAGTTGGCATGCACTAACCATCATATAAACCGTCATGCTTTTAGTACCTATTTTACAAAATATAATTTTATGTACAATGAAATTGTAATATTGTAATATCATTGTGAAATGACATAGTAATTTCCACACTTAGTTCTTCCATCGTGAAAACTCCCATAATATGAAATAAATACCTAATAAATAAAATATATTAAAATTAAATTGCTAAAAACAGATATATAACAAAGTTCACATCGGAAAGTTTAACTTTAGAAAATTTAGTTATCTCAGAATGGCAAACTTATAGATGGTCATTATAAAAATTATGACTGGAAACGGGTAGAGAAATAAACCTAGGTAGGTTATTACCTTAGTACTCTAGAAGTGCCACCAAGCCGGTAATTAACATTGGTTCACTCTGGATGGTCAAAAGACGAGAAAAGATTAAATAAAATTTTACCAGATTTACTGATTATAAAATAAAAAATACCGATAATAATTACGTTTACGAAAACATGAGTATGCATCATGTTCCTTTAATATTCATTTTTTCATTCTTAAACCTTTGACAATTAAAAATCACCCCAAAAAACCAATGAATTATGATAATTGCTTTAATTTATATGGTAACCGTGCATGGTTCACCCTAATATATTCCATTAATTTAGAGCTGTTTCCCAAAAATTGTGTGGGAGTTTCCCGTACGATTAACGGAAGTGTGCTTTACCATAAGAATTTTAGAAAAATTCACGTAAAAGCACGACTGTAAATCACTTCAACTTAAAAAAGGTTAAACCTATTATTCTTACTTTTCTATTCTAAAATATAGCTATTCCATTAGTTACACGACAAAGTACAAAACCGGCACTAATTTTTCAAGACTAATCCCAGAGGATACCAAAGGCTCCCAGGATAAATCTCCCTTCATTTATCAAGTCGGACGTAAAATTTTGAAACGCAATCTTCGCTCGCATTTTAAATTAATTCGATAAACTAAGGATTAGGACGCCCAGGAATGCCAAGGGCAACAGCTTCAAGCGAAAGGAGGCGAAACTGGTTTTTTGCTCCTCGTCTCTTCGGGAACGAAGGGAGAAACTGACTGAGAACTAAGGAAGGAGGGTAAGTAAGAAAAAAATAAGGGATGAGGGAAAGAGACAATACAAAATAGGCGGCAGATTCTCCTTCTTGCAGCTTCACGATCATAAATAAGGCCCTTAAGGGACGCACTCAAAAGCCGTGACTTTAGGGGGGGGGGTGAAAAGATGGCGCACTTAGGTGTAATAAGCCGTCGACCCTTATCCAATTCCGCTTTTTCTCCACTCCCCCACGGTCTGAAGTGTAAGGGAGGGAAAGGTAAAGGAAAAACGAATTTCGGAAGGAATAGGCGTGGGGAAAGGGTTTCCTGGAAGTGCTGAAGTCCCCATTTCCCTGGTAAGGGAAGGAAAAAAAAGACTGAACAGGGTTTGAAAATTTGCCAATACATAAATCATACCCGTTAGAAAATATTTCCAAAGTTTTGCTTTTAACTTAAAACTATCTTTGGCTTATTTATTTTCAATATTCCCCGAGTACAGCCCTGGACATTGAGTACATTATCATAAAATCAGGAACGATCTCATGCAACCATATCCTGAATTGTTAAAAATCCAACCAGGCTACCGGTTAGCAAGTGTGTACTTAATCAAGAACTATTTAACGAATTTTATTTGTCCCTCAACTGTACATCTAGGCCATGAGGAATGGCATGTAAAAAAGATCGGATATTATCTTCGTCGAAAAAGATAGACATAGGCAGTTCACGAATACTTAATACGGGTTTAAGTAATAAATTTAATTGTTTCAGGCTTGATTTCGGGGAAGTGATAGCTATCCATTTTGAATGAAAAACTTTGTGTGGAAAAGTACAAAGTTTTTTATTCAAAATGGGTTTAATTAGGTTTATTTGCGCTGCAAGGAATTACTTATAGGTTTTAGCCTATGAAAACTATCTTCATATTTGCACTATATTTGGTGGTGTAATATATTTGGAATGTAAGCCTATGAAAGCAAAGAATCAGTTTATACATCAGCTTCGTCATGTGTTAAAAGATTTTTCCAACCTTTTATTATATACTAAAACAAAAAGAGGAAAAAGATTGGATACTTTGCACCATTCCACTAGAGAAATTTGATTTATTGAGTCAACATGTTTCACTGCACTGCAGCATCATCAGGACTGAATACAAGATGACTAATTCCTCACAATAACAAGGAATTGGCTATCTTGTATTCAGTCCTGATGATGTTGCAGTGCAGTGAAACATGTTGAATAAATAAATCAAATTTCTCCAGTGGAATAGTGCAAAGTGTTTAATATTTTTCCTAAAATGGAATTTAACAAAGTGTCAGCCGCCACCAGTAACTTCATCAAAACAAAAAGAGATTTCCCATGCTCTAATACGATGTATTTTGTACGACGTACCATGCCTGATTATTTTTCCGTTCTCAGGGGTGAGGGTTAAATTTTCCAAATTATTTCATTAGCCTTGTCATAATGTTTTACCATGTTAACTGTATGTATATAAATGATTCTAATTGAAAGTAATTTTAACCATGTAAATTTCAAATTGTCAGAGATTACTTTTATAGTTGAACTATTGTTGGCTCAGCCATATTCTCCCAAGTAACATAGCTAGTATTAGTACCTACTGTAATATAATTTTCAATAATTTACTCCAAGAAATTTCATAATAAATGTAATGTAAAAAAGGCTACGCTTACGTGCGTTTCATTGAAATGCTAGGCGTAGTGATTCAGATGTGCGTCAATAGATGGACAGCAAGCTCTCATATAATTTTTCCACTGCGCGGTCGTATGCATTTTTCGAAGAATACGCATCATTTTATAAAAATATATAAAAAATTAAATAATTATAACGAACTGTAAAGGAGATTTTTAACTTGTTTTTATTATTATTTATAAAAATTACACCATGCATTAATTTCTACAAATTATTTTTTATCCATTACTTATTCCAATATTTTAGCCAGTTTCAGCAGACTTTTTACCTTGTCTTAAAATAAATGAAAAACGCTGTAATCCGGCAGCCGGATTTGTAAATCTTTCTTTTCATGTTATCGATCATGTTTTGAGGAAATTTGAAGCGCCAAATAAAGTATTTGTAGACGCATGTACTCTGAATACGAAGTTATGGACCTTAACGTGGGAGTAAAGTACTTCGGAGGGAGACGGTAAGAGTAAGAAGCACGAGGTGTTTAAGGGTGGAAAGCGTTTGAAGAGTCAAAGAAGGGTGGTGTGAGGGGTTGAGGAGTCACATCTTCAGGGACAGGCGAGGGAGGTTTGCCTTGGCTTGGAAGGGAAATTGAGTGCACTGGTGGGAGCGAATCAAGGAACCCTTTAAGGATGTGTGCGTGAGCCAAGGAGTAAGGGTTTGACGGAGGCGAGGTTGATTAAAAATTAGCCACGCGCGAGAGAAGGAAAGTGGAAGACTTGGTGCTGGAATGAGAACCATCTCGCCGTCTCATCACCCACTTCTCCGAAAGTGAAATACTATTTCCTTTAAAAATGAACTGCCTACGAGTATATCCAGGGTGGAATATAGAAAGATCAGTTGTGAAGAAGTGGTGAGGTACATATGGTATCACAGAAAAGTTTTCATATTTTGAAACCATTTGGCATCGTGATTTTACTACTCAGATCCGGAGAAAACTGTACGACTAAATGCTGCACAATTTTCACTCACTATTAACTACAATAACTTATGGGAAGAAAAAGTATCACTAAGGCCCATGAATTATATGGCAAGAGGTAGGAGACTTCATAATTTTGATCCGGGGGATAGCATAGGTCGAGATATTTGGACACATCAATGAGTTCAATTATCAACTTCAATTATTTATGGAAGTTCAACTTTAGCTTATTATGGAAAAAACCATCACACAGAGTCCTGGAATCTTATGGCTAGTTACATAAATCACGAGTCTGGTCATTTGGAAAGTAATTTTTAAATTAGTGTAAGCTGATGCTAAGTACAAATATTAGGTATATAGCGAGGTGAATTATTTAGTCACAGTATTTCCATGCTCATTATCAAAGCAGGCACAAGATTATGGCTCTATGATATTGAGAAGTACCTGATTAAAAGCAAAGTATACAAAATACAGGTGTGTTATGGTGTGATTTAATAAGGCTTTCGTGCTCTATTTGCGAAGTATTTGAGGCCCTGCGTAAACTATGACAACCGCATGGGTATCAATATGGCTGTTGCTTGAAATTTAAATTATGAGTAGAAAATATCAATTAAGATTTAATTAATCCATGCTAGAAAAAAAGGTTTAAATAGTTCAAAATTTATATGAAAAGTAATCGAGTGGTAATAAACGTAGCCTCGAAAAAATGTACTTGGCACAGTTGTTAAGTCTTTTCGTAAGCAGTAGCAGACTGAAATACCGTGGGAATATTGCCTCAACGTGTTTTAACTATCTTAAAATTAAACCTTATCATACGTAATGAAGTAAATGCAGAAAAATAATGTGGGTCCTTAGAGAATGGGGAAATTAATTTCGAGTTAAGTTTTACTTGCTTCACCTAGCACCTAGTTCTTTTAATTCAATTAAACTTAGCATTGAGTCAGCATTTTGGGCCAGTGAGGTATTAGGGTCGTAAAAGTAACGAATTCTTAAAGTAAATTCTAAGAATGCGATGTATTTTAAGACGTAGGCTGACATATTCTCCTGTGATGGGGAAAAACTTTAAAGTTTGGCCTCTTGGCTAAAAACGTGATGAGATGTAAAATAATAATCAAGAGAAATTGAGGCTCATGAGATTTTTTCCTTAAGTACGGTTGAGAACCATATTATCTGGCCTTCAGCTTATTTCTTCGCAAAGTTCATAAATGAAAAATTCATGCCCGAAGATGAAGTTCTCCAAAACTCTTCCACTTCTGCGTCCAAGGCCTTGACTCAATATATTTTCCCCGAGGATGAGACCAGAGGGTGAAATTCCTCATTCCTTGCCTGAATTTCATCACTTAAATACTATACATCAACGCCGGTTATGTCCACATAGGAGGTAGTGAAGTGTAGGTACATGAAAATATAAATTTTTTATCATTCTTCTAACCATTACTGATGGCCTGCAGACTCTAATTCTCATTTCCTTACTATATAAAAATCAGTCATTGTGAAACATTCCGACATGAGCCATGAAACATGTGCCACATTCAGAAACTAACGCATTAAAGAGCATCTATATAAAGAGGACATCTGAAAGTAATTATATCGCAGATTCTGCTTTAATGACGAAAACTAAAAGAAAATTATAACCCCCATTTTCTTTGATGGACCATTTACAATAATTCTTTCTCTTTTTGAATCAAATATTATTATTATACTTACTCTTCACCTAAATTTATTCTAGCCTTCTACAAATCTTAATAGAATATAAATTAATCACATTTTACAACACATTATCATATGTTGAATTTTATGTCACGTAACATATTTTATACACACATAACAAAGGAAACCTTTTATTACACCTGTAGCTATTAAATGTTTCCATTTCATTTGACAGATAGTTATTCAGGAGCCAATGAAACAAATAAAACTTATCTCATAAATTATAATTCTGTAAAATAACTATTATAATCATATTCCTTTGTGCATAAGAATGTTCTAAATTACATTCCACTTAAAACTTTTCGTAAAATAATTCTAGAAATTCTCTGAAAATAAAGTGCAAAAATAAATATTTTTAAAGTTTTTTCGAAACTTAAAGCGTTTCGTTTTTCCATCCGATAACAAATGACGAAAGGAAATCGGTGCAAACAATATCGCTAATTATTTACTTACACGAGGCATGCGTCTGCAATTGGACAATGGAAAGTAAATACTAATGGCTTGATGGCAAGGACTTAGCAATAACTTTCATTAAAAAGATAAATTTCATTCGACACTGCTAGGAATGTACAACATGTGATATTCATATCAATCGATACACCGTATTAACTAATACCCAAGAAGAAGAACTTTAGATACATTCGTATGGAAATAGATGATTTTCAGGAAAGGAAAGTGATTCCAAGAATTTCTGCACCAAATACTATAACACATAAGGTGTACTTACCAGAGTATTTTCGTAGCAACGGCATAAGAATCTGCTCATCTTCAATTTCATGCGGTTTGTATATTTGTGAGAAATCGGTCATTCCGGGCAGGTAATCTATAATGTGAAGAGGAGAATATTCATTTTTACTTAGAATTCAGTGGAGATTTTTCCAATCATTGCGATTGCACAAATGATGTGGTACGCAGTCACGCGTACGAGTGCAACGATGTACTTCAGAGAGGGTAAAATTCGTCAGGAAAAATCAATTGGCTTCACCGGGATTCGAATCCCTCTGTCTAGCAATTGGGAGATCCGGGTGGAATCCCGGTCAAGGGAAATATTTTTTTCCTGAGGAATGTTTCACCTTCTTTGGTGTACTTCGGTTGAGAAACCAAACCAGTTCCATTTATAAACCTTAATTTGAGTATCGATCTAAGTTTGAAATTCGAAATTATTTTAAAACTCTGGCATAAACATGAAAGGATCGTAATCTTATTTATTTGCAGATAAACTATAACATATCAAAAACGCCATATCTTCAACTATTACATGGCAAGAGTAAAATAAAACTGCCCAATTCGGGTTATTTTAACAAATATCATATATAATATTGGCCTAAAAAATTGAGTTATTATGCTCAGATTGAAATAATAAAAAGCTTGAAAATCTTAATTTAACTCTGGTGAAGCTTCTCAGCATTAGTGACGTCTGCCATGAAAAAAATCTTACCTAGGGAAGTCAGTTATCGGTAGTTAACTGGGTATTGGGTGCGCATAAGGGTGAAACCTATATGGCCTTTGGCCTATTCAATTTATACCAAAGTTCCCAGATTTTCTGGGAACCACCCACCGAGGAATCCACTGGCCCGAAGAATGTTCCACCTAACAACCGTAATGAGTCAAATTTACGATCCGACTGGTTCAATAACTTCTACTATCACTGCAAAATTCTTTTGTCTACTCTAGAGATGCAGTGCAAGGGAAAATTACATTCAGCTCGCCCTCTTAACAATAATTACATCTCTTTCATTCTAACCTTTAACCACGTATCGCTATTCAGTAACCACAGCCACGTATCGCTAGGGTAGCCATGCCTCCTGAAAAAAACCGGATTATCCTGTAATTTTTAACATTATAAAGTGTTTTGACTAAGGTTTTTTTAAAATTGGCCAGCGTCCTCAACTTATTTGGTAAGGAAGTGGGAAATTCTGTTGCACGTAACTCTAACAGTTTCTTTTTCACGTCCACTTACTTTTATTAATTGTGCTAAACATAAAGTAGATTTTGCAAATTGAGTCATTATTGTTAAATCTGGCAAAAACCTCAAAATAGTGCTTTCCTAAAGAAATATTTCATATTTATAGACATATTTTTTGTTTCAGAACCGAGGATATTAATATCAGAGACACAAGTAAATAATGCATATTTAACAGAACAATGTTACACAAAATATAGTGCTTTATGCAGAGATTCAATTTTACGAAGTTTATTTCATTTCCCATTTCAAAATATCAATTTTGGATTAGCCCATTTAGCCTGTTCCGCTTTAGGTGAGAAGCTGGTCTCTCCTGGTCTTTTGGTCTTCCACAATCCAGGATGGTCTCTAGTTTAGAAATGTCTGGGAGTACCTGGTGATCGGTATCCTCAAAAAAAGTTTCCTACAGTTTTTACGGTATTTTTCAATAGTTTTTGCGATTATCGGCATGTTTAGCTCGGATCTGATATATTCATTTTGTTTATGCATAAACATGGTCATAGAGAGTATAGCCAGGGCCACCTAGAATTCAAAAGCCATCTAAGGGACTCTGGTATAGCTACCCAGAGGTTTTAGTAATTTCACTTCAGTTGCTTCTATCCTTCATACTTGGCTTAATGTTTAGGCCAATGTTTCAGAGCAATATAGACGAGTTGGAATTTAAATGCATTTGTTAAACTTTAGAATCTCCTCTCAACATACGTTTTCGTGAATCATTTATGGTCTCTACCAGCTGTTGAAATCTGACTTTTTTTATTCCTATAGTAAAGTATATTTGCAAATTGTAAACATCTAAACACAAATCTTTTCCATTGAAATAAAATTACAATGTGGTGTTGTCAAAAGTATTTACCTCAATATAATTCCAGCCCTACGCACGGCTAACCATTAAGTCTCAAGCATTTACCAATTCCTTCTAATTATATCCATTTTTCCATCCAGCCTGTCATCTTCCCTTTAAAATAACCAAAGGAATAAGGATGTCGAAAGTCAATCAGTTGCCGTGCAATGATGTATCCCACTCAACTCCGATGAAGGGTTAGGTGTAAGTTGGCAGTATCCAAATAAGAAACCCTACCCACACTCTTGGCTGATTACAACTAAGGACTTTCGACTATTCTGGGCACGTATCTGGCCTCTACTGTACACAATCTCATGAATTTCAAGGAGGATCATGAATTTAAATCTTTCAAGGATCTATTCAAACTACCCGTCGTGTACCATTACAGTTTATTAACTATGGTATTCGTAAGTAGGATTCTTATTTTCAATAATCCACAAGCCTATGTAATATGTCTTATAGCCCAGCAAATAGTGTGATAAGTTAGCAAATGCAGAGTATTTTAAAGTTTCTGGTTTAACTTCAATAATTGAATTGAAAAATTACCTTGGGCAGTGGCATATAAAAACTTTGTCACAAGTGCGACTAAAAGGTAAACACATAAAAAAGACACTCACACGGGTTGTAAATTTTTCGGTGGATCGCCGCCACCTTCTTCAGCGAAAGGTATAGGAAGAATCATATATATACACATAACATATATATACACACAGGGAAAGTTTCGCCAATTGGCCACAACAATAAAAAATACACTGGACAGGGGGTGGGTAAAGAAAAGTAAAAAGAGACGACTTACTGGGAACGTTTCGAAGAACACCCGTGAAGTCCAAAAATTTACTGACAAGCGAAAGTCCATGAGGTTCTCTGCTTGTCTGGGTTAAGTGAGGCTCGCAGAAAATCTGTCATGTGGTACTACTTCGTCTTGTTGATGCCTGAATTGGTTTCAACCATGGAGCGTAACAATTGGAGAACATATACTCCGGGAACCAATAACTTTGACGCGACAGTGTTTGGTAGGCGAGTAGGATAAAACATTCGAAGCAATAAATTTTACAAAAGTGAGTTTCTGAATACTAAATGTAGTAACGAAGTACTTTACATTACTGACATCATAGATACTGATTCCATAGCTAAAGTTTGATTCAGGTCGCAGGAAGTAATACAAATTTAGTATTTTACCATCAATTGGCTTATTACACCAAATAATCTTTATAGGCAACCACTTGCGCTCTCTAAAGCCACTAAAAAGTATCCCTTTTCCAAAATATTTATTTAAGGATTGAAGTTTAGATTCAACGATTACTTCCGGAACATCTGAACTAAACTAAGTGAAGCACGTGTAGTTGTATTTATATAGTTAATCAATATTAGTGACGCCAGACTGATTTACAAAACCAACTTTGAGACCATATCCCGGATATATAAGGCATAGTTATTTTTTCATATCCGTCCTTAAGTTGGATATTAACATAAATAATAATTTGACATGGAACGACCAGGTAAATGTCATCTTTACAAGGAATAACGGATCTTCTTAAATCTTTATAACCTAGAAATATTCTTTCCGTTACACACTAAGAAACTAAATTTCCTGAATTTGATTAATGTACAAAAGCCTTTGGAGACTTGTCAAGTGAATTGAATAATAAATTGAAATGGTTACGAGACTCACGCATTCGATTCATTTTCATCCTTCGCCGGGACGAGCACATTTCCCTTCGAAGGAAAAAGCGCCATTGACGGGGTATTTTTCTGTACGAAAATATCTGCATTGTGCCTTCCTATTTCCTTTATTTAAAAATAAAACACTGAAATAACTCCGTAATCTCTTTTCATATCCACTTAAAACTACAACCATTTTAACCAGACCTTACCCGTCAAACCTTTATCTACTTGTTCGCAGAATCAAAATGGTTCCCAACTCCGTCGTCAGGTCTACCGCTATATGAAACCCGATTCCCATGTGAAAAAACCTGAATTAATAACTTGCTATCTTGTAAGAGTAAATGTTATCATTTCTTGTGCCAACAATAGGTTATGTAAATAATTACCCTGAAAATGATAACGCATAGCTGTTTTTTTGGTTTAATTGTTACAATTATCGTAATATTTTGCAACTGTATTGTATTGTAATAAATGTATATATGTGGTAAAAATGTTTTTGCCATATTTTTATGTTGTCGTGGAACCCGCTAGCAAGTCCTTGGGACATAGCGGGGTCTAAATTGATATGTAGTTAGAATTAATATGTATTATAAAAAAACAACCATGATAACTAATGCTACCCTTTACCATGTAACACCTCATGTACGTAATCATGTAATATTGAGCTGATTTTAGCAATGTAGTACGCAAAACATTAAAATGAACCTATTCTATGCGCGTACGTACCGTGATTTTCTTTTCCGGACGGTATCCGTAGTGTGTCCCTCACTATAATATGCAGTTAATCCTGATATGAAATTCTAAATGCCTGACATGAAGACCCCCATCATCACAAAATGCTCACGGGTAACCAAGATTTATGTAATCAAATCATGCCCATACGCTCTGTGTAATCAACTCGTTCGGTCCAAAAAAAAAAAGAACTTAAAGGCGGCGAATTTTCATATTTTCACGAGCTAACCACCAGAGACAGAGAGTGGAATTTGATCCCACACTTGATTCGTTTCCCGTCCTATTTATATCTCCGCGCTGCTAACAAACTTTTCTTACAAGCACGTTTTATTTTGTGGAGTAGAGGGGGTGTTCGGGGAGAACTTACCCACATGACGTGGCGACATCCTCCGCAGGGGTTTAGAATATGGCTGGCGCAGGGAGGAGAGGGAGCGCGCCGTATCTCAGCTATTCGATCGTAAATACGGTTAGGGTTCCAAGGCGCGGCCATTACCTCACCGCCTCCAACCCGTTCCGACCCCGTCCTCCTTTTTATATTTCTCTGCCCGGCCTCGGCAGCACTTTTGTTCCTACCTCTCCCGACTTGCCTTCATAATTCCTCCTTTTCGCTCCGTCGGGTGGCGTGGCCTGACAACTCTTCTCCCCCTTCCCCTTGTCTTTATTTTTTGTGTGTATGCCGGGGAGCTTTTCCTGCCTTGGTCTTTCTCTCTCTCTCATTTGGTTTAAAACGAGGGGAAGAGGGGTGAAAGGAGGCATATCAAATTTTCTCTACACGGCCGAACGAACGTGGTCTTATTTTTTTAAAGCGTTGACGTTGTCCTACTGTCTGCTCCAAAATAAGCCACGAAAGAAGAGAGCATTTCAACGCCCGTGGAGGGAAGCTGGCTGATTTTCAACATTTAGTCCGTTTGTTTCGACTACTGAACCAAAAAATGTATTGGTGACACGGCTGGTCCGATCGAGCGCCGTTTCTGCTCTGATTGGTGTTTAATGACGGACGGTTTTGTCCGGAGAAAGTTTAATCTAAGGTGTTCTAGATTACTGTTTAAATTTTATGCTCGTGACCAAGCCAAATATTAGTTCTTTGCCCGAGTTGAATCCTCAGTAAGACCTGGAATCAGTAAAACCCCTCTAAAACGAGATTAATATTAAGATTTTCTTGTAAATATGATTGTATATGACTTATGACCGATACGAATGTAGTTGTAACCTTACGGTGCATTGAAATTCTATTGGCATTCGTGCTTCAGATTATATACTGCAAAAACCTTATTTGTATTCACAAATTGTGGAAGAACAATTGGTAAAATGCTAGTCAATTTCGTGAAATTTAATTGAATGCTAGCAATTTACGCAAAATTAATGCTAACAATTTAAGTAAACAAGATAGCTTATAATCACCTTTACTGTGATTCTTTTTTAATTCCGTCAACATTTTTAAAAATTCACCATGGCCATCAGCGAAAACCAAATGGCAATCATGGTAAAATTGCCTGAATTGAAATTCCAATCGTTCACTATATCTCCTAAAAAGGATTTTTACGAGAAATATTTTAACGTGTAAGTGATCTTAATCCTAGAAACAATCGGGAACGTCATCCGATTTCGTAAATCATTCACGAATGACACTTTCGCTTCAATTAAAAGGAAGAAGTGAGGAATTTTGGTATATCCTTTTATTCAAACCTGATTCTTAATGACAGGGTTTCCACAAAACAACTAAAATAAATAAAGAAATTAAACGTGGTCAATAAATTCATTTTTGAGCTTGATTCGTCTGATGAGTGTTCATTATGGAAAAATATTGTTTTTTATTCGACGACGTTGCTTGGAAAAAGGAGAGGACAAGCAGATTTTTTTAAATGAGGTCTAGGAAGGTTGCGAAAACAGCCTTAAGTAATTTCAGTACATCCCCTTTAAGGAATAGGGTCAAGTGAAGGGACTGCCAAACAGAGCATTTACCGCTCTCTGATACTCTTAATTCATGATGCCTAGACGGGTGAAAGAGTTGTTATACACAAAATTTAAATAGCGCCCAACCACTGCGCTATATGTAGAGTAATATACTATAAGAGAAATTTATCAATACACTTACTCTACACACAAGAGGCATTTTAATCACAGTGCATATTATGGATATTTATATATAAAGAGCAATGTGAAGTGAACTAACGGTTGATATTTACAATCAATTATATTCACTGCTAATTTCGAAGTTCTTCGTCAAATCACGTTGAAATTGATTTAAATTGTATGCTGGCAACGCAGTCACCTACTGGACAAATGCCACAAATTCTGACTTAAAAGCTCTTTCATTAGAACCTAACTACGTTAACTCGGTGTTTCTTGAGTAACTTGAGGGGTGAGGGGATGAAACTAAACCATAGAAAATGCACTTTAGTACACTTCTTACGACAGAAATCACACCAACGCTATATTTATAAAAATGGAGGGGTAAATATTAAAGGAAGAGGAGTGAGATACCTGGACGTCACCTTTACTTCATAACTAACGTTTGGTAAATGCAAAAAAATATTTTAGGAGGTGAATTGAGGAATTTAGGATTTACTAAGCAATACGTCGCAATCATTTGGAACACTGCACACAAAGATTTGATTAGCGAAGTAATAAAATATCCAGGAAAGCCGCTTGCTTCTTTAAAAACTGCTAAGAGAGAATAGATAATGCCACACAGCTGGCAGAAGAAATAGTTTGGCAGCCATTAAAGACTCGGAGCCTACACGCTAGGCTTTGATTACTTGAAAAACTTCAATTTGGTGACTTTAAGGAAGGAATGAAGGATCTTATATTATCTTTGCGATTTATCTCTAGAGCTGACAGAAGCGACACAATGAGAGAGATACACAATATGAACCGATAGGCACAAAATTTCTTCTCTCACATCATAAGTGATTAAAACAAAACAGCGCGACACAAACATAAGACACACTTTTAACATAAGATGTTTCCTCTGTCCTCTCCTTCATCCTTTACCGTATCCACCTTTCATTCCCTTTTCCGTGGCTGGTGGTTACCTGCCACATGCCTCTGTGGTGGCTCGCAGGGTAGTAACTAGATGTGTATGTAATACAAGCGGCTGCAGTCATAATTTTTTTAGAGCCAGGCTAAGGCCATCCCAATAATTTTCTTCCGGTTGTTTCGTCAACACGTTCAACCAGGGTGCAGTTCTGAACGGCGCGGGCGGTGGTGGGGATTATAGCTACGCGGCCGCCGTGCAGGAACGGCGGCTGTCTATTATAATTTATAATATTTAAATAGAAATAACTAGTATCAATTTGGATACATTTTTTCCATATAATATGCGTTAAATGTGATAAATAAGCTTTCAAAACGTCACTTTTTCCCTGAAAAACAATTAATACCTAAAGATAAAATCAGGAAAAAACTTTGACGATCTAGACTAAAATTTAAAGTTCATGCTCGTGACCAAGCCGAATATCAACTTCTAGGGCCATTCAAATATTCAGTGAGACCAGGATTAAGTAAAACCCTTCTACGGCGAGAATAATATAAATTATATATGTGCGATTGTTAATGACTAATCCTAAATACGTGATTGTGTGGGATATGAATTAGGATGGAAATACAAAAGCAGATGGTGATATCAATAAGTATGTGCAAAGCATGTCACGGACAAAGCAGCTGGTGAAAGAGGGCACGCTGAAAGAAAATACGAGATACATAATTCCTTCTCTCATACCTCGCCCATTTTTGTGTAACATTTTATCCAGGGAGGTCCCGTCCCAAGAATCCGGTTCTTTACGAAGGTTCAACGTTTCAGCAGCTAATATCTCTGTTTCACCCTTAATCCTACACTTTTCCACGTGGATTGTGGGATAAGCCATGCTCGCAAGACACCTACGAGCCATAAGCACACTCAAGGTGGCAGATTAATATCCAGAGTGGAGCGTAGTAAAAGCCTCTTCTGTTGGAAATATTCGTGAATGAGGAGGCAAAGAGGGACGTGTAGGGAACCACGAGGATGGAAAGGGTAATATAAAGTTAACACTAAAGGCCGTTTTTTCCTATACGTTTCCTTATTCAGTCTGATGCACGGATAAATGCAGTCAGAATTGCGTCGGTGCATTTATCCTGCAATACCTGAGTTCAAACAGAGTCTTTGCACGATATCTAAAGCCGTAATTGTTATATTTAGAGTATTCCTTTCCATGACCTCTTTTATTATTAATTGTTTTCTTCTTCTTACTCTACTTTCAGGAGGTATAAGTCAAATAAGTTGAATTTATTTATTTTCTTAATATTCTTTTCCAACGTTTCGCTTTTTTATCTATGATTCATTAGGGCTACAATGAAAATATGGGGCGTTTTTACATCAATGGAATATAGCGTACAAATTTTGTAAATATTTATGTTAAAAATTTTATATACATTTCATTTTTAAATTTACCTCAGAGATAGGGAGACTTCCTTCCAAATTAGTTGCTATTCATTTTTTGTTTAATATGTTGTATATTTAGGTTGTTAAGTGTTTTTAAAGCAGAGTAAAGAGTTGTTAGAGAAAAAATAAATAATAAAAATGTTGACTTATTTGACCTGCATCTCCTGAAAGAAAAAGAAGAAAATAAATATTTGTAGTAGGTATTGAAACTGGTGCGATTGAGACAGTGATATTTGTTCTCTCTTCAATATGCATCCATATTTCGGAATCGAATACCACGTTGTACACGCTGAATACCATGTATTTGCACTGATATTCTCCTCCACTCAACAATTAGATTGCTCTCGAGTCAAAAATTAATGTATTGTATGGTCAAAAGTTTCTTGATATCAAGGACCGTGGATACTTGTTTAACATTCACCGATAAAATACACAGTTGCACTTGACTGAGTACATTGATTCTTCAAATAGAGCAGTTATGTTCTGCGATTTTAAGATTTCTAAGGCTTTCACGGTGATTCATTGCAATCCTCAGAAAGCCTTAAGAGGAGAAGGGGATCGAGATCTGAGTTTTAATTTTTCCAATGTTCACCGCAGTAACCTACGTTTTCCCCAATTACAAACCAAACACTGGCCTTTCTCAGCTGAAATAAATGCTTGCAAATCATCTTGCGAGATGTCTCATACCATTTAGGACGGAGGAAGGGATTGAAATGAAGGTATGCGTGTTCTTTTCAGCGAGCGTGAACGCGTAAGAGTTTATAAATGATGTGGCTGAAAAATTGAATTTTCAGCTATGAAGACAGAATTTTCCATGGCATCTTCTCTTTTGGGGATAGTAGTCTTTAATTAACTGTGAAAAGGAGGACGCATTTCGGGTTCTTCCTGCGTACGAACTGTACGCAGGAAGTCACACATGTCGAAGTCGATGTCGACTTCGACATGTGTTAGTTTCAATCCCATTCCAGGAGACTTTTCATACCAATTTGCGGGTAAACATGATTTTCCATGATTATCATCAACTGCATCGATCTTGAAAAAATACATAAATTCCCAAGTCACTCAGATACGTAAGCACATAATTAAAATATATATTTGGAGTATGATATAAATTGATTGTGAACTATGGTCAGTTACTACTTGGACGGAGAGTATCAATAACGTCCTACGAAGAGTTGCAGAGAAAAGAAGTACTACGAAAGATATACCAGGGAGAATGCTATGCGAATCTTATTAGACAAACGTTTCTACACAGCAGCCCGTACAGACCAGCGGCAAGGCATCTATTTTACATAATATATCATTCCCGTCAAAGATATATAAATGAGTGCAGGAACTTTTCCCAGGCTTCTCACCAGGTTAATTGCTCCATGTTCGCCAACGTTTGGATGTCTGACTCGGGTATCGTCATCAGGACGGATGACTGTCGAGAATAAAATTAATAAAAATCGATGTAAGATCTGTTGTTTAGTCTTTTTAAATGATTCGATGTACTTTCTCCACTCTTAATTCTAAAACAATAAATTTTGCAATATTCGAACATGTTTAAGTGCTTTTTATAGGTAAGACCAAGTAGAATCAAGTTATAATAACACAAGACGCGCAGCAGAAACCGTATATTAACGTAAAACCATGAACTCCAATATTATGCTCTTTGAAATATGTGACACATTAATTCGGATCTGTATGGCTAATTGCTTTTAACATGAAAACAAAAACCATAAATTCGTGTCTAATCAAAAGGCTACTTGGTAGGTGGTTGGTTTGCAATGAAAACTCAAGATAGCTTGTAACAGATATTTCACAAGATACTTATTACTTTGCACCCTATATAACAGGATACAGCATGAAATAGGAAATCTTGCAGGCTTACTATCGTGAAGTGATATCTCAAGAATATCGCTATACCACTGTGGCTGCATCGACGATTTTTGCAGCCCTACCTACAAAAAAATAATAAGGTTCAGTTATATCCGCTTTCTTCACAAGAGCAGGTGCAGCGAGACGCAAGAGAAGAAGTTTACTAAAGAAATCTTCCTGGCGAGGAAGTGACCCACATGCCTATTATTCATCCGGTCAAAGCATTTCCTTCTCCTTCTCTCTCCCTCAGATTTCTCGAACTTTATGCCTCCACTAAGCGAGTTGTTCCCTCACCAGATTTTCTTGTCCCTCCCTCGCCCGAAGTGAGGTCTGACCTCCTCCTCCCGAAAAAAATCACCCGCCGAAAGAAGGAAATAATTCCCCTGAATATCAGCTTAGGAGTCGTTTTTGGGCACTTTATTTAAAAATCAACTCTCCGTTCTTAATAAAAATTGAGCTCCATAAATCATGATATCCTTCATAATTTCTTTCACGAAAAAATATTAAATTAAAAGTCGTATTTTAAAACCCGTTGCATGAATTATTATTCCAATAGAGCTCTCTCCCTTCTGCTATCTTTTCTTTTTATTATAATAAAATTATTATTACCATCGTAATTTTTAGGTGGGATTTATTAAATAGCACGGTGCGGCATGGCTTAATATCCGAGACGCAGAGTAGAGAGGCGGGAGGGATAAAAAGCACTTTTTATCCACTGGTGTGTAAGGCCCCCACGTTTTCTCTCTCCCTCTCGCCGCCGGCAAGTAATTCTTATCCTCGGCTAATTAGTAAGGGACCGTAGTTTAATTCCGTTGTTCTCTTCCCTTCCACGACATTTTTTTTCACTTTCTCACTTCATCCCCCGTTCTACTACCACCATGCTGCTTGCTCCCTTAGCGTCGTCCTCCAACCCCGGGGCACCCCGCTTCTCTGTCGCCACCGCAGCGGCCTAATTATCTCCCCAACACCCTCACATTCCCTCTCCCTAACGTACTCCTGCCTCATCCCTAACTATTTCTTCCCCTCTTAGCCCTCCCCACCCTCTCGATTCCCTCCTCCCGTCCACGAGGCGCAAACTCTCTTCCCTCCCACCCCAGCTAAGACTCCTCTCTTCACGTAACTCCTGTTCGATATTCCACCACCGTCCTTTTCTTCCCGTTCTTCCAAGGCGCAAAAAGGAGGACGGAAGGAAGAAGATATAATTTTCCGCGAGGAGACGTAAAATTCGGGTTTTTCAGCGACAGCTTCATTGTTGGTCTTAGGGTTTTCATGCCGGAGAATTTTCAGGTTAGGATTTTTAGTATAAACTTCTGAAGACCTATAAAAGGCCGACCTATAAGAAAATTCTACGTGATATAGGTCTATTCCACATTTAGTTGACAGCACAAGAAATGATTGAGATCCAGAGAATTTGCTTTCTCAGGGTGTTTAACGTGAAATTTTTCCATGTTAGGAATGATAAATATTATGCGAATTTCACAAAAGATAGTTTATTCACGACCCGGGTTTCAACACATTATGTCATCTACAGGTGACATAACGTGTAGAAACCCGGGTCGTGAATAAACTATCTTTTGTGAAATTCCCATAATTTTTATCATTCCTGATTGAGATCTATTTCCTGTGTAAATCTTCGTGTCTGGATGTAAGATGTTGCGTAGTAGTAAAATAAATGGAGTTCTATTTCCCTTTACTCACAGCACATCTGGAGGTCTTCCAATGTGCAAATAACAGTCCGTAAAGTTACCTAATTAAAATAAGCGCTGTGTTGCAAAATGTTTTACTACGCAGCCAAAAGATGAACACACGGAGCGTAAGCTTGACAACAGTATTCTTCATAAGGCCACAATATGGCCACAACTAAATATGGAACGCTCTGTATTATTATGCTTCACTTTCTGACCTGCCCTGAAAATGACGTGGCGTTAAAAACCCAAGGATAAAAAATGAATCTTTTGCTGAAAGCGTAAGTATTAACTTTCTGCATATAGGTATTATTTTTTCCGTTTTAGGAAAAGGATAAGAATGGATCTCTTATGTCTTATATTCTGAGAATGCATTTTTTTAAAAGAAATTAAAGAATCCTGGTGAGGTATCTAGATGGTAAATATTTTCGTATTTGGTTTGCACTGGATTGGACCGCTGATATATTTGAGATGCTATCTGTCATAAATTCTATTAATTGAAACGTTCTTTACAATGCGCTCCCGGTGAGATCGAGAAGATACAGGATTATCCTCGCCTCTGCCAGAATTCAAACTCTTGGCATCGGCATGGAAAACCCGTACTCCATCTGCTCACACCAGCCCAATAACGAGGACACCAGGTTTGTAACATGTTGGAGTAACTCATTGCGCGTTTATTACCACAGCGTGTGAAGTCCTTACATTCAGTATAATGAGGACAGGTAATTAGCCGAGATTAGGAAGCCGGAAAATCACGCAGCTTGCGTTTCGCTTGTGAGGGCCAGGTGCTTCATCCAGGTACTCCATTCGGGAAGGACTTGGATTTCCTAAGCTTAGGCGACGAAAGATTTATGACGTCTCAACCAAGAATGATTTCAAATAATGTCATTTAAATTCGTTTCAAGCTAAAATGACACAAATGCCATTTTATTTACAAAGGTTTGTTAACGAGGATGTCGGTCTGTAATTCACACAAGTAGCCTTAGCAAACGTTTTGAATAATTTTCATATCTTTTTCAGGACTATCATTAAGGAGAATACCGACATACCATAAATCAAAAGTCCAAAAATAAAACAGACTGGCACACACGTTTCTAAGTAATACATAAACAAAATGAGATATTTAATACGTAGAGATGATTCTTAATATATGAAACAAGGTTTGGACAACATCATAGAGTAAATTTACATAGGTGTTAATTGTAGTGGCGTTTTTTACTTAAGTTTTGCTTCATGTAAACTATTGTAAAAAGAAATTCACAGAAGTAGTTGCAAGTATTAAGAATCGTGCCAAGGTATTTGATGTCGTATTGTATTTATGTGAGATTACGCTACGGGTGTACTAGTGCATATGTTTTATTTTTGAACCTTTTTGTTGATGTAATGTCTGTAATTTTTCTGAAGAAGGTTTAAAAATAAACAAAAACGTTGGCTACGGCTACTCGTGTGAATTACTGACCAGCATCCTCAATAAGTAATCTTTTAAAATGGATTTTAATGTGGTTGAGCAGAGTTTTTATTATATTTATATCTAGGGGCAGGATCACGGTTCCTTTCATGCTGTCGTTATCGTTATCCTAAACACAAATCGCTCTAGAAGAGCAACGCGCTCAGGTACATTCATTAAAACTCACTGCATCAATTAACACTAGAATGCCGGATAGCGGTTAATTTACCGTTTAGGTATTTTGCTCTGCGCTAACTGAAAAAATAATTTTTTTATTCAAGATTGATATTAACTGACTTTTGACATTTGAGGGTCTTAAATCACCCAGTAAAATATAACTAAAAAAATTAATTTGGTTGCTGAGTTATAGGCGAGTCTACGCTGCGAGTCTACCCTGAGTTATAGGCGAGTCTGCCATGTTGACCTAATTTATTTATTTATTTTTTAATTTATTTATTTTTATTAATTTGACTTATTTATTTAAATTTTTTAATTCGGTTGCTGAATCACTCCAATCTCCTCGTTTGACGGAGTATAGACAATGATTTCGCCTTGATCAATTTACGCTTGTATGGAGTATCGCTGTGCATGAACACTATGCTTGAGCGTCTGGTGTGTCGCTTTAGTATTTTTTAAAATATCTGAAAGAATTCTCCCCACTCCACTGCTCGCTGGCAACGCTGGCGAATAACCGTGGAATGATGTTTCACCACCTGGAAAGGCAAACATTGATGGTAAGGAAACAGCCAAAGATAACACTGTTTGGACTCGTATTGCGCCTGGCGATCATGCTGGTAGGCTAGTGGGGTTTGCGTAGCTCAATCAACCCATGTAAATGATCTGTGGCACAAGCAATGGGGCCAACCATTTTTTTCTATGGCAATGAGTAGAGATCGGTTCAAATAAATCTTGAGATTTTTAGGTTTTGATGACAAAGACAGTGGTTCCCATCAAAAACAAACCGATAAATTTTACATGGTTTCAGAAGTTTGGAATAAGTTTGTTGACAATTTTTTCGCATGCTACAAACCTGGCGAAAGTAATACCGTCGATGAGCAGCTGTAACCGTCGAAATGCTAGTGCTCATTTTTACAATAGGTATATGGCGAATAAACCGGACAAGTTCGGGACTAAATATTGGGTTGCAACCGACGTAAAAATCAGATATGTACATGGTCAATACTATTCCCTGCCTAGGTAAGAATGAGGGAAGGGGCGTTAACGAAAATACTGACCCCCTCCACCGAAAGCGTTGGCGAAAATACTGTCAACGTCTTGTAGAGCCTTTCCTAAACATGGGTAGAAACGTGACAACTTGCAATTTCTTTTCCTCCTTGAATCTTGTGAAAGACCTAAGGAAGAGGAAAAACTACCCTTTTAGGTACGCTAAGTCAAAATAGGAGAGAAGTAACCGTCTTCTTTGAAAAAACCTAATGATGCTCGTTTTAGCACTGTATTCTATAAGCACGAAGTAATCACTCTGATCGACTTTCAAGCAAAATCTAACAAAAATGTCCTCATGCTTAGTAGTATGCACCCTGGTATTCAAATCGACACAGAGACCGAAAAAAGAAACCGCAGACTGTACTTTATTACAATAAGAACAAATGTGGAGTCTACACTGTTGACCAAATGACTCGTGAATACAATGAGCGAGCCGTCACATGTCGATGGCCTGTGCATGTTTTCTATAACATTCTAGATCTATCACTATCTCATTCCTTGTAAAATTTAGTATTATTGCATTAATTGTCAAGTGTCATTGCTCATTCCTTGTACAAATTAGTCCTTAAATCAAATATCTCACGTATATCGTTCATTTTAAAATTGGTGCAAGAAATGTCAAAACCATACGTGGACCGTAGGATTACGCCGCATGTCGCAGAAGTCGTTCCTTCTGACGTAGTTGGTTGCACACAGTGACAAATTTTACCCTGTTAGCAAAACAAAACAAGGAAGTCATGTCAAAGATGCCCAAAACGTATGTGTGGTATATGTCAAGGTGAAATAAGGGTTTGCAAGAAATGCAAGGAAACCTAAGAGTAAAAGATTTTCCAAAAAATCCAGATTTTGCGCCTTTTTTGTAAAACATAATACTTTACTATTTTGGTCATTTTAGCACTATAGTATGTCTTTATGCGGTCAAAGTTACGTCCTAATTATGTCTTCTGGTCTAGTTTTTATTTAAAAAAATATTTTTGCAAACCGCAACAAGCAAGTTATCTCAAGTAAGGAGATGGAGAAGGAAATTCTTGTTTTCTGTACACGATTCATTTTTGTATTCTCTCTAAAAAAAGTCTAGTAAGATATTACATTTTAATTATTTTATCGTAACGAAAAACAATGAATGATGATGAATATAAGTTGATAGCGTAATACTTCCCGTAAAAGGCGATTTTGCACTTACCCGCAAATTTGGCTTAATCTGCAGAACAACCGATTTTTCACCATGAAGCAGATTTTTCTTTCTTCAAACAGTATTTTTTTTCTTATGAAACACGAATGTTTTTTGTTGCTTAATGTCATTGTATTCAGTAAACCAGTTTTATGTACTTTTACTGTGATAAAGTATTTTTTAAGATTTATATAGATGTGTTATTACTTACGTATTTTATTACCTAGAGAAATGGAAAACTCGTCACAAATAAGACCATACTCACTTTTGAAAACTATCACGGGTCAATCTGAAGAGTGAAAAATACATCTTATATTAAAAAAATATTAATAAGACAAACCCCTAAATAAACTGCCTTTTCGCCGGCATTTTCGGTAGGAAACCGACTCCCGACCTTCTAGTGTTAATAATATGTGACTTATAGCACCTGATCACATTTTAAAATGACGATCTCAAATTTGCTCTCATAATCACAATTGAAAATTCACGATAGCGCGAGCGCACGCGTTATGGAGAACCGTGATCGTACCCCAGGCTCCTTATAGAAAAACTTGTTCTTTGTTTGTTGTGAGCTGCAAATGTTTAAATTTCTCCCTTTTTTACATTTTAATTAAAAATAGCATGGTTTTAATGCGTGGGTAAAATGTGGGGAAAAAGATACTTTTTCATCTAATTTAAATACCATATGCACGGAAAAGTTCTTATGCAGTTCATTTCTCCAGAATGTGGAATTGTGATAGAATGAGCTCCTCTGCCCATCTAGTTTTTTTAGCTACAGATGAATAACATTAACAAACAAAGTCGAAATGCGATATAAATGTCACTGAAACCGGATTTTGAGTAAGAAATGTGTTAATTTTTGCAGAGTCATTATTTCTAATACTATTTAGACACTATTTTAAAATAATAAATATATGTTTGAAATAGATAAGACAAGTCACTAGTAAAAGTGGCGTATTTTAAACAACGCAAATGAGAAGGTGGAATTCAGTATTATTTTTTACTAGCATAGACGTGCGCGTAATCCTGTGCACGCCGTAGGTCCCACTAAACATAGCGGTGCTTTGTTGGTACATCGCGGTACATTGTTCTGTTTATGGTCATATATTTAAACTATTTCCTTTTGCCGTATCCAAAGTAACGACAAAAAAAGCAAAATGGCTGACAAAAATAAATATATGATTTGAAGGTGATCTGATGAAACAAATGTACTATGAATAATGAACTCTATTTAGCATTTGTTTTAGTAAGTATCATAAGCGTAAAACCATTTTATTAAACATTTTCACCTGATAATTATCAAGAATCTTCCATTTGTATTTCACATTTTTTAATTGAACATACTATGTACACTCCAGCGTTAAACGTACAACGTGAATAGAAGCTTTCACATAAATTGAACTTCTCTCCATTTTCATATATGATGCCTAAACATTTATTTTAGCTATAAAGAATGTATTTCAGTTCTAATTGTAAAGAAAAAGCTAATTGTAATTTGCTGAAATTCTTTTGGGTGTATGAAGTAGCGATTGAGGTGATGAAGGGGAGAATATGATGGGTGGACTGCGGGGCAAGGGCGGGAAAACGAACCTCCCTGAACGGCATAGTGCTGAGGATGGCGTCACATATTCTCTTTGGTTATCTCGATTATAAAATAAGATGATACTGTAGGTTCTACGAAACCAACATCAACATCATCACTGTTAGTTCAATCCTAAGATTGATTGCCTGAAACCCTTCATCCTTCCCTGTCTAATGCTGATTCCCTTATTCCCTGGATGTTTTTTTTATGTTCTTTACTCATTGTTTAGTCTATGTTTCTTCCGCCTTTTTCATGGGAGTATTCCCTCTAATTTTTTTATTTAATAATATTCTTCAAAAACGCATTTTGCTTCAGGGTATGTGTTTAATCCATCTGGTTTTTCTCTTCTGCGTAATACTGCATATGGTCGTTTCCTCTCCTGCTCTTCTGTATTGGTACTTCATAATTTCTTATGATATCCGTTCATTTGATCTTCATCAACCGTCTCCAACACAGGGTTTCGAAAGCTTCTTATTTTTTCTGGTATGCTTTTCCAATGGTCCATGTTTCCGATTCTTAGAGAGCCGTGCTTCCTACGAATACTTTCACGAACAGTTTCCTAGTTCGCAGTTCTATCTTCTCTGACGTATTATAAGATATGAGGAAGTATGTGAAGTTCGTGTGTAGTGTGCCACTCTATGGATCGAAAACATGGACCATTGGAATAGCAGACCAGAAACGCTTTCTGTGAGGCATACATTTTCAATAGATATATTTTTATATAATGAATATTAATTTTTTCAGACAAAGGTTTGCAACACTGCTTCCTATTTTAACCCATTTACGCCCAGATATTTTTCTTTTCTAATGTGTCTTTTTAATTTTTATTTTCATTAATACCTCTCCCAGCTTCCAGAAAAAATATTGTAAAAACTCACGAGGCATTATTTAATAAAAAATGAGGTGAGTCGTTAACAATCCAACGGGCAAAACACCGAAGAGTACGTGAGTGCAAGTACCCAAAGAGTTTTTACCTGGTATGTTTATTTCTACACCTCCAAGTTCGGCTTTAAGTCAAAACTGTAACCCATTATCATAAATTAAAGTGATTTTTCAATTGTAAGTTTCAATTTTCCTGGGCCAAAAATTATTTTCAAAGATAGTTGTATAGAAAAACATCTCTTTAACCAATCATAATTTCCTGGTTGTATATAGAAGAACTTTTATTAGTAAAAAGTTTGGGCGATTTAATCTTGAGTGAAACAGTTTATAATTAATTAAAACACATAAGTAATGCATATTTTTGTTTTTATTTATGTAAAAAATCCTTTTTATTATAAATACCAGGTTCATATAATCCCAATTTCATATAATCCCAGATTTTATTAGCAAAAAGTGGAGGAACAAAATATTTGCCTAGCTGTTGTCATGCCATCACAGAGAATAAAACAACAAGAGTCTGAATTAACTTTTTCTGGTGCGAAATTCCACTGGAGATAACTCACGCCTTGAACCGGACGCGGATTCCTTGATATAGCGCCGAGAGCGTTAGCCAGTTAAATTACCGTAGGTGTCCTCCTCCCCTGTGAATTTTTGTTGGTTTAAAAGGAACAACATGTTCAGGACTGCTGGACATGTTAATGTCACAGAGTGCACTTGGCACCACAGTCCGCGAGGTTAAAGCCTATCATGGAACTCAATGAGGTGTTCCCTCTTTTAGCAGAGCAGACGTACTATTTAGTAGTTTAACTGTCTACAGCACTCGGCGCGATATCGAAGGATCCGGGTTTGGACCATGAGAGAAATGCAGCGCATGACCTTTACTAGCCTTGTATCCTCCCCCCGTAAAAATTGAGATTTCTATGTGCCGAAACGTCACATCTACGATGTTTCCGAGGCCGAGTTCCTCTTGAATTGGGCCCTAGATCTGAACACGGAACGACAGAACAGCAGCCAACCATACTACACGCAGAGCCACGTTACCTTGCGTAGGGTACGCTGGTGATATACTAATGAGCTCTCCAGAGAAAACACAGAACTTCCAACGAAAGTGCAAATTAAAAGACCAACGAGGAAGAGGCGTGGAGAATTTTGACTTTCGAGGAAGAAAATACCCTTTTATTTGCAAAGATAACAACTTCATAGCCGTACGTATATTCTTATTTAGGTTGCACATTTCCAGCTAAAAATACTCTCAGGCGTAAATACCCTACGTGAGCTACATCCTCAAAAGAATCTTTTTTTCCAGGTGAATGGATGAAAAATAGTGATTTTCACCATTTTCATATCTGGCTCTTTTTTGCTTAAATTTCCAAGGCTTCCCGACTCATATCGGGGGACGAATGTTGTGATATCTCGTGAACCGGAAACATAAGTCTCTGAAAGAGCTCCCGGATTCGTACTACCATTCTTTCTACGTCTCAAAACACGGAATCCAAATCGATAATATTTATCTTCTGTGAATGTGGGCACACGCTTTTTCTCTATTTTTTTACACGGTAATTCACTACTTCAGGTTTTGGGCGAAGGGCTGACTCATCGTGGATATTTCAGATGAAATCACGATCTTTGAAAATCAGTGCAAAGTTTTCATTCTCATTGAAATGGCCTTTATTTCGTATTATCCGGCTGTTTTTAGAGTTCACCTTAGGCCTCAGGATTGGGGTAGCCGTTAAAAAGCTTGCGTGATTTTCATTTTTGTTGCCCCGACGATAAATTAAGTAGTGAAAATAAAAGAAGCAGAACTCTGCCGGAGTTTTATACCTTTCTAGAAGATTGATTCAGAAAAATTTCACGAGATTCATTCTTTCTTATTTACTTCAGAAAAAGAATTCAATCCGACCAGAATCAGGTCACGTTAAAATCAGAGGATTATACGACACGGACGGTGTTTACTACATCCTTTCACACGCTGATATACTTCGGAAAATATTTTTCTTGTTTCATTCGTACTTATATCGTGAACATCTTATCATGTTCCTTTCTATCATGAGGAGTGACTTTGAACCAAAGAGATTAATGACAAGCTTTTTCCATACACATCACACATAGAGGTGGTTGAACCCGGAATAGAGTGTATATCAGTGATCTGCATCCTAATGCACGGAAAGGACTGTTGTGCTACCTGGTGTCTCGTCAAGAAAACGAATGATTAATTAAGCCTGCCGTAATTTCATATTCTTCTTATTTATAGTATCTTATTTATGAGCATAAAAAGTTTTTCTAATTATCATTTTTGTTCATAATCCAACAAATAAGGGATTTACTTATTTATTTTTTCTAATTCATCAAAACAAAATTATACGCTCATCATTGTTATCAAAACTATAACTTTACTGTAGATAGGTACATTCATTGGCAATTTTTATTACATCTTATCATAATATTGCATTATACTTACTGCATGTTTTTGGTTCGCTTTGGCAAACACTTAGGGGAGGCAAGTCGAGCTATTTATTTAATTTTACATTAAATGTTACATTGTACACATTGACTGCCAAGTGCTGTTCTAGACAATCTATGAGAAATATTTAATCAGACCAAATGGAACAGAATCAACAAGCTGTCAATATTATGACAGTAATTCTTCACGACTCACTTTTACATTTTAGGACTTAGGCGTTATTTGATTTGAAAAAATAACCCTCTTGGAACCATTTACTGCTTCGAGATGTAATAAAATTATCCTAAAAAATCAAGTGAAAGTTGAAGAGCAACATGTAAGTCGCCATTGTCCGAGCTGCAGTTGCGATTCGGCAAGTGAAGTAAAACATCTTACTCTTCAATTGCAACTCGTTATTACAATGAGACCCTTCTGAGTGCCTTTTTCACGAATTAAGTCCGAAGCAATCTTTCTATAAAGTATTTAAAACCTTGTAACAATTCCTGGGCAGAAGCAATTCTTGTCATCGCTTGCATCCTATTGGTTTTCTTTTAATTTATCGCAATTGAGAGGGACTGCGACAGTAATGAAAATTGCGTGAAAGGAATCTGTGTGCTTTTGAACTCTTACACCAAAAAGTGGGGATTCTCCCTTTTAGTAGAAGAAGGCTTACGAGTCTCTGCTTCCCATTTTGAGCGCACTTACTGCGGATAAGTGAAATTGCAGGGTCCGTTTATGGCCCAACTAATGGAATTTTCCACTGGAATTACTGGAGAGCTCATGAGTACTTGCTTCGACTCGATATCTTCTACCGGTTGCTTCACAGCCTCATTTGTTCACAGATCGTTAGCAGGATCTTCCGAGAGCAAAAGGAAATGCGTAGTTAACTTCTATCACTTTGATGTCACCCATATGTATAATCTTACTGAATGAAGCGAGAGAATTGGAAAATAACATTGCTTAGTTTCGTAATAATTTAACCACAAGACTATTGCGAGAATAAATATTTGCCCCTTAGCGGGGGTTATATTTGTCATCATACCCACCGATTTACTTGAAATTCAAACCTATTTGCAGGTTTCCTTGTGTCTCTTAGAACAAAGCTTTTCAAGAGTTAACAAAAAACATTTTTATTAAATTCACTATTCTTTAATATGTTCGGCCGTAAATGTCCCCCGAAAATACTCATACGCGCATAATTTAAATAAGTTATTGCCACTGAAATGTTTTTCTCTATCAATATAAAGGCACTGATAAATTTTGCGCTTATTGGATTTACTTCAGTTGATTTTCAAACAATGTAATTCAAATTTTCTGAGTAATTTTCCGAGTTCCGTTGTCCCTATTTGCCAGTGACAGACAAGAGGGCCAGTTCACATTATCTATTAGAAGATACCGTAATAGCAAAACGTAAAACGTTACTCCGTAATGACATAACGTGACGTAGATGATGTTTCGCATTCATATTTTTAGTACAATATTTTAATTAATTGTTTTCAGGAAACTGCATTGTCCTCTGCGTATTGTTCTTTAATAAAATAGTGGTTCCGCTAAGTAACGACTAATTGAATTGAGATTTATGTTTTTATTATATTGCGGGTGTTAGGTTGTAAGTGTTAAGATGTTCTGGTTAGCTAGTTATAATCCTTCGCAGCCCAAATGAGCATTTAAAAAAATGATCAGAACTTTGAAAATTTGGTTAGTTGAATTGGTTGGTTTAGTTAAGCTTTTTGGACTATATTTACTCGAAAATTGCGGTAATGGATTTCAACAATATGGTCAACAATAGGAGAAAAATTAGTATCTTGATTGTCATTCTGTGTCTTGCGCAATTCAAACTCTCGTGGTAGCCTACACCTTACCATTCCCTAGAGTCTACCATCCCCAGAAAAGGGACGCCCTGATTAGTATTTATGCACATATTAATGTGGAAAATCTGGAACAGATGGGCACGTGCAGTGCAATTTGCCTTCGTTCTCGAATAAATATGATTTCTCATAGTCTCTTGCCATTTTCTTCCCGTAGATCCTCCGGACGGCATCCCGCTGATTAGCATCGAGGACGGCCGGCTGCAGTTCGCCACCGGGGAGACGCTTAGAGCCAACTGCACATCGCCTTCATCATTCCCCGCGGCCAACCTCACTTGGTACATAAACGGACGGCAGGTGAGAGAGAGCGCCTTCATATTCTAAAATCAGGCTAACAATTCATTCCGACCATATTTTTTCACCTTCGTGCGGGAAGAAACATGGTCAAAGGACGAGGTACTTATTACGGACGCAAATTTCGTTACATGAACGTCTACATGTCGTCTAAATTTGTCTCAACTTTTTAAGGTACTTAGAGCTAAATATTTAACTAGTCATAATGGAGACCCAATTCCTAGTTTACATTTTGATTTGGCGTCTATAAAAATTGTGAAGTACATACTTTAATAATAATTGTGCAAAAATATCCAACCAAAATTATCAGTAATTAAATAAGTACTACCTACATTGTTCTTGACTCAACATGACTAATTTTTTCACACCGTATGGTTAAAAATCCTTTCAAAAATTACTACGGTGAGTAATAGATTAATTTTTAATAAATAGTTGAAAAAGCATGCAAACTACTCACCGTTAAATTTTAGACGGAATCTAGGTGTTATAAATTCCAATTTATTTCAATATTCTCCCTCTGGAGCGCAGAGCCGTGATCTATCCCATGAAAAATAGATTATATTTTCAGACAAATAGCTGGAAAAGTAGTAGTAGTAGGTTAATATTTTGATATCATTGGGAAAAGTTTTTTCTTTAAAATCAGGTCTTATTCATCAAATTCTACGTGCAGTGATTCTTCGCTCAAACTACCATAAGAGTGAACTTACAATATTGAAGTTTCCTGAAATGACGGAAATGGACGTTGGGATAATCGTTAACTTTCCGTCATGGTCGAATGTATTACGATTAGCGGGAGTAGCAGCGCCAGTAGATTGTTACCCATTTTTAGCTAACGGATGTCCAAATGGTTACGAAGGAACTGAATAATTTCATGCTGACTAACTCATTACAAATGACGTTCCCCTCTGCGCAATTGGCGAGTGATCAGATACTGAATTGAAGTGACAGAAAGATATGTAGACAGACGCATCTAGATAGACATGCCGATGGAATAATTTTATTTAATTAATAAGCTAAGTATGATACGTAGTGTCAAAGTAGTATTATAAGTACGTCTCCATTGGAAGAAAAAAGGTTTTAAATCACGTAACTGTAAATCCGTGGAAGAGTATTAAGTGATTTATTCATCATTAATATTAACTTTTTCCTTCAGATTCAGCCTGAAGGAGTTGACTCAAATAAATTACTGATGAATTCAGATAAATTATCTACTAGGATAATTTATCTGAAAAAGGATATACAGCTCTCTAACCGGTTGATAATGTTAAATTGCACTAACTAGTGGTTTAGTCATCCATCGTCTTCAGGGTAAATGAAGACCGTTAAGGTAAATTAAGAAGAAGGTAAATATGTGATCACCGACTACGCCATAGAAATTTCGCACTGTGATTAGATAATCGAATAAAGCTTGCCAAAATTTTAAAAGTTCCTTTTTTACTATGGAAATTTGAAACCTCACATGGTCATTCTCTAATGGTTGGTGCATGAGGTGACGCATATCGTTTGTTTCAGTTCTAACGCATTAGCATTGTAAGAAGACTCAATTTTGAACAAACTTTGCAATAAACCACCCAATCTCTATATTTTCTGAAAATCATATAAATCTAGCTGATGCAGAATCTGTTTGTGTTTAATTTTGGTATATAAATTATTATAGCCAATATACGTTTCCTGCATATAAGGTTTCATAATTTTCATTTTTGTTTTCTGCTATTTTTACTGCTGGCATGCAATTAAATGACGTATACTGTTTAGTATAATCATCAAAATCGTCCATGATTAATTAAAATATAAGCATGGAAATATTCATACACCATATTCCTTAGAGATTATCTTTAGAAACGTTAGCAACCCCATAAAAAATTCAATTTTTCTTGTGCGCGGTACAGTTCAACACAAATAGCTGGTTGGAAACCACAAGAAATTTACTTTTGTTACGAATTCGCCAGGAAGTCCCTGAGAATCTTCCGGGACTTGCTCGTCTTTCGTTTCTGCTTTATAACCCTCGCCTAACCTTCACGTTTCTTCCCTCCCCGTTCCCTTTTCCTTCCTCTCTATTTCGTCTTCTCCGTCCCTCTGAGAGGTTGAGGAGACGTACGTGAGGAGATATCCCCTGTCGAGAATGTACAAGGAGGACGAGGAGGGCGCGGAGGAAGAGGATGCTGTCGGGGACGTCGGGGGCAAGGAGGCAGCAGCCGGAGGCAGAGGCGGCAGCGACAGGGGACCCAGTGGGACGGAGGCGGCAGCCGAGGTCACCACCAACTCGCAAAGAGGCGGGCCAAACTCCACGACGGTGAAGGAGGAGGAAGAGTGAGTCCATTAATGATATTATAATCCCTACTTCAGGATACTACAGCCGAACTTTCCTATTCCTCCTGAACAAATAAGTAAGGATAATAAGAAATGACGGCCTAGAAGCACAGGTAGACTTCGTAGTTTTTTTTTTAATGTTAGGAAGTACAATAAATTCAAACGAATGCAATATGTTTCACATTAAACGAGTTTTAGCCATTTTTATGTTTTTCAAAAACCTTCCCCATTTTCATTCCCTTGGACAGATTTTGCCTGCTAACGAACTTGAACGAGATTTATTAGTAATAATCTTAGAAATCTACGGGTTTCTCTAGGTCGGACATAAGTCTTGTTTTTAATAGACTGCTCATTTGGCTCAATCATTGCAGTAAAGGTTTGTCGTATCAAAACGTGTTTCAGCCAAAAGTTTTAGATAATACTTCGGAGATCTACAATGACTTTGAACGAATCTGATATTGTACCTAGTTATAAAGTTATGAACTTCGTTGTCCGAGAAACCGTTTTTTTAACAAAAAAATAGGTAGAAATTTTTCGGAAGTCGCTTCATGGTAATGAAGAATTGACTACAATATGTAGTCTTCTTCGAAATCTACCTAAAAGGCAATGGCTCAGAGTACTCTGTAGCATTTTGATTGAGCTGAGAAATTGACGAACACTAGGGAAGTTGAGTATTCCTTGTGCATCTGGCTAATACGAGACTTAAGGTGGGTCAATACTTCCAAGCCGCCTCAATTTAACAGTCACCGCCGGTGGTCACCTATTGGGATGGTAGAAGCTAAACGGGAAACTGTCAAGGAGGTTAGAAAAAAAATGGAGGCGACATACCACTTGATTCTTGAAGCCACCTCCACCATTGCAGTCGGCACATTTAGACTTCCTCAGGCTTACGTGTCCGGTGGTCGCTTTCGATTTTCGTCAAATCTAAGTTAAAAACCACAGACCAGGCGATGTTTTGTGACTGGTTTGGCAACACCTACTTGGCACAAAACCCTTCCCAAGCACACTTTCGCCCATGAGCGTTCACGGTCATGCCTACTCCATTTCATTTTAACCTCCTTAGAAACTGTGAAGGTCGGCGCTGACAAAAATGGAGTGGGGAAGGATTATCCTTGGTTGGGGATGGAAAAGGTCTACTCCGTTGTCAATGTAGGCTTAAACGTTTAACATTGCGGTAGCCTTCATACGAAAACAGCATCAATGGTTGTTGATTTTTTGTGTACATGAAAGACGATTCTTTTATTTAAGTGGGCTGAAAATCCTCATTTTGGAATATAACCTTTGCAACATTCCCCGGAATATTACCAAACAATTTCGCAAAAGCTAAAGTTTTGCTATTTTTTATAAAAAAAGCAACCACTTCATGATAAAGTTACTCCTCTTAAATCAACAAGTGACTCTTCATCTACGGAAGACAAAAATTGCAAGTCTCCAGCTGTCACGGCAAAGCCGTTACTGGATTAGTGGGAAAAATCTAAAACAAGCTTCATAGCCCAGGTATAGAGCCACCTTAAGATGGGTTAATAACAAAAAAAATCCACTTTTAATTCATTGACCTTGACATCGCCATGGTAGCAGGTGTGTAATAATAAAAAGTTTGAATCTGGCGCGTTCATAGGTTTCCTCAACGTTGACATTATGACGATGGTGAACTTTTACCTACACTGCTATAGGCGTCCCCGGACCAGGCTGAAGAGGAAAGAGTATAGTGAAAAGGTGGACAATTTACCACCTGAAGATGCCTACAACAGAGTGGATGAAATTCACTATGATGATAATGATGATCAGCAACGTGTAGGGAAATCGAAAACTCTTCTAATTCATCTTAATATCGCGAAAATTACTGTCGCAAAATAAAAATTGAAATCTAAAGTAAAAAAAGGAAAATACTAGCTGAATCCTTCAACTTTAAATCAAGATATTCTCAAGTACGTAAGTTGAAAGAGATTTCTGTTATCGTGTGAAACTTGCGTAGGTACTTGCCCTCATAATGACTTCATAACTGTTTTCCTTAGACAAACTTTGATAATGACTTCATTTGTCGAAACTCTTTGTCTTTAAGTGGAAAATGAGTATTGAATTTTAGAAAACAGTTTACTTAATTTTATGTAGACACATTTTATATTAAATTGTTGGGATTGGATTCGTTTGCTATCTAAACTACACTCTTCTCATCCCGAGGACTCAAATTCGAGTCGCTGCAGTGGCGGAATCCTTTTCGGTGAATTATCGATCCCTACAACTGGGCCTTGTGTACAGAGTTATAAATGTAGTAAAAACTCCGTTCGTTGGATGGGACATTTAACTGTGGACCCTTAGGAGTCTGTCCTTAATAGCAGGCTTATGCCAACGCATGGTTTCTCTCCAACATTACCACGTCTGCCATCGCACCTATCCTACTAGTGTTCTCAGCCTTCATCCGACAAGTCCTCAGCCTTCGAGCACCAAAACCCTCAAAAAACAACCAACCACATGAAATGGAGAGATTCGAAATCGAAACCCAAATGGAGTACGCATTTCATTTTCGTGGAAAATGTCCATGTTTTATTTTGGCTTACTCACTTAAAAAATCCCTGTGTGTGACTCTCAGAAAAAATGTTTATCTCTCTTTTGTAATACATATGGATTAAAAACTTTGGTTTATCCTTTAAAGCTCTGCACACACGGTGACATTGCTGGTGTCAGAGCCGGCATGGGAATTGGAAAGCGGTCATTTTCTCCGCTTCAACAACCAAATCGCCATACCCTGCCATATGATAGGTTTGCTCGCAATTTCCTTGCCGTGGTAAGAATGTATTTTTATGTAGCGATCTGGCAGCAAATTTGTGCGCATTTATGCCTTCGTTTCCTTAGAAAATTGATAAGCAAAGTTGCATGAAGAGAAAGATTTTAAAATAAAAGTGTTCACTGCTGATGCAACTAATCACTGCACGTCAAATCATTTTTATTTATGTGTGCCCTTTTTTATTCTTCTGAGTGATTATGCGCAGATACATTATCAAAGAATAGGTTTCCCGTAACAATGCATCCAAATAGCAAAATCAAACCAAAAATTCTTTGTTTCTCTATCATCGCTATTTGCCGCCAAAACAATCAGATCTTCACCTAGTTCATACGCAAAGCAGTCACCTTTGCTCAGTTGTCTCCGGGACTTGTTCACTGCCTGTGGTTTCCGTGTGTACACATCGGTTAACTGATGCTCTCCATCGATTGACGCCGTTTCGTCCGGCATGGCCGGGTGCAGGCTTCCCGACCAATTCTGGCTTTAAAAATGTTCTCGTGCATGAAGGGCTTAAAAGTCGTGGCTTATCAAGCATGACAACAACTTTTGAGCTAGTGTCGATCAAAAGTAAGAACTTTTTCTTAGAAAAAACCACGTTAGAAAATTTTCCATTAATAATAAGATTGTTAAAGGCGTATCCTACCAACGAACCAAACCAGATTGGGCTCTAAACCAGTTAAATTTAGAGGAATGGTAACGCTAAATGTCGAAACCTTCGAGTAACACCTGTCATTCGTGGACGTAAATGCGTAAGTTAAATTGTGCCATTTTCGTAATAGATATATTCTCCTTCGAACTTTAGATGGCAGTGCCTAGAAACTGCCTCTATCGAATCAAACTTCCCATCTCTCAGCTATCTGCATTTATCAGGGTGGGTCTGGAAGGTTACTTCCGCAAGTTTCTTCTGCAAGAGCTGTCTCGGATTTTCACTTTGACGAAAATGTTTTCACAACACAGTGCAGATCGTGCACTTCTTGTGCTTCTGCAAGCGACTTGCTGAATCTTTGAAAAGTTCCTCAAGCGGATATACAGAGCCCATTTACGCGTGTAATATACGACGAAAGTTGCATGCTGCGAGTAACTTGCACAATAAACGTGCCAGGGTAAACCACCTTCAGGTAAATGAAATACATTTCTTAAGCCAACGCTAAGGAGACTTTTGGCATGAAACTTTTATTTAAGAATCAAGGCTGGGGAAGAATCCCAATGGAATTTCTCCAAGAAATGAACACTGCCTATGGTACATACGTATAGAAAGATATGAGAGAGAAAAGCAAAGGTAGTCTTCATACTACCGTGAGCGTTATCTCCATGGAAAATTCGTCAATATTATTTTTTACTAGAGATAACTTGGAATAAATGAATCAAATTCATGATCTCGCGTGAGATAGGAGACCATGAAAATCATGTTTTACATAACCCTTCACCGCAACTTAGGCTCGAGAGAGCAACACAATTAATTTCAGTATCTGAAAACGAAAACTCTTTGCTCAATTATATCAAGGATTGAATTAGAAATGAGAAGAAATATCTCTAAACAGAATACTGAAGGTAAGCCTCGTTTATTTACATAAGGCGGGTTTTCCACCAAATTTCAAGGTTACTTATTGTATTCTGTCCCAAAAATGTTTGGAAGTACGCTCATTAGCAGAGTTATAAAATTAGGATGAGCTCATGAATGACCTACTTTTTTTATCTATTTAGGAATAAAACTTTTGATCATTGAACACTCACAATGGAATGCCTCCTTCAGTAATAATTTCCGTAAACAGCTTTGACCCTGAGATAAAACAAACTTAGACGATGAAACTCCGTAAAGTTTGTGGAATATGAGTCCTGAGCTTTACATTTTACTACATATTTTGACCTCAATGGATAGCTAATGACTTAACCCATCTATTCCCGGTACAAATATTCTTTGCAATTTTAGAAAGAATTATCGGATGTTGTATGGAATCAAAAGAACTGATCCATTTATGGAAATATTCTATGGGAACTTCGATTACGATATTCTACCCTAACTCCGAAATATTAGTTCTAAAACGAGGCTTCTTCCTCTTTGAAGAAAAATCTAGAGCAGGCCTTGGCAACGTTATATAATGAGATGTGTTTTGATTTACAGTGCAAAAGTATTTTTCAGGGCATTCATGTGTTGCTAGTAGCAACTCCCTTTAAAATAATTTAGTTAATATTAATTTTCCTTGGATACTTTTTTGTGATGAGAAAATTACTTCAAATAAAACCGTTAATATCCAATGAGAGCCTTATCACTACATATAGGCAACATTAATGTATACATTGATAAAAATAAAATATGGAAATAAAATCACAAATTTTTGCTCTGCAATGCTACCTTAAAAGTGGCGTAGTTCAAATGTTATTTATTCACTATATGTTCATTATTCACTTTAATTCCAATAAAACGAAAGAAGTAGATTTTTAAAAATATAATATAACGAGGCAGTATGCATTAACATTGCATAATTAAGCATTCTGGCTGCTATGAATATTTTAAAAAATCGCAAACAGAATGCTTAAAAAGCAATGTAAGACGAAATTCCGGGAAGGTTTAATTAATCGGTATGGAACACGAGGAGCATTTAGCATTAACGTTTTTTCACGATATCAAGAAATAGCATTAATGAAAATTACTTGGAAGGAAAAATTAAACCTTGAATTATGGGTCAAAAATAGGCACGAGAAACCAAAATGCCAACATTTTAAGATACACATTTAATCAACTGAGTTATATAATTATAAGCATATTTATTAACGACGTTGCGTTGGCAGTGATTTTCATTTTCTTTATAATATTAATACCATGGATGTTTTTCCCCTTCAGCACCCCCGCCAGGAGCGGAATTACATCGTCCTTTCCTTTTGTTTTTTTTATTATTCCGATACGAATCAAACGAACCCCGGGGATTTTCAGGGTCCGGGAATGTTTTCGGGGGTGTTAGGGACAATAAAATGTGGTAGGTAGGATCTTGGTCACACGGCTGATTCAACCGAGGCTGTATTTATTTATTTTTTCGTTTTTTCATCCATTTCATTTGAGGGCGGTGTTTATTTTGTTCAATCGCCCGAGGCACCTGGTGCCACATACAACTTTTCGTTTCTCCCCTCAACATCCCCGCCATTGCCGAACAGAAGCGCCTCCGGCGGTGGAGTGGAGAGGTTTGAGGTGGGCGTCCGTTTATCATACCCTCGCCGCTAAGTGGTGTGCCGGAGTTTTACCCCGGTCCGGATTCGACTGCAAAAGGAAAACAAAAGCTTCAAAGCGGATCTTAAGCCCTGCCTTCCACTATAGCGTGAAATGTACGAGGAAATTTGAATGAGGTATGCAGCTGTTTGACCATCAGTTTAAGTGAGTGTCCTCTGAATATACTGTACAGGAGGTAGCGAAACATGGTGGCATTCACGTTCGTAAGGCGTGACGTTAAGACTCTCGTGGGAATGGTTGACTTAGGGGAGGAATGGAAATTATTTCCGCAAGGTGTAGGAAATATTTTCGCCGTAAATTCCTCACTGTATCGTATAGTGGTAGGGAAACGTATTGATAGTAGCCTGCTCAAGGCGTGACGTTAAGGAGAGGAATGCTCGTGTGGAAGGTGTCGGGTGAGAAGCGGAGGGAAAAAGGACAGCACATGGTGAACAACTTTTCCAACTAGTACTCATAATCATGGTGAACAACTTTGCCAACATAACTGCGTTTATCATTATAGCGCGGTAAAGTATCAGCAGCTCGTTTCACGAGGAAGTTATCGAGCCTAAAAAAATGGGTTCAAAAACGTTAGTAATAAATGCAACCCATCGGAGAAGCCCATCTATAAATTTCAGTTAGGAGAAACAGGGAGCTACGTTCATTAAATTCCATCATACGTAACTGTAGCAAATTGAGCATTTTTAAGTTTACAATGAGTGTGACCTTGAGAACCCTGGACGTCAAACTCGGAGTCTGCTTTACTCAGGCGGAGCCTGTTCGTAAGGAATGGGCTCTTCCAATTAAAGGGGTCTTTTGAGCAACTACCACCATATTTTGCTACCACTTGCGCTTTACCGGGTAACGTTGAAGATGATGATCTCTTCTCGGGTTCCACACCGGATTAAGTTCCGCTGAAATTACGATGGGCGAATTTCTCATCTTCTTCAGGGCCTTTAAATGCCTTTCCAAAAATATTGACCTTCCATTTTGGAGTATCCATAGCTCATTAAGTATGTCATGTAGCCTACAATTATCCAACAACTTAGCTTAACCGTAAGCAGTTAAGTATTTTTTATACTGCAGCTTTTATTTTAAATTTTGTTTAGGTTGGTTGAGGACGAAAACAATTGTAATTAAAAATAATTTTGGATATTTTCAAAGGTTAAGACTCACTCAAGACACAACTGTATCCTTCCAATGATCTTTACAAAGGCCTTCAACAATCGCTTGTACAGTGATTTCTCAGTAGATGAATATATATATATATATATATATATATATATATATATATATATATATATATATATATATATATATATATATTTTTTTTCTGTATATATATATATACAGAAAATAACTTTATTTTACTGGTACTTCCGGATTTAATATGATTCTGGACAGTTGTGGAATCATTACGCTTCCTACTGGAACGCCAAAACTACCGGAGTTGAAATGGAAATATTTGCGTAAGTTATTACAGTTAGTTCTCGAGCAGTTTGAGAGTTGAATATCCCGTTCACTTTTTTTGTCGTATACTTCATACCTCTCTCACTGCAACATTGTTCACTCTTCAGTATTTTCCCGAATGCATTATAGCTAGAGCGGAATAAGTCGCCTTACTGCTCATTTGTTTCACCTAGTTTAAGAATGCCAAGTTCAGTATTCCAAGCTTTGCAAACAATGATACCTGCTTTAGGTTAAGTGTAGTCCAAGAGCACTTACAGATGTAAACGCGTACCTTCTTTGCACTGCACGGATTTTCCAAATTTTCCTCTTTGCATCTTCCTCTCCTTACTGCTTGAATTTTCTTTTTCTGATACCTCCTGCGTAAGATAAATTTATCGACCATATTTTGATATATTATACACTATTCTGTAATATATTGCTTGTAACCGCTTTTTTATTCATGGTTTCTTCTACAAAACGATTTTGAATGCTTTATTGTTATCCCAGAAGATCGTTACAGCTTCACGTTCTCTTTTTTTTGCGAGCTTTTATGATGGAATGAGGAATAGTCCAACTTGGGCAAACAGGACGGCCTACTCATAGACCTAAAGTTTTCAAAGATTACTCATCGGTGTAACCTGTACGAATTATTCTCTACTGCTTTAGGGTTCTTCAGTTTTTCTTCGATACCTTCAGTTTCTCATTACCCTTGCAATAATTCTCTCTCTGTCTCCCCTTGAAACATCTAGGCTAATGCGTGTATAATGTAATTTTGTTCTTCACCGGCCTTCCTGGAGGTCAAGTCTAGGGCTGCCGACGCCCTGCGGACGATGTAAGAGTCGAAATCGAAATGTTGGCCACCCAAGGCATGACCTTCGGTGAGGCGTCTGAACCATGCAAGATAATTTCGATCACAAGACTGGGATATTTATGGAACAATCATTTACGGTTCGAGGTTTTACTGCGGTATATTCAATCGGATGGATACATTCAGCGTCCAATATGTTGTTAGTTTTGTATTTAAACGAGATTTCAGTACCATCGACTATATCCCGGTGAAAAATAGTAGGTCAGGAAGACTACTTGAAATTGTCACAAGTAGTTCAAGCATGTAAAAACTCGAATCGTTCGTGGTTGTACCTCATGACTCCTTATGTTAAGCGATCGAAACAATTTCGAACGAATTACGTGTCTTAATAACCTGTGAGCCACAGCGAGACGTGTGGAAGGTGGTATTCGTATTGTAAGGGAAATGAGGAGGAAGAGTACAGTGGTTGAACAATGAGATGAAGATGTAAACGATATGCCTTAAGTTAGCGTCCAGCGATTCTAATCGCTAATGGTGCGTGGAAAGAAGAAATCAGTTTTACAGTGCATCTCTCTTATTTTGACACTTTTGTCAGTTCAAGAGATAATTATCCTCTGTGTCGTGCAGAAAACTCCCCTGATCTGAAATTTTCAAGTTATCTAGGCTTAGCGTGCATCCACAGAGTCTAACGTTTCCTTAACTACTCATTCTACTAGCTGTGTTACACTTCTTGTTCGCTCTTAAAGTTTTAATGAAGTGAGCGGCTTTTCTTAGTATTATATTTACATAATAGATGAAATCATTCATTGCACTGTATCCAAAGGCTCGTGGCGTAATCAAGATGTAGCGTAACCAGAGCAAAGCAGCATCTCTCTCACAATTATTTCATTCATCAACAATTGGTTTGATACATCCCAGTTAATTTTGTAAATTAGGTACCACACGCATTTCGTTTTTCCCACATCAAGGGATTCCGAGGTATTTGATTCATTCTGACATTCACTTGTGTCTCCTCCTCCGAATTCATTAATAAATATTGATGTAATTTATTTCGTAAGAAGTGCACTGCAGTGAATAAAGCCATGTTTGATGTTACAACCATTACTCAAGACATTACGGGTTAATTTCGTCGAGGTCTGATTAGAGAACTTCTAAGTCTCGCACGCACACACATACTCTTCCTGGTGTGTGTGTGACTTAAAAGAAATTATACACCCACTGGTGGAGGACCCATGAACACCAACTATGAGGATACCGGGACTAGCCACGGTATTTACCTTTACGTAGTCACCCACAAGTGGCCGTGTACCGTGTCGTACCGTACCACAAGGCACAGTGGTTAGTCCCGGTATCCTCAAAATAGGTCAAAATAGCGGACACCTCATTGTGTTCCATGTTTGGCTTTGTCCTCGTGGACGGTGGCGTTAAGCGCAAGCTTTGGACTGCTTATTGACATCATATGTCTCTCAGTTCTGAACACAAAGCCCTCAAATATCCACAGAGGATAAGGACGCCTCGGTAGCTTAACTAGTTAAAGCACTTAGCGCGAAATTGAGGGATCCGGTTTTGAATCACGGTCAAGGTGAATTATTTTTCTTCTATGGGATATCGGACCTATGAAGTCTTTATTTCATTCCACCAATTCTTACCCAGCAACCTTAAACTATTTCCTCTCCCTCGCACAGTGTCCTCTACGGCCCACTGTTCGAGGCTGTGATGGAGACTTCCGTGGTTGGCCTTGAGGTGCGGCTGGACAACGCCACCCTGTTCCCGCCACCGACGTCGCACGTGTCCGCGCACCCGGCCGCCGTCTCCATAGTCGACAAGAACGAGCTTCCGCACCCGGGTGCCGCGCTACTGCGCCTCCGCTGCCTCGCCACCCTCTTCACCCTCTACCGCCGCACCACGGAAGTGGAGCTGGTGGTGATGCCATCGTCGGCCGCTGACGAGTTCTCGCCCAAGATCGCGCCAGTGCTCCACGAAGAGGCGCAGCAATCGAGTCAGTCAAGCGGTGAGTATGCTTGAGTCATAGGTCTTGAATATATTGGCCAGATGTCATGTTACTCATAGAGGAGGTGGTCCGAATATGGGCTACATGTTTCATTTTGTGGTCTACTGTGCTAACTTAAATTATTTTTTAAGATGTTAATGTTATTATTCAACCTGCAACAAGTCGTATATAAGACAGGGTAGTAATATACACGTAAAGCCTTCAACTTTTTTTCAAATGAGTCTATTTCAAAAAGTTGTCAAAATGAAATGATTTCAATAAGTGGTCTAAATATGGGCTAGTGGGCCACTCATAATGTTTATGTTAAAAAAAAGGCAAAAATAAACTCAAAATGCTGAAAAATTATCCCAAAAAATTCTAAAGGTAGTAAAAAGAAGGTAAAAAATTCTCTCAAACGTTGCTAGAGTTATTATTTGCAGAAATCACACACATACGCCTCTTTTTCTGCCCCCTGCGCACTCAGTGTGTGCCCACATCTGGCACATGATACATTGAACCCACGTTTCTCCTCCCGTGTCCTGAGAAAACAGTCCATCACAGAAGATTCAGGTTGCATCATTGCCGTCAGGGCGGTCTTCTGAAGATAGGTCCAGGTCACTGTCATCAAGCATCGGCTCCCCATGATCTTCCTCGAAGTCTGAAGAAGACTGGGTCTTCTTAGCCCTCTTTGTGTTCCGCTCAGCTTTCTCTCTTGCAAGTTTAACCTTCCTGGTTTTCACAGCTTCGCCTTTCCCAGACCTCTGAAAGAGTTTTTTCCTGCACTTGCTTTTTTTCTGATTTATCCAAGGATCTGCGCAATTCGTCTCTGTAGGGTGTGCCTGTCACAAGACACGCTTTCGCAGATTTGCGACCTCTGTTGGTCTTCTTCTTTGAGACAGTAGGCACTGGATTGACGTCAGATGAATAAATGTGTTTGGATGACCCAGCTACTCCAACCTGACCGGAATTGGGAATCTTGGAGGCTAGACGATCCGAGGCAAAGTCCTTACCAGGTGGTGAAAGAGAGGATGATGGGATGGCTTGAGATTGAGAAGATGGCTGACTTGAGGGAGTTTGAGAAACTGAGCTACATGTCTTCGCAGCTTCTATTTCTGTTGCGATGAAATCTATATCATTGAAATTAGTTTTGTTTAGCGGCCAAATCCAAGTATTTTTGAAACCGTTAACGGCTATTTCTCCGGTTTGCACTTCGAGGTAGGCCTTCCCAAATAGCTCCATGATGTCATAAGGTGTTACAGGACCGCTAGAGTGTCGCAGCCTCAGATGGATTTCCTCACTGTAGTATGATTTTAATGGGCCCATGAAAGTCTTGTCCAGGGGTTGTAGTTTGTGTGTGGAATGCGGGGGCAGACACACAATGGCCACATGGTTCTTCTTCGCCATGTCGATTGCATCCACATTGCATACATGAGAGTAGTGGCCATCTACAATGAGCAGAACTGGAGAATTTTCACTTGGTTTGACCTCTTGAATGAAATGAATGAACCACTCAGTGAAGAGGTTACTTTGACCAGCCAGATTGGTACGCCCTGCCTACTGAACCAGGTGGAGCACCCTTCATCAACGTTTGACTCATATTTGTGCGGGGAAAAATCACAAAGGGTGGCACAAAATGACCAGATGCACTCATGCAGGCAATAATGGTCACCATTGCACCTCTTTCGGTGGAAGTTAGAGCAGCAATCTGCCTTTTCCGTTTTCTTCCAACAACATACGGAACTTTACTTTGGACAATGGACAAACCTGTCTTGTCCTCGTTGTACGTCCTTGAGGCTGAGAACTTGTGCTTATCATAGACTTCCTGTAAAATGGTGAAGATGGCGTCCACATTCTCCTTAGTGAATCTCAAAGCCCTGGCGTAGGAAGTTCCGCATGGTTTCCGGAGTGACAGACGACCCTTGTGACGGTTCAGAAATAAATCCACCCAAGCCCTTCCTCCAGCTTCATTTTCAAATGGAACGGGCAGATTGTTCCTCATCGAAAGTTGGTACGCCATTTGCTTCACATCCTTGATGGTGCACCCAAAAAACTTCTGTTCCATAGTGAGTAGGTAGGAAACAAGTGCTTCCTCAAGATCATGTCCCAAGTACGGCTTTCGTCCAAGCTTTATGCGTGCTGCTTCGGTAGGTGTTAAATCACTCTTAATGCTGAGAGTTTGAAGAGTGGTGCGGGGCACATTGAACTCCTTGGAAGCCTTCAGAGTTCCCATTTTCTTTCCCTCACGGAAATAATTGCCTTTTCCATGTCTTCTGGGTCCCACTTCTTCCTGAGATTTTTGGGAAAATACTTAGGCTTCATTCTTGGCATCCTAAGCTAAGGAAACAGACGAATGAGCACTTTTCAAAGATACGTCGTATTTCTTACTTGGCTCAGTAATGAACCAAGATATTGCCAATTATGGGTGCTTATTTATGTAGTAAGTGAAATTTACGTACCTAGAGGTAGTCGGACGTAGTCACTAATGGGCGAAGTTGTTGGTCAGCTATGACTGCTGTCAGGCGAATAAGCGACTTTCCATGTCACATTGAAAAACTCTTCCCACACCGGGATAGGAGGTGGGAAAAAGACATTACTATGCATAACAGAGCTAAGGTTCTAGCAAAATTAAGCAGTTGAGCTGTAGGATACTACAAAGTGAATGCGAGAAGGAGAAACTTGAACTTTGATATGGCAACAAAGTAGGCATCCATAATTGACAATATGTCCGTTGCTTAGCCAAGTAAGAAATACAGAGTAACTATCTCTCGCTCGATTGACTGGCCGAATCCCAAACCACACCAGTTGCCTTCGAGGTTGCGAAGTATCAAATAAAAGCGTTTTTTTGGCTGCTCTCTTGACTTTAAGGGCACTCACGCAAAAAAGTAAAACTGCAACGGTCACGGCCCCTGGTTAACGTATTTAGCTAATATTTTTCATTAAGATTTTTCTAGTCATTTGTTAACGAATAAGAAGACGACGAGAAATATTGGAAGACTTTTGATATATTTAACCACCTTAATTTTCACACATAAATAATACCTATTAATTAAATTATCAAGAATAAGCGTTTATCAAAAAGGTTCACGCAGGAATGAAAAAAATATAACAAAAATAGAACGACCGAAATACATTTAAAAAATTACGAAAAAATTTTATGTGAGGTTGAAAAATGGTCTAAATATGGGCTAGCCCGTTTTTAGACCAGTGTAGCTAGCCCATATTTAGACCATCCGCATGTTTGAGTTACACTTAACGGCAGATATTACTGATGACCAATACCCATTGTTCAACGTCTCCAAATCGTAATTTAAAATGCCAACTTTGATGCAATAACAATAAAAGTAACTTATGTTATTCAAAATAATTTTTAAAAATTCTTAACCATTTACCTGAAAAAGTTTTCGAGTATTCAGTAATGAGGGTTATGGACAAAAAACACAATAGCTTTCAACATGGAGGACAACGCTAGCTCAATTTCTCCATTCCTTCTTTCTTATCAAATAGCAGTTACTGCATACACACAATGATTACTTGCAGCACCTGCTAGTACCTCATTCATCAACCAGCCCGTATTTGGACCATAGCCCGTATTTGGACCTTCTCCTCTATATCACGTCATATATGGTGTAACTGGCCAGAATGGTTTTGAGTTTTTAACAGAAAAATAAAACGCCGACTCACTGACCCGCATCTCTGACACGCTATCTCCCCAACTCCGCACAGTGGACTGAAATCGATAAGGTGGCCAATACCCAAAAAATGTCTTTTTTTCAGTCCAGAAGTAGAAACTAGGCACAGTAATTTTCTAAAGATTGGTGAATGTGATATTGAATGCTATTTTTCATAGTTCATATGCGTTAACAATATATATGGGCTCAAATTTGGACAATCTTCGTAAAAATCGCCCACCTTTATTATTTTCCGAAAATTATCTAATTCAAGCTAATGCTGAACCTTTTGTGGAAAAGGTGTGGATTAAAAGCTGAAATATTTTGGTAAAACTGATATTTTTTATTAAATATAACCTATTTTTTGGGCGAATTTGTAATATTTGTCATATATACATGACAAAATGATGGACCCGTTTTTTTCTTAAATTTTTCGCCTTTATGTAGCAAAATAATAAATGAACATTGACGGACACTGAGATACGTACATCACGATAGCAACATAGCTTTTAGGGAGTGAATTGGAAGAAATGATCTGCGACTGTGCGCAACGCCGAAAATAAAATCGATTATCCGATCCGTCCGCCCAGTCCGGATCTGACCGCTAGCAACGGGGAATGCTGTGACGAGGCGTGTGTTGGGAAGCGCTATATTTACATAACCTCCTTTATGGCTATTTTTAAGCCATATCAATTGAAAAGGACTTTCCTGTACGTTACAATGATGTTAAAACTGGGAAATTGATCTCCTTGTATGGTTTATACAGTTAGCCGAGTTAGCATTTTACCCGATTTCCTTGGATGAAATACAGGCTCCAGCACAGGCATTTCACGCGTATATTTTATCCATTGAAAGGATTTGTCAGCTATTTAGACTAATTATAACTTTTATAGACGCAAACACTTATTCTGAACGATACCAGTCAGCAGCTGGTGTCTATTTGCCGCTCCACCCTCATTGCGGTGGGCTTCGCAAAAATGGTCTGTTGCAAAAAACAATTTTTTAGGTGTTGCCCAGCTTTTTTCGATTTCAGCTCACTGTGTGCCGAGAGTGGAAAGGAGGGGGTATGTTTGAAACGCGCTCCATCTTAAAGGGACTCAAGTCTCTGTCACATCAACAACTTTTCAACGTCTTCAGGGCTGCTGCTACCAAATCAATGATCAACAGCCCTGATGATGATGATGAAATTAGAAATGTCTGCCATTAAAACGTGGGCAGAGAAAGTGAGAGAGAATATAACCCGGTCGGAAGCTCGAGAAGTATATACGTCTATCTTATCAGCGTTCGCAGTAAATTTAGAAAAAGTATGGTAAGAAATGTGCGGGTTGTGAAATAATTTTGAATTTATTCTCTATCCGTCGTCAAAACTAAAAGAACGTACTTCATTGGTTTTCCTACGTCAAGAGAATGGTTGAGGGTTGAATAAAGGAGTAAGGATTTTGTTAGATGAGCGAGTGTTTTGAGTGGAAGGAGTAGACTGAGAAAGTCCAGAGTGAATTTGGGGCAAGAGACTCTTTAAAAGAAGGAATATTAGGAATATTTAACCACATAGGAGCGATTATGTAGCAATGCATGAATGTTACAAAATAAAATGAAATATTAATGAATAAGGCAACGTGAAAAATGCAATTTTCTTCGGCCTAACACATTACTAAGCTTTTGTTTACTTAACATACCCAAAAATGAACTTCAATGGTGATGGGTATTTATGTGCTACGTGTCTAAATTTTTTTAATGTCAACTGAAATTTCATCCCTTACTGCGAGAATTTATAGTTCCCGGATCAATGATTCTATTTTTTATATTTTTTTTCAGCACTTAGTAGCACAGTAGAATAGCTCTACTTCAGTAAGTGACTCCACCTTCGCCCTCATGGCAAAATATATTACTATTCTACCTTCACATTCTCTAGTATTCGGAAACACCTGAGACCACAGCTGCCAAACGAGTTACGCACCGGTATTGCAGGCCAAATGGGCACCTTTAAATATTACCCAATGTGCCGGAGATAAAATTGAAGGTTTTATCATGACTGGTAGTTTTAGGACGTAATACTTAGTTCTAGTACTTCTACAATGAAGTTGACGCGAGAGTAATCTATGAAAACGTCGTTGTCCTTCCTAGCCGTTCAGTGTGAAAAAATTGAAAATGTGTAATGTTTTTATTAATAAAATATTTTATTAATTTATACCAGTATAACAAACTCTCCCATTGAATATGATTTTCAGCTCTGGATTCAATTTATTTGCACAAAAGTAAATCAGAGACACTGTTCCGCCTCACAAGTTATTCGCGGTGAGAAGTAATATTATCACATAAGCTTTCGCAAAAAAATTCTGCGATAGATTACCCACTTTTTCCATTTTCATTTCAACATTTCACTATTTTTAAATATGAGGCGAATAAAGGTCTACACCAAAATACTGGAAACATCCTTAAACTTTCACTCTAAAATGCTCAGTATCACAAAATAACCTACTCATATTGGAATTATCTTAACGAATAGACTTTGCAAGTGATTAGAGAAATCAAATAATTTTTTACAAGGTAACAAACTTGTATCTCTTCTCTGCACTTAAAATCACTCTTAGATGAAATCTTGAGTTAATCGTGAAAGGGATATGATTAAAAATAAAAGAATATTTCGACTGTATCATTTGATCTAATATTTGATGGCTGAAGGCTTATTGTTATATCTTCTAGCAGAGCGGTTTTTCTGTGTTTGATGAATCATTCATGTGAAATACATAACCTTTTTCGCACATGAATAAACTGATGCTTAATGTGCGTCAAGATCGGAGAGAATGGCTGTTTAGAGATGAAACAGCTGAGATTATTGCTTAACTGATTCTCTCATTCTCTTTATCTTATAATTTCGGTCTTTCAACTGGGATGTACACAGCTATAACTTGCTAAACGCGCTCATTTCAACAACTTTAAGTTTTAGAAATTGACATGACAAACTCTGGACCGGGAATTGAACCATCAATCTTGAAATTACTGGCCAATGCTACTCAAAAGAGTTCCTAATTTTCATGACAATTTGGGATGATCTAAGAAAACTAAATGTTTACCCTTGTGGTCCACCAAGGATGGCAATACATGAGGAAAGAGACTTCAAAGAAGACAAAACTCGTGAGGTTACCCACGTTACGTACGAGTATACCTTAAAATAGGGGAAAAAATCGCCACATCTTATTTTCTAAAAAGGGATACATCAAAGCAATATCCATTACTCGCCAAACGAATTACGGTTTTTACAACACCAACTACATTCAATTAGTTTTTAACTCTGAAACCTGAACTATTTTCAAAAGTTATTACGACACTAAATAAACGCATAAGAATAAAAATGTTGTGTTGCGTTTACGATGTGGGTCAAATAGTTTCACGTCATGAAAATAGTCACTAAATATGGATAAATTCGACAGTGCCGGGCGATATATGGTGGAACAGCATTTTAAATAAAACTACAGTAACTGTATTTTCCACTTAAATTTTAATGTAAAAAATATACAACACGTGTTTCAACGTTCCTTAGGACGTCATCATCAGGTCTGCAGGTCTGCATCAGGAGCAGACCTGATGATGACGTCCTAAAGAACGTTGAAACACGTGTTGTGTATTTTTTACATTAAAATTTAAGTGGACAGTACAATTAATGTAGTTTTATTTAACTAAATCTGGAATCAATGGTGCATGAGTTCATAATAATGTGTTTTATTTGGACTTTTCCCGTGCCTAAGAGGGTATTTCTCCGCATAAATGAATGAGACCAAGGAAAAGGCAACAAATAACGGATAATTAACACCATATTCTTTTCTCTAAACGTCAGGTAAAATATTGGTAATGGATCAAATAATTTATTTACTATAGCATGGCTCGATTAATAAAAATAAATGTTCCTTACAAATGCAGATATTAAAATACTTTCACTGTGTCTAGAAGAGTTGACACCATACATAATTATAATAAATCATTCAAGCATATGAATATATTTGCATAAAAAGTTAGCATGATCATCATTTAGGATGGTTTTTTTCATTGAACACTTCTATTTTACTTGGTAAATTATTTAAACCCATGGTTGGAAAATTACTCCTGTCACTAAAGTTGCTCGCAGGAAAGGATTTAATCGATATGCTCGAGGCATAAAACATTGTCCTCACATTATTTTGATGGTCATGTCGACTGTTGTTAATTAGAATTTATAGCCGCTGTCTTCAGGTACACTTCAACACCAGAAAACACTTTGTAAAAGGCATTCAAACCAAGCCCTCTTTTGCTGAGTAAAGAGATTCTCCTATCCAATGTCACTAAGAACCGAATTATGACTTTCGTTCACACCATTATTGTTATCATAATGGATTTCCTCTACACAGTCTCACTTTGATTTAACGGACAAGTGGATAATATGACGGAGTGAATGTTTTTCGACCAATCACCGGAAAACAGTTGAGGATACTGGGGCTAGCCACGGAATTACAGAATGATTTTTCAAATGTAGAATTTTCGCACAGTCAACGCACGTTTGATCTACTTTCTTTTGAGATACGATTCCCACAACAAACATAAACGAAGTCAAAGGTAACACAATCAAACAAAACAACTGATAAACCTCAGAAGGCAAGAAATCATATACATATTATCCACACCTACTACATTATCTTTGACTTTGTAACGTTTGATGCTTTAGCGATATGTTCTCGTACTTTTTATTACTGTTTTTAACTAAGTTAATATTATTTTAAAGGAGTTGTTTGGCTAATTGTTGCAATTATTTTGGCTGGCCGATTGCCAGTTGACAGAAAAGTAAGGGTTTACTGACGAGGGGGAAGAATGGTGATTTTTGGGATTGTTACGAGAAAGAACGGATGTATTGAGGATTCGCGTGAGAATTTTATTCCTGATCATAAAGAAATAGAAAAGTTTCTCCATAATTAGCTGTAGGATTCATTATGGGTTTTCTACGTTACAATATTAACAAAATAGTCACCATTACAATATTCAAATGAGCTCAATATCTGTTTAATACTGCAAAAATTAATTACTATTTATTGATGTTTCCAAGACAGTGCGATTACGTGACATGTGACGTTATCGCTCTACCCAACCACTTATATGGATCCCACAGTGCTTACACATACTCTAAGAAGAGTGATCAAGATTTCTCGCGGCAATACGTGCGGGGAATCAGGTGTTCTAACAAAGTCATAAATGCCCTGAGATATTGCCAAATGACGGTTCTCGGTGCCACGCCCCTGTTGGCTAAAGCTCAAATTCATCTCAAAACTTTCTCCCCTCATATCTCTCCCATCTCTAGACTGAATATGACAGTGACATATTCTGCAAGCCAACGTATCGAGCAATTTCACCAATATCATCACGCTTCAAATCTGTGGGGACGATTGTCTTACGTGACCATGCCTCAAACAGACAGTGGACAATCAGGAATCAACGTGAGCATAAGGCATTAAATGATTATAAAGAAGTTTTCATAGGTCATCGTGAGAGTTAGGATAATGTATGGCGACGATTAGTTAACCAAAAACATTGTTTCAGTTCAATAATTTCAAAAAGTCCAAGGGAAGCGTAATAGCTTTCATGGAACTTACTAAAACCTCACCGACAGAAAAACTGCTGTAAAGTCCTCGTATATAAAATATTGTTCAATAAGAACTCTGAGCCGCATAAATGAATGTAAAATAATGAATAGGTACTTAAGACTTTTAGAAAATTTATTGTGAGTGTGAAATCATCAAAACTCTACCGATGAAAATTAAACTTTGGTATATATTAGTCACAACCAAAGGAAATATTGCTACCGAAAAATAAAACAGTAAATCAGCTATTACAAAACATTTCACACAGCACTACTGGAAAAGTGGGTATATAAATTCAAGAAAATACGCTTTAGTACCGAATAAGTTTGAAATTTCGAAATAAATATAATATAATCCCAAGTAAAAATACGTTACATTATAATACCCATATTCGCATAACAGAAAAACAACTGCTCTAAATTGTATCTTTAGTCCATGGAGACCATATGCGTCAGTTTTTAATGAGTTTTGAAAATTCGTACAATGAATGCATCAATAAATGTACAATGTATGTAAATGGATAAACAACGAATGCGATTATAATAAATCGTATCAGTTCAAACAATTAATCTTACACAGAATAATAGTGCCTGATTTCGGCATCCCAATTTGATGGCTTCAAAATACTAACAATACGGGGTACAAATTTCAAAAGAGAAAACGCTAAAAAAGTCATAGGTTGTACTCTCCACGTGCAGCTAATATGATTGCAACGCTCTATAGTAATAGTAACCCAAGATAACCCTCTAGGTGAGCCAAAGGATGTGAAACAATTAGCTCCGTCTCAAGAACTTTTGTGTTGCGAATTAAAAAAAATACTTTTCCATAATTAACGAAAACAACAATCCATTCTGCTTCAAGCGTGTTGGACTTGAATATGTAGGTCATGCACGGGTGCCTTTTTTTTCTTTGCGTCGTAAAAATTTATGTGCAGAACCTTTAATATTTTCCGGAAATGAAAGCTAATGAATCAAGCCAATTAATTTAATTAGCATGCACGGGAAAACGGAGGGACATTATTTATAAAAAAGCAATCACGAAACTAGAGGCATTATTCCGGGGTTTAACTGCTGCCAAAGCTTTATTGAGATTTTTTTAATGGAGAACGGAAACGGAATAATTCATCACTCTGCTTTACATCTCGCGGATCAAATCAACGAAGATGTATAAATAACGTCTCTAATATTTTCCGCGTTAGCTTTTAAAAAAAAGGCAGAGCCATTGTTATGGTAATTATGCATAATTTGTTTAAATTCATTCTCAATTTTATGGGAAAATGATAACATTTTATCAATATGAATGGTTGAATATCCCACACCTCCTGAATGTTCCTTAAAATAATCATTAATTCCAAATGTTCCCTACAATAATCGCATGGAACATTAAATTTATTTAAAATAAAGTGATCCATAAAACATTCATAAAGACTGTAATGAATGTTTAAAATGATATTTTTAAGTGCAATTGGATATGTTCTACTTCGTTGTTAACTACGGTAAGACCTAAAATCTTTCTCAATTGCTAAAAACTATTCTTTTTTCGAATTTAAGGAACTTTTATCATGATCGAGAAGCAGTTTTTAGTGTTAGGTTGGTCGTTCAATATGAAAATAGCATTTGATATTCGTTTCACTGTTAATAAATCTTGAATGTGTACTTTTTGCATATTGATATGTGAATATTTAAATAAGATAAGGGAGATATATTTTTGTGGAACTTTTAATTAGTATATGAAAATTTGTAAAAGGTGATAATTGGGACTATAGTTTAATAGTTAAAACACTGAATGTTATAAAGGTAAGACCTAAAGTCTTTATCAAACGCTAAATATTCCTTCCCTTTCTAATCCACAAGATAGTTATCATCAGGCTTGAGTCGGTTTAGACATGTATTCTCAAAAGTTTGTCCTGATTGAATTGGATTGATTTTGGATTGTTTGGATTGGATTTGTCCTTTTTGCATTATATATATTTAATATTTAAATAACACAAGTACGACGGATTATTTTAAGTACTCGTAAATATTAGTTTAAAAACATGGAAATTTGAATTGATTTTTAAAATTCACTAAAACATATTATTATTTTATACATATAAACAGGTATTATTACGTCTAATAAAGGTAAGGCCTAAAAAATTCTCAAACGCTTAATACTCTTTCTTTTCATAAAATAAATAATAATAACTGTCACCTTCGACGACTATTTTTTAAGGTCGTGTTGAACATTTGAGCTTGAAACGCATTTTACCATATCTTTCGCAACAAATAAATGTTGATTGAGTATTTTTTCGTTTGGTAATGATCCAAAATGTTTAGAAAATAAAAGTAAGATGAGCACGGGGTAAACTGATTTTTTTCCTGATGACAAGGGAGCCAATCATGACACTCACTCTCGAACGGGTGAAACGTGGTGGATAAACGCTGAGCGACGTGGTTGTAAACACTGGATAAGCTTAAAAAAACATGGTAATTGTTTCTGGGTGACGCCGCTTGCACGTTGGCGCCATGTTCAGGGCTTCCACCGAGCTAAAAATCATAAAGGACTTGTCACGACTCGTCAAGGGTGGGAGGGCGATATGCTGGGGACGGTTTGCGATTTCAACACCCTTTCCCTCAGGGGCGTTACAAGGGACCCGATAGATTGTTTTTTTTGTCCTTCCTCTCCAACCGTGTCGAGAGCTCCATCTGCCGTAGCAAATCCACCGGAACGATTTCCAGTTGATACGATTGTCGCAGTCGTCCAAAAAGAGTGAAGTTTTCATCCCAGATTCGAAATCATCGAGCGTTGAAAAATAGCGCGTACACTCCCTCCGGTGGCCACGCGTTCAAAATCGCTTGCACAGCGAGAATTTGGCTCGGAAGGAGATGACTATCGTCTCCAGAACGTCACGGTAGTAAATTTTCCATTCCCTTGTGGATAAGATTTTTAAAATCGAACACTCATAGATCTATTGAGGATTTCGTCAAGTCTTACGAAATTTCCATCACATGATGAAATTTAAATTTATTCTACTACAGCATTTCGAAGAAAAATAGAATGTGGCACAGTATATTTTGAGTTAACCGTATCCGGCATAGTTTTAATGAACAGAAGAACGACTGAATTAATAACTCTTTTGGTAGTGTTTTCTAATTTATAGCGCGAAATCCTAATGCCTCGTCATCGTGTGTCCATGCATTAATTAGGCAAAGGTATCATAGGGTTTATTTATTCAGAACTTGCATCATCACAAGTGTTATAGCAAGAATAATGTAATTTGAAATGGTATAAGAAATTATGAGTTCACTGAAATCTACGAGTATAAGTTAAAATACCACGAGATATGTTGTAATTTATACTTACATAGTCATCTCGATACAGTGGTTTTCAAACTGGGATACACCATTGCCGGCCAGGTGTACAAACCAGTTAATCATCATAAATTTTCATGAACTGATATATACATGTGTGCGTACTATGCTATTGGTGCTATTTTGTGTTGAAAATTTTTTCTCGAATATGGTCATTCGAAAACGACGAAGTTGTGTATCTGCCCAGTGCATCCCGTTTATTGAGCGCTACGAGACTTTCTATGTTAAGTGCAGAGAGAAGGTATTAAAATCTAATTCGTATACAACCTATTGGAAATTGTCTTGAAAAAGGTGACATGGTGGTGTAACTACGTACCATACGTTACCAACAATTAGAAAATCTGGATATCGAATAACTATCTTCAGGGCGTTCCATCTTTAGGAGACAGAATAGGCTCTAATAGAGATTCGTTTCTTGAGCACATTTCTATAAAACCGGAGGTGCAATGTTGCCAATAGCAACAGGAAATAAATTATAGGCCTTGCAGTATTACAACCGTGGATCTAGCTGTCTTCAAACTGTCAAATATTATTAGTTTAAGTAACTTACTTAATTTCATCACGGTATTAGAAAAAATTGTGCGCACATGGTCCAGAGAAGAGCGTACGGATAAGGGTAAGTGTGGCAACAGCGCTCTCTATAAGTACATACTGTCAGCTTAATGTGAGACACACAATAGGAAAATAACTTTCATCTCGACTATCTACACTCGGTGGATTACTAGTTTCAAAAAGTTTATAAAACGGTTTCACCGTAGTCTGTACTTGTGTCTAAGTGTACTTGTTTTTACAAAAGCTTATTTCACTATACAATCAAATAGTTTGTCGTGCAGATTGCCGATATTTGCATTTTCACTGATTTTAACAAAGTTTGCCTGGCACGGCTTTTCCTCTAAACTTATTGTTTGTACTACGCACCATGGTGCGTTTATTTTAGTAAGAGACATCAATATTTGATACTAATTTAAAAAAGGTTATAACTCGATTTCAGCAGTCTTTTTGTTTATTGTACGCAATTTCGTGTATTTGTTTTTAACAAGGCAATACAGTCGATGTTTTTACTATACAGTCGAGTAATTTGTAATTAAGAATCCATCCCCGCATTTGAATTTTTTCTGATTATGACAAGGTTTGTTTGGCACGTTGTTTTCTCATGCTTTTTGCTTATACTTCGAACTGTGTGTGTTCATTTTAGAAAGAGGGATCAATATTTGATTTCCCGTGCGTTATTATTTCCAGGGCGTTGGAAGCTTCGACCAGAGCTGCTGATAGCCAGCGTGTTCGGCGGGATTCTCCACGCATGGGACTGTCTCTCACGGAACTCAACGAATCGCACAATTGTTACGTTTTTAATCGTGGTGTTGCATGAACTGAACAATTGTGATCCGGGATAAGGTGTGATCTTCTTGAATTTGTACGGAAATGTCGGAAGTGTGACCGGCTAAAATAGCAAATAACTGAATATTTGTACGTTATGTATTTTTAACGAATAAATTATATTTATGTATTAGAGTTTTTGATGAATTTGCGGAAATGAATCTCTTTTTTCTGCTACACAATTAATACGTTGACTTACTCCTTAACCCATACAAATTAAATTGGCCGTGTGCTCCATGTAGTAAATTATTAGATTTTACTGCGTAGCAAGGTTTAAAAAAAATAATCCGCTCGTTATCTATACTGTATTCTACCAATTCAAGAGTCCGGCCTTCAATTTGATCTTTGCAGGGTTTTATCCAACTTTCATAACATGAAAATAACTGATTTAACAATACTGAATTGTGGATTGATAAAAGGTGTACAACTTTTCTCAAGTAAATACAACTTAAATCGTGACCTTGGTAAATATAGTGTGAAGGTTCGAGTAGACGTTAAAGAAAAACGGCAAATATTTATCTTTCCATGATAACTTTAAATATGCTAATGAGTTCCACGACCAAAAACACAACAGAAAGTAAAGAACGAGGAAAGTTTCAAATCAATAGCCAAATAAAATTTCATACGGACATTGAAGGGATACATCCTTTGTATTCTTTCGTTCTTTCCATCCATAATTAATGCTCCAATTCCACGAAACATTGGTTGAATCTTCTAATTTTTTTATACTCCGAATCCTTTTAAATCATTGTATCTATTAACTCTTCATGTACTGCTTCACCTATCCTCTCATCCCCATGATTTCAAAACATTCTTCCCACTATCACTCTCTTCAACACGGTAATATATCCATGTTACATCACTTTTCAGTATGTCCTCTGCAGTTTGTCTCTCTTTGAGTTTTTGCATTCTACCACCTTGCCTCTCTTACCCTCTCTTATCGGTTTTCCTCTCAGCACAACTCACCATGATAGATAGATGTGGTGGCCCGAGGAATGTCTTCCCATATCGCGGGGTGGGGAACAAATCTCGGCCGCGGATTAAATGCTATATTGACCCCAACTTGGGTGCAATGTGGAGAGAACTCAAAGATATAGATTCCCATTTATCGGATGGTAGGTTAAACTGTGGGCCACTTTAAGTATTTCGCCAAAGAAAATTTCGCTCGATAATTTATCCAGTACAAGTTAAACATTTTCTCGCTGGTATGATCACTTTACACAACTGAGTGAGACTTAACCGGCTTGACTGCTGAGAAGCATTGTGGCTATCATACTCAATGAACTACTTGACTTCATAATTGATGTGATACAAGTTTGCTACTCCCTCCCTCTAGAATCCAGTAGCCTTCTACATATCACGTCAGCTTTTTAGCCTCTGTGCGATTTTCCCTTTTCCAAGCCAGAGCCATCCATGCCTGCTAGCGGTTATTAGCAATTGTCTGTCCATGATATCGCATTTCACCATAAATTGTATTATTCACAACTATACAAGCCATGCGCTACAATATGAATGTAAATAACTCTTCCACCCCATAAAAAGCTCGAATATCGTGTGAAACTTTCTAGGACGGCTTAAATCATACTGGATTCCATACCCAATCTCTAGTACCGGCTAGCATACTAGGTCTTTTGCTTGATCCAGTATCTGTAAAACTGTGTTAAGATCAGGCTAATTCCATCGCTGAAATTTATCCATTCTTCCTCCATAACCTATATTATCTTGCCCATCAACCTTTTCGGTAATTCGTTGCCCAGAATATTATCGGTCATCTTCAAAATAACCGATTTAGGTCACCCGTTCCGTTTAAAGGTAATTATCTTAAGGAAAAAACCTATTCAGGGTTTATTTTTTCCGTATTCTGCAATACTCTAGCCAGATTCAAAGCTCAAATTGCACCCGCGCAACAAAAACGGGCATATATTGAAGAAGGAAGATGTCAACGAGAAGTTTCCTGAGCTATCATGTTCACTGGAAAATGGTAACACATGGTTTGCAAAATCTCCAACCGAAATAATTTTTAATCGGGTTAGCTTTGCTTTAAAACTCACTAACGCACCTGATCGGCAATTGAATGATCCGGTGTTTGAATTACAGTGACGTCAATTGATTTTTCACCTCCATTTTCATCCCCCAAATGTGAGTTTGTCACAGAGATGTTGAAACCCATGCAGTAATAAACAAAAAGTAAGTAGCATGTACATATTTGGTGCTATTTTTCCTTCTAGTTATATTGATTACACAATGTTAAGCCTAAAAGAGTTCAGTTTGCTTTTAATTTTAAACAGATAATGAAAATTCAAGAACAAGTCACATAGCAGACTTCAAGAAAATCTATATATAAAATTAGTATCTCCAACAGCATTACCGCCTGTGTCTCGATGCTGTATAGTTATTAAAGTTTCCTCGAGATTTCAATTCTGCTCTCAGCGGGACTCAATGAACCTCATTCCTAAAAATCTAATCGAACCGTAGAGCCTCCTAAATTGCCTGATACTGCTTGAATTTTAAATCAACTCTCGCCAAACCCAAAACTCACCCGACCATCCTCTTTTTTTCTCTCCCTCGACTTAAGCTTATGGACCAACGAGTGACATTGGACTCTAAAACCGCAGAGAGGAGGAGATTTATGCTTTTCTAAAAAAATATAAACACGCGACGACAGGGTATAAATTAATTTCCCAGGAGAAGCCAGAAATGGAATCAGCTCAGCCAATCTTTCCCGAAGGCCACGCCGGTTTCCATCCCCAGGTTTCCCCACGTCAAAGTCAAGCTTATCTTAAAACCCATCCAGTCTATAACCCACCCTCATCATCCTCAAAAGCATTCTTCAATCTTCAATCGACGGGTGGGGTCCATTATGCGCGGGGGAGACGCTTGTTTAAAGCGTGGCAGGGGAGGTAATCGGGATTCTGAAAGAACCAGAAGGGTCGGATTATTCTGATGGCTTGAGTATCTACTCCAAATTCGAGGGGAAACGGGCGCTGAATTCATATAGTGAGGTAAAAAACTACTATTCTCATAACATTTGCAGTGTATAACAATGGCGTATGACAAAGTCGTGCTCATAAATATGTCTTTAACACGTTCAGGACCGAGGACGCACACGCTGCGTCCTGGCGTGCGCCCGCCAGGACCCGCGAACGCAGCGTGTGCGTCCTGAAGTGTGTTAAAGAAGTGTGTTTAAATGCCGTATTAAATTTCTTCTTTTTTTGGCCCCTGGGGATAGGTACCCATATTCAGGGCGGTCCTGAAAGTGTTAAGAACTTCCTCTTCAGTTATATTAGCTTCGGAATATTCACATTGAAACCACTCTTTTTCAGTGGTTTCAATGATGATGTTTGATTTCTCAGTTAATCACCCTGAGGCAGTCATGAGCCAGCCTTCCCAAAACGCAGTAATAATTTTCGGCTGAAGAAGCAAAGAGTGTGAGACAATGAGTACTTCCATGTTGTACATATCGCTCAGGATTTCTTATTTATTCTATTTCTTATGCATAGATATGAACCACTAAGTTTTCAAGCTTACCAGGATAATAAATGTTTCCATATTCTGTTTTGGTCTCTGAACAACAGCATTTTCTCGAACGACATACATTGTGATGCACTTCTATTTCAGTATCTACAGAAAGGCAAAAAGCGACATTGATTGTAATAATGTTTGCTCCATATTCTAATTCAGTTGCACCCCTGCCAGTTGAATGTAAAGGAGTGGAAAATAGTGAGAGAGATCGGGTTTTTAAAGAAATATGATAACCTAAGAGTCATTACCAAGTTAACAATCTCATATCATAAACAATGTCTTTATAAAATATTTATTATAAATATTATTATTGCAGATAAATCGCGGAAAAATAATATTTTAAACCCATTCCTTTTGCCTTCTAATTCTGTTCCTTATGCATTCTAATTACATCATTATATGTTCATAATATAATCGATTGAAGTACTTCAGGGTTAGGACATATTTTTTTCGCCATCATCAAATATAACGGCACTGAACTTACTTCAAAGGTTAAGTCAACATTTTAACCTATTTTCTGGTCCTAATTACCATCTTAGTTGATAAATTGAGATAGAAACACAAAAATATTTTCTTGGGAAATAAAAGATTTCACTCTCTCCCGGCGAATAATGATGTGAATTCTTCCTCGGCTACTAACCGGGTTGGGTTCTCCATCTCCGACATTTTGATGAAAGATTCTTCCATCGAAACTCCGGCAGGTATGGAGAATCTAACCCGATCAGAAGTCTTAGAGTATTCTATCCAATCGCCGTTGTAGACGGGATTTTAAGCAAAGATAACATCTGGTGCTGGTGCCCCGGTAGAATGTGCATGTTTCGATGAAATTTCTACCACCAGACTCACTAAATTCAACTTAAAGGGGTTGTTCGTAGATACCCCCGCTATGAAATATTTACTCCATCGATCCACACTCATTATTTCACCGAGGTCTGCGGGTTTAATCCGAGCATTTTGAACGAGGTGAAGGAAATATCGGGAAGATATTGCCGCGGAGCAACATTTTCCAAAAATACGCTTTGTTGTGCGGGGAAAATCGATGCCATGGAAGAAAATGCAGCATCCAGTGGAGGAATGGAGATTCCCCACTCTCAAAACCTCTGAAGACGATGTTATCTTCAGAGTCGTAATATACCACTTATCTTAGAGAATTCAGGTAAGTTGGCATTTATTATTTTAATTAACCACATACGTTCATGGGTTTGCAGCAGTTTTCAATTACCCTGAATTTTAAATATAAAAAAACTACCTATAATTTACTGTTACTGCTATTTTTCTTCTCAAGGCATGCGTACCCTAGATGTACAACTACCTTAACATAACGATTTCTCTAAACCATTGTATTTGTTAAGAAATGGAGTTAGCAAACATTACAATGCCAGCAGGGCTAGAAAAATCAATTTGAACCAATATTATGCCAATTTTTAACATTGTTTTAAATACAAGAACAAAGTATGGATTTCAATTCTGGAAAGGTGAATCATGAAACAAAACCTTAAACTTATAACAGTAATTTTGGATGGATTGAAGTTAAAATTAATTTTCGGGTTATTTATCGTGAACAAACGATTTTAATCATGTGAAAATTTGTGTCATTCCTCATTTAAAATTTTCATTCCATGTCGACTTACCTCGGTAACTTTCTTCCCTAACAAATGATACTGAATCAAGTAGTATTTTTGAATTGGCAAATATCTGTATGTAACGAAGGTAGAGTTGAGTTTTCTTTACTGTATGCTACTAATGATATAGAAAATTTTGGCTTTAACCCAGCCACGGCACATTTTTACCCTCTGATTTTTCAGCTTTACCATCTTCCATATCACCAGTGTCTTCGTCCAATTTCAATTATATGTTTCCTTTCCCTTTCTTTCACCTTCTGTCCAAATTATTATATTTATTCGCTTAACACTAGAATGCCGGGTACTTTGTATCCCCCTATAATGCCGGGAGGGTGTCATTTTGACACCCATCTTCATTATGGCCGCGTTACGTTGCAGATTATTTTTTTTGTAGTTGCTTATTTGTCAACTTCATTGCAATGTTTGTTTTTGTTTCCTTTATATTTTCAAAAAAAAAATTTTTTTTTAAAGACTATTATTGAAGAAAAAAATTTTATGCAAAAAGTCTACTCTCTTGTCCTGCGTCTTCCATAGAGGATTACGCTGAAACGTTGAAGGACGCACGTAATTGATAAATAAGTAATCATTGAATACTTTTTATGAACATTTATTGTTTACATAAAAATAGTTTCATTATATGTGCATAAAACACCTTATATCAATAAGATAAGAAAACCTTGTTTTATTCTTTTTAGAAGTATTAATAATTTTTGCAACAGGTTTTCGTCTTAGAATGTGGAAGTTTGCTTTCAAAAATGCAAATTTGCAAACGATAAAATCAATTACGACTGTTAAAATACATAATTGTTTAAAAGAAAACACAATTTATTTGTCAAAAAACACGTGTCGCCGCGGTAAAAATTGGCTAGTTTCAAGGCGATTTATTCGCAAAATAAAGCGGAGAATACTTTCCTCACGAGCTACTAAATTTTCAAAAAAATTGCAAACAGCCGATATTTATTTAAATTATGTAAAACATAAACATTCATGAAGGTAATGTACTATTGTAAAATACTAATTTGACTAGTAATTATCAAACCGCATACACCTAAACCGAAAGAAGAAATGATAAAATATACCGGGTGTCAAAATGACACCCTCCGGCATTCAAGGTAAATTCGGATTTTTTAGACGAAAAAAGGGAGGGGGTAATCCCTTAACACTATCGTATTGTTAAGCACTAAAAATGAATAAAAGCCACGAAAGATGTTTTTCTACAACAATCTTTAAAGGCCCGCTCCGCAAAAAATGTACGCGTAGGGTGTCAAAATGACACCCTTCGGCATTCTAGTGTTAAAGGCGGTGTGTGAGCAAGAGAATTGTTGCGTTAAATCTTCAGTCAACCGAAGATCATTTACATCGTTACGAATTCGAAAAGATGATAAAAAAGCATGCTAAACTATCTCTATCGCATGGTTTTTCTGTTAAATAATTATGGCAGACAGAAAAAAACCGTGTATTTTTCCACTATAATATTTCTAAGGCAATACTCTCCAACACGTTCAATGCTTCAGTTTAGGTGAAAAAATATCCACATCAACTGCGCGTCCGCATCAATAAAATCTCATGAATTACTCATGTCCACTATTCCGTTCTTTTGGCCACTACTGTTTTTCGCAACGTGGAAGGTTTTAAATGATGCAAAAACTAGTCTTCTTTCGTTTCGATTTATTTTCCTGTCCATTTACTGGAAAAATACGTTGACGATACGAATTGGATGCCACAAATGAATTGACAATGTCAAATGAAGGGTCTCAATTATCCTGAAATAAAAGCGATGGAGAAAATTGTTTAATGTTGCAAGTGTGAATTTGCATACCAAATTTACAAACGATAATGTATATGCGCAGGTGAAAAATGATGCATGGGGAATTGTGAATTAATTTTTGTCGTTCTCCGACGGCAAGGTATGTCCCTTAGCAAACAATTTATCTCCTTGACTTGAAAAATAAAAGGGATATTTAAAAATATAAAAGATGGAAAATCTGATGCTTCCTCAGTCAAGTCTGTTCGGGGTCTACAACGGGTCCAATTCTCCATTTCTGCCGGAGTTTCTATGGCGAAGTTGTTTATCATCTTTAGGACGTAAGGAAATCCTGAAGCAGATGGACGACGTGGCCGTCGAAACGTTGACTGCGATTGAAAGTTAGACCGGATGGAAATTCCAAAAGACTTTACAATAGTGATAGTGAAATATGATGACAGTTGCGCGGTTGGACCTTTTCAGTGGAATACCTAGTTGATTCCCTACGAACTTGCTGCGTACAGCGGAGTAAGGTAGTTTCTACGTTAGACTAAGAGATTTCTTAGATTTACTATCACTATTCAAGTATAAGGAAAGTTAACTGATAAAAAAATTGTCAACCTACTGGCAAAACGGGTTTCTAAACCAAATACCTCGAGTTGTAGCAAATATAAATCCAATTCAGACACCCGTGTGTTCAAGAGATAGCTTGATCTGTTAAGCACTCGGTGCGATATGAGGGCTCTTGAGTATTAATTCCGGCGAAGGGATAAAGTTTTAATTGTTTAGAGCTAATCAGATTCTTAGTATCATCAGATAGTGACCCTCATCCCATTAGATACAGCTTGTATAGGAGTATTTTGAGAATGGAACAAGACAATCGCAATCACTTGATGCCCTCTTGTCACTGTCTACGATGTACGCGATTGGCCATGAACATTTTCGTGGGCCTTCCACGAGGCCAAGAGTTGAACTTCCAACATTTCAATGGCTAACTCCCCCATCCACTGCAGAGTAGATGGACGCACTCAAAAAGACGGTGACATCACCCGTTAAAACATCGCCAACCGAACTTCTGACATGGTGGAGAACTAGTAAGTTAGACATTAATTCATCAATTGATTAATCGTTATTAATATGTCCCTGAAAATCATCAAGGAAACAATCACGGAACTGTGCCTATGTTAAATATGGTGCCTATTTAGGACTGGGTCATTCTGAACATATCATAAACATTCTATGGTGCAATTTATAACAGCCAAAATTACGCCATTGTTCTATTAGTTGAGATGCTAGGATAGCTTTGCTTTGACGATTGATATGCTGGAAAGCATTAGCTCATTTCATCGTTGATGATGAGCTGTAGCGAAATGACAGCACAGAAGTACGGCTTGTAGTCCACGATACTGTATATAAATAAGCCTTTAAATTTATGGAATTCAATATATCCTATATTTTTCAGTCATTTTGGTATTCAAGAGTTTGTTGATCATGGTTACAGACAAAGACCTGATGACAACCTGGTTGTGTAACTGGATATATCCTATATTTTTCAGTCATTGTGGTATTCATGAATTTGTTGATCATGGTTAAAGACAAAGACCTGAAGGAAGCCTGGTTGTGTAACTGGAGTTCTGTCAGTCATTCCCATTAGAGTTTTAGGGCAATTCTCATCAAACCAGAAAATATTCAAATTACGTGTGAGCATAATTACAGATAACGGGTAAGGGACTGAAAAGGACCAAAAAATTTAGCGATTGCCCAATTACTTGGAAAAGAACTGTTCGACAGTTTTCATATTGGCAGGCATGCAACGTATTTTACACATTATCTACGCATGATATGCCAATTTAATCCTTCGTTTTATAAATATAAAAATTCAAGCGGCCGAAATAGTTAATTTTGACGCAAGCTCAAGTTTCACAACGCATTGGCTTTCCATTTAAGCCCAAAGAAAATCCTTTATTACGGTGGTATTGGTAGAATCACTCAATATCTAACATTCAGTGTCGTTCAGCTGTGTATTAGAAACTCCCATCTCTCAAGAGTATCTAAAATAGCGCACTTATACTAGTTGCACCATTTAATTAACCATACAAGGATTTTATTGGTATTTTATATCTCATCGCGAAGTCAAATCACCAATGAACATTAGAATTGTCGTTTTATATTTGTCTTATGACAGTTTGGTTCTCAGAAATCTGGTCAATGAGGAAAACGAGGCGAGCAGAAATTCAAAATATATTGAAAAAAATTATTAAATATTGGCCAGGGTATTGACGATACCTTATTCAAATTGCTGAGCGCATCCAGTTTTTCGCTGCTTTAATATTTTCCTCCAGTAAGCCTCATCATCATATCATCAGAAAAAGGACCCCTCATCCGGTATTCATTTTATTTACCCTGGATATCTGAAGGGGTTTCCGTCGTTATGGCAGATAACAAGGAATTCTATTCTAAAGTTGCCACTTATGTTAGTAAAGGGGCCTTATGGTAAAGAAAGGTGGGGATTAAAACGAAAGCAATGGACGCCACACAAAGCGAAAGGTATTATTTGCGGGGTTGATCCCGTGGTGAGTAAAAGAACACTCTTGTGGACTGTATTGGGAGCGAGTGGAGTGCCTATAAGGGAAAAGGGTTAGGGCCTTCTCTGAGTGTGCCATCATTATACGGGGAAACCTTTGGAAAAAAAAATTTCCGAAGTACGGAAGTGGGTTGAGCACCATCAATGAATACAAAAAGGATATCAAGAGTGGTCGTGAGACTTAAGTGTGAAAATTCTGACTCACGTCGTCCTTCCTTTGCTTGCTCGCTTTAATTTTTCGGTTCATGGGCAATCAATAGTTTCTTTTTTTTATTGATTTTTTTATACGGCCTCACCTTGATTAACGACATTTCCTGCAGAAGCCAGAGAATGGAGGGAGCACAAAAAAATAATATTTTTATTTGCTGCCCTCATCTCCTGTGTTGATTTAGTTAGATACGAGGAGATGATATTTTACAGCTTCTTTTATGATCGAAACGCCATAATTAGCCCGAAGGTTTAGTTCTATCGTCAAAAGTATATCGCTACAACACTTAACGTGCTCTATCAAATGCCTTTTTATTAATCCCATGGAGGTATCTCAGTCTTCCGAGGGATTCTGCAATTTTTTTTTTTTTTAGACTTATCGCCTCGATGAACAAGAGCTAATAATAAAAAGTTCAACAGATTCAGGCAAGATATTGTGGAAGTTCTTCATAATATAAGAGAAACAATTGCACTTTTCCACAAATTGCTTTAATGCTTACAACACGTTTGTTCGCATTAAAGCAATTTGTGGAAAAGTGCAATTGTTTCTCTTATATTAACAATAAAAAGCTTGAAGAATCTAAAAATCCCATTCTTATCTCTATTAGTGATGGTACACAATTAGAAAATGACGTGTTAGTACAAAAGTCGTTGATACAACCGTGTTATAAATTCAAGTAAGGTGCTAGTTTGAAATAGGCGATGGATTTGAGTTCACAGATTCTCTTGTGCAATACGATTCAAGGATGTAAAGATCGACTTTGAATTAATATTGTCATATAATAAAATAGCGAGATATGTCACCTTTGTAAAATATGCAATAAAATATATATTATTCAAATAATAAAACTAAGCCAAGTATAAGTTACATAACCTATGAGGCAAGTATGGCTCAAAATTCACATCGGCCAAAATATAAACAGTGAGTATATTTTATTTTATATATTGAGGTATGTAGATGGATGGGGTCTTTAAGCAATGTTTTGATCGAAAAACCAAAAAAGTCTTCACTAAGCCTCTCGTAATATAATATGCATCTACTCCAAAAATACTGACTTATGATGCCAGGACAATGCTATTAGTGGCCAGAATTTATAAGTAGAAAAAACAGCAAAACATTACTGGTCGATATTGAAAAAAATGCTTTAGTAACATTTCAGTAACGTCATCAATTCGTACTATCAGCTCCCCTCACCCGATACATCTGCTCAGGTCAGCTTTTCATTAGTAAAATTTCTCTCCCTTAACAGGATAGGACTCGAGTTGTCTTTGAGCTGGAGGAGCATCTTGTGATGGGGTGAAACGATGTTCACGAAACGCTGGCCTCTGCTGCTTCGCTAACAGAGGAAACCAGATATGTCACATGCATATTTTACAGTCACGGGCCTTCAATGAATTTTCTAGGGCCATACCTATGAATGAATCGTCATCCCCCACAATGAATGCATTTCTATATCTCTTTCTTGAAGAGTCCCGATGAGAATGACGCATAGGTGTTTCAGTAAAACAAAGATGCTTCCATATTATTAACCCTTCCAGGTTCAAGCTCTTTTCGGTAACACCTTGGACCAAGGGAGGAGAAAAAGGGTGCACAGAAATGTCTAGTTAAAACAATCTAAAGGTAATTTTACATTTGAAAAACGCCCTGCTGGTTTAAAAGACTATTATGCGAAATTTTCATTTAAAAAAATTGTGTTATCGAAACAGCAAAAGTTATTATGCAACGTATTAGTGATTGACAATATGAAAAAAAAACAATTTAATTCAGAAAATAAATGACTTAAGTGTGCTGTAATGGAAATAGGGTTGGTAAATTCCTTTAGTTTACATTTAGAAGTCTTTATAAAGTTATATTCTCAAAATTTAATAAGAATAACTTATTAGAGAACAAAATATTTTGCTCGATTCTGTAGGAAGTTTAAATAATAATTACAAATTTTAACCACAATGCTCAGTGCTTTAAGAGTGCTAAATGCAATGCGATGAAAAAAGAAAATAAGGTAACATATAGGAAACAATGCTAGGTCATTTGCGTCCATTACCTATTTCCCATCGTCTAATATTATATACTCAAATTGTACAACATTGTTCACCATACTGTAACATTATACATTCTATCTTTAGCAATATAAGAAAATGTTCAATTTATATTGTGTGCAGAAATTCTTTTGAAATAACATAAGAAATTGGTGGGGATATTTTAACCCTCCCTTGGTCCTTCCAGGTTTAAAAATATTAGAGGCACACGTATTCATAGCATTAGAATTTCCAGTCAACCAAATCTCAATGCATTTCATCGAATGTACCAAGCGCTCCGCCTCGACCTGTTTACGGAGAAATGAAAAAAGAAGTCTTTCTTCATAACCTGCGTGGTGGGTTAGCTCAAACTTATCCCAGAGTCCTGGTTATACGCAATCAATGTCTTGGCGCGGAGAATAGAATGAAAGCAAGGAGTATCAGGCCTACCATTTTTGAGTTTCGTTTCATAGCCGTCAACTCCACAACCCACAGATAGGAAAGGCAGCATGCAGTGAATGCGGAGAATCAAGACCTTTTCAAGACCCTCTGCAGAACTCTTACTAGGGCGCCCTCGGCTTCCTCGACCTCATCATTTAAGGAGCGCAGCTCCACCCCTGCACACTTCGCATATCGTCTTACGCCCCGCAGAGCTGGGGATTCGGTAGGAAGCATTTTTCTCGAGTCATGTACAGCGGTCCCTTAGCTACTGCTTCTCGTACTCTACCGTATGAATCTCCTTTGATATCAGCCCTCGCTTGGGAAAATATTGACTAGGACTCAATATTTTACGCATAATGGAGAAAAAATAATCAATTATAGATGTAGCTCTCACAAAAGTTTCCTGTGCTTTAAAGAGCACCATTTTGGGGAATGAGCTACGGAACTTTCAAAATCAGGCGAAACGGGGGGGCGAAAGGTTTATTAGTTTGGTTGGTAATTTGTGTTACCAGCACAATCACTTCGAGGAGTAGGATTATTCAACTGCCTTTATTTCACTATCTGTCGTCCCGTTTCGATTCGTCTTACAATGAGACCTCGAGATATGGTGCCTGGTAAAGTCATAGCGATGGGTGATATCAACCACTTTTCTTGCGTGTGAGTCCCTCGTGTCTTTATCAAGATGTAGTTTGGTTTCCCTGCCTCTCTCTCGTTGTCACCCTCTCTTCCGTCCTTTCCCTTCACCCCCCAAATTCTACCGTCCCTCTTAGCCACTTAGGTCGGTGCCAGGAAATTTTGCGAGAGCCACAGTCAAATTCACATTCAAACCTGTTCATCCTATAGAAATGGATAGAGTCGGCCATTTCTGTTTCAATTTTTACCACCATACCGTCAAACCTAGCGCGTGGAAAGTAAACACGTAACATTTTTGGGCCGAATTAAATTACCATGAACTACCAAGCGAATAAAAGGACGGTTCTAGGAGGGCAAGTGAAGCACAGATATTTCTCTGCTCTAGTTTGGCCGTATCTATAATATGCAGGAAGAATTTATTATCTTTATGTATTGCATGGAAAAGTTTAACTCGAGAAATGAAAGAAATTAAAAGGAAAGTAGCAATTTTCGTAAACTTTGTTACAAGTGAGCACAAAATTTGACATAGCTGATTTAAAAATTAGTTTAGGAGTCATATGAGACTATATTATGTACCAGAAAAAATCGAACAACTCAAGTTTAAGTATGATGTAGGGGATACCATTTTAACCCCGTACTAATTCTCAGAAACTGACAGATGGGAGAAAATAAGAGAGATACTATGCTCAGCTGACAATTGAATGGTATAAATATTCCGTCTTTCCGGGCAGCATTCTTTACTATGAATAAGCAATAAGGGTGCTTTCCATTCGCATTAGTGTGCTGCTCTATTCGCAACCCAAGAGCCCCCTTGCTTCCCATTTATTTCAGACCCTGAGTACCTGGTAGCATTTTCAAAATAGGTCGGGATATAAGTTGATGTGAGATAAACAATAAAATAACTTATATACACGTGAACGCGATTTTTTTCATGTGTTGATTTTCAGGGAAGATGTCAAGCATGTAAACTATAACGTATTTAATTGATTTGTGGTAAAATGTTTTCACTTTTAACCATATAGTTTGAACAAATATTTTCCTTAGTATTACAAAAAAAATCCGGGCGTAATAGTTGCGTACCTAAAAACGCTATATTTTTTCGGATTAGCAAACGTTTCGCTATTGTACATCGTTCCGTATGTCGTCGTTTGTGTTTGCTTAATCGTGCTGACCTCTTGCGATATGCCCTAAATTCAATATCCTGATTGAATAATCTTCATAAAGGCCGTTTTATACGGGGAACTTTGTTGTACCACCTTATACATACATTATTGTGCTGTGAAAATAGCGTCTTGGAAGGCGGAAACTTGCTAGAATTACTGCGTGAATGAATTATAACAATAAAATAGCCCCTGCTATTATTCCGGGCCCGCGTTCTCACAATTCCTGTTCATCAAACTGCACCATTAATCACCTCATGTAAAACTGTCTGTCTGTCTACATGCGATTAATCTCCAACTACATACTATCCTACAACTCACCGCAGAAGCGGGTGGCAGGATGTGTTAGGAAAATAGCCATGCAAAGGGAGGGGGGGCGGGAGAACAGAGAGAAGGACATAGGTTATTTTTATGTTAACGAGTTATATTTTCTTATTTTAGTGTCACGATGTTTCTTACTAGGTATCACGAATGGTGCGGGGAAAGAAGGTGTTTTTGCATCTGCCAATTTGGCAGTGCATCTCGTATATTGTCACTTCTGTCAGTTCTAGAGATATATAGCGCAGGGTGAAAGTATTATCCTCCGTGACGTATTGAAACTCGTCTGATCGAAGTATTTTAAGCAATCTAAGTCTCCGCTTCCACCTCCGAGTCTCTAACGGTTCCCAACCTAGCTCTTCCATCAACTATGTAGCACTTTCTGCACGCTCGTAGCAGTTATTATCAATTGAACTTACTAACTTAGGCTTTCCTTAGTATTATTTTATTTCACGAATTAAATCTTTCCGTGCAGGGTCCCAAGTGCTAGCGGCGTATTTGAGATGTGGCCCAACTAGATTAAATTTGCATCTATTTTCCACTTTCTCTTTCATCTTTCACTTAAGTTCTCTCCCCCTTTCCATTCCCTTTAACTCATAAGTACTTTTCTCATTCGTACATTCCTCGAATACATTTCTAATTTTCTACGCTGGGAACTTGGTCTCGGCTAACTGCTAGAATACATTTCACCGTGTGACGCAAGCTTTCTATAATAGTATTCCCCTTTTCTACCGTGAGAGAGTCTATATGGTTAAGGCCGTTTACCGACATTTGAAATGCGTGGGAACGGTAGTAGGTTGGCTGGATCAAGTTAGAAAGTGAAGGGTCAAGTGAAAAGACGGAAGCAACACTATAAAGAGGGAACTCCTCCCAAACTTATAGGTCATCTAATCCAATCAGAGGAGGAATCATTGATTTACATTAACAATATTCTCGGAAATGAAATGTAAATTATCCGTGTCCTAATTCTACAAAGGGGGGCTATTAATTTTTACTAGTGTGCAGTTTATTCATTAATTTTAATATGATTTACACAATTTTTTTACCCAAAGGTTACTGCTATTAGTCATGAACACATTAATGCATTATACAATTATCTTTTTCGCTACATATAAACATAAAATTCGCCAAAAATCACTGAGCGCACAGCAATAATTTCTAGGTTTGCGACTGAATAAATGGCTAACAATATGGTGGATGTGCGCAATGATCATTCTGAGAAATAGAATACGGATCAGCCAATTTGTCATTGTATACACTCTGTGATCGTATTGACTATCATTCAACACTATTAATATTGAGAATATTTATGGGGAACAAAAAAGGGTTAAAAATGTTCACAAATTTGTTTGTTTTAACTGTAAATTATTTCTGTACATAAGCGAAATTTGAAAATTCCTTATTTTGATATTACGGAATGTATAATATTACTGTATAGTATATAGTTTTTTTTACAGTGTGTATCTAATATTATATGAAGGGAATTGATAAGCAATGTGCACAAATGACCTTTCCTTTCTAAAATGTTAAAACCTTTACATTTTTCATCATATTGTATTTTAGAATTACTCAAAGCTTTAGGAAATGTGGTTTATAGTTTATTTTCATTTACATATATTATTGAAAGCTCCTAAAAAATTGAAAGTTATATTTAATTCTTTTTATTATTTAGTAAATTATATTTTATAACCATTGAGGATATAATTTTCATAGACTTCTTAATAAAAATGAAGGGAAATCACCAACCTTTTTTCTAAAAAGTTTTTCAATCACTAATACGTAGCATTAAAACTTTTGCATCGTTTTTCGTCTGATTAAATTTTAAAAATGTTTGATCATATTCTAAGTCTTAAAAAAACCATCAAAAGCGTTTTTCAAGTCTTATATCACTTACAGATTATTACAATAAGCGCATATTATTGAATTACTTTTAACCCTCCCTTGGTCCATTGTGCTACCGGAAACACCTTTTGACCTGAATTAGCAGAGTAGAGTAGACCAACGTATCATGGAGTTGGATCCACCGGGAGTCACGCTCGGAGTGACCTCTAAAATTCAAGCGGAAGACGCGGTCAAATTGACCGTCTAGACTGTCTTCGCCGTCACAACTGCATAGAGGCTCGACCTTGAGTCATCCCAGAGTGACACTGGGGATCTTGTAGCGGTCGCAGAATTCGGTGACGGTCGCAATCGCGAAACGTTACGTAAGATAGGGGGAAGCCGCGCATGAAAGGGGTTGGAAAATTAGCAGAGGATTGCTTAGCCAGAGATACTGCCACAATTGCGCTTAACCATCCAAAGTGTGCTCTTCACATTCCGTTGACTCTCTTCAAGTTCACATTCAGTGGTGGGCGCGCTAAGTTTTTTTATCTCTAAGGTAAATGTCATTTAATTATTCAAGAATATAGTAATTTTTGAAGGGAAAAAATACTAAATTGCGCTAAGTTGTGTATTTTATTATTAAGTATATTCAAAACGCTCTCTCAGACCAAGCACGCAAATTTATAATCAGAACGATAGTGAGAAATAAGTCATACACTATTAAAAAAATTAATAGATATAGTAGTAGCATACAAAAGGTGAAATATCAAAAGGAGTAGCAGGATTTTCGCTTGAAATGCCAGATAAACCGCGTTTTTTACCCAGGGTATCCAAGAAACGAGATAAATAAGTAAGAGATTACTAAGGTAAAACTTAAAACCGCAGAAATTATTATAATATTCCCTATTTTTATACGAACGAATTCCTCATTTATACAGATTAAAATATATCATCTCAGCCATTTTATCAGCTAAATGCCATAGTGATTAGAATACGGTCAAAATGCTATTTACACCCGGTTTTAAAATTTCTTTTGAAACATTATCAACGTATTAAAATTTATCGTAATACGCTTCCTCTACATAACACGCACTTTAACTAACCGACTGCCTGATTGTATGGACAAACCCTCAACTCTCGTTTTATTTCAAGTTAACGAAAAGGCTACATCATGTTACGGTTGACATTGGTCAGACATTTTAACCCTGGATATAGTCATTACAGAGAAGATACGAAATAGAAGATCCGTAGAATTGGGTATGCCATGCATAAAGAGACATGGAGATAATATTGATACCAAAATTCTTCAATTATAATATTCAGCTAATAGAAATAACGAGAATTTACCACTCGAGTGATTACTTGATAAATAACCGCCATTTAAGAAATCGAATGAAAATGTATTTACCAGATTTAAAAAAAATGACCGCACTTGTTTTTTTTTTACTTTTGTGAAAAATCAAATGAACTTAAAAGCTAACCTAACACCAATTTAATGGAGAAAAATGAGATGGACCAGTTTTAGAGTTTGACAATGAATTTCGGAACGTTGCAACATACATTAGATTTAATTAATTAAACCTTCTCAAAGTAATATATACTTTTATTCCACCAAGAATATTAGTTAAAATTAAATTTATAAGACGAATCTGCATGGCTGTAAGGTATGCATAGTTCCAAGAATTTAATTTTAAGAAATAATATAAATATAAGCATGCATTTTGAAATACTCAATATGAATATGGTGTTATGAATAACATTTAAACATATTACTGGATTAAAACGAACTTACTGATATCAGAGAAGAGACTTGAATCTTTGAAAGCACTGTAAAATCTTCTTTGTCATCCTTACTGCAGATATCTCCAAAATAATGGCGGGACAGACTTACCTACCTGAAATGCCAAATAAGAAAAGCTTAAGGTAAGATTTAGACATGCAATTCGATGGAGAAACTATAAACAAAGTAGTGAGAACTCTTCTAAAACAACATGAATAATTAGCTTCAGTCATTTTTAAGGTAATAATTCCAAGTGTATTTGATGTACTATTATATTTCATATATATAATAGAATTTATAAAACTTTTAGCAGTGTGGAAGTTCAAATGTTTCCTATCTCGTGCATAACGGAAAGTGAAATTTGAGAGACAATACGCTAAAAGAAAAATTAATTTAATGTAGCACTATTTATAAATGAAAATTTTACTTTAATTAACACTAGAAGGACGGGATTTTATCGCACTACCTAGAAGGACGGGCAGGGGTGATTTGACCCATTAAGTTTTTCAGCATTAAATAGCTATTTTCTTTTTCTCAGTAAATTATTTTTTTCCATAAATGACATTATCGACGGATATTATTCAAATGAAATAACAAGACTTCAAGTACTAATGCAAATGTGCGCTGATATATTATGTAAATAAACATCATTGATCAATAGGAGAGAAAATGGTGAGAAAACTGGTCTCCAATACAGAAAGAAGTATTGGGTCAAAATGATCCTTAGCCATCCTTCTAGTACAAAATTAAGCAACAAATATTTTGAAATTTTCTTTCCATATTAGTAAAATATAAGCCAAAATATACAAGTTCACAAAATTTAAAAAGAATCTATTCACAAATGAGTAGTTAAATATTATTATGAACACGTGTTATGGGTCAAAATGACCCATCCCGTCCTAGTGTTAAAGAAAAAACTGCATTTTGGGATTGAAATCACGAGCCAATTAATGGAATCACCCAATATAATAATGAAAGCAAAAAAAATATGGTAGATAATACAAGAAACTTGTTGGCTAGGATGTTTCTCCTTGAAATGTTAACTTAATGAATCTAATACTGTTTGCAATGTACGTAATACGAATATATTTGTCAAAAATAGACAATCCGGATGATAAATAACAGATGTTGGTTGAAAATCTTTTAATAATGCAGCAGAATAATTCACTTAAGTGTATTATTCACTATGTATACCATTAAGTAATGCCTCAAAATTAAAATGAATTGGTTATAAACGTATTCCTTTCCACATTCTCTCTTTCATTGATTGATCATATAAATTTGCAGCTATCCCTACCATCCAATCTAGGACTGATAATAATGGGCAAATTGAAGAAATGCAATTTTAGCGTAATAAAGTAAACTATGGCGACTTTTGATAATACATCTCTACTACAGTCTTCACATGGCAACGTATCTTCTTCACGGGAATGGAAATTCTTTTCCCACCCATTAGAGGAAATAATCCTGTACAATCTAACAAAAAAACTTAGTATAGCTTCCAGAATTCAAAACAAACCCTAGTTGAAAGATTCAGCGAATCAGAAAAGTTTTGAAGCTCCCCTGAAAAGGTAAGCCTTTTATAAACGTAAAAAAGCAAAAAAGCAGTAAAGCATGTACATGGAGCATATTTCACGACATTTTGATCAGCACCAATGAGATGAATCACATTATTTACGTATATGATGAGTTATATTATCCTCAAAATAACCTTTTCGAAGAGCACATGATTTATAGCAACCCATTATCAGCACTACACCAGATATGTACCAGATGGGTACTAGAGTGCATCACTATCACATTATATTATAGTTGTTAAATTTTCATTTATACCTGTAGAGGCATGTTTCCTACAACTACAGCAGGCAGAAGTAGACGACAAGTACTACAGGGTAGAAATATGAGACATATTGAAATGTGATTGGTATAAAAGAATTTTATTTATTTTGAAAACGTTGCAATGAATGGAAATTATGAAATCTTTGGAGCACAATGTATAAATATTTATGTATAGCATTAAATTGAGTTTTCTGCATAAATACTTCGATAAAATACTAATATTCAACAGTGAATTACACAATCATAATACTAGAATCAATAGTAATTTCAACCCTCCAATGAGAAAGAAGTATTCATCACAGATGTCACCATTTTACCTGAGATTAGCATTATACAACGCAATGTCCACCGAAATAAAGACCATTTTAAATGTGGTTGTTTTTACAAGGAGGATAAATTATGTTATTATTTGGTGAGTACCCAATTTTTTATTTCTAATGAGTATAATGTGAGGGGGAATGAATAAGAATGTGGCAACAGTGAATGTGTACTGGAATTGTGAATGTGGGTATGTCGTAGATTTTTAATATTTTTGATATCATTAGAAACGCTCTCTCTTAGTAACTAAAAGTGTATTTAAATTGCTTTATGCTAAATAAATCCTGGAATTATATCAGGTCAAAAATGCTGAAGAAACGATACGTTTTGGAAGAAAATTCATAGAGCCTATTGCTGTCAGGAGGGCTTTTTGAAATGATCTTAGTCCTCTTTACAGCATTCGTTACGGCTTCTGTATCGATTCGGGGCTACTTCATTTGATTTCGTTATTTTCCCCATTCCTTGATTTTCTCAAAATCAGTGACAGTTTTACTATCTTAGTCGCAAAGAATACCCTCACACTACCTGCCAACTTCCTTGCATTTGTTTCCGCTGAGGAAAGCTCAGCGTGTGACGAAGATGGAATATCGAGCCTCCATCACCACTGAAGCCACGCTCTATATCTGTCTGCCTCGAGAAAACAATGATGAAGCTCTTTGAAGTCCTAAATGCAGTTCCATTATGCTGGAGGTATATTCTCTTCGGTGGTAACTCAGGAACGTGTAAAAGCTCGTAGTACGTTATGTAAATGGGATTAACGGTACATGTACCCCGCAACGGAGATGATTTGGAGACCATCTGGTGAGTGCAGATTTACTTCAAGTCATAATTTAACAAGTTTTTGAGGCAGCATGAGCATAAACCCCCGAAATATGGTTTCCTATGCATAATAATCCCAATAAATATATGCCTTTTCAGGTGATGATAGATATTTGTTTTTATTTAACATAATGAATGTTAAATATATCATTTTTCAACACTTCAAGTAATTAAGAATGACTCCAAACTTAATTTAAACACAAAAATAATAGATTAAGAATCTTAGTTATAAAATAAAATATTTAAAGATATGATTTACATTTCAAAACATTCTACAACCTACAATAAAGAAATAGGGATCGCAAAATTAAGCAAAGTGTATAATAATTTAATATGCTCATAATATCACTAATATTTTTTTTAAACCACAGAATAAGTTAAAACAGATAAGTAACAACAAAATGGCAACCAGAAAATAGCCAAATAATCCATATACCAAATATATGGAGCGGTAAATAGTGACACAAAAAGAAACAAAACACACTTCTAGGTCTCTAGCATGTATTTTTTGTAAACGGTGATATTTATTTTGTTAACTGTTGTATGTGGATGTAAAATCATCTATTGACAAGATGTTTGATAAAACAATAGATCGAGAAAAAAAGTCATCGGAAATTTTTCAATGACTTACTTCTAACACCATACATAAAAGAGTATGAGAAGTTAGTGAGTACAAAACCATGCAGTCTGCACTGCTAGCTACTTCATGTAATTGTATTCTCGTATAACTCAAAATATTTCCACCCCATTACCTTTACTTAAGTAACACTTGAAATCATCACCACACCGCATACGGTCTCCAGCAGTTTAATAGATGCTTGATAGCATAGTAGATATGAACAGCGTAAATTACTCATTTAGAGTCAATAAAATTATCTGCAGTCATGTTAAACAAATGGGTAAGGTCTATATATCTAATTTTCTATTATGCTTAACGGTTTCTAAAGAGTTAGGCACAATGATGTGTATTAGTATTGAATGCATTTATAATATAATTGATGCATACGCTGTATACTTTTTCCTTAATATTCTGGAATTCCTTACTCGTAGTTCATTTTTGATGTGGTCGTATAACTTGCCAAAAAACAATCAATATTTTAAGTCACTGTCGTTCCTAACCTCTCTGCAATGAAATTTATGCAACGTAACAGTAATCTCGTGCAATATTTGGCAGCACTATATATCGTCTACTCAGTCAACAAAAGTCAGACTTGTTCAGTAAAAAATATCTCTTTTGGGGGAGTTTTGCACTTGTTTGCAAGAAATTGAAGATATGAGATGAAATCATTCTTTCTGAGTGACACCGATCTTGCTTTGGCACCATTCGAGCCAAAATAAAAATATTCATAATTTTTTATGGATTCTAAGTGCAATGATTCAATGCTGATGTTTCCCTGGATTCGATTGAAGCTTGAAATCCATCGCCATCATTATAAATCATCAATCCCAGGATTGGTTTTCTGCAGCACTTCGGTTCATTCTCAAATGTTACCCTATGGATTTATGCCTTTCAAAGTTCTCATTTCAGCATCCCTTGACTCTGGCTTGAAGAAATCCATCCTTAATCTTCCATAGGGAAACTCCCCATTATATTTTTTACTATTTTTTAACCATTCTTGTCCGGAGAATATTTCAATACCTCAGGTTATATATAAAATAATTTAGCCATTATTGCGTGTAACCCTGCTCTCCACCATATAAACGAATGGCAGGGTTTGTCATGAAAATAAGCATAACACTGGGGGTAATAAAAACAATAAATGGAAGAGTTATCGGAAGAGAGTGACTCTAAAAAGCGAAGAACTCCTAACAGTGTGTTTTGGTGTCCCTATCTGTTTTCGTCGTGGTCACCAATGGCACTCAAGAAAAGAAATTTGTATAATTTGTCTGCACTAATCTGTTTGGAACTGTATCTCTCAGACTTATGGTTTCTTTCAGATCTAGAGATGTTGTACGGGGTGGAAATTATGTAGTCCATATCGTAATGAAACTCATCTGATCTGAATTTTTTAATAAATCGAAACAGCGCGTGGGCTCAGAGTCTCTATTGGCTTTCAACCTTGTAGTAATTTCATCAATTTTGTAACACCCTCTCTTTGTTCGTACACGACTTACGTCTTAGGTCTTACGACTTTCCTTTGTAACTTTGGTTTCCTAATTTCCTGAACATTTAAACAATAAAACATGTAGTTTAATCCGCTCCTGGAGGATATTGATAACTTTCGTTATGACAGTTTCCAGATAAAAATTATATCTGAGTACCAGGGTCTAGTCCTCACAAGGAAGTCGGACGTCCCCTACTCACCTATTTTATAACCATTTACCATTAAATTCTCCATCGTTTATACCCGATATTTCAAAATCCGTAGGCTACCTAATCTTACTTGTCGCGAGGATTCAAGTTCAATGGGAAGAAGAAAAAAGAATGGTTTTATGACAGTAAATAAATCCTCCGAAAACAACACGCAAAATGTGTATAGCAATATTAACCGCATTTACCGCACATAGGGAGGTTGGTATGAAACATATCCTAGCTAAAGTTACGCTGTAATACTCTGTACTGAACTGTAATACGCTGTATTGATCATTTAACCTAAGCCATAAGTGCATTAGGCCAAAAGATAATATGGATAGTCCTAAATAATTTGTACCGAGGTATTAAAATAGTCATAAGGAATTTATGTAAATTTTAAACTATCTATGACGTATAGAAGTTTAATTCAAAGCCTAGGCTACCTTCCACTATAATTTAGTAAATTTGAAATTATGAAAGTACATTCATGCGATGCAATTCATAGTAAATTGTTTTATATGTGAAAAGCAAGAAATGGTATGATATCTATGCCAATTTTTACTATATGCGTTTTATACTATGAGATAATATTATTCTACCATTTTGCCTTGCCCAGAGTTGAAGCCTCATTTATTGATGAGCATATTAGTTTGAAATTATTTGCATTATGCAGACCTTATAGGGTGTGGAGCCAAAGAATGAATTAAATTGACGCAACGGAACCTGTTGACAAACCTTATCAGGATTGGCGTTATGTGTGAAATATTTTATTCACCAATGTCGTGATTCATGAATTTCTATATTTTTTATGCTTTATAGAGCAGTTAAAAATGATTTAAGATTATAATTATTGCTCCACTAAAATTTTACAGAATGAAAGAAAAGAGTGTTATCGTGTGGAGTTATATTGACTTTTTGCCATGGTTCTAATAATATTTTTTTTCGAAATTTAATCCAAGCATGGAAACAATTTACACAACAATCATTTCTGTTCGATGGTGTAAAACCAGGATCAAAACATCTCTTCCATCCACATTTTGTTTAACCTGCCATCTCCTTTACCCCGCAGCCAAGCTGTTCGCAAAGCGGTCACCAAGGTATTAACTCTAGCGCTTTTGAGTCGTCCTCCTCTCACTTCTTCTCCTGCCCGGAGTTTGGAGCTCTGTCGCTATTCTCGAAAGCTCCGTGACACGAGCCTAGCAGGAGATGAACACGGTAGCGTCCGAAAAAAAAATAAAAAAGATACAGTGGCGCTTCTCTCTTGAAATCACAATAAAATGAAGCTATCGATCGAGTGGGGAGGAGGTTCAGTCAAGGGCACCGTAGTAATGAACTCCCCCTCAAACTGGATTAACAAAGGGCTCCTAAGGGCGTTTTTGTTTTTATACGCCCATGCAAATGAGCATCGTGAGCTCTCAAGTTATATAAAAGTGTAATGAAAGAGGGGGAGAAAGTAATTCCGCGCCTTAGATTAGGAAAAAAATAAATCGAGAATCAGAATGAAATCCACGTGGAACAAATTCGTAGTTAATGCGAAAACGGTTTTGAGAGGATATTTAAAAATGTTGGAATAAAATTCAGAGCATCGACTATAAAATGCCTTAATTTGGAAAGAAGAAGATTGGTTTCATTTTCCGAATATTCCACACCAAAATGATAATGGATGGGGAAAAGCTAGCGTTTAAGTAATATTCTAGTATATTATTGTAAATATACGTAAATACTGCTGAATAAAATGCCTATAAATTCTTCATACGTATGAGATTAGATAACGACCCCATTTCAACAATTAGGGTCGTCATCAGGTCTAGGCACAAGATCAGGTCACGTGAAAAATGGTCGTGATAAAATTCAATTAGCTGAAATTTTTCAAACAATCATCAATCTCTTCGATCTAGTTACCCTGGTAACTACCAAATATATCAGCAAGAGTTTTCTATGAAAAATGTGCTGATTACACCACATCCACAAGAAAATATTTTGATGTCGAAAACAACAAGCATTAAATTATGAAATAATTGAAAGATAAAAATTCAACTAGAAATTAGTCATCTACTTGCTCTAGGGCTTATATTTTCATTTTTTAACTTACCTTAATCTTAACACTTTCAAAAATGGAGAAAATTAATGTAAGAAATGATTGGAATAAACATGAAACACTTACAAGAAAATAGGCACTTGAGATGGTAACACTTCGAGAGAAACACGAAAACGGACAAATGTATTGGCTGAGTTCGATAAGAATAAATATTTGGCATAAACAGATAAAAAGCATGTAAAAAAGATCGTTTGAAACACATTCAACCACTAAAGTCTTATCCTTCTGAAATTGATGATTACATATGCGCTTCTCTGATGAAATAATACTCTCATAAATATCACTGAGTCGCAGCAGACTTAATTTAAAAAAAACAATCATAAGAGAAAAATTTAACTTTTAAGCAAGTAAATTTTGATGAAACCTTGGGCTAAAGAAACACACTTTTTAATATTGTCGAACCACCAGCTAAAGCAAAATTTGAACGAAATACAGACGAAAAGTATGTACAAATGCAAGATTCCAATCTTACATAAGAATCTACGTAAGGTTGATGGATCAATGACAAGCAAGCTAGACTGGAAAGCAAATTAACATTCTTTGGAAGGAAACCTCAGAACATAAGCTGTGCATAGCAAATACACTGTTTGAGAATTTATGACACCTCAGGCTAGACGTTCTGCAAAAGCTAGAGGACCTCAGCGTAACATGAGGACATGCAAACATTTCAACTAAGGGGTTTGAATTCAATGATACTACTACTTGTCTCAATTTTTGACATTGGCAATTATAAACTTCCCCGTAAATTAATAATTTTGTTATAACTTTTCCAATATAAATTATACTGATAATATACTGATAATATAGACGAGTGGTGCATATATTTTACGGCCATTGGAGAAATATTTTATCTGTTTAATAAATTATACTGATTAAAAATTCAAATTAGGTAAGTGCAACTTTTTCGAGAGATGCTGAACACCCTTCTCGGACACAATGGTGACGGCACGTGTACATTTATGGCAATCATAGGCTACATGAGTCGTAAATACCGGGAATTTGTGGAGCTTCGTGTGGGATATGAGAACTGAGAGAAATTAGTTGGCTTATTTAAAATTAAAATACTCATTTCACTACTACATGACCCACTACCTTGACAAATTGTTGAAAATTCGTCTTTATTGTAAGGGCATACCTTCAACAGTTTTAATGCAAAATAAATTAATTTGATAACATTCATAGTTACTGTAAATAAATAACAGTAATGGGAAGTATTTCCCTAGAGATAACTAGAAAAACGTATTCATGGCAGTTTATTTATATTTATGGTACCACTGGCTCGACGTAACACCCATTCCCAAAGGATCAAATTAAGTGAGACAAGAATCTACGATGAAAGGGTAGTCAGGAAAATATTATGCATCTCCAGGGTTTAATACCATATTTATAATGTCTGAGTAGTCATGTTCACTTAATGATGAAATAATACTTTCAATGTATTTTTCGGAGAATGCATTTTTGAGGCAAAGGTAAAGATTTGTTGATAAATAGTTTCACGATAAAATAATATCAGACCGTACTGTTGTCTACGCATTTTATAAATTTGTGGGCCTACTATAATGTGACTCCTGCTCCATTTTAAATTCTAGTCAGAACTAAAAAAATACGTTAAATGTAAATAAATTGGTGCCATTTCGATTTTTTCTTTAAAGGAACTTTTATCAGTGTTTACCAATTACAAAAATAGTAATACTATAAATAAGATAAATCAAATTGTAAAAAAGGAGATGAAACAGATCAATCTTTGAATAAATTTACTTTATTGTCAATTTGGATTAATCTTAAATATAATTTACTCGTCAATTTTAATTTACTCTTAAATTAAATTTACTCGTTTCTCTCTTCTTTAATTGGTAGTACTAACATGGAAGCCGGCAGATCGTTGAAAGATACGATCTTGGCCAAGATTACTGTAAATATTCATTCCTCTTATGTTTAATTCTGACCGGTATAATACTACTCTCCAACTATTTATTGACGCAAAGCTTTATTTTTTATGATTGATGATGAGATAACCGAAACATTAAATCTGTTTACGGGATTTATTTAATTTTTAAAATATTTTTTAATAACTTTAAACGTCAAAAATTAGCTCGCGTGCAGAGAGAACTCCAGAGAACACTACTAAAATAGGTACAGAGGACATTTAAGGGTAAAAACATAATTTAAATCAATGGTTAGATAGGAGCGACAGAAATTCATGGTCGAAAAAAAGGTTCAAGACGTCATTCTCTCCCGGCACCATTTGTGACTACAACAAGAGTAGATCGATAAATTTAATTCCACGAAAACACGCCTCGATAATTATCGCTTTCTGCCACCGTTTCCTTCACCCTGCAAACTCCCTGTTCTGATCACTGACGGGCGTAGGACACGTGTAAATGTATAACTTCAGTGTGGCATGTGGGCGCGGAAAAGTCTAAAAATCACACGTTGATGAAACACGTGAGAAAAGAGTGCGTGCATTTAATTAATGACTTTTTGCTTTACTCGCGGCGCTTTACTTTGAACTCCGACGAATCGGAGCGATGTAAGAACGAATTCTTGTTCTTCCTTCGTTATGTACCAACCACGACGTCACTGCATCCTACCAGATGGAGGGGAGGGTTTTCATTTCTCTTTAGGGAATAGCAAATGCTGAGACATAGTGAAACATGAGGAAGTATGTAGCGCGAAAAACGGGAGCGAGGCTTTACGTAGTACATAAGGCAGCCAACTGGGGCATTTTGTCCGTTGAAGTGATGTTTCTCCGAGCTATGGTTTTCGGGTCAATTTCACCGGTAAAATGTTTATTTAAATATATATATATCAAATTTATTTTCGCGTTAATCATGGAAAAAAATGAGATATTGGTCGAAATACTCTACCTCTTTCTGAATTATAAAGCTCTGGACGGTGACTCTTGAATGTAAAGTGCTAATAAAACTCCTTTTATTAAATAAATTGCTTAAAACAATTATCCTTTGTTTAAGGACAAGGTTTAAGGGAAACGTACGTATTAAGTACGTATTGCAATATATATAGTGGTGTCCTTTGATAAAAAGAATTGATCAAATTAATACATATATAATATTCATTTATAGCTAATGAAGGACGTTTTACGAATTTTAAAGAGATATACAATGAATATACGTTGGAATCAATTTTTTACTACGCATTTAACTGCTGAAGCTTCTATTCAACGTAAAAAAGGCAGCCTGTTCAGATTCTCCGGGTTAAGGATCAAAATATCCAGGTCGAGAAGGCGTCACCGTTGGTAACCCTAGACTAGTACATACCCGTTCCTATCTATCCTTACCTGCTTAGTCAGTCGACCCAGAATGCACCGCTAGACGGAGCCACAGGCGGTAATCTCGGTCGGATGCAGTGGGAAGGGTTAGAATCTCCTGGGAGCAGTTACGGAGGAATTTGTAAGAGTGTCGTGAATAGTCAGAGCTACGTTAACGAGCGCATTCATATTACACAAGACGACAGATGCCTCGTGACTTGACAAAAGTGTTAAAAGGCCATAAGAAAACCCCGCAGAGATTTTCCTTGTGCAACCTCGAGTCCGGTGACCAACATTTTAAACTTACGGAGTAATCGTCAAGCTAAGGTCGCGAAACGACTTTTTCCTGGGCTGTGAAGAAGAGATAATTTCGTGATGCATGTGATTTGGCTACAATCTTCCTCTCTCCATTCGATTCATGTGTACGTCCTCGTGCTACGATGCGGCTATCAAATCTCAGTGCGGAGATTTTGGCAGAAAATCCACTGGGTGTCACAGTGTCGCGACTACAGAGCAAATCAAGGTCGCCCGGCGTTGGTATTTTAATTTTTTTTTAGTAATCTCCACCCAAAGTCGTTCCACCGTTGCAATTTTTTGGTGCAGTGATTCAACTCTACATTCAAATCCCGAATGTACAAATCCCTTTTATTATGCACACTGCCATTTAATTGGAGTGAATGTGATTATGAAACTACTAATTTAGGTATCAAATAATGATGTAGGAGAAAAAGAACGTATAAATTTGGTTATTTGTCCCTTTCTCATGTGATTATTTTCCAAGTTCAATTTGAGAGATGGAAAAGAATGTATTCACATTTGTTTGTGATTTCAAGGATTTACCGCGTAACGAAATAAATTGATATTTAAAATTGTACATGTGTAAATGATTTGATGGACATGATTTGATGAAAATCAAAATATTAATATGGAGCTCATTTTCCAAGTATTACTTAATCCTGTGTTCATGTAAAATTCACGAAAAAGCAACCTGCGATATGGATCAATTATGAGATATAATAATTTTAAAATGGCCATTTCCTGAATTGCTGACTTCAGGATGGAGTATTATATGTATTTAAATTTATCCAAACAATAATATCACACAGAATTTAAAAAGAAACTTAACATTATCTAAATATGGAGTAACTATAATTGTGAGCTCCGGAGGTATGACCTTAAATTAATTATGCAAAAAACGAGCATATAATCTTGTAAAACTTGATAGCATATTATATATATAAATATAAAATATATATATATATATATAATGTGATTAGAGCGAGTCACGACAGTGACACGAACAAAATCTGCACTTGCCTAAAAATATGGGAAGAGAGATTTCTGGGATATACTAATGCACACAATTTTCATTGGATTCTTTTAATATTTTTATAAATAATTTCTGTTTAGACAATTTGTTCAATAAATTCTTGGTGATTTATGAAGTTCTACAATCGATTGGATTAGTTTTTCGAATAAGCAAAAAGTCATGGAATTCATGTAAAACTGGTAATTCTATAGAGATCATTATAAAAGTATCTTCATATTAAATATATAATTATAAAATGTATTCAGTAATATTTTATGAACACCTTTTGGGATGCATTTTACAAAAACCGCCAATTTTACAGGGTTAAATAGATGATCAGATTTATTTAAATATGATGATTCAATTAAATTGCATTTGTAACATGAAATTGTATATCACCCTCTTTAATTTGATTAACTCTTTATAGGTCACTGGTCACCTAAGCGACCACTTTATTTTTCCAATCCGTAAGGACAGCGCATATAATGCCATCGGATCCCACTAGAGTTGCCTCGGCCTGGAAAAATATGATTTTCCGGTTGGTTGTGGCCTTTAGAATTTTATGAGCTAAATGATTGTTTAGGCTACCACCGACCACTCTGGTACCCATGAGTTTTAGAAATTCTCCAGCCCGCTTATCACCTAGTTGGTTGTGGTGTTGTCCTGAGGACTTCTTCTTTGACATAAACGTAAGTATATTCTTTTTATACTATAATTGTTTTGAAAAAAATACAAAAAAATCTAGAGGAATTGTTGCTAAGATATTAGTTCCGTTCCAGTGAGAACAATTTGAAAATTCCGAGGATCATTTGGGTTTTCGAGCCATCATTCGTACACACTGACCCAAAAATGGTATGTATTGCCAAAATTATTTTTCTCCTGACTACGTTACCAGTACGGTTTTACTCATTGACCAAATAATCCTAGAAATGTCTTATACACTGAGAAAACGCTATTTTTATTAGAAGCTTGTCGAATTTCATAATTTATTTTGCACTCCTCGGAACGCTAACATTTTTGGTGAGCTTTTAAAAGTATTATTAACACCATTTGTAATATATAAACATAAAAATAGTCATACGAAGCATGGAATCATGGCATCTGTATTTGGATAACAACTTGATAGCGCCCAAGCTGGGTGACTTGAGTTGCTCTCGACTTTTTAAAATTGATCCTCTAATTCATCAACTCAATTACAAATTCAAAGAATTTTATAATCCATCCAAGTTGCATGCAGTGGACGAAAGCATGGAGAAATTCAAAGGCCGGTCATCGCTAAAACAATACATGCCAATGAAGCCCATAAAGCGTGTTTTTAAAGGTTTGGGCAATATGTGATAGCACTACCGGCTATACATTGGGGTTGGATGTATGCACTGGGAAGAAAGGGACTCCCGATAACAACCATAACATATATTCATTAGGAGAAAGGGTTGAGCTGGATTCTGCCACTCCATGGATGAAAAAAGACTTTTTGGTTTTCTTTTTTGGACATTTTTTTCAACGTTAACTTTGGTGTAAAAACTTTTGGAAAAAGACACCTTTTCTTGTGGGAAATACGCCAAATTAGGAAAGGGTTTCCCTCAAACTTGAAGACAGACAGTAAACTCAGGAAAGAGGGAGGCATGGACTTTATGCAGTGCAGTGACGTATCTGCTATCAAATGGAGAGATAGAGTATCTAAGCCTAGCAGCTTTCACTACCCTGGAAAAACCAAGGAGGTTAGAAAAGAAATGGAGGTGACATACCACTTGATTCTTGAAGACAATTCCGCCATTGCAGTCGGCACAGTTTAGACCTTCGTCTGGCTTACGTGTCCAGCGGTCGCTTTCGATTTTCGTCAAATCTAAGTTAAAAACCACATACCAGGCGATGTTTTGTGACGGGTTTGGCAACACCTACTCTGCACAAAACCATTCCCAAGCACCCCTATTTTTGCTTCACTTTCGCTCCTGAGCGTTCACTTTCATGCCAACTCCAATTCATTTTAACCTCCTTAGGAAAAACAGTGCCAGTGAAGAGAACACAAAAAACTGGATCAAGTGAAACCATATTGTGCCCTGAAGTCGTTTCGGACTGTAATGCCTACATGGGGGAGTTGATGTATTTGACCAACTCCTCACTCCATGTAGTATTTCCTGTAAAAGCCGCAGATGGTTAATGAAATTATTTTATTACTTCATGGACGCTGCCATTTTGAACAGTTAAATTATGCATAAAGTTTCATTTTTACAGAAATCCCCAAAGAACAAACCTCTCACCCATTTGGAGTTTCTCGCTCGCGTCTGAAATGATCGGTAAAATTTCGAGCAGACTAAAGAGTGGGCCATTGCCAGTACAAATAGGAAAATCGAGGAAAAATGTGGTAGCTAGTACAATATACTTAGATAACGTTGTGCGATATCAAAATGTTTGGGATCACATGCCAATAAAAGGATCGAGCCGTCGATGTGGTAATTGCAGTGCGGCTAAATACCCAAAAAGGTCTTCGGTCATGTGGAAGAACTGTGATGTGGCGTTGTGCCTAGAATGTTTTGATCTGTTCCACACTAAAAATAAATAAAACTACAGCATTGATTTATACAACTATTGAATTTGTTTTCCTTATTTAGCTCTTTTTTCAAATTTTTGTAATTCATAGTTTGCATTGCATTTCATGTAGCTCTGAGCGATGTATTTCATATTGTGGTGCATTTAATTTGTCTTTTTTATATTTGTTATGATATTTAAGAGTTTATTTCCATTGTACTCAATTATTTATGATTCTGAAGAAAAACACTTAATAAATTGGTCTAAATATTTATTTTTTTACTATTATTTAAGACTTTGGAGAATAAGTGGTCGCGTAGGTGACCAGCGACCTATGAAGAGTTAAAATGGGTAAAATTTTGGACCTAAGTGGTCGCTGGTCGATATATCGACCACCACGTTTTGTTGCTAAAAACATTTTTTCCAGTAATTAAACAAGCAAACCTCGTAACAAAGGGCATAATCATTGTGAATAACGCCAAAAAATAATATTTACTAACAACAAATAGTTTTGCCCTATACAAGGTTAAGTGAAAAATGTTCCCAAAATGAAACAGTGAGACCACCGACTAAGCCTTATTATTCTTATAGAACATACATCTGGAGCATTCTACTTTGTGGCAAGAAGCATGGACAATAACAGCAGCAGAGAATTCCAGGCTGGAAGCATTTGAAATGTGGTGCTACTGAAGAATGATGAAGATAAAATGGATCGACCGAGTGACAAATGAAGAAGTCTTAAGAAGAGTGGGAGAAAAGAGATGTCTACGGAAAACCTTAAAAAGGAGACGTGACAACTTAGTAGGCCACATCTTAAGACACGACGGCCTGATGAAGACAATCGTCGTGGGAAAAGTGAACGGGAAGAATGGAAAAGGCAGGCCTCGCATGAGATATATGGAGCAAGTTGTGAAGGATGTAAATGAGAGGAGTTACGTCAATATGAAGAGGTTGTGGTTATATCTAGAAGAATTGAGTGGAGGGCTGCGTCAGACCAAGCATAGGATTGTTGACCGATGATGATGATATTTGGAATGAAAGAAAAACAGAATATTTAAATGAAAAACCCTGTTGATTTCTTATTAAATAGTTATAGAATTATATTGTGATCCGCCTAATAGAAACTTGTTTATCACCTTAAACACTTAAGTAGAACATTCGTTTTTAGTTAAGTCAATTAATTATTTATGAAAATATATAAAAATAACCCTAGTATTAATACCGTGGATTATACGGAAAGTTTCTTTGAGCAATAGGGAACCGGCAGTATTCCATAATCAACAGAGGCAAATAAATTCTTCCATTTCCTCTGAAGTCGGTGTTTTATTGGTACACATGTAATTAAGTTACGTGGGTGTTATTCAGTATTAACAGGGTATATTTGTATGCTACGAAGGTAGTATGGTTTATAAATAATGATCGATAGAGTTAACTTATTTCTTGACTCATTTATAGTGCAAATAAATATGAAAAAGAAACAACTTTAGATCGATATATATACATTAAGTGAAAGTGTAAGGGACCTCAGGCGAGAATAATGCCTTATGCAAAGGACGAAAAAAATTCAGTAAAATAAGTTATTGTTAAGGAATATTAAACCTCGCGTACTTTAAACTTGCCGAAATTATGGTGGTAGTAGTAATTGGCGCAAGAATGCATATTTCGTTTTTCATTGGCATGAAAAAACACTATATGCTCCATTTCTATTAATACTTCATAACCAACGATGATTTTGGCATTCCATCTTGAAGATGGTTCACAATACTGACTCCTTGGTCGGTTATTAGAAATTAATGCCGAATTGTACCAGGAATATATTCATCATAAATTCCATGATTTTGATGGAATACTTTGCAGCGTAATTATGAATGTAAGAGTGATTTAAATCGTTATATGACGTTATTTTATATAAAAACTAAATACGTTCACTGGGCTAGGAGTTCAAATAGTTTCACGAAGCCCCACTTATAGAGCCTTCTACCAGAGTAAGTATGATATTTTGCTGTTCATGGTTCCTTCTTTAGTTTCATGAGTGAAACTGTCATTTTGCCACCCCTTGACTATCCTGAAATCAAATTTATAATAAATAATCGTTGATTTAATGAAGTAAGTTGTACCCTGTGATCGACTAATGATAAAAATTGGCTAAAAAGAATTATTCTCTAGGCGGATTGGCAAAAAAACAAGGATTCAATACACACAACTCTATCCGTTCAATATTTCATTGCTGGTCACGGGAAGTGCACGGGGGAATAGAGATTTATTGCTCAAGAAGGGAACAGATAGTCGACGTCACTCCCGACACCGTCGGACTAAAAATTTGAAATCGCAACGATTACGCCTGGGACGACCATGAAAGCCTACTCCAATCCACCTTTCCAGCCCCTTTCCGATGGCCCATCGGGAGATCCAGTCCCAATCGCGAATTCGACGCAAAAGCACTCTCGTTGGAGCAGTTTTTTATTTCCACTTTTTTGGTGTTCGCAGGCAGTCGGGTTCGCACACCTGCCTTTACACGTTCGACTTTCGACCTTGACTGAGCGGCGGGAGATGGCGGCTCACGCGCCGGTTAACCCGTATCTGATTGACTTCCTTGGGATATCGGGGCGGCAACGAGGACGGCGTGCCGCATTTCAAAACATCCGGCAGGCTGCAGGCGGAGAAGGAGCAGTAGGCAGTAGTATCTCTCCCCGGCGATAGGGTGGCTCCGAAATGGATTCCATGCGTTCGACCTCTGTGATTGGTTTGCTTTTATTTATTCTTCATTTTTTCCGAATCCGCCAGATTAAAATATTAGGGCAGGACACACGTTCGCGAGGCGCGTATGCGCGATGGCGATTTTGAGTCGGCCACTCACTAGATTACACTGAAACACAAGGAAGGATTATAGCGGTTCTAACATAGTTAAACGCAATCCTACCCCTGAGGTTTCACAAGAAAAATATTTCCTTTTTTCTTGCGAGAGGACTTAATTCGCACAGTGAACAAAGTATAGAACATACATTTGTACTGTTCAAAATATCCTGCATTGAAATATTATGGACAATAAGGCTCTTTAAAAAGCTATAATGAGAACTACTACCTATATAGGTATTTGAAGGCTATACGGAGGGCTGAGATTACTAGAAAATGTACAGCTCTCGCGAAATCTTATGGCGTTCGAATGCGCAGAAGACTACGTCGGGGAGGGGTAAAGTTTGGTGGAAGGGGTAGGGAAAAGGGACTTAGGTGAAAGCGAAGACCTTGTCCTAGGAAGCGTACATTTATACCATGCATGAGTGTATTTCAAAAAATGGTATTTGTATGACTCGGACAACACAAACGCCGCACATCCGAACGCCATAAGCTTTCGCGGGAGCTGTAGATAGAGAGCTACACGCAGGGCTGATTGTGAGATTACAAGGTAAATTTGGATAGCAAGAGTCTTAGCTTGATAAAGACAATATTTTTCTCCTCTCCGGTCTAAGTAAGTATTACGACACTAATAAGAGAAAAACTAAAAGTGTTAACAAGAGAATTGGGTCAGGAAAGAGTGTCGTTGGATCTTTTTCATATAGCAAATCGAAAAGAAATTGTAACGCAGGTAAATGAACATTTTTTCAGTAGCCCATAATGATCCGAGTCCTCATCCGTTCCCTGAAAGCTGCGGCAGTGATTTACATCTTTCTTAAACAGATCTTTTACCATGATTTGACCAATTTGATTTCCCAGTGTCTCTCATCACATTTCAAATACCTATGTCTGAAGCCAAGTTTAAACTAAGTCTGCCCAAGTATTAATCCGTTTCTCCTGCAAAAGCCAACTACTTTCTCCCTGTGGTCATTTATTGCCCTTAGGGCATGCAGTTCCACTTCATTCCCATCCATCCTTTCAGGTTTATCTTACCGAGGTCTTCTCGAATAAACTCCTCCAGTTGATCTCATACGCAATCGACGTTTTCCTTCCAGTGGGTTCTTATACAGGAATATACGACTCGATCACTAGGAAATTAGCCGGTTGTGCTTCCATTTTAACCATTCCCTTTTCCTCATCTTTCCCTTTTTAAATGGCCGATGTCCTAACGTGTCCTACGAATTGCGTGCAACATGCGATGAAGTCGGTGCGATGAATACTAATTCGGCTTTCAATCCCGGAGGCTTGGGGTTCAATCTTGACAGAAAAGATATTTTTAGAGGAATTTGATCAGTACTGCATCCCTTTTTGGAGAAAAATAAACATCCCATGCTCTATCGGTCGAATGGAAGGTAAAAATGATGGAGAGGAGGTAAAATATGGGAATATACGTTTTCTACGCTCAATACCCAGATGATTCATTTTCAACTAAACAATCAGTCGAATTAAAATGAATAACTTTTAACTTCGTGGTTCCACAATGATCTTTTTATTAGCACGACCCGGGTTTCGACGTACTACAACGTCATCATCAGGTCACCTAATGATGACGTTTAACCCCTGGTCGATTTAATAAAAGATCATTGTGGAACCTCGAATTTAAATGTTTTTATTTTCATAATGAATAAGTTCGATCAAGTTACGTCTGAAACTACTAGTTCTATCAGCCCAAACATAATGACGCTAATAAACACCTTCCGGTACTACCTCCGATTTCAGTTCCTTAGTGGTGCTAAATTTACCATCATAATATTACAGATTATCCATTACAGATTTCTCAAACCTATATTCCCCAAACCAATGGTTTATTGGCTTTGGTGGGCGTTGAGTATATCTTCTTATTACACCAATGAAAACTAAAATTCGCACATTAAGGGTGGAAAAGGCTATTTTCATTCTTAGTATTACTTCAATGTCCTAGAGTTTTTTGTGAGGATCTCAACGAAAGAAAAATAAACAAATTTTTCGCAAAAATTATGGAAGATTTTATACTGGAATTTTCTAGTCTATTAAGAAAGAGTTCATTAACTACGGTAACAAAGCTTTATTATTTTCCCAAATGCTACCATGGAATTATTCATTTCACCAATTATAAATTTCCTAAATTATACTATAAAGCGTAAGGGATAATGCACTCTGACGTAGTTACTCAAGGGCAACATTAAAGTACAATTAAATGCTGTGACTACCACTCGGCCATAAGGCTGCATCAATTGTGCATAAGTAGCAGACTGCCTGATCCTGATAAGCCTTTACCAGACCCCTCTTTCACCCTTGCAATGTACTCAACCATAATTGGCTTTGTCACAATGAAGATTCCATATCCTGCAAGGGTGGATTGAATTACACAATATGTCGTCTTCCTAATAAAATGAAGATCAACGTAGGTACCTTACAGTTATATTATTAGTTAATTAATTTTATTTATTTTATTCATATACTCTTTCTTCGAATACTCTCTTTTTTATTATTCTAAATACATCTCGTGTTCACCCCCGTTGCTTCATAGGATTAAATTATAGTGCATGCATTATTAAATGTGGGTAAAAATGTCCGCCTTACTATAACACAATAGCTGTAACGAGCATGCACAATATTTTCCTGGCTAGAACGTAAATATGGTCTCCTATGCGTATTTGTTTTCGCTCTTTCTGCTAGCAATAAAATGTAGTTAGTGCCTATAGAATACACGCATCATTTATTCACTGGAAGGCTAAACTTTGCTACAGGGAAAAAATGGAAAATACCATAAGGTAAACGAATTTATGGATATCTGCAACGGGACAAGCATGGGGCAAAAAAGACTATCACTTCATTTTTACACAAAACAAAAGTTACTGTGGGACGTTCGTTTGTTAAAAAAAACACAGAACCTGGTATTTGCATGTAACAGACTTGCTTTCTGAGGGCTCCCTCAAGCCAAACACATACATATATTATTTTATTTTATGGAACATTGGAATGAGTATTCAAGTTGCATGCAATGTCAAAACTAATAAATATTACGGGGATAATAAAGAGTACATACACACAGTTGGCCTATTTCTCAATACAGAACACTACCTTTACGTCATGGCGAGGTAATTTTTTTAGGGACTTCTGCGTACTGCAGAGGATTTGTTAACGGGGCAACATGCTCAAAAATCTGGCTCCGCGTCGTAAAAATTCTCTCATTTTTTTCCGAGGACTGCCATAACTCCTGTGTTGAGTTAATTTAGGACTGAACCACATTTTCGTCTCGTTTTCTCTTCACACTGCTCTTCTCTTGCTCTATCTACAACGCAGTAAGGGATCGAGAAACTGGCTTCATTTTCGTATGAAAAAAATGAAGACACACTTTTTCTATCTTTTATTATTTTTTTGAGGAGCCATTTATTTTTTGACTGTGGCAAAATTTCGCGTTGATACGTGACAGCCGTGGAATCGACGGTGTGTTGTGGTTTTGAACGCTAGTGCCCGCAAGCTTTGCTCATTGAGTACATTGGGGACACGGAGTAACTACGTGACGCGTCCGTCGCCTGTCGTTATAATTTCCGCCATATCCCGGACCTCATTCTCCACCTCTCATCCGTACAGGCTTCAAATCTCCCCATCTATCCACCAAAACTCATCTTCTATTCAGTCCATCAATGACACTTTCTCTTCCCTCTCCCCATCTCCTACCGTCTCTTCTATATTCTTCCGTTTTCCAGGAAACATCTCGTTCATATGCCGCGACGCAAAGCGTCAACGATTTTGAAAACTTACGTGCACCGTCCGAAGTTCATCCTCTGACGAATATACTAAGCTTCTTCATTTCTCATGCTCATATCTTTCTAACTATAGTCAACTATTTAAAGGTTTATGACTCATGGCAGGCAATACTAGAATATGTGGAGCAAAGGCATCTGCAGTGGCTAAAAAAACTGGATCCCATGTTTTCAGGTTCAACTGCGTCATGCTGTGACGCTGACACACGCAGTTGAACCTGAAAATATGGAATCCATTACGAGAATAGGTTTTTCCTATGCTATCGAGCTTTTGACCTAAAATAAAAGTATTATATCAAAGATAGACTCTTAAATACAGGCTATCACAAAATAAAACTCAAAGAATCTTCAAACAATATTATCTATGCATTATCCATATGAAGAATATGAAGTTCACATCTTCTATTCAGAACACCCAATACCCTTTCTCTTCTTTCTCACTATCCATTTCTCCTATTTCCTAATATATCCCTACCTTCTCACCTATATTTTTCTTCCGTTTTCCATGACACCCTATACCCCTATACCCATAAGCGTCATCGATTTTATAATTCCACGTGACCCATCTGAAATTTATGCCGTGACAAATAACCTTAAGCCTGATAACCTGGCATGTCGAGCGTATGTATTACTACCGTATTTTATTTCTTTAAGCCTGTTGTTCATTTTCCTACGCCGCAGGGAAAACTATATTAGAAAATATTTTTCTTCTATAGTCTCTGTAGTGTTATTGAGATATTTAGCCACATATGGAACTATTAACACTAGAATCGTAGAGATTGGCCCTCAACTTACTCTAATCTTGTGCTACCACCCGTATCGATTGTAACCAGCTTCCAATTGAGATAATAATATATATTTCGTCAGTACATAGTATTATTTTGCAGCTCTCAACTTTTTAAATAGATAATTTGAATATTTTCTGAAATTTGGTCAGCGATAATATTTTAGAGTAATTTTCATCGCTACATTACCTTTACCTTTGAGACCTTTACTTTATTAATCATTACTTACGAGTAGGATGATGCTAATATGTACATAGAAAACGCAGACCAAGTAAGTTATTTATTTTGGCATCACTGTGTACCCAAATTATGAATGCAGCAAGTAAACATTTATGAATGCAGCAAAACAAAAGATGCATCATTAACAGATATTTACAATGCATGCATTACCACCGTTTTCTCCACATTATTAAATTCCATTGTGATCGTCTCTTGCTGTGGTTCTAGAGTCGTTACTTATTTTCCTAAAAATGGCACATTTTCATGTCCTTTTCAATCTTTCATTTTTTCGATACTGTGTTTGATTTCTATCCACATTTTTGTATGAAATGAATTAAGTCCATCCCAAGTAAATTCTTTACATACATGATGTAATGTTATATAACATTATAACAGGTTCACTAATTTTTAACTAGATGTTTATTCCCGAAATGCCGTGAAATAAAGGCGAAACGTTATGTTTGTTTTTTTAGTACTATTTATGACTAACATCTTCATTAAATAAGGAAGATATTGATTTAAATAGCCGAGAAGATAAATTATCCATTCGCTGGAATATTCAATAACATTAACTATTCAATATTCCATCGTGAGTAATGAAATATCGTCAGTAGAATTTCCTCTTCAGTGCAATCCCAAGAATTCATTTCCGAATTTATCATTTTGTAAAAAGCAACCAATAATTTTTAAAACAAACCACTACCATTAACAATTATTTGGTCATGGACACTTGTTTTGAGGGAAGCTGCCGATGCAAGTAAGAATGGAGCTTGCCACTGACCAGATGTCGACGAAAAGATCAAGAGTACAGCTGGGATAAATCACCACGGATAAAGGTATGTATACACGTAAGATTTTTCTCTTCATAAATCGCTCAGTAAAGAGCAGAAAATTCTCCTGGAGATCTCAGGGAAAGAGAAACAAGTCTCAACAAGGTACAAATTTTCATGGCAAAAGCTGACCGAAACCTTTCAAGGGACACTATTCGTATTGTTAACAACATGCATCCTCTAAATCAAGGTATGCGAATCCACTCTAGTTATTGGATCATCAGGTTCCGTATGATGTAAGGAAAAACAGCATCATTTCCACCTTGTAAAAATAGTCTTTGTATTTCATCTGCAACGGAGCATTTTTTGCAGTTATGATCATGCCCTAACATGAATAATTAATAGTATTTTCTCTGGGAAATTTTCCTTGTACATTGAACTAGATGAAAGAGTGATTGCATTATTTATACTATATTTCTACTTCACTCACACTGATCAGTGAATTAAAAGACAATTTTTACCGTAAAAATTATCACAACTTCAACTATGCTGAGAATTGCATTGACTAGGCTCCATGAAATCCAGGCTGCCTACATCTGTTTAGTAAACAAGAAAATGTTGAAGGTTTAATTCGTTAATTTTTCAAGGCTCTTGAAAAGGTCTTGAATTAAGTTCTCCCTTATTACCACAGACTGGCATTTGAGTTGGAATGTAACTTTAAATTTTACAAACAATGGAAATAAATATTATAATAAAATGTTTGAAGTGGTATATGAAGACTCCCATTGTTTTCAGCTTCATTTAGATATTCCCCTAGTTTAAAAGTACTTAGCCTTGTGAACCACTTCATATTTAAATATTCGTTCGTGATAAAATTTCCTATTGTACCATTTCAAATTAAACCAACTCAATCTACCTTCTGAAGCAGTCATGGGAAAAAAGGACGTAAGTGGTATCCTCCGTTATTGTCGAATGTACTTTTTTCAGCTATAAGTAAGCATTTTTAACGAGACCCTCGACAACTCCCACTCTCCCATCTGAATAATACTCGGATCATTTCAGAAAGAATTACCTCAAGAAAATCAAGAAAGCAATATCCACTGAAGCGTCCAAGGCATTCATTCGTCATCTAACCACATAGTCTTTATACCTGAAAATTTCAAAAATTACGATCTACTGTAATAATCACCGATGTGTATATGTATATATATGTCAGCAACTTTCACATAAGAAATACATGTAAAGCTGTATCTTCATTTGGCTGCAGACCATTTTTATTTGAAAACTAAAATTATAAATAGTGGTTTCCTGTCATTGAGAAAGGCACCAATGGAAATAAAATAAAAGAAAAATTTCTATTTCTTCAATCGAAATTTGTATTCCGGTCAAAACTCCGAAATATTTGCTAAAATGTAACGATTTTTCGCAATGTTTTAGCTTTTTTGAGTAAACGCCCCCAAAGCGACCATAATAGTTGTTTAACTCGATATTCCCAGTATATCCATCAACTCACTGAATCTTTACACTAAGTAAGATATGAATGGTTTGTTACAATCAAAGTAAATGATCAAATTCTACCTGTTGATACTCAATGGGCACCTTCACAAGTTTATAAATATTTGTGGAAAGAAACGTGGACGTGAAAAATATGCATATTCCACCCCCTGAATCCGTTTATGGGAGGAAAAATATCTTGTAAACTCTGCCACTAATAGGCTTTGAAAGACTGTCGCGGGGTGGAAAGATGTAATAAGATTAGGTAGGGATCCTGCGTCAAAGCGTCGCTTGTGAAAAATTAGCTACCGCTCACTCTCCATTCCTCCAATCTCAACCTCTCGTCTTGAAAGATTTTCCTTTCTTTGGGGCTCATAATAAAATTTGTTTGGCTCCTTGACTTCTCATCCCACTTCTTACCCCCTCACCGTCCATCTTAATGTCTTCTGGCTCAAGAAAATCTGGTTTATATACTCCCAAAAGGCATTCTCTAGCTCACCCCATGCAAATCCCACGTTCTCTTTCTGTAGTCGAGCTTCACGGAATCTTACCGGGGTTCTTAGTTCCAAACGTGAAATTTACTAAATAATGGTATGTTTTCGTTGCCACAATCCCAGAATAAGTCAAGGAGGAAAATATATTCCTACTTACTTATTCATTTTCTAAAAGTGAAGTTAAAAATGTTTATTACGCTAGTTTTTTAGATTAAATAAGAGGCCGCAGTGACATCGATGAAAATAACTGTGACAAGCTCTCATGCTTAATATAAACTCGTAATATTTTATGTATATCAAGTAAACAAGCAGTCTATTAAATTAAATATTATAATGAAAACAATGGGAAAACTGTTAGGATGGCCGGTTCTATTTTGTTGCCATAATCTTAGGACAAATCATTAAAAATGTATTCATAATTACTTTTTCCATTAACTTAATGTGAAATTCAAAGTTTATTTATAGTCATTTCTCAGAATACATTAAATTATCATTGTTAACCTTATCAAAATAAGAGATAGATTCTCTCATTGTTCACACAATATCTTAAAATGATATACTGATCGAGTAGGAAGAACAGGCAATTGAACAAAATAGTGGAATGAAAAGTGAGTGGAAATAAATACAACAGATAGTCAAAGATGGAGCCAATATAGCAAATAATAGGGACATTGAGGTTGGGCACGAATACTTACCAAGGAGTAAAGTGGTTTGCTGAAAATAACATTGAGTGAATAGCTATAGGAAAATAATATTGGAGTAGATTACTGCTGATGATAAATTTATCTGTCATCATTTGGAAGAGCATGTTCTTCTTCATCTTGTTATCTCAAGGAAGTTTCACTGTGACCGGCTAACACTAATTAGTTATCACATTTTTGATTGCATTATTTAAAAGATACACTAATGTTATTTACACTAATGACATGGATTAGTTATTAAGAAGCTGTATCAAGATACAATGTATGCAAAAAATTCAAATTATATATTTTTAAAGAATATTTATTTTAGGCGTAGACACAGTGATATTTCCATTGACATAATGCAGTTTAATTTAAATTGTAGTACATATTTTACCAGTGGTGCAAGAAAGATGGCGGGCAGATGATTAACTTTGTCAGCACTCTGAGAGATACCGTATCTCATCGACAGCTTTGTCTCAAAAAGAACACTGACGTAAGATGCAAACATATTATTTTCTCTATATTTCGCCGATTATCACAACCCCATGTAGTTTCAAGCTCAATTCGCGAAAAAATAACGTGGAAAGGATGATTTTGGAATGTATTTATAAACTAAGAAAAATATTTACAGGCAAGTAGAAAATGTATAAAATGTCTTTCAAGTCATTTTGCGGTGGAACCACTCCAATATGACCAGAGAAAATTCTCTCACTTAAAGTGACCCAGGTCAACTGTATGGGAGGTGGCTTTACTTTTTGCTTAAAATATACCTGTGGATTAACTCAGACACTAACCATTGTTTACACAAAATTGAGGATAGATATCGCAATGTTTATAGGTCGGACATAAAGCCGAACGAGGCATTATTTTATCTGAGTGTTATCGCAACGATGAAATCTATAACAAAGCAGGCGAAAAAAAGAACAAGGGGTTTAAATATTCAATTTTTCCTAACACAACACGCGATCACAGGGAAAATTTTATCGATAGAAAGGTTTTATGGCCCATAATACTGGTGGGATCAATATATTTCAGCAGCCGAGGTTCCATCATAAGCACCATATCTGGACCACATGAAGCACGCAGCGCGTGTAATTGATTGAGGACGTATCTCATCCCCAACATGGGTGCAGGCGGGGATGGCCATACGCCAGAGAACAATAAGGCGATCATCCACGGTACAGAGCTTTCCCATTCCACCTCAAACCGCCGCTGTGTACCTGACACTCTGGTGGACGAATCTAGTCAAGCTACTCCTAATAACCGATAACCCAGCATAATTAGTATTATTGAGTGATATTTTACAAGAAAGGTGGTACATCCAATACAAATATTTAGAATTCCGGGGTTTTTGTGCCCACTTATGCCAATTTATACTGTGTAATGGTGGGTTTACACTGGTAATTTACTCCCGAAAGTTTCTTTTGCAAGGACTTGCGGAGGGTTTTATTGGAACGAAAAGTTTTTCACGAGTTGGTGCAGAGCCAGATAGGTTGCTCTTTACTCTGGCAACAATATGCTTCTGCAAGTGACTTGCCAAAATTTTTGTTAAGTTCTGTAAGCGGATGTGCAACCCGTTAACACACACAATTTACGTCGAAATACGTTTGCCGCAAGTAAATTGCGCAGAAAACCTTAATGCAGTTGAAGCTCCATTATCTAAAGGCCGTTTTACACGGTACGTTTATTAGTATAATCTATCGTGCAAATACAAATACATTGAAGTGTGCAAGAAAATATTGTACGAACGACTGAATCAGACTGAATGTCGCTTTAAACGATGTGTGCAAACGCTCAATTTTCCGTGCAATTTAGCGGTAGAAATTGATCGGAGTTCGTGAGTGTTTTGTTTATCATGTTAATGTTGTTTATGTTGCACTTATGAACATATAACGCACTCACGTATTTGACACTTTGAAAAGCTGATCACCTGAAATTCGGAACCTCGACTCGATCATCAGCGTACTGATTATTCTCCCGGTTTAGACAAAGCTCGGTAATATTTTAGAAGCGTCCAGTCTGCGGTTTCCTCGATTTCGCCTGCTTTCCTAAATAAAATTATTATTATTATTATATCATGCGGGATATGAAGAACTCTACTTGAGGGCACGACCAGTCATAATTTTGGGGGAAAAGGACACAAACCCTGAGATCACGATTACACTGAAAAATAAGAACACCAAATATCACGACGAAATGACGATGTAAACATTTGAGCAACTTTGAGTTAACTCTTCTCGGGTTCTCCACTAGTTCAAACTATTCATAATTGCCGACGTAATTAATTCTTGCCTTGAGATTGAGTGACGAGTCGTCTCTCGAAACGTCAACAATTATGAATGGTTTAAACCGATCCGGTCGGGTTTAACCCGGCCCGAGAAGAGATTAATCATTAAAGATTATATACACAGGATTATTGCCACTAATGTTATTCGACGGCAAAGTGTTAATCCTTTTATAAACAACTTTTTTTCAATCGTAGCACAGGCACCACAGTTTCCACCATATCTGCGCCATCTGTTGAATAAATCCGGATCGAAATTGTAAGATTGTCTGGACGGAATTAGAACAGGTTCTATTTTCCGTTCAGTCATTCATACATTTGCACAAGCGTTCGCACAATTTGCCGTTTTACTTGGTACAATTTCCTGATACATGCGTTCGCACGATAAGTTGTACAAAAAAATGTACCGTGTAAAAAGGCCGTAAGAAACATCCTGCATTTTATATCAAGATAAGTCTAATTGTACAACGTTTTCATGCAAAGTTTTTTATGTAGGGCTCAGGTTAGTCAAGAACAAATAGTTGAGAAACTATATAATATTGCTCATTATTTAACTTCGCTCTGCCTCAATTAATAAGCTAATTATTCCATACGTAAACTCTCGAACCTGATTCCCGATAATTCACACTAACTTCCATAAAAATATCTGTTGAGTTAATGTTATCGTTTGCAGTGTTTGTTTATTTTTCAAAATTAAACTAGAAATACTTGTCGCATGAGCAAATGAGGAGTGCTATAAGAAAGGAAAGTAAATACGACCAACACGTTGGTGCCTTGTATCATTCCTATGGAACTAAAAAGAACGAAATATACCACCGTCAATGGTACATAAACAACGCAACTTATAACGAAACAATATCATCACTCAGGGAAATTTTCCAACTACCGGATAAAAAATTTCTTATAAACTTTATCATATAAAAACAATTACGAAAAAAATCCAAATAAATACCTCTGATTTAAGATTTTTTCATTCAGCACCAGCCAATGCATGCCTCTGTCTTCCACTGCAGTCATGTAACGCTCCGGAGACATTGTTTCTTCCACAGTAAGACAATACTCTGTATCTAAGGACTTTTTACCCTTCGTCGTCCACAATTGTCCTCAATAATTTTCCGCAAAGCCTTTCTTCTAAAATGTCTCCTCTTTACCTCCGTTTATTAATTATCGTCCACAAATTTCCTGTATTTTCTTACGCCTCACAACGTTACATTCTGTCCTCATTATTTTTAAGTTCAGTATTAAGTAAGTTAATGATTTACATTCCTCTCAGCCTGCTACCCAAATTGCCCCATTTGACGTTTACTAAGCTCTATTCCATCAATTCACCTACCCGAAGGCTTCCACTAACAGCACATTAGGGACCATAGACGCCGTTGACGAATAAATGACCAAACTCAAGCACAGCATTAACCAATCTTAATAAGCAACCATTCCTTTTTCATAGCATAAAATCGGATAAAGCAATAAGGAACAAAATATTAAGCTATACTTATGCCAACATCTGGTTGAAAAACCTTCAGTGTCATCGTGTTGTAACACTGAAAACTTATCTAGCAAATTCACTTCATATGCTGTCGTTATATATATCGCAGTACTTTTTAATACCTTACAGCCACCTAAGATGAAATAGTGTTCCAGTCCACTAGATTGGAAGAATGTTAAACCCCTTTCCTATGCCGAATAACATTCCATTAGCTAAAACGAAAAATTAGCCACGCATTCTGATCAAATAAAAGTCATTTATGAGCCCGATATAATAAAGCATGATGTCGTCTCCAGAAATTTGATATTAAGAGGTTTAAATATAATCTGGTTCAGCAAAAATGTTGTGTACGAGCTATGCGTCTCCAATTGGTTGCTTATAGCACGGGTTTTAGCTAACTTGGTAATAAACAAGTACCAGGAAATGGCAAAATTAATTTTCAAATTTTTACTCATTTCCTGTGAGAAAAATCCGAAACTTTGATATGTAACAATTCTTTCAAAAAATCGCGATGCTGCATTAATTGATCACATTGAAGAATAATTCTATGAAGGAAATGAAACCTAGAGTTAAATAAACCTGAAATACCAATTCGTCACAGAAGATCGTTCTCCAATTCTCCTAAATTCTCGAATTTAATTTAATACGCAGAATTAACTAATAATCGCTATATCGCTATCAAGCACTATTATCGCTAATGTGTGCCTCTAGGTCACAATGTACGCACGTCTTTCTTGGCCTTATGACCGAAATACTAAATTTCTGCGGGTATGCTCTATCAGGGCACCGGCAGCCTTAGAGGGATAAAAGCAGCAGACGTGACATTCATGATAGAGTAACGATAACTCACCGGTCGGCTAAAGACTATTGCAAGAATATTTGCAGCATGAGAAACGAAAACTATCTAGTGCATATGGAAGGCCTACTTTTTCTATCCTGAAGAAAGCGTATGCATAAGTGAATTGTAATTTAGTGATACTTAAGCAAAAAATAGATAATAAAATAGGAAGGACTGTTCCTCAAAGAGGGCAATTTTACGCGAAACAAAGAGACAGCAAAGGCGGGTTACTTTCATTCCTTTTATCTGCCATGGACAACTCCCGGCAGCGAATAGAGATATTAGGGACGAAATAATTGTTGAAGAGAAGGGTAAACAAAATGGTTTCATCATGAAGAAGGATACGTAGAGCAAAATGACCTTCAGCATTTTAAGAAAGATTATTACTAATAACCAGTTTTTAAGACTTCTCACTGGAGTTATATTGAAAGCGAAAGTTTCTTGAATATTTTGTACCCATGCACGCACACATAACAGCATCAAGCCACAAGCATCTTGGAAAAGGAAAGGAAAAAAAACTTGCCACATTTGTGACATCCACGTCAGAGATACTGAATGGAATGTACCATGAATATTCAAGCAACGCAAGATAGAACAATATTTTTCCTTTATCAAATTCCTACGGTTGAATAGTCGAACAGAAATAAATACGGGAAACATTTTTTAATGCACCGCTTTATTTTTCAAGGCCTTCCAGTAGACAACAGGCTAAGCAAGATAGGGCATTCGTTTACAAAAATTCTACTTTAGATTCGGCACCCAGATTTTACGGCAGCGTCACTGTGTGATTATGAAAAAAGGAGCAATATCCTTTAATGTGAACGACAAAGAAGGGAATACATTTCTTGCACCAAAATGTATCGCTTTATCACTTTCAGACCTTCGATTAAAATTCAGACTTAATCAATTTTATATTTTGTATTTTGTTCTTTAAGTATTTTCTTGTTATATGTTACCACCCGACTAAAGGGTCGACTTGTAACAATTTCTGCAATAATAATAATAATAATTCTGTAAGTTCCAAACCAATAATTTATTTTGTCGCAAAGTTAATAATATTTTACGTAATCCAACATACTACGATATATATCTAATAATAAAAATAAAATTAGGGAACTAGACTCCATAATGGGCTGATTTAAATATTAATTTTCCAGCGAACGATCAGAGACCATAATAGCTGCCAAGGAGACTTTTAAATAGGTTTTTTAATAGCTAGTGTAGCTAGTTAGTTGATTTATTTCTAAATACTTGAATCCTTAACTTTTACCTCGTACTAACAGTACGCCGTGCACGTTTTCAGTTTAACTTTATTTAGTTTACAATTTATTTAGTTGCAAAATACATAAAATTTAACGGTCCTTCTAATATTGGTAGCATACCTAGAGTGTACTGCATGCTTGAGGCTTTGTCTCATGACAGGTATTAGCAATTTATGCTAATGCATCAATAGTTGCAGTTGAACTAACTTTAATAGGGTTTAGTAAAGCATGTTGGTAAATACTCACCCCTTGCCATACATCCTTGAGGTGACTTGCATGGAATTTTGTAGATGTAGCTTGAGTATCCCTTATTTTATTACAAAAAGTACGGTGAATTAATCTGGTATAAATAGATATGCATTTCGGTAAAAGTAAAGATGATATAATAAACCTGTAGACAAGCGTCGTTTCTCTAACGTTGACCTATCTTGTTAAATATTGGAAAAGAAACAAATACATTGCGAAGCGCAAAAATAGAGCTCAGAGGGGAAAATTGAATAGGTACACTTAATATGAAAACTTTCTGCAATAAATAGAATACTTAAAACAGAAGAAGATTACAATGAGGTAAACATGTGTGCTTCTTTTTGTATGATTAAGCGGTAGAAATATTCCGTAATAATTAGTCTGTGTTGACATTAGCAATATGTGCTAAATATACCAATAAAATAACTTAACATTGAAGTTATTAAACATTCTGGAAACTGTGCGTGGGTTAATTATTTTATTATTAAAAATTTCAGCTTCCAGAAACCGGTCACTACTCTCAGTTTATGTTAGTGTTGCCCTTTTTATCATTTAAAAGTTCAAGGATGTCAACGCAATTTCAAAATATTCACCAAATAATTCAACGATTTTTCATGCCAAAAGAAAGATGGCACGCATATGATAAAACGTAAGTGACGTAGCGATTGGATCATAAGAGAACGAAAAACTTAGCACCTCAATTAAGCTTCCAACTGCAGAATTGCTGAAGAAATCTGTAACAAAATCAAGTAAAATACATTCTATGAAAATTGGTGTGGAAGCGCCTTGCGCATATGTTCAAAATACAGCGTAATAGATTTATTGGAAAGGCATACCGATATTTATCAAAGCAAAATTCTACGGATGAAAATATATGTGCACATAAAATCAAATTTAGAGAGAAAGGGGGATAATAAAAAAGGACGACGAAAACGCGTAGAAATTCCTCCCTTAACGAAGTGCCTGAGGGGAGGAATAAAGGAAATTCGTTCTGGCTTTTGATCGGAATTCCTAAAGAAGCTCCTCAACAGCATGCGGAGAAGGAACGCGATAAACGCAAAGACTAAAAAACTGCTTTCACCCAAGCTCGACCTTTTGTGCTCGGGTATTGGAACGTGATCTAATACTCCCGATCCCTAAGCGAAATCTTGATAAACAGAACTCGTATTCGTCGTTGGGCCACATCAGCAGCATTCCCCAGTAAAAAAAAACTTTTTGAGTTAGTTCCAAGGTTATTGAGGGTTCTCTTTGATCCCAGCCTTTACCAATTACCTAATTTAGCCTAAAACCCAAAGTTCCCTTGAAAAGATTCCTTTTTCAACACAGAAAATTCGAAGTAAATCAGGAGAAGTGACAAGACACGCCTTTTCATTAATCAGCATGTGTTCGCATAGGTACCCAACCCAACGATATCCCAAGCGTGGAGGATTGCTGCCTTTGTTTCTCTGCCGTAAAACACGCAATGCGCATACATTTTCGGACGTGTTTCATCGTTGAGTAAATGTTCTCCGGCCTCGTTTCCCTCCTCCCGTGAAAGTACTTCACTTTTTCCTTCCCGCATATTACCTGCACTGAAACGAGACAATGATATATCCTACTCGTTCCCCTTTTATTCACGTCTCCCATTTTCCAAGGTAGCGAATTCTGCTTCAATTAACAATTCGCGTTCCACCGCAGACAAAATAAACCAAATAAAAGAGCATGTGGAAATGTGATACGGCGGAGGGGGAAGAAGAAGGTCGCCTCGAAATTATTACGAGCATAGGAGTGCGAAATGATGCAAAAAAATAAACGAAACAAATGAAAATCTCGGAGCGCATCGCACGATTTTCCTCGTTCGTACCTACTGCGTAATCTGCGCCCTGATGGGCGCATATATGTATGTATACATTATACGCCTCGTGCGCGCGAGTTCGTGTGAGTGTAGCTTTCATCTGGTAACCCCGTAACCCTGTTCTCCTTCGCTCGTGTCCCACTACCTTTGTACCCTGAAGCGATCCTCGAGGACACGAACCCTTGAGCATGGGTACCAAACGAAAATGAACGCGGAGAGGAACTTCTGTTGCACATGTGTCTTCTCGTACCCGTCTCCTCTCTTTCACAACTCTTCTGAATGACACTACGTGCTCCGCGGCATTCACGAAAAATGTCTAAATGCAGGTGGTAGGAATGGGAGCGTCGTGAGGCAAACATAGCAAACCTGCAGCACACTTTTAGTAAGCTTTAAGGATTTAAAAAAATATAATCATTAAGTTAACATTTGTAAGTACCTTCTAATTAATGTTTTGTGCTTTGATAGATTTTATTTATTCCCGGCGAGCGAGGATGATGAAATATTCTCGGATTTCCAACGGATCATTGAAGGGTATATAAACCCGGCCATGACTCTGCAGCAGCCCTGAAGACGATGGTAGAGACAGCCATCGAAACGTTGTAAACAATCACCTTCCTGACCCACTGGGAAACCGAGAAAGTTTTATGTAAATGTTATATTAGTATATTATTGATGAAGATATTCGTGTTTTCCATCGCACTCATCCATGTCTTTTGACGGCGGTTTCGTCACCATTCCAGCTAGCTTTAGGTCTTAAATGACGTCTTTAGCCATTTCTTCTAGCCTATTTTAAACTATTCATAGCCTCTTTAGTTCTAAACTAACATCAAATCTGAATACACTAGCTGTAATGCCGGCGAATCTGTCGTACGACGAGATGAATCAACATGGTAGAAAATCAGAAAAAAGCTTCACCATCAGAACGTTTCCACGAATGCCATCACTTCCACATACATATCGTTTTTTTGGAGATTGGGCACTTTAGTGATGATTTTTACAATATATTAACGTTATTGAAGGAGGAATTCATAATTAGAGGGAAATAATGCTGGGTTGTAACGTAATAAAGTAAATAAAAGACTGGATGTGTGTCTTAGATGGAGATTAGCGTAACGTGGAGCATGGTCACCTGTACGTGATTCGAGAAAATAGGCTTCAGGCGTTTGAGATGTGGGTAGGAAGGAGAGCAGAGAAGGCGCTGAGGATTGAAAGTTAGACGTACGAGGAAGTGCTTGGGTACTCCGTAGGGGTGGGTCAAGAGAGGAAACAACTGTATATGCCAAGAAGAAGACAGAGTAGGTGGTTGAAACGGGAAATGAGAGGTGTGGGAATATCTTGAAAGAGGGGAGAATGTTGAATAAGCAGGTAGGGGAGAGAAGTGTTAGAAATAAGTTTAATGGAGGGATGAAGAGAGGTAGGATGTATGCCAAGCTGACGAATAAAATATTTCAAAAAGACAAGGACCTGCAGCAGTAAAAGTTAGGGTGGATGATACTCCTTCCATTCAAACCTTTAAATCTTAACTGGTCAATCAAATTTCATAATAATAATGAATATTTATACAATATTTATATCTAAGTTTGCTTTGAGTGTCGTAATCCCTAGACTCTGTGCTTGGAGTGCCTGATGTGCAATTCAAGGCTGGCCACACCCACTGCCACACGTAAGCCACTTCCCACACAGATTCTATGGGCGATGACGAGCATGAAAGCATCAGGATGTTTTGCAGGTTGGTGATTTTCCTTGATATCCTATTTATAGTTTGGGACATGTTCACCACGCACGTAGGGGTAATGGGGTTGGGACCATAACTCTATACTATCTCGCAGTCCCTCACCCACACACCGATTTGCTCATCTGCACACATAATATATTTGGACTATTTCCTATTTAAAGAAAAATGATATATAGAATTCCTACTATTTCTAAATTTTGTTACGAGATGACGGATGGCAATACATTCTCATTGTGACCAGTCCCATGAATTTCGTACTTTGCCGTTGTGGCGTCCTAACTTTTAGGGAATAGATTTTTTATTTCAAACGGTGGTAATTAAAACATCAATAATTTTTGGCATGTACTTTAAACGGAGAAGCATATAGAATATAACTAATTGTTTGAGTGTGCGTTTGAATAAAGAATTATCCTTCAAGTTATTGGATCCTAAAAAATCACCTTCTGAATCATAGTTTCTTTTTGAGTCAATGAATCAACAAAGTGTAGTCTTTTAGCTCACTTGATTATGCCATTGAAATTCAAGAGCTCATTATATTTTACTTAAAATGATAGGTTATTGACAAAATCAATACAAACTTTGTAAATTTCACAATGAATTTATAAAATACGACCTGTTACATCGCATAGACGACATCTTCTGGTACATTGTCTTATTATTCTGATGGTACAGGTACATTTTCCTACATCTTTCAGGTTTATTTTCTTGTCTTCCTCATGAGTTATTAGCAGAGACAGGAAAAAGTCATCAACTTCATAGTCATAGGTTTTTGTCATGAAATACCCGGTTTTTGCCAAAAAGTCCTGAAATGCGGCCCTTTTCGGATTTAACGTCATAAAATAGTGGTAATAACTTCAGGCTTAAGTATGTGGGACCTCTCCAGATATATGTATCGAAGGGTCTAGTGAGGAAGAAAATATTCTGACAGAAACGTAGGGAACTGAGGGAATAGAGAGAAATGGCATATGATAGCAAATGAAATGAGCATTTAGGAAATGCAAGAAAGAATGGTGTGGGATACTCAGGTTTGGAATAATGAAAGACTGAAAATGACGAAAATTGAGATATTTTCGTGACATTTTGACGCCATATTGCGATGTTTTAAAAAATGCCGGTAGTGGGATACGGACTAACTGCACATCTAATATATGGACGTACCCCACCCCCCCAACAAGGTTGCGGGCATATGGAGTGAAACAGGGGTGCAAAGTGCGCGGCCTGGAAATGGCCATTTTCAAATGCGAAAAAGGCATTTCTGGGTGTTGAGGAAAGGCAAAATGCAGTAATGAGGAAACATGAAGATGGAAATTGACATTTTTCAGTAGTGAAAAAGGGGGAAAAGTGAGGAAATGGGCATAAGGAGGATCATGGAAATGGCCATACACAAAAAAAATTCCCCGAGTGGGTTTTGGTGGTGGTGTAGTTGTAGTGCCGTAAATGTTGTAGCGTATGTTTCTGAAAAAGAAATCCACCGGAGTGGGTTGGTCGTTGGAGGGAGGTATAGTCATAGTGTGGTTAAAGTTGTAGCGTATTTTTGTAAGAAAAAATCCCTCAAGTTGTAGTGTAGTAAGGGTTGTAGCGAATTTTTTAAAGAAAAAAAATCCACCGAGTAGGTTGGTGATTGGAGGGTAGCGTAGTTGTAGTGTGTTGAAATTTGAAGCGTATTTTTTTAAAGAAATGAACCCGAGTGGGTTTGTGATTCGAGGGGCGTGTGGTTGTAGTGTAGTCAAAGTTGTAGCGTATTGTTTTAGGGAAAAAATAAATCCCCCGAGTGGGTTGGTGTTTGGAGGGGAGTGTGGTTGTAGTGTAGTCAAAGTCGTAGCGTATTTTTTTAAAGAAAAAAATCCCTCGAGTGGTTTTGTGATTGGAGGAGGGTGTAATTGTAGTGTAGTCAATGTTCTAGCGAAATGTTTTTACTGAAAAAAAATCCCCCGAGTGGGTTGGTGATTGGAGGGGGGTATGGTTTTAGTTTGTTTAAAGCTGTAGCGTATTTTTTTAAAGAAAAATTCCCACAGGTTGTTTGGTGATTGGAGGGGGTGTCGTTGTAGTGTGGTGAAAATTGTAGTTTATTATTTTAAAGATAAAAAATAAGTCAAATAAATGTCATACTTTTAGCTCAGGCGTCACGAAATGGCCAAATTAAAAAAAAAACGTCATGAAACAGGAAATTAAGTCATGAAAGTCATAGAATAAAGGTCATGAAATGGAAAAATAACAGTCATATACTTCCCGTCACAGATTATTAGTAATCACTATGACATAGTTCCATATTTTAGAGTTTTTTGTCCTTTTTAATACGCAAACTGGATGAAACAGATTGCGTACTTAATAAACAAGGGAAAAATAATCGAAATAAAAGCTCCATTCAAAGATAATGAAGATTAAAGTATTAGTCTAGATTCGGCATAAACGTGGAATAAAGGCATGGAATGAGACTTAAGACGTTGATTTACGTGAATGACATAAAGTTTAGGAGAGTTATCTAAATTTTCCTCGTACTTCTCCCTACTCCTAAATATTCTCTACGCCTGTTTCATCTCTTTCGTTGTTACTTTGGCTATTAATTGTCGGTCGTTAACTTGTTTGCTGTTGTAATTTATTCAATAAAATTGGTCTTGCGTTAACATCAATGATGAATAACAAAAGTAGATGGGTAGTACATAGTACATACTTGAATGAACACAATCTTTTATAGGAGTGTCAAAACCTTGTAACTCTATCTCCTAGCCGTGGGCATATTTCGCCAGCACGATTCTGCTTTCCACCCCAGTCAAAATTAAATCAGTAGCGAGGGTCGAGTTGTTAGAGTTCACGTTTTACAATCACGTTTTGAAGTGTGACGTTTGCCGTAAGCGTGGAGTTCCCGATTGGAAGATTGTGAAGGGAGCTGCAATGGTGAAAAAATAAACATTTTCCAGCCCACGCACCCCGACTGAACGCGGTAGAAATGGTGCAGCCAATCAACTGATGAAATTTGTGATTGCTCAAAAGACACCCGTGATTGTGCATTTTAAAAATGTTTTCTCTTCAAATTGACATTTTCAACACCGAGGAAGCTTTACCCACCCACACTTTCACCTAGATATATCTCGATTTTTCGCTGCAACATGCTGAAAGACAAAAACACCTTGATAAAAGACGCCTAAAACAAAGACACCTGCCTTTGGTTAATACTCCAGCAAAGCATTTTCAACTATGTCTTATCGATCATGATTTTCAATCAAGGCTTTTACAATGCACATGATTGCTTACATTTCAAAAATTATTTTTTTCAGTTTTTAATTTTTCCTTTTCTATTCATAGAAAAATTTACAAGAGTTTAAAACGAAAAAATGTTTTTATTAATTGGTGTCCATAAAAATTATTCAATGCAAACCATTATCGATAAAATTATTGTTGCGCTTGGGGATATACTTTTACTTAATTATTATGATATTCAATTTTAGTCAAACATAAGGTAAATGTTTTTTTACTTAAACGTCTATTATATTTTTCCACAAAAAATGAACTCAATTCAATGATCTTAATCCTGAATAAATTCTCTGCTATCTTTATGTCAATTTGAAAATTGAAAATTATTAACCTAAATAATTTCTAAAATAAAAAAATGTGTACTTTTTTACACAACAATACCGTCTTCATCCGACGACATAGAATTATCTTATTGAATGTCTTCTGATATATCGATAAAGTACCCGCTGAAAATTTAATCAAATTCCCTATTATTAATACAGAGTTCAGAAAGTCCATGGATAATCATTGTGTGAGGGAAATCATAGCGGAAAACGAGAATTTGATAGTGGTATAAAAATGGAATGGAAGTATAGATTTGGTCTCATGAGACGCAAAATACCCATGAGAAACAGTTCATGTCCAACTATGGGTGAACGGTTTCTGCAATAAAAGTTGAGAGAATCCGAGTTTTAAATGTAACTTTTTATATTTGAGGATACATAGTTCATGCAGTGACATTAATTTTTAAGCTTCTTTGTTTCTTCATTAATTCGTTTGCAATAAAACTTTGTCTAACACATGCTTTTACTTAAGTTTCTTTGCAAGTACCCACGGTTTTTGGCTCGAAAATAAATAATTATCCATGTTTGAGCCCATGGAATTCAATGACTTTTCACCCTACCAACTTGCGTTGCTGCAATGGGAAATCAAGGCTTATTTAACCGTTTGTTAAAACAATCCGTGTCTCAATCTTGAAGTTTGAGATATTCTAGTTAAAAATGCCCATACTTTTAGTAACGACCGATCAAGATTTCGGCACCCTCATGATGGCCTATCGCACCAAAACCTTGATCGGTTGTTGTTAAAAGTATGAAAACTTATAACAGGAGTTTTTGAATCATCAATATAGAAATACACTGTATTTTAAAAAGATTTTCCTTATACACTTACACACAATCTATTTGTACTGCAAAAGATTTCTGAAGCTGCTGGAAAAAGTGTAATAATCTGCTTACTTCGAAGCGAATTGATCGATCGAAACATGTTTGTCACAAATGTATGCTCTAAAATGTCGACATTACGGGCACGTTAAAGAAATTAGATGAATATTACAATTATTATACATATTCTTTTACACAGGGGCTTCGTCGTCTGGGTTCATTAAGTTGGATAGAGATGGCGCTCTATATTTTGGCTCCTGCCACAGCCATTATCACAAGCGTAGCCATTATGTATCGGGAACCATTTAGCAATACGTACAAAGGGAAAAAATGTTATTTTATTGATTTCATAAATTTTTTTAATTTATAAAACCCGTTATTGTATTAACTTTGTTCATTTGTCCCTCGAATTCAATGGCTACACAAAATGTCAACGATTATCCCTTTACTTACAGAAATATTATCAGTATGCTTTAAATTTCTCTGTGGTATTTCTTTAACACAAAGCATGACGCAGGAATTATTGAATAATGAAAGAATGATTTGCTAATGTTCCTTCTAAATTATATTATTTTTCAAATTTATTTGCCTTACCTTTAAGCATAGCAAAATACCTGTAAGCCCATGATTTGAGGTTAATATTTTCAAATATTATATAGCTCATATTATTTTAAGTGACACAATATTTGCTTTAAAATAAGTTGTAGTGATGAGATAACAATTAAATACAGCAGGATAATAAGTTGGCTCAATTATCATTTAGCAAGGCAGCTAAAAGCAGCTGACCGTGCAACCCAACACAATGTGTATACAGCAAAATAAGCGTTGACAATATTTTACTTTACTATAACAATACAAATTCTCTAAATATATTTTTTATGTAAATTATACTAGTAAATTGGTATGTTTTTGAGCATATATTGTCTCAACATTCCAATGAATGAAATATCTTCTCAATTGCCCTCGCATAAATGACCCATCATCAGGTCTCTCTTAAATTCCTCTTTTCCTCGGCCTCCACTTTAGTCATCCTGAATTCCTATCCTCTTCCTTCCTCCTCAGCATTCTTCCCTCTTATTAACCTTTGAATAATGCTAATGACTGAAAATTTGCACAAAGAAGGACGAAACTTGAAGAGAATCAAAGTTTGTGGTAAATAAATAAAATTTAGCTGAGTGTAAACGGCGAGTAAAAAGCATTAAAAAAAATACTTTAAACATGCCCGCAACAATGTTCATGGTAATGAAATGAAAACGTCAACACCAAGACACCCATTAAGAATGATCATTTTTAGGTGGCTACTGGCCTGAATATATTACTTCTTCTTGCAGCTCGCTGGAGCTGTAGGAGTCATTAAAGGTGATTGAATCGATTTTTGCTTATGTGCCGATTGGAGTGAAGCTTTGCGTACGCGTTCTTATTATTGCTTGCCCTTTCGCCAGGGGCGGCCGCGGGACATAAAAATATTTCGTTATAACTCGAAAACAATGACAGATTTTCTTCTTGACACGAAATAATACATATCTTATTATTTTAATTGTTGCTTACAATGGCAATACGTCATGCCGAGTACCCTATTCTAAAAAATACTGGTTTCAATAAAACTTCGTCTAAATTTCAAATATAGCGCCGATAACTCCATTCACAACATGCTTCCATTAAGGAAAAATATTTAAAATATAATTTTTGCATAGTTTCTATTACTGTCTGTATGGTGAGTTCCACCGCATAAACAGATACACTTAAATAAAATGTTGTCCAATATTTTTTCTTATTTAGTTTAAAATTTATTAAAACGTGTACAAAATTACCCACTATTACCGCTCCAGCCTCCATAACGATGGGATAAGGCATGGAGAAGCAATTACGTCATCATTCAATCGCCAGGGACCGACATGTCATGATAAGCAGCCAAATTGCTGGCGGCGTAAGGATGAAATTAGAAAGGGTCGGAGTCAACGCAAATTGTAGACAATTTTTGCAATCGGTAGTTAAGAAGATAATTCTTTCATATTATTTTTTCAAATTATTGATATCCCACTGAAAAAGCAATTATTAATTAAAGGATATTTCACTGCAGAGGTAAAAAAGGAGATGGAAATGATTTTTCAGGAGTAAAAAACGATATTCTCTTACTGGCTACCGTTGACGTAGTGTGACGGAAAAGCTAGACCCTTGCCAAGGTTTACTAATCATCCGTAGATTCCTGGCCACCGTAGTATGTACCATTACATCACAATCACCAAGCTTCATTATTGTCAAATACGTTTTTCGTCACGTCAGGAAACGTCATTCGTATTTCTGCCCGTGAGGAGATGTAGAATAACTGTATGGAAGATGACGATTTGATACTTTTGACGTAGTTCCCATGCACATTTACCTCAACGATGTGAGGTATCGACATTTTCGAAAATTATGCGCTTCTTTTTTTAAATGAGCTAATTTTGCGATCAGCTGTCAAAAGGTCGGAAAAAAAAAACAATCGTCAATGAAGTCATCTAAATTTCTCTGGCGTCCCTTCAATATCTTTGTTTATCCCGAATGATTATTCCCCAGAGAATAACAGCACATCGATCGAAATTGATTTGGATATTGGCATCATCCGTGGAATAAAAGGCCGCCAGATTTCATCCTCGTAACAATTTCGATGAAACTATAGGAAATAAATACGCCATCTTTATACCGCTTGTATAATCCGTGTATTTTTTCTTTGTTCTCTCAAAAAAAAAGCTTGATGCATTCCACTGTTACGACTATCGGTATCTGATCGTGGGAGAAGCCTGACGACGTTGACAAACAAAAAATAAGCCTTGACATTTCGTCGTCGTCGCTGGGAGGTAGCAATCCTAGTCCTTTAATATAATGCCATCCTGGGGGGAAGAGAAACTTGCTTTTAATGATGGGACGAAAAAAAACTTGTTTCCACCAAATGAAATGGAGGGAGATATATCTCTATTTCGTTGGTTACACGGTATAGGGATAGAGATAAAGCAGGATGATACTGGAGAGAAGATGCCATAAGGAATTTGCAAGAAGGAGAACTGTTCCGAGGAACACGAAGCCCGGAGCAAGAATCGATGGCCGTTCCCTGTTTTTCATTCCTACTACTACTACCACTCTCACAGAGTCCTTTTTGAAGTATCCCTGGGACTTTTTACTCTCTACTTTCACCCAAGAAGAATCCGAATTCTTATCGTGAAGGGACCCGAAGCCAGGAGAAGATACTGTGCGACGCGGACATTTTAATATAACGGTCAGATATTTTTTCTTCCGCTCCTTCACCCCGGAGGCGTTCTCCTCTGGGTGTTTTTGTTCGGCTTCCGCTCCGTCTGTTTTAGGGCAGTTTTTTAATGAACTCACACGCGTGGATATTTCAAGGCGGGAGGATTCACACTCATCTCTGCTCCAAACGCCATTCAGCTTCGTCCCGAGTTAAAGAGGCCCAAGATTTTAAATACCGCGCGGAACAAACGCTGTGGCCTAGGCCATGCATCTTCGCTAATTAAAAGTGCATGTGTAAATTTAAATATGTAACAAAAATTTAAACGGGATTACGATGCGCTCATTAAATATATTTCCACATTCTAGTTTTCTCTCTCCACAGTGTGGCTTATGTATTTGTTGAAGCGAATGGGTTCTTTTCATTTGTGTGTACAGTGGTGGTTTATAATGGATATTTAGTTATTAAAATTTAATGCCCAACCTCTCAACGGATGACAAAAAAATGAAAAGATAAACAATGGAATTATGTCAATGTCAGAAGGGTTTTCCAGGTCAACCAATTAATAGCATTTTTTTCCTATGTCTCTCATAGTATATAAATCCTATAGGCCGTTGTTGATATGCCTCTTATGATTATGCAACGTAACTACATTTCTTATTATTTTAGGTTTTTGATCATATATAACATCATACATAATGAGCTGCACTTACTTAACTAAAAACCGTCAAATCCTTCAATTTGATTATTCTACTTTACTAATAATCCAGTATTAATTCGCAGTCAAGGGTAGTAACTTTTCCCTGCCGTTAAGTACAAAAAACAAAAAGACCAAATTTGACTGATATTTTATCCATTTAACGGAATTTATCAATTTTTTCCCGGATTTATCCATCCAGAATTTCACATACAAGCGGATCTGGGTGGGACGTCTTTTGACTTGCATTTTTTTATACCATCCACACTAGGAACGGCCCATATTGATTTTCATTAATAGATTGGTAAGCTTCGGGAAATCGATACTAAAAACAGACATTCAGAAAGTAGATGACTGTTAGAGAAGTAGGTCCAATTTTGTGGCGAAAAATCACCTTTTTTTATTCCGTTTTTCAAGGCTTTTCATGTGGATGATTGGTAATTGAAATATATTTGCGTAAACATAAGCATGACGAATTTAAACTAAATTCAAAATATAAGGAACATAAAACCCATCAACGCATACCAAAGGTAGTAGGAAAAAATGTATTCGTCTTCACTTCATGGGTTAGGCTGCATAGCTTGTTCCGGAAATCACCTTAGCATTGGTTGAACAGCATTGCGATGACCAATTCCTTTATATCCTAAGGCGATTCAAGGAAAACGGTTCTGCTGCTTTTTCCTTATATGGTTGCACTTTTTGGCTTTGATTTCTGTAATTATTCCTTCTGAATTAAAAACGTTTCAATTTTCTCTCATGGTTCCGTTTCAAACACCTTCCCTTGAATCGCATACTTCTATATTTCTTAGTAATTTCATTTGTTGAATTGAATAAACTGAATTGAGTTTAAAATAAATTATGGCATTTCCAGTAATACTATGTGATAGTTAGGCAATAGATTATAAGTAAGGCAATGATGAGCGTTTAGGCTATCAGAACTTCTCCATTAGCTGAATTTCACCGGCATAAATTGAATTGAATAAAGAAGAAAATATGGATATATTTTCTTCTTTATGCAATTTGTCATAGATGCTGCAGATTGAGTTTCTGCAACATGCGTTATTTGGTGCTGAAAATAGAATCACCAGAGGTTTAAGCAGAGTGTTCTGGTAGAAGTGACGATGTGGAGTTTTGATCTTCCTTATATAGGTCAGCTAAAGGTGCTGCTGGTCTGATGCATCCTTCAAGTTTCGAACGCTGCGATAGCCTATGCTCCTACTTCTTGCTTCAGTTCATTTCATTCCTACCTCTTTTCATCCCGTATGAAATGGCTGTTGTTTATTTCCATTTTCCTCACTATCCAGTGTTTCTTTTACATTCACCTACTTCGTGACCTTTTATTTTCCCTCGTAACTTTCTTTCTTCCTTAAGAATTCATGGAGTATAATTTTTTTCTGAACCCGAATATCAAACGCTACAGTCCCATTCTTCGTTTATTACTATTTGAGGTGATCTACCATTTGTGTTAGGTTTACATTTGAAAGAAAATTATTCTGTTATTATTTTCTCATTTGCAGAGAATAAAAATTGAGGCCTCCGAAGTCCGATTTGAGGCCTCCGAAGGGCAAAAATAAAATAATTATAGCAAGTTATACTCCGTATACGACACAGTTTCAGGCAATACTTTGTGGAAGTCAATCATACTGGGAGTAAAGGATTGAACACTGCAGCTTCCACTTAGATATTTATTAAATACGACCATGGTTTCGTAGCGGTGCTACATCATCAGGTGAACAGAAAGTCTAGCATAAGTGGTATATATAGTACAAAACCGTTGGGAAAAGTGGGGGGGGTGTGGAAAGGAAGAAGTTAAAGGAGGAGAGGGGGAGGAGGGGGGTGGGGGTGGGGTGTAGGTCCAACAACTACACCCCACCCCCACCCCCCTCCTCCCCCTCTCCTCCTTTAACCTATTCCTTTCCACACCCCCCCCCACTTTTCCCAACGGTTTTGTACTATATATACCACTTATGCTAGACTTTCTGTTCACCTGATGTTGTAGCACCGCTACGAAACCATGGTCGTGTTTAATAAATATCTAAGTGGAAACTGCAGTGTTCAATCCTTTACTCCCAGTTATACTCCGGTTAAAGTAGGATTGGCGGAGGAAAAAATATACCAATCTTCTACCACAGAATGTCATTTGCGTTCTCTATTTGTGTTTTTAGCACTATTTCATTCTTCAGCTCAGCACACCGTCTCATCTCCTTTCATATGGTCCATAAAGACTATCCTCCTCTCCCACGCTTACCCAGGGTCCTCCCCTCTATCACGGTTTTAAGCAACCCTTCGTCCCGCATTACCTGTTCCAACCGCCTTCTCTGGTTCTCCATAACCTCTTCTAGTAGTAGTTTCCTATCCTCATCCACAATACCATGCGCTTCCTTGTTTGTCTTCCTTTCCGTTCTTCGCACCCTTTCCATTTCCCACTAGAACCACATCGTTAACGCCTGAAACCAAATCTCAACCTGTTTACTCAGAGTCAACGTTTCTGCTCCATACAGCGTTAAACTCCATATTAAACCATTAAAATACCTTATCATTACACTCCTACAAAATAATCGTAATTCTCTCTAAGGTTAAGATGAATATCTCCTTTCTATCTTTTTAATGAAGTTGCTGGAATTTCCATTTACTTTCCAAAAATATAAATATAGTAAAAATGTATAAATAAACAAAGAAATATGAAAATGAATTTGAAAATAAATGTTACAAAACAAAGTAATTATATTCTATCATTTGAAACACATTATGATATTTTGAATCTTAGTTCAAATGTTACTAATTTTTAAAAATAAGTACCCCTTACATAGCCTAAGCTACGGAAAGCTTTATGCACCTCAACGTGTGTCAACCAATGTTCACCCTGCAACTCATGGCAGACCAAATGCGGCTAAGCTCCTCATTACCTGTTCAATCCACCTACACTGAATTATCCTTAACAGTATGCATAAACGATGGCTAGCTATGAAGCAATTTATCCCTAATTCGCCCAGTAATCGCCCCAAAAATTTTGAATTTCCCTCCATCGGCACCAAGCGCTTTCTTTATTTGGCTATCCAGCCACGAGACGCACTCGAAAGTGACTATTCTCATAAACCCATCTTCTGGAGAAAAAAGTATCATAAGAGCTGATACGTCGAGTGACAGGGTGGGATCGAGGATAGGGAGAGAAAAATAGGAATAGATGAATATTTTTTTGAGGGTGCATGAAAGCGATTGAAAATAAAAATCTCGTAAGTCCATCACGTTCCAAAGACTCATCTGCTCACTTCATTTCCGTGTTGTTCAACGGAGCCGCTTGAAAAATTCCCGATAGCCGCCCCCAAGCCAACTATCACAATTGCTAAACGTTCCCGGAAAGTATTCCGACGTTAAAAATCGTCTAAATCAACCAACTCCATTCTCCCCCGCTCATATCTTTCTCGTGAGAGGGTGGTGCTGAAGAAGAGAGTTCATCTTCGTCCGGCGTTGCTGTGATCGCAAGCGAATATGGCACAGCCATTTGCCCATTCCGAACGTGTGAATCCGAAAAAATTGAGAGGGTAAAAGTTCGAATAAGCGGATTTTACGGAGAAGAAAAGGCAAGGAGGAAGAAAAGAAAGGAGTGCAATATGGGAAGATAAGAACGGTATGTGGAGTGCTTTACGGTGTTTTCGTTATTTCCCATCTGATCGTTCTTACATTCTGATGTTCATCAGTTATCTTATGTCATCTGTTTCAAGAGGCTTAAATTTAATGACATCATGCATACCATTAGCAAGCCAAAGCAGGCACTATCGTGCCAATTTAAAGAATATCGCATATACTGTACATAACTTGACATCGACATTTTTTAATGTATTTATTATCATCCTAAAAATAGCCTCAAGGGCCTTTTACATCAGGCATTGTACGTGAAATTACCCCGCCGTCACGGAGGCCGGCGGGGTAATTTCATCCTTCTATCGCAACATTTTGACTAAATATTATAAAAAGTATTGAACAATTGAGGAAAGGTTAGAGAATCAGCAGGGTTTGGCCCTAGCCTTTCTTCAACGTAATGCGGCTATGATCTCATTGTTTATTTCATCGCTTTTTATTCTCAAACTAATAACAAAAAGTAATGGCTTTAAAATGGTTAAGTGAGCGAACAAAAAATGTGACAAAAAGCCAAAAAATTGGAATATAATGTAAAAAGCATCAGCAATGGAAAAAGTTGGAAAGTCGGGATTATTCAGTTTTAAATTGTTTCAGGTGTAATAAATAGATAATTTGATAATATAGGTCACGGCTAGAGTACTTGAAAGAGAGGCTAATATACATGGAAGAAAACCGTTAGAATAAGAATTATTGCGAAATTGACGACATTTTCTCACAACTACGAGGACAGAAAATATGCTTTGGAAGAGCTCTCGTTAAAAAAATATTTCCTAATATATTTTTAAGAGCAACTTGAACCAACAAATTCGGCCTCTTCGGTCTACGCAGATCAATTTGAAATCCAATCTGTTGATCCCGAACGACATGCACATTGGGGCGGAAGTCGAATAAAAAAGAAAAGTCCCGATCACAACTGAATCAGCAGAATTTGAAGGGAGAACGGGTGGAGAAAATATGAGAAAAGGAGAAGGGACTGCTTTTATGGAGGGGAACGCGTGTCTGGCGAGAGAGAAAGGACTGGTGAGGAAGGAAGAGGTGGAGAATAGGGGAGGACGGAACGGAAGGAAGAGGCTGGAAGGAAAAGCAAAAAAAATTCGGGACGTCTGGAACCAGGAGAGGGAGACGGGAAAGCGGACATCCCGTCGGAGTTAGAGACGAGAGTGGAATAGAGAAAGAAAGAGGGAGAAGTCGCAGAGACGTGGAGAGGGAGAGAGAGAGAGAGAGAGAGAGAGAGAGACTGGCGAAGGAGTTGGAAGGAATAAAAATCAACGACCCGTGACTGCAACTCTGTGGGACTCCGGCGTCTGGAACCGCGGCCACCCCTGCGCGCCGGGCTTAATGAGGCGTTGTTCGCGCAAACGGGGGTGGACAAGGAGGATACAGGGGCGGGAGAAAGAGAGTACCCAAACGAGACAGTCCAAGATAGAGAGTCACTGTGCTTGAGCTCGTGGAAATGCCACCGAGTATTAAGTCTGCATAGCATTGCGATTATCCCGAACAAATTGGAGAGTACAGCACTTGAAAATTATAATTCGGCCAAGGTTGAGCGTTAGGGTGGCTTTACAGATTGAATGATAATATCCATGCCTGCCGCAAATACGGCTATGAAATAACGGAGAAATTGCCAAAGGAAAAATATTTCGATTATTTCCGTGGCAATTTCCCCATCATTTACAGATGGAAGTTACCTCTATGACATCAGCCTCACAAGTTGCTAGCAAGTGGTACTTCGATGTGTAAACACGGACTTCTATGGCAGTAGGGGTTGGTGTCATGACAGAAGTTATCGACCGCGGTTTGAACTTGCGCGAAAAACAGACTGGCTTCTATTTTGCCTACAAGAAGCACACTGTCTCTGCAATATCAACCCATTGCAACCGGTGAAATTCTGGTACATGACTTAAAGTTAGGATAAAAATTTAAACAACGAGTAAATTGGCCGAAGAAGGGCTCACTTTTGCTTGAGTAAACAATAATTTGTACCTGGAAATGTTTTATTGTTAAAGATAAATGAAAATGTAAAATTTATAATTTTTCTATACATTAGCAATAAGAAATATTAATATTCTCCTAATCAAAACGCTTAGAAGATCTATATTAATAGTAATTTATAAAAAATAATAAAATTCACGAGTGCCTGTGGGACTGGAACAGCGCCTTGCACAAAAACAGTTATTGTCGAAATTATGCTATTTTCGAAATTACCGTATGAATTGTTTACTTTGGCCGTTAATTTGTTTGAGAAAAATTGGAAGTGATATGTTAGTAGAACAATACCCTGCATGTAGCGATACAAATCAAGACATTGATGTCCTCGATAGTTCCATAGAAGATAAATTTCATGAGGGAAAAGCGGTGATTAGATGCAGAGTAGGGAAGGAGACGTACGCACCAATGATGTATGTGGACATACATGGCAATTCCATCGAGGATTGTGACAGTGTCATATAGTACCTATTTTTCAAACACTACAGAAGGAAACTAGTAATTTCCAAAAACTTTTGCTTGGCTAAATGAAATTAATATTCGTTCAATCGCATTACGGCGTGATAAAACATCATCATTCAAGTGTTTATGTAGGTACTTCAGTACAGCTGATTATCATATTCTAATTTGACAACAATACGACTGAAAGGTAGCCATCTGGATAGCTGGTAATGTTTTAATAATTACACCACACAATTTTCATTCGATCCTTTATTTCATAATTTGCTCAGTCCTTTTTTGAAACATACTCTCAACACGTTTAACCAGTATTGAGAGAAAAAATATCATGAATTATTTAGCATAAAGTAACGCAAAATCCCGGAAATGCATAAACTTACATATTTGATTCAATAATCTTCACACCATTTTGAAATCGTCGTCGCAATTATGCAATAATAGAAAAACAATTCACGTGAGCCGGATTAAGGCTCAGATTTTCTTATCCAGTTCCTTTTCCCGATTTTTCCGAGCAGTGGTATTAGCCAGGAAAATCACTAACCCATCCTCAATCATAGTGAATATCCAGGGAGGTTTTTGTGAGCTATAAAATATTACCATCAGCCTCTAATGCATCAACGTTTGGCGCAGATATGCAGCGGTCGTATACGAGGAGAAAATCAAATCTGCCACTTTATAGCAACCAAATTTCAAATAGTTAAAATATGGCAAAATTTACACAAATGATCCTCATCCGCAAGACTCATACATTCACTTGTTTGAATGCTCGGGTTTCGTGTCTCATCCATTCACATGTGCTTGCTCTAAAAATGTTTAATTGTGAATTTTCTCAATCGGTTCGCAAGGCTGAATGATCGGGTATTTGAGGAAGTGATCGAAAAGTGATGTCATTTCCCCCGTGTAGGATTGGTAGGAAGAAAACGGTTCGGGGAGGATGATTTGGGGGATAAAGGTATGGAAGAGGGGAACTCGGTGCTTCTGTTAGCCCACTCCAAACGAAAGGAGGCCATAGGGTAGGGGATCAATTATACTCGCTCCATCCAACGGGTAGCATTCTGCACTTAAATGTGGTTTACTACGTGGGGGAAGCGAACGACAACTTAGACCATTTTTTATACCGGAAAGATGAAAAGGTTATTTAGGGAACGTTAATCTCGGGAATGGAGGAAGGAAGGAGAGAATCCCAGCGTAGCCATATCCTGCTCTTAAAGAAAACAGCCAAGGGCTCCCCGAATCAACGTTTAATCATCCCAGAATTAACGTCGTGAGAACTAACACACTTCAAGTACTCTCTGGAAAGCACCCAAGTAGGGATTAACTTGCTGAAAAATAACCGCCACCACCGGGATTTGAACCCGGACGTTCGGGATGGAAATCCGGTGCTTAAGCCACCAAGTAAGTGTGATCCCCTGTACACCTGAAGTTCTCTCCACATTGCACCCAAGTAGGGATCGGGATTCGCATAAAAAATGTGGTCAGTGCCCAGATTATATATTTTTCTCAAGATATTCAAACCCAGACACTCGTTATGGAAAACCAGAAATGTGTTCAAGACTGAAACCTCCAACGGCTAATGACACGACTGCTTACTCATTTTCACAACTTAGTCCTACTCACTTCTTCCTGTGATTTACATAACAGCAAAATTGCCTACAATTTATAGTAGCAACCAAGCTTTCGATGATGATGGACACCGTTGGTATGCTTTTTAGGCGTTACGGACGACGACGGTGGGTTAACGTTTTCTTTTACACGACGCTTAATTCAGTACGTATGCTTAAAATCGTACCGTGTAAGGGGTGTTATCATAAGATAACATCCCTTCTACGACGAGAGAATATGCTAAGATAATCTAGACAAAAATAATTGGAATACTTGTTTCCCGTCCGATTTTTCTATCCAACGACCAATCACAGGCAAGCAATTGAGACGAAGTTGGTTGATATGAGAAAAAACTGGTGGTGGGCCTGGAAACTGACGAAATTATCCTCTAAGGAATCGTGTGTACTACAGCGGAGAAGATATCCTCTTCGGACATTCAGAACTGGATTACTGGATCTGGTTTAGAATGCTTTGTAAAATATATGTAGTAACCATATGAAAATAATAAAGTGCAGTATATTTAGGTTGCGTATTTCAACGAATGCCCGAAAAGTGCCACTGAGCATTGACACTAACACAGGCTCCTTGTCATTGAATTTAATTAAAGTCCCGTATTCTGTTCCAAGTTCTCGATTTCAGTACCGATTTTAGTGCAAAATGGAGATTGGTTAACAGCAGCCATTCACTCTGTCCTGTCCCCTGCTGAATCATTTCACTCGTTTTCACTATCCTGTTTTAGTGGGCCTTAGTATTAGCCTTCGGCCTTCCTCGAACGGTTTTCCAATATTTTTTTCTTTCTATTATACTCCATCATCAAGTGTCTCAATGTCAATGATGGTCAACCCATCTGGGCTTTGTCTTTAGAATAGTGCTTCATTTAGCTTAATACTTTCCTATTCTTATGTCTCTTTTCGTATCTTTTTTATTATCTTTTTGACATTCAACATTCGTTCCCAGCACCAATTTTTATAATTAGCTATTCTCTTCTGTTCCATATTTCCAATGGTCCACGTCCTTGAGCATTACGAGATTTGTTACGCAAAAAACTAACACACAAAGAAAAATCATATTAAAATAAATCGACTTTTCAAAAACCATGGAAGCATACCACGGAAGATACAAAGAAAAGCCGAACGCTTCTTTAAAAACCGCTATGTGGACAGAAAGTTCGCACAGCTGATGGAAGGACTATGTTGGGAACCATTAGAGACTCTGAGGCTACACACTAGGCTAAGATGACCTCAGGCTAGTTTCATTAGAAAATAGTGGATATTAATTCTACCCCGCTCCATATCTCTAGGACTGATTGAATTGACAAAATAAGAGGGATACAATTCTATACTGATAGGTACAATATTTCCATCTTTTCACGCATCATAATCGATCATAGCAAAACAGCAATGACACAAACTTAAGGCACATACCAATCAAGGGTTTGAATCCCTTTAATCGATTTTTTCATTTTAAATTTTACAAAAGCGTGCGACAATCGGTAGGTAACCACGTTAAAGTTACTACGCGGTCAGTCGCGCAGTTCTTTGATTTTGTCTAGGTAAACAATTTTTTGTTTAAATTTGAGCTTTACCTCGTGGACAGTGGCGCTTAGTGCACACACAAGGGTACTCAATGTCATTGTGTGTACAGTACCTGTGAGAAAAACTCGCTCTTTAAAGCCCCTATAAGATTCACAGGGGACTGGGTATAGCGGTATCGAAGGGTCTGGGTTTGACTCTCAGTCAAGGCGAATTACTTTTTTCTCTGTGATTTTCACACAAGTAAACGACATATCACTAACATGCAATTTGCCTCTGTTCTCTCATGACCTTTCCTCCATTACTTCCCTATTTACGGATGGTGTCCTATGATCCCCTTCCACACCTCTCTGAAACAGCTCACAGTGTAGTATATATATGTAGGCAGTTAATGTCTATGAGTTTTGGCAAAGATTTCAGTGCAGACATAAGTCTCATATAAAATAACCTTTACAGACTTAGCGGCATGGAGTTTCGAGGATTAGATATGTGAAGTGTTTGTGGAAAGGGGGACATTCCTGAACGAAGCGATCGCTTCGATCCTGTCGGTTCGCCCTTCCCTCCTTTCGCAGCCTATCGTCGCGGGAAGTGAGTCGGGAAATTAAATTTTGGCGTGAGAGAGATGGAGTTGAGTGTGATGGAGATCCGTGATTACTCTCGGAACCGTTCGAAAAAAATTGAAAGGCGTGGCAATTCCGATAAGAATTCGGATCTCACGCCAGTGGAATAACGGTAAAAGCGGGACATTAATCGCACTGGGGAGGAGACGAGTGCTTTTGGTGCGAAATGAGATTGCCGAGTCACTGTGACGTCGTTGCACGTGTTTAGGCATTCGCTTTCCGAAACGATTTCCTGCGTTCCTTCCTGGTAATTACATTCCTTCCTCCCATGGATACCTTGGTGCACCGAATTCGGTTTAGTGCAACTCCAAAGTGTTCGCGGAGGGCTATTTATGGGGCTAGTCGCATCAATGACAACGGTAATGAGATCACAGAGGTTTACCAGCTGAGGTCCTCCTAATTTAACCCTTTCACTGCGTTGAATTATGTTTTCACCTATAATATACGTCAATATTCACAAAAAGATTTAAGTTTTTATTCTATGCATTTAAAAGTAACAATTTGAGTTCATTTACGCATAAATTTAACATGAACTTTTGAACTTTTGTTGTATTTTTGTACATTTACCTCTACTAATACAAAATACGCCATTAGAGAAATAAAGTGGCAATTGAAATATATTTAGAGGAGCAAATGCTGAATAGGGACACAGGGCATACGGTCAGCAAACTTTGGAGACCCGTAATAGAAAACATAACAAGGGCATGAAAATTAAAAAAATATCCCGACCAATCAAGGTCCACCTAAAATGGTAAACTAAAGCATGAAAACATGGCCAATGCCGAACTTGACACACTGCCCTGAGGCAGATGAGTGAGTTGATCGTTGAAATTTCGGTTATGTAAAACGGAACCCGGTGCTAAAACCGAGAAGACTTCATCCATACAATACAACCAGGGGATATAATGTCGACTTTCGAAGTAGAGAGAAAATACTTTCTTAGCTAGTGGGGTTTATTCAACTTCTGCAGTCGACGGATGAAAATATTCATTACAATTCTACAAATTCACAGCAATAGGGTAACGTTGAATGTAGCTGTAAGGATGACTAATAAGTTAACAGTTATAACTCATTTCCAAGGCTTAAATTCTACGTCATTGGTGAATAGCGCAAACCTTGATATTTATATCAAATGAATAACGTGTAGAAAAGTTAGGAATAGATAGAACTTTTTTATTCCAATCGCCAAACGAATACCCCATAAATTTTGGAATTGCTAAATGATCTCTGTTCTACCAAACTAAGACCCAGGTTAATAATTTTTGGTTAACGTAAATCAAAAGAGAACAAATTATTTACGTTAACTTGGCCTTAACTGAGAGTTGAGGTTAATGGTTTGAGGCGTAACTTTATGGAACTCCTTCATGATTTAAAAGAAAAAACTTTGTATAGTTCCACATAAAATAATTTGACCTAGGTCGTATTAAAATTATTTTATGTGGAACTATACAAAGTTTTTTTCTTTTCAATCAATGAGAGTTGAGGCTTTCTATATCGATTAATACGGTCATTTAGTTGGCATGCGTGTTATTAATGAGATAACTCAATACTTTGGTTTAAATACTGCGAAAATATATAACCAGAGATTGGTCAACCTGGTCTAACTGCCCTTAATTTAAGTATGTACTTAAATTTAGACGACTTTCATTTATTCTCTTTACATTCATGAAAATATTTAAATTCTAATAACAAGTTGGCTCCAAATGTTAGCTGGAGTTGGTAAACTCGGCTATTTCAGTCACCTAAATTGTTGTTTTTTTAAGTATTAATAAATATTTGCCTTATTAATCACCAATTTATAGCCTCGCTCAAATTTGAGAATTTATTTCCCTATTAACATTGAAATACACTTTAACGCTACAAACGTCCTCGACCTTATCGGATTGGAATAACATTTCGCATAATGATTCTTAGCCCTAAGAAGGATTAATAGGGTGTATTAGGACCCGAAAGTGGACCGTTTGGTTTTTGCATATTATCGCTTTGCTTAAACTTTGCATTGAGTGAAAAAGTTAGTGTTGGGCCCTGATTAGCCCTTTTCCCCTAATTGGTGAATTCTATGTTACATCATAATGGATGTCCCGAATTGATCATTTAAGATTTTGCACGTAGGTGTATGATAGCATTAAAAAAGACATAGGACATATTCTATATAAGGAAGGGCCAAAGGCTTCAAAGATTACGAAGGGGTCTCCAAGGTTTTCAGACAAGCAACAATTCTAAGTGATTGATTTTATCCCAGATTTGTTAGCTTTATCTTCAGAAAGAAAATTATTGGTGTGAAATTCACAGTGCAAAAATCATTCGCCTGGACTGGGATTCGAACCCAGACCTCTCGATTTCGCGCCGAGTGCTCTACCAGTTAAGCTACCCAGGCGTCATCTGTCACTGTGAATTTTATGGAGGCTTTAAGGAGCGAGATGTCTTCACAGGTGCCGTGCATACAATGCCAAAGTACCCGTGTGCGAACGCTAAGCGCTACTGTCCACGAGGTAAAGCCAAACTTTAAACACAAAGGTGTTTACTTTGACAGATTCAAAGAACTGCGGAACTGGCCGCGCAGTAACTTGAACGCCGCAACGAGTCAACCACTAGTGGTTGACTCGTTGCGGCGTTCCCAATTGTGTGAAATTCACAGTGAAAACATCATTCACCTGGACTGGGATTCGAACCCAGACCCCCCGATCGGGGGGTCTGGGTTCGTTAAAGATGTGTTATGAAAAATTGCTTTCACCTTTTTCAAGCCTTGGCGCCTTAACCCTGGAGAGGTCACGTTGCGTCTGTTAGACGCCAGTATGAATAACATGTGGGTTTTCTTTAAAGATATAGGTTGCCCATCCTTGGAATTTTGTGTACCTTTCAAGTAATTCAATTGCTTTTATGGAATAAAATTCGTTTTTACTATGCTATATAATGCTTTCAGAAATAAGCGGTTTCTTACCGATCTTGGCGGTCTTGGCGTCTCCCAGACGCCGCGGGACCATTTCTGTAAGTTTTTTATCCGTCTTCCTCCAACTCGGTTGCGCGGTGTTTTTCCGAGACCAGGATGATTACATTGTCGTCGATATGGATTAGTAGTGGTTTTCCATTCGGTATTAGTTTTCAGCGAATATTATCACTAAGTGCTTTCATTCTTTCTCTTTTCAAGCATATGGGTAACACGCGAAAGCTTGTGTACAACTTTGTGTACCTATCTGAAAGAGAATGGTATAATATCCTCAGTTTCAATTGAGAAATTGAGGTGAGTGGTCGCTGTCATTCCTCGAAGTTTTCAATTTTCCCTATGAGTAGCAGGGCAACAGGATCTTTCTGTGCAATATTTGGCAGTTTTATATGATGTTTGACCTTTTAAAGAAGCAGTTCAAATAGCTTATTGCACCGATCCTGGAAAAGTATCCCTTCTGTCTTTCTGGTATTTGCATGGAAGTCATTGGATGTTAGTTACTTCTTTCAGTTGAATATTCTTTCCTAGTATTGTTATAAGTATGCATTACTTATGGCAATTATGGTAATTTTGGTGTTTTTCACTAAAAATGACGTCGATATTTTTGTAGGCTATAATGGAGAAAAAAATAAAACTGGACCCCACAGTTGAGAAGGATAGAAAAGTAGTGGAACAGTGGCTTCAGGAGGCGCATGATGGGGAAACAGATGTTTCGGACGAGTCCAGTGATTCTGAATACGATGCCGTGGAAGAAAGAACAGAGAATACAGACACAGAGCAAGACGTGAGTGACAGTGATGTGAATTCTGAAGAAGCATACTGTAACTTAGTGGAAACATTTCATTGGACGAGACAAAATATTGCGGTGGTGTAAAAGTGCCCCTACAAAGAATGTTCGGACGCGTCGACATAACATGGTTATTCATTTACCGGGTGTAATAGGCATAGCAAAAGAAGCTAAAACTCCAAAAGAATGCTGGGAGTTATTTTTTGACAGTGAAATTATTTCTAATATCGTAGAATGTACTAATCAGAAAATTTCAAAGTTTCAGCAACATTAAGGCAGAGAAAGAGATGCGAGGCCGACCGATGCTTTAGAAATAAAGGCTCTGTATGGTGTGCTTTATTTATGTGGGGCAAGGAGAGCAAATAGAGCAAATACCATCAATATTTGGTTTGCGGATGGAACGGGTATCGAATTATGTCGTCTAGTGTTCTCTGAGAAGCAGTTCAAGTTTTTGATCTACTGCTTGAGGTTTGAAGAAAAAAATACTATAGAGGAGAGGAAAAGAGTAACAATTTGGCTCCTATTAGAGATGTATTTGAAAAGTTTGTAAATAATTGCCAAAAGAATAGTGTTGGAGAATATTGTACAATTGACGAGAAATTGAAGGGATTTCGTGGTAGATGTCATTTTAGGCAATACATCCCGAGGAAGCCAAAAAAGTACGACATTAAAATTTTGCATTAGTGGATTCGCGTGTGTGCTACACCTCCAATCTTGAAATATACGCCGGAAAGCAACCTTTGGGCCCTTTTCACGTCAGTAACAGCCCAATTGATGTCGTCAAAAGGTTAAGTTCTCAAATTTCTGAGTCGGAAATTGCATTTGACAATTGGTTTACTAGCATAGAATTAGCCGATTATCGACTAAAAAAGAAGAACATAACTGTTGTTGGGACTATAAGAAAAAATAAAAGAGAGGTTCCACCTTGTTTTTTAGAAACAAAATCTCGAGTGAAATAATATTCTTTATTTGGGTTTTAAAAGGAATGCACATTAGTAGGGCGCGGAAAAAAAGTCTTTTGACTTTTTGCAAAAGTGGGACTTTTGTGGTTTTAAATACAAATCTTCACCAATCTCATTAAATAAAACATTTTTTAATGACTTGTTTAGAGAATTTTTGGGACTTTTTTGGCGTAGCGGGACTTTTTCTGAAAAAAACAGACTTTTTTGGGCCTTTTTATTTAAACCACATGCCTAAGTTAATATTTGGGTGTTGTGATCACTTTTGTTCAAATATGGGTATTGGACACATATGTGTTTTTATTCGGTACTCCACGGAACAGAGATGTTCTGCAAAAAGGTAAGTTCCTGACAATTGTCAATGCGAAATTTTATTAATAGCTCTGGAAAGTCCAATTAATTATTTATATTGATCCACTGTTCATGAAAGAATCACACTCACTCAGTGCTTCAACCCGAAGGTAGGTTTGGATATGTGAGGATAGAGCTCACCCCCGACTAAGCCAAGGGCGTATGGATTTCACACATTCAGGGTAGGGGTCCAGTTCCTTTCCCTGGACCACCTCGCACTTCGATCTTTATTACTTGGGATGTCCAAAGATACATTGATCTGAAAGAATACATTGATCTAATTATGAACAAGCTTATTTGAACCCTGGCGGTCTGCTGACACGCTGACAACTCTACACTGTATGCATTCACTCAGATTTTGTTTAGAAGATTATAGGAAAAATAACACAATTGTATGAAATACCATCTAGAATTTCCGACGAAGTGCACGCGTCGCAGTGTGCGCAGGTGATCATTATGAACTGAGAGCCAACATATTGTAGCACGACATTAAGCAATGCGCCCTTAGAACTCGAGCGAAGAGGAAAAATGAAGGTTTAACAAGGACCGGTGAATGTATGCACATCGTATAAACACTATTCTCTTTTATATTCGAGTAAGCCACGTAAAGTCTCAAGTCATTTGCTGAGGTTTCAAAGTGTCGTAAGACCGTCGTCCGCTCGTTGTAATTAACAGAGTAACTGATTAAATGTTTCAATGTATACCAACCCTTCGAAAAAGTTCCATAATATCTATTTTCCTGGACAGAGCCTCAAATTCTTCATATTTGGTTTTTAATATTTAGGCAAATATATTTCAACGACTTCATTATTCCAATATTTTACCTGGCGCGAATTTCCCATAAGTTGTTTTAAGTATTTAAAGGGAATTAATACTGGATCCATAGGACAATCTTCGTATCCACGCCATGACTGCCCCTTTCATTCGGTATTAGAAATAGGAAAAAAAATTGTGAAGAATTGTTCAAGTCGTGAAACAAGGGCAGCCCTGAGGCATTTGGGGGATCTGGGGCAACATTCTACCCTCCCTCCCATAAAAATATTTTGTTTGAGGGCTCCTTCGAGGCTCCTTGAATATGGGGCCTTGGGATAGAGTGCGGTGGTACGGGACACTCACTCATTCGCACTTTATTAGATCCAGAGGGATCAATTTTCTAATCCTGTATGCTATATACTCTTGAAAATGCAAATTAAGGGTCACTTCAAAAGAATTAGTTGCCATTTTAAAATGTAAATTATACTGTGAATACAAGCTATTCAACATGCATAGTTTGCGTCGGAAGTAATATTATCTATTGGAATACTTTTCACTATTTCCTGGTGGTAAGCCGATTGGAATAATACTAACAACGAAAAAGTATTCACTCGCACGAAGAAAGTAATTATTTTCCCATTTCAAGTTTTTACTACACTTCTAAGGGTTTGCCTTCCTTATTACTTTTTTTAAAACGTCCTTGTGTTTTATAACACGAAAAGTATCAAGGATGACCTGAAAGAAAGCAAATCATACGCCATTTGCTGATAAGACAACTGATGTTAAGGGACGATATGTGTGCAACATACAGGTTGGAAAATTGACACCAGATGAGCCCAATAAATGACTCTACCTCGTGGGATCCAAGCAACATGAAAAAGTCAATAATGAAACCGCCGCGCGCTGTATTGACATATCCTTAAGTAAGTATTTATACCTAAATTGGTATAGTGAATTTTTTGCTGAAAAAGCGAGCATATTCAAAGTAGAACTGAAGTTAATTAACGGCATAACTTATGTTGATGAGTTCTATACCGCATCTTTACCGCATTTTTCGTAATATCCTCGCCAATTTTTTTACAGCCTCTTTTTTTTTTAGATAATAGTTCTAGAGAGAATTTGATTCTTCTCCAAACCGATGGAGCGGCATACATGGTTAAAGCCGCCAAGTCTTTGGTGGTTTTCTACCTTAAAATGATTCACATCTCTTGTAAAGTGAACGCTCTTCACAGGGTATGTGAAGAAATTCGCAAAATATTTCCCACTGCAAATAAGTGGGTGTCTACCATCAAAAGGTACTTACCTACCCTTAATCTGAATAAAACTAAAAATTATATTTAATTGCTGAATTATTACTGCAGAACTCACATTTTATATTTCCGCATGCATTTTTGAAAGCACCATCGCGCGTGGAAATGTATGAAACATTTTGCTATGACCTGCCATTGCCTTCGGACCCAGTCCTCACGAGATTTGTAGCATGGCTGGAAGCTTGTGTGTTCAATGCCCAGCACTTCGAAAAAATTAGGAGTGTAAATAACTATTTGTAGTTATATTTGTGACTAATGAATCAATTCCATTACATGTGATAGAATTCCTGCCAGTTTTGCTCACTTAACTATAACTACAACTGCACGTTCAAAATTTAAGAGGAAAACTTTATTTTAATATTTTACTTCAGGTTATACAGAATAGACCCAATTGACCCTGAAGATGATACAGAATGAGTGCAACATCCTCGAGAACTCCTAGAAGATAGCACACTTCCACTGACCAGATATGCATTTCAGGAGCCTTTTTGGTTTTTGGATGAAAAAATCAAACACCTTGAATCTTTATCCTGAGTCTAAATAAGTTAGTGTCATCAATTACGGATGTAAAGGAGAAACTTGCATATGCATAGGGTGAACAAGCCGTAAGTGATTATACGAAATTGTGAAATGTTTTGAGTAAAGACAAAGGCTTCGAGTTGATGAGTGATGTTGCTCAGATTCTCAATTGAGAGTTCAAGAGGCAGACATCTAACTTTTCCAAAAACTCTCTGTAAGTGAAGTGGCTACGCTGAGGTATGACAACCTGTGAAGTTAAGCGATCATTTTCGATGTGCAAATATATTTTGAGCGACCGCCGCACAACGTTCACCATGGAAAACTTGGAAAAATATCTTGTCTGCCACTACTTTATGACGCGTCGTCGAGGCAATGAAATTGAAAAAGAATGAAAGTAGGTAAGTATTTTTCCTATATTTTATATGATGCAATAAAAAATAAAATCTGGTATCTAAAACTTATATTTTTACTTTAATTTTCCCTTCCCAAAATAAAGCTAGATATTATCAGCTATAAAAATAATAGGGATTAACATTCTTATTCCATAATTGCTGTTCATCAAACGAATTGTTATTCAGAATTAAAAAAAATTATTTGTAAATTGTGGTTTTTCTTTCTTAAAGTCTATTTAAAAACTCGAAAACCCATGATCCCGCATCTCTGGGCTCTTACTTCCAATAATTAAGTTAAACTTACCAACATTCTCACGAAAATACCTCAGACTTTTGAAAGACTTTATTCAAAAAATATTTGCGACTTTTTAGGCGACTTTTTTCGCAAAATTGAGGACTTTTTTCCGCGCTCTACACATTAGTATCCTATGTGCCAAAGAAAAATAAAAATGTGTTGCTTATTTCAACTATGCATAATGACGCTAGTACAGATAGCTCTAATAGAAATAAACCAGAGATAATTGAATTTTAGAATCTAACAAAGTCAGGCGTCGACCTGCTCTGCAGCTCATACGATGTATCGAGAAAACAAATAGATGGCCAATGGTGGTTTTTTTTATAGTATGATGAACATTGCAGGAATAAATGGTCAAATAATTTTCCGTAGCAATGTAAGTACTCTCTCAAATATTAGGAGTGGATTCTTGACTTCATTAGCCCGAGAAATATCAATGGATTATTTACAGACCCGGAAGCAGTGCTCTTCTCTTCCCCGAGAATTAAGGCTAAAAATTGAAGAAATATGTCCTTGCACATCTACCGTCGGGCAATCAGACAAATAAATTAACACTGTAAAAAGAGGAAGATGTATCAAATGCGAGCGAATGGTCAAATAATTAAAGCACAAAATATATAATTTTGTTGTCCAATTTACATTTTAAATAACAAATTTTTCAATTATGATTGACGAATACAGGGTAATTTCTACCGAACAAAATCATTGTTCTTTCGGTTCCTATTTTCATTTGATAATAGCTAAAAAACCTTAGAAAAATTAATGATTTTTAGCTGAAATAGTTGTCCGTGATAATCACATTTCAATTAGAAAATTCAAGCATTTTCCTCAATGTTTCACCCATTCTCTCATTTTACACAATGAAATTTTATCCTCAATAAGCGAAAACGAATAGAATATGAAGGTATGCTTTTTCTGAAACATAAAAATAGGGGACACGTTTTAATATAAAAAACCAGGGTATAAAATAAGATTTAGGCCACTTCATAGCAAAACACCACCACCTTAAACAGAATTATTCCAGGTCATTGCCTTAATGCTGGGACCCTCAGCGGGATATCGATATACTTAGAACTTGCCTATGGAGTAATTTGGGCCCAAAAATACATAGTGCTATGGGTAACCTCTCATAGAATCCATTGAAAACCCTGCCAGCAAGATTTATTTTATCCTATATTTATAAATCAGAAGTTGATCATGGTCACTAAATGTGTGACACTCATTTAGTTTTTATGAATTCTTCAGCAATTATTAACTTTATTGCACAGGTGCCTATACTCTCGACTGCCATAAAACCCGCGTTTTTTTTCGCCATCTATGAAAAATATTTAAATCTGCTTCTCCTTTAAGACAAAAGATGTGAAAGTTTACAAAGTACTATATGAGTTCCAAGAGGTTGAAGCAATTACCTTCGACTATGTATGATTCAATATGCAAAACTTAAGCCGTTTAAGAGCTGTATTATCTTCATACGTGTTTCATGAACCCACCATAAAGTCAGAGGCATTTAAAACGTCTTGAATTCCAAAATTTAAATTATATGATAAAATGTATCGATGTTCAGTTTGTTTTTTTGTTCTTTCAGATTAAATTTCTCTTGGATTTTTCAAGTGGATAAAAAAAGAATTCCGGCCGAATGAGGTCTTGAAAGTTCCCTATAACTCCAATACTTCCCATAAATTCTAGATCAATACCCATTTAAAAGTTTCCTGACTACTTAACTTTCGCAACTGAAAACTTTCTCTTGGAAGACGGATCTAGAGTTTAAAGCAGGGATTGAATAGGATTCGAAAATTAATTCAACTGATTGCTTTGGCTAGGTAAAATATTAAATTTATGATGTGAACTGAAGGTAAATCCTTTGATTTAAAAATTTTCTTTTCTATTGAGACTCATATTAAAGAAGTAACTGTAATTTAATCATTTTCAGCAATTTCTATATTCCATCTATGAAATGGTTTTGGATTTTGTAATTAATACGGACGCATGCATTTCGTGTTTCTATGCTCACAGACTTTTATCGGATAGGATTTGGTACGATATCTTGAATTTACACCATATATTATTATCAGAGAAATTAAAGTTACTACTCCTTTTCTTTGACCTCCACTTACAATATATCGTATGCTTCTTCAACGAAATTTACTATTTTAACAGCTGTGATGTATTCCCATTATTATCCTTCATTCCTCCATTGATATTAACTTCTTAATTTGGGGACTGCCTCCACATTTCGCTCAATATTTTCACCTTCACCATTTGCAACTCAACACCTATGACTACTAAGTATCATTATTATTAAAAATTATGTCATTTTGTGTGAAATGCAAAATGGAGTCAGCGAAAACATAATTAGCATATTTCCTACCTCTAGATTCAGAAAATTCTTTTACTTTCAATTATTTGGCCTACTTTGTAATTTCAAAGGGAAAGAGTAAGGGCTGATTAGATGTAGAATATAGAATGTAGAATAAAATAAAACAAAATTGACCACCCACTTGTCCTTCCATATATTATTACTCTACTACAAATATTACACAAAACATTTAAAACAGTATATAGGTATATATCAATTAGTTCGTTGAAAAGCTAAGTACGTTCTGGTATTCGAGTGTGTTTATCAATCTGAAATGCATGGAATTTGCCTTATTTCCAGAAACGTAACGCATCTGAAAGCAAAACTTGTGATCCAAGAGCTTCCTAAAATCAAGGACGACAATTTTGATACTAACATCTCAAGGCTATCTATCTAAAGCTAGGTATTGCTAGCTAGCTGTTTTTATTCTAAAAAGTGAGTAACCAAGGAAAAAAACGAAATTCCCAATAATTGTTAAAAATATTAACAATGATAAAGGAAAATTGGATTAATTATTGGCGTAAACAATAAAGATAACATAGCAAATGTTTAAGCGTGTTTGTTCACCACAGATAGTGATTTAATGTGTAATCTCGGTGAGTCTACTCGATACTTCTTCCTGATTACTCAACAAACTTTGCATTGAAACCTTTGCAGAAGTTTTAGCCACAATCCTTTGACGGAGAGCGCATAATCGTGGAACTGAACTACGGAGCTGAAGAGCCTACATCATAGGATATTCAGCATGCAGTGTTTACGTGACAGAACACACAAGCTTCGGCAACTCTCTCGATATGACAGATCTAATCGAACCATCACAAGAGGACTGTCGATGTGAAATCACCAGCATATCACCTGATTATGTACATCTAGAAAACTATCTACTTTTTTTTAGTGATTAACATGATATTGATTTCGAATATGGATGAGCACTTAACGCTTACTTTTATTTAATAACTCTAAGGTTAGGATGTTACACTTTTCTGAGAACATAAAAGTTGCAAAACTAAAAGGTACGCGTTGTTTTGCTAATTAATGGTAGGCGTAGATTAGCAGAGCAGCAAACGACCAGTATATATATAAAAAATACAAGGAGAAGATATAAAACCCATTTTTTAGAAATAGTAACTAAAATTTAAAACATTGAGTAAATTTGACGTAAATCAGAGTACTCGCTCTCAGATGTCCCAAATTAATCGCATGGAATGGCGATTTTCTTCAGCGTAGCAAAACTTATCCGAGTTTCTAGAGTGTAATTTAATTTTATATAAACTTTTAAGGTTAGTTACAGAAATGGTAATATGTTACATGAAGAGCAACTAGTGGAAGAGTTACCAAATAAATGACTGATCAATTCCAGCTAATCAAATAAACAATTTAATTTAGCCTAGGCGAACGGGTTCGCTATTTAGTTCGCAAATTATGGAATTTTGCATAATATTAATATGGTTTGCATATTATATCTAGTGTATATGAAATTCTATGGAAAGGCAAGCGAATTGGACGCTAACCTGGATAAAAATAAATATATCGATAAATAGGAAGGCTTGCAATACTCTGATGAACCATCGCTCAGTGAGATTGAAACAAACCAAATATACCCAAGTAAAATTACTATCAATGGATGTCCTTTCGTCTTTTGTTGTTGTTATAATACCATCAATAATGTTATACTGCTTTAGTATGCATCTGTTTCTGGATATGTATATTAATAATTATTTTCCGCCGTATTCGCGGAGGATCTAGTACCAATTGGAGGTTTACCATATGCAGCTCGGGGTTCGATGGTTTGGAGCCGAGTGGAAGGCATAAAACAGACTCAGTGAAGTCTGTGGGAGCGAGGGAGCGGAGTTCTAAAACATCAGACCGGTGTTGGATTCGTGTCGGGTGCCTATAAATCGCTCGGGTGTCCACTATACGTACGAGGCATCGCAGGAGGTAGCGCGCAGGATACTTCAGCATACTCGTTGAGTTTAGCATAGACGGTAGGCTACAGGGCAGGTCAATTAGTGAGGTCAATAATTATATGTTGCCAGTTAGTAATTTAGCAAAGAGTTATCCGAGTATAGGGCCCGAGAATGGCTTAATTGAAGACAGCTATCTTGAAATGTCCCCGAAACGCATAAACAATAGTCATGAAGCAGTAGTCGTTGCAGTAGTCAACTGCCGTAGTTTAAAAAATAAGATCCCAGAATTTCACCACCTTATTCATGGCACGGAGTGTAACGTCATTATTGGCACAGGCAGTTGGCTGATGGACGATATTTAAAATAGTGAAATTTTTCCGAAATCATTCAACGTTTACAGAAAAGATAGGTCCAACCGAACCGGAGGCGGAGTATATATAGCTGAAAAGAAAACCATTGTCAGCCGAGCGGACACCGTCCCAGATACCGGCCTAGAATCTGTATGGTGCTCTATTAGATGCCCTAAATAAAAAACAATATTCGTGTGCGTTTATTACAAATCTTCTTACACCGATGTCACCTCAATTTTATAACTCGAAAAACAAATAAAGAATATCACAACTAGGAACACCAAAAGAAATTTAATCATAGGTGGAGATTTCAATACACCCTCCATAGATTGGAGGACCTACAGTTACATATCAGGGGGGAGAGACAAAGGTATATGCGAGTCCCTGCTGTACACGTTCACATCAAATGCCCTACATCAGATAGCTACGACGCCTAACAGAGGCGACAATATTCTTGATTTATTGGCAACAGACATACAGCAACAAGTAATTAAAGTAAACACTGATGAGGGCATTAGTGACCATAGAGAAGTTACCGCAAAGTTCTATTTGAATATCATTAAAAGTTTTAAACAAAGAACAAAATTCTACATTTAAAAAAAGCAGATATCAATGCGTTCAAGATTCATAGAAAAAATTGTTTTCTACATCAACATCAACAAATTACCTTGCAAACCACCTCAGTGTGTGGGGCAGGGGGTGAGTATTCACCAACATGCATTATGCTATACCCTAAAGTTTGTGTAACTACGAACAATTATGCATTAGCATAAATCGCTAATGCTTCTCACGAGGCACCCCCGAAGTTCCCCCGAAGACCAGAAATATACTCCCCTATTTTAAAAAAATTAACAAAAGGCATGCAAAAAATGTTTAAACAGGTAAACATGAACGTAACTTTCACTATCCAAAAAACTCTTCGTAACTTACTTGGAAATCCGAAAGAGAATACTCCACCAGTAGGAAGGTCAGGAATTTTTCAGGTAAAGTATAGCACACGTGAACACTCGTTTATCGAACAAACTAGACTTAAACCCACAATCAGGCTCAAGGAACACTTAGCACACTATAAAAATTGTCACTATCACAAATAAGTAGTCGCGAAACACATTTGAAGCTGGGCAGAAAATCGCTGCAGAAAACCTCACACTATTTTAAACTCCACTTTCAACCACACATTAGGCGCATGCGAGAGCTTATTCATACACTTAAATCGGAAAAGCATCATGAAAAATTAGTTGGGTATAGTTAAAAGCATACTCTTCGTAACGGTAGTGAAGCACAAACACACGCCACCAAAGACTTCTAGAGAGGACGAAAACATTCCACGACGCGGGACATGATGACTCATATTCTAACACTCCCCCATCAGAACAGAATGACGTCAGCCACCGATTGTTCCTAGAGGGGTCTACAACATTCCACACCCCCATGCATGACTCGTCCACAGAGCCACTCCCATTAGAACTGAATGACGCCATTGCACCAGCAAGGGTAAACACACCACCCTACACTTTGACTCTTAGCCTCGGGGAACACACACGTGGCCACGAAAGTAAGATCTTCTCCCAGTAGATAGTTCTATGGCGGCCTTTCGAAATGCATTAATGCATTTTGAAAGGCCCCCAAATTAACGGAAACGAAATTAATTAACGGAATTCAAAAATAAAATATTGGGCGAATATTTAGAGGAAAACCCAAAGGCATTTTGGTCATACGTGAGGGAGGTTCAAGGCTGCAAATCAACAGTAACGTCACTAAAGAACAATCTAGGAGAAAGAGCAAACGACAAATTAGATAAAGCAAATATCCTCAACGCCTTTTCAAAGCGTCTATACAAAATGCTCTCCAAACGACACCACTTCAATGCCTAGGCACCCAATAAGCACCCAATGCAGTCTGTTAATATCACTAGTCGTGGAATAGAAAGTCATCTGAAATCCATTAATTCCAAGAAATCACCCGGTCCCGAGCAACTTCCCGCCCGAGTTTATAAATAATTAGCATCAGAAATACCTTAAAATAATATTTGAAAAATCTCTAACACAACATCGTGTTCTATACGATTGGATAATCGCGAACGTTACACCAATATGGCGATAAGGAAGAGCCCAGTAAATATAGACCGATTTCCCTTACGTCTATCTCGTGCAAGATATTGGAACATATAATCGTCAGTTCAACTATGGGTACTTGGATAGTCAAAACTTGTAAAATGCAAAATCAGCACGGATTCCGGAAAGGCAGGTCTTGAGAAAACTAGCTGGCCCTCTTCCCTCACGATATTCTTTCCTCGGGAGAAAAGCTTGTCCAAGTAGACGCAATATTTCTAGTTTTTAAAAAAGCTTTCGATAAGGTCCCTCATTCAAAGTTACTCGTTAAGTTGGAAGCATACGGAATACACCACGACGTAATATGTTGGATAAGAGAGTTCTTAGCCGACCGCGAACAGAGGGTAGTTCTAGATGGCGTTCGCACAGATGTAGTGAAAGTTACATTAGACATTATCGTTGTACCTCAGAGGAGTGTCATCGGTCCCTTATTGTTCCTTTTGTATATTAATGACATCACTACCGTTGTTACTAGCAAAATTTGCCTCTTTGCAGATGACGCAGTGTTGTACAGGGATCTAGAAAATGAGTCCGACAAGATTGCGTCACAAAAAGACCTAGATGCTATAAATGAATGGTGCAATACTGTGTTAGAATTGAATTTTAAAAAGAGGTTGAGTGGGCAGTTAGAATTGAATTTTAAAAAGTGCGTTGTTATGAATTTTTGGAAAAAGAATAACTTGGTCAACGATACGTACACAATTAATCAAACAGATATATCAAATGTAGAGTCAGTTAAATACTTAGGTGTGACCCTTACTCAGGACCTGTCTTGGGGGAAACACGTTCGGGAAATCTGTGGACAGACTAGTCGCAAATTGGGATTTATCAAAAGAATATTAGGAAAATGCGACGAGAAAGTTAAAGAGCGATGTTATTTTTCACTCGTGAGACCTCACTTGGAGTACGCCGCTAGCATATGGGACCCTTAAAAAGTAGGACTAATCTCTGAAATAGATAGAATACAATGGAGAGCAGCAAGATTTGTGAAAAGTCATTACGATAAACTTAGCAGTGTTACGGAATTGCTGAAGGAATTAGGATGCGAATCTCTAACTGATCGAAGGGAGAAATACAGGTTAAATCTTTTGCGCAAACTCGGAGCACACAGTTTTTTGTCGGACAAACAACATATACTGCTAGAGCCAACGTACTACGGTAGAAGTGATCACAGGAATAAAATAAAGGTAATTGACTGTCGAAATTATAGATTCAAAATGTCATTTTTCCCACGTACAATAAGGGATCATAATAGTTGCGATAGGTCAATCACATAAAACTCCCACCCTCAATAGGTAGAGTAGAATTTTCACTTGTGCTTAATAACACCACATAATTACTAACTCTTCATACCGGTCGATTAGTCCGGCATTATTTTATTTTGTTCTTTGCATGAAGTAGCATCTCGTAGTAATCATAAATTAACACTTTCAGTAATATTAACCACTAGATGTGTCTATAGCATTTCTCTGCATGTTTGTATGTTGTTTTGCGTATCACTCTCCCAGTTTCCGGTTGAACTACGAACTGTTATCCTGACTGCTTTTGGCCTGCGCCTAGCGCCAGGGGGAGCGTTCGAGGTTCTGATTTGTTCTGGGACGAGTGCTGAATGCCTGGTGTGGAATCACCCCGTGCCACACACCCTGGTGGTGGCTTGCACGGTACATCGTAGATGTAGATGGTCACCTGTATGACCGAAATGCATGCATAGGAGTCTTTTTCCGTTGCTTCTATTGACACTTTGGTACAATGTTTTAGTTAAAAATATTCGGCTCATTGTCTCCAGAATGTAAATGTTAGTATGTTAAGGTAGGACTAGAAGAGTGCGCCCGTTGAAATTCAACGGGAATATGATAAAAATAAAGCTGTTTCATAAGATTATAATAATAATCCCTAGGATCTGACGTGCAAAATGTATATAATACCACAAAGGATTTATGGCTCCATTGGTGACGGGGTAAAGTCATTACATCTACATCTAAAAAATACCCTGCAAGCCACCTCAGGGGTGTGTGGCAGGGGGTGAGTAGTCACCAACATGCATAAAATTATGCCCTAAGGTTAGTGTAACTACGGCTTATTATGCATTAGCATGAATCGGCAATGCTTGCCAGGAGGCGAAGCCTCGCAAGCATGCAATACAGAACAGATATGCTCACAATGGAGAGGGACAGTTAGTATATATGTATTTTTCAACAATGCAAATGGACAGAGACTCGAGAGTTATGTTGAAAACATGCACGGCGTATTAGGTAACAGATAATGATTCAAGTTCTATTTGCTTTCTTATCTGAGGGTCGTGGGTTCTCTGAGTGGATTTTTCAACAATGAAGTCATAGGTTATTGCGTTCGAAATTCGTCGTCTTTTGAGGAAATAAAAAAAGAACACCATAATCACCCATAGAGAGGATTGGTTGAAATATAACCCCACAAATAACTCACTTAAATTATCATATTGCTCACAGATCCGAAGTCCTAAAGATCTCAGACATAAACTCCGATTTCGAACCCCAGTACTGTGGCCACCATGGAAATCATAACATTTATATTAAAAATTTGAGGGTATAGGGAAAAGCCACGGTATTAGCCTCGATAGCTTAGCTGGCTCGATAGTTCGGGCCTCGGCAGCTTAACTGGCTCAAGCACTCGGCGCGACATCGAGGGATCCGTGTTCAAGTCTTGGTCAAGTCGATCGATCTCTTCCTCCAAGGAGGCTTCACAAAAGAATTATATATTGTCAAAATAGTAAATAAATGGTCATTTTTGGAGAAAATAACAGTAATTTCAAACAAAAGTGAAGAGGAAAGGATATTTGTTTGTAAGAATAGTAAAACTGGTGATTTAGCCATCAGGCATAGGAACGAATAGTACCAAATTTATGACCAACATAGAAAATCCAACTAAATTCGTCATGACAGATTAAAGGAAATGTCAATTAAACTGGGAATATTTATGCCGTGTGGAAGTAATAAAAATCAACTTACTACATTAGATGAAAACAAGCAAAGCTAGAGTGATAATAATGGATAAGTGGACCGATTAAAAAGGATAGAAACATTAAAGCCTTTCTCTTCACTAAAACCTGCATGCAATAATATAAGTATCTATGCCACCGAGTAAATGTTCTTGTCAATGAAGTCAGCAGAAACGAAAAAGATAGAAAAGAAGAACATAAATATTTATCTAAGTACCACTGAAAGCAAAGAAATGTGAGTTTCGACTCAAATAGAACAAAGGTATTTACAAGAATGAAGAAAGCGAAAAAACTGGGTTTCAGAATGAATCATACATCGGTATTTACAATTTGTTACACCTTAGCTTCTCAATTTTCGTGCATATATTATTTCATACATTTTGAATTTGAAGTCTTATTTAAACTTTCCTTAACGCCTATTTTTAAGAATAACCGCCAACTACTCCCATGTCTTTGGGGATGTTTACTTAGTCAATGCACATATTAGAGGGAAAACGATGAAATTGAAAATTAATCAGTCATTGTTCAGTTTCCGTGAGATCCATCGTCCTTCATTATTTTATTTTCAGATATAGAGAGATTGGCGTCCATTCCGACGCCAGTTAATTATACAATATCACGTAATAGTTATTTTTATCTAATTATTTTGTCAAAAGGCAGCGGCCTGCCAAGAAATAAGAATCAGTTACCACCTAACCACCGAATTTAAGCATCTTTAGGCAAGGGTCGAATTTGGAGGCGTGTTTAATTCATTTCATTCTAGTGTTATCTAGTCCTGTTTGTTAGCGACAGAAAACAAAAGCAAAAATTTACTTAGTTGACAAGGTGCGTTAAATTGAAGTAGAGCTAAGAATAGTAAAACTGCTTCAGTGAAATATATTTTATCAAAAACTGCATATCACAACGCTGGAGCAGGGATGCAGAAAATTATTGTGATGGGTTTGTTTATATTTGCAATCTTATCTTGCAGGAAGTACAGTCAAAGAACTAATGAATCCATATTATACCTACACATGCTTGAAATCCACTTCTTTCACTACAACTTTATCACTCCTTTTCTCCATCTGCTATTCTTTGTCTCATACTTATCATGTACTGTATTTCCTTTACTCATCGTCTCTCACAGTTTGCTAAAAATCTCCATTCACTGAAGAGTAGGTTTTCTACATCTACATCTACAAAATACCCTGCAAGCCACCTCAGGGGTGTGTGGCAGGGGGTGAGTAATCACCAACATGCATTACACTATACCTTAGAGTTAGGGTAACTACGACTAATTATTCATTAGCATAAATCGCTAATGCTTTTCACGAGGCGAAGACTCACAAGCATGCACTACTACACTACAGATGTTATCACAATGGAACCGTCTCAGTAAGTTAGGCTTTATCCCGGCCGTGAGTAAGAATGGATGAGGTGAGTAGATGTTTTGATTTCGGAAGGTGTGCCCATGCCACTCGCGTGGTAAACGGAGAGTAGTCGATGGGGAAAGGTAACTGTAAGGACAATGGCACTCCTGGAAAAGCTGGGCGCGGTCGGTATTACTCGAAGATAGGAGTACGTTTGGTTGGGTGGTAGGAAAGTGTGGTTCAGGATAAGAGAATATTGAAAAAGCGTGGTAATAAAGTCACTTTCACTCTTACTTCCAATTCTCTCTCTCACCAACGGGAAATTTCACAACAGTTTTCCACTCAGCTGGAGTTCAAACCCCAGCCTACAGAATTGAAAGCTACTAGGTATGCTTAAAATGAAATTCCTCCCGTAATTATGTTGATTTAATACATGGATGACTCATTTTAAAGTGAACCTAGTCCATGGAAGTGAGTTTTGAGGAAAACGAGCTTACCGTTCCGTATAATCCTCCCGTATATCAGCTGTGACTTCTCAAGAATTGATGCTAAGTAGAGGGAAATATTCGAACTTTGGACTTGGTTCTTCGTTAGAAATAAAAATATAAAAGTTTAACCATCGTAAATAATTGTATGTTAAAAAGTTGAAAAATGGATTTGGCCCACTGAACACAGGGTACTCCATGTAAAAGCGCAACTTTAGGGGTTTGGCTGAATTGATTCACATTCAAAGTCCCCACCTTTTTTCTTTCAATTGTTTTTCTGTTCTATTGATGGAAGTAGAGAGACAGACTGTAAAAAAGGACATGTTACATGGGAGTGCATATAAGGCAAAGGTGTTAAATTAAAAATATATTTGTGGAAGAAGTAGCTTACGTTGGCTTGAAATAACGATTCAGAAAGTTTGCAGAGGCCAGTCGGTGAATGTTTCCACAGTGAAGTGATGGTTGACGCGGTACATTTGACGCATGAGTGGCGTGAAAGACAAACCTTGTTGAGGGCGGCTGCGCACAGCTATCACTTCAACCAAGAGCTTCCAGATCAGCTCATTCAAATTAATCGATAATTTTTCTTTGTGTTCTCCTTCTTCCGGAATTAGACTCTATGCCTTTTCCTGATTTAATTTCACCATCTAGCTCTAGGTCTTCCGATTTTTCAAAACCTGAGGGAGATTACGTAATGTCAATACATTGAATAGTCTCGGTATCTTGAAACTCTACGGAAAAATAATCTAGTATGCATCACCTAGGAGGTCAGAAGCTGGATTATAGTACCAGTCCCCAATTCTCACCGTGGTTCCCTCTCTTTCCTGCTTCCCACCATTCCAACAACACCACCGCATCCCCCTCCATCTCTATTGGTCTTAATTCCGGTGCCTCTTCCATTTCCAGGAAGGTGTCGTCCAAGTGGACCCTGCTCTTTCCCATAGTTTCTTCCGGTCCAGTCCGGACAGCCTTGAGGGGACAATCACGAAACATTCAAAGTGGAGAAAAGCAAAACCTTCGTCGCCCTTTAAGCCTAAAATATTTCCCATTCCCGCCTTGCCCCTCCCATTTGGCCCCTGCCTTGGTCCCCTAGGCTGGATGCTGTTTAGAACCGGAACATGCGGGCAAAGCCTCTCCCCAGCGACGTCGCTTAAATAGCAATTACGGCGTCAACTTGAATAGGACCCGAGCTACCCCCACCACACACCAATCTGATGCTCCTCTCTCTACTGCGGCTGGGTCCTCTCATTTCTTCTAATCGCTCGTCCTCTTTCTTCTCTGCCTCTTTTTACCTCTCCTACTCTTCAGGTTCTTATCTAGCTTCTTTTCTACCTCTACTACTCTCACTGTTCTTACTAGCCTCTTTTCTACCTTTACTATTTTTGTTTTTATCTTGCCTCTTTTCTACCTCTATTACTCTTCTTGTTCTTACCTAGCTTGTTCTTCTTTACTTATCTTCATTTTTGCCCCCAGCTCTCTAGTTATTATTTAATTCTTGCCCCTTATATTAACTTTTAAACTCCTTCACATTTTTCTCTCTCCCTATGCTAACGTTTATAACCTTTCCATTTTTCTGTTTTCTCTGTTACTTCCAGTTTTTTACTGAACAAGATTTTATTTTGGTTTTCTTTATTTTACAATCATTTTGTCTTATTCTCTTTCTGTGATCATATTTACATTTCATTTTTCTGTGTTCGTTTGTTTTTAATTCAGCTTAAATTAGCCTAATTATCCGTAGGTTCTTGCAGGTTTTCCAAAGACCCTCTTCTTATTTGGGTATTTTCCAGCAGAAGATTTTTTTGACGTGGGTGTAGGCTTAATAGCACTTTACTTTTTTCTACCTATGTCCAAATCTTTTATGGAGTTTTTGGTGATATTGAGTTGGATATAAAATTTTGAGTTATGTTTTGAATGAATTACTATATCTATGTTGTATTTAAATGTTTTGCTCGCGCCTAAAACTTATTTTTAAATTCTATGAGTACATTGAGGGGTTAGATAGGACAGGAGACTTTATAGACGTTCTTTCCCCCAGTGGAGCCAACTTAATCTATAAATATTCTCTCTTACTCCTAATCCTACCTTTTTATAGTTTAGCTCTAACTCCTAATCTTCCTTCTTATCTGTTTACCTCCTGTTTTTCTTTTCATCTTCATTTTATAACTCTATACCTATCTCACTCTGTCTTTAATTTTTTCATCTATCTCACTTTTTCTTTATCCAACTCTCTCTCCTTCCGTTGCTCCATGTATCTTAATTGGATTTAAATCCCCCATCAATTATTTCCATTTCTCTCTCAATAATCTCTTCCGAGCAATCTCTTTCATCTCATCTCATTCCTCTAATCTTCTTTTCTCCTATCTTTCCTTCATTCTTCTTCCTGTAATGTCTTCTTTCCTCTGTTTTCCTTCGTCTCACTCCTTGTTATCTCTTCCTCGCTCTTTACCTCTATATATGGCCTTACCTAAAGCTCTGTACACAGAATGACATTTATTGTTCCAGAATTGGCCTACAATCCCGCGCTTGACCTTGTCGAATAGAATGGAGGCAATCAATGACGAGCAACATTTCACTTCTGTGTACACACAAAGGCACAGGCCATGACCAAGCGTGGGTGACAGCATTGGATATGATAAGGAGAACGTTCAAATAGTATAGGCGATAATTAGCGGTAATTGTAAAGCTATGGGTAATGTTTTGGTTTGTGTTAATTTTTCACCATCATTGTTGTTAATATGCTTTGTAACTGAAAAATACTCATTGATATTGTTTCTTTGCATTATTATTCAGAGGAATAAATAATTACGCAATTGAGAATTAAAAATAAAATTATTTAAATGCCTGCTGATTGATTTAATTAATATTCAACACTGCAAGTTCAAAATCCTCCAATAATGCTAATGCTATTTCTATCTTCTTTAACAAATGAAGGCGGATATTCACACAAGATGCTAGATTGTTAGAATAATCTAACGGTGCATCGTTCGGTCCGGAAAAATTGAACGGTGTTTCTTTACTAGACAAAGGCAATCACATGCAATTTTATCGAATGCCAGCAGGTGGTTTGCGGATTGGTTGTTCACAATAAGAGGTTTACCGCTAGGCACTTCCCGCGCCATATCATCCGTCAGAAATGTGGCCATGTGTATAGGGTTTTATGAATTAAGAAATTTTATGGTAGTGGTGGCCCATGACTTAATCTCGCCTCATACTCCTCTTCCACATCTACTCCTATTTTATTTTCTCACGTCTATGCTTATCTCTCCATCCTGGAACTTCCCCTTCTCAATTTCTGCTATCCTCTCATTTATTTGAGTCTATCTCCTACGTTTCCGACTATTTTTTTAACCTCTGTATGCCTCGCTTTCACTCTCTCATCTTTCATTACCTTTGCATCTCTTACAATTTATAATTGATTATTTTAGGAAATATCATGTCAATTCAGTAGAATGTTTTAGTAGTTGATTTTGGTGCAAATTTATCGCTATCATTGAAGCATTCGTGAAATTTAACTCTAGCATACCTATCTCTTTCTGCCTTATCCAGTCCGGGCGTTGGCGGTGTATATTTTCCTTGAGGCAGATCGGAATATTTACACGTACTTTGCCTCATGCAGCTTTATTGAATTGACAAGCCAGGAAAATCTAACAGAGCCTCATCATCGCTGTAGAACCTGCGCTTCGAAGTACTGCTTTCATTACATAGATAAACTCGACAGAAACGAGATAAAATGGCTCAAAATGTTATTAGTAATAATTTAAAATAATTTTCAATCAATCAACATGGCTGTACAGTACATGAGTTTTTTTCAAAATGAAGTAATCCTGTCATATGAAGAATAACTTTTATAATGACATTATGTCTCAGAGGAATTTAAAAACTTTCTCTGGAACTGCAATAAAGCTGCATAATTAAAAAATTAGGGATGAATTAAAACAGCAGAACTAGTGAGTGCTTTTGCTCTTTTAATGTAAACGTAATAAAAACAAATGTATTATTTATAATTGCTGACGATGAACTCGACAACACTGTATAGCTATCAACAACATGTCATAGTTTTACTCCAGTCCGGCACCTTTGTATGTTTGAATAGTTTCACTCCAATGTTTTTGTTTACTCCTCGAACATAGTTGCCAAGTCTGTTTCAATATGGCGGCTACGGAACGAAAGTAATACTCTTCATCGCTTTTCAATCATAAATTTCCGCATTAAATGGCCGATAAGGCAACCTAAAAAAATGAATTGCATCCGTTGATTATTTAATCACCATATGGTCGTTTTTGAGGTAGCCTCGTTGAAGAAAATCTCAAGAAATAAAATGTTGAAGTGAGGGACGATACCATTCCGCCATAAGAGCAATGTAATTTGAGGCTGAAAATGACGATTTTCAAATCCTGTTATCAGTGCTAAATGGCCGATTACCTCCAATTACTTTTTCACAGATCGACTAAGGCATAATATCTCTGCAATATATAAAAATATCAGGGAATGTTATCGGAGGTCCTTGTAGTAGAGGTTCTACCTTAAGAAAAATGAGGTCCTGGTAGGTAGTTGACGCTCAAGGAAGTAGATAGACGTATGTAAATAGAAGCTCAAGGAAGTTAAGCTCTTGGATTGCTAACTGGAGATACGATATTTATACTTAACATTCAATAGGTGCCCAAGATATTGCAATTTATGTTGCTTAATCGTCTACAAATGTTCATTTTGACATATTTGAAGTACTACTTCATTCGTCAAATATTACTATCAAGAACCAAGACATTTTACAAGTGTGGGAAACATTTATTTTGATCGCCTTATCAAATAACTTATCTATCTATTTTGATTTGTGAAACCTCATATTAATATGAAATATACTCTGCGGCATCAGAACTATCTTCTTAATGTTGTAGCGTCCTTTCCCATAAACCAAATTATTGATCGATAATTTTTCTTCCAACTTCAAATTTTACCGGAAAAATTGTGTGTAGAGATTCGGAAATTACACCTAATTTTTAAATGTGGGTGTAATTTCAACCGTAATTTCAGAGCAATTACGACCATATTTCCTTTCAATATGCGAGGAAAAAGAAAGCCAATAAATAACGTTGTTAGTTTGATGGTTTCATCATGCTCTTTGTTGAAGTTAGTTATTTTTGTGTCACTCAATTTTACGGTACTAATACACGAACATTCATTATTCAATTAGTTCCTTTTGGTTAGAAAAACATGCTGGAAGTTTGTATAATTTTCCAATTTTCATATTCTTTCCCTCTTTTACATTTCTGTATAACTCTTTTACTTGCCGTCTGGTCCATCTTCAATTCTATTCCTTGAACTTTACTTCCTCCTTCGTTTTTCGTTATCTTTTCCCCTTTCTCTTTCCCTTACTCGCCCCACTTCCCTCCTCCATTTCCTCCCTCCCCAATTCCACCAACTACTACTCTCACCCCTGCTCTGAGCCGCGATTTAATTTCACTGGAAGTCCGGATGTCCTCTTACCCTTATCCTCCCACACATACGCACACACCATATATTTTAGTCGTCAAACAGTCGACCCTGGCAGCGGGACACGACCGGGAACAATAGTCCGCCACAGGGGAGGGGTGAATGCATGTGTGTGTGCGAATGAAGCGAGCGGGACACGTTTTAAAGCAGTCGAGTGGCACACGACCTTCATTCACGGTGTCGCCTCGTCCGATTTTAATACGCTGGGGGTGGGATCAGTGCCTCTGTTGCTCTGTTTACATTACCAGCTTTCTACGCTAGTAACTGGAATGGTAGTAAGAATTTCGTTTTTATGCTACACGTTAGCGCTAACCCCACTAAACCTTTTCACCACGCTAGAGTTGCTAGGGATAGCGCTTGGTTATTGGCGTTTGAAATGCGTGTGGTCGGAAGTTAGTTAAAATAAGAGTTAATAAAATGGAGGGATAAGCAGAAAGATGGCAGTTCTACACTGTAAGGGAAACTGAAGTTCTCCTGGAGTTTTGCAGTCATTCAAAGGGGAATACATTAATTGAATTAACATTCCAAATAGGTATGACATTTGAGTACTAATCAGTACTGATCAGTACTGCTGAAGGTACGTTCTTTGCTTTAGTTGTCTTTTTTTAGTGATTCCTCATTGTACACTAGGGGTCTCCAGCAGTTCCACGGTGGTGAACTGGAATGCGTGTGAACGCAAGTTAGTTAGAGCCACAATATTAACCTTTATTGAAACCGTTTATTATAAACGGGACATCTCGCACTTGTATATCCCCCACTTCAGCCCCACACCGTCGGATATGCGAAATGGAAACCCTGCTATCGCTTGGGTTGCAGCGTCTGGCCTAATGTTCCTCACCCCCGTCTTGCGAACAGGAGAGCATAAGCCGGGAGCATGTGTCGCAAGAAAGAGCTTAGCCGTGCACGCAATTAGTTCGCTCTACGAGTAAATTCCTTGAGATTTTATTTTTACTCTTCGTAAAGAGTGCGTATAACGTATTGGAAAGTTTTTAATTAGCAATTAAAATATAAAATATAACCTTGTGACCATACGAGCCGTTGGAAGCAAAAGTGATGGAAGTCAATCTTGTATCGCACTTTATTACGGTGCACTGAAGAGTTCCTGTGCATTTTTTTCTATTTTGTGCACGAAAAGTGTGTCTAGTTTTGTGCTACTTATTCTGCAAGAATGCAGTGATAATGGTTTCATTAGGTTTTGATTTTACATTAATCTTAATTTTCCATAACTTTCATCCATGACTTACACCACTTTTGCTCTCAAAGGCTCATATATGTTTGAGCAGAATACCCTGAGGAGCCGCTTTTCAAGTGTTGGCCATTACTATTTCGTAAATGAATTAAACGAAACATCCATGTTAAATTAAAAAATATTTTGAAAATCAAGCCAAATCTTGTGAAAAAAATATAAAAGAATGACAGTTTATAGATGGTTTGGATCGCAATCAATGCCATTTTTAAAGAAAAGTTGCTTTTCCTGATGATTGTTAAACTGTTTTACACAGAATTTTATCTTGATCAACCAAATATAAGATTTCGTCAATGATTTGAAAAAATATCACATCAAATTATATTGGAAATTTTTAAAAAGTAATTTATATATGATATGATCACGATACAAACAAAAAATTAAAATTATGATAGTGATAAAAACGCTGATAAAGAATACGATACGTAATATAATGGCTCATGTTAGGTCCCCTATTTCGCGGCTATACGTGGCCTGCCCCGTCTAGTGGACAGAAGGTTATAAGCCGGGAGCATGCCACACAAGGAAGTAGTCTTATTATGTTCTCAAACAACTTCGTATCCAAGTCTATTTCTTCTAGCTTCTACTTTTTATCATATACAAGAGGTGCCCAAAAAGGATTTGGCAAAATTCTTTTTATCCACTGACCCGGTAGGCGTCAGGACTACATAATGCGATGAAAAGAATTTGGTGGGGACAATGATCATTTTGTTGAGCTACAATATTTCTCTCGACCTTAAGAAAGGATTCAACGCGTTATTTAAATTCGCAACATGCATGTGCGAATACCTTTCCCTTTTAAATCAAGGGTTCCGAACCAGTGGCGAATTTACCCCATGGGGATAATTCAATGGGAATGGGGAACACTATTCAGCAAATTTAAGATGGTCTGTAGATTATGAAAAATCTGTAGAGATGTAGTTTGCTGTACTTTATTATCTGGCATTCCACGTAAATTATAGAAGCCACACGGTTAATTTTTAAAAATGCGCGTAATATTTTCTCTTTCGAAATTAAATAATAAAAAAAATATATGTCGGCAGAGATATATCATATTCTGAACTACGGTGAGAGGGGGGATTCAGCAAAAAAGTTAAGAACCAATGTATTTTTATTCGTCTAGTATTCTCTCGTATAGCAGAGCACCATGATAACTATACATACCACTTACAACGATAAACTATAAACAAAGTGCGTAAACCGCTTAGGTGAAATATTAAAATTGATTAATTTTGCAATAATTGCAAAAGGTTTTTTATTCATTCTGAAAGAGATGCGAAAAAATAATAAATTACTAATCAAGTACAGATGCTGGTATTGGGAAACTGCTTCGTAATGATAAAAAAGAATTACATGTGGAAATGAGTGCCAGAAAAAAGGTGCATGATAATGATAAAAAGTAACTATCTAAATAAAACTAACAAACTTAAACCATGTTAATGTAAATAACTTATAGAATAATTGATTGCACCAAAATGTTTGAAGTATTTCATTATCAAATAAGGAAAATAATCAAATCCTTTCACATTGTAAATTATTCGCATCGCCTGAAATTTGTCTAAGTTTCGCAATTTTGATTTTGTAGTCATAAAGTCTAGACTTAGGAAAATATTATTTATTACCTCAGACAATAATTAAATACACATTTAAAAAAAATTTGTTTCAATACATTAAAAATCATCTGTAATTAAAGTTACAAGAAGTAAATAAATTTATCTGTTGCCACTCGGCAAATAATTTCCTTATTGGTGTTCATTGAATTGAATTTGAATTAATTAATTACTCCTCAGGTTCATGCATCGCTGCCATTGACAGATTTCTTGGTAAAACACCATTTAACTTGTCATTTGTTTAATAATAACGTCAAGTCCACTGACCTACATGTTAATTTAAATGTAATATCTATTAAGTTGTAATCTATTTATGTTTTTTTCATTTAGTGAGGTCAGCAAATATTTATTTTTAGACATAAATGATTTATTACTTCGGCAGAGTTTTTTTCCAACAGAATTTTAGTTTAGTGCCTATATTTTCAGTCTTAAAGAATCATATTCACACCAATGGGTTTTAAAAATTCTAATGGTTTCGCCACTGAGAAACCGGATTAGAGGCTTATCGGGATCGCAGACGCATACGGACCACCAGAATTGTCCTAGAGCAAAAAAAAATATATTGACAGCAACCAATATTAAGTAAACATGTTAATACCGCCATTAAAATGCGTAGATGTTTTTAATAGTGTACATATTCACCAAGAGACACTTCACGAAATCAAGAGGTTTCACAGAAATGGAATGAGGCAGAGAATAACGCTCCTTTTATGTGATCCGACTTCCGACTCACAACGCTTCCAATGTCTGCAAAACTAAACCTCTGCCAAGAAAAACTTCATCTGACCCTGGACCAATTCCTCCTGTACATTGAAAGGAAGAGCATAAATGCGCTCGAGAGCCATAACAATCCCATTTCGTGATTTGAAACGGAATTGTACGGCACAATCAAGTAGGAAATCGATTGCCAGCAATAAAGAATTTAGGTCTAATAGTACGAAATGGAGGCTTGCTGGTCATTCTTCCATACACGGTAGCTGTTTATGTTCATTCACAAAACGCCCCTCAATGTATTCCTGTTTTCATTGCACTATTTATTTCACCTAAGTTGCAAGAGAAAAAAAATGGGAACTTGCGTAGCTCTGTTACAAAGCATACCACATTGCCTAAAGAGGCATTGAAGTCTTTTTTTACTTGTGAACCGTCGAAATGAACGCTTGGACCTTATATGGGACTAAAAAGTGATCCGTCCTCACACAGCAGTTGATAAGATTTATTTTAAAGTCCGATGGATCGATTATGGTGTGTAGAAGAAACGTTTATCTTGGAGAAGAATTTTTCCATCCAGGATTCAACTTATTGCTCCTCAGAATTTTAATCTGCAATGGGCATTAAACTACTTTTATATCGGTGCCGTTTCCTAGGAACTCGGTCGGTTACTTAAATAAATTGTTTAACCCATCCAGCAAATAGTATCTTCATGGGAATTCACGAACAGCTGAGGTCATTAACTATGAACTTTTTCCACGAGGAGGAGCAAGGTGGTCACCGTTTTCACTACAAAATTCTCTAGATCATTTGTCATATTTTTCCTACTTCAAAATGTCAATCAATTGCCTAATAAATCTGGCAGAAAGGGTCAAAGTAAGCTTGTACTTTAAAAATAATATCGGTGGTTCCCGGAAGCTAGAATTTCATGGAGAAATGCATCATACTGAAAAATGAAAACCATAAAATGCTCAATATGTTATCAATATCAAAATTATATATCTCAATTGCTCTTCTTTCAATTGTTTTTATGGGCTCCTCCAAAATGTTGCAAATAATTTCAGCGTATTTTTTCCAGCTTTGTTTTTAGTGAAACCGTTATCGTGAAAAGTACTGACTTTCTTTTTTTAACATTGCTGCGAAGTAAGGTGTTCGCATACTACTTTTATGGGGTGTATGATATGGTGTTTTCCCAGCGCAGTTGATGAATGAATTCTTCTCGTGTTTCCAACTGGGTTAGACTATCCATAATGACCGACGTTTCGACGCTCGAATTGTGCATCGTCATCATGGCTGTTCATTGAAAAAGTGAATAAGAGATGCTACTTTGCTGTGATTAGGCCGGGTCTCAATTTAACGGCGAGAACTTGGGACCCTTCACAGAAATATTTATACAGCAAAGTTTATGAAATACAAAGGAAAGCCGCGAGTTTCGTTAATATGAAGTAATAATAATCTACGAGCACATAGTAAATAAAAGTAACATTATAATCTACGAGTGAACAGAAAGTATTACGCAGCTGATGGAAAGAATAGACTGGGAGCCACTGGACACTCTGAAGCTGCAAGCCAGGCGTAGATTGCTTGAAAAATTCAGATCTGACAAGTTTCAGTACGGCACATTAAGGTGGATATTAATTTGACCCCTTGCTATATCACTATTACTGATAGAATGGAAATAATGAGAGGTACTCAGCCCAAATGAAAGGCACACAATCCCTTCCATTAGTGCTTAGCGTGACATAAGCATAAGAAATTTTGTAATATATAATTCACCTCTGTCCTCTCCCTTCTCTTTTTCCCCTTTACCTCCCATTTCATGACTGGTGTCCTAACATTCCCTGCCACATACCTCTATTGCAGCTCGCAGGGTAATGTGTGGATGTAGTTTCCACAATGGGAAGTGGATATGAATCCGTGATGGACCGTTCTCCGAAGTCGGCGGTAGTAGAGGAAGGGCGATGAACTCATGGGAGCGCATTAATGGGAGTAATGGGTGTTGAAATGCCATCTCCCGTCTCCTCAGCAGTTCCCCTAGTTTTTCGCATGGATTGCACCAACGGAAGATCGGCGCGCATTACATATGCACACATATCGTTCCAGCAGTCGCGAAAGTTCTCCTGCCCCCCTCGTGAAAAAACGCCTCCACCACCTCCCTAAGCCCTCCTAAGATTCTCAACAGTCGGCCTCCGACTTCTCCAAAATACGGGTAATAAAGTATAGATGTTAAAAACGAGTTTTAAACACTTACGTTTATCTACACTCTAGTATCTACCATTTTGAAACATAAGTGTCGGTGCAAAAATTATTTATGCCCAAGTTTGGTTACCGGTTAACAATTAACTAGTACTCCTCATGAACGCAAGTGACAATGAGATTATTCTTATTTTATTTTGCGTTTAACCATGATTACTTTTTATTTTTACTACGCATCTTCCATCATCTCATGATGAGAATAGAAAATTGCTTGTTTTTTGCATTTTCAAACTGACCACTCTTATAGACACTTCATAATGACAAACATTTGAGTTAAATGGCATAGAAATATTTTTACTCTGTAGACAAAATATTTTTAATATTATTATAAAATTTCAGTTCTTGGTAATTTGCCATCAAAATTGCCAAAACATTTTAGTAACATGTGTTCCGCAAAACACGACTTGAACATTAGTAATTCGGTATGACATTTATATTCAATGTTGAACATTCAATAACGATAATAACAGTTGTTGGCTCACCACGGTCCATCTCCCACAACGTCCGAGGGCTAAGAGAAGGGCTTTGATCGCGGTCATTAATGAATAATTAGCGAGTAAAATATAGAGAAAAAAAAGTTTCAATGGTAACGCGATGATGGAAACAAAATTTCTAAAGATCTAAATGAATACGGCTGTGAAAAAAGAAGAAAATCAACCTCCCCAGCAGGGAATCGAGCACCACACCTTCCGCTCCACACCTTACCCCTGAGCTACCGGTTGATTGCAAGGATAGGCAGATAAAAGGCCTTAAATGCTCTTTCATTTTCATACAAATGGGTTTGTACGTACACAGACAGACAGTGCGTGCTAATATAAAGGTAGTCAAAATGTTTCACCCTAATCATTAGATGGCTCGTTTCACTAGGATTAAGATGGCGTTGCCATCAAAAAAATGAAACTTAAAGTAGATACATATAGAAGGCATATTTTGTAGCGCATGCACGAGAAAATGTTTCTCATAATAACATATATGTTAAACTTTATAGCCCGAATATAGCTCGGGTTTGAGATTTTGAGTTCAATCGTGCTGACTGAACTAGGCATGGCCCTGGTCTTCATTGAGCTAGAAAACTATTCATCAATTTAAGAACTGTGTTGTAATTTTTTTCATTAAATTATTGGCCATAATTTCGGTTTCTCAAGATAGCTTTTTATGTGTGATGGATTAAAAATCAGCTGAAAAACGGCTAATTTTTCGTGCTTACGATCAAATTGATCGGTAATAAGTTATTCTCCATAATTATTTTAAAATAGTTGCTTCATTTCCAAATTAGTTTATAATAAAATATTCGTAAATCTCATTTGCGAAATGTTTTTCAATAGGCATAATGGGCTTTTATTGTAGAGTCCTCAACGCTGATAGATACTGAACTTCAAAATGCGAACATATGAAATTGAGCAAACCGGTCTTGACCATGTGAAAATTGAACTTGCAATATTCAAAAATGTATAATTTTCAAATAAATGTTTTATTTGGTACTTGTTCCGTAGGTTATCGCATATGCGCATAATTGGCAGGTTTCTAAGGACAATGCCTATTAATTGAAAATGGCCGAATAAAATACTTATTTGAAAAATATGTATGGCTGTTGTATCATTCAAACATAAATTGTCAGATAAAAACCTCCAAAGGGGGATATGTAGCCAGTTTTTAAAACAGAATTTTTCAAAATGAACTATAACTTGGAGTTCTTACAACAGTTTTCGAAATCACCAAATGATTGTTACTACCACACCCATTCCCCGGGGATGCACACCATATCTCGATCCCACCACCCATTCGCTTTCTCGTACCCGACTCAACTCTCCTCCGCGAGAAGAAGAATTCTCCGGGGAACAGATGACTCCTTCTCCGCGGAGGCGAAATCCCCATGCTTACAACTCCTCCATCCCTCCCACGTTTGGCCTCCCACGCTCCCCCACCCTCGCGGCCCTTGTAAGGCTTTCACCCCACATCTTCTCACACCCCTTCCCCCCACCAGCCGCGACAACTGCTAGCTACCCCTACACCCCGCTGTTTCCCTTAAAGCAAGCCGCTCTACCAAGACACTAACCCCCATTCTCCCACCCACTGCAACAGCCTACCTCGCTTACTCTCCCGACAACCTCCGCGATTTCTTGCTGCTGTTCTCGCAGAGGGGAAGCCGTGGATGAGTGGGCCGCCTAAAACTTTAATGCACGTATACCTAATCCCGCAAAAATTTCAGTTTCCCATCTTCACTCTCCAATGCTCCGAGAGTGAGAGTTGATACTGCGGTGGTTGGCCTTGTTGGCGAAAACAAGGCTTCTTCTTCCATATACAGCTGGCTGGTTGCTTTTTGATCTTTGTCACTCCAAATGTCATACTTGCTCGACGTCAATGTTACCACTCCATTTCTTTTTGGTCTACCTGTGCCTTTTTTCCCACAGGAATCTTAGCACCTGCCACTTTTACTATCCTTTCTCCACCAAAGCAATTTATGTGATCACTCTATTCGCGATTTCTTTCAAGGTTTACTTATTTATGAATTCGTTTCGCTATCTCTCCAGTAATTTTTTACCCATGATTTTTCGTACAAAACAAGTCAAGAGCAGTAAATTTGTAACCAAGCCCAACCAACCACAGGGGTCGGTGTTACAGCTGCCCCCAAGTGATTTGGATCCTTCCAGGAATATTAATACTCTATGGGCTGAAGGTCAGTTATTACATTTTTCCATTTCAATTCGTAAATCTTCCTCTTACCTTATGGATTAGGCTCTTAAATACATTCCGACTTCAATTCCACCATCTGATCTTAATTTTTAAGACACTAGGTCTATTACCGCTTAGGCACCGGAATGTCTAAAACCATGGCTATTGAATATAGAAAATGTAAATTGTTTCTTTTTTCCTTAAATAAGCTCTTGATTGTACTCCAAGTGTATCGTTATGTCTGTATTATACTATGTGGTAAATCTTTAGTTATATATGTGTGTGTATGGTGCAATATGGAAGATATCATTGCAAATCTTTGTTATGTTGAATGTCATTGTAGGTCAGCTCATCAACAGTATTGCATAATTTCGTATTGATGGAATCCCCACACTCAGGTCGATTGCCTTGGGGGACACCTAGCTCCAAATTGTTTTTCATTGTTTGTGTATAAGAATATGTATTTTCATACGGAGCAATAAATTTCAATTTCATGGTTCCAACAATTCTTATTCCTGATAAATAGTTAATAAGTGGTAAAGAGCTATTTATTTTTTTAATAAAGGAGGCCTTCCACTTATAACACCTGTGGCCATAAAGTTAATACATTATTTACGCTAGGATATGCCAGTATCTATGCTTAGAGTGTGGTGGTAGAATGTGTGGTGGTGAATAAATATGGGAGTATTTTAAGCATTGGCTAAGAATCTGTGGTCAACCATATGTTAAGAAGGCGTGCTGAGTACAAAAATTAGAACGCAATGCCAGAAAGCGCGATATCAACCAGCTGCGCCATACAGGCGCTTTCCAAAGTAGCCACTACCCACTAATACCCATCTCTATATTTTCCCACCACCCTCACTACCACGTCCATCATCTCTCAATGTGGAACTATATCTAAGAAATACTGTGCAAGCCACCACTTGGGTATGCGGCACGAGGGGTTGTTTCCACAACAGGTATACGGTACTCATCCTAGCTCAATATTGACATTTGTACGCTCCTCCTTGTATTAGGTGAGGACCATAGAGCAAATACGAGAATAAATCAAGGCCAAGCCAGAAACTAAGGGAATACTACGTTGACAAAATGCTAATATGCATAACATAGGTTATCATGCCACCAACTACTCCCTAGTACTACTAATACGATTGACCCAGGGATACAACAAGAATTCTTTGTGCCGGCAATAAAAGCATGCTGGACATTTAGAACAGGATGTGGCGTTTGTTGTATAACATAACAAGTTATTTAAAACAAAAACAAAATTCAGCCTACCAACAGCTTCATTCAGTCTCGTATTCATACCTGGATAATCATACTAACATTCAAGTATAGTTATAAAATTATTATTGCTGCTGCTAATTAATGGACGTTGGCAATATTAACTGAAAAGTATATAAAAGAGTTATGAAATAAACACAAATATAATTGAGCGTCAACATTATGCAGGGTTTAGTACATAGCTATCCCTAATTCCGCGCGAAAAAAATGGCATTGTAAATTTGTTGACCCTGCAATATATATCTCGATTTTTATGCATGTGAATTCTCACATTCCTTCCTCACCTTCTCTAACTCTACCCCCGCGATTTCATGCTTGCGGTTCACGCAGACGATAAGGCGTCGACGGGTGGCCCTACTAAACTTTAATGCACGCGCCTAATCCCGCAAAGTTTTCGCTTTCCCGTCTCCTTTCTCCGTAACCACGAACGAGCTGACACGGAGGCGGATAGCCGTGGTGGCGAATACGAGTCGACGCAAGTAAATTTGCAAACCTTTTTGGTAGATGTAAAATATACTCACAGCTGGCTGTGGTAGCTTGGATGACTATTCGAGGATTTTAGCGAACCCTGAGATGGTTTGCGCCGCTTTCAGCTACGAAGTAAATTGCGCAGATTCCTTTATCGACCTCACCAATTGCTACGAGAAATACATCGACCTGGACGGGGAATTGAACCATGGATTTTTGACTTGCAAGGCCAATGTGCATATCATTACGCAACCCAGGCTTCCTAATTCCGTGATAGTTCAGGAGGATAGAACGGAACTAGATGTTAAGCCCATGCAGTCCATTAATGATGGCTTAGGAGCAAGTCTTTGTATTGGCCCGGCAAGCTATGGGTCCGTGGATGGATTCAAATTTTATTCGATGACCGACCTGTCTCGTGACAATTTTTCTACGTATTTCATCGCCGCAGGAAGGCATGAATAAGTGGAAGGCATGAATAAATTCATGTTTCTCTTCACTGAAGACATCGTCACCTAAGTATGAAAGACAAAACACCTGCCACCATGCTAAAACATAGAATTGAATATGCAACAGGAAGAATAACGGAAAGAAAACAAAAATCCTAGAATGTGGATGAGAGCAGCTTAAGGCTGAAGTTCAGCTACAAGATGAGGTGCATGAACAAGTTGAGACTTCCAAACATTTTGGGAGCTGCATAACATATGATGGAAGAACTTCAACGGATATCAAGCAAAGAGTAGTTCTAGCCAAGAAAGAATTTATGCTGAAAAAAACACCTACTATGCTGAAGAAAATATCATTACAAATGACGCTGAAATTCTCGAAAATAATTGCAAGGAATATAGTATAGCTAAGGTTCCAAGAAAGCTGGAAACCATTGGAAAGACCATTGGAAAGGTGGAACTGAAGAAAATATAGGCCTTTAAACTTAGTTCAGGAGGCGGATCGCGGAAGACGGAATCAAATGAACCAATAGGATCAGAAACGATAAAGTGTACATGAGAATGGAAAAAGAGAAATTATCGAGAACAACTAGATCTGGAAGTCAATTTTCAGATGCATAGACCAAACATTTAGGCAAAAGAACTTTGTCAGGAGCATAATGGAAGGGAAAATTTGGGGGAAAATACGAGGAAGACCGAGGGGCAAAAAAAAGGCCATCTAAAACTTGGTGTAAAACAAATTAATTACACCAACAAAAAGGAGTTGGCAGAGGACAGGGTAAAGTAAATAACTGCATTCAACCAACCTAAGAATTGAATGACTAATGGTCATGATACACAAAATCGTCATTTATCTGCCAAGAGCATTTGCGAGAAATTTAGAAGCTGGTGTCATAACGTGCTCCCAAACGGCCGCCGTGTTTACTAGTGAAATTCTTGACAATTTGGATGTAAAAATTCCTCAAGGAAGAATTGTATCCATTCAGGCTGTCCCCCGTAAAACGCAGTCAGGCGTCAATCCTGCGTCCCCATTATCTGGTTGCCTGTCGGCCGCCTGGCAAGACACGTTTGCCGGCAAAAATCTTGAATCCTGCACAACCAACCAACATCCATAAGAACCCTTCCACCACTCCACCTCCTTCCCCGTTAAGTTTCATTTCGTTTATGGATCCTTCACCCCTCCTCTCACACTCCAATCACATTTCAAGAATTACACTCCAGTGCACCATCACGTCTTATTCTTGCCCTCTCTCCTCCTTCTGAAGGATGAGTCATCGGCCCCTCTCCAAATATGGGTACGCCACCATACCTCTCCCCTCCAAACCGAGCATCCTCTCCAATCTCCGACCTCCGAATTCGTCCTCCACTGCCCCCTTATTTCGTGAGAAGGGCCCCGGGTCCCCTTCCTTCGAGACACCACCCAAGAAAACACCCTTGGCAAATCTCTGTTTTCCTCTCCTTCCCTCATTTCTTCCTTCGGCTTTCTATTTTCTCGTCATTTCCGCCGTTCCCTTGTTCATTCCTCCCCACCTCAACACTCCCACTCGTCCACTACATCTCTCTCCCACTCTCTACCTCTCTTTTCCTCCCTCTACCTCTCTCTAACTCCCTCTACCTCTTCTTACTTCTCCACACTTCTCCCGCTCCTTTCCTCATTATTTTCACCATTGTTTTCCAAATACAGAAAGAGGGGGGACAGGGTCTGGAACATTGAGCACTCGTCTCCTTTTCTTTTGTTTTTCTCCGTTATTTTTCTAAATATATGTATAAATACTGCCAACAGTCTCCAAGTCCAAGGTCCTCCTCTTTTCTTTTGACTTCTGACGTCTGTGACAGTATTTTACTCAGGTTTATAAATATCAATGCTATACACTATCGATACTCAGATTTTTATATCGTATCGATACATTAATTTTTAGCATAGAATACACCTTCGTTATACGATCTCAAAAACTGTACGAAACTGTACGATAATCTCTATTGCATGATAAGAATGTCTTCTACCACCAATCTATAGCGTTTATTACATGTTATCAAATATCGTATCATATCACATACTGATTAATACTCTTCATATTAAATATGATATCGCATGTAAAACAATGATGATATATTCTTCTACGCGTCTTCAAGTCCAAGATCCAAGTTTTTCCCTTTTGACTCCTGACGCCTGTGACGCCTGTTTATCCATTTTTCTAGATGGCGATAGTGAGTGACGATCAAGATTAATATATATTAAAACTGCATAGGTAATAAAATATATGATGTACGAAACACATTATATTACATGACAAAATACTGCGTAACGTCGTGTGCTGCATTATATTTGTATCGGCTAACGCCGAACTATACGTTATATTGCTTGTTATTGAATATCGCATAGCAGCTCATATCGCTTGATGTTGTACACAACGCAATTGGTATCGCACATTTAAACAATGATTATATACTCTTCCATATGTCTCCAAGTCCAAGGTAAATCTCTTTCCCTTGTTCTTGGCACCTGATGTCGGTGAAAGTATTTTGCTCAGATCTTTACAGAGCGAAAACGGTAGATTATCGATATTCCGATTTAAATACCGTGCCGTGACGTAAATTTTATAGAATAAAATATTTGATACAACGCATGCTATCAAATACGGCACGATATGGTGTGCCGCATGGCATTTGTATCTTCAGATTTCGAACTATAACGTATTATTGCCTGGCAAGAAATATAGTACAGTATCTTATATAGCTCAGTATCGTTACATATTTTAAATTCCATGATTTCGAAAAACATTCCCTGTGATATGCTGAATCGTTTTATGGTCGTTTTACACGGGGCACGTCATTGCGCAATCTGACGTATGTCCGAAGGCGCAGTCAAAATTGCGTCGTGTAAAGCGGTGAATTGCGAGAACGCATGCGAGAATGCATGGATGCGAGATGGCAAAATAGCCCCTGTTCTAGTTTCGTTCATGCATTCGCGCAATTGCCCGCCATATTAGAAATTAATGCAGCTCTAACCTGCGAAATGACGTGCCTCGTGTAAAACGGCCTTTAAGGTATCTAATATTGAATTATTAATCAAACCAATTGATGCTACTTGACGCATATCGTATCGTTTAGTGGCGAGTCGAATGACTTCGATTTATAGCGCATGGTATTGCAAGGCTTTTTCCTATTGCCCTTAAACTAAAAAATATTTTGGTGTTTTTGGAAAAGGATATGTTGGAAGATCTCGGAAAGAATGTATGTGACGAGAGAATGAATTGGTAAAGAACAAGCTGAAATTCTATAAAAATAAGGAGCATTGTTATAACTCATGAAAATCGCATACCTTTGTCAATGCATTGTAATATCGCGCAGACCAACCCTCAAACTATTTTATTCAAATATAATGTTTTTTATAATTCCTCGCCCTTAGGAGTCAATGTCACCATGTCAAAGTCAGGAAAGACACCACAAGGAAAAATAATCCTTCGAGTGAACGTTGTGAAATATTTTTAATGCGCGGGTTCTGGTAAAAGGCGTAATCGGGGGAGACGTTATGACGGATATGCTGATGCCGTGGATTAAAGAAGAGGAAAGGCACGGATTAGGACGCTGCGGTAGTAAAATGGATTATGAAAGCCATAAAAACGCTCAGTCAACAAAGATTTTAGGCATATAAATCGCTCCAGCATAAATTTCGCACCATGGATATGTTGGGTGAACATTATTTTTTTCGCAAAAAATGGGCTTCATTTTTTGCGCATAGGCACCAGATACAGTGGCACCTCAACTTACGAATGAATTGACGCATGACGTTTTTGAGATAGTTACTAACTTATTTCAAATTCCGTTTTCAGACTTCTGGAAACAGACTTATTCTCGGCATATGAACTGTGATTCTTTCCTTATGCACCATAACACGGTCCAATTAATGCGAGAAAAAATAGGAAAGGTACACACTTCAAGAGACACGTAAATGCATTTATATTTTCTCCCGTAACTCCTTACCATAGAAGCGGATTTATTTACCATGGGTTAAATGGAAAACATAGTTTACAGATTCGAACGTCAAACAAGGACGAAATAGTTTCCCAAATTGATGTAAAGAGAATTTTGATATTTTATCTATATTGTAACCCTCTGGGTAGTAAACAGTAATATTCTGACTCTCTCACATTGCATTAACGATTCATCCATAAAGTAGGAGAAGTTTTGGATGAAAACGCACTACCCACTATCATAGAATTCCATTCTCGAAGAGGAATGTGATATTTGGAAAATAGTAATTCAATCTTCTGTCATTTATAAGTAATAGTTTGGATAAACTATAGGATTTTCAGTAAATGTAGGAATAAGATAGCAACCCAACTGAACTATTCCATAACTGATCTATGACTGAAGGTACTATAGTGTAGCAAAATTTGTCAAAATAAATATTTATTTATTATACATAGAGCATATTGGCCAATTTACAGTGGCCCAAATAACAGAACATATATTAAAATAAAACAAAAACACCAAGCATAACAAAGAAATTATCTGTCAAAACAGTTGCTTGTTCTGTAGAACAAATACTCTTATAAGTATCGGATGGTGTGGTCGATAGCTTGAAGTGAAAGGACTATAAATACAACTTTTATGGGCAGTAAAAACGAAGATTAAAGAGGAATTGGGTTATAACGCTATGCAACAATCTGGGATAAACTCAGCCACTTGAAACGAAACAGCTTCTGTGATACCCTGACTTTCCGCTTCCTGATTAAACAGTGGCGGAGAATGTGTCTATGCAAATTTTTTCCAATCTAAAGGGCGAGTCAAGCTTGTATGTCACCGTGCCCTTTTTGATAAGCTGTCAAAACACTTCACTCTAAAATGTCCCCTACAACTGGCTAATTCACTTTTTCTGGAAGGGAAGGAGTTTAGCAGTGTAAAGCAGTTGTTACACTTGGAAAATATATACGATTAGGAACTTCATAGTTATCAAAAGAGAGTACATCTTATACCCAGATTGGTTGGGTGACTAGTAAGAAATCGGATTTAGTAGTTTAAACGTTCTCATACAGCATCATTACGTAAATTCAAAGAACTAGGTGATGGAAAGATAGAAAATTGTATACATATATTTTATTTGTAGAGGCAGAATGACAATTCCCATTGTCACAATGCATAACAGTATATGGTACAAAAAAACTTATAAATAGAGTAAACAGTATGAGCTCAGTACAGTTTGTTGAATCATTTTTGATGAAAAAATAAAGTATAAAACAAAAATAACGCACGAATATATATGTTTTGACATTTTTATTTTATTATTCTACCAGCAATATTGGAAGGTTTTTGGGCATTCCTTATCCTGCATCCCAATTTCTGAAACCTTGTCTCGTTTTCCCTCCTATAGATGTCCCACCTTTAGATCTCTCTTAAATTTAGCATACCATCAACGTCTTCTTATTCCGTTTAGAATTCCCATCCTCTTTCTTTCGCTTCCACGGTTCCTCAGGTCTTTCCCCTCTATCACTCTCTTCAACATGCCCTCTCCTCTCAAAACTTCCTCCATCCATCCCTTCTGCCTTCTCCGAACCTCCGCTACTATATTCCTTTCCTCTGCAACCATATCCAATACCTCCTAGTTCGTCTTCCTCGCCACCCAGCTCACCTTCTCCATCCTTCTCTAAACCCACATCTCAAACGCCTCAAGTCTACGCACATCCTCCCTTCGCAAAGACCAAGTCTCCGACCCATACAGCGCCACGCTCCATATTATGTATAAACATTATTATCCACAAAACAAGCTATTGGTTATTGCCATAGTAATATCATTACAACAATATGACATAAGTAAATAATTATTTGGTAATCTGTAGATAAAAATCAGGACTCTAAATAACTATCATTACCAAAAAATCGTAGGAAAACGCCTGCTCTATAAGTGGGAATGAAAATCTTTGACGCCCATTGATAGAGAAACTAAAGATTAATCTAGAGTATTATCAATGAACGCACATTTTAATTATAAAACTCAACATGCAATTACGTAATGCTAAAGAAATATTTAACTCAATTACAGAGATTGTAGAAAAATACTGAAAAGGAAGCCAATGTGATTCGCCTGCTACGATGATTGATAAAGTGAAAAGAAAGGGCTATACACAATTTGTATGTTCGCATAAAAGAAAGATTTTTGAAAAATGTGCCATAGTGGATATGCAACTGCCGAGGGTAATCTAAAAACAGAAAATTAACAACTTGCAAGAAAGAATGTTAAGCTTGCGTATTAATCAACGCGAGTAGTAAATACTAATACTTATTTTAACAATTTGAAAGGCGAGTTGAAATGACAAGATTTCATATCCCCATTGTATTTTTAATATTCTGATGAAAAGGCTTGAAATATCCAATTACATTTGCTGCAGCATTCGGTTTTATTGAAGAAAGCGTTCGCATGCGTAACAATAGCACAAAATTAATCAGCTCTAGTGCCAAAAGTTATCACGAAAAGTAAGCTGAGTGACAAGATCTGATGGTTAGCAACGTAGCCACTTCAGTGACTACTTAATTAAGAAGAAAAATAAACAATATTTATGGAGAGGTAACCGAGCCGATTTTTCGCATTTTCATTGTTTCAGGCAGATAAAAACGGGCAAGTGTTGTTTTTCATTGAAAAGATTTTTAATGTATCCATTATTTCCAAACATTGATGATAATTTTAGCACGGCCAATTTAAACGATAATAGGAAGTAGTTTTTTGCATATGCCATTCCCAACACCAAGCATATAGGCTTACAAACGACCGCGATTGGTAAAGCACCTCCCTACAAGCTTAAAGGACGCTAGTTATAACTCACTAACTACGTATAGATATAGATGTATTTGCTTTCGGATTGGAGTCCTAAGTTATAAGGTGAGATATTATCTAAGCGCATGAAAAACTTACAACCAAAGCGTAATACTTTAATCAAGGTTTATTTTCTTGGTATCTGGCTCACATCGTAAGTTTCAAAATAAAGTAATGATAAAACGTTGATTTATTATAATTATGTGTTTTCCCGTATGACACTAGCTTAGCGTGTAGCCTCCGTGTCTCTACGGTGGCTCCCAACCTATTAATATAGTTCATAGTAATTGTTCATCTAATAGTTCATCCATCTGCTCTGTTACACATTCAATAAAAACTTACTTGTTTCGCAATTATTAAAATCACAGTGTTGCTTTCCAGTCTCCCTAAATTTGACTCCGAATATTTACGGGACGGTTTGATTGGCCTTACCGGTAGCGCATGTTTGGCATAATAATGACAATCGTTTTGCAAAAAATGTAGGTAACATTTTAAAAGAATTCATTAAAATAAGACCCGCAGTTCCAGACACTTTGATGGTCCTCGAGAAATCAGTTCACAAGCCCTGACTAACTCTCCAGATAGTTTTGCTCTCTCGGGGAAATTGAATAGATACGTACAGGTTACAAGAGAAAAATGTTTTACTTGTTACGGAATAAGGTCCAAGTGCTACTTTTCAGTTGCCCTAAAATTGCGTCCAAATCATTTTTACCTTTGTCGGCAGCGCGTATTAAGTGTAATAGTGAATACCATTGGCGAAAAATGTGAATAACAATGATTACAAAAATTTAGGAGAATTCCTCAAAGGAGAACCCACTATTCCAGGAACTTCGCGGGTGCCCGTGAAATCAATTCTCAAGCACTGGGGAACTCTCCCGACAGTTGTTTTCGCTTGGGAGAATTGAATAGATACGTTTAGGGAACGGGAGAGAAAGGAATTAAACGAAGCGGTGGAGGAAGGGATAGCTGAGGGAACAAAGAGAACCACACGGCCAGATACAAATGGAGTGAGGGAGAAAGAGAGACTGAATCAGACAACTGGAAGGGAAAGGGTCTCCAAAGAGAGAAAAGGTGTTGCTGAGGAAGCTCCTCTTTAACGGATGCTCTCACACACGAAATTTAGTCATGCACTTTAAAGGAGACTGCCTTTTGTATAAATATACCATCATGTTTTCATCCTCTCACGTTCTTAACGTTTTAAAAACGGTTTAGTTACTGTTCAGGTCTAATGCTTTCTTCTGGCTTAATTTTTAGAGAAAAAATTGCACAAAAATATATCATCTATACGAAAGTAACACACATAACAGCAAGTTTTCTAATGAACTCCAGCACGTGTGAAACAATATGGAAATATGTCAATACTTTCAGAAAAAAATGTCTATAAAAAGTGAATAAAATCAAAAGAAAGGCACGTGAATGAAAACAATATATGACTGGTTTTACGTCACCACACTAAATGTATTTCAACAGGTAGGATGAACTTGTTATGTTTCATAGACTTCCATGAACGTATTTGAACCTATTTCTACACTAAATTGCGATAAAATTGCTGAATACCTTTTAACATATTGTCATACTAGCCCATCACCGGATTTATTAACTATCTATGATTTGTACTAAAAATACGTTTAAGTTAAATAAGGTAACGTACATGAAAGAGACTTCACATGCAGTTTGGCATCTAACCGCCATTCTAATCTATCCTGTATATCTATAAATATGGATGTGATTGTGATTTAAAGAAGTTAAATATAAGAAAGGGATGTATGGTCCGAGTTTTGCTCTAAATAAAGAAGATTTTAAGGACTTCACATATATAATTTTTTTTATGATGCACTCCGTTAGAGAAATACTTTGCTCTCATGCTTACGACTTCGAAAATTTCCTTTATGAAATTTTGAAAAGAATTATTATCGTATATAACCTTGTGCCTTAATTAAGTCAGGTTCAACTTCGTGAAATCTCATGGAGATTTGAACGGTAAAATCTTTTTTTATAAAAAAAATTATTTTACAGAATTCCTTATAAAGCAACCGATATCATCGAGCAATGGGCTTGTGGATCTGATAAATGGATCTGATGATGTCTCTGTTGGATTAAACCGGTCGGATTGATTCAAGATCTGGTAAATTTTTTATAGTTAATAAAATATATCTTTTGGACATACGTACATGTTCCTCTGTACCTAGCGTGAAATAACCGCTATCCGAGCGTCTAGCGGCGATAACATGCATCAACCTCGGAGGCGCGGGAATATCCTCGGTAATGCGACACTCATTCACAAGCACTAGAAGAAGACGTGCCTCGGATAATGAACGCTCGCATACACACATTACTTGTCGTTATGGGGAACCGGAGAATTCACGGTAGAGGTGAGAACGTCAACGTGGAAGAAGGCAAGTCGAGCTTTCTTGCCCGAAAGAGGAGAAAAGGAGGGGTTTGGAGACAGCACCTCCGTGGTCCACCTCACCTCGCAATCTCTATAGGTCAAGGTCATCGCCTGCAGCTCTAAAGAGACACCGATACCTTCCCCACGTGTGGCCAAGGATGCATACAGCACGTGACGGAATCATTGTGTGCGTATTCCCCTAGGGTCTCAGCTATCACACATGGTAACCGGGATACACCTTCAGAAGGTGTTGATACGGACTTTGATTAATTTCACTGCTAGGAAATGCATTTCTTGATATCACTTACATTGCAATATATTTTATTGCATAAAAACATGCCAATCCACATAATAAAATAGTTTAAAGGATTAGTTATCTTCCTAATCAAATTTGTATTAAAATAATTTATTCAAGTTTGGCGTCTGGAGAACCAATTTTTTAGTTGATGATTAAGGACTAGAAGTACCTTTCCGCGTTGGTTGTGCATTGATCATTTATTAAGAACAATATTTACTTTAAAAATTTCATATACGTGAAAATAAGTAATATTCTCTTGCTACATATTAATGTACATACTGCATAAACTATTTAAACTATATCGTTTAGGCAGGTTGGTTGATTAAGTAGGGTGTTGCCTCAACCATTATTGAAGTTTCTTCTCGGAAAACTAATGTTTTCATAATATAAAAGTGGCTCATTTGTGAATATGAAATCACAAGTAATTAATTCTGATAATTTCAGAAATTTTCCAGAATATCAAGTTACTCAACAATCAGACATAAAAAGGGCATCCATTTTTTTAACCAAATGAATATTTACTTCTCATCCCTATGAAAAGCATGTCATTCCTGCACAAAATCATTTAACATGGACTATTCAAAATGGTAAAGTGTAATGGGAATTAGAAGAGTACTTACGTTAAAAATATTAATAATGATAAAATAAGATCCTGTATAGTTTTATGTTGCAACTATCATTATTTATCAACCTATAGCCTATATCAAATTATTATAAAATCATCATGAAATTAAGGATAAGAGAAAGCTATGTAGCACTGTTTAACTACGAAAAAAAAGGATTTCTGCAATGTAAAAAATCAGCATATACCACTTCGGTAGGCAAAGGAGCTATTCTCTTTGAAAATTAACGAAGAAATAATAAAGGCACAGAGGTGTTATGCAAATATGACACAGATATTGAGGCTACATTTAAAGAGTTCTACAACTTTTCACGTTCGTACAAATGCAAATTTACCTTCATTGAATGACAACTGTGCGAAAATAAATAGTAGGTCAGCCTTGTCTAGCTGAAATAGAGTTTATACATTCTATAAAATAACCTAAAATAATATATCCTAAGTATGCAAATCCCGCGAACGAATGCAACCAGAAGTCAGTAAGTATTAAAATACTGTTTTAATTTATATACCCAATAGAATACATATGCTCTTAACGATTACCAAATTACTTTTTATGTCTTTATTCCACTTCTCTTAAGTATTGTGGCTAATTAATGACTCCATAGTACTCATAAATCAAAAGTTGATGTTATCGAACTGCCTGTAGTTTTTACTCATTAATTTAAGCATTTCAGCCACAGTTTTCTCTTTAATATTTCCAAAAAAATGTTTTCAGCCAGCATCGCGAGTTCCTGAAATTATTCCTATTTATATAAAGACAAGGTCAAATTTTTACTATGTGGTCATGTTTCAACCAGCGTAACTTAAAAATCAAAATATAAATATTAATAAAAATAATAAAACGTGTAAACATTTCATGAAGAAAGTTAAACATTACGTGGCGCACTGACAAAGTGATATTAGTATTTTTCTGAATCAATTTTGGTTATTGCAGAATGGTATGTATTCATTGCAAACCGTCATTTCTATTCTTAAACCCCTTTAAAAATATGAAACTTCCTTTGGGTTTTCTGCAAGTACGGCTCTATTTGCATGCATGCTCCTTCGAATGAAGATGTTTTTAGTAGCCATATGCAGACAAATAGAGTTGGGTAGAGCCTTCCATGATTCTATTTATCCAGAATCAGTATTTTATAAAAGTGCGGTACTATATTGGTTGAATATCTTGCATTCATTTCGTAATATGGTGCTGTAAATAGTATTTACAATTTATATCATGACGCAATAGAAGAGCTGAAAGGTATATGCCTTATAAAATAACTAATTACACCTAATTTCTGCCCATATGTCTAATCTGAAAATGCATAGGATAGGAACGTAGTTTGCTTGAAACGTTCGGTAGTAAACGTAAACGTATCACAGCTATTGGATGAACTTTCGTGGGTGCTACTAGATTCACTGAGGTCAACGAAAGGTTAATGTTATTTGCAAAACGTTTAGAACAGATGAGTTTCCTGAAGACGAAAGGGATATAATTCTAGCGCAAAATAAATCTCTAAAACAAACAATAGCGTCTATATAAGGGAGATAGTTAGCCAGATAAACATCAGAGTCCCTTTTTCCCACGCAGCATTCACAAATACATAAAACAAACAATGCATAATACGTCTAAGATAACGCGGAACCCTGCAATCCACTTAAACAGTAAATAGCAGAATGCAATCCAAATACGGCATGTACTAACCGTCAAACACACTGTTATACTCTTTTTACATTTTTCACTGTATATACCTTTCGATTAAGTTAGGTAACGTTCGTGGAAGTGGCATCATATGCAATACGTTGTCTAAACATCATTCTATCATGTATAAGATACACTCTTCACTCGTAACTTACGGGAACCATTTATTAGAGTTCATTCATGGAAACAAAAAAAATATTGAAAAATTACAGACCCATAACACATGAAGGCAATTAGTATCCGGTGTTGTAATTTAATTAGAAAAATATATAAAATAAGCACTAAAACGATATCCATCACTTCCGTTGAAATTATTGGCAGAATTGATCATAGCCATTTTGTTCCACAATTGTGGCCGAAAAAATATGGTATTTTAAACATGTCCGTCCTTTGAGCTTGGGAATTTTATACATGTATTAACATCTACTTTGATAGCACTGAGTTTTCAAAATGGTCTATGCATCTTGAGAGAAGTAACTCGCCTCAAATTTACTCAGGAGATAAAGTCTATTTTTTATCAATACTATGATAGCGAATCCCATCATATGTATGCCAGTACTGATCTAACATGTTGTTGTTGGTGTTGACCACGCTGAAAATACTAGTACTCCTATAACATTGGACATGATATAAAATGTTGATACTTCTCCACTAACATGTTTAGAGAGATGATATCCTCACATTGGCTAATTAAATATAAAAACGCATTAAATCAAATACTGCATAATGTTGCTCAGAATATTGAAGCCCATAAATAATTTTGTTATACATAAAATTTATAATACGTAAAATAGATTTATAAAATAATTCAAATGCTCAATACATTTTTTAACAAACAACAAAGGGACACATACGCAAAAACAATGACAAGAAGAAAGTTAACAAATAATTTCACAACACAGTGAGCCAGAAAAGATTATTTTATTCGAAAATGAGATATGGCTTAGTTAGCGAAGACAATGGAAGATTTAATTTGATTATGTAGCTCAGAAAGGAAGGCTGAAATTTGGTACATAACAAACCTCAAGCATTTTCTAAATAATTACTGTAAGGTTTAAGGTTTTAGAATGATTTTTAATTTTTTCTCATGCATACTTTTGATACCATAGACCGAGATTCATTGTTTTGATTGCATGCACTTAAATATTCCAAACTTTCAACGTTAATAAACTTTCAGCGTCTTACAAAAAGAACAATGCGAATTTAAAATTAAGTGATAATCTAATGTATTTGCGATCTACGGTTTATCAACAATGCCTGCAAAGAGGCCAATGAGCTAAAGATTTTGTTAACATTTGTCAGGAATAACGATGCATGCAAATTATTTGTCATATATTTTCACTCGATAAAGTCTTCCTTTTTTACTCAAATAGAGTTTCCCAGAAACACAATCATATTATTCAAATTCAAAGCGACGTGTCACCAGCGACGTTTTTAATTTAGGTCAGATAATTTTGTCATTCCCTTATATTCACGTTGAAATCATATAAAATTATTTTCCTCCCTTTCTCTGAATAAATAACGAGACAAATTTACAGAGGCGCCCAGAGACACATTAAATCCAGTCCTTCCCATTTGAAAACTCAATTAGAGCTGCTATTCTCGCTATTTCGAATCTGCGTAAAAACCACCGACATTCAATTATGACCATGAAAAATTATATATATGTATAATGTATATATATATATATATATATATATATACCTTTTTTTACATACATACATACATATATATATATATATATGTCTTGGTAGAAAATCGCTCTCGGCGACGATGCACATGCATAAATAAAACAGTGATACACTAAACAAACACAGAAACACGCAAAAAGGACACTCACAAAATAAAACTTGTACGTTTCGGCGTCAGGACGCCATCGTCAGCGGTAGAGGAATGATGAGTCCGCTCTGTTCCCTTGGGAAGGAAAGGGCAGAGAGGAAGGAAAGGGGGGGTAAGTGCGAATGGATAGTGGTGGGGAGAGAGAGGTGGCTATTGGGCTTTTAATTCAATGGGCTAGGTTTAGCCCGGGCTTTTCGAATGCTCTTGTCACCCAAATATGGGCGTATTCACGAATTTTCACGTCAACATTACCGGCGGATTGAGGAAGGGCTTCTATGATCTCTAGGGAGAAACAATCGTCAAAATTTTGAGAGTGGGAGGCGGTATGTTTGGGAATGGGATCAAGAAAAGGTGGAGTTTTGGTGGCATGGCGGTGATTGTTCATACGGATATTGAGGGGGGTGGTATATATATATATATATATATATATATATATATATATATATATATATATATATATATATATATATATGTAATAAAAGGAAAGAAAATAAATATAAAAGTATAAGCTAGCAACAAGGCGTTGAGGTTGGGGAAGGATAGGAAAGTAAATCAGTGGACACTCACTGAAAGATGATCCTTGACGACACCGGTGTCCACTTCTTAGGGGTAGCTTTCGGGCTAAGGACCCTTCTTCAGCTGGAGATCCTTCCCCAACCTCAACGCCTTGTTGCTAGCTCATATATATATATAATAAAGAAAAACGTGAAACGTTGTAATGAAGTATGTTAAAAAACACTGTACTGGATTGGCAGCCAAAACTTATGCAGCTGCTCAAATAATTACTTCGACATTACCCTGGGAGGCTGGGGACGAAATTTCCCTATCAAAATCAATGAATATTCCACCGGCCTCCTTACGCGGCTTCGCTCTTCGGAGTTTTTATGAGGAAAGATTCCAAAGTTTCCGCATAACGCATGAAAATGAATTACGACCATGAATTTAGAGAGGCCTTCTTGAAGTCTAGGATGAAGATCCGGATGAAAGTGAATGGAGGAGAAAAAGCGCCGCATATTTGTAAAAGCCGGACTACTCTTAAGAAGCGACCAAAAACTTTAATGAGCGTATATTTCAGAAGCACGTATAAATCGGTCCACTTATCCAACTGCAACATCGGCTACTCATTGACCATTTGACCATATCGATCAACTCGCATGAGTTCCTTGAAAAAAGTTTATAAGTAACAGGGAATGGCTTCCGATTTCACAACATAAAAGTACACTTGCTTTCCATTATTTGTAAATTTCTTTTGTTTGCCGTATCATTTTGGAGGAGAGAGAGAACTTAAATAGTTTCAGAGAAGGTAGAGGGCGGTTAGGACCAGTAGAACCAAATATTTAGGGCCGGGAGTGCGGGAAAATATATGGTTTTTAAAGGTAATTTTTCCGAATAAGACAGGGGCAAAGTGCGGGTTTGTTGCAAACGGTTTGTTGCAAAGGTTTTCGGGGAGTGTGATAATCCCGATTCGTTCAAATAATATTTTTCTAAAACCTTCGGTAAGGACGCGTAAACCTTTGGAGGCAAATTTGATAACGTGATTATTCTCATAAAGGCGTGTTCATTACATTGAGACGGAATTCCTACTTTTATAACTACTGGTATGTTCTTTGATTCGGGTGATGATAATCCTTCCACCGATATGTGACCGATATATGTATTTATGAAGCAGTTACATTGAATGATGCGGATTCCTGACTCTTGGAGTCTTTCTTGCGTGTCTTTGCCAATTTTTAGGAGTTTGGAAAGGGTATGGATAGAGTAAAATGCCAATTTAAGGATCCTAGTCAGGTGGTTTGAAAAACTCTCCATAACTACGACAAAAATGATCGAAAAAAACATATTCTCTCTGAATTTTTGCACCTATTGATGCTATTTATAGGCCAAATGTGCTATGAAACTGGAATTAAAATTGTAGAATAGTAAAATTATTTCATTTCAGTTGTGAACACTTGGTAAAATTATTGGTAGAAAGTGTGAGTAGTTTCTAGTCACAATCAATGTAGCCAATAAATTAAAAGATACTAAAATAAAGCCAAAAGTTCATTTTAAAAATAAAATCACCGTCTGGTTGTATGTAAAACTATATAGTATGACAATTCAATGTTGTAAAGATATGTTTAAAGCCTTTACTCATTTGACCGACGGCTCCATCGTGAAAATCTCAGCATCTTACCTACCTCCGCATCATTTCAATTACGTAATTATAATCACTCAGCGATTCAACACGAAGGTTGGTTTGGATAGTGGAGGGCAGAGCTCAACCCGGACTAAGCCACGGTCGAGTGAATTTCACACATTCAGGGTAGGGGGGCCTGCTCCTTTCCCTGGGCCACCTCGCACTCCGAGGATTTTTTTGTTTGGGGGCGTCCAAAGGCTTCACCCGGATTTGAACCCGGAACCCTTTGACTAGTAGCCAAGCGGTAACTATAATAGGACTAACAAAAAGAAGCTAGTGATAGTTGAGTTTCCTGGGTTAATCATTTATCAAATAGCGTCTAGTATGCCGTATTATGAAATGGGACAAAAATTGTGTATTGTAGGTCCGATATAAATTGAAAATAATTATGAAAATATACTTTTTAATAAATAATCCCGTAAATTGATACAAGGTGAGTCTAAATGTGAGACATGCTGCAAAATTATTTAAAAATGTGAAATACATGTAGTTTTTTCATAACATTTTTTCCATTAGCCTCGAAGCCAGTATCGACCCCTCTCTTGTCTCATCGGCTCCAAATGGTCTACATGGAGCACTTTGTGTACTTCTGGTATAGACTATCAAGGTCGTAACATGCAATTATTTCCATCTCACTGGTTCCATCTACCACCAGTATACCTCTCGCAGATATTCGCGGCAAAGAAGGGAGGTAGAAGTGGCGGGGGTGGAGGTAAAGGACGGAGGGGAAGAGAGGGAGGCAACAAGAGAAGGTGAGGCAGCGGAACCAAGCTACTTCACGAAAAAGGCACAATGCACATACACGCAAAGAAAGTGGTTTAAATTACCTTTCTTCAACTTAACCAGGGATCCCATCCTGAGGTCTCATGGTGAGATGAGTCGAAACGGGATGGCGAGTGGCAATGACATCCCAATTTTTGAAGGCTTGGGTTGGAAGCATGAAAGGTTTTCTTACTTATCCTCCACAATAAACAAACAGTCTTTCTTCCACGCTTTGCAGGATTTTAAAAGTTCCGTAGCCAATATCCCAAAATCGTCTACTGCTCAGCGCCAGTAAATTTTGCGAGAACTATGAAACTTTGTTTTTCCTATCGATAAAACCCTCATCAAATCCCAAGGCAGTATGCTGTACGCGACGCATGGAAAATAGTGAGATAAAACGTTACGTGCAATGCGACTCCAGAGAAAATGCAATTGACGTCGGGACGCAGCCAGAATATATTCGCGGCGAGAAGGATTCGGAGAGGACATTAACATATACGTCCCACAGAAGTAAGATTTGTTTCCTCCGACGGCACAATATAATGCAAATTAAAACCCTCCAGAATGGAGAAGGATGCTCTATGCCACCACGAGGAGTGCTCAACTCTGTCCCACGCTCTCTCTGAACTCGGGAGAAAGTAGTAGCATTCAATTTCGTTGACTCAACGCTCGGAATGCCGAATGTGCCATGAAGAGCCTTAGCAATCTCGCTCCTTCACAGTGCGGGGTACGACGTGAGTTCCGGTCTAATAGGGAAAAGGAAGCGTAGGCAGCGTTGCCAAGCTTACGACTTTATTGCTGGATTGAAGACGAGATTCGGATTATTTTTCAAAGTAGTGCCACGTGACACGGTACATACGAGTATATTCATGAATATAATTCACATATTCTAATTCACTCAATGATGATGCAAAAATATTAATTAAACTCTCATCTGGGTGTGACGTTTGGCATCAGTGTATGTGCGGGGGATGAGTCTGACGTGCATACGCATCATGACAATATTTTGACCAAGCTTCTGAGGCTGGTTTTTCTAATTATTTAGTTTAAAATTATTCTTGGGAGTTATTTTGTAATCTTACCTCTCAAATGATTTTTTGCGGGAAGGCGGGAGACCCATTTCGCTCTCTTAATGATCGGCTCACGACCGGCCAAGATCCGATAGTTGCTCCTTTTCACTTCCCTTACGACATGGGTGGGATGGAACTAATGAAAGGCGGAGGCAAATAAAATGGTTCAAGAGTGGAAAGATACGGATCAAGAGTCGAAAGAGCGGGATGGCAAAATAAAAGACCTGCAGATCACCACTTGACAGCCGAAGATGTTCATGTTGCCTGGTTGGCGGAGTTGAACTACGAAAAATTACCTAATTGTCTGTATTTTATGACCAATTCTCACTTAAGTGAAATTACAAAATAACTTCTCTGATGTCCATTATATGCGTTAGTTATGAAAACAAACACTTTGACTAAATAAAATAGTTATCAAAGGTGAGTTTTTAAAATCTCCGTAGTACAATTAATTAAATTTCTCGTCCGCCTCATTTCACGCGCCAAACACGTGTTGAACATGATAACTTTATTGGCCAAGATGAGTGTTTAAGATTTTATCCCTCATCCTTGCAGAATGGCACCCAGGCCAGCGACTTCTTGAAGTGGAAAACTTCTCATGAATGGGGGGGGGGGGGGTAATCTCGCCAAATCCTAGCGTCACGCGACACCTGACTACTGGAGTGTCTGAGCTGTTGCGTTGGTAACGTGCATATAGCGTTTCAAACTAATTCACAATGCTGTCACTAGAGAGGTATAGTGTAATAATAACAAAAGTCTCAGAGTATTTCATGAACTATGATTAATAAATAAATTTTATTTCATATTAATATCTTAAGAAATATAAATTTAATTATTTACGTTCAATCAAATATTATGCAATGCACTCCCCGCTGCCAGTCATATCCATACTCAAGGTCACACATATGTCGGGCACACCTTTATTTGCTTAGAAGTAGCTACTGAACCCGCTTTTAAGTTAGCAAAACTAAGTGTTGACAGGATATTGGCTATGGAGAGGATTTCGAGTCTTGTGGGGGAAGAGGGTACGGTGTGAGTCGTGACGAGGCACTGCCGGGAAAGAAAGTGGAAGACAGCATTGAGTTAAGGGATGTTGAGGGAAGCCTAAAGAAAGCTAGGGAAAAATGCGAAAGGAGTACGAAAGGAAGTAAATGTAGGGGGTGGAAGAGAAAGATCAGAGGTATGCCATGTAACCAGTCAAAAGTTACCTATTTCCAAGGGACAAAATAACTTGCTAACACTATAACCGCCAAAGGGTCATTTTGCTGACCACGACAACATCATGAATACGCCGCGAGCATTTGGGACCCTGCACAGAAAGATGTAATTCGTGAAGGAAATAAAACACAAAGGAATGCCGCACGATTTTTGAAAAACTCCTACGAGCGAAAGGAAAGGGTCGCGCTGGGGATAGAAGGATTTGGTTGTATGACGTAAGAGATTCGGAGGCCGCATGCAAGACTTGAGATATTCAAATCAGTCGAGTTTCAGTACGGTGTGGAGAATATTATTTTTTCACAGTGCAATATCTCTAGAACTGATAGGAGTGACAAAACGAGAAAGATACACTTCCGAACTGACTGGTAAAAAACTCCTTCATTCCTCGTACCACTAGTTATTATAATGAAACAGCGTGACAATATCTGAATACACACCGCTAACAAACAATACACCTCTGTCATCTTCCCCCTCCTTTTCTCTATTCTCCCCCATTTTCAATGCTCATGTCCCAACAACTCCTGCCACATGCCTCTGCGCCATCTCTCAGGGTAGTATATAAATGTAAATGTAGATTGTGTTTCATTTCCGATCGCTCTTAGATATATTTTTAACTGGGTCATGATTTATGTACATACCTACAACTCTTAATATTCCCTAAGCCTAGTCGATTACCAAAAATCCCATACTGGAAGGTCCAAGAGTACCACAATTATAGATCATTTCTTTCCTTACTTTCCACCGTAGAGCTACCGCATGCACTCTAAACATCCTATACACATTTCGCACATTGATGTTACTACGTGACACCCCGGGATGTCGCGACACCTAGTTTGGAAATAGCTGCAGTAGATAAATTGAGATGATCCTGCGTTAAAATTACGTTTGTGGGTCATTCTGTGGCAAATTAAGAAAAAATAAATGAAACAGTGGTCTACAATTGTGTTTGCAATTGACTGTTTACTTAGTCTAGCATTAATCATAATCGTTTTGTGAGTGGCTACCACAATTCCTAACTGTGATGGATCTGATTCATGGCAAATTAACACTCCAGTGCTCGCGCTCTCTTTTGTTACGTGAGTGGTCGCGCGGGATCCCATGGTATCCCACCACTTTGGGTACTCTCTATATAAAATTAAAAATTAAAAACGTAATTATAGTGCCATATTTGTTAATGTTGTCCTATACCCTGTATTTACTGAACTGAACCTGGCATCAATTTACAACTTAGAAAATTATAAAAAAACAACCAATAAATGCATTAAAGTTTTTCACTTACATAATTTTCATCTAATGTTTTAAAATCAAAACAGTTAATATATATGAAGGTTTAGAGATCCAAACAAACACATTTGTTGTATATTGAACACAATTTGTTTGTTTGTTTGTTTGTCTCGTATGCTTGGAAACATGTAGCATCTAACATTATTACTCCTGGGGGGGTCCGTCAAAACATTTTTCTTGTTTTTGTTAAAATGTTTTTATTTACAACGAAAACAATATAGTATGTAATTTGGGTAAAAAATAAAAAAAATCTTAATATATAATACATATTTCTTTGCATGTAGCATTTTTGGTGAAGCAGGCAGGAAAGAAGCTTCCCTTATTTAGGACCGTCCATTGCACGGACCATTATATCTGCGGGCCTGCGTACACAGGAGAATGCAACGTATAATATTCCGTGGCTAAACACGGATTGTGGAAGATTGATGCCGACCTTATCCAGTGTCTGTCCTTGAGATATGTTGATGGCCATGGCAGAAGCATAACTTCATCGGGAATCACTACTTCTCAAAACTAAAGGCAAATCGGTGGTTGTAGGGGCAAGGTCCACTCGTGGGATTAAAACAGTGAAATCTTTTCCAATTTCCGATAAATGTGCTAAGGATAAGCCGTTTAATGTTGTCGGGAAATGCTGTAACAATGCTATTTAAACTGGAATGTTCGTGTAAAAGAGCAAAGTCTACAAGTAATAATGGAAAAAATTAAAAATTAAGCTAGGCTTGACATTTCTCAAAAAAATAACTTAAAAATTTCTTCGACAGTGCGCTAGAATTTTTAATTAGTTGTTAAATTGTTCTTTAAAGGTTGAGTATTTTTTGTAATAAGCATACGCCCACGCCATGTGCCAGTTTATTGGAGAAGGAATACGCGAGCTCACTTGCCATCTATTGGCGCACATCAGAATCACTGCACCTAGCAACTGAATCATACGTATTTACCACAGCCTTTGGTAAAGTAGAGATGAGTAGTATTGATATTTTTTACGCTATCCATGTTTTTCTTTGCCCTAGAACGAGCTTTTGAAAAATTAAAAGCTGCTACTTTCCGCTATTATCCCACCCCCTGCCACACATCCCTGCTGCATGCTTGCTTGCAGGTTTATGTGTAAATCTTCATCAATGCGAATATAACTTAAAGTAGATAAGCAAATTACGCAATTAGAACGTAATCATGAATACATATCGTCGCTTGAATTGATATACCCCAACATATGGCGGGTGGGCGTCACATAGCGAGTAGCCAATTAAATGCGTTTCCCCTTCAATGTCAGTTTCTGGGTCACGGAGTCGGATAAGCGCTGTCAGTTCTAGCGAATAAATGCACGCTACGCGGCGAGGAATCGTGTTCACCGCTGATAATTGGCCTTAACCAACGAAACATAACTCGCACGCAGTAAATATGAAAACACAGATGAGACGAGAACGGAGTGAACCTCACCTCAGTCGGAGAGAGACCGTGTTCCGCCGCAATGCCTTCCATGCCACTTGTCTTTGATTGGCTGGCTTAGTGAAAGGTACACCAGAGCATTCAAGGTCAGCCACCATGAGTTGGGAGAAAGGGTATAGCTGCTATTGATTGTTAATTGTTGTTCACTGTTTGCATTCATTCATCTGACCACAGTGGGCTTAATCGTGAACATTTCCCACGTCCACAAAATTGCTGCCAAAAATTTCACAAAGTGAAATCTTTCCGGTCTCACTTTGTTGAACTCAGTCACGTGAAATAATTTCTAAGCTCCTTATTCCATGCCATATTTAAACTTCCTCGGCCACGGATCCGACATACCTTGATGATGACTTTATGTGTCTAAACGATGGGTGGAATAGAAAACATTTTGGAATTCACAATGCCGTAAATCGGCCTGACTTTGTCCCAAGCAGCATGACTTTTCCCCACCTCGTCAATAATGTTTCATTTCAGAGAAATGGATACTATGTTGTTGACTGGAAGGGGTTTTTTATTTTTCCTGGACTCTTTGTCAACACTGCATGACATTGAGAGGTTTATTCAGTAGTCATGCATGTGCTGGTGAAAAGTACTGTTGATTTTGTGAGGAGGGTGTTTTTGTGGTTATAAAGTTTGTGTGTAAAAAGTTGCTAATTGTCGGTTTCCTAGACACTTCCAGAAAGTGAGTCATGAATTTTTTTACTCGCATTTTACCATAGATTAGCTGCAAGATTCATATTTGTATTCACATCAACCCCGAAGAATGATATTTGCAAGTTTCTGGGACAACGCACCTTTTGAGAGAATTCCAGAATGACTTTACCCCAGAAATTATCTTGGGGAAAAGTCACTTAGGTATATCTGGCTTGTCATTCCACGGGAATTTGCAGTGTTTTATCGTCAAATTACCACTGAATTTGAGTTTTTTTTAATTTCTTTTGCTCTCCCATAGCCTCATTCTTTGTATTAGTTCATTTTCGGTGTAGTAAAATGCCGTCAAAATATAAATGAAAGCCAGGAGCTAGGAGGTATGAGGATTACGATGACGAAACTATGAAAAAATGTTTGGAACAATTCAGGGCAAAGCTGATGACCCATAGAAAGACAGAAGAGATATATGGCATATCAAGGAAGGCTATCTTGAATAAACATAAAAACAGATTCATAAAAAAGTGGGTGGACAAATTATTTTTACTTCTGAGGAGGAACAGTGCTTAGAGTATTTCTATGTGTGATAGTTGTTTTCCAATGACTAGGGCTTAATGACGCGTGGTTGCATGTTACTTGATGAAAATAGGGCGCAAGGTGAACAAAGTTAAGGACGGAGTTTACCCTGGAGAGCATTGGATTGACGGTTTTTTGGAAAGACACTCATCGCTGTCCCTCAGGTTAGCAGTAAACTTAGCCAAGAAGAGGAATAACCATAGGCTGTTGATGAATGCTTTACCCACCTGGAACAAGAACTGGAGGGAATTCCTCCATCTCATGTGTACAAATACGTTGACACAAACTTGACAAATGATCCTGGACTTAAGAAGATCATCGAAAAATGTGGAACGAAATTTCCCCCAGAAAGTATGTAACTCTTCAAAGTCATCAGTTTTCATAATGTTTTGTGGCAGTGCTGGTGGAGTGCTACTGCCTCCTTATGTGGTTTATAAATCCAGCCAAATGTGAACCGCTTGGTGTCAAGCTGGACCTGATAACACCAAGTATAACCACAGCTCCACTGGGTGGTTTGGTGGGCATATCTTCACTGCATGGGTGAGAGATTTGTTAATCCCACATTTGAATAAACAGCTGGCATCAAAATTCTCACAGGAGACAACCTGTCAAGTCATTTCACAATTACTGCTCTTGAATTGCTAAAAACAAAATAACAAAAAGTTGGTCTGTTTACCTCCAAACAGCACTCATTTACCTCAGCTTTAGATAAAGCAGTTTTCCATGCAGTGAAAGCTAAGTGGCGAGACCTTTTGGGACAATGGAAGGAAATAAATACTGATCCGCGATCAACATTTATTGAGAAGCAATATTTCCCCCATCTCCTGGCAAAGCTATGAGAAGCAATTATGCCACAGGTTGGTAAGAACTTTCGAGAGGTCAAGATTTGAAAGCTGCAGGATAGTTCCATGTTCTAGAGAAAATATCAGGATATTTGTTGTTCAATCTCCTGAAGTTGATCATGACTCGATACACTATTCTTTCATAAAGTCGTGAAAAATATTGAATGGGCTAGAGTGCTTAAACCAAGGAAGAAAAAGAGGATTAATGTAATTCCAGGGCAAAGTGTAGATGGTGATACTTTATTCATGACAGACGACAACGGAGCCACAAGCACCCAATCGTCTCAAACAAAAAGGTAGAGGGGAGGTACTGTCAAACACCCACAAAATTAGGAGAGTGATGACGAGTTTGATGAGGACGAACTCATACAAGAAAGTTCTGAAGACGAGACAGAGCAGATGGCTGCACGATACAATCAGGAGAGGAAACAATATAACTTTGAAAGACTGGTTGACTCAAATAGGGAGGGAGAAGAAAGATTCAAACCACTTCAAACATTTGAATTGGAGCACGTTGTGGTGAACTATGAAGGGTCATTGTTTCCAGGGAAAGTAGAAAAGATTTCTAAAAATAGTATTATTGTTTCAACAATATCTAAAGCTCTGAAAGCGTGGAAACGGCCATCCCCCCCCTGATGCCATTGGGTATAAATGGGAGGAAGTGATTGGGGCAATTGATCCTCCAAAGCCCATCAATTTAAGGGGCTACTTCAATGTCAAGAAATTAGAAGGGGGATGAGGAGTATAATTAGTTAAGTTATAATGCCATATGAATAATTAAATTTTCAATGGGGCAATGACCATCCCCAATAATTAAGTTATTTAATCTTTTTTTATTGATATGTGTGCACTCAAATTTGGCTTATAATTACAACTCAAACTTTTATAATTGTTTCCGGTGTTATAGGTATATTTTGTCATTTTTAACAGTTGTAACAATTTTATATGAGTATTAGTGGCCTAGTCTTCAAGTTGATACGTTCCTCTTATACATACTAGCCTTCCGTTTAATTAATATTAAGAGTTTTTTTCCGAAATTTCACCGAAAGTTGATAACTTTGTGAACATTTTGCGATATTAATGATGTTTATATATGTTTTGGATTGCTCAATCTAAGTTTTATAGGGCTAGAATGAAAATACATACTCTTGAAAATACACTTATGATGTTAATTTTCTCCTAAACGCTTTATTTTTGTGTGGTACAATAGGGAAAAAATGTTGGGGAAAAGTCACCCGATTCCCGCTTGACTTTGCTCCAACGATTTTGAAAAACAAAAAAATATGCAGAACACTAAACTCGTCAAATAAGGTGATTTTCAGTAACTGTAAAATGTCAACAATCTAACCAGAAAGAATGAAAACCATACAAATGTTTTTCAATTATTTTAAACAAAAAAGAAAATATGGAGTCAAACTTTTTGGGGCAAAGTCAAGCCGTACTCAAGTCAAGTCAAGTCAAGCGTGTGTAATATCCTTGTTTTTCACAAAGTAGCCAAAATTCAGACCCAAGAGGGTCTGCTCCCTGACTGACAGCTCCAAACTGTGTGCTATTACGACACACGTGGAAAAAGGCTGTAGCATTTACTCAAACTCATGCAATCACATTTGCTAGCATGAAAAGTCATAATTATGGGATGGACATTATTAATCCTGTTCTGGATTTAATTTTTCGTTCCAGCGAAGTTATCGTGATATTAGTGACAATTTTTCTGTGCCGTAATACTTCCTTACCACACCTGTTTTTCAGCAAAAAATAAGATCTCTGAATTGATATTCACAATTTATTGCATTATGATCATAACGTTTCATGCGCCATGTAAGTGCCACTCGTGAATAATTATCTGAATATTTCGAGAAAGTATCCACAGACTTTATGGCTAGGAAGGATAAATACTAATTCCCTTTTTGTTAAGTAAATGCTCGTTACATATTTATTACATATTTTCAGACCTTTAAATGAAATATGTGACAATGAATATCTGGAATAGCTGGAATATCCCCATAGCAATAGAGAACAACTATTGATTTAGTCTGATGTTAGGAATGGTGAGATTCACTGCTAGGGCAACAGATTAGATGATGGATAGTAGTCCAGGTGCAGGAGAAATAATGTTTTTGGTGAAAAAAGAGTTAGCAAACGTCGTGCGAAATGTGAATACTCACTTAAGTTTTAGAACACATTTTTGTGTTTTTATCTTTATTTAATGTAATTTTAGTATACAATTCTTGGTGTACGCGTGCTTTGAGTATTCATCAAGGCAATACGACCATGATAAATACCATATTTTCCTTCACGGCGTCTTGACTGTAAAACGGCGTTTAATATGGATGACTGCCTGCATAGTGTCTACCATGCATATCAGTATTATCGTGTCAGATGGTCTTATTCACTGTCTTTTGCTATACTGAGTAACTTCCCCTTCACTTTGAGACGATGTCCAGAGAGATTTGCGGATGAAATAGAATGAATACTTCCCTTTAGGATGGGTAACACTCGTAACGATACATTGCGAGGGTCCACGACGAAATCCTTTCTCTTCTACTTGGAATACTGTCACCACTACAGCCCCCTGCTATCACCACAGCGGACCGTAGCCATTTTAGTTATTTCCCCTCGGTTAAAAAGAATTATTTCTTCGGGAACAATAAAAATGTCTGCGTAACCGGGGAGGAAGATAAATAAGACATGACATATGGCGATCCATGCTTTTCCTTTACGGAGGTCGAAGGTGATTCGCTGGAGGAGAAAAATAACGCCCAAAGGATGTGGTGCCCTTTTCGCGTGGCCTGTAAACGCCACACGCGTCGTGGATTTCATGTCCTCAAGAAATACTCTTCACTCTCGACTATTATTCGATCCCCATACGACCATACGGACTGAGAAGCACTCTATTTTATTCTTTGTTCGAGTAATAGAAGAACTTCAATTACTCGAACGCATATAACTTGGATTTTGATAACTCGAATAAATTTGAATTTCGTTGGATTTATGCACATAATACGTGGAAATATTTTTCTGCATCTGAAATCCAATAACTCGAATTTTTCCATTACTCGAAAAATAATCTTTCAATAAAGGTAAAAATAACCTCCTATTTTAATGAATTTCCGTTCCGTGTATAAAGTACGCCAATTTTATTATTATTATTTATTTTTTGTTCTTGGACTTGTCCATTAAGAACATAATGGGGTTATACAATGCAATATGTTATGTGTACATATACAATACAATATATACAGTAATGTTATGTGACCGAGTGTGGCAACTCTGTGTCTACATTCTAACCCTAAAAGACATAGGGTATAGCGATGTAAAAGACATAGTGTATAGACTTTAGTGTCATTTTGACTTTCAATTGAGTGTGTTTTCATAACTGACAGAAGTGTAGCGGAATTTTTATCACATTGCTACGTGGGAGAGTCACCCGTGGCGAGTACGCCGCGCGACCGACTGTGTGACTCCAATGCTTTTGCTCAATTGCTTTGTCTTCGACCTTCGAGGAGGTGCAAGTAATGGAAATGGAGGGCGATTGAAAGTGTGATTGGTGTGATATTTGTCAATTCTTTGTTCACAGGGCCATAGTCATTTAAGTTATATATTTTAGTTAATTTAGTCTATAAAAAACCTTATATTCGATTTCCATAGCACTTCGGAATTCCTGGAATTAAATATTGATTTATAGATGAAAAAGTTTTGAAAAACTCCTTATAAATGATTAAATAGACTAATTTTGACTTAATTTATAGTATTTTCACGTGATTACATAGGCTGCTGATCCTTAGTCATTTATCTGACAAAGTGATTGAAGCTGGTGAAGTGATGGCACTGGACAAAGGCGTGTCTTGTTTTGTAAATTCTTTTTTCTCGAAAATACACAAACACGCTAAAAAATGTCGTTATTTTGATATCACGACAGGGAAAATGAAATAGGAAAATTTAACAAAATTTTGATGGAAAGGCTATTACTTTTCTAAAACTTCAACTAATCTGACAAAATATAGCAGTCTTATTGAAGAATACACATGCTCACGATGGAATAGGAATAAATTTTCGTTTCGATTTTTGAAGTAGCTTCTTTTATTTTTCATTGTTTACTGTAAACTTTGCATTATAAAAATTGCTTAATTTTTTATTATTTTAGAGCCAATAGTATAAGCAGCGAGGAAATTGAATGGATACTACGTTACGAAGTGGAAAAAGTGGAAGTATTAGAATTCACTAAATCCGATGAAGACGAGGAAGTAGTAACTAAATGCGATCATGGGGATGAATCTGAAGTCTTTGCGATTCAAAGATTTTTTTAACTAGCAACAAAGAGATATAGATATAGTGGCAAACAAGAGTTAGGGCCATATTTTGTATCCAATATGCCAGAGGACATAGCAATGAGATTGATTTGTGATGTTGCGGGGAACATAGAACATAGTAGGGAAAAAGAAACATCACCTTTGGTAATTGGTGTACCAGCAATCCTCTGGCCATTAGAAAAAAAGATAAAATGTATTGGCACATTATAAGAATACACAAATGCGATACCCGTGAAATTCCAAGCTAATAAAAACCATGTTGTAGGCTCATGTCTCTATGGATTTAAAAAAAATACTACAATGGTGTCTCACCAACCATAAAGAAATAAGGCAGTGATGGTACTGTCCACAATGCATTACCCTACTGAAGTTGATGAGGAGACAAAAAAGTTATCAATTTGATTGGACTACAATATGACTAAGGGTGGAGTAGTCACCGTAGATCAGATGTGCAATTCCTATAGTATATTCCGTAGCTCATACTACCCGACGTTGGCCATTGGCCGTATTCTTCTCACTTATGAATGCAGCGGGTATAAATGCTCAGGTACTATATTATTCTAACCCTGACAATGCAAAACAATCTAGGAGAAAGTTTTTAAAGGAACTTTCATTCGCTTTGATGAAGCCCAATCTCACAATGAGAGCAAAAATAAATTCACTACCCACAAATGTAAAGCTATTCCATTCAAAGTATCAAGAAATAGTGGAGTGCGAATTTACATGCCAGCACCACGAGAGATAAAAGCGTGGATGATGTGTGCTATGCGAAACGAAAAAATGTGGACACAACAATCAAATGTGTTTTTTGCAATACATTGTATTGCTAGATGCGTGTAAAAGCCGCATATATTTGTCAAACATGTAGGGCTGAAGACAATAACTTAGACGTATAAGGAAACTATTGAAATATCATTGAGAATCGTGTGCATTAAATCAAAATATTTTAAGTAAATTAATATATAACACTATAACAATATAATTTATTAAACAGTTTCTAAAAATATTAAAATTAAGTGTAAAACATCATTCATAAAAATAAAACCAATAATAAAACCAAAAGCGACTGTCATTTGTTTTTAAATATGCAATGGACAAAGTACGCCACGCGCCCGGTCGTGTGAAAAAATCAAGCGCGCCCGCTCGAGGGTTAAGAGCCCTGGTAAAAATCGAACGCTTGCTCTAGCGTAGAGGCAGCGTCAACGGGGAGTTCTATATTCTTGGAGGAGCTTCCTTTACTCCCCGATAACTCTCCGAGATTTTTAACTCCAAAAACGTTCCCAGAACTCTTCCGCAAGAGCGAACGGAGAGTGCCTCATTGTTTCTTTGACGCTTCGTTTTTCGTCTCCCCGTCAACACTTCTAAAACGCTTCCGGGGAAGGAAACGAAGAGTTGTCTGATGGTTTTGTTTACTCTTCGATTTCACTGCTGCTACTACAAGAAATTTGTAATTTTTGCTCTAAGAATAGGCTTGTGTAAATAAAAGCTGGTTGTTCAAACGTCCCAATAATTTGAAATACTTTTAGTTAATATCATGATGTACCTTCGTTGACGGACAACTTAAACTTAAATAACATACCTACGGTAATGATCGCTGCGTAATATTAGATAGGAATTGAATATTAACATACGGTTTAACTAATTAATTGGTAGCTAGCCAGTTCGTACATTTCCCCTCGGAAATGCGTTATTTTGTCTACATCGTATTTAAAAACATGTGCATGATGTACCAACTGCGTATACTTCATGTATTCAAATGAAGATTCATTAAGGTTGATGGCATGTTTGGCATGGACGTTCGCTTACTTGCAATTATGCATAGAAGATAAAAAAATTAGATACCATAGCTATATATGTATTTAGCACCTAACTTGTTAATCATCTAACATATTCAAGGCAGTTTTACACGAGGCATAGTCGCGGTAATCAATTTGAATTAATGGCATACATATGCATAATTATAGAGTGGTGATGACATGATGTTATATATTGTTCATCTTCCACTCATTTATATCTACTCTTCACATATCTCCAGTTGTGGAATAAAATACTTGGAGGATGAGCAAGGTCATGAGGAATAGTAATCATGAAAAGTAAAATGTAGAACAAAATCTACATTAACAAGGAAAATGCTACTATAAGAAACATAGAAGAACTATTCCTCAACATTATCCCCAGTTATTCATAGGAAATTATATTAACTGGTCATAGAAAAGCAAAAACTCGTGAAATCCAAGCATCTAAAAACCTTTAAAAGCACAAGTCACGGTATGTAATAAGACATAAACCCTGTGAAACATTGAAATCTTAAGAAGCGGTGATAGCCTAGTGGTTAAGGTGAGCGACTATGAGTTGAAAGGTTACGAGATCGATGCCAAGTTAAGGTACAATTTTTTTGCTCTGTTTTTTTTTGTTTTGATTTTTATATATCGTGTTCTTTACATCGTTACTTCAATGAAAACTATTTTTAGGCAATTTTTAGAATGTAAATAGAGGCGGTAGTAGACTTGTACCCCGTCTACGCTCCGTTAACACTCCAAGACGACGCTTCGTTTACTCTCCGGTGTTCCACATTACGCTCCCCAGTCTCTCCGTTCACCCTCTCTTGCGGCTTGGTCAACTCTTCATTCACTCTCCGATAGGAGCTTCATTGACGCCCCCTTCACGCTATATTTTCGCCAGGGAGTTGCTTTCCCTTATGTTATAAACGATTACCCCTGCCCAGCAGGGTGCCAGAGACCGCTTTCAAAGACCCTCATGTGTAAAGGCCGTTTTACACGGCGAATGATCTTGCGAATGATCATTCGAATGATCATGCACATGACGTTAATGCCTCGTGTAATACGGAAAATTCAGCGAATTCTTGGTCATGCGCATGATCATGAGATCAAAATTAGATCCCGTAAATGATCACATGATATGAGCACAGTACGCCAATCTTGGTTGTTTTGATATTGAGTTCACCTCACTTCGCTTAAGCAAACTCATAATATCATATAGGATATAATGAAGGCAAGAAAAGCCATATCAATGTATTTGGAAATAAATATCTCTGTAGGCAGGATGCAATGCACACACTTTGGCAGACGTGGAATTGCCATTTGGTTAAAACTATCTTGGAGGTCTTGCAATATGAAAACATCTAAATGTCATAGGATTCACCTAAATAGATCTGACCAGACCTTGAATTGTTTATTCAGGGCTGCAGTACAACGAGTACGACATATCTGGCTCTATTTTGACTTCAGGTTGGACGGTAGAAAAATGTTCGTAATGACATCAACACTACGACTTTCATCAAAGTTTTAGGCTAAAGACTATGGGAGACACTGCCCAATGCAGAAACGGAGAACAGATCTTAGTGCAATGATCTCTCCTTGGACCTGTTTATTGAAAAATTCATACTTGTATTCACAGTGTATCATTCACTCCTCACCGCCGACTGAATATATCAGGTATCTATTTGTAAAAATGCTCAACCCTAAACAAGGTATCGAAGGACGAGTGGGTAGCGTGTCCGACTTCTGATGGGAAGAGCGAGTGATTGTAGCAGCTTCGAATCACTTGAGTGGGGAAAAACTTTGATCGTTTTCCTACGTTCCTTTGCAAACAGTTTTTAACATATCGTTATAAATGTATAATCCAAACAACTGCGTTTTTTCAAAACGTTTAGAAACTTAAAACATTTCGTCCAGATCGTAATCAGACCTGCTGCAAGCACCACTTGTCATTTTATATAGCAATAATTTCATTTTGATGTCACCGTGATATTAATATCGGGTGACCATCTTCGTTCTTTTTTAGTGAGTTCACTTCAATGCGCAGAATTAAACCCTTATTATAAAATATTGATGGAGACTATAGCCATATTTCATTGCAAATTATTAAAAAAACACTGATGGCAGTACAAAATGCATACGTATTGTCTGGTGTAAAATAGGGCTAAAACTATCGTGGATGTTTTGTGAGAAAACATTTTGGCTGTCGCAAGGCCGTTTTACACGGTACGTTTGTTTGTACAAACTGGTACAAACTTCCGTGAACTCTTGCTTGAGGCAAAATGCATCGTGTAAAAAAGGCAAATTGTATGAACACATGTGGGAATGTCTCGATCCCTGAACGAAAAATAGAACCTGTTCTAATATCATTGAGACAAACGTTCAATCTCACGTACGTACGTTTGTACAAAATCTTTCATCGTGTAAAACGGCCTTAAAGACTGTAGCAGCGGTCACTAAAATTTTCTCATCACGGCCCATCTTCTATAGCATAACGTCACTCACTAAACTTTTGCAGTTACTCAGTGTTTAACTGAATAATGTAAACGAATATCTAAACCTAATAATAATGTAAACGAATATCCAAGTAGGTATCTATAATATTCATGATCTAAACAAACTAAACAAAACTCCGTCTGCTCCGTCTGTCGAAACAGCTATGTTGGTTGGAAATCTCCCGTAATCGATATATATAATCGATAGATCTACCACTGCGCATCCAGTCTGCGCAGAAAATTCAATGAATTAATTCGCCATGTAAAACGGGAACTTTTCAGCTCATCATTGAAATTAATTCGGGATATAATGCTCGAATGATCATGCGCAAGATCATTCGCCGTGTAAAACGGCCTTAAGCATGTGCCCTTAATTCGGGTGCCCAGAACAGGTTTTGCGGATGTCAACTCGATAAGTAGAAATTCTAGGAAAAGTGACCGCTTTGCCGAAAAACAACGTCCATGCCATGAGTTTTAGCGATTCCAATAGCAACTCATTCATCCGAGCACTTCAGATCTTACTAGTGCTCTTGTACTAAAGTTATTCTTTAAAGACTGAAAATATGGACGAGGATAAGCGTGTACTTAAATCCATGAGCAGAAGAGATGAAATAAAAACAATATGTGAAGTTGAGAATAGGGTGAAAAAAAGGATATGGCAGTAGAAAATGGAATTTCTCCAAGCCCACTTTTGAAAATACTAATAGACACGGAGAAGATTCGTCAGGCCATCGATAGAATTGCGTTGTTCACGAAATAGGAAAATACTGAACATTTCAAACCTTTCGCAAATAAAAGAATCTATGTTTATAAGGATGCATAGCATCAGAGACTATATTTATTTATTTATTACACTGATACTGCAATTAGACATTTTCTGGTGGCAATATATCATTAGTTTCGGTTGAAACAAAATTAATAATAAGGTTTAAAAAATACATATACCTACATACAACATCAAACACTCTTCTTGTTTTTTATGAGTAACAATTTTTTAGTTCAAGGAACGATAATTCTCGAGCAAGCAAAAAAGTTCACCGGAAACACTTGAGTCTTCCCAAGCAAGTACAGGTATTCTTCATAAATTAAAAAATCTAAATGGGATTTTACATACGATCATTTAAGGTATGTGTCTTAGTGTTTTTGGGGCTGATTGAGACCATTACCGGAATGAAGTGTTACCAAAACTCTTTGAAGAGTACAGTGTTCATGATATATTCAATGCGGATGAAACGCGTCTTTTCTTTCTGTACTTACCCGAAAAGACATAAGCATTCAAGGGTGAACAGCGTCAAAGGGGGATTTGAGTTAAAAATGAGAAACAGTGATACTTGGGGCAAACATGAGTGGAACAGGAAAAATGAAGATTTTGGTCATCGCTAAATTTGTATGACCGTGGTGTTTTTTGGGGAATTCAATCTTTACGCATGGATTATTATACCAATAGGAGAGCATGGATGATGATTACGATTTAGTAATACTGATTAGAGAGGCTAAATAAAAAATGCAACAGGGAGAAAAGAAAAATACTTTTTCTTGTTGATAACTGCCCTGCTCATCTCGAGATTACGAGATTACGAAAGAGCTCAAGGCTATTAGTAGTGTTCTACATGCCACCAAATATGGCATTTAAACTGCAGCCGATGGATCAAAGAACGATTTAAAAGCACTTATACTGGAAAAAAATGTATCCAATTCATTTTGCAAAACACGGAGAATGGAAGCACACCTGAAGGTTTCTATTTGTTAGAAGCAACTGCTTTGCTCCAAACGTCGTGGGAGGGTGTGAACCAAGGACATTTGTTAATTTATTTCGCAAAGGACGCTTATGAATGAAGATTCAAAGCCTTAAGAAGGAGATGACTCTACTTAACTCACACCTGAAGAATACGTTTAAGCAATTGATGTCGTATGATGAGGAGTACAACGCTTTTGTTACCGTGGACGAGGACATGGTAATAGCTGACAATCCTTCAGACAAGAATATTATCGCGTCATTGCCAGCAAAAGACTATCATTTGAAGCCAGAATTCGAAGAGAATTTTTAAAAACCAAAATGTACTCCCTTCTGCAACCAAAGCATTAGAGGCTCTGGAAACAGTTCAAGGTTTCATTCTGGGAAAATCATCGGTTGACGGCATCATCTTCGAATCATGCATAAATTGCGTATGGTACCGATTTTCATAATTTTTCAGCAACATGGCTTATGATTTAAAAATATTATCCTTACATACTTCCACTTGTAGTCTGAGGCAATCCTACCCAATGGGAGATCTGGGTCCGTATTCTTGTCAAGTCGAATGATTTTTCATGGTGAATTTCATCCCTTCGGTGCATTGCTTACATTTAGCGCGGTGTTAAACATGGTTTTCTAAGTGATCTTGAGGTGAACAAATAGAGCATAGGCTTGGAAACAGCGTTTCCCGCTAGCCCAATATTTTTAACTTATTATGAAGCGCCTCATAGTCATCGTATATTCGTAGAGAAATATGTTGGAAGTCGCCAGCGCAAAGCGTGGCGATAAGAAAGGGAAGGGACGTGAGGAAAGGATCGGGTAAGTAGTGGAGAGGAGAGAAAAGCACACGGTTGACCACACTTGTATTTTACTTTTGAGGGCGGGAAAGGATCAGCTGAGCGTTTCACGAGAATATTTAAGATACAAACTAAACTGGTTCAAAATTAATTAGATCTTGTACGAAACCCATCGGATTAGCCCATCTATTCAATTGAATTAAGAGCTATATAGAGGCAAAAGGTTGATTTGAAAAATATACTGAGCACTTTGAAGATGAGGATGTACGTGTTCGACCTTGGGGACCCTGAGTATTCAAATATGAAAACTACCGTGCGGAGACAGTCGGTAAGGAATGGTTTTTTACATGGATAAAAGTCTTCTGCGCAGCTGCCACCATGTTTCCCTGCAACCATACCTTTGATTGTCCAATTTTCAATAATATATATTTGGTATGCGCATTGCACGCAGGGTGTAAAAGTAAGGCACACAGCTGCTACCTAGTCATTTGCCCAGATTAGTTTGTTGGACCCCTGCAGTCCCAAAAGCAACCACTGCGCCACCACCACGAGCTTCTGCGAAGGTTGTACGCGAGGCGCGCATGCTTGTCACGTGAACTGAAACCATAATCCATCCATTTCGAAGGTGACGAGTGATTTCCCCAAGTCGGCACTTTCTCTGCAACCACAAAGGCTCCTTTTGCATAGACCACGTGAGTCGGGGAGGCGTATGAACTCATAACGAAAGTTTCCGGTCAACGCAGACCAGCTCAAAAACATTTCTACTATGATGAGCATGCCATGGCTAGATTCATTGATCACTCTGAATCTGGCAATGAACGTTTGCAACCTAGGGAACCCTGGTAGTCAAACGCAGAAACTACCTTACTCCCCCATGCGGAGCCGGTTCTTAGGGAATGGACTGAATGGACTATTCCACTTAAAAAGGCTTTCTCTTCAACTTGTACAAAGTTTCGCTACAACTACACCCTCACGGTGCTCTGAAAAGATACAGCGGCATGGAGAAGAGCAAGAGAGGGGAAACAGGTAGAACGGAGAGATAGATTTGGGAAGAAGGATAGGGTAGAGGAAGAGGAAGCAATAAGGAGGTTAGGATTCGTTCCGCACAACGAGAGAACCTACTCGACGTATTGCTGCGTGAGAGCTGCGTGAGAGATCTCGCCTCTCATGGAAGGAGAAAATAAAAAAAAAACTTAGCCACACCACCCATGTTTCGAGTCGTCTCACGTGAGGACCCTTATACGCGTGAGGAAGTGTTTGGGGGGACGGAGAATTGGGTCTTGTACGCACATATGCAGCGATTGGGGGGGGGGGAGGGGGGCGCCGGAAGCAGCCAAGGCAGAGAGAGGGAAGAAGGGAGATATACAGGGAGAGCGATGGAGGATAAAGGCATGAACGGGCGTGGAGCTGAAGAGGAAAAAGAGAAAGTGGATGGCAGAGGTATTGAAGAGGAGCACGGAGGGATGAGGAAAAGCAGAGGTGCAAATTGAATCACGCTACTGGAGAGACGGATATCCCAGCTCTCTCTCATCTCCTTCACCCTCTTTGCCGTACCTCTTCCTCATTCCCCTCACCAGCATCTCCCCGTGAAGGTCGGCGCCTTCGTATTCCGGTGGGTACATCCTGTGCTCCCCTCGACACGCAACCTCCGAAGTTCTTTCTTGCTAGCCTCGTAGGCTCTCCTCCTCTGCTTCATCAAGCTTTCCACCCTTCCGCTAGGCCTCACTCATCCACCGCGGCTATATGTAGAATCTCTCTGTCTTTCTCTCATAATTTTTATTTCAAATAAACCTTCAGTACGTACGCCCACTTTCAAAACGCAACTAGGAGCACTTTGTGCCATACTGAGAACGCCAGGCTTAAATTGCGGATAATATATGTCAAAGGACTTCTAGAAAACTCTATTTTTAACGAAAGTATACGTTTTACGCATTTAATGGTGAAAAATACCACTTCGTGTTAATCCGCAATACTTATTTATCCCTGAATGATTTCAACATCTCTGCGTCATTATCAAGGAAACGATGTATTCATACCATGGTGATAAAAAATTACTTCTAGTTACACCGCATCAATTGAATGATTTAAATGTGTGTGCGTCATTTTCAAGGTAACAATGTCAATTTTCATAACGCATTGACATTGAAATTGATCAGGTATGGTGCTAAGTGATTTCTTGCTGAACGTAGAAAATCTACAGTGTCACCTGCCTCCATCAATTACATTTTACGCATATTTGTGGAAGTACAAATACTTGAAACAGTTTTTTTAATATTCCAAATGGAAATTTTTATTTCGAAGAATGTATATTATTTAAATTATTCGTCAACAGTTTTGTTTCTTGTAAATTTTACATGCACACTTAATTGATTCCAAATGTGTTATAGAAAAAAATATGTTTTTATTGCAAGTTAATGCTGTTGAAGTTATTTTGTTCTTTCGAATGGCTGACTACGCCTCCTTCCGTTTTCTGGTACTTGCACATGAGTTTTGCTATCTATTCTTATATTTGCTTTTTATAAAATAATTTACCAAATGAAGTATTTGAGGAACATATTACCAATTTCAATATGGCAGAAAACCGTAGACTTGCTTTCGATGCCCTATTCTAATTATTGTGCCCTGAAATTCACAGATAAAAGCAATGAATTATCAAATTTACAGAAAATATAAAATGCAAGATGTATGTATAGGATATCGAGATCATGTTTCGCCAATATTAAGTACTGTGTAGGTACTTAAAATGTAGAGTACCAAGTAGTCATAATTATGTCAAACTAATGATAATAAGAAACGAATTCTACGTGAACTCTGAAGAATTCTTAAACGTAATAAGTTACATCATTTTCCAACCCGTTGTATTTTAATTTCCCGAGTGGAAATTTTCATTAAGACAAAGATTATTAATATTTAAATAAATAAAAGCAAAGTCACCTGAGACTGAGGATAAAATATTGTGAGCAGAAATTGTTCGTTGGGTTTCGCAACAACTACCCTATTTGCATCAATATTGAGATTTTTATAGAATCTCATAATTGGGCTTATAATTATAAGTTGAAGGACTTGGGAATGATAACCGTCTGCTTTAGATGGCTGTTCCTTACCACCTTTTTAAGTATTCTGGCTAAATTAGGGACAAAATATTCGGTCACGGATCCAATAAATTTTATCTTCTTATAGAGAGCCACTATACCTACACACGGGAAGAAATTTATTCAGGAATTGAGATTTTACTGAGGGAAGCGAAATTAAATAAAGTTTTACACTCTTTAGCAGAAAGCAGCAGTAAGCAGTGTTAGCTGAAATATCACATTTACAGTGACGAAGGAATTCTAAAATGACTCCGAAAAAACGCTTAGAGAGTCTGGAGTTTAATATATTAGCTCTGTGGTAACCGCCTGTTTGTATTTTCACCTATCTTAGGCTGACCTCGGAAGGTGCTGAATGTTGCCTTGCCCTGTCCTGTTGCCTTACCCAGTCCTTTTACCTTGACCTTCTCTCGTGAATGACCAAAGGTGTAACCCTTTAACTGCTCTACTACAATTTCTTCTTTTTAATCTATGTACAAATTTCGAATATAATTTCTATCTGCAGAAAACAAGGAATGTTCAAAGGTAGAGCCCTACTACAAAATATAATAAGCGTTATACTTAATTTTTTGCATGACCAAAAATTAAGGATTTTAAGTTGCTCTTTTAATTTGACCGAGGCAGACTTTAACTTCGTAGGAGTTAACCCGGTAACGCCTGAAAAAAATTATTTTTAATCTATTAATAAACTAATATTTTAATATGGTTTGTTTTCAGAGTAGTTACGTCCAATCGTATTACTACATACATTGGTACATTGGTAGTTATGGAGATACAGCCTGGTACCAAACGGTACCGCTAGGTGCTTAGGGGCATAAAATTGAAGTTTTTAGGAATGTTCTGTAATTTACGTGTAGCTGTTCAAAATATTTAGTATTTCATTATTTTCACTTAAGTGTACATTTTGAACAGTAAATGGCATAAAAATTCCAAGAAAATTTAAACAAATTATTTAACTAATAATAAACAATAATTTAAATAATGCTCAAAGTCAAAAATAACAAAAGAGTTCCCTTCCGTGGCATTATTTTATAACTGCTGTACAAGAAACAGTGTAAAACAGTCAATAGACAGCCCTACGTGACATATCACACACTCCGTTCGTTCCCTACTGGTGCAATTTTCATGTTTACACCTACGCCCCTAGGTGGTTGATTTTACGAGGTGGTTGAATTGTTACCATTATACATTATACTATCAGAGACACTGAAAAGAAAATTTCCAAATTCTTTTTCATAATTTTCCACTCTCCTTGGATAATTTCCTTGATAAACGTCCAAATTTACAAGGTAGCCATCGGGAGGTACCCAAATCGGGAGGCCAAATTGAGGCACCACACTTTATAGCCAAATCTTATGGGCTTCCCCCGAATGAATTTTTTAAATCCATGCCTCCCGAAATGTGAGTCTACTGACTCGTCAAAACTCAAGCACTGTTCTTTGAAATTCTCATCAAAACTTTTATATGCCATATCCATAAGAGGGAGCATTTTCCACATTTTATCCGAGTCATCAACGGTAATATTATCACAGCAGTACATGAATATATTTATTTGCAAGAATCTGTCTCGACTCATTGAGTTATGCACGAGTTCATTTCTCATATTGTGTGCTGCCTCCGAATAGTGTCTTTTACTAGGAACCGTATTATACCCTCCTTGGAATAGAATGGCAACAAACATTTTCACTTTCTCAAGTGTTATGTTTGTATTTAAATATTTTCAGAACTGTGCATATTCGATTCTACTACTAAATGAGAGATTACTTCTTCTTCAAATAATAGTTCAAAAAATGTGGTAGGGTACTCGTCACGAAAGGAGGAGTCAGGATTAGGGAAAATTGCTTCATGTACAGTAATAGCTTTATCATCAAAAACGATCTTTTGTTTGTCTCTTACGTGATTTACCACTTGGACCAGGCTCCCCATATGCTTGGATACTCTCCGGCTTTTTTGGGGCGCATCACTGGTTGCACGATCACCGTTCCGAAAGACAACTTCAACTTTGGCGCGCAAATGCCGTCCACTCAAATTTTCCACCATTCCTTCGGCTGAACCTTCATTAGACAACGCAGTTGTCACCGGTGGTTCGATGTATATTTCATTGAAATCAATGCCAAAGTTCTTCGGCACTGCACGTAGCAACTGAAGAGTAGAATTAACAAAAAGGGTGCGAAATATGGCCTGACCGAGTGCGATGGAGAGACGAAAGGCCGAAAGAATACAACGGAATTAGCAGTCTTTGGCACCGTCTTGAGAGTTTTCCGGTGGCTACACTCCTTCTCATTCACTGATTTGTTCTTCTCCTTCTTTAGAGGAAAGGCTCTTGTTTACCACCAGATCTCCATATCCCCAAATCCGGGTTGGAGTATGCGTGCGAGCCCGAAAGGAGTATCCGGAGGTACTGGGACGACCAGGGGCCTAAGTCATCAGGGTGGCGGCGAACACAAATATGACTGAACTAGAGATACTTTCGGGGTGTACATTAATGAAATGTATACTTCATTCAACCTCAAATTGGTTATAAACACGATAGAGCAAAATAAATTCGGTAGAAACACCACAGACGAAGAAATTAGCGCGTAAGCGCTCCCCGCATAAAAATAGCATGGGAAGCGCCTAGATGTACCGTATGGTACCAGAGAAATGTCAATTCTTGTAACTTCACAACTAATGAACCTTAAAACTAAAAATTTTGATTAAGTTGAAAGCTACATGTGTTAAGGTGTAACACTACGTGAAATAATGTTGCATAAAATGTCAATACTGGATAAATAAAAGAAAATCGGAAGGTCTGCAAGAAAGAAACTTGACTTTTAGCGATCCGTAAAAATTCTTCCAATTGAAACATCCCAATTGGCGTTAAATAAGGGCAAATAAATGCGAAATATTCAAAATCATAAGCTTTAGTATATGTATTTTCATATAAAATTTAAAAAAATCCAGTAAAATATTCAGGAGTATAAGAAAACTTAATGTCAATAATACTCTACCGGCTGGTACTATACGGTACCGCTAGGTGTTAACGGGTAAATAATATCAGTACTCATAATTAAAGACAACTTTGTACTTTTCTACTAAATTTTTAATGTACGGCATGTGCAACAGCTTTATGGCATCGTCAGAACCAAAGTTTGTTAAAATAACAAACTTTTGTTAAAATAACAAACTTATGCACCTGACGATGCCGTAAAGCGATGAAACGCGTCGTACATTATAAAAATTTGTAGAAAAGTACTTAGTACTATTTAATCATGAGTACTGCTCTTTTAACGTTTGGAGGTTGTATTCTTTTCATCGTGAAAAGATAAATTGAGATATTAATTTTACGTGATTTAGTTTCCAAGTGAGATGTGACTTATGTAAACATTATCTCAACGCTGAAAACTCTCTTCACCTAGATATGCATAAAATGATCTTGAAAATGCTGACCAGGGTGCGTCAAATTTATCCATAACACGAAAAAAATGTTCCATCCACGAAAAAATTCATTTATATAAGATAACACATATGTAAATACGTGTAATTTGCCACACAACTGCTTCCGGTAGCTCTTGAATTCCGGCTCTACTAGTAACGGTGAAGAACATAATGATCCATACTTTTACTAAGTTTAGTCTACAGCTTTTGTTACTCTTGGAGATTCTTTTATTGTAACAAAATTCCAATTTTCAAATAGAGTATTTTAGGCCCTATGCGGCAAGGGATACTAACATCACACACTGACCACAAATACACGTAAATGTGTTTTCTCATAAAAATTGACATTTTGGTCGGTGAAACTGTTAAAGTGTTCAATTTAAAAAAAATAAAGATCGTCTTACACCCTGTAGATAAGTGAAAAAATTCTGACGCAAATGTACTTCAAATATAATCTTCATCGCATATAATGTAATTAAGTGAGCCTTGCAATCCAGACCAATATTATGCAACAAAAAGTCATTCTTTACCTTATGGATGACCTCAGAAATGAGATGGCATCGCTATATCAAAGAGTTAAATCAAAAAAAAAAAAATTGACTTCTCATTTATTTTTGGGAGATATATTTCACGGTAAAATCAAAGATTCGGGAGATTTCATGATTTAAATGACTTCAAGGTTCAATACATTTCTGGTAAGACAGGAGAGAGACCGTTGAGAATGGCCGATAAATTCTTTTTTCCGGTATATTTACGAGAAAAGTAACCCCGTAATTTCTATCAACCCATACACATTTACTGGAATGAATATCCCAATTCATTCCACCCAATTGCTCCTCTTAATAAACTTCGGCACCATTTATCTCCACATCTTCTTCACACCACTGAGCTGGCGTAAACTCTTCCTGCGGTGCCGTTCCAATCATTTTGGATTTAGAAAAGAACTTGAACCATGACTCACAGTCCGTACGTGTTGAATTTCTGGCCCTTTTCGGTACGGCCTAAAGAAGATGTTCGTAATTCACGGCTTTTGAAAAAAAATACTTTGTGAAGAAAGGCTGGTGGAGCCGTCGAAAATCTCGATCGTGAATAGTCCACCATTCAGAGCGGAATGTAATGGCAGAATATTCGAGTGATTATGAACCGTTTAAAAACCGTCAGGAGTGTTCCGGGTCATTTTCTTTACGATTTTTGTGCGCGCTTAAGACCCAAGATGTAATTTGGAGGGCGGAATCCTCAACTTTTTGCCCACATTCATGAATTACAAAACTGAAGACAGACTTGAAGTACATGAGAGGACAAGATGTTTAAGGGTGTGGCCATTCAAGTACAATTTGAAAGGAACTTTGAAAAATGATTCTTTCATCAAAATTTCTGTGAAAGAAACCTTCAAACTAATATCTTGAGAAGGAACATTATGTGTGAGCCTATAATAGGACTGTTAAACTTTGAAATATGGCCTTAAAGCATTTTAGTGAAAACTTTTTAAAGAATATTTATATGAATTGATATTGATTTCTGATTAAGATAGTCGTAACAATATGAAAATAGGCAAGATGGTGATAGAGAAGGGTGAACACGAAAAGTAGTTTAAAATGGTCATTAAAAGAGAATCTTCTATCAACATTTCACTGATGAAACCGCTCAGCAGCAATCTAATAAAATTGATGGAGACACTATGCATTAGAAGAACAGAAGTATGACGTTGAAGGGTAATACAAACAGTTACAATGCAAATGACCCTTGAGCTACAATCTGCAGAGTGAAACTGGTTGAGTTCATAAAACGACAATTTGAACCTGAACTAATGCATTAAAACCTAATTAATTGTTTTGCAGAGAAAAAAGGTAAATATATTGAAATGAACGCATGATTTCGATCATGGAAAGTGAAAGTTCAATTATAACTGGAAATGGTAATTGCAATTTAGTATCCTCTGCATCAACATTTCAAGTCTAGAGGTCGTATAACAGCATCCTGGCTTTAATATTGAGAGGGTACCTACCGATAATTAAAAAAAATTGGACTATAATTATGAATGATGGTTTAATATTTTCACTTATTATGGTGAGCGTTTCGAGAGTACCTCGGCGTCTCTAGAATGAAGTTATCGAAATAACAACCGAGTTGAATATTTCAAACGTATCGATGCATTTTAGTTTTCATTGGAATTACGACCAATGAAATACGATACTAATTAAAATCACGGAAGTGTCGATGCATTATCTCCACAGAAAATTCGCACATGTCCATGGGCAATTTTTATAATCACCAAGCGTGGCCCGTTATTTAAAATACACTCAGACTCCGTATAAAAATTATGAAAGGATAAAATATTCAGCACAGTGGCGCATATTAGAGCTTGGATTAATTAGTTCCGGACCATATGCTTAGGTTTAACTTATTCTACATTATGCTTATGTTCTAGTACCTGTACCTATTCTTCATGTAAACATGTTCATAAGCGCAGAATATTCCCAGTTTCTGTTGTGGCAGTAAGTTCGTTGATCTACTAGCTGAATTTTGGTCTGCGCCTTCCGAGCAGGGTAATGTGCGGAGTTTGATCTTCAAATGAGACGACTTTGGCAAGCCTGCTATTGAATAACTGCGTACCACCCACCCTGTAGATGGGTTTCACGGCATTTTGTAGATGTTGTTATACTACAATGTCCAACCATAATCCTCAGACCATAAACACATCAACGCCAAATGAGGAATAATAACTCGTGACCTTAGGCTGAAGACCTTAAAACCTGCAGCCAGTTAGGTAAGTTACCTAACTGGCTGCTGTGGCCGGCAAAATTATACATTTTCATAGTAAACTCCAAGCTAAAAATTCTTCCATTTATATTGGAGCGTCTAATGACTTTATGACTAAAAATATACTAAATTTAGTCTATATTATAGTCTTGCCCACCTAACATCAACATTAGGGTTTTGATTAATAATGTTTCAATCCACAGAGTTTTTACTGATACTATTTGGATTGAAACATAGTTGTTATTGTTATAATTCATAATAGACTTCTACAACGTTGCACCTGAAAGGATTGAATTCTCTAGGATGTTGATAATAAAGTTACCACTATGGCTGAGGTGGCTTAAGTATTACCATACATTAGGCACAGTCTATCGTTCATTTGGATCATGGAAGGACGATCCACTCTTACATCGTATTCATCAGCAATTCAAAATCGCCATGAACCATCTCATGTGCGTTCGTCGCACGTCTTCTCCAAACCATCGAAATAATTCTCCGAGTCGGGGGTCCCTAATGGGATGCGCCGACCCCGAATGGGTCCATCGTGCGGAGACGGGCGGTAGAGTGGGTGTGGGGGAAAGAGAAGTGTGAATGGAGAGTATAAGTTGAGAGGAGGATGAAGTTTGGGCTGGGTTTTGAATTAAGAGGCGAGAAAGGATTCCCGAGGACGTTTTTGAAAGGGAATGAGCGGCATGCTGGGTGGTAAGGGCGGAGTCGAAATCGTGAGAATCAATGTGGGAAGTCCAGACTGGGGAAAGAGTGATCGCGTATCTCAGTCCCCAGTCCTTAACGTTTCTCGATTTTTTCTGGATAAAAGTGCTCCTAGCGTAGTTTCAGTGTTTTTTGGGTTCGGTCAACTAATTTCAATTACCTATACGCCTATTCCCAATTTTTCGATTTATTAATGAATCTTCGTGAAGGCAATGGTATAAAATAAACATTTGAGAAATTATTTAGTTAGGATTACCATAGTTTTATACCAGCATAATTTTATTTTGAACAATTTACGTCTAGTAATTATTGAAATAACATTACTTGTTCACGTACCAAATTTTGCAGCTACACGTTTAAGAGAACGCTAGATTAGATCGAATGAAAATAGGAATCCAATACAATTTCTTTAAATGACATCAATGAAGATGAAGATTTTTAAGTAAATCACAACGTTGGTAATATTTTTGTGATAAAAATTAATTGGACAAACCCACAAAAAGCTATGACTACGCTAATTTTAATTGTAGTCGATAAACTGATAGGATATAAATAGATCTCTATTCGAGATCCTGCGAATTCCTGGAATACACCTCAATCAAATTAAAATAATCTATAAAATGAATTACTCTCTAAAATAGTGGAAAAGAGAAGGAAAAGGAGAAGGAAGGAAAGTAACTATTGCTGATTTTTATATTCTCTTAATGATTTATGTAATCTCTATGACCATTCAACTAAAATGGAATTTCTGTGAAAATGCAAATTAAACAAAATATATGTCAATACGAACATAAATTTTCACATCACAAAAAAGTTGTTTCATTAAAAAGTGCTATCAAACACAAAAAGGTTTTTCAATTCCTTAGGAATTTAAAAAACTCAAAATTACCTTAAAATTAAGAAAAAAATACAGTTTACCTAAAATGTCTACTTTGAATTTATATTGTATGATTTTATAAACTAAGAGGTCAATATATCGATTATTAAATTTGACTCAGGTCAGGAAACATTTTTCAACTGTTTAATAATTATTCTGCTTCTGTTGAAAGTAGGTGGATTCATCTTGAATGCATTTTAAAAGTGAAAAATGTTCCAAGTTTTGAATCAGAAAAGGCGTAACCTTATAAAGGCAATAGTAGTAAAAGGCCCACCGATCGCTTAAATTTGTGCAAATAAATTGAAAACACTACTCTAAAGCTACAAAGGAAATAACATACTTCAGTTAGACTTATTTTTGAACATGGTGCTGCCTTGGGGGACCCTCATAAAATTTCACAGTCAATGATAGAAAAATTACAAAGAATGGCTGCTAGATTCGTGTAACGAAAATATGGGTCAAAGGACAGCGTCACGGAGACGATCGTTGCACTGGGATGGAAAAGCTTACAGAAGAGAAGAAAAAAAATAGAATGTGCAAAATCTCTGAGATGTAATCAGGGAAGGTTGCATATTCAATTTTAAAATTGAAAACTCAATGCGGATATTACTATGGTAGAGGTGACCATAAATGGAAGATGAATTTGTCGGATGAAAAATGTGACACAACTAAATATTTTTCTTAAATAGAGGTATAAAAGAATGAAATGTACTGCTTGGAGAAGTTTTTGAGCCTTTCCCCTTCACTATCAAATGTTTCAGGAAAAGGTTATAGAAGATGGCTAAATGGAATGCAATTTGTGTTAATACGTTTGTAGTGTCATTATCTTGTATAAACCTTATTTTATATTTGGTCATACTATTGATGCTTTTTTAATTTTTATTTCTGTTTATGCGGTTATATTATCTTTGTGTCTACATAATTCCCCTGCCACCTCACTACTAGTTAAATTTAATTGTAATAATAGATAAATAAATAAAAAATTCCCACATATTTAGTATCTAATTACCGAAGTTAAATTTAATGAAGAGAAGAATTTCGGGATTTCACGGGAATGGATAATTTCCCGGAAAGTAAAAATATACTAAAATTCTAACAGGATCCCGAAATTCGCGGAGAAAAACGGTAAAGAGAGAGTCAGATTTCGGGAGGGCGTGTACAGAAAAACAGAGAAGGATTGGTAGAAGCAGGAGGGAATCGAAAGGAATTGGGGACTGCAAGGAGGATGAGAGTTTGAAGGTTTTTTTTAGTGCGGGAGAGACGGTCAGAAGTTACGAGTACAGGGGTGGTAGTTTCGGAGGGAGGTGTCATGGAAGTGTTTCGTGAGTTGGGAAGGGGATAGTAGGGATTAAATTGCAGGGGATTGAGGAGGAGGATAAAAGGGAGGTAGTGGGAAGGACTTGGAAGGACGACTTTGGAGGGTGGGTGGTCAGTTAAAGGAGAATACTAAGGGTAGGAAGGGAATTGAGAAGGGGACGAGACGAAAAAAACCAGCCCTTATTTCGCGACGGAGGACGAGAGACATTTTTGAAGTGGCCTCTTCTTCCACTTGGCCCCTTCCGTCACGTGACTCTCGAAAAAAAACCCCTTCACGGAGAAAGTTGCCCATCGTTCGTTTCGTCTCGAATAGCAATGGGAGATGAAACGTTGAGTGAAATTGATTTGGAGCGACGTCTCATGAAAAATATAAGAGCTTCTAAACTTCACTGCTTTCAGAGGAAAGCAGCGAATTATATTCAGTACGGGGCAGATGCAGCACTCCGAGCTGGAAGGGGGGAGAAAATCGATATCATTGCTTCGTAACGTAGGCATTGCATTATCATTGATGCAGTTTACCGGTTTGAAAAGGTTTCAATGGACTGTTTGCACTTCGCTTATTGACTCTCAAATTAAACCTACCTCAAAGATGCCCATGAGTTCTTATTTTTCTCCTTTGCCAAGAAAAGTTGGACATGCATATTATGCAATATAGCTAACATAGCCATAATATTAGTCATCTTCGTACGACTCTTTTGGCAAATAACTTCATAGTTCATGATTTTTTAAGTCAAGGAGCTGAAGTTCAGATTAGAACACATCAGCACACTTCAGTGCACATCAAATGATGAATGGAACAACGTTCGTGGGTGAAACTTACGTTAATTTGGTGATAGATAACATTCTGTAGGTACACGAAAGTCACGATTGAATAAATTTTTAAACAGTTAACGAATTCGTTCAAATTACGTCATTAAAAAGCCATAAATATACCAAAATATAGCAAAATTATTTAACTTATTTATTTACTTATTAGTTTACACAGATTAAGTAACAACTTTACAATACCCATTTTGATGCCATGAGTATAGACGCGTAAATTGCAATTGCAGTTGTGATTGTTTACGTTCCTTTATTTGCTTAGCGTACATCAACTAGAATCCCGATCTGGTTTTAAGAGCGCTGCAAAATCCGCATAATCTGAAAGGAATGTAAACAACGTACACTGCAGCGTTTCGCAGCAGTTAGTTGCAGAAGTTAGCAGCACACTCGAGTGACTGTAAAGTGCATATTAATACCGCTCAACGGTTAGAAGCCGGAATTTGTTGTTCTGTACTCTTTATGCTCATCAATTTAAAACTAATTATTTCTTCACTAAAGTTCAATAAGACTTATTCCTTATTTTCATTAAGTTATGGCACCGATGAAAAGTTCATAAAATATTTATTTATCTTCATTCTACTATTTTGACCAATTATTTCACAATTTAACTCTGTATACTCACATCCTCCTTTATCCCTTCTAGCCCAACTATTCTTTTTGTCTCATACCTGCTTAACAGATTCATGCCCTTAACTCTTTTAGTGCCATCGATTTCCTATGGAAGCTTTCAAAAATGCCTCTTATCGGAAGTTTTTTAAAATTGACATTTTCCCGCTTTCTTCACGTTTTCTTATATACAGATGTTTTATGAGCCGAAAGAGCTCATATTAGCTTTTCATAAAGCTTTCAGCAGGAGGTTCAGAAAAAACTGCTCTCTTTCTTAAAATGTTTCAGAAATTCAGTTTTTTATTTGCCTCCTGACAGAAATTCAGTGTTTTATTTGCATCCTGAGCATTTAATAAAATCCGAGATGTGCCGTTTCGAAATTCACGATTGAAATATACTTTTCAAATTAAAATTTCTAGAAATACAATATTTAATTATTGGCGTTCGTTAATACATAATTATTTGTACTTCCCAGTTGCAGTCATGTCCTAACTTAGTGTTCCACTTCAGTCAGCCTTCCCCCGACGGCCAAAAAGTTTTTTACGTGAGGAATAATTTACTGTTGAACTTTGTGGAACATTGTGTTGAGACGAGATATAACTCCATCTTTCACATAATATGGAAATGCCTAACCTCGCCTTTCCCATTCTCACCACCGTTACTTATTAGCTGTTCCCCTCACTTCAAACTTTCTCTCGTAATCATACAACCTCTTCCACTCATGCTAATGTTCCTTGTGTACAAATTCTAAAAAATCACGATATGATACTTCTCTGCGAATCCAGTAGAGAATAAAATGTATTTCGTGGAAGATAAAATTTTTTCTAAATGTCTCGTCTGAGTTAAGACATTGCGGACCACAACCGCAACTACGAAAAAATAACCAAAATAAATTAATAAGTTGTCTCTATTGAGCGAAACTTGAACTTGATGGGCCATTCATTCAGTTTACACATTTACGTCACATAAACACACTTTCTGAGTGGTCAAAAGGTGGAGCTTGAACCCACGACCTCTATACAATTGCTAATGGGATGAGACCGCTGCTTTTTGCTTTGCTTCATATGATTATGGCCATATTTAAAGCAGAAAAAAGCAGGATAGGGTAAATTGTATAAAGCCACTAAACAATAACTATCATTAATTTGTTTAATATGCTCATTATGAATGCAAATATGAGTTGTGATAAAAGCAAAATAACGAATTTGAGGGTAAATCGGAGTGGAGTATGAAAATCATTGGTTAATATGATTGGAGAGATTCTTAAGAGGAGATATATTAACAGTCTTATAAACCAGAAAACGAAAGTGAAAGTGAAACAGTGCATGAATGTGATAAAATTGAAAGAATTCTACCAGGATAGAACATTATGGACGGTATTAATAAATGAGTGCTAGTTTCCTAGGCCTAATATCAGTAATTAGGTTTATGACTGCAAAATCAATACATTCCGGCGTAATCAGTGGAACCACTGCATAATGATCAGTAAAAATAACTTTGTAAGCTCCAGAAAAAAGTTTTTACTGGTACAACTTGTTTCGCCAGGTGCGGTATATTCATGTATACCTAAAGGTGCCGTAACTGGCGAAACCGGTAGTACCAATAAAAAATGTTTTCGTGTAGCTTACAAAGTTATCGTTACTGTTCATTCTCTAACTGTGCCTACTCCAAAAGAGAATGGTTCTCTATACATTCCTACATACTAATTGCTCGTAACAATTTAAAACAAAACAAACACTAGTCATTTGCATTTTTCCAAGTTTTCAAACAAAATGTTCTGCCTCAAGTGAACTTTCAGCAGTACCGGAATCGACCAATATCAACCGGACAAACCCATCCATTACGTTGGTAGGTTGGTGAACGCTCAGTGTATCAATTCCGTAGATAAAATAACTTAATTGTAGGTACGTATGTATGTATGTATATGGATCTATCAGTGAGTTCTGAGCCAGTTTCATGAAAAATCCTAATAGCAGGAGGACAGCAAACTCGTACTGTAAAATGAAAAAGTATACCATTTTTATGAAAGAGGAGAGAGATATTTAGTGAGCAAAGGGGTGTCGAAAGAGAAAGGAGGTAAAAGATAGATGGAAGACGAGTGGAATCGAGTGAAGGGAGGATAAAAGATGTTGACGGTTAGAGTGAAAAAACAAGTAGGAGGAGAAGGGTAAAGAGAGAGAGAAGGTAAGAGCGAGAGAGATAAAAAGAAAAATCTGGAAAATTTTGAAAAAATAGAGTAGATGTGAAGGGGGTGGATGGAATCATAATGGCTCCTCATTCCCCGAGGGAAAGGTTAGAGGATGCTCTTATCGCCCACCTGAATGGAAACCTCCTCTCCTCCAAACAGCAAACTCCTTTCTCGTCTGCTTTTGAATTAGGATATTCATCCCACTCTCAAGAGCTGAATGACAAAACCCAGAAAATGGATCGAGAATTCCACGAAAGTGTAAGCAGCGCGAACGTAACGAGTAAATTCCATTTTAAGAAAACCGTATCGGTAATCATGAATAATACTAATCTCTTTTAGTGTTGAGAATGGATTCCCTGCAGAGAAGCAGAAGAAAAACAAAAACAAGCCAACTTAGCAAAAATTGGGAGCTTGATTGTTATTACAAAAATTGTACGGTAAATTTGATTACGGTAGAGAAAGGATTTATTTCTTGAAATATATGAAATGCAGATCATAGCTTAAACTGAAAACAATTAAATGATGCAGTAAAAATAAGCTATAGAGTATAAAAAACTGTGCTCTAACATATTTGAACAGTATTCCGCAATATGCCCAACAGTAGTGGTATCTTTTACATGCAGTTATACGTATTACAAAATATTCGGTTCATAAATTTTAAATACAAATAAGGGCTTGGGTAAAAGGTTTGCCTGTACACAAGATAGTGTAGTATTTATTGTATCATTAAGAAAATGTTAAAAGGTGACTCAATACCGGTAGTTGTAATTAAAATGAGATAAAGAACGAACTATTACTGTGTGATATAAATTAATAGAGATGAAACCAATTACAATGCACGCTCAATCAGTGTAATATGAAATAAAGCACATAGCCATGAGATTATATAATACATTCTTCGGCAGTTTAATCTGATATCAACCCGATAGTGATATTAATAAAAGAGCTTTTTTCACAATAGCAGCTATATTAAGTCCTTGCAATCATGAACACACTAACCGAACGTAGTCAATTATAGGCATTCACCTCTAATCTCAACTAATATCACGACCAGCCAATATACTCGTTTAAACAACTCATGGTATACAGACACTTCGTAACCAAGACATCTTGTTACTACAACATCTCGTAATGAGACACCTTATATCTTGTTATTTCGTAAGCGTACTATTTTGTAAACGAGCAAGTAGTAGCCAGAAGTAGAGTTGAAAGCTAGTGGTCGATCGCTGAACCATATGAGATTATACATGGCTAAATTTACAATAATTAGTACCCCAATAGAAAATGTTTAAAACCGTTTTAGTGACAAAATCCCGGGATCTAATTCCTCAACATGTCACTGCACGGTTTCTTTGCTTTGGGCAGCTCCGGAAAACAGTTGGGCACGCACATTTCCTAACGAGGAATACACTGTTGCAATCATGAAAAAAACCCTGGTTCGTATGTCTAGTGATTTTTGTTTTCTCTCTTTTATTGTGACTAATTTTGGTCCAAAGTGGGCGGAAATTGAACTTATAAAACTGAATGAAATTGGCAGGGGCCATGCCAGGTGATTACGGGGGGAGAAAAAGTCATTTCCAATTTTTATTTAAAATGCGCGAATAGCAAGGGTTAAATGAGCACGATTATTGTCATGGCGCAACATTCATTAACAACTGCCCCAAATTTATGGTCTTCAGACACTTTGACGCAACCTACTTTGAACCACGAGATAATAATAGCAATTGATTCTTTTACCCTATGAGGGACTTGTTTGTGACAACAACTTGGATTGAAAGAAAAGAGTAAACTTGATCTTAACATTTGATCGTGATCTCTCGCATTATATTATTAAGATTCCGATTGCTTCCTAAGGATTTGATTGCAATCCACTCATTTTTATCAGCTGTACAGAACAAACACAGAGTTATTGTAGACGCAGTGGAGTATTTGAAAGTTAACTGGCAGGTTTTATGAAAAAATCACCATAGATGTTGAAAGAAATGAAGAACGAGATCAAGAAGTATCAGTATCAAGAAGAACTTTTGAGAGACCATTGGAGGTGTATGGCTGTAGAGAAGGGGTGACGAAAGAAAGAAGGTGGTAGGGATACAAAATTGGAGATTCCGATAAGAGGGCTGACTCTGAAAAGGATTTGATGCTTGAGACCGATAGCTTCGAACCAGTCAGCGTACATTCTGACCCATCTCATTCTCTTCCTTCCAAACATCCGTGACTCTCTTATAGGGCACTTCCCCTGTACCTCCCTGCTCACAAACACACCCTCCCTCGATAGAAGGGACACTTCAACCCTTGTATGTTCTTACCCTCTTCGACCACGCTCCTTTCCTCGTAATCTGCTTCCTGCTTTATGTACCAAGAGCACGAATACCGCCCATAATGGAGGCTACATATGATCCGTTTTTATGAATACATATCCCTGATTCGTCGTATAAATAACCCTTTTTCGAGAATCAAGAGGGTAAAAAATAAGAACCTAGACGTTATGCTGAGAATACTCACGAGTGACAATGCCCACCATATCATTTGCTAACTGTCCCACTCCATCAGAAGAAACTGTTATCGAAATGTCCCGATTGCTTTACGATCTCAAATTTATGAATCCATTATCCTTACGGTAAAATAAGACTGTCGTGATAAACAGAAAAATATGGATTCATGACTTTAATTTGGTGAACCAACTAGTGATGTCGTCAAATTTGCGATTATTTTGTCTAATTTCACATTGTTCAAATCACACATAGTGGATAATATGCATAAAACATTTTTCTCATGTTTGAACATAATGAGTTTTTTCCTCGTAATTAACCCTTCAACCCAGTGGAGATTTGAATGAATGCCATCTCGTAGGTCGGAGGAGATTTAAATTGAGTCGCTGGTTTTCCGCTGATTTAAATGGAATCGCCGTGACGTAGTCACTACGTCGCTCGACGGTATGTGAAGTTTGTGCCCAAAGTAGTGACTACGTTGCTCATCGTTGAAGGGTTAATGAGTCATTCATTCCTAAAATTGGTTTCTTGCAGCCCTCCATTCTATCCTGTCCCCTTCCTACTCATATTTGTCCATGAAGCTCTTCTGTCATATACTTCTACATCTTCATAATTAATGTGTTGGTGTATCAAAACTTGGTGGCACTCGCCCGTACAGAAAATTACGTCAGGGAGAGGAGATCATACAAGAGAGTAGGAATAAAGATCCGTAGGTTCTCTCTAGAAGTCCCCAACTGAGAGCTTCGATAACTCTGCCCACTCATCAACGCTTAATTCGTTTTCAGTGACCGCTGGTGAATGCCACCAAGTTTCGCCATACCTTTAGCATGATAAAAATAATAAGGATACAGTTTTATCACAAACTATTTCTACGTCTCTTTGAAAAAATGAGAAGCCTCTAAATGTCAAATTTCGTATATTTAACTGAATGGAAAGTCTGCGAAATTTCCACGCTTTGTTTATGCATAAACTGACCTAACGATCAGAAGCGATGGGCCATCCTATTTAATAGAATGGAGTTTTAGCTACTTAAACCTACGCTGGATGCTGTACATATAACACTATGAAAAAAGTGGGGAAAGTCGGCGGATGGTAACATCTAAGGGTGCTACTGCAACTGAGGTGGTAACATGTTTCCATAAAATCAGTCATGAGACTTGAGTATACGATTCCGAAATATTTAGCCGCTGATCCAGAATGAAAGAGCACCTTTTGATAACTTTTTTTTACCAATTATTGTGCTTCACAGTAGCGTGAAAGCAATTGAGCATCGACATGTATATCCGATGATATCGAAAATACCATTGCGATTCCATTGCGATACCATTGCGTGACAGATGTTCTACGGTATCTCGTAACTTGACGGCGATAGTAATTACTGTTCTTGCTATCGTCTATTATATTCGGACTAACCTTTCTTCGACTTATCGAAAATTTTAGTTTCCCTGTATTTTTGAACGCTGAATAATAAGCAGCGGCTGAGTTACCGTTCCGCTGATTCCCATATACGAACTCTTGAGGTCTCTCTTTCTCTTGAACATGCTAAACACGCTGAATGAAAATGAAAGAAAAAACAGAATAGTTTAGAAGTGCACCTAAGAGTTTCGTCTGATTATTTTTTGTCTCAAAATTAAATCTGATACATCGACAGTTGTTCTGAGTTACATACTTGAGTTCAAGTGCATGGATTTTGCTGTTTTCTTATTTTTCTTGTCAATGGTCGTGATCGACGACAGCCGTAATACAGCACATTAGTAAAAAAATATGAAAAAAATGTGGAAAAGCTCATATGCTTTCTTATTTCTGTAAATCATTAGCCATAGTACTCCGGGAATATTCACGGTTGAGAGCTAAATGTAGCATTTTAGCCGAAAAGTGAAAAGCCAAAGACGAATTTTATAAGTCGCTGTCGAAATAGGCTTAATATTTTAGGTGCTCTATTGGCTAAGCTAACGTTGTTACGTCTAACTTAAGACCTAAAACCAATAGGCAACTTCTTTTGCCAAAAACGGGATGCAAACTAGCGACCTTTGTATTATTTAATAATGCCATATTTTTATATGATGCCGTGGAACCCGCTGAAAAGTCCTTGAGACTTAGCGGGGCCCAAAGTGTTTTGTAAATGGAATTAATATGTATTAAATTGTAAGATACGCAATAAAAAAAAATCAGGTAGAAGCATTTACAATCTGGCTTTACTTTTTATCCAGGATATGCAGAAAAATAAGAAAAAATTTTCCTAACCTATCATATACGTTTATTATTGGTTGCGGGCGTAAATTGACGAAATCGAATCATATTAGGAAAAAACGTAACTTTGTACTTCCCGTAAACAAAATTACTATAACACACCCAACCGGGTTTCGACGCACAGTGAAACTTAGCCAAAGAACCTCCTGAAGATGACGTTGTACGTCGAAATCCCAAAGAATCATATTGTGGTAATTATTTTAAAGTGAAAACACAAAGATAATATTTTTATTTTCAATATCACATCAGATATCCGGAATATATAGACAAAGCCGAAGTTCTGACGGCACACACTCCGCTGCATCAAATAGTCGCGGTTGAACGCAGGAGGAACGTGTTATCCCTCGGGCTGCATCACCTGGCTTAAAATACAATCTTGTTGCTAGCAGTAATCATAGTGAGATAGCCTATTGGGTATAAAACTAAATCATTGAAATGTTACGACGCGGGGTGATCCTCAGTCGATACTAAACTCTGGCTGTTTATTTTACGGGGCAAGATAACCCGGAACGTAGCCCCACGTGGCTTATCGATTTGTGTTGTCCCACGAAACCTGAATTTCTGAATTTTTCATGCCTTAGGGCTCAACCAAAAGTAAAGCTCTACTCTCACCATACCTCAAAGATTTTGAGCTGGAAGAGTAATAGTTAGAGATCCAAATTAATTAAAATATTTATTTTCCATTTTGATTGAATCTAAACCTCGGGTATCACCGCGAAGGATTAATTTTGACTTCTTCTGGAACCCACACTTTCATATTTTCTATTGTCAATCAATACAATTATAGTGCTAGAAAATCATGGATGCAGTACGGCAGAATAAACTTTTCATTTGAAGAGTCGATTGCCTATAAACTAGCTCCACAGGGAGGAGTAGGGTATTTCCCGCGTTTGATTACAACGGCTCCCAGGGTTGTCAAAAACAAAATACTCATACACTTATCCACATAAAAGAAAAAACCCTCTCGTCGTCTCTTAAAAGGCCAGGCCATGTCGCTTACATAGTAGCCAATTGTCTCTTTCTAAGGCTGTTCTTTATAATTCACCAAAGACGTTACAGTTCATAATTGACATCACACTGAGGAGCAAGGACATCCTAGGTCGTTCTTTCCTCTTCTTCCCCAACACTTTTCCTTCCACTAATTTCTTAATGAACTTGTTATGCCTTATTAGGTGACCTGCGAGTTTAATTTTCCTAGAGTGAATTGATTGGAGAAGCGTTCTTTTTTCACCTACTTCTTGCAAAACTTGCTCGTTCGTTTTCTTCATGACCCAACTTGTTTTGGTAATTCTCCTCCAGAACCACATTTTGGCTGCCTAGAGCCTGTCTTTTTCTCGTTTATTTATAGTCCATGTTCAGCTTAAGTTATGGCTTGAAAAATGGAAAATTGATGCAAGCTTATCTGCTGGAGCATCTGAATTCGGTAGCATTTTACTCTGCCTTTCGTTGATTTAATGATAGTTTTGGTCATATATTTGAGGCATTAATTAAAATCTGCCGAAAAATAAAAAATAATGAAATAACTAGCTGTACAGTATTTATAACCTTTCATAACCATCCAAGAGCTGATATATCCGCTTTACGGTCTTATGAGAAAACGTGCTGAGGTTTGACGTATCGGCTCATTGGTATAAAATTAATAATTCCTAGGCAATTAACCTTGATTTTTTTATCCTGAAATTTTACGATTGTTGTTCATGTTTAAAAAAATAAGACACGAAAAATATAAAATAATGATTAATGCTGTAAGGGATGACATTAATTTCAAAGGTTATATTTTATTAAAAAATAAGCACTTGTGTTTTTCAACGTTTTCCAAAAACATTGATGGAAATCAGTAGGTTAAATAGGTACTTAACTCCTCGTAGCTTTTAGTTACTTTATATTTCTGAGCTGTGACGAAATACGGGAGGTTAATCGGCAATTAGCCGCCAAATAGATACCGCTAAAATATCATAACTTCTTCTGCTCATTTCACGCAAAGTATTGCCACAGCACCTAAGAGCAGCATTTATAATAGAAAATATCACACTCAAGGAATTGGTACGAAAACCCAGATAGAAAATTCAGGGATCTAGTCGACAATGATGGATAAATATTTGCATCTATATTGGTGAATTTTAATGAAACAATGTATTACAATATACATATGCAGATTGCAATAAATTTTATGGTGACTTGATATAATTTATCTTCACGGGTAGTACTTTAGTTCTGTGAACAGTGCCAAAGAAACATGAAGAGCCTGTCCTATGTTGCTTAAGTCTTTTGAAAAGAATGCTGTAGATAAAAAAGTTGTTTATGAAAAATTTATGATGAAGGATTTCAGCGTTATGGAATTTATATTTTAATTTTTACGGAAAAACACCCTATATTCGCCAAGACTTTTCTATCATGCTATTTTATGCAATTCCTTGTCACCCATTAGTACCTAAATGTTTTTGTCACATTACTTTCTTCTGAGAACAATATATGATGCATATTATGTTTTTATCTTTTTTAGAATGTATTTTGCAGATGAGGAAATCTATTGTTGCCTGACGAATTCAGCATTAAGGTCGGCTAATGATCGCGCTTTAAAATGATAGCATTAATGAATACCGAGAACGAAAATTCAATAAAATACAACACTGAATAATATAGATCAAAACAACATAAAATAGAATTAACGCTCCACTAAGCAATAAAGCAACTTATCCGTTTTAATAGGAAACTATTCCGAGATGGTACGACTCGTCCGCATCCTATTTGGATCATTATTTCAACATTTCTATTTTTTCCCTTCTTCAACGGAATCCCGGCACGCGATTGCATGATGCGCTCGACTGCGTCGCGTCACGATTCAATACTCCGTAAGGAATAGCCTCGGTTCACGGTAAAGGGATCACTGAGGAATATTTGCTCCTCCGATATGTACTCTAGGATGCAGGCTAAGCCCCTCACCCGCCGCAAGAGGGCCTGGCTGGCTATCTGCTGATTCCCTCCGTTCAACCCCGCATCGTCTCTTCGAATAGGACGGGAAGGGGACGGGTTGAGGGTACACGGGAGTGTACGAGCGCGGAGCACACCCAACGTAGCGTAAAATGACGGCCGCTCAATGGCCTGAAAAACCCTTCCTCCGATAAACGCATTACGGACCCTGTGAGCACAGATCAATTTTAAAAGGGTCAGAGGAATAGATTGCTCACGGGGTATTACTGTGGAGGATAAATTTAGAATGAAACTCCTTTACTCCTCCTTTGCGAAGAATTTTGATGCAGAATTAATGCTTCACTTAACTGAGTGACGTGAGACTGTCGACCAACATTTTGTTGAAACTGCGATGCAATTCCGTAGGATGGTGTCTCTTCCGAAGAGGAAAGGAACTCAAGATGAAAGAGTTTAATTACTTATAATGCTTCGGCACTCTCGTCTAACTGTCAGTATGCTACAACTGTAAAAGTGTGATTAAATTAAAAGAATTAAAATTTGTTTTCAAATTAACTACACAGTCTACTACCCCAATTTTACCAGCAAATGTAGAAATCACTTTTGAATTTTAACCTTTGCATAACTAATTTTACGTGCAACTATTGATAACGCATAGAGGCCAACTTCATTTCCTAATATCATAAAAATAATTAAAGGACTTATATATCACAATTTTTCCTAACTCTTAATGCTGTTTTTAATATCTTAAGTGTACAGTTCCAATTAATGAGAAAAACCTTTTTTTCCGATATTTGATCTAGGCCCAACCAATTATAACTCATCGCCACCATCTGCAGGTATAAACCTATTAGCCTATCTATCTATGGATGAAAAAAGATAATTTATTAGTGGTGTGTATTAGGAACGGTGGAGAACTTTTCAAACAAATTGAGATTACATTTTGATATTACTGAGACTTGGACAAGAGAAATTTCCATGCAGACATGACTAACTGCATTGAGGGCAGTAAAATCAACGATAGGGATAAGATTTTTGGCAGGTAAACTATCATGAGACGCCTTTGCAAGGGGTTAACACAAGAACTTGTTGATTTAAGCATTTAAAGATACAGAAACACGGGCTTTTCCCTGGTTCGGTTCACACTTTTTCAGGTCTCACAATTAGAGGAAGCAAACAAAATTTCTCTTTAAACATTGAAATTAACAGTTTTTATATGTTTTGTACCGATATACGAGAAAATATTTTAAAGAAGAAATAATGTTATGAGCTCATCCTCTCAATACAAATAAATAACGTAGTTATGGTTTCAATTCACAATACAAGTTAGAAGTAACTTTGGCAAAATCTTTTAGGTTCAGTTCAATCTCACTAGGAATGAGCCCTTAGGAAGAAGACCTTTTTCTTCATCTAATTTTTTCGCGCAATATTCCTCCATTCATCCGCAAGTATTCTGCATGGTTCATTGATGGTAGTAGTAAAAATAAGAAAGAGTACTTAATTAGGTCAGCGAGGAGAACTTAAGAAAGGAAGTAACTTCTTCTAGAGTCTAATTTTGCAAAAAAGCACTGTGAAATATATTTTAGATATAGACATCTTTTGATTTCAGTTATCAAATATATCCACATAAATTCTAAGATCATTTTCACTCAAAATATTCATGACAAAAAAATGACAAAATATAATTCCATTCAACGGTAGATAAACTTGGAGTTTCATACTGGAGGAAACCTACGTTTTAATAAGATAATGTATATTTGGAGATAAAGTTAGCAAACCTTTTCTCTTACTGTCCCCAACGTAATACATTTACAGGCATTTCACGTTCAAATGTTAATAAATATTTCATTCAACCGTATTTTCTGATAAAAATTATTTATTTTGCTTTTAGGTGTTCTCCTTTCTTCTTGGGAAAAATTAAAACCCAACGCTTTACCTAGACATTTGAGATTCATCATTTTATATGTTAATAGTTAAATCTTGATGATATTCAAATAATATTAGAGGAACAAGTAGGTTGATCATTAAACATGTCTGAGGTATGTGAAAATCTTAAATTTGTTCTTTCTCTATTCAGGCTCTATGCCAAGGATTTCGAAATTTAAAAAATGGAAACTCTATATGTCCTTTAAGATCTCAAATAATTAAACTCATGGCATAGCAATTATTTTGTGTCCACTGATATGCCCGTTATATTTGTAATATGTCTCACAAAGTAGATATCATCCATTACTGATCAAATCACTGATTGCTCGCAGGAACTTTAAATTTCCAGGAAAGTTATTTCATTCGAAGCTAAACGAAAAAAACGATCATTTTTTCCCTAAAATAGTGCAGGGGAACCTGTGTGAGAATAAATAATAGAGATATCAACTTAAATTTACTTCCAATGATTCCTTAACTGCGTATATTTGTTCATTTTTTACTTTAACTTTACACCGTAAGTATTTTTGGCATGGAAAAATTACTTTGTAATGTAGCTGAGAAGACTATGAACAAGCATATGATTGATTTTTTTCCAACGTTTTCAGGTTTCCTATTTATGGTTATAATTAAAATAAAATAATGAGTTTAGTAGCTTTCGGATGTCAATGCTCAAAATTATTCCCTCCATATCTCTATGAGAATTTCATGAATTACTGCTTCCCTCTAACGATTAAAGTGAGAATAGCTATTATATTTGGCTATATATCCTTAAGCAGATAATTATTTCTAAAGCATTCCTCTCATCTCACGCAAAAAGCAGGGGAAGTAAAATTCCAAAGTGCCACCTAATTGGTATTTACGAATCAACACGTGAGGTACATTCCATGACCAACTTTTTTCCAAGAGATCACCACGAGTCTGGTACTCGGGGTGACCTCTAAAAGCATCCATCCCTTTCACACTCACCGTTATATACAGCAATTTCAATTAGCATGAGGCAATATTCAGCTATTTACCACAGAACTATCCGATCGTCTGTCGATTACGGTCAAATACACACACAGTTTGAACTTTTTTAGCGCACACGCATTTGGCCTTTCACACAAATGGCTGCCAATGGGAGGTTGAAACGTAAAATTATATTAAGAGACGTGGAATTTGGGAAAAAACGAGAATATGCTGCAGGCGTTCGAGATGTGAGTGAGGAGGAAGATGGAAAACGTGCGGTGGACAGAAAGGAGGACAAGCGAAGATGTGACTAGTATGGTTGGTGAGGAAAAGAAACTCCTGGATGAGATTAGGAGGAGGCAAATTAGGTGGTTGGAAGAGGGAAAGAGGAACAAAGGGTTGCTTAAGACCGTGACAGATGGGAGGATGTTGGGTGAGTGGGAAAAGGGAAGAAAAAGAATAGGTTTTGAGGTTGGACGGATTGAGGGCGATAGGACGTACGCAGACATGAAGAAAAGGATCTGGTAAATAGAGTCCTGAACATCTAAAAATACAGAGGATTTAACTTACTTCCATTTAAACTCACATTAATCGGTAGATTACCTAAATAATAATGAACCTATACTCTATATTTGAATCTAACGACCAAATATTCTCACCGAAATGCAAGCACGTCGTTTCGTCCGATTATTATAGACGAAGTAGCGCCAGCTACCGCCTTAACTCAGACTTAATTAGTTTTTGGTATTGATTTTCTCAGCTTATAGAGGACAGCTTACAATAACCAATGATAATTCATGCATTTTGTGAACACGGCGATCTTCATCTATATCGACTATAACGGCATATTGAGAGCGAGATCAACAGATTTAATATACATCATATACAAACTTCCGGTAAAATCCGGCCGGACGAGAAAGAGGTAATCAATAAGGAAGTACATGGAGAAATTAAATCCACGATATAGTCCATAGCTCAAGTTGAAGTCTTTTATCACCTTAAGGAGATACTCTGCATCAAATTAAAAAAAAAAATATTTTACTATCGTCTGTAGGTCTGTAAGTCGCATGCCTATGAATACTCAGTAAACCAGTAGATTTAACAGAACACTTGAAGTATGTTGTAAACATTGCAACGTTATCCATGTGTGAGCAATTCAACGTTATTTGAGCTCCTTTCAGTAACAACTTGAGTTCCACTATTTAAAACTACGATGGCGTCGTAACTCATCCTAACACCATATATTCTCAGCTAAATATAGGAAATGAACATGTAATTCTAATATTTCTGCTGAAGAGGACATTAGACTTAACAATAATAATAATCACTTTATTCTGAACTACAAATTAACTCGTTAATATAACACAGCACACACAACCATGCCCTGGGAGGTGAAAATCCTCCCCAGGCGGGATTCGAACCCGCGACCTTCGGGTTACTCTGCCACCACACAGGCCGGCAAATTACGTAAAGATATATTTATAAGAATAATGACACCATTTCAGCCTGAAATATGCTTTAAATATCGCTGCTATTACTATTATTTCCAAAATGATTTCCCGTGCATTAGATAATGTCCCATTCTAAAAAAACTACCATCAATACCGTACATAAACAGGACGATGAATTTTCTGTTTCGAATAATAAATATTTACACCCACACAATAAGTGAATGGAACACAAATGAGGATCTCAGGATGGAGGCCATTCGCAAACACGACTGCCAATACACTCATACTCCGTAAAGATTCAATCCATCGTTTCGGACGTGAGTTATGCGCAAATATGTACCCATTACATCATCTAATGCTCCCTTCTGACACGCGGACGGCCGTTGCCAGTACGATTACTGGTGGTAGCCTCTCACTGAGGAGGTGAAACCAGCAATTATCGCAGTTGGATGACGCGTGTTAAGTAAATTGAATGGCGCTTCGATCGGAATGATCCGAATGACAGTTGTGACCACACACCATTCATTGACTGTGGTATGCTCCTGATAGTATTCTCCAGACTCGTTATTTGAGATCAACACTCAAATATATGTCTATCCGCTGACGATCCTTCGAACTGCTGATGAGACGACCTTCGCTTCTGGTTGAAGATTCATGAGGTAGACGTATGCCCGTCAAATGCTAATTCAAGCCTCCCTATGCGGTGAAATTTCCAAGATCAAAAGAGTTATGGAGAATAAAAGAGTACCGAATACAGTGTCAGGTGCAAAAAAGTAGGAACTATCCTAGGAGACAGATGAAAGTTAGTAATGTATCACTATTTCTCGTGTAAAATCAATCTTAATTGCGCGACACGTGTTTCATCTTGAAGCTGAAAGCCTAAACGCGTGTCGCTCAGTGACATTTTAGTTTTGTGAGGAAGTTTACACGAGCTTTTACCCTATTCATAATAGATATCATATTTGATTCCTTTATGCAAGCTGCTGTAAGATATATATCATAGCATATTATATTACTATACATAACATATTAGGAACATTATATTATGAAGAAAGCAAAATGATTGTGAATTTTATATTAATTAAGTAATCATACTTTAGGCTATAATTGGACTCGTTTGTTTCATTTTGAGTGTACACTTCCAAAGTTGGTGACAGATGCTGATGAGAATTTCGAGTTATGCCACGATCCACGGGCCACAGGACAACTCGAATGTCTCATCAGCATCATTTGTTTCATTCACTACGCTAAAAACTCCTTAAAACAGTGAATTTTTTTGCATTCATGCAAAAGAAATTATTACGGTAAGTAATATAGAATTTTTGAAAACTATTGAAAAATTAACACATTTTTAAATTTCATATGTGATCAATATGTCAGAACCTCCTCATTTTCATTAAATATCTCATTAAATTGAATAACAGTACCATATACAATGCCATTTAAAATGGAAAGTGGCTTTTATTTTTTGTAAGGATCTCGGGAAGTAGTGCAATAACTGGCTGATACTTTGGTATCATTGAAAAGAAAAGATATTACTCCTCATGTTGTGGCCATATTCTTTAAATTCTATGCAAAGTGACATCTCACTCAAACTACCATAAATTAATTTCATTTACTTTTTGTCGAGATTTTAGGAGTTTTGGAAAATAGTTCAACAGGAAAACAGAAGAGTTGAGAAGTTTTGTTGCCGGATTGAAGAAAAAGAATATAAATTTCATTTCATTATCTCAATAATCCAAGTTCTACTTAGACTGGCCATAGAATATATTTTAAATACCACGCGAACCATGCGCCCTCGAGCCACATACCGCACTTTTACAGTGAAAACCATGGACAATGGTTTTCATGGACATTGCAATAGCATTGGAAGTGGACGTTGGTATTAGGCATTGACGCAAATAAACATAATAAACATAAACAAATACAGAACGTGTTTGCCTCTTCCTGAACATGATACTGGTATTTTATTGTGCCGGGCGTCTGAGCCGAACCGCTGGCGAAGTCGTTCACATATATCCCAGTGTATGACACGCACCTGCGTTTTACGTTACTTTTCGCGAAAATGCGTGTACTTGATTCATGCGCAGATACGGTATTGAACTATTCATAACGGGGAACATGAATAATGTACACATTATATGAGCTTTGCACACGAGAGCAATTTCTCTAACAGACTTATTTCTATGCGTCAACGACAGGAGTGAATAATTATCTTTAAACAGCATTTTAAAAACGGTATTTCTATTCTGCTTTTAAATTAAAACATGAATGATTTAATAGCTGTGGTTTAGTGTCTTTCGTAAGGGTGATGGAAACGATTTTTTCCAAACTACGAAAAAAACATCTGAACTTTACATAAAAACGCGCTGTAACAAACATATTGTCGTTACGCGGTGTACTCTTTGGGACGTCATGTGTCAGGTACCAATAAAGTAGTTTTTAGATACCGTGAAACGCATGAAAAAATGTGACAACGAACATTTTCATTAAACAAATGTTTGCCGACCAAATTCATGTCTACCATATTTTAGAAAAAAAAGCTTATCATAAAAATATTTTCTAAAAATTATACATCTTACCCATAAGCCTAATTTTAGCAAATTCTATTTGTTCGCATTCAACAGTATTAATATGATCTATTCCGATCGCATTCATGTTCAGATGGACATGGTCTACCTTTTTCCAATATCTTTTACTAAGCTATTTTCAATTTATGGTTTGCTTCATTCATATCTAATTCCATTTTGAATATAAACAACTTTTCTCCACCTTCGCCATTTACCTTCTTATATTCAATTACGGCTTTAAAACTTACTTTCTCTAGTTTCCTAGTTATCATTCCACTTATACCTGCATGTAGTTCCTCCACTCATTCACTTTCTTCCTCAACCGGCTATTGTATTACTTGGCTCAGTTACAATTAATTCTGTCTTTCCTCTATTATTTAGAACTGCAAGAAGAATAGGCGGTTCCCAATTATATTTTTTCGTGAATAATTTTGATGGCTTTGATAATTCTCTACCACTTGAAAGTGATGTACAGTCATTGAAATAGGTCTTGTGAAATTAGGCATTTATTAAGTGAATGACAGCTAAGTATTTATCTAATTATAGAGATGCACCACGCCATGCTTACTTGAATAGTAGGCCTTGATTAATACCAGTTATTCAATTACTCATTTATAATTTCTCAAAGTCTATTCTTATTATTTATTTCAAAAATTTAACTTTTCTTAATCACCAAACTTCTGAAGCACTTAAAACATATTCAGAATAAATTACCTAGGAAATTTTCTAATAACTATTTCCACCACTACTTTCAAGTTAAATACATTCATAAGATAGACATAGTGTTCTAACATGCTCACAGACCACACACATACAGCCTTAATGGTAACAACGTAATATCCAGAGCATGATAAACTGCTTAACTTAAAAGCTATCTGCATTCAATTCTATTCTTTGGACACAAATGTTATTCCTTCATTTAAATGTTCATCGGGTTTGCGATTTTTCACTCAAGTCAAAATTCTCACATTCATATGTATTCTGCTTAAAAAGGATAAATTACAAATCAACTGCAAATATTGTATTACTCTTGGCCTCCACCGTTTCTTTTCGACTTTAATTGGTCGTTGAGTATATTTCTATAAACCGTTATGTTCTTTCCTCGAAACAAAAGATCCATGTCACTTAAAGACATTTAAAGACCTTCGCCAACACTTCTCTATAAAACTGAGGTGTCGTATTTTCAGCAGTTTTGTGCTTCATCCCCATTCCATCCAATAAAATTCCGCTTCCTAGGCAGGTGAAAGGTTTTCCTGGTGAAAATATTATGGCTGAAACTGAATGCCAATTTTGAGCTTCTTGAAATAACACCATGTGAACTTCTCAGAGTTTCACCTTTTCTGAAACTTCTTTATTCCCGGGCTTAAACCATTGTGACTCTGTTCCGCTTTCTATCGCCGAAGGTCTAACTTGTTTGAAAGCTTGTCTCTTCAGAAAAAAGTACTGAAAGCTTCAGTAAAAATGTATTGAAAGCTTCAGTAAAAGCAAATGTTGTGTCCCGGACTTATGAGCCGTTCAATTACGACTTTCGTTTCCTATTTAAGGGAGGAGACCGACAATTGAGGTCTGGCTCCCCATTGCGGTTTTTAAAGGAATATTGAATGGGGAACAGGGGAAGATTTAAATTAAAGCAAAAATGTACGAAGGACTCTTACAATTTTAAATAAACCTAGCTTAACATTCGTTTTGGAATGGACTTTTACAGCAAATAATTTTGTCTTAGCTCTCAAAAGCGATTAAAATCCATCCGTTTCCCATTAGGTGTCTACTCAAATCATTCTCATCAGTTGGCGATCATGCCACCATATGCAAAACGACAATAATTGTCAAATTTCTCGTTTTCGCTTGCGAGCAAAAAAACCTTAACGTTCAGTAAAATGATGAAAAAATACAATTCTCATTATAAAAATCAAGTATCTTACTTGAAAGAAAACGTCTGAAATGCAGTCATTTTTTACATGCATGAATACAATTGGACATGCCGGATATAATTTTGGTTAGGCCGGGTGATATTGGTAAAGGGATGGAATATCGGGTCAACGTTATCATTGCCGGCTATGAGTGCTAGAAAAAGCAACCATCATGCATAGATGTAATTCACATAGTGTTATTTTCAACTATATAAAATTAATAAAACTGGCTGTATTTTCCTAGTTGATCCGCAAAATAAATAATCACGACTGGTTGACAAATTCACACATCACAATTATGCATTTGGCCCTTTTTTGCATAGAAAAGAGGATGCGATTTCCGTCCTCATTCAGGAGCGGAACTGACCCAGCTCAAAGGCGCCAAGCGGTTCGTGTCTCTGAATGCCCGGTGCTGGTGATATTACGCCGGGGTGGCCGAAAACGCTTTGAGCCGCCCGGATGCAAGGGATGAGTGCAAACCCTGGTACTTGGCTCTGGAGCGCTTTCAGGATGCTCTTACGGGAGAACTCTACCGTGGTAAGATCGCTTTGCATTATTCCCTATTCCATCGCCTTTCCTTGTAGCAGGAGCGCGAGTGGATGGGGATCAATCAGGGGAGATTGAAGCGGAGGTTGACATTGGGCCAGATACCAATTTTTCCGATACTGCCGAGTACCAATATTATAATAGCCGATATTTCGATGCTAGTCTCATGAGAAATCAAAAAAGGAAGAGCAGTTAAATGAGGTGTTTTATATTATTTTGGAAATAGAGAGGTCTTAGTGAAGAAATAACAGATATTATTCTAACCTTAGGCGTATCGAGAAGCGTCTGAAGGGGGTATTGAATACCCCCCCCCCCATGTAAAACGGGAAGTCCGGGAATTTTGAAAAATATTCAGTAGATGCTACAGATTCAGTAGATATATCCTCGAAAAGTTGACTTTGGATAAATAAATCCCTGATTGCGTAGTAATCTGTTATTTCCTCTCAAAGGTAAATGTTGCAGCAGCGCATTGTGGGTGGGAGGAATGAGGATGTTCGAAATTGAATCCCTATTAATTTATAGCTTGCTCTGTTAAAGCCTAATGTGTAACTTTACAGTCTACAGCGACTCCAAAGCCTAACTCTCAAGTGACCGCTTCCACATATGCCCGTGGCTCAAGGAAACAACAAAATTAAAAACATCTATAACGGATGTTTAAATAATGGACTTAAAAAGGAGAAAAATGTGTATGACAGCGCACAAACATGTTATAGAGTCAAGAAAAGTGTAACAGTTCTTCATCAAAAACAATTTTTTAAATCCACAATGACCAATTTTTCGATGAATTTTTGCTTATAACCTTATTAAAGCATCATTAATCTCACACTACGGGGCATAATATGTTAAAAACCTGAAATAAGTACGCTAATGGGAAAAAATATTTTTCCAATTATCACTCAATGATGCTTAGAAAAGAAGGGGAAGAATATTCCTATATTTATCTGTTTTACATTTTTCTCTTATTTGTTGCTTTTCTGCCATGCCAGCTCGATACTTATGACATATTGATGTTTCAAGAAACCTTTGAAAGGCATGAAGTTCCAATAAACTCCTATCCTAGTGCTTTTTATAACTCTGTCACGCCGTCTGTTTGAACTGTTAGATAGGTAGTATGGAGCATATTCCAGAATGAGCGTTTGTGTAGAAAATCAAAATTCGCAGCATACAGAATTCTTCTCCTTCCGGCTTTGGGTTATAATTTGGATATGCCAGGATAGGTATAAATGAACGCTACGTGCAGCGCTATTGGGATATCTGAGAAGAGGGTGCAGTAAAAGTGTATAGATAAGTTTAAGAATAAGTGGGTCATGAAAGACTGTAAGTTGAATACCCCGGTAATAGGCATATATGAAAGGAGTGTGGTTTGTTGATTTGGATACATTGAGAGAATGGATGGGACCCGAATAGTGAAACTAATGATAGATTCATTGACTTTCATTCATTGACTTCACATTCAAATTTGACTGTTTTGGTTTAATGGCCGCGTAGACGGTGAAAATCATGGATGAATTTGCCGGCATGTACTCTTATGAGGAGAAATATTAGAAGTCTTTAGAATAAGAAATCGTGTATGAATCACAGTATGAATGAAACAAGCGAAAGAGGCATGCAAGAATAAGACATTATGGATAAAATTATTAAAAAGGAGACATTTCCTAGGCCTAGCAGCAATGACTTATTTCTTTGACTGTGCCCCCACCTAAATGGAATGGCGTTCTGTGTGACTTTTATAAGTTGGTTCGCAACAATTCGAAACAAAACCTGCTACTTTAAGCTGGGTTTTTTAGAGTTTGCGAATAAATATTCCTGCTAATATGAGCTACCGTAGTTTCCCAGCAGTATCGGCTTTGACCGATACGTATCGGGACAACCCCACCACCACCTTGTTAGATATGTGGGTGCTCTGTATATTTATCCCACGACTACAAGCTGCAGAGCCTCATCGGAACCTTCGGCCGACATACATATATACCCACGCCAGAATCCTCACTCTTCTCTCATGCTCCCAAGCCACTCCCTCAATAAATAATTCATTACAGGTTCGGTTTTCATTTCCTCTTTCCCTTCTGCTCACTGATCCGACGGACCGGCGAAGAAGCCGATTGGAAAACAATTTATCGGGACGACTCTTTGAACTCTCCCCACTCCGCACAAGGCCCGTAGTCTCTCCTTCACCTTATGACGGTCGTATCGACAAAAACGACCCCTTTACGGGTTGAAGGATAGAGAGAGGGTAAGAGAAGTGATTCGTCAGGAGGGTTTCTTTGTGTTTGGAAGAAGGGTTATTCACGGACAGAGATTTTGGAGAGCTGGGGAGGGTTCTCAACCACTCACCTGGATATTAAAATTTCCAGTTTCAATCTTAATGAGTTGCTTAAATGGATGACGTTTGAAGCTGGTGAAGTTTTTTCACTACTACTACTTTGGAGGATTAATTAACTGATAATTCACTTTGACTTTTTATAATATTTTAATTTTGTTTGAAATACTCGCGAATGAAGACTCACATTGGGATGAGATTAAAATGAATACTAGGAAAACATGCTACCAACCACAAGAAGTGTAACAGCCACAATATTTATGCAAATGGACAAAAAATATGTTTTTAACCTATGAAGGGAGAGAGGCTAATAATGAAGGCAAACAGGATACTTTTCCAATTAGGTAGGTTTATCTCATTTTCAGTGCATTTGAAAACATTTGCTAAACCTATTCCATTTTACTTTACGGTAGCCAGTAGTATATATACTACGTTTACCGATGCATAAACATGTTGCGCATAATAGATTACAACCTTCAACAGTCTAATAGCCGGGTCTAGGTTTTTGATGAAAGCAGGCAAATAGTGCTAGGGTAGTTATTAGCGAATCACCCCCATTTTGAGGCTATTTGAGGTCATTAGTTAGAACAGAAAAGTTCTTAAATATTTATCCATCATTAGGAACAATAGCTGCACCAATATATGCATATAAAGTAGTAAAAGTGTAATTTTGTTGACCAACGGTACATACGCTGTAAAAAAATCGGATTATTAGGCTGATTTTCGTTTGCATGTCCCTAACCTACCCAATAAAAAACGTATGAGGTTGACGTGGAAATAAAAGTCCTGAGGAAAATTACAAAAACCACATATTAACAGATAGCGAAAGGATTATTTGATTTTGTTGCCATATTACGTCAATCACCGAAAGGATAACTTTATGAAGTAGAGAGAGTAATAAAGTTATCAAGATAATGCAGGGAGGGAGAAATGCGAGACTAGCAAATGACGAAAGAACGGAATGGATGAAAAGCTGGAAGATTGAGACAAAGAAGGAAGGATACCATAATTAAACTCATGGCAAAGAACAAGTCGCAGGGTTATGAGAAATAAAACAAGAGGAAGAACTTCGTCCTCAGATCTCTAACCAGAGGGTTTTAAATCATCAAGACGTATGCCCACGAAGCGAGCAGCATCGGATAATACCCTAGTGCCGCATATACACGTAGACCATTCTAAACATCTTCCCATGCCGTATGCATTCGACACACACACACAGATAAGTGGTTGAATGCATAGATTTTGCCACCGTGTGTCGTTTTGAAGGGCGTCACTCGATTCAACCGCATCACAGATCGGCGGTGCGCCTAAAGCGCCACCTGCGCGAGGCAGGGCGACAACAGGGGCGACGCATTGTTCGTGACAAACGCCGCAGATGACCTGGACTCACAGGGAGGTACGCTTAAGGCTAAGTTTCCCACTCCCATGCTTTCCCGCGGGCCTCGCAATTTCCGGGTATGGAAAGGATTATGCCAGTGGTTGCGATTGCGTGCGCGCTGGCGTCCGTTTTCGCATGTGCGAATCCAAACGGCAGGTGTGGATTCGCGTCGCAATTTCGGGTGGTTCCATATTGCACATCAATGCGAATATACTCAGGGCGTGTTATTGTTGCCACAACCGATGCACCACCCCACTGAGTTTTCCTTTTTTCTGCACATTACGGAATTAAATCCCCACCCCCTTATAACAATCCCCCGATTCAATAGCGCTGTACTTAAGTAGAAAAAATGCATATTTTTTTAGTAAATACTAGCAGAGGGACCTAGCTTCGCATTAAAAGCTGCGAACTAATGGCACTGATAATGCATAAAGGAACCGGGATGATATTGCGCGTATTACATTTTATCGGCTAAAAAATGTGCATACGTGAAATGAAAGTTTTGATTTAATTTTGAGAATATTTTAAATGGCATATTGTATAGTATTTCAGAAGATGGTTTTATCCTAATGTTACAAAAACCACCTATTTTTTAAGATTATTGGCCCAATCTTGGCCCAAAAATTATGATAAAAATATTTATACCCCTCATGAATTCAACCTGAATTTCGCTTCCAAGCACTGATAATCTTAGAGGAAGTGCACGATGTATGTATGTGTATGAGTCGGCGTTAAAATAAATATTGCAATAAAATACAACTTGAAAACACTAAGGGTTATTAAATGCCTTCCATGTACAGACAATAGCATAATTTTCATGTAAATAATGATCTCCAGCTCGAACCGTTTTCACTCAATTTTATCGGCAAAATAAAAATACCTAGATGACATGATTTTAAGTCCTAATTCCCAGAATATATTTAACAGTATATTCTTTAGCCATTCCAGATATAGAAAAATACCAAATACATGTACTATTCGATAGTGGGATTATATACTTAGGCCATGAATAATACTATAAATGTCAATATGAGGGTGCTCGTTTAAAAATTCAGCGGGAGAGATAAAACATGAAAGCTGGTGTATGTGATTATAAGAATCAATGTGACAGGCTAAATAAAAATAATCTGAGATAGCCATTAAATGCACACAGAGAGGTTAGGGTAAAAAATACTACAACTGAAATATGCTGTAATTATTAATTCATTATTATGTAAGTCATAAAATTCCCTGGTGAAATTTTTCATTCATAGCCATTAATCAGGTGCTACGGAAATGTGCTATTCTTAAATAGGAGAAATAATTGGTGATTTGGGTATTGAAAACCTAATTTTTAAGCAAAAATGAAGCGTAAAACTTAATCGAACGAATAAGTTAAATACTTCGTTTTTTCAGCCATCCGAAAGTGAAAGTCTCAACTCTGTAATGTGAGTGCAAGTAATTTAATGAAGTAAAAAAACAATCTCTGAAGGGATTTCAATGCCTTTTTTTACTGGGGAAAATCTAGGTGCCCGTTTAAGAGCCCCTGGGGCGCTGAATACAGCCTAATCTCGTCCCAGTGCACTGAACTACCCACATGCAAATTTTAAAAGTAATTGGTTCAGCCGTTTTTTCAGTCGTAATTGAGTATCAGGAACGCACACACAGAAACCGCAAGATTTATACAATATAGTGTTATTATATAACATATAGGTTACTGGTAGAAATGACCGTTGATTCTCAACGGAAGTGATAAAAGTAAGATACAATAAGTATAATTAGTAATAATAAGTAATAAATTAGTTCTATTCATACAGAAGAGATTCTGACTTTTCATTTCCCATCTTAGTTTTCTTTCACATTTCACAAGTTGGAATTGCACAATTTGTCGCTTAGTATGATTATTAATAGTACGAAGCTATGTTACTGAAATTGTTTATTTTTAAAACAGTAAAACTAAAAAGTTATTCCAGTTTCGTGAGTGGGGCGTGGGGAAGATCGCTATAATTTTTTAACATATTTTCTATAAGTGAGTTTGAGCGAGATTACAGTATCAATACAGACCATATTCCAATTCATATTCGAAGTAAAGCAGCTGTAAGGAATATGATGCTCCTCTGGGGCTTTTGAAGCATGCCAAAAGTCATATCTCACTAAGTCCAACTAAAATCGTTTTTCTCGTTATTCTTGAGATTCATTTTCAAAGAGGACATTTCCCTTATTCTAGCAGATCTTTGAGAGGGATAACTTTTTCTTGTCATCGGAATACTCGTTTTGTACTGAAAATATTAGCATTGAATCATGATGTGAGTAAAAATCTCAATAAATCCAATGTACTTAAGAGGAATTGAAAAAAATCTCAAGTACTACCTTTAAGTCACCTCTACTAGCAACAAAAACCTTCCTCGTAAAATTTTTATTCAGATGCATAGCTATAAGAGACCCATCTCTTTGAAAGTGTTTGAAATTACCGTTTTATATTGAGATCTTGAACAGTTTCCAAACACCTGTATGAAACGAATATTTTAGCTGTGTTAATACACAATTGCAGCTTATTCGGTTAAGTGGTTTCTGCGTGATTGAGTGGCAATCACAGCAATGACACCCGTACACACAGAAACCGCCACATTTTATTTACATTATTTTATATAGGTTTTTTAAAACGTTCTTAACATTTAATCACTAAAAATAGTTTTTAAACTTTAATTGTTGCATTGTGAAATCCATATCGATTCAAAGCTTTTAGCAACATTTTTGAATCCCGATTAAAAATATGCTTTAATGTTAACCGTCATAAAGTATACAATTCCATGGCTTCTGCTTTTGCTATTTTCCAATCATTGCATTTAGTGAATGAACGCAATCAAGCGCACGGGTCCAAAGATGAATGAACAAAGATGTTGATGACCAAGGGGAAGAAATTCGCTATGACATAATCATCTTGCTTGGCCAGGTTTTGACTTCGTATCTTCCACTTGCCGGTCAGTCGTGTTCGCCAGTTAGACTACCGAGTCAACTTTTTCCAAGCTGAGTTTTGACGGGTGTTAATTAGAACTTGGTAATCAACTTTGTCTCCTATGCGACAATGTGGACTTCAGACGATACACCTAGTATGCATAAACCCCCGCTGACACTAAAGTGGTCTAAGAAGAGATAAGAGTGGTCTAACTGGCCGGAAAGTGTCAGTCAGTCAGATCCGATAAATGCATGAGGTAAATACGCTGCATTCGTTCGCAAGTCATCGAAGAAGTCCATCTAAACAATTGGGTTAAGAGAAATTTGGAGTAAAGAATTGTATATTGATTAATGTGTGTGTAAAGCATTGTGAGTAATACCTAGACCATTACACCAGGCATATGCCTAATGTAATGAAATTGGTTAAATAAATAAGTTGATGCGAACAACTGACTCACAATCAGTATGTAGAAGTTAGTATTGGAGGTTTACGACCTTGGGTACCCCGGAAGTCAGACACGAAGACTGTTTTACTCGCCTTTGAGAAGCCAACTCTTAGGGAATGGAATATTCTACTGAAACTATGCCACCATGTTTCCCTACCTCTAGGAACATGCTTGTTACACCCTATTCCTGTCTTAAAAGGAGCCTACAAGGTCGTCTGAACAGACGTCCGACACGAAGACTGTTTTACTCGCCTTTGAGAAGCCAACTCTTAGGGAATGGAATATTCTACTGAAACTATGCCACCATGTTTCTCTACCTCTAGGAACATGCTTGTTACACCCTATTCCTATCTTAAAAAGGAGCTTACAAGGTCGTCTGAACAGACGTCCGACACGAAGACTGTTTTACTTGCCTTTGAGAAGCCAACTCTTAGGGAATGGATTATTCTACTGAAACTATGCCATCATGTTTCTCTACCTCTATGCACTTACTTGTTCCACCCTATCCCTATCTTAAAAAGGAGTCTTATAGGTCGTCTGAACCCGTGACCAGATAATCCAATGGAAGCGGGGCTCCGTTTGTTAGTGTTGTTGCTGCTGTAACCAGTGTTATTTCTTTTTTAAATTCCTGTTTTCTCCAGATCCATCTCTCGCTTCCCATTAACATAACCCCCTCCTCTTCCCCTTTCAACGGAGTCAAGACGCCACAGGCAATAAAACATTTCATTAACCCGCGCCGAAAATTAACGAGGAGATCTTAGCGAATCCCATTCTTCGCTTGCTCTAGCTCATTAATATGGAGGAAACGCTAACATTTTCCTCAGGCTGTTGTACACAAATGAAGACAACAAAAGATGGAAAAAAACTGCAATAGAAAGACGAAAGAATAGAGTGAATTCTCACTTTGATAATGAGATGTGAATGTTGAAGGTCACGAAGGTAAAGCAACTACGAGCAACTGTTAAATAATATTTCACAACATCACATAAACATCCGCATCTAGGTCAACGAATTGAATTCTAAACGGTAATTTTCTGTCAAGGTCCCCATTTTTATTTCAAGCGAAAATATTTTCAGGATCAGTATTAATCAGCGAACAATAACCGATTTCAAATATACTTCCTCCTTCCTTTCTTTAACTGAAATATACAGAAGCCATTACCCTTTTTGCCAAAGCTCAGGGCTTTTTTCGTAAATTTATTTATTTTTTATTAATTTAAAAATATTTTCATTTGAATTCATCCTGAAATTGCTAGTAAGCTATAAAAGAACATTAATAGATAAACAAGAAATAGAGGGATACTTAAATATGACGATTGTTTATCCATTTAAAAACAAACTTTTATTAAATATTTGAAAATTTTATGCCGATTTCGTGTGTCACTAACAATGGAGTTTTTACTTCATGAGATAATATCGGTTATTTTATGAATATAGGTTGACGAAAAGTATTTCGTCGTATAAGTTTTTGAGATTTCAAACTCTGTATAGTTTCTTTTAAGAATTTAGCAAAACGACAATTTTTTCTAAAGCATTTGAAAACATCTCCCCTTCTGTGACTACGAGTAGACGATTTCTTACATACTGCAGACCCAATGAATTCCCCATCCAGTCTGGCATGTGCAAGCGTGATCGTTTGCATAAGCTTCGAGCCAAGAAATCCTCCTCGTAAGCGCGCCTTTGTCTGTGATGGCAATTGAAAGCAATAAAGCCTGAAGTCATGTCAATAAAAGCTCATTTATTTAATTGATAGGACGACATTAACCGACTGGGAGGGAGAAAAAGCATCTCTGAAATACGGAATGAGTAAATACAGCGGAGCGTAGCCTCTTTCGAGGAAGATAAAAATCTCTATGAGCAGATTTCCTTTCTCATGAATTGAGAGACATAGTGAAGTACTACTATGAAAAATATTAGACCCTTTTAAAGTAAGTTACCAGAAAGGTAACTTCCTAAGGCAGCTAGCAGTGCGTTTCCGCAGGGTGCCTTTCAAAACTGAGTACTTACATATTACAGTGCATTTCATTTACTTTTTGTCCAGTTTGTGGAAAATCATGCAATAATGCCACAGCTAAAGGATTAATCATTAAGAGAGGTCACTGCGAGGTAAGTATTACTTTTAATATCCCCCTAAGCGCACTGTGTTCACTAAATTTTAAAATTTTCCAAAATACGTTTTTTATCAATAATTTAATTATTACTGTAAGAGGTGAATAACACAGTGGATGGCCATATTTTAAAACTTAACCAACAAATGAGAATTTTCGCAAATCAAATGTTTATGCTCAAAGACATTTTGCTTCAAGCCTATGATATATTTTCATATTGTAGGGAGCATATTGATATATTGAATAACAGTGCCGGTAATGGCAAATAATACCATGGTGAAAGATCTTATGCTTTAACGGCGAATCGTATAGGTAGGCACTTCACGGGTTTCCAATCGGGTCAGGAGTCCAGGTACCTGATCATAACCTCGATTCCCGATCCAGGTACCACGATCCGGTTGGAAACCCGTGAATAATTCATCCATTTACTACCCTATTAAATACCAGAATTAGAAATAACATAAAATATATACGATTTAAGTTTTTCCCGGTAAGTAATGTTCAGGTATTGTTCTCAGGCCATCGAAATTCACCTTAATACAATAAAGTTTCAATCGGGATACTGGCTTTCATCCGAGCAATACTTGGGCACGTATAATAAATTGCATGAAAAACATAAGGAAAGAACAGAAAAGATTTCAGAGAAGCATCAGCCAATCAGACGAAACCTGAGCTTAATTGTTGGACTCGTAAAACGGTTAATTCAGTGTAAAATCCAACATAGAGAGAGTAACACGCCTTGAAAATGGAAAACAAGTCGTTTTCCGAAAGTTCAGCCAATATGAAGCCAATTACCTGGTGCAGAGCCCGAGAACAATACCTGAACATAAAATATATTAATTAAATAAATCGTTGCAATTAATTGATTACCTTTATAATAATATTATATTTCGAAACCGTGGTTGGTAGCAATAAACAAGTTGGGAATGTATATACAAAGCATAACGGTATTCTTTCCCCGGGGCGTGATTAATTTTGAGCCATGAATGTACAAGCACTTCTCATTAATGTTTTCACCTGTGGTGAATGATATGTCGTGACCATTAAAATAAATGTTTTCTTTCATATAAAGCAATATCTAATTTTAATCCTAAAACTTATCCTTCTACTTAATCTTAAAATATTTTTTAAAGGACATTGTGTCACTAGAAGTAATACTTATTACTCGAGTGAAACAGACATTATAATACCGTAAAGGGAAAATTTATCTAATCTTTTGTTTGATCTCACCGAAAAATAAACCAACAGTCATAATAAAATACTACAAAATATATCATTGAATATCACAGAAAGTTGTATTTCTTATCTTGCTTTTGTTAAAGCAACATCATCATATCTTTTCATTTCATTCTGAGTATTCGAGGTGAACTAATACATTCAGACTAAAGACTTCATTTTACGTCGTGCTTCGTTACAAAGTGCTAAAATTCCACTAAAGGTATACCACATCGCATAAACCAACACACAGATGGACCGAATATAAACATGTGTATTACTATTGTGTAGCGCGGTAAAAAATCAAGCAAGTAAGCAATATAGAACTGTATTTAATAAGAAATGAGGAAAGATTGTACTCACCCATTGCTGATGTCGTTGAGCCTGATGGTGCCGAAGGCAAAGCCAACTCTTGCAGCTGACGTAAAATCGATTCCAGATGGCTTCAACTTGCAGATAGCAGACACTTTGATGCCGGTAGATTACTGTATGGATAGATAATTATAAAGAAAAAATGCATCAACCTGTGTTTAAAAATCATTCATCCTCAGGTGTCATCACCATTACTAATGCAACAAAATGACAGCAAGAAATAAATTAATGAATTTATACACGGTAGTATTAGACGGTAACAAGTATTTTTTTAAATAAGTAGAACATGGAGAGTCCATCGAGCAAATTGGGGAGAAAAAATATGATTTAATCCCTGAGAAAGACATGAAAAAAATTACTTAGGCACATTTTGTGTATCGTAAAATATTTTTGGATTATGCTCTTTCATGTCAGTACAGCTTGTTCAATAGCTATTAAAGAGCAAAGAAGGATGGATACAATGGAGATGTAGTACATCAAGGAATGATGGAGATGACATTAACAAAGAGAATCACCATCACAGATGTCTTACAAAGAGTGGGAGATGAAAGATGTTTGATCCACTCGGAAAAGAAGAGGATACACTCTAGTGGACACATTTGTCGGCGCAGTAGGCTCTTAATAAAGATAATAGAAGGAGAATTGAATGGAAATAAATTTCCCGTGTAGAACTCGAATAGAATGACTACATCAGCAATATAATGAAGGAGGTCAAAGTGAACATTTAGCTGGAAATGAAATGATAAGCTGATGAGAAAGTCGAGTAGAGAACACCAGCAAATAAATAAGTATTTGGATGATTAATTCTCATGATAATAATTCATAATATGACATCAATATGATAATATTTACAACAGTAAAACATGCCCTATAGGTGATAATGTCAGCAAAATTCTACCTAACCACTTTATTTTCCAAGGGGTATAAAGGCAAGTAGGTTGGATTCATAATAGCTATTTTATGTATAGGTATATTGCTTTCTGCCGTGTAGACACAGAAGTAATTTTTGCGAAAACTTACTGAAAAAGTAGATTATTTTAGGAACTAAAATGAAAGATATATACAGGGTTATCAGTCTCTCTATCACAGCCACTAATTCATATTAAAATTAGACTGCCTAATTATGAAAGATATGAAAATATTGAAGCCACTATACGATATTTATGCGATAGTTCAATGCAAATGACACGGCTATCCCCTCCTTTGGATCATAATAGTATTCATGAATATTTATACCCCTCCAATGATATAAATTATAGCCACATCATTATTATTTATATCATTCTGGAGGCAGTATTTATTAAATATCATTGATGATAATATTTTACACATATTTTAAATCTCCAGGATGTCTAGTGTGATAAATCGTGAAAAAGCAACTGAGGAAGTTCAGTAATCTCGTTATTTTTCTAACGAGATTTATTTTATCGCATTCAGTTGCATGTTTTTGCTTTTTTATTAAAATATCATCCATAAATTGCTTGTCCAGCACGACACATTCACTACTAAATGCAAGTATGAAAACTATTTCAGACTCAAATGATATTAGTAGTCACCATTTAATTAATGCGATGGTGGGTGGCGTAACATGGTGGAACTCCTTTTTCGTCATCACACACCAACCCTCGACTACCCCGTGCAGTGACCCATCAGCGACGTACTTCCCAAACCGACCTTCCCCTCTTCCCACCCTCTGCCCACTACCCTCACCAAAAAACCCCTCCCAACCCTCCACCCCCCCCTTTTCCCCACCTCCACTCCACCGCCCCTCTAACTTCTTCAAGGGTATAAATTCTATGTACTAATATGTGAAATTGCCAGATGATGATACGCCGTATCGAAACCGGTCGCAAATATATTTTATTTTGTGGAACAGCAAAGTCTTTTTCTTACCCTTTGTGCACCATTTAATTAGCTCATAAAGCAAATATGAATAGTGAGAAGCATCTTCAAAAATCATAATTCATGAATATGATTAAACTAGAAGGCCAAAAATGTTCCACATTAAGGTAGATATAAATGTAATAATAATAATGTAGGTAAGTATTTTGTTTTACACGTATATTTTCAAAGGGTTGTTCAGTAGCTGGGTTGGATATTTCCGTGCCTTACGGTACATACCATAAGAAACCCACGGTGTGTTCTCCATAAGAAAATGCACTGCTCATAACATTTTTATCATAAATACGAATCGCATTGATAATGCTATGAGCAATTATAATGTAAAAATTAATCAAATCTGAATATCTAATGACACTGAATAAAAAATCTCCCATACTATTAGGATAAGATCCTCTTAAGAGCTCTCCTCCTGAAACATACGCGATGGCTTCGTGAAATCACTATCTAACCGTGCTGCTCTCAGCGAGATCTCGATGATATAGAGGCTCATTAGGTTGCTGTACGACTTTTAAAGTTGGGAGTTGCCATTGGAGGCGGGAAGTTTCCGGAGCAAAGGTTATCAACTCATCTCAAACTCTTGAATGAAGTAAATTTCAGAGTCGTAGAGAGAGAAGCGCCTAATTGGTAATTTTAAAGATTACTGAAAGGCTCGTTTTGGGTTGGGCTGGATGAAGAATTAACTCAAATGAGGAAGCCGGCGCAATCCAGATGGATATAGCGAATGCTAGCCATAGCGGTGAGGTCCACAGGGAACTATTTTTAGCTGCGCATGATTACCAGTTGAAACTATTAAATCCTAGAATAAAAAGTTTTGAATGGAATCGCTTATTGTGAATTATTGTCAGCCCGTAGTATTTTTATGAAATCTTATGCGTTAACATGTATCAAAACACATTGATTCTCGGTTTTCTTCCGTCTACTTGACTTTGACCATTAGATAACTAAGCCTTTACGCTCATTGAAAGTCTAGCTATGTAATGGTAGCATTACGGTGTAATGCACTACCATGGTTGTGGTTTGTATTCAGTTGACGAATCCAATATCTTCTAAAGATTTCCTCCATATGCTCTTATGCTTAGAAAAATACAGTCAATATCTCAGAGATAACATTAAAATAAGGGTAAACTTTGCTAGTTACATAACTACCTGAATTGATAAGACCAAATTTGTAGTTGTTGGATGAGCCAAGTGCATTCTAATTTGTTCATCGTGAAGGAGTTCCAACTAGTAACAGCAGTTGGTCAGTGCTATTTGTTTCAGGTTACTGGATTAATCTTGAAAAAAAAATTAAAAATCCGGTTTCGTGGGTAAATATGAAATGTTCACCAAGGGCTTAGTGTTGGGAAGGTGCACAAAACTGCTACTTAGCGCACTCATGAGTCACCGATGGTATATAGTGGGAGATTTGATAGTCGAGATTAACGATGCCTCATATTTTCCTGGTAAGAACAGTCTTTTATCCTTCCGCGAAAACATTTTACGCTTGCGCCAAATTTGAACAAAATTTATGCTTGGAATAAGTTTAACCTAAATATCGACAATGAGACTCCTAACTTCAAATAGCGTCTAAAATTGTATACTTGGCCCAATTTGCTCAAATAAAATTACTATAAAGTTGTAACACCATTCGGGGAAATTTAGCTAGTTTTGTGCTACTTTCGAAAGTTATTTCATATACCGAATTCACTCCACATTTTTCTCAAATTATCGTTAGATTACGTGAATATTTACACTAATGTTTTTACACTTTTAAAATTATACGTCTAAGCATACGTATAAATTTTTACGCGGGCTTTCCAAAAATTGATTATCTTAAAAAAATCTTCTTTTTATCAATATGTTAGTTTTAATCGATCAAGTCATCTAATACTTAATTACCTACTGTTTATCACTTGGGTGTTCGTGGCTGTTCCTTATTTTATTACCAAGTTGATAGTTTATCTGTGATTTTTTCCAAACAGTGTGTTATGTAATTTTTACTTTCCTAAATTATGGATTACAGCATTATGGAATATATTTAACATTGGAATAATGATAATTTAGCACATTTTTACTTACATTGACGAAACGGTTATAAAAAATGGAGTACAGCTTTGCTCCACATGTGTGTTAATGTGCCGATTGGCCACTAGAGTTACGGAGAGTGAAATGTTAGCAATGTATGCATGTTCCCCCTTCTCTTGTGAAGGGGGCAAGAGTTGGCAGGGAAGCCGAATGGGGTGGGGTTTAGCAAGGGACTTTGGCGGTTTGGCGTTACAACGCAAACGTGATGGGAAATTAAGCAAGAGCGAATGGCTGCTGATAGTGCATTGCCGTGTGGTCGTTGGAGCAATTCATATTTCCGGTCAAAGGAAATACACTAATCCGATGCCCGAAAAGGCAAGGGGGAAATGGCTGCGGAGTTACAGAGCAAGTGGAGAGGTTGAACGTTTTCAGAGTCACTCTGAAAGTTCTCCACATGTCATGAAACCAAATGTGATAATTAGTACAGAATGTTATGGGCGTGAGCACGGAATGAAGGTTGAACAAGCCTCGTAAAAGTTAGCGTGGTACGAAAGTAATCACCCTGAAAATATCTGTTAATTAAAAGAGCCCTAATTAGTGGTGTCTTTCATTGAATTTTACTTTTCGTTTTCCCTTCGAATTTCAATGGAAGGGTAAATAAAATTAAATTGTTGCATAAGATAATAAGAATTCTCCAAATGTTAGGAGAAATTTTACAATCGTTATTTTTACAAGCACTTTTACTTACAATTTTACAATATATTTATTATGTTAGCAGATATCAATTGTGAATTGAGAGCTTGAAGAGAAAATGCCTCCGCTAATATTTCACTATAATTCTGTTCAATATTTATCATATAGCCTAACCCATACGTTTTCAAGCACAAGTTCCCATTCAAAGCCTAAGTTGCGGTTTCCAGGAAAATGTTGCAGTAACCAGGAAAATGAAAGTTCTTTTAAGTAAGAAAAAACTAATCACATACGAAAATGTTATGCAATAGTTATATGAAAAGGATTTCAGCCATCTGATAATAAATATTTCAAGCATAAAAATTAATTCTTTCCACGAACCATTAGTTATTATCTCAAATACAGCGTGACACCATTGTAATACAAATCATTATCGTGCATTTCATTTCTGTCCTTTGCCCCAGCCTTTTCCCCGTTCTCCTTTTTCAAGGCTGGTATCCTAAAACCCCTTGCCACACGCTTCTGTGGTAGCTAGGTACGAAGATTTAGATGAGACCGGAACGGATGTGGGCACTCAGGAAGGGCTGAAAATGGGAGGTTGAGCATCCATAAAAGAACGTCCTCTTCCACTCCCTTCCGAATTACGTGATCATATCGCTGGTAATCTTTCGTACTCGGCTCAATAACCAGACTCAAAATTGAATCGAAAAGCTGAGGAATTTTCTAGCCATAAATACCCCGGTGGAAAGACCTTTAATGGAATTCTAAAGGAGAGCTATCAAACATGTGTTCACGTTACGAAGAAAATCGCAAATTACAAAGGTTATGGCGACCACAGAGTTTAAATGTATGACAATTCTCAGGGAAGGTATGTTGGAAAAAACGTCAAATGTCTACCTGTGGACACGAACATGCTGCTTATCGTTTTCTTTTATTTCTCTCAAGGAAGGAATGCCGGGACAATTTTCTTGCCTTCTGTGCATAGCTAAGACTATTTTCCCCGCTTCCTTTTCGCTGATGTTGTACTTAATGCATGAAATGAGTCAGGGAAATAGGTGCTCAAAGGCGTCAAGTGGTTCTGAAATTAGCCATCATTGTGCACCTATCGCATTAGGGCTTTAATGAGGAAAGAGGTTCAACCAACTTTAAATGTCAGGTGTTCTGTATTTATATCATCCCTCTGGAGTCATCCCAGCTCATTTATTGATGCGTAATGTGCCTAATTTAGTCAAAAAATCGTATTGAAAAATAATTCAAAGATATAATATAATACTCGGTTTTTAAGTTTTTCTTCTGTGACGTTCATTACTTAAAGATGTGGAGGAAATATATTACTTAATAAATAAAAGTTTATAGTCAAGAAAGGGTCAAAGAAACTAGAAATAAATTGCATAGCAGTATAAATCCATTTAGATAGTGCCGGCCTAAGCAATTTTATTAGTGTAAGCAATATCTTATTCGACCGCCCCTGCTAAGAAATATATTTACCGATTATGATTTTCAGGAGGTCAATCAAGGGTCTGAACAATCTTCTTAAGGCAGTTGTTTCCTTTCGCTCCAAGAACTCAATAAGTAATCAATTAGAATGTCTCCAACTGATTACGGAGATTATGTACATTGCACATACTTCTTCTGAGGAAAGTTTAGTTCCTCACATTTTTACGTGAATGATATCCTGGATTGAGCCATTTTTAGCTTCGCGTCATTGGACTTGTAACATCCCATTATTTAAGCAAATGTTATCAACGTTGCCACCATATGTTATGCAAATGCTTTAAAGTTGGCCTTCCTTCAGCGTTAAAAAATGTGTGCACACTGTCACGATGACTTAGTGGCCTTATGATACATTAATTCTTCACAGAAGTTATGTATTTAATAACTATCTTTGTATAGATACATAATGAATCAATGGCTTGAAAGCAGCAAGAAAACATTATTTGACTTCAGCAGGATTCAAGTCCTCATCTCCAAATTGCATGTCTGGTGTGTAAATCAATTACCCCACCAAACTAGTCTTTGCTTGATAACACACCTGACCGGCAATGGGAATATCTGGTCCGAATCTTGGTCAAGGCAAATAATTATTTCATAGCGAATTTCATTCATTTGAAGTATATCTATGCGTTCGTGCGTCGTGTGCACGCAGTGAACCATTGTCAGTAATCTAACAAAGTATATTTGAAATGTAAAGGCATCTGAATGGAGATATTGTTATCCAGAGGACTTTAGTTGAAACTATTGGCTGTGGCGATGAGTTTTCAGCGTAACTACGGTCATAAATGTTATTCTAAGCAAGAAGAGGGAATTTAAAGAACACTAGGCACTTTGTGTTTACATCGTGGCAGATTTTTAACAGAGATTCCCGCTCATTTACTGAAGTTAACCCATTCATGCCCAAGAGGTACTTTTCACCCTTATTTTAAAAATCTTCTCCCTAGTGCCCTATCAAAAATGTCAGCTCTACGAGGTCATTTCAACATTTTTGGTTGATGTACAACAAGTTGCCAGCCAAATTTCTGCTTAATTCAATTCAATTCAATTTTTTGTTCACCAGTTGACAAATATGTACATTTGTATAGGTTCCGTCAATATAATACATCAAAGTCATAACGCAGCATACATAAAAGTCATAAGACATCGTTAATAAACTCTGAGACGGAGTAGTAACATTTCTGTAGCAACAATTTTTTCAGTTCAATTTTGAATCTTTTTATTGATTCAATACTCTTTATAGACAATGGAATTTTACTAAAAATGTTTGTCCCACTAGCTAATGGGCTTCTGGCTGGCAATCTTCTCTAATTTTGAGCAACATGAATATTGAAGGAGCTCCTTGTAGAATAATTGTGAACACTATTATTTAGAGTACGTAAGTGATGGTTAGTCATTAAATAAATGGATAAGTAATATATATACAGAAAAAGAATAGTTAATGCATTTAATTGAAGGAAAAATGATTTATAATGAGCCCAAGATGATTTTTTAAATATGATTCTGATAACTTTCGTTTGCATTGTGAAAACCTTGTTCAACATTGTACTAGATAAACCCCAGAAAACAATCCTATGGGTTGCTTTTGCTAGGAAATTAGAATTGTACATTGTCATGAGGACATCTATGGATATTGTACTGCTTATGAACCTAATGCTCTAGATTACAGAGCACAAATTGGAACACAGATTATTTACATGTACTGACCAATTGCCCCTGCTTTATCAAGAAAAAGGCCTAAGAACTTAGAATTCTAGGTTGGCACCAGTTGGGTATTGCTTACAGTTAATACAGGAAAGTGTTGGATAGGAATATCATTAAATGGTAATAACTGAGTTATCTCACAGTTTAACACTAATCTGTTTTTCTGGCACCATTTCCATACATTGTTCAACATTATTTGACTCTCACGGTGTAGTGCAGTAATATCTTTGGCCGAGATAATAAAATTTGTATCATCAGCGAAGATAATAGTTAACGCATTTTTAATTGGATTAATTAAGGGTAAAATATATTGATATACATTTAGAACAGAATGGGTCCTAAAATAGACCCCTGTGAAACACCAGTTAGAATTGGGTAACGGTTCGATGTGATCTGTTCTTCATTAATGGTTAAAGCCACTTGTTGAGATCTGGAAGTTAAATGTGACTTAAGCCAATCCAGGTACTGTTCACGAATTCCGATTCTTTGAAACTTGTGGTATCGTGGTTCACCATATGAAATGCATGGCTGATGAGTAAAAACAACGCTAGGACTAAATGTTTGTTATCCAGGGCACTTGTAATGAATTCCAATACATGTGCAAGGGCACTCCAGTAGATCTACCTTTTCTGTAGCCCCATTGCCTGTCACTTAGGATGTTATATTTCTCAAAATAAGCTATTAAACGATTATAAAATAGTGTTTCGAATAGTTTTGAAAACTGGTATAAGAGAGAAATTGGCCTATAGTTATTCAAGGCATCCTTATTTCCTTTATTCTTGTACACTGGAATAACTTTACTTAGCTTTAAAGAATAAGGAAAGGTTCCTGTTCTGAAAGACTCATTTATCAAATAAACCAGGGGTTTCAAAATAGAGTCCATGCAAGATAAAAGTAGAGTTCCTGGTATTTCATCTATACCTGAGGTAGATGACTTGCTAAGTAGGATCCCTCTCAAGATCCGTGCCCAAATCTTTAAAATTTCTTGAATATAACTTGATATATTGAAATATGATTGCCGATGTTGATGATAATGAGTCAATTACGAGTAAAATGAGCAAAATACGTGAAATAACACAAAATAAGCTCTTTAAAAATAGTTACTGCCATTAATTGTTTAAAAATTGGTTTTAAATTTTTGGTTCGGCTTGAATGCATATTGCCCTAGTCTGAAAGCTTCAGACAGTTAGGACGAAATGATTTTAGTGTTTATGACAGAATACGCTAATGATTTACCCTTTTATAAAATGTTTTGCAGAGCAGCTTCTTATATTCTCAAAATAGTTCTTCGCTAACAAATAAACTTAGCAATCACCAGGGACACAATTTATATCAGTCGATGGTCACCTCCATAGATAACCACAGAAACAAGCAATGAACTAAAATAAAAATAACAAATGAAACTAAAGAAGAATCCTGAATTATATACATCCGAAAACATTACCCACTGGCACACTTATCAATAAATCTTAGTCGTTAAATTATGTCCATTCTGGAATAAACTGTACGTGATATAAGAAAACTAAGAACAGTTGTGAAATCAGCATATCAAAGTTAGCTAATATCACATACTAGTTTTCAGTCATCTGGTACAATGCCGACTAGTGTATTTGATAAAATGTTGTTTCAAATTAATGAAGTTTTTTTAAGCGTCCCCATAGCAACCCATGGGATTTCTGACGAATGTATAGAAAGAAACTCTCAAAAGAAATGAACGGTTGTTTCAATTTTATCACATGCAAACTTGATTTATTATGCAAAATTGTATTATAAGGAATTTTCCTAAGAGTATGCAGTTCTTTAATAAAGTAGCGTTTTATACTGCAATAGTAATATTTATCTATTTATTAGCGAGAGTGTCTTGGAGTGCACGTTGGAGTTCGTGGACGACAAAGCTGGAAGACTCGAATGCACAAAGTGATGTCTCCGACGCCAAAATAAGATTGGAGGAAGGTGAGGACGTAATGGAAAACCAAAGTGGGAGGCAATAATTGAACCTCAGGTGGAACAATTAGCGTGCTTAGGCTGTATGAAGTTCTCTTCGTGGGAATTGCAACTAGAAAATTAGGAGAATAAGTTTCTTCGAACGGCTAGAAAGTTGATGACCAAGACTCTCTAAGAGTATACGAAAATGTTACAGTAGTCCTTAGCATTTAATTAAGCACTGCGTGGTTCAGATATGGAATACATGAAGAGTTGGACTGGCTTATGTTTTGCATTTGGTCAAACGGAAGGATGGAGAAAATATAGATAAGAAACAAAGAGAAAGAAGAGGTTTATGAGCTTGCAAGACAGTTAAAACTTACGAAGACCGAATAATGCGATTGAACGTATTTGAACCCTTATAAACGAGCAAGAATATAAACTGGACAAAAAACTGCATCATGTATCTCTACACAAAGCATTAATGAATTTTCCAAAGTGTGAAAACAATTATGCAATTTAATAATTTAATCCCAATGAGTTATAACAATAAATTACGTGGAGAATTTACGATAGTCGGAAAAAATGTACCCTTGAACTAAGGGTTTTCATTTCATCTAAATTAATTTTAAACGGCCGAAAAATCGCAAGTACTTCACCAGGGCTTACATTCATTAGGATTCTATCAACTCTGCAGTCATTAAATAATTCTGTTCCTTCAACAAATTTATACGCCCTTTGACTTATTAAGCAATGTGACGCTTTTTTTAAACTTATTTATAATTAAACTCATTGTTTAGGCTATTTGATTCCATTAATATTTATTTGAATACACGTGCATTATCATTTTTAACAAGATAAATTTCAAACTTTCGTTTAATAGATAAATAACTAAGGAGATCCATACGTAAGAATAATTCATAGGACGCGGGTTTATTAAAGCTCCACTGTAATTTATTGAATAATAAAATTTCTCCATAATTTTCACATTTTCCACAAAATTCAATTTGTTTTTTATTCCATAGATCCATTGCTATAAAAACCACTAACAATAAGTAGCGCTTTTCTGATAGTGGATAGCTATCTTGGAGAAAATCACGCTTTCTTAAGTGGAATAGACGTATTATACGACAGGTAAGCGAGAAGAAACTAGGAATTCATTTCCTTACTCTACTGAAATTAATCTGGATGTGGATATTATGTAAAGGAATACATTTAGTTAAGATTGATATCCCAAAGTGAGCGGAAAGAAAGCAAATTAGGATAAAGAAAAAAGGGGAGAATGTTGAAACAAACTTCACTACCTATAAGGAAAAGCATCGGATTTCATTTCCAGGCGTTTAATTAAATGCAATCGTTCCCGGAAAATGAAATTTCACGATGGTAGAACCTCTTTAAAATCTTGTTGAAAATATGACCCGAGAGCTTTATGTATGTAATAATGCTTTCCTTAATAAAAAAATTTGTTATTTTTTTCCGACTATAACTAGCCTTAAAAAAGTTATATCATACCATATCTAGAGTTGACCACAACGGTGAAATCGCAGCAATTTACATTTGTGGATTAATTTCTTTGAAGTGTAAAAAGGCTCTTTAAAAATTCAGCGTTAAGGTGGTTGAAGTGACTTTTGTGTATTAACAGATTTATGTAAGACTTTGCATACGTGTTCTCACTAGCGATATCTACAGATAAAAATGAAAAAAATTATTTCTGACCGATTTCCTTAATAACTTACCACCTTAAAATGCATACCCTTTTTGTTTTGCGGCAATACAATGCTATTTTAACTCGTTGCCTAGTTGGAATTTTGCAAACATTTGGTAATAATTTGATAGCTACATGCGTACAGATTTTATTCTAAACGCGAACTAATACGTTTTTTTCACTACAAGTATCAAGGTTTCCGTCTGAGTCCAGTATTCGAAACAAACATATTGCAATATAATTTCGCCTAAATTTCGAAAACCACGCCAAAACCTTAGCCATAACAGGCGTTAATTAAAGAGAAAAATTAATGCTATAACTTTTTTGTCATTTCCATTACAGCGTGTATGATGAGTTCCAATTTGCTAACAGATGCATTTAAATGAAACGCGGTCCAAGAATGTTATGCAACATATTTAACAAAATAAAGAACTATACACTCAACGGCCCACGGTTACCGATCCAGCCATCAATTTTTTAGGAGACCATTTTTCTCAAAGCATATTACTTATGAAATAAGAAACAATGCCATAATTCTGAGTTAAAGCACACCACTTGTATTTCCATTTTTAAAATCAAAACTGCGACGAGTAAATGAGTCGCTGAAACAGAATAATTAAATATGTAACCTAAAAGAGTAAAATATTTCACAACCGTCCTTTTTATACAACTTTATAAAATTTTAACTCGATAGAAAACATCCATAAAACAAAATATTACAGAATTCCAAGAAAGGTTTATGAAAATGTAAAAATGTCAATTAAAAGATTCATTATCCATTCAGCCAACAGAGGGGGGTAAGGATCCATGCCACCATACATACGTAATATGGGCGAAAACCGTGAATTGTCGCTCATCGCACTGTTGATTGAAAATTGAAACCCTAGCATGAAGACTGAATTGTAACAAATTATGTTTGAACATTTAATGATACTGTAACCAAGGTTCTTTAAAAATCTGGATGATTCACATTATTAAAACCTTAAATGTTTCCAAAATAACACTTTAGAAATATAAGGCTTAGGCAAAGTGCTCTCGCAAAGAGAAAGTATAAAAGCTGGGTATCCTAAATGGAAGGTAGTTTGAGATCAATGTAGTACATAGTCTAAAATGGAAATGTAAATAAACTCTTGCTCTATACAAATCCATTGAGAACATAACTAGAAACATTCTACATAGGCTTGGGGCGTTGGCGTCAAATACATCTATCCAGTTCAAGCAATATAAATGTAATTAATTATAAACCTAGCTTGGGAATTTGGGTAATCAATGGTAGTTTTTAATTTACTCATATGAAAAGCATAAAAAATATTTTATCTATTATATATACTTTTATCCTGTTAATAACTGCCACTTAAAAATAATACTGTGCACTAATTTTAAGCGCATGGGTCACATTTTGTCCTACGGTACTATGGGACGCTTTACTGGCGGAAACGTATAGAATAAAAGAAGGTTAACTGCAATGCGTGATAGAAATATTGGCTGAAAAAAGGATCTAGAACACGAATGTATAAACTTCTACGTTTCAAAGGACGAGATGAAATTCCAATGGATCAAAAAGTGAAAATAAATTAATAAATACGATATGTATCCTGTGAGGCATCCAAAATTATCTACCGGAGACATTTATTAGACAATTTATTTTGCAAATAAAAGGGCCGAGAACATGGTGTCCATTAAAGCAGAATCAGTAGGCTAAGGAAAATATATTATTATTTATAAAATAAAATAATTTGTACGGGGACCTCCTCTCCGGCGATTTTGGATGGCTCTTCTGAGTATTTGGGACCGTAAAAGTGTCCTGCTTGTTGAGTTTATGCCTCGACGGACCACAATAAATTCGGAAAATTATTGCGAGACCTTGAAAAAACTCAGAAGAGCCATCCAAAATCGCCGGAGAGGAAGACTGACGAAAGGCGTTAGACTGCACCACGACAATGCGCGCCCGCACGTATCTCGCCAAACCAAGGATTTAATCGACAATTTTGGCTGGGATCTCGTTGAAAATGCTCCCTACAGCCCTGATCTTGCACCGAATGACTTCCTGCTTCCAAAATTAAAGCAACACTTGGGTGGACAACGTTTCGAGACTGATGAAGGAGTGCAAGAAGCGGTCACCAAAGTCCTCCATGGACTGGCGGCGGACTTCTTTGAAGCTGGATTCCAAAAGTGGATTAGTCGTCAACAAAAATGCGTTGAAAAATCTGGTGATTATGTTGAAAAATAGCTAAGAAATTAAGCTTTCCATTGATGTATTTTTCAGTTCAAATAAAAAACGCCGTACACCTGAATAAAATTTGAGAACCTTATTTTTTACACAACCCTAGTACTTCTGGTGGAGGAAGCTCACTTCCACCCACAAGCACCTGGACAGAATCTTCACGTCCTTATTGCCAGGAACAGAACAAATACCAACTTTTCTGACTGAGGGTCATACCTAAGAAAGTAGAATTGACCTATCCAAAGAACCACCACCCAATAACCCGCCTCAACGCTGTATATAGGACCCTCACCTACCTCTGGTGTCTGGAGCGATCCCCCATCCCCGAAATGTTCCTCCAACAAGTCCAGCCTGTGTGGGAGGAGATGTACGAGTAGAGGGGCTCAAATCGGGGAAAAGTGGGATGCAAGAACCACATGCTCATTGATAGTGCATATGCTAGAATGCCATCCACCATAAGCAAAACCTTTGAATGGCCAGGGTGGACTACAAGAAGGCCTTCGACGCCACTTCCCATCTGCAAATTGTCGCCATGCTGAAGGTGATGAATGTTCACCCAAAGCTTGTGTCCTGCATCCAACGCCTGTTACCACTCTGGAAAACACTCTTCGTCCAGACATCAGGCAAGTAGTCAGTTTTGACCGACCCCTGTTAGAATATGCCACTGTACCGTTTTTCCAAGGTGATACCTTGGCCCCCCTACTGTTCAGTCCCTCTGTCCCTAAGGTTGCGAGGTAAAGAACTCATGTGTGGTGTTCCAGGTGACAGACAGAAAACTTAAGTTCACTCATATGTTCATATGGATGACCTTAAGCTGTATGCTTCAGTGCGAAATATCTACGCGCTGCCCTGAAAACCGTACTCGAATACAGAGAGGCTATATATAGGGATGGGATTCTGATAGGACCAGTGTGAAAACTAATTGTTGGGATAGATATAAAAGGACGGAGTATTGTCTAAAAATTTAGGCAAGGATAGCTTAATACGGGGACAAAAGAAGTGAGGCATTGCGAAAAATCGAAGAACAGCGATAAGCGCAAATAAAAGCTGCTTGCAGAATCAACACACACGCCAGGACCAGTGTGGATCCATCCACCTGGCGAGAGGAAGATTTTCGGAAACAAGGAAGACGTGTAACTTGTTAATGGGAACATCATTCTTCAGCACGATGACGTCAACAACAACCCAAGCCTCGGAGTCCCCCAGTGACGAATACGTGATATTGCAGCAGTGAAGGAAAGACTCATCGCCAAGTACAAAGAGGTTCTCAGAAAAATCTTTAGTTCTAAGCTGTCAGACGGAGACATTTTCACAAACATTTTCTCTGATCCTACACAGCTTTTATGCATGAAATGGACCGTCAAAAAATTGTTGAACCTCGATATTGGAACCAGGAAGAGAATACCATCTTCAAAAGACTTCATCAGAAATTTTACGTCACAAGATTGTATATCCGTCCTAATGTAATTGGTAGAGGTCTAATTACTCTGGAGTGTCTCCAAAACGGAGTATCGCTGAGTACAGCATGGCGAATTTTCTAAATAAAAGACCCTTTACATAGTCTCAAGAGAGAGCATGAGACTTCGGGATCAGGAAACTTTCTCTTCCAGATGGCAAAGAAGGCAGCGGGTGAAACAAGTCTGGACATAAATTGGTCATCTGAGGTAAGTGACAATGACACGTCCATATTATCTTTGAAAGCAAACGTCCTCAAGATCGAACTTAAAAAAAGTCGAACAGGTGGTCTTGCTCAAGGTGCATACCGATTGGATGTGAAGGTTTTTATCTAAACATGTAAATGTATGGTGAATCGAAAGAGCTGATGTTTGCCTTCTTACGCTCCACCGGTATTAAGTCCGAGATCGATTGTTTCGTCCTCGAATGCCAGAACCCTCGTAAGAACCCTCGGGTACCTCTACCTTACATTCAAGATACACGCTTCGGACACGAGATGCAGGGCGTGTGGAGCCCAGGCGGAGGCTTTGTGTTACCTTCGCTCCAGCTGCAGTTATTACGCCTGGAGATCCGTCGTGGATAACGATAAATGTACAACCTGGTGGATATCCCCTCCCCATCACCAGGCAGTTGAAGGTAACCAAGCCAATATCTTTCTCCTTAACCACCTCACTCGCTCCATGTTCGTGATTGAGTTTTCGGCTCGGGCTGGAATGAATATCGATACGGGCAGAAAGGAGTTGGAAAAATTGGCTAAATATCAGGACCTACTTTCTTCTTTTGAAATTCGGCAGTTGTACCCCGGACACTCCGTTAAACTAATAGTCCCTATCATTGATGCGCTGGGTTGAGTTAAGAGCTCGCTGCTCCAAGAGCATTCCGACCTGCATGGCATAAGCGGAATCACTAGCATCGTGCATGCAAAAACCGTCATCCGACTCCGTCCACTGTGTATGCATGTGTACGCAGTAGACGGAGTCAGTTGTAGCGTAACACAGCATTGCCACCCATCCGATGGGTGTCGGACGTGGCTGCGTAAACTGCCCAGCCCCTCCCTAGTCTCTGGCCATTATGAAGGCAATGAAACGTGATGCTCGCCGGGGACTCGGAGGAGAATGTTACGGAATTAACATATATGAGATATATTATTTCGCGTTTAGAACAAAATGCATGCCTTTTAATTGAATTAATATGAAAAATATATCATGTGCTGTAAGATAAAGGTGAAAATAGAAATGAATTTCCAAAAAAGGGAGTAGAAAGCAAGTTTTTTACTTTATCTGTTGATATAACTTGAGTATACGTATAAAAGTTTGACGCGAACATGTACATTGACAAACATTTACCCCAAAAACCTTCGACTAATAAAAGATATAAATTGTTCAACTTCATGCTAATCAGCCAAGACTACTGAACTATTCTTCGCTACATTGCTTTACCGAAAAATTTACTGAATGAAAATTGAAAAATAACATACTTTAATATTTAATTATTCTACAAAATATGTGTTCACATTTTTTTTATTCAGTACAACCAGAAGCGGTTATACTGGTTGTGCTAAATTCTGCAATATCAGCATTCAAACAATGCGTCATCTCCCCGTACTTCACTTCTGAACATGATACCTTAGCGTTGAAACCGGTAGAACCGAAAAAAGGTCTGTTAAAATTATGCATTGTTGCTCATACATTTTGTCTCTTCTTTTGTTTTATTTGTTATTGATTCTTAGTAAATCATTATTTTAAGGCAAGAGGATTGATAACCTGTTTTTAGTATGTGAATATTAAAGCTGTATATTAAAATGTAGCTCATTCTAGCGTCATTTCAAAAGCGTGAAACCATTCACAGGCCAAAAAATTATATCGTAGCATTGCAACATGTCCACGTCTAAGAGAAAATAATTGGGGTGTATCACGATTTTAGCATTTTACTGTATCGTGCAGGAGACCATGACAAATGATAATTTGCAAATAATTTCTGAAAAATTCCAAAATTTACCAGAGATATAGGAGTCTAAATTTGAATGGACGGGCAACCTTCCCGTAACGGCTGTGACGTCATTTCATCAGCCGCTTCTTTCCGATCCATTATAAAAGATGCTTTTGACAGACTTTATTGAAGATGTCCACCTCTGCCGGAAATACAACAGTATAAAGATTTAGAAAATACTTTGAAAAAATATCTCAACCGGGAATCGAGCCACTTGCATTTGATCGATGGATGAAATAACGTCAGAGGTGGTTTAGCGGAAACAGAAAAGAAGCAACTTTCTACGACTAGTTATTTGGTTTTTTGGCCTTAATGTTTGGAAGTAACTCCGTAAATCTATATAAAAACCTTTTAAATTTGATTTGAGCGGCAATATTATAAAAAAATTCAACTGATAATTCTCCATTGCAATTGTGTAATGTCAATTTTAAGTGTAGGATCTATACAAACTTATTCACACTGTTTACACGGGAGTTGATGGATTTAAATGCACTAGCCAGTTTCGATGTAAAAGCATCAATATCAAAATTAAGATACAAAACTGTACGCTATAAAATTTTATTTTAACTCTAAGGATGACTTAATAACATGGAAGCCGGTTCATGTATCAAAAATAGCGTTGAAAGTAATCAAGCGCTAAATTAGTTATCATGGAAATAAGGAAGACAGAGAAGGAGATGAAAACGGCAGTTGACGTAAGAGGTGGAGGCAGTTTATTGAGTCCCCCCAACGTCAATTGCATGCATGAAAGACATTCTTGGACATATAATAACAATCAAAAAAATTAATTTTGTGGCCACTTATTACCAAATTCCAAGCCGATATGCTCAGCAATTCTCTTTAGTATGATCAAATTTGTTACATTTGCAGCTGATGTAGTAAAAGCTTCGTGGAACTGGCCGCAGATGGAGACATCCCAAGTGCATCCATTACATCCCAATGGTACTTCTGTGTACGTCGGGCTGGTCCGAAATAGGAGATGCTCGTCAAAGGAATCCCACCAGCCTCTCGTTAACACAAACGAAGTACTTGATCGGATGCAGGTCACCATGGACCTTTTGCTAGGGAAAGATCAGATTGGCGAGATGGCAAGAATACTGGATCCACTCGCCGCGGGTCTGAGATCAAAGTCCAGTCTGGTGGGTACACTTTTAAGTGGAAAACTGGAAACCGATTCCGTTCTGAGAACGGTTCTAGTGGAGAATTCCTTTCTTGGGGGAATTTTTAGAATTTAAAACACAAAATGAAGCTGGAATTCACTCTTCAGATGAAAAACATTTTTCCGCTCACTCGAATTAAAAATTTATTTAAAAGATTGTGATAATCGTGGAAAATACACGCCAGTCTAAAAGTCACCTTATCTTTTGCCAACAGTTCTTCTTTCCTCTAAAAGGAAATGAAAGGAAAATTTTCCGTTTATACAATTAGTTTTACATTAAAATGCATATCGCGAAATCCTAAAAAAATATGTTGTTGGTGAATTTATGTTCTGAAATTCCGGAAAATAAAAATTTTGATTTTAACAATTTTGATGTTGAAAATAATGATATTTCCTTGCAAAGTGGTATCTAAAGCTTTTATTAACCACATTATTGCTGAGCCTTCTCTCCTATTGGGCTTAACCCTTCCAATGCGGCACCGTGAGACGTTAACTTCGCCTTTTTTAGCACAATATCTATATACACATAATTATTTCATTTATGCATATCCATATTATTTATGCATAATTTAGGCATAATGTTATAATTTATTCATTATTATTCCCTTTTTTCCGTAAAAATAAATAATTTTTTTGACATATATGGATGTCACCCACACGAGGGTTTTGTGTGGTATACAACCCGCATTGCGAAGCTCGCAATCCTTTCCCCAGCTGAAATGTTTGGGAAAATCTTGTCATTTGATACATTTATCTGAATTATGTTCTCAGCGTTCAAAGATATTGGGTCTATTTATTCCAAGACATTTTAATCAAAATACTTTTGCTGTGTTTGATCCACTTATATCTATAATTTAAGTCATTTTCCGTTTGAACGCTAATATTTATGACAATGCTGACTATTATGGACATACATATTTTGGATTCACTTGATAACATACCTACTTTGATGGTTTTTGCCTCATTCAAATGATTTCCTAAATATCACCATGTAAAATATGATTTTAGCCATCTTCATTCAACCAAGTTGCAAGAAAAAAAACTCGCGTATCCATGTTCAGAAACTTTATTTTTATTTCATGAAAGCAAAAATTAATTTATGAATCGAAGGTCTCAGATCATAAATTGTAATTACCATCTGAGGTAAAATCATCCACCCAATCCTGCACGTTTGTTCAGGTAAACATTTACCAAAGCAGCAGTCACGGTACATAATATTTAGAAAACTATTCGTTTTCACTCAGACACCCTATCTGAATCTCTATCGCATGCAAGGAACCTGGTTTATCCGTAAGGATGATGTATATCTACCTGTTGTATTTTGAAGAGCACTTAGATAGCCTCAATTCTCTACACCAATGAATACCCCTGGTTACCAATTTTATTATCATTTTCCCTCTGCATCCTCTTTTCCTGTACTTCAAGACGCCTCCTCTTCCCACCACCCTATTTTTTCTTCCGTAGTGAGCGTTTTGCACGCCTAATCAACATAATTTCGTTTCCTACGTTTCTATGTTCGACTACTCTTTTTTGCCCTTTCAGAATTTTTAGCATTATGTTTGAATATACGTCCGATAATTATGGTAATCTGCCGAAGTCAGGGTACCCATCTGGGGAGGAATTTCCAGCTTTTTATACCATTGCAATGGTTTAAGTTGGCTGGTTTACTATTGTATTATCACTTTTCAAATCTAAAAATTGATAAATGTACCTTCTGTAATAATCAAGCCATTTAAATGTTTTGTAAGTGTGCACAAGGAGTTGAAATTTCAGTAATAGTCTTCGTAATGGAAAATTATGCTAACTTACAAAACTATTTTTGACTTGGTGGATATAAACAATGGGTTGGTACATGTAATTTAAAATTTAAGAAATTCAGTTTGAAAAAGTAATTTCTTTTAACAAAATTAGCAGCAGTAAACATCCTGTAAATATCTGGTTTTTAACATCTGAAAAAGTAATTGCAAAATAGAAAATGTTTCCAATGAAATATAAAATATACCCAGAAAAAATAAAATCGAAATAATTTTTTGTATAGTAGAACTCAAATTATATTATAATACAGTAGTACCTCAAAGTATATTATAATAACCTCCGTGGTATGAAAATTGTAAAAGAAGAGCAGGTGATTCCTCCACACTATATCGTAATTTATGCACATATTTTACTATTTCCTCAGTTTAGGAATAAATAACTATTGCTTTTTACTCTCAATTTGCCTCTGAACATGAAACATTCTTAGCCCATTTCAGAAAAAAATACTGTTGCATACAAGGGGAACTTAGGCTTAATTTGAACTTTAATTACTTAAACGGATTTAAGTCTGAGAACTCAGTTTATCTTTTCCAAGGCTGACATTAATATAAAGTCTAAATGGCTGATAATAAAAAATATAATTATTATTATAATTTTCAGTATTCAGGGTAAACTATTACTAGCCGAATATCAGTTGAAAAGATAACATGACACCCAATTGAGTATCCTCTCTTCAATGCTGCGTGTCTATACCAATTATTGTAAGTGATAACGCAGTAGACAGCGATCATACTAAATATTTCATTAATTTCCAGTTTTACTAATCAAAACATTCATCACTAGCAAATGACAGAACATGTAGCCTCATAAACTCAATTAAATTGAATAAAAAACGATTTAAAAAAAGTCATTTTATATGCATAATTACTAGAAGAAACACTGAAAGAAATTATTTTGGAGCACCTTGACACGGACAATACTCGGAAAAAATAATCATTTGAAGAATTAAAATAGACAAACATTGGGTACCACACCCATTGCAAAACTTATAATGGTCACGGGGTGATAGAGTAAGTAAAACATTTATTATAACGGCAAAATCAGCAACCCTAAGGTGTCCATTACCTTTATGTTACCTAAGATATATTTTAATTTCAATTAATAAGAAAACTAAGGCTTTCTTGAATTTCAATTGTTCTCATTTGCCCAAAAAACAAAAGTAAAACTTAAAAATAAACTTATCTACGATACCTAATCACATTTGTGTTTACCATTTGCTGGTTCAAAGTAGCATGTTAATACCTTAACAAATCATTCTTACATAATCACTACTTTGATTTGATCCATTTCTCTACCTACATATCAGCGTTATTAATCGGCCACAAAGTATTGAACTCAACTCAACTCTCTCCTTGATACTATACCTCACAGTTTATGTCACTTGTTATGCATTTCCGTCTAATTAACCCTTTGTCGTGATTTTTTTGTGACTTATTTAATCAATTCAGGCTCAGAGATAGGACCTATAAGTAAGAGAAGGATACTGGGTTCCAATTGACTCCTGGAAAACCCTGGTTCGTAACGTTTTGTACATATCTCCTAACCTCTTGAAGAGAAGCCAAGGTAAATGACCACGTTTTCATTTTCTTTTACACCTTGACCTTTTGGGGGCGATGACAAGAATCGTGCCCTTGTCCTCACTGATTGCCCCCTTCCCGAAACACACGCCTTTCCCTTCCCCCTTTCAGTCGATTCTCTCCAAAGGGAAGGGATGGGAAGGCAACCTGGGGACTTGGTCGTCTCCCTGTCCAGGAGGAACTGAGAGGAGAGGCATTTACATCAACGGCCATCGTCCTTTACGTCGATAGAATCTTTCTAAACTTATTGGTTCCTCGGCATCTGCGGGGACAACACGGCGACGGTGAGTATTAGATTCATTGTCCTCTCATGAACGCGGTGTAGGGGTTGCAGTATCACAATGGATTGTGGAAATGAAACAGTGGGAGATGTAAAGGGTGGCGGAAAATAAGACCTTCTTCCCAAACGGTTTAATCTCTTAGGTGAACAAATGAACTAACATTCAATCGTGACGACTTAAAAATTGATCAAAAACAAAAAACTATTGTAAATTTCAATTTCTTAAAGTTATTAGAAATAGTAAAATACACTATAATCTGCGGAAAATTATACAAAATTTGATCACTGGTTTTCTTGTGATATGAAATCATTTACCTGTTATTTGAGAGATAAATAGCATAAAAATTCTCTCAACATTTAGGTGAGAAAAAGAATGGAAAATAAGCGAACTATTTTTTAGACCTTTTTTTTAGGTAATTATATAATTCATCGTAATTTTGTTTAGCCGCCCCTGAATGAACAATTCACAATGTAATTAAATCTGTGATAGCTATGCCCCTATGCACTACCAAGTGTGACAAGACTTTGAAGAATGAGGACATGTTTCTTATGTTAAATGCGATTAATCTTTTCTACCATTACTTAACGCGTTCTCATTCAAATAAACCTCTAAGGGCTACAAGCCAATTCACAAATCCATGTAACTTACTGATTCAAGGGTCACAGAGATAAATAGGTTGTATAACAAAGGTCCCTTAAATAATAAAAAAGAAAACTTGGTTTATAGATAAATAAATAATAAAAATTTAATAAATGATAAATAATAAAATCTAGTTTTATTTTTTATTACATATAATGAACTTCCCCAAAGTTGTGCCTGAAACCATTGAGACAAACTTCCCTTACTTTAATTTTTCGAAGAAATCCCTAGTAGACGTTACAAAAGATTACGTGGCAGTCTCAAATTGAAAGTGTTCCTATAAATCAACTTATATCATTAAAGACAAGTAAATAAAAGGAGTAGTAAAGCTGTTCGACAAACTGAAATAACATTGCTAGTTGAACTTATGAGTAGTGTTTTAAATAGATGTAACTTCTGATTCCTAAGTAGCAAGAGAGATAATCTGCAGGTTAATGGATAAAGTTGACCACTTTCGCGCAGATAATTGCGTGGACTTCATAATTATTTTACGGGATCTTTCCTTCCACATTCAATGCCCTTGATGGCTGTTCTCACCTACTTGACCTTTTCTCTGTTCTCAACACCTTCGTCCCCCGCTTAAATTGCCACCTCGTTTAATAAACCATTTCCTCAGATACCCCCTTCCACACTGACTCCTTTCCGTTAACTGTACAATGGGTGCACTACTTTGCTACAAAAATACATTTTCTCAGATTCATTTTATAATTTTAACAAATTTGATATGTTTAGGATTGTTGCTATAGGTGTCCGATTGCATTTTCTCAAGGAAAAAACTACATTTTCCATTTATAGCATAACAATACATCTGATTGGCTTTGTTCTCCTCTGAGTAGCTTTCATATATAACCCATCTAATTGATTTTTGTGGATTATTGTGGTAAATAGAAAAAGTAATGTCCCATGTGGGTGTCATCCAGAGATACAACCGTGGTTTATACACTAGTATTCCTTGCAACTGTCACCGTGTTTCGATGTCACAATCGTTACCTTTTCAGCTCCATAGCAGGGGTTCGTCTGTATAGTTGGTCGCCTAATAGAGTAGAGTACCCCTCAAATCGCTGACTGGGGTGAGGGGTCGGTATGATATGCTTTAATAGAGAGAATGATATACATTGTAGTTATGGGAATTAGAATCAGATCCGCAAGCATTTGGTCGTAACCCGAGGGGATGTCGTTAACCCTTTCAACTGTGAGCCTATAATTGTTGTTTTCCCCCCGACTGAATGCAGTTTTTACTGGTGTTCAATAAAATCTCAAAAAATATATATGTAACCTTCAATAATTTACTAAAAAATTAAACATTAATTCTTAATAAGACTAAAGAAAGGTATTGGAGTGACTATATAATCCTCTATTAGTATGAGATTTTACGGCCTAGTTCATGCTAGAATCCCTGCCCGTGAAAACATATTACACAACTTATGTATATTCTATGTATGTTAATGCTACTTATGTTATTTTTAATTTGTTACAATAAGAAGAGGGTAATAATTCAACGTTGTTCATAGTTGTCTTACAGTGTTGATGTATTATTCTCTACCTCTCCTAGTCAAAATATATCCATCTACCCTCTTTTTAATGGCATCTATTTCAAGTTTTGAATTTCCGCACGTTTTTTCTCGAATGTACTATTTATAGGTATTTTTATAGAATTTACTGCAACAGGGCGTTATGGTATATGAAGAATTGTACAACAGCAAAATATTCAATTACCAGCACGACTTCCTCCCAAATGATAAGTACCACAGAGAAAGAGATAAAAATCCCCGAAACTGCTAAGAAAGAATTCACTTCACCACCATTCACGTCATTAGCGTCGGAGCGTCACGTTGATCTATAGCACCTGTTCATAGAAAATGCCGGAAGATAATAGAGCCAAACTCAGTATTTTCGTACGATTTTTTTCTTTTCCCTCCGTTGCTCTTTTTACTCCTCCATCGCTTAGCTTCCCGCAGTAATCGCCTTATTATTACCTCCAGACCCCAGCCACCACCTTCGTCTTATCTCGCACTTTACGCGCGAGTTTGGAAACGCCATTTGTTTAAATTAATGTCACGTAGCGTGCGGTTCCCCTTTAAATGGGCCCCAGCCACCCCAGGTGGATTGTGGGAAAGGGAGGTGAATGGGATTGAATGGGAAAAGGGCAGAGGGGTGTATGCGGTGAAAACGTGTGGGAATAATAATCATGGCCTGTTAGTAAGAAAGAAGTGTGGGTGAGGCCAATGGAAGTTGGTGTTCGGGGAAATGGTTTAAGGTGGGGTAGTTATGACGCAGCAAGAGAGGTGTGAGACAACAAGAAGAGAAGGGTGGAGGGGGGTGGGGGAAGCGGGAGGTTTTCCCAAGGATTCCCCCCCTGCAAAGGAGAGGGGCTTTCCCCGCTAACGACCGGCATCATTCCCAAAAACCCTCAGACGCACTTCTTACCCCCCCTTGCGACGTCACAACCACCCTAACCCTCTACCCAACCATCAAGTACTCCCCTCCTCCCCCGAGTCCTTTCACTACGCTCCTCAGACCTTTCCTCATTCCTCAGGTTGGATCGATACCAGTTCATCCGATACAATACGATACAACATCAGATATTGTGATGTTTTTACTGAAGCATTGAAGCAATGAGTACCATTCTATGTTTACTGCCAATGGGAAATATTCAACGAGCAAGTAAAACATTTTAAAAGAATGAGGTTTCGTTCTTTTGGCTACTTGAAAAGTAATGTATTAGCTAAATACAAAAACATTCCACTGGACACAACTAATTATGAACTTTCCCTGCGCAGCCAGATAATTCAGCTAGTCTACATTTAAAACTCTGAAAGCCTGTTAGTTTAAACGTTACATACTTCAGCACTCCTTTACGGATTTGAATGAAATATGGCATATATGTTTCTAAGAACCAAATATGATAAATAAGTTATATTTTAAAGGAACAAATAGGCCACAATGGTCCTTATTTGGGCTTTTTATTCAACCAACTAATACTTCTATGAGCAAGTACTGGATTGGGTGCAGAAGGTTATTTTCTTGATTTTTTTATCACATTCACTCATGGTATAAGCTTGAAATTTTCCATATCGGATGAATGAATGATATAACACTTTCATTCATGCATTTTATTTCCGTACTAGCTTAGTTTTGCCTGATATTTGTGTTTTTGGCACCAAAATTGTCAGTTTTTGCATCAAATCAGAAACAGAAAGTTTTATTCACTTGGCAATCGCAGAAAAAACACTTCTATAGGAATGTACGTATATCTGATGCAATTATAGATTAGGTTAAATGAACATTTTAATAGATCCGCTGTCAGATTTTAGTTTGGAAATGTTTCGCCCCAACCTCTCCATGTGTGGTTACATACTGCGGCATATCATTTTGAGCGTCATTTCCGGATAATTATTTTATGCCCACGCAATAGTTACATTTTTGTTTTCTTCTCGTTGAAACTCAGCATGCACCTTTTCTTAGTTATTTATAAAACATGTGATAGTTGCTGGTCATTTTTATTTTTCAAAATGAGTGAGGAAACATAGTTTTTCTCATTTAAGCCTCCAAGGATCTCAAGTCGATATGTATAGCTAATTAAAAATAATTTGCATATGCCTTCACTTTTTGTTATTCCTGTGATTATAATGTTTACTGATAACACTTAAGCAAATAGAAGACAGTAAAATAATATTGAAGACGGATAACGCACAAGATCAATACTGCTTTTTTCACTTTCTGTCGATACACACTTTATTTTTAAAATTGCTCACAAACAAAGCTACAAATCCATGAATATAACAAACAAAATTATAATGCCGTGTATGTAAATTGCAGGACGTATAAATCTTTAACGAATATTTGTTTCCTTCTCGAAGACTTTAATGCGGCAGCCTTTTAATTGAACTTATATACTTTTATTCCCTTCCCTCGGATCCTCACGTAACACGCTAACTCATATCCTTCTCCCTCGTGCAGACTGCAGTGTTTCCGATAGAACGCCATACCACGGGTGACATTCCTATGCTACTGTTTAGAAAATATCCGCCAATTGTGGCAATTCAGAATATTTCAAAACATGTGAATTATAAGATTTGTTTATAAATTACTTGTAAAATAAGCTAAAAAGCCATATAATAAGCAGAAAAATAGTAAAATAAATTATAGTCAGATTATTAAATTGAGTTATCTACACTTGCGCTAATATGTCACATGTGAACTTAACTGATAAAGTGTTCAATATATTTGTGCAGAATTGAGCAAAACTGACATCAAAAGCAATTTTCATCATCTATATCATAATTTTTGAGTCGCATTTAATCAAAAATTACTCATTTATTTTGGAAATTTCAAATTGTTCATCTATATTAATGGTAATTACTATCTTGAATTCAATTGATATGAGTTTGGTAATACTAAGAAGATAAAATATGATATATATTTCTCTGCGCTCATATGGTTCAGATGAACTAAATTATAATAAAGTGTTCTATAGGTAGGTATATATTGTGCAGAATTGTGGAAAACTGATTATAATACCCAAATCAGCCGAAGGTATCAAGCATCCAAGCAAATCCCAAGATTCCTCGCTTCATTTGAAAGGTCCGACACTGTGGCACCGACGAATTCTAAAGTATCGATTAGCCCAATTCCGTGATATTATCGGGAAAATCGGTATCGCCCGTATCGAACGTATCGAACCAGCCTCCCCCCTTCTTTTTCCTCCCACGAAACTTTTCCAACCCTCCCTTCGTTCCCTACCCACTCCTCCAAATATCTCCTCTCCTCCCCCTACAAACTCCCACGCCCTCCCCCCTCTTTCTCAACAATGCGCTAATTAAAAGGGGCAATCAAGGCAGGAGGAGGAGAAACAAACCGGGGAAAGTTTTTTTTTCGTACATACACACGTTCTTCCCACTCGCGTTTTTTTGTTTCCTTCACTGTTTCATACAAAAAAGGTTTCTTTCTGATGCGAAAAGTGCCTCTCTTACTATTTATTCTCTTCTGGGAAAAAGAAATTACATAAAATTTAAGCATTAAAAAGCGAGGGCTATCAAATACAAAACTGTTCACATTTGACTTTTACGCCAAAGTTCAGAGAAGAACTAGCGGTGTGCGTTCTCAAAACATTGTATTATCTGTCAAACTGCCATTTGTTTTCAAATAAGAAAATTATTTTTTTTTCGTAGGATATAATGGATATTAATGACGGACCACATAAATTTGTATAACCTATTGCTTGAATTCTTCAATCTCTTGGTACGTGAATTATTTTATTTTTCTATCCATTGAAAAGATTACTGAGTAAACACAAATGAAAATAAAACAATTCAGGTAATTCTGACCACTGGAGTCTGAAAAATTATCACATACCTTTCTTTGTATGGAACTTGTGCTAAGATTTAATAAAAATATAAAATCAGATGTTAATAAAATACTAAAGGAAGTCATTCTTCGTTTCACGGCATTATGAGGTATATTTTAATTATAAATGAGCAGCAAATGCGTTCCATAACATTTTATTTTCACTTCAAGTCGAAGTCCATGTAATTTGGACCACCTTGTAATTTGGACCAGTAGCTTTAATTATTTTAATTAATGCATTTACTGACCGCATATAAATAATTTCTTTTCATTTATTGAGTTTTGGTTAATTAAATTATAATTTTATACTGCCAACGTTTCGGCAAATTTATTGCCATCCTCAGGACTAATTAACAACCATGAAACAAAATATCAACATAAGCAGGTAGAATAAATTCGACAGTGTCGGGCGATATCTGGTGGAACAGCAAAGGGGGGGGCAAAGGAAAAAGAGGGTTCCTTGTTTTATCAAACATTTCCCCCCCCCCTCATTTTCCTTTGCCCCCCCCCCTTTGTATAAATATGGGTATTGGAGGCATAACGGTTGCAGACCTGATGATGACGCCCTAAAGAGCGTTGAAACACGTGTTGTGTATTTCACAATAAATTCAAGTGGACAGTACAATTACTGTAGTTTTTATATAAACAGGTAGAAAGAGAAAAAAATAACAATTGTTGTAACACACTACAAAATAACAATAACAACTTTGGTGATAATTACACTGCATATTTTTTTATCGGGCACACCAATAAATGTTTAGGCAATATATTGCCCTGGAAATATATGGTAGTGGTGACATTTTCATTTTCCGTGCTTTGGCAACTAGAGATGGATTTTAACTTATGTTTGCTACTTACAGACAGGAGCAACATCACTTGGAACAAATTCGATAATTACCCATCTAAAATCGAGCCCAACACAACCATCCTCTACTACGGAGAAAGAACAGGGACTAAGGTTTCTTGTAAGTCCGTTGCCCAAGGCATCAATAGGTTTTTCCAAAACATTTATTAAAATTCCCGCAATAAGTTATGGGATATTATATTTTATCGATTGACTCAAAATTTGTATACATTCTCAAAATTAAAAAAACTCGAAACTAAATTTCAAAGTAAAAATATGTTATTGTCAGTAGGACTCTTTCACTGAGTGAAAATATGAATGGGATTTTTAGATACACCAGGAATAGAAAAGTGTTAAACGCAATAATTGAAAATATCACGTTACCAAACGTCAAGTTACGCTTTTGGAAAACTACCATGGCGTTCTTTGATATAAAATTCTGAGCATTGACCCACTGACTAAGTACTTAAATTGTAAACTTTAGGAGAGCAGCAGCGAATTAAGAGGAATCAGGGGGCACGTGATTCCTGGTATTAAAGGAAAAAACGTGGTCAAAATATATTAAATATCCTCCAGACCCCCGGAAAGTAGCAACCTCCACCGCTCCTTAAAACAACTGCATTAATCCGCCACTGATGGAGCAGTATGTCAATGAGTACATTGAAATCCAAAAATTATCTAAAGCACGTATCTGTGGCGTAACAGAACCAAAGTGGAATATTCCAAATTTATCTCTAAACTTCATGCAACCATTAGGGACAACTACACACAGACCTTCATGTTATCAGGTTATATATTTAAGCCTCAAAGAGCGTTCGGCAGTATTTTTCAAATCCTTAATTTTGAAAATATCCTCCAACTGAAACGATGCATTACACATAATTTTGTCCGTAAAAAACTAAGGCAGTAATTCCTTTAAGACTGAAAAAACTGCTACCATTTCTCAATACGCAAATTTATGTCAGTTTATTAATCCACGAGAAAATGAAAAACTAATTCAAGCAGTTCACAAAAGACGATAGGACAAAAGAAAGAATATATGAAAAAACGGGAATTCAACGGTACTACTAATGAAAATCAACTATTCCACTGAATATTGCTGTCTAAGATTTTTCCAAAACAATTAACCTTCCTAAATAATTAACCAAACAATTAAAATAAATAAAATTGTCCAATCCGTAGTTTGATGCAGAATGAAGTGGCAATTTAGCATAATGAAATAAAACCTTGCAATATTACACAACATTAACTTACTTTAGAACCGGGTTTCAATGTTATTACATCCACTTATCCACAGGAGATAATAAAAAATTGGTTATCCCGCTATGAAGTATACAACAGAAAGGATAACTAACAATTGCATAATTTAATGTATTAATACGTAATTTTACATATACATATTTCCTTTTCCCAGCGGTGTTAGGTTCACTTATAGAGAATATTTAGGTGTTTTTCAAGGTCCTTGAAAATGGTGATGGCTTGCTGCAACCATGGTCTGTATTTAATATTATTATGGATAAATACTAAGCTCTCACTTTTATTAAAATGATTACTTCCATTTCAAGCACTACTTAAAAAATATGGTAATTCTACCTTATCTGAGCAACGCAGCGTTTGAAGGTTACTGATCTCATGCTATCTTTCCACACCAAGTAAAAGTGAGGGGCAGATCACCAAAGTTTAACGCAAGAACTATTTTTAATACGCCATCAAGGTCAAACGACCGTAAAAATTCCGGTGATAGCGAACAGTGGAGGCACTTCTAATGAATGACGTGATAAATCTGGCATTTTGCGATTGGATGCTTTTATCGAATGGCATTGGAGTCACTAACTCTATGAGAGGCATGTATCTCAACGAAGAAAATCCATTCAGATGACGCAGAACTGATGACGGGCACCGATCAAACTCAAATCACTGCAGTTAATAAAATATAATTTAAGATTACGGGTGAGTTGTGATAGTAAAAGGCTTATGCTTCTTTCACGATTCTAAGCAAGTCACTGATTTGGTAACTCATCAAGTAAACATACATTTAAAACCATAAGAGGCCTAGGTTCTAAGAACAAGTTAATTAATATTATTTATTCATTGTAAATTTCATTCCCTTGGTCTATATTTTTGCCCGAGTTTGTGTGAATGCTTACCATATAATTTTTGCAGTGACAAAAAAAGATGTGCTGAAATTATGCGTAGAAATTTTTCTTGGGATAAAAATGTTTTAATAATTTCTTCTTCCGTTCATCATTACACTTTCAGAAAGGGTGAATACCCAGTTTTAGTATGCTCTCAGCAGTACATTTTAGGGCTCTCATGATGCAACTGGTTGGTTTCAAGGAACTCGACTAAATTTATCATGAAATAATTTCTAGGTACATTATTTTTTAAAGCTTTAAATTTGGACTTAATATACGTATATATCGCTTGACATCACCATAAAGGCTTTGTTGAGTAAATGGCTAACTCATCTTACCAGCAATTAGGAGATACAGGTTCAAATTACTGTCAATTAAAATTATTATTTCAATGCAAATTTCATTCCCTTGGCCTATATGTTTGCACGCGTTTGCTTACCATATCATTTTTGCTGTAACTAAAACATTTGCTCTGAAATTATCCCTAGGCATTTTTTGGGATAAAAATATTTTAATAATTACTTCTTCCATTCATCGTTTCAGTCTCAGAAAGGATGAAACCCAATTTTAGCATGAACTCAACAGAACACGTAAGGGCTCTCGTGATGCAGCCGGTGAGATATGTAGTCTTGAGACCATGATAATCCCGTTACATTATGAATATTTAAAAATAAAACATATGGTTTTCTTGGAAAGTATGTTAAGGTGTGGTGATATAGCAGAAAAAATAATACAATATTTATTTTGTTTTTTTTTTTCTAAAAATTGCCGCATCAAAAGCAAAAACTCAATGGTCTCAAGTAACGTAAAAACATATAAGACTGATCTTTAATAAGAAACAAAATTGACACTAAAAATCAAAGATAAGCCAGTGTGATCAACTTGTCGAGAAGCTACAATAGAGGTGCTTAAATAGGGCATAATCTAATCGGAAATATCACCGAGAACTTTCTTATTTCAAGTCCTCAAATTGGCATAAAGCAACCGAACATATTTCGCGCTGTGCAATAATGTTCTTTTCCATCTGTTATTTTACGAAGTCTCATATTTCAAAGTAGATGGTGAATTGATAAGTATGAGCGAAACAGTTAAAATATATTTCTAGTTTCGTTGTCTCACATTTTTGTACAATATAGAAATTTGAGTTCTGGATGAATTTTAAGGTTTTAGGACAATATTCTACGAAGTCGATGGTGAAGTTTGGGACGTCATTCTACTTCCAGTCACGTTTTGGTGGAAAAGTTGTGCTGTAAATAATTCTCTCTCCAATTTGCTGCGCGTAAAAACAAGTAATGTTTTGGGCAAGAAGAAAGTTTCACAAGAATAAAAGCTATAACTTCAAGGGAGTTGGGTAGAGTTTTTAGGAGAAAGAAAAATGAAGATCAAAGAATGTTTAAGCTCATTCGAATTCACGAAGTTATAAAAGGAGTCAACATCAAATTAAGTGAGCGAAGTGAATCAGACCAAACGGACTTAAAAACAATGAATTGTTATTCCCGTGCCTCAGCGTGGAAGATTTTTCACAGAGTACCCAGACTTAGAATGGATTCCATTTAAATTCTAAAATTGTGTATAAAATAGAATTCATCTCATTTAATTTCTATTTCCTGTTTCTCCATGTTTAGTATATTTGGGAGCATCTTTTTTGCCAGCTAAAACCTTATTCAGTAACGTTCCATTTTGCAACAGAAAACCGAATTAACTTTCTATTCAATACAATTATACAATTATTTCGTCAGAGTACTGTTCAAAATGTACAAGCATTACCTAAAACCATTAATAACGCAGGAAATGTAGACAGTTAAGTTTCCTTTCCTCGAATCTTTAGGATTCGTAAATAGCTTAATCGTAGGCTAGGCAATCAAATTTTTCTATGTTCTCATGTATTCACGACTTAGGCCACTATACTGTATTCCAAATAAACGAAAATTTCATACTGTTTACCCTGAAGACGCCCTTTAGTGTATGGGAAAATCTTTTGCCTTAACACTTGCATAAGCGATCAAGTTGCTAAAAATTTCGCGGTCCATATACACAAAGAACGGTTTTATCTGTTGCGATTACCTGCGTTAGGATATAAAAATGCCTATGCTTTTTCTCCTTTGCCGGAGACCATCTCAGAGCTGATGAATGTTGCCTTTGTTGCGCATCCCAAAATATATTCTCACGTAATTGACATTGGGGGAGTGAGAGTTGGTGGATAACGTTTTGAATGAATTTCTTTCTTCATGAATGAAAGTAATAGTAGCCACGATTAATTAATATTTTCCCCATAAAAGGCATCACTGTTAGCTATGAACTTGTGTCCTTTGAGGGAAAGACTGGTAGCCATGATTCGCTTACCTTTTTTCCCTTAAAGGAGAAAAAATCGTAGGCATTTTAAAATCATGCCGCCAGAAATTGCAAAAGACAGAGCAGTTGTGCATGAATATGAACCACGAAAGTTTTTAAATTTAGACATTTTTTTTGTTCTTAAGGCAACAGTATCGCACGTAGTACAACGGGTATCTTTAAGTTGAACAGTTCTAAATGTTTGCTTATTTGGATAATGGGTAATACCGTTGTCTTAAATAGCAGTGAACGCTGTGAACATCCGAGGAATAAGATAAAATTGCTTCAACGCCAAAGAAACCTATTATGGAGCTATATTTGCATATTAAAATAAATAATGAGTCGCTTCGATAGAAGTGGTATGGATCCTAAAGATTACTGAAAAGTAACTTGAATTATCTAAGATTCCGACGAGTTTTATGCCATAGGATGTGTATGTATATATTGAATACCACTCCGACGAAATGACGTCAGCCTTTGAATAAAAATATACCGGTATCTGAGATACTTATTTATATTCTAACTAATACCTATTAATAAAAATATCATGCAGCTAAAGTTGTAGTCATGCAGTAAAATGTTAAGTGTATGAGGGGCCGACATAAATAAATGTGGATCGTAACGCTATTTCTTCCGAAAACAACTTATCCCGTAACATATTTAAGTTTCCAATCATTATCAATTAGTTTAAATGGCATTTTAATGACCATTGTGGTGCTTGCAACACTTGTCTATAATGGTTACATATCTATATTACTACCTGATTAACACACACGTCTGAAGAGTGAGGTCCATCTTGCGGAAAGCATTATGATTATAATAGTAAAGACGCGGAGTTGCAGCTGTTCTATAACAATTACACTACTATTTTGGTAGAAACGTTACATATTGGAGGTATACTAAACAAATATCCAGCTTGTTGAATTGAGTTAAGCGTACATATAGTTATTGAGCTTTAGTTCTAAACCATAATTTCTAATTTGAAGGCATTTATCAATGAAAATATCCAGACTACTATATCATTTCAATTTAGTCCTGAGACTTTGAATACGTTTCATTTATTTTAACTATGAAAAGAGTAGAATAAAAACAAAAAATATTATCATTGGTAAAAAAAATCTTTAACCAAAAAATTAGCCTTAAAAATATAACTGAATGATATTTTAAATTACGTGTTTTAGGAACGTATTTTACCTTTTCTTAAGAGTTCCCTGTAAAAACTAAAAGAAACATCCCTCCCTGCAGGTAACAAAAAGGTGATTACTCAAAATATGATTTGAAAATTCAATCACGTAAATAATTAATAGGGCACCGTTTACAGATTTTTCATATTAGGATGCACGCAAGGAATTGAAAGCATATGCATATGATGCCTACGTTTTGTTCGTTCATAGAAGCGCATGATGCCAAATTATGGTTGTATTTGAAGGCATAAGTGTTGACCTACAAAGTTTGTGTATCGGGAACTGTAAAATCAAAAATGGAACATTAGTACTGAGTTTGTATGAGCATTGTAATTCAACATAGATTTGAGTGAAATTTAACCCTTTCGCTGCGGTCAACCTGCGGAGACTTCCCAGCCCATGAGAGGCGAAAAAGTGAACGGTGGGCAGGAATGACCTTGCCAACTGAACGTAGGAGCTACGTTTACAGAAGTCCACCGGGCGAACGTAGTTCCTCTCTAGCTCCTACGTCCACAGAAGTGAAAGGGTTAAACGGCTAAAATCAAAGAAAAAGGTCCCTTTCTGGAGTGAAATTACTCATAGAGCTAATTTAAAAAACCTATTCTGTATAATAAATTGTCAGAGTGTAAATAAAAATGGTCAGGAGACAGACCTTTTTCTGGTCCAAAATGAGCGTCGTCTGAAGGCATTATGTCATTAAACTCAAGCCCTTATCCAATTTGACGTCTCCGCCTAGTCAAAAGTCTGCTGCTGAAAGTCAGTCCACAACGTTTAGGAATAAGATACATCAGAGCTTTGTATTTTAAACATAAGTGAAAGGTGTCATCGTACAAAGTGTGCGTATATTTAAGGAAACAGCTGATACATGCACTATATTCAAATTCATTAAAGGTTTACCTCCAATAGGGTGCAATGCGCGGAGATGTAGGGTTCTATGTACGTTCAACCCGTAAGAGTTCACGCGTCAAACGTAAAAGATGGTAACAGAAGGCGCTTAGGCTAGGCATTACGCGAAGGAAGGAGAAACCAATCCTTTGTGTGAAATGAACCACCAAATATGGCATTCGGGTAATATTTGGCCGAACGTCTACTGCACAAAAGGCTATCAAAAACCCATAGATATGCGAGAGACTAATTTTAAAATGGCATGTTACCGTTAAAATAATGAAAAATCATTGATTGCCCAAAAAATGTTCTGGAATCGATACTTTGGAAGAGGAAAAGAGGATGGTCACCAGAAAAATGGATGAAAGAAGATGACTTGGCTAAGATTTAAATGCATATTGGAAATGAAGAATGGATTCATTAAAAGGTTTGAAGAAGAGGGAGCGAGAGAATGCATGAATTCGCTGGTATAAAATGCTAGTGTGTTTGAAAATTATTAGATATATACTAGCGGAAGGTACCCGTTGAAATTCAATGCGTGTGAAAAACATTGAACTTATTTTATAAGAAAACAACAAAGCCTGAACAAAAACTGTCAGCGTAGTCATTTTAGGAGTTCGTAACCTATCTTGTGCGTTGAGTTTGTTGTAGTGGACACGCTGACCGCTTTCTAGGTGCACGGAGAGATGAGTGACAGTTGGTTTTCTTTCATACACAGGAAACCTAAAAATGGGCCACGCAGACTCATTACTACTTAAATAGAACCAAAGTTGATCAATGGTCACCTCGTCAATGGTCCCTCTGGTTCTCTTGAGCCGTCTTCTGAGAGATTAACAGCTTGATCGCTTCCCATGTGGACAAACATATATTTGCTTTCAATGACTTACTTGCGCAATTCAACGTTGATATTTGCGTTGAGTATCTTAATCAGGATTTGAGAGTAGGGTACAATCCAGCAGTTGACAACGTCAAAAGGAGCATTTGCAGCAACCATGTTTATTTGACCAGAATCCTCCATCATCCGGACTGTGCCTTCGGCATAAAGTGTAGCCTTAATCATTGGTTTCAGTTGATGAATAAAAACTCGGTGGTGATTCTTAGTGCACTTGCCGATTTTCATGTACGGATGTCGCTCATTGCGCAGAATTCCCATTCTTCTTTCGGGTAACAATCATATAGTGACGTCATTATAATTTCCGCCACCTTAAAATAAATTGAAGTTTCGAAACAGATGGGTATATATTTTAACCAGATTACAGCTTGTTACCCGTCCGTAGGTTGGGTTGGGATGAAATGTGTGCGGTTCTTAGCATCACCCGAGAATCACCACGGAGAGATGCTCATGAGATCGCTGGTGGCGATGTCTTTGAGCATACATAACAAACCTTTGTCGTTTTTCTTGCAAGGGCTCATTTTCTCGCAAAGAAGACATTCCTCTTGCTTTAGAAGATTTTTTCGAAAGGTTACTCTTTTTTCTATTAGGCATAATGATTGACATATTTTTAAGCCCAAGGAGGGGGAACAGCGGCGAGTAAGACTTGAATAGGCAACTTGATGATTGAGTGATTGTTATCTGCACACTAACACTTTTAAACATATATAAATAACTCTTAAAGCTTACGATGTGGTAATTGGTCTAAAAACTCTTCGCAATCGTAATGAAAGGCAGGTGGTTCCACTACATGCAATACATCTGAGTATTCATCGATAGTAAAAAACGCCGTGCTTGTTGTAGCAACAGAGGTATTATTACCATTGCTATTTGCTGAACTTAAGTATTTTTGCACATTTAATTGTGTGAGTAGTCTATTTAATTCCTTTATTTGTATCGTTTACTACGTGTTTTCTTATATACATGCAGTGCCCCTGTGGGAGCTCATTCGAGAATAGAGATTGAATAATTCACTTGTTGTAAATATGCACTGAATTTATCGAATACTCCCCGAAGAAATCTATCTTTTGGGCCCATGGGAATCTGGACCCTTCTTCTTCAGATTTTGTTTTCTACGGGCAATCATGGACCTGCAGGAAAACTTGCTAGAGGCGTGAATATCCCTTGAAAATTAAATCTCTAGTTGTCAATTAAATATGCTATCGTTAATTTCTGTGACAAATGTGAGATATTTCAGCTAGAAACATGATTTTCAGAAAATTACGAAGCGTAAAATAAAATCTATTAAATGAATCCGAAACTTCATTTATTCAACCATCCGATAAAAAAAATCTTAGCCCTCTATCTTGAGTGAAAGTACCTAAAGTAGCAAAACTAAAAACGAAAACCATTGCATTGAAGCCTTTGCTCAGCATTAACCACCAGGTGGGCCCTGAGGGCTTTTCAGGATAGCCTATGTAACAACCAGATACCTATATTTTCTATCTACAAGCCAAATTTCTGCTCAATTGGTCCAGTGGTTTTTTCGCGGTGGAGCAACAGACAGACGGACGGGCACCATTACATATTTATATATTTACAGATGAATTACCCGGCGTTTCTCGGGATCACACTTCCTTCATAACTCATCATATAAGAGGAGAATCGATTAAAAAAATTAAAAGCTTCATTTTTTCGGGTGCCTGATAAAATAAATTTCAACTCTCTATATTGAGTGATAGTAGTTTAAAAAGCAGAAAAATACCACTGCACAAAACACAAAACTTTATATTTCATCAGCCTATCTTTAATTAAAATCAATTTAAAATGTGTTTAAAACCAAAATCGGGCTGTTAAGGAAATATGCTATTGTTTATTTATGAGAAAAATGCGGGTTTTTTATAGTTAAAAACGCGATTTTCAGACAAATACGAATTTAAGAAGATAATTGATTGAAATAATTATAAATTTCATTTTTTCAGCCATTTGAGAAAAACATCCCAACCCTCCATCTAGAGCGGAAATGATTTTAAAAAGCAAAAAATTAAACCACTGCACATAACCCAATACGTAGCCTAAACCATGAAAGGGCTAATTTTGGGACCTTTTGCGACCCAGAGATATTTTTAGATAGTATAAAAACCTCCTCCTTAAAAAAAATACATATAGTATGTACCAACTTTCATGGTGATCGGTGAAAAAAATACATATAGTATGTACCAACTTTCATGTTGATCGGTGAAACGGTGTCAAAGTCTATTAATCTCGGACGGACAGATATACAAACATCCATTTTTATATATATTGATGACGTAGGTAAATATGCCAAGATAAACATGTGTATACTACTTCTGCGAACCACATCAGGAGCGTGTGGCAGAGGGTGTTAATACTTGCCATGAAAGGGGAGGGAAAATTTGAATAATCATTAAACATTTCGTGGAAAGGATTACCATTTGTACCTGTCAGTTTGGCAGTGTTTATATTTAGTCGCTTCAATCGCTTCTAGATATAAAGCGAGAGGTCAAAACAAAATCTTCCATGTCAAATTGAAACTCGCACGATCTGAACTTTGCAAGCAATCTAAGCCGTCCGTTTACCTTCCGAGTCTCAAACGGCCGCCAAATCAAATCGTTCTATCAGATGTGCAACATTTTCTGTACGCACGAAAGATCCAAGTTACAACTACTCAAGAGATGTATCTGCGCTTGGGGGTTAGAAAAGCATGCATGATCCATTCCATTATCACCACTGTACTACAAGTCTATTCCGCAATAATGGAGTCCATGAATTGGAAGAAAATATGTAAGCATATCAGTGGCAGGTTGAAGGGAGGGATCCACGATTCTGGCATTATCCTGCTCTCAACGAAAGACGGCAATAAAACCACGATTTAAGTCACATGCAACGAGCTTATTACAGTTAATTGAGATGCTTGCTCCAAAGCACTCAAGTACAGATTGGACAACCAATAAAAATTTCCACCATTGCATTGATTTGAACCCATACTCACTCTGTGGGGAGCTAGTATAGTGGTAGAGAAACATGGTGGATTTTTTGAAAAAGATCCTTTTCCGTGAGTACATTACCATCAGCCCAGAACTGTCTCCGTACGAGGGAGTAAGGCAGTTTCCAAGTTTGACTATAAGGGTTCCCTAAGGTCAATTAAAAATTATTAATATTTCTTGTACAGTAATTTATAGCAATCAAATACTATCAGTTCATTTCTTTATATGAGGTTCTCACATGGGTAGCGAACAATCTCGGTTCAATTGGATCCAGCTTTGCTTGGATCGTAAATATTGTCGTGTAACTCCCTGGTCACATTTTCCTGCCCTCTCAAGTTAAAAGCAATTATGTTGGCAGCGTTGCTACCATGTACGGTCCTCTCCCCTACGTTCCTCTGTCGACCCCTTCTAAACGAGCTCTTACCCTCTTTCACAACTACCAGCAAGTTTAGTCCCCACAGTTACACAATCGTCACGTTAATCTGACCCCTGAGCAAGTTTCGCATTTTAACGGATTCTATATACTCTTGAGCCATCGCGAGGTCAGGTAGCACTTACTCACTTCTTCAATCTACAACAGGCGTGGACTGTCACATTGCTTAGAAATTCCTCGCAATCCAACAACAAAAATCAAGCTCAACTTGGAAATCCAATTGATCTTTCTTTGGTGACCTCCTGTTTTATTTGAGAAACTGTTAGTGATTTTGTTTGACGAGAAAAGAGTTAGTTGCCTTTCCGGCGTGACGATTGTACTCCTTCTCCACCCCACCTCAAAATCCCCAAACTGGAAATGAAAATAAATAAACTCGAAAGGGGTTATAGCATCTCGTTTTTCGACACGAGAGCAAGCGGTCCTTTATAACAGAAACAAAGAGAATGCTAATTAACGCTGGAATCGGGGTGAAACGGGGAGGGTATCCGCTGAATGTTTGTTTTCGCTCGTGAATGGAATCTAGATTGAAGATAAAACGAACGGGTTAGGGAGAAAAAGATACCGAGAGAAAAAAAACCTGCGATCGGTTCTGGGAAGGGGGAATTGGGTAAAGAACTCAATTTCAATGATGCCATTGGCGTATCTCCTACCAGTTCGAGTTTCAAGGATACCCCTATCCAATCCCACACCTTGTTCCCTTTCAGCCCCACCCTGAAATCCTCATGCCTTTTCTCCTTCCAGTCCCTAATTACCCTTGCTTTCCAAGTTCTCCCTCTATATACCCTACGCCTCCTCCCATAGCAACGCCAACCCCACCGAACGTCTTCCCTCTGAAACAATCGCTGGCCCGTCCTTACACCAGAAAACCTCCCAACTCCCTATCACACAAGGAAAACCTTTACAGTTGACGTTCCAAAGATAATTGTTTTCAGGAGACGTTAAATAAAACGCTATGCAGTCAACCGATATCTCGTCTGTCGTTTCGTTATTTTTTCCTTTTAATGACGCCTGCTTCAACATCAGAAGCGTTCATTCGGACTGGAGGACGTCTGAAGAAACAATGGCGTCCAAGTATGTATTCCTTTTTCACTCCTTGGGAAGGGAGGGAGCTTTTATTCCAGCTAACAGTATCCAGAGAGGTGTGATTGTGCTAAATTATCCTGATAAATTAGCGAAAATCTATTACGATGGTAGTGCTCGATGGTAATTAAGTACAGTTCTAATGCCAGGCTACATTTGTGTTTATTTTTCATTAGTATTTCCCATTGTAAGTCCAAATCCAACGAATATATTAATTTATTATTAAGTTATATTTGACACACATAATCTAATTAATGTGTACTTGTTTTCAGACCATATTACCTTCCACAACTGGCTTGTCTATTAACATAAAAAAATATATTTAGATTTATGCTATAAAAATGTACAAGTCTTCTACCATCAAAAATTAACATATTTACTTTATTGATTTAAATGAAAAAAGTAGCTAAGGGAGAAAAATAATCATTTGTTCAAGTATGTATCCACAGGGAGATTCAAATTTAAACTTAATATGAATTTATAACTTAATTTGATTAATATACATGCATTCGAACCAATATTGCTGAAGAATATATAGAAAATTTGACTTACAACCGTTAACACATGGTAACACTAGTTGGTAATGGGAAAATGTATGAGAATTCCATTTTCATTGTCGTCTAGATAGATATCATACATAGATTTCTTTTTAAAGAAAGAAATTTCTTCTTAGACCTACCATAGATTTTTTTTTAAACGCACCCTTTTAAGGTCCTTCATATAATTTAGAATGGTCAGCTCATCACACTTTAATTACACTCAACATAAAACCGCTTCTAAACTTAGATTTCCTGATTCCTCTGCTCTTGTCTTCCATCTACTGGGAAACATAGAATAAGGAGTAAAGTAGCCGTAATTTTGATTAAAACATTGTTCAGTGATATTTAATAATAATAAACTGTAGGGATCCAATATTCTTTCATGCTCACCTCAGATATTACCAAGGCGATTAGCATGGAACTTCCAAATATGAAGCATTGGACTTATAAACTTGCCAATAGGGTCCCAGTAATACAGCCAAATTGACGCAATAAGTGACATGCATTTAGAGGAGGCGAGAGAAAATATAGATGAATGACTCATAAATACAAATTTATCGGCTGATCGACGTAAAAATCAAAAGGTTCAAAGCTATACGTCGTTCAAATACAAATATGGATGATATTCTTTTGCATTAAATCGGAATGTAAGGTAAAATTGAGAAAAAAGGATAATTATATTTTTGATGCGTGGAAGTTATAGATGGTACTCTCAGAATACAACGGAGCCGTTATGGAATATAAACGGACCAGACACTTGACAAAAAAACAAGTCATGCTGATAGTGACTTTTGAGAGAGAGTGAGAACTCCCTGGAAAATGCAAAACATTGTCATCCAAAACTCTATTTTTAATTAAACCCCACAACTGTTGAATGGGACAATTTTAGTTTGGGAGAGAAGACCAAATACGATCAGATGAGTAGTTAAGTTCGCCAGAAGGCTCAGAAGTAGGAGTAGATTTTGAAGCAAGGGGCTTATGAAAAATATTTAAATTACAGCATCTATAAAATGCTTTCTTTCCGATGAAATCATTATTACCAAATGAAATTTGTTTCTCGTAGCCATCATGACGCTTTTACATGCAACAAAGTTGTCCTTAAGCTGTTAATGAGATAAGTATATTTTCTTAGAGCAGTCCATCGCGTTTGTAACATTCGTAAGCACAGGGACAAAGTTAGGACCCTTTCCCGATCCCTCCCTCCCTCCAGGTCATAATTTAGCTCCGGCCTCCGGAGATTAAAAGTAAGTGTTGACTGGGGCCAGAGGGGGTGAAAGTTGAAAACTTGAGCTTCACTGTGTCCTCTTGGCGTCGTCCAAAAGTGGCGAATGAAGCTGAAGGGGGAGACGACATGGGTGCGATTCGGACTCGGCGAAGTTATTATCTTGAGGGGGAACTTTATTTGGAGACCGTCCCGAACCTAACTTGCGGTTGCTTCCCCTTGAGCATAACCCAACGATCCCTTTCTGGAAGTAAATCGTGGGCCTCAGCCAGGTCGCTGTTGTCTTTAAATGAACGTTTAATGCGATCGTCTAAAATACAAAGGGTTCTGGTTCGTATCCTGAGGACGCTGTTCGTTTACTTCACCTTTCCTGAACCATCTGCAAGTTATATAACAGAAATTTTCCAAGTATATTCCCACACTGATTTAGTTGGGTAGTACTTTAGAAGAAAATCACATGTCAGTAAATATAAGGGAATCGAAGGAGGAGGCCAGCTGATACATTCAGTATGAATCGCAGACGACCAAGCTTCAGTTAGTCGACCATCAAAGAGATTGCAAGATTTAGTAGATGCATTAAATATAAGCGCGAGGGATACGGAAGTAAAACAAACCAAAAGAATGTAAAATCAATGAGATTATCAAGGAAAAGTAATCAACACTGGTCACAACGTAGGAGGGTACTAACTGGAGCTAGCAGAGCAATTTAATTACTTGGGTAGAATGCTAGGAGAAAATGGGCATAGAAACGAAGACAATAGGAGGTGAATTGCGCTAGCAAAAGAAGTGCCCAGCAATATGGGAACTGATGACGAGGACCTTGGGAGAGAATTAAGAAAAAAAACTAGTGATGGGTTTAATATAGTATGTAGTTTTTTTCGTGCAAAAAAGTAAACTCTCCTAGAGAAATATACTAAAAAAGGTTGCAGGCGTTTGAAATATTAGTGTAAAGAAAAATTAATGAGATGCGGTGGAAAGAAATAAAAACAAAAGAGGAAATCCTTGGTAAGTAATGAGAGGAAACCTCCGGAGTTTAAAAGAAGGCAGAGTAGGTTGTTAGAACAGGTACCAAAGTGTGAACTATTGCTGAAACCCGTGATGGATTGGAGCATGTTAGGTAATCGGGAAATAGGAAGACATAAAATGCCTTTATTGACGGGATAAGGGGAGGTTAAAATGTATTTCGAGATGAATAAAGACATTGAGGAAATGAATTGGGTCCTTCAACCGGGAACACCTAAATAATATTTTACTTTATCCCATTAAACCTCCCTTAACCAGTAGATAGCCCTCATAATAATAAAATCCAATGTCATATTTACAGGTTAGATGGTACAGGTACACATCATCCAGACCCGAAGTGGTATTTGAATTTCTAATTGGCGTGTTGCCAATAAGGAATGCCAGCTCCGTGCACCAAAATTTATAAAAATACCAATTGAAATACCGAGAAATTCTGCATGTCACAGACATCTCATCTGTTTTTCTGTCAAATATTTACCGGTAAAAACATTAACATGTTTAATTCGGATTTCATGGCAATTCGATTTCACTGTCTTGAGAGATGCAAGTCTGTTGACTACAGTCGAACTTCTTGGGATCTGGCGCTCTGTACAAGACCTGAGGCAAATTAAGAGCGTCATCGATGTACACTGTTCTGGCTTTGTAAAACGATCCTCTTATGAGACATAAGCAAACAAAGAAGAAGAATGTTGGCAATGCTAACTGGCTTTAACCAAGTGAAGAAACACACCATGGGAGATACCATGATTTGTCGATGATACGTCGATAGTGAGGAAACCTTCACCAATCTTCTGTGCGAATGACCAACATATGCTAGAGCACGATATCACTACCTGCACATACACTTACCAGAACCAAAGAACGTTAGAGGTTTTGATTCATTAACAACACACTGGTCTGCAGCAGGCAGGGATTAAAACTCCGTACGGTGGAATTTAAAATGGAGCAAAATATCAATGTAAACTTAGGTAAAAATCACTTACTACATTGTAAATTCCTTCGGTTTACTTCAATGTTTGAGTAAAGGAAAACAACTGGACTGTTTGAGAATTATGAAATTAAAATAATGAAAAATATAGGAATCAATTTTAGCCAGGTAAACTATCTGACTTTTGACATAAATTTATATTTTATGTAAATAATATTTCAATAAAATATTCAAGATATGTGGAATTTACGCCATAACCCCCGGTCTTGTTATCCTGCTTGCTTCTTCCCCCCAATTCCCCTCAAATCACTCATATTCTAAAAACAAACTCCGCTGCAAAGAATGACCTTCCCCTCTTAAAGTAATATGGATCTTCGAAAAAGGTACATAAACATCAGGGAAATTATGCATCGAAAATAAGAAAGTGTACAATGAGCAAAGCGATAAGTCGCAGATGTTCATGTGATTCAATTCTTTAAAATAGAACCTGAAGCTTTGACTTTTATAAGTGTAATCAGAACATGATCTAAAAACTTTGCCGATACCTCTAATCTATCTTGCATAAAAAGTGTGATTAAAAATATAATTCGTGGCACATTATCGAACGTCACATACAAAATGAAATTTGGGTGTACTCCACAAAACTATAAGTGGTTGAGTCGCCACGATTCGTTCACGCTGCTAGTCATTTTTCAAAGGAATGAGTCAGCAACCAAACTTTGGGTCTTATTTTTTTGTTATGCGTTTCTTAATAAGGTGTGTTTGCCAATAAAATTGGTAAAATTACTTCGAACAAAATGAATTATTTGGGTGCACCCCGCGTAATTTTGGATGTCTGTTCTTAGATGCATTATGGCCATTGCTGGTCCCATTAACTATGGAATAAAGCACCTGCCGAACTTCCGGTCTCATATATGTGATATTTTTTCTAGAACATTCATTTGTTTACCACCGACTAGTGGATGGAATGAAAAAATACAGTAGAATGAGTCGTAGAATTTTGCCAGCTAACGATGACAGTATCCCATGCCTGGCTGATTTTGAGGCCACAATCCCTATTATAATTTAGTTAACGGATAAGCCGGGGCTTGAAGTTCTTGAAGTAATAATCGCGATTGTGACAAACTGAGGGACTGACAGTGATCCACGAGAGTTTCAAAGAAGAATAAATAAAAATGTTGTAAAGCACTCCCAGGGTTCTCTGTAATGTGAACAAATTGATCTTTTTGTAAAAAATAGTAATTAGTATACGGCAGCATTAAGAAGCCTTTAATGTATTAAAATAACTCTTATTAAAAGAACCAAACGTGATTTAAATAACCAACAAGTATTCTCATTTAATTAAAAACTCCCAAAAAAATACATTATCAGTGGTTTGTTATTCGATGCACAATTATAGCTTAGTAGTTACTTGTCTTCTATAGAGAGTTCACGGCATTTTACAGTACAGTACATCGAGAGTTATGAGTTCTACCTAGCTACGGATAAAACTGCAGTAAATTATTTAGAGAAATAAATAATTTCCTTTCACTAAATGATCAAGAGACTGATATTCATGAATTCAAACTATTTAAAAGTAAATTAATTCCAATTATGAAATTTTTAAGGAATTAAATTTAATTAAAACTTCTAATGAAAATATTGTACTTGAGAGGCCCTACTATTTATTTAGGTTCCATGGCTGTAATATTCGAAATCCTTATCGTAATTCAAAATACAATAACATGCCTGCATATGTTTCGACGCTAGAGGTTATTCGATGCTATAGCCTTTAGATGCTAGAGGAATTCTTAGATTGTGTATATAATAAGGACCATATGCTGCTTATTACTGGTGACTTTAAATGTGATTTTATGGAAAACTCAAGTGAAACCTACAAGCTGATAAGTATTTTCAAAATATTTGGAATTTCATTCCTAGTCACCAAACCTACGAGGATAAGTATAGTGAGCAGTACCTTAATTGACAATGTAGCTACCAATTACCTTTCCCCTGAAATGTCAACAAATGTTATTGATTTGGGTCTTTCAGATCATTCTGCTTTTGAGATTCTCTTGCCTTTAGATTGCTCGAAACCAAAATATCAATCTATGGCAAGAAGAGTATATTCCGAGGAAAGTATTAGTTCCTTAATATGTTATTTAGAAAATGAAAGCTGGATAGACATTTTCCATATGAATTTATTAAATGAAAGTTTTGATTAGTTTCATAAAACATTCCAGTATTTCTTCAATAATGCCATTCCATAGTTACTTATAAGGAAAAATGTGTCTCATAAAAAGAATTGGATGACAAATGACATAATTGCTCTTTCACAAAAGCTAAAAGATGAATCAAGGAGTGTAAAAACTTCCAATTGCCCAGATTCTCTTGCTAAATTCATGGAACTCAAAACACTTTATCAATAAATGCTCAATGATGCCAAGTGCTCATATAATGAAGACTGCATAATAGTTGCAAATAATAAAACTAAAGCTATGTGGAGAATAATTAATTAAGACATGGGTGAGAAATTTCATTTTTACATCCCAGAAATCTATGATAGAAATGGCAGAAATATAAAGAACCCTGAAACCATATCCAATTCTATCAACAAAAACTTCCTGAACTTACCTAGTCCAATAAATCGTTCATGTAATTCTAAAGACATATCCTCAAGTAATAACTTCTACAGTTCCGTTTATCCATATCCCTGTGATGAAAGAGAAGTATCTATATGTATCCAAAAACTTAGCAAGTCATCCACCCCAGGTACAGATGAAATACCAGGAAAACTACTTTTATCTTGCAAGATTAAAGGAAATAAGAATGACTTGAATAACTATAGCCCAATCTCACTCTTATCCCAGTTTTCAAAACTATTCGAATCACTATTTTATAATAGTTTATTAGCTTATTTAGAGAAATATAATATCTTAAGTGACAGGCAATGGGGCTACAGAAAAGGTAGATCTACTGAAGATGGCCTTGCACATGCATTGGAATTCATAACAAGTGCTCTGGATAACAAACATTTAGTCCTAGCGTTGTTTTTATACATCAGCCATGCATTTGATATGGTGAACCACGATATACTTCTAAGCAAGTGTCAAAGAATCGGAATTCGTGGACAGCCTGGATTGGCTTTAGTCATATTTAACTTCCAGATCCCAACAAATGGTTCAACCCATAAATGAAGAACAGGTCACATCGGACCGTTACCCAATTGTAACTGATGTTCCACAGGGGACTATTTTAGGTCCCATTCTTTTCTTAGTTTATATCAATGATTTACCCCTAATTAATCCTATCAAAAATGCGTTTACTATCATCTTCGCTGACGATACCAATTTTATTTTCTCGGCCAAAGATATTACTGCACTGCACCGTGAGAGTTTTAAAAAAATTGAACAATGTATGGAAATGGTGCCAGAAAAACGGATTAGTGTTAAACTGTTACAAAACTCAGTTATTACTATTTATTGAAATTCCTACCCAAACCCTTCCTGCATTGACTGTAAACAATACCCAACTGGTGCCAACTAAGAATTCTATGTTCTTAGGTCTTTTTCTTGATAAAACAGGCAATTGTTCAGTACATGTAAATAATATGTGTTCCAATTTGTGCTCTGTAATCTAGAGCATAAGGTTTATAAGCAGTACAATATCCATAGATGTCCTCATGACAATGCACAATTCTAATTTCCTAGCAAAAGCAACCTATGGGATTGTTTTCTGGGGTTCATCTCTTACAATGTTGAACAAGGTTTTCATAATTCAAAAGAAACTTATCAGAATCGTATTATAAAAATCATCTCGGGCTCATTGTAAACCATTTTTCCTTCAATTAAATGCATTAGCTTAATATATACTGTCTTCATATATATTACTTATCCATTTATATAAAGACTAACCATCACTTATGTACTCTAAGTAATAGTGTTCACAATTATTCTATTCTCCTCCAATATTCATGTTGCTCTACATAAGAGAAGATTATCAGCCCGAAGCCCATTATCTAATGAGTCAAAAATATTTAATAAAATTCCATTGTGTATAAAGAGTTTTGAATCAGTAAAACGATTCAAAATTGAAATGAAAAAAAAATTGCTTCAGAAATGTTACTACTCTGTCTCAGAGTTTATTGACGATGTATTAAGACTTTGATATATTATGTTGACGAAACCTATACAAGTTTACATATTTGTCAAATGATGAATAATGAATTGAAATGAATTGAACTATTTTTTTAAGATGTGCAGCAGAACTTGGAATAATTTAGGGGAAAAAGCTTTTTTGGCAACAGAAATATCGTTACTTTCTACTCTACAGGGTATGACGGGGTAGGTAGATAAGGTGATCGAATACTGAAAAACTTGTCTTTTTGAGGAATATATCATCTTCAGGCATCAACCGATCAGCTAAATTCCTTAAAAGTATCCGAACGACCCATGTTGTTGTTGATTTCAAACTGCCTTCGGGTATAACCCATCTTCCAAGTCGTATCATATTTCATTCATGCCCAAGCTTACTACCCGAAGTTTGTCATGGTCGGGAATTCGAGAAACTTCCCCTGTGTACAATTATCAAGCACATGAATGCACACATGAGCAATGTTAAACCAGAATTCCCTTGACTTGAAGAAGTAGTGCATTCCTTCTCAGGGATTATCATAACAAATTCCCTCTGGAATTACTCGCGGCATACATTCTTCCACTGTGGGCAGCCGTATCCAAACAGTTTAATCACGGTGAACCTAATTTTCTTGGCATATTTTCTCTCACCGCCCATTTGTCTGCATGCAATCCAATCCACCAACTTGGATACTCCCGAGGTTATAAGGAGAGATTTAAGCTGGGGAGTAATTGCTTTGTTATCCCGCAACATTTTATCTTCTCAATCTGCATATCCCACGGCGGTGAAAAAAATGCTATGCTTCCGGAACCTCAACCGCGAATCCTCTTCCATTTCTCAGCATTTCCGACAACCACCCCACCCAATTGCTCCCCTCTTTCCCCAACTCCACGATAAGTTTCACTTCTCCTCATATCCCTTCGTCTCCTCCGCCAGAATTCAAGAGCAGCATCAGTTCATAACCCTGAATATAATTTCAATATCGTTCTTTATTCTTTACAGATAAATGTATAATATTTGGGGTAATCAACCAGTCAAGTAAGGTTTGAATGAAAGAGAGTAAAAATCCTCGAGTATTTTTCAGGCACATCACGCAATTTTTTTCTTGATTTTAGCATACGTCCACTATCTCTCTTCACTTCATCCATAAAACCTATTATATTTCTTCTCCTGTCTCACTTACTCAGTATTCTCCCCTGTAACACTTCCTTCAGCAATCCTACACCTTCATTATTGCCTCTTCCCACCACCTACTCTACCCCTTCGTAATCTCCTCCAGATGTTTCCTGTCATCACCCACCATACCACGTACTTCCATGCTTGTATTCCTTTTCTTCCACCTAACCTTCTCCATCCTCCTCCACATCCCCGTCTCATACACCTGCAGCATACTGTCGTCTTCCTCTCACAGAATACAATTTTATGTTCCCAACAACACAATTCTATGTAATAAACTTCCTCTATTCTCTTCTATACATCCTTACCAAAGGTCCCCAACACCAGCACCATCATCTTTCTGAACGCTTATTTAGCTTGCGCTAATCATCTTCAAACGTATTTTCTACTATGTCCATTTCCGTCTAATGCATTACCTAAGCATTCAAATTTCTCTACTTGGCTAAACGAATTTATAAAATACTAAAATCTAAAAACAAATATTATTTATAAAGATGCTAGAACCCCGTAATAATTCAAATGAAGAACATCGATTGAGATCAATCACCGAGCTCTACATTAATTTCAAACTTCTCTTATTTTCTATGAGGAAACGTCGTATCATGTTTACGGCTAAATTTAATGAATGTTTTACACCAGAATATCTCACAATATTCTTAACTTCCCCATGCCTTGGAAAAGTAATACTATTTTAGTAAATGCTGTGTAAGAAGATCTGGTCCGAACCTCTCAGGCGATGGTTCAGGAAATATACGAGTTCAGGTCTTTGGTACAAGTAATAAAGGATCTCCTACATATGGAAAAAAGAACTGGTGCTAAATGGGCTGGGGAGCAGATGGCTGCCTTCTAAGCTAAAACGAAGAAATATGAGATATCCAGAGTGGCTGCAAAGTGTTAAACGAGATAAATTGCCGAAATGATCTTTAAAAAATATTCATCAAGTTTATAGATTAATCGGTTATACGATTGTAAACCGTATCATGACTTACTTCTGAACAATCAGTTTAGTAGTAAGACAAAACTTTGGGGAAACTGCCCTAACGTCCATTTTTAACAATACAGAGTATTTCCTACGAACTGACTCCATACGGAGGAGTAGGGTAGTCACCGCGTTTGAAAAATTGGGAGCCCAAAGGTTCCCACCTCCAAAATATTTAATCTGCTATTTACATCATCCATTTACCTCTATATGGATTTTAATAAAACTCCGATGAGTTGTTAACAGTATGAGCGTATTTTGATCCAACTTTCTTTTGGATCGTAGACATTGTGCGCTGCTGACATTTACTCTGAAATTTAATGAAGGTATGCTGGCCGCGTTGCATATAACGTGCTGTCCTTTCCCTTCCAAACCTTAAACAATGCCTTCCACACGATACCTTCCCTCCTTAGCGTCAGACATCTCGCGGTTGATAGCCACCACGTTTTGCAACAACATTACACCAGTTACTCAGATTTCAATGAATTAATTAAATCATGATCTCAGAAACTATATAGTCTTAGATAAGAGACTAAATTGATCTCAGTTTTAGCTGACCTTTGAATTTACTGCATAAAAAGTAGACAGAGATCGACCTCCTTTGACTATGATTTATCAGCTTTTGATTGAATATGAATCTTAGACCAAGCTAAATTATATGAGATTAAGCTGTATTTTTCAGTTGAAAGCCCATCATCAGTAGTTGATGCAAAAATGAAACTATAGTCCTTCATAAAAAATAATGAAAAAATACGAGTGCGCACTGATTCTGGGTTTTGGTTACGTTTCGAAAAGTTATAAATATAAAGATGCAATAGCTGGATAATCTGCCAAACAGCATTTATTCTTTGAAGTTCCATGAAATTCTATACAGACATAGCATAAAAAAACATAACAACAACTATTTTACACAGGTGTCAATTCGACATGCATAACTGGGTTGACTAATGGAATAAAACATTTTAAAACAAAAATAAAATATTTTACGTATAAGAATAGCTAACAACCACAGCAGGAAGGTAAAAAGATAGTAAGCGGACTGAATATGAAAGGAAACAAAAATCACGGAAATTCGCAATTGATCAGAGATATGCGACTAGGATAGCAGAAGGTGAACTCACAAAGAAAAAACTATAAAGTTAAATTTTCCTATCCCTAAGTAGCTGGAAAATTTGAGACACTTTTCAATAAGAATGCTCTGGGTTTCACGTTTTTAAAAAGTGAATAGTGGACTTTTTTGCGGAATTCAATGTTTCTTATCATCGCTATTTCTGTCGGCAGTAATGATGAGTGCCATTGGATAGAGAATGCTATACCGCCCTTATTAAAGTAGTTACAGAATACTTCTGGAAAATAAAAAATGAAAATAGCTTTAAAATAGAGTCATACGCTTACTTCAAAGAATATAAGAAAGCACCCGTAACCTAAAATAGAAAAAAGGTGTGAACGATATATTTACCAATTATATGGTGATCGATGGTGAAATCAACCTTAACCCTCATATGGATTTACGAATTTAGTTACGTCGTTGGATTTACGGCGCCGCAGCGGCGCCGCGTTATATTTTGCCATTATCCTTCAAACGTGGACTTTCTTAGCATTTTTCTGATTGATAACGCTTGTGACTTCTATTTTCTTTATTTTTAACCATGTTTTGCTAGATTTATCCAATTATTACAGAAGTTATTGCTAAAAATCTTTAACACTGCTTTCTTTACAATTTGTTGTCGTAATAATCTATTTCTATTGTCCCTTAGATAGTTATTTTCAATTGAAGGTTTTAATTTAATGTGTAGTAATTGTTTTATATCTTTTTTTCTGATATGCAATGCTGGATAAACTCCGCTTTATCATGTGTACATTGTTTTATTTTTTGTGCATCCAAATACTAAAAATGAGATTCGAAAAAAGTCGGATGGGTCCAAGTAAAATAATTTTGCTTCACTACGTCCACCCAAATATAATATCTTTGTAGTGTTCGCAGAAGCCTGAGTTCTTAAACATTAATAATTGAAATGGGGTAGGTGGAGTGAGATAAGACGAGTGATATATGACGTCGTGATTTTTAAGTGCTATATTCTGACGATCAAGGCATATGTAACGGACATCCTGGAGCTTATATCCTGCAATTTCTAAATAAAGAAAGTACTTTAGTCAGATGGGTTTTGAAACATGAGGAATGTGGAAAAATCAGGGGGGGGCTAGAAGAGCCGGTATTTTAGGCCTACAGCAGAGCCCATTCCCTCACTGAGGATGTCTCCATAGAGATGGACAGGTAAAAGTGATACGGAGGAATGCGGCAGATGAGGTTTTGCTTCTGGATTGGTGGGAAAGGCCAAAATAATTATTTCTAAGAAGTCTGGGTTGTAGGTGGTAAGGAAGAAGGAGCAGGAAATGTAAAAACCATGGAATACGATGGCGTCTATTTTATTCGGTCCGGCGCTGCGTGAGGGACCGATGGAAGAGGATCTTGTGTTCTGGGGTGACCAAAATACCCTTATGCTGGGTGGACCACCCTCACCTTTTCTTTCCGTAGCATTGCACTGACCCTAACATTGAGACCAATCGTACTTTCCCACTAAGCTTCCTTATTCGTCATCCTCCGCATACTTTCTTCCCCCCACAAATAACTGATTGAACTTCTCCCCACCTCCAACGACCCACCCGAGCTACACCTTCTCGGAATGAAGGGAGGGCCACCTCAGGGCGCTTTGCGATAAGGCGTGTATTCCCTGTCCCTCACACAGCGATGGAAGGATGAAGAAAGAGCAGCCTATTGTGTGTAATTGCCTCCTTGCACTCTCAAACATTCTTCAAGATACGGATTTTCTACGCTTACCTGGTCCAACGATCCCGGTATTCCCTGATCCTTAGCAATCGACTCACCACCCCTTCACCTCAATACAACCTCCATGGAATTACCCATCTTTCTCCTCATCACTCACCCCTTCATGTAAGTAAACATTGGACGACTAAAACCTCTGTGCATTTCGAGTACGCAAAGAAACGAGAAAAAGATTATCAAATTTTCACTATGTGGAAATTCGCCTATGTATTTGTTCATCATGAAAAGATTTTTACCATGTAAATACTGAGCGAATATCTCCTGCAAGATTAAAATATAAGCGGAAATTATGAAATATATTAGTGCCATGAACAAGTATTTGGGAAGATTAAACCATGCAATTTATTTCTAAATAAAACTAGCATAACGATATCTTTCTATGCATTCATTTACATTCATTACAAAGAAATTTTGAATGGTCTTCACATTTTTTTTTCTCAGGAGCTGAAAATTTGTAAAATCTGTCTTTTCACCACACATAAGTTACACTGTGAACGTTTAAGTTTTTTAGAATTGCTTCCATTTTGAGGTTTTACTGAATCTTCTTGAAAATCTGTCATTTTGTCAAAATTTTTGTCTTGGCATTCTGTAGCCGTCTCAATGTATGCGGACGAACTAATTCCTCTGCTAGTTGTTCCAAATACATTCTTCTTCTTTCTAGCTTCTTTTTCATCTACATCTACGATGTACCGTGTAAGCCACCACCAGGGTGTGTGGCACGGGGTGAAAATTTATATTCCAGTTCGAGTATAAGGTTGTAAATAAAATGAAGCCAGCAATGCCACTTACATTTAAAATATTCATAAAGAAGGCAAATGGACATCGATTGGTTTTTCCTTGGAATGAATATGAATGCGCCATTTGGTCCACCAAATCTGTACCTCCTTTCGTTCATTATAATGCAACACGATTTTTGGTTTGCTGTGGGTTTAATCGCTAATGCTATTACCATGATGCATTGATGACAGCAGTATTACAGATTTTCCTCTTTTGGGGACATACGAAACCAATGTTAGGCTTTTTATGAACCCAAACCCAAATACGGAAGAAAGTTCCGGTTGAGATCGATTTGGTAAAAAATTAGACGGAATGTAGGGCTTCATCTACATCTACAAAATACACTGCAAGCCACCTCAGGGGTGTGTGGCAGGGGGTGAGTATTCATCAACATGCATTAAAATATACTCTAAAGTTAGTGTAACTACGACTAATTATGCATTAGCATAAATCGCTAATGCTTGTCACGAGGTGAAGCCTCACAATCATGCACTACACTACAGATATGCTCACAATGGAGAGGGCTTGTTTTTACTAAGTGTTCCCACGAGTGTTAGACTACTGTTTTTCAAATTCAGTGCTAGCTTCAAGGTCGTAAAGAAATTATCGCAGGTAACGATCCGATTGGAGCCAAAATATGGGGCACAGAGCATTACCACTACACGTTCACCTAGGTTAGGCGCTGCTATCACTACGTTCTCCTTTCCTTGGTAAGGTAAATCCCCCATTGGGTAGCCTGTTGCCGAATCGTTAATCCAAAATATCTTCACACCATATTTATCGGGTTTTGATGGAATATATTGTCGGAAAGGACAACGCCCATGAAAGCCAATCAGTTGCTTATCAACAGTGAGTGAGAGTCCGGAAACAAAATGATGTAGAAGGTCGCTATCGCAAACTTCTGAATCGTCTCCCAAGCCCTATAATATACTCATTCACCGGGAAATTTCCACACGAAGGTAAACAGGCATTATTGTATGAATTCAGAGAATACATTGTGGTTAAATTTTCTTGGGAATGCTGCTTGGTATATTTCTATACATAGTAACCCTGGGATGCCCCCAAAGGAGACCATCACCACAGCAGGTATGCGAAGCGGAGAAGTTACCCAAAAAAAGCAATGCCGAAGGCCACGGAAAAAACGACCCTTAGGCTATCCATGAGTTTATAAGAATTATTCTTGCAAAAAGTTGAATTTTTGTAAATGAACATTATAAACAGGCAAAATTATGATTATTAGATAAAAGACGAAGAAAAATTGGCATAGTAAAATTTTCCCTTTGTTAAACAATTTCATTTTGTTTATAAACTTTCAACATTTAAATATTATGATTATAAATAGAAGATAACATGTCATACGAAACATAATAACTTTTAAATTAGTATTGAGAGTGCAGTCCCCGACATTGCGACGAGGAAACTCTCAGCGCCGCAGCGGCGCCGTAAATCCAACTACGTAACTTTTTTCATTAGAGGCCAATAAAATGAAAACTATGCACATTATACATACAAAAATATATTTGTAGTCTAAGAAAACAGAAAAAATAGACTCCTGAAAGTTTCAGAAAGATCCACGCGAATGGAAAATTTTAAAATCATTTTTAAAACCACGGGCGCCGCTAAGGCGCAGTGAATCCATATGAGGGTTAAACGAGTGTTTATGAGGAAATTAGTGGACAATGAATTCACTAAATAAAAAATCATGAAGTTTTACTTCTTTAATATATAACCGTAATTAAGATTCCTAAAATCTGCAATGAGCACTAATTGAAAACCACTAAACCTATCTTCTTGAACAAATCAAGGTTCTAATGGTGGGGATATATAGTTATCATCTGACCCAATTTAATTACACGGAGTAATAAATAAACCTCAAAGTGATTCTTAAAATTGCAACGGAAGATAAATTTTCAAAGAGGTAACTCTCCTATTAATTGGTAGATGGCAGGTTTGAGGAAGTAACCACCAAATATGGCATGCGCCATTAAGTACTGATGGTAATTTGGTAACGGAAAAATTAAATCGCAGATAAAGTAATGTAGGAAGGAAACTTATCGTTAGCATTAGCCTACTCATCACCATAGACGCCAAGAAGACTATAGTTTAACTTCGCATTAGACGGAAATAAAACTAAATTTTGAGCGTCCTTCATAGAAATAGAAGACAAGTAGCAATGAGTACTTCTAAAAAAAATCTCCGCCACTACTGGGATACGATCCTGAGTATCTGTGAAGCTGAGCCAGAGTTCAAGCCAGCCTTTAACATTGTCGATAAAAAATACCGTACCATCAACTTCTCTTTCATTTCCCATTTTACACAACTTCCACGAACTAAGAATTTTATTCGTGATCAGAACGTTCCAATAACTGCTACATTTGATATTCGTAGTCTCTGATGCATGGGCTACGTTCATCATTAAATAAACGCTGCTTCCTGTTATTCTGTTCAAATATTTATGATATACCCCGGTCTTGCCTTCAATGCCGGACGTCCACATCATTTGATGACATACTATGTCGAAACCGAGGTCGCGAATGCAAAGTAAATATTTGTGCGGAATATCAACGTCAAGTGAGCCATTTCATCAGTTTGGTTATGGTGATAACAAATTCGTATGCAAGTAAGATTGACATATCACAATACACCAGATGAAAATCACTGAGTGAACGTCAATAATGGATCGTTTTGATTGCTTTAATTTTTATATTAGTACTTTTTCTCTATTCCCTCATTTTTCACGGCTAGTGTCCTCACATCCCTGCCACACGCCCCCGTGGTAGCTCGTATGTATGTAGGCCAAGGCAATCATGAGGAATAATTTTTATGCATGCAACCCATTATAAGGGGTAGGTATCTCTTATACCCGGATCTGTCATCACCCCGCACCTCTGCCCACAATCGACCTCCACCTCACACCTCCGAATTCATGCCACGCCCCCTTCATCCGTCCCTATCCTCCTCCTTTCGTCCCCCTATCACTTTCGCACCCCTTACCCACTTCTCATACCCTTAACCCTTGTGTATATATCCTCGTCTGCTTCTTAAACCCCTCCCCTCTCCCCCCGCGACTCCCAGCCACAGCTAAACCCTTTCCGAGCACGCCTTCCACTCCGCATAATCCTCGGGCCTTCGCAACCTCAGTCTTCCCCTTTCCTCGAAATCCTCCTCGCCCTTCATTTGCATCCAGACCAACCCCTGCTGCCTACACCCCGTACCAATCCCCCTGGGCGGTCGCCGCCCGAAGGGTAGCTTAGTCTCCAGGTAAATTCTTGTGTGCGCTCGCGGTTGTACTTGGCCCAACTATTTTCCTTGAGGGTAAAGGCTGTTTTCACGACTTACGTGTGGATAGGGTTGGCAACTCTCCCTTTTTTCAGGGAAAGTGTTGAAATTGGTTAGCGATTTATAACTCTCCCAGATCGAAGTCTAGTACAAGTACCTACTCAACGAAATAAACGGTCTCAGGTCTAGATGAAGCAGGTATTGAAGAAAGCTCTATTTTAAAGTCCACTTAAGAAAATATATTTCTTGACCTAAGTTTCGACATGCTATACCAAAGAGGGTGAGGCCGTGATAAAATTGTTTTACTTGATCAGGATTCGAACCATGATTTGGTGTGTTAGCCAGTTAAACCACAAAGCTGTCCTAATTAAGGCGAATTTCTTCGTGGGTTATTGCGAACAAAGTTTGTTCATCCGCAGTTTACATTCTATCAAAGAAGACGTGGTCGTGCATGATACGCCACAGTAACAAAGAATAAACCAAACACAGTGTCTTTAGAAAGACTAATGTTTAGACGAGTCAATCACCTAATGTGACATTTCACACCGAAACCTTGGTCAGAATAATTATATTAAAAAAATGGAATTTACTTAGATCATTCATTACAAGTACTTACCCTTGTTTCACACGATACTAGATGAAGCAAAATACTTTGTATGCTAGAAGGAACTTGATTTTTACTTCGAAAGTGAATATATTTCGTGCCATCATAGAAAGATCCATAAAGTCATTGAACATGTAATGGCGTGGTAGTAGAATTTATATTCATATCGCAGCGCACGTCTGAACTGTAGGTGAAATCATAGAATAACGAGTAAAAAACTAGTAGTGCTACAATTATAATATAATGTATTCCAGCGAGTAAGGTAGCGATTTTTCTTGTCAACCAGTTGGCTGGTTTGGTATCACACGATAATGGAAAACAATCATACAACCGAGTATCCTTGAACTTATTCTGGATCAAGTATCGCGCGAAATGGGCTTTAGTTACTTGGAGTTGCAGCTCTGGCGCGGTATCGAAGGAATACTTCTCAAGCCCTGGGGCGCGATTACGTTATCCATAACTTACGTGCTTACGTTATCTTAATTTTTTAATGGCCGATATTTTCAATTCTTCAAATTTTGTCAGGTGTTTTGAGTCACAAGTATTTAGTTGTTAGGAGTGCATTCTTAGGATAGTAAGTTTGAGTAATTCCCTTTTAGAGCGATTTGCGTGTTGAATAACATCAGCGCGAAAGAAGAAACAGTGACTCCACCGTAGGGTAGGCTAGGATGAATAATTCTGCTTGTAATAATTGAGACAAACTTTTAATTGGGTTGAAACACGATAATTTTCCGAAAACCTCAAAAAAATTTTAATGTAACCCGACATACTACCGTAAGACCATAAGAATGAAATTAGAGAATACAGAATAAAATAGGTAGAGATTTAAAATGTAATATTTCCCACGAACAGTATTAGGCTAGCAGCCTCCGAAACTTTATAACTAGGTTAATTGATAGGTAGAGTACACTTAAACCGCGTATCGCACGCTTACTACTTAACTTTGGTATCGCTTTGCATTTATACAATACCATAAGTATTATTACTCATAGTTTCTAAAACATTTGTAGCAATCAGTGAAGTGTTACTTAGTGAAAAGTAACCCCCTGAAAGAAATTGGCATATTTCTGCTTACACATCTTCACACATCAAACTTCCGTAAATTCAAATACATTGAAAAATATTAGTGTGGTGCACGGCCGTGAAAACACACCCCTTTCCACCAAGCCGTAAGTTGGTTTACGGGCTACTCTGTAGACGTAAAAGAGGTTAACCAGTCACTTACTTAAAAATCGATAAAACCTCGTAGTGATCATTTTATTTAAATATTTTAGGTCTCTACGAGAGTAAAATTTATGTTTGTCTTAGTTTAAAGAAACCGACGTTTGCTCTTTTGTTTCCGTGACCTCAGAGTTGAAGCAGGCTGTCCTTTTTTCGTCCTATTCTCTTTCGTTCTGTCCTTTTTCGCAAGCATCAATATTGAGAAAGCCCTAATACAAAGCAAAGAAAATGTCGTTTTTTCTTAATCATCACGCGGATAATCCCACAAGATATTTGACCTCGTAATGATATATCTATGGAAGAATTTAAGGTAAGAACAGGAGTTCAAGGAATAAGGATGAAAAATCTCAAATAAAATATTTAAAAATCATCTGAGCATTTGCCCCTTTTGTATTTCAATTTTACGAAACAAATGTCTCATGTATGCCCAATAAAAGCCTGATTTAAGGAGAGAAAATGACTTTTGGGTGATTCTGCATCTACTCAAATAAGGATTCACGACCACAACATCATATTTACGTTATTTTTCGCCTATTGATAGTTTCAACCTTATTTAAGAGAAATTGAAAACATTTTGGCTTCGATGTAAAGGTTTTCTGGAGTTTCATTAATGTAAGTATTATTTCTTACAGATAGTACTTGTATTTTAATGATATTTTATTGAGTTTTGTGGGGGGTAATTTATTAGTAGTGTTTGTTTTAGTAGGCGTTGCCCTTTTAACTTTATTAGAGCGTAAGGTTGTAGGATATATACAAATTCGTAAAGGACCTAATAAAGTTGGTTATTGTGGAGTAGTTCAACCCTTTTCTGATGAAATTAAATTATTAAATAAGGAACTCAATACTCTATGTATCGATGCATTGAGTGTATGGTTGGAGGAGTGTCTCTTGGGCACTCTCTCTCGATGTCTTGATGTAAGTGGTTACGTGTTTAGTAGTCTGTCAATCAAGTTATGCTGAACACTAAAAAAGGAACAGGATTTTATTTTCAACTTTGAACTGTTTTTAAAATGTACACCCATTGGCTCACGACTACCGCTTCAGCCTCCTTGAGATGTTGGCCACCCTGCATTTGGAGAGGATGGTGCCGACCGACCCTACACACATTTCCCAAACCCTTTAGGGACGTTGCACGTTACAGGATTTCGGTGTTGCGGCGGGAATGTTTTCGCCCGAGGTGGTCAGACCCGTGAATACCCAAGATACATTTCAAGGCGCACACATAACCCGCTCAGCCTTAAGCACCCTGGCGCCTACACTCTGACCCGCACTCTCGCCCAGTCTAAACTGAGTGCTGCGATGAATATCACTTTACGCGGCGGTTGAGGAATAACCCACTAGCTAGCCTAGGCTACCGGAGCGTATAGCAATCAACTCCTCAAATGTTTATTTCAGTGATAATGGCAGGGTAAGCGTAAAATACTCCAATATTTGGCCTATGATCTTCAATTTAAAGGAAAAACACATAACCGCTATTCAAAACGTCCTCAAATTGTTTATAAAATGCATTACTTAATGAATAATATAGGATCAGGATGCTAATTGAACTATTTGTACACTGCGCTAAAACTACTTGTTTTCCCAAGCAATTACTTTTATTTCCTCCATTTTACTATACTACAATAAAAAATAACGGTGGCAACCTAAAAGGTGAATATTTTACAAAGCAACCATGAAATTTATAGCGAAATTACTGATTTTACGATTACAGAGAAAGTATAATGTAACAAAAGTTTCCAAAATGATTTAAGCGATTTGCTTCTCAATGGGTCATAATAATTATATAAGGGAACCCGTATATTTAACGATATTCCCCTCAATCCAACTTAAAGGCACTTAAAAAAACGAAATGTGTTTTTTCCTGGTTATTTATACGGTATCAGCGGAGGAAACCATTTGGAATTCAACAGGGGAAGAAAGTATTACATATGACAAATATGATATAAATATTTTTTAAATCTTCTGTTAAGGGCGTACATTGCAGGTGACAATCAATTCTGAAGATGAGGAACAATAATTTAAATAAACGTGATATTGACGGCGGAATAAATTTGAAGTTTTCTATTTTAAAAACTATTCATTTCAATGTTCATCGTTTCATATTATGCCATGAAATTGATGGCACCACCCCAATTCAGTCCAATAAGGACCGCGGTGGACATAAAAGCCCTGTTGAATTGAAGAAGCATTTAGCATGGTTTCTATCGGAGGATTGGCTTACCATATTATCCCCTAACATTTTACCACACATGTTCATATTGCATGTGGTAACACTGGAAAGACAGCCACCAAGATGAAATATAAAGATTTCTATCAGTCTCAATGATGCCAGATCCTAAGCATAGAAGATACTCAAGACCCAAATTAATGAATTTATGTTAGTTAAATTTAAATACATCTTAAGATACTAAAACTAGATGCATCAATTTAAAAATCAAAACGCACTGTGGGGGGAGCTCACACGACACGCCCGGGGCGTGAGGGTCGGTTGCGATACTTTATGCACATCCTGCATTGGAGACTTTTCAAATGGCCGTGGTCTACCCCAGGGCCTCCTTTCAAACAATTCTGTCACAGGCGTTAAAAATCGCACGAAAACCGACCGTTCATCAACACACACGCTGAGATAACACGGACAAAGGACAAAAAAGGTCTGATGAGACAAAAGGAGCAGCTGTCGAGAAGGGCCTTCGTGGACGAGGTATTCCACTTTGACCTAGCACCATACGCAAGCGTAGCTCCCGCATCAGTTCCTGGCCTGTTCAGTTTCAGACCTGGGCGGCAAGGGATTATTTTCGCATGGTAATTTTTACGAGACGTTATGTGATGGGGATGGGGTTGGGCTCTTCTTTCACTGCCTTACTAATTACTTTCTTATTGGTGGTCCGAGATAATCTTACGTATTATTTAAATTGCCTGCAAGGTAGTACTTGGATCCCTTTTTTATAATTGTCGATCGAAAAAAGTCTTAGTTTTAGAACTGCAAAATCACGCAGTTTTTCATGAAGGAATGGTTTATAAAAACAAAAGTTTGTTTTCAGTTAAAGTTCCGAAAAGTAAAACAAAGAACGTTTAATACAGAGGATAACAATTGTATAGCAAGGGTTCAAATATAACATTAATACTGACGTTCCAACCGGGAATTTGAATGTTTTATCCGTCCTGCAAAATATATCTACTCTCAAATTTTACGTAGTACGAAACGATAATATCCCACAAATTTAACTGGAACATTGTCGATATCTCCTAACAATCCAGAATACCAATTAATTGCATAAATCATCGTTCATCGAAAAGTTAATATCTGCCTGTTGGTACAAAAACCTGTATTACCCTACCCAATATTGGAAGGGGAGGAGTAGTTCATTAGATAATACGTCGTCTTGAATAGGGGGAGAAGGGATCAAAACGCGTACAATATCGACTTACGCTGTACTTTAATCACCTCTTAACCTCGAAATTTTAAGAAATATTCATCGGCTGTTTGGTTATAGTAGTGAAATTCGAGAAGTAAGAATCGTAACGGTGCATTATCATTGAAAACACCAGCGATGCCGATCACTTTTCGGTTATAATACCCAATTAAATTATGACAGTACTTTTCTCTTCAGTTTTTCTCACTTTGGTGCTCATCATTCAAGAGACATATATATTCCAGTGAAAGGTGTATAAATTACGGGGTGGGACGTGAAAAAGAGAGGAAGGGGAAAGCGTGGGGGGGGGAGGAAGCGTGGGGGGGAAGGCTGGTTGGGAGGGAAGGAAATGGCATTCTATGTTTTGGGAAGGTTGGTGTTTCAAGGTGAATGACAGAACGATGGGGGAGCGGGGCTGAGAGAAGAAACACAATAACAAGGACGGAGGTTATGACGTTAATATATCGTGGGGCATACTAAAAGGTTATTGACATCGATGGTGAATGCAAATCTAATGAAATCTGCCAATGATAACTGTTTTTTATTCATTATGAATATCGACAACTTCCACCAGGTCCAGCCTGAAACAGTTATATTTTAAAAGTATGATCGTTAACAATACAAGCATTTTTGATCCTATCTACAGCCCTGATGACGATGCACGAGACGAGCATCGAACTGTCGGCCATAATGGAGATTCTAACCCAGTTGGAAACCCGAGAAGAATTAATTCATCAACTACGCCGGGGAAGAACCAGATCATACATAAGCATTTTTCTTTACAACAATTACGATCTAATGCGGATCTAAAAAAAATCCAGTTTTTTCCTTTACCCTGCACATGTAAAATTTCCGGTACAAAGTTATTTGTATGGTTGAACTCCAGTAAACTATTAACAAACATGAATGAAACATCACTAGCTGTGAAGCACTTCAATTTTTCTAACAAATTTGCGTCCAGTTTGGCAAACGTACCCAGCATTACACGAGTTTCATTGTAAAGCATGGACTTCACTCATGATAAGATGGTCAGATTTATCTTTAGTATTAAATAAAAGAATATCTATGGTCACGGGATCAGTCCAAGTTAAAAACATTCACAGGCATGACTTTCATTATCCTGTACGTCAATTTTCTTAAAAATGGTAGCTTACACCAACGTGATGGCTCGTCCTAGGTTGTAAAAGGTAGAGTAGTCAAAGAGCTAATGGCCTGCTGTTAAAGCATACGGTTTAACATATTAAAAATATTATCATTATTATGGCCATTTCTCTTCGCAACTTGTAAAATAATAATGAACTCTTTAGCATAACTCTCGTTACTCAGAGGTACATTTACCAAACGAAAAATCAAGGCATGAAAGGCTGACAGCTTGTAATTGTGGTGGTGACATGAACCGTAAGGAATTAATGCATCTATTAGGTCAATTTTCTATGGATGGAAATATCTTGATTGTACTCTCAGAGGTCGATGTTTAGATCTAGAAAATTTATAGTAGCACCACCCACTTCAACTGTAAGTTTTATAGAAATTTGTATGTCATTTAATATCACTACACAATTGTCCAGCTGTCATGCGCTACCAAGCCAAAAACAAAGGACGTCATCAACATACCGGTAAAAATAAAAATAATTTTTTACAAATGATAATTTTAATCCAAGAGTTTACGCTCCAAATAATTCATAAACATATCCACCAATATTGGTGAGTAACGAAAACCCATAGCGAGGCCATGGGTTTGCTCATAACAATTTCCGTTGAATATAAAATAATTTTGCTTAACACATGAATTCAAAATATTTTTAAACTCGATAGTTCAGTATTAACATGGTCTTGATTTCTTACAAACCTAGTTGCTATTTCAACCACTTTCAAGAAAGGGATTGAATTAATATCATTAGTAACTTCAAAGGTTACTAGTCTGGCCCGATTTGGTGGTTTTGTATCAAAAAATGTATTTTCTAATTCCAAGGAATTCTTTATCTAGTACTTTGGTCACAAATCCGAATACTTTCTTAGAAAATTATTTAGATGCGTGGATAATTTATGATAGGGTTCCGTGACATGCACCACCACCGGCCTTATTCGGAATAAGGCTTCGCATACCATTGTAACCCTGACGTAGAGTTCGACAAACAATGTTGACCATAAAATAATAAATCATTTCTTACATCATAGAAGGTTCAGATTATCAAAGAATTGAATACCTTTCACAGTGCGAAGGCATAATTCCCATCGCCATTAGAGACTAAAATTTTACTCATGTATTCCACGCATTTTTAATAAGCTGAATTTTCCAATGACATAAGATTTGCTGGAGCTCATAAATAATGGCTCTAAAATGTTCACGAAACTCTCAATCTACTTTTTTTTCGGGTGATAGCGAACCTGAACAGTTGGTGAAGTTATTGGTGGTGGCCGATACTTTGTGGAATTCTATTGTCGGAAATGGATAAAATACTTTGCACTATTCCTCTGGAGAAATTTGGTTTATTGAGTCGACATGTTTCACTGCACTGCAGCATCATCAGGACTGTCCTGATGATGCTGCAGTGCATTGAAACATGTCGTCTCAATAAATAAAATTTCTCCAGTGGAATAGTGCAAAGTATTTTATCCCTTTCCTGAAGAGTTGGCATTATTATTATTCAGTATCTGTTTAATTAATTGCTAAACATTCAAAGGCCTTCATTCACTGCAAATATTTGTCCTCCAATTTCACTCAAGTCTTCGAAGCGGAGAAAATAACCTCTAGCCTTCAACGCTCAAAACACGACTCAAAATAAAAATCCGAAAAACATCAACCAACTATCCGAATCACTTAGGAAAACAACAAAAACTCGATGATTCACACATTAATCGCTCCAAATAGCGTGCTTTTTAACCCTCAACATGGTTATAAACAGCAGTCAAATAGTATTTTGTAATATGCGTCATAACACATTCACAGCATTCTCAAATTGCTCTCGCATTACAGGAATGGGAAAATTTTGTTTGGTCCGTTTACTGCATTATTAAATAGTCTGTGAGTAATCTGGAGATGCGCCTGACAACTGAGGTTATTTGCACCATTTAGGAGAGGCGAGTAGGTTACTAAAATTATTACTTTGGGAATAGGGATAGCATTGAAATAGACTGAGATGGCATAAAGTCATCATACCTTACAACAGAAATATCCACCAAATTGCTTCTCCCTTTTCTTTCCTTGCTTGCTTTTGGATAGCACCGAGGAGTGGACGCATTTACGTATGCATTGCAATATTGTCTACTATCTGTAAAATAATTAAGGTTAGTAACTCTTGAAGAGTATAGTAGTAACTTGGAGAAATAGATTCTAGTCGATTTCACTAAGGTTTTTCACTTGGTATATGGATTATGATCAATTTAAATGAATATTAAGAAGTTATTATGAAAAATGCTGTTTCAAGAATTAAATGCACGCTGATTTCATGTGAGTTATCGAGGGAAAATATTTTAAAAATGCTACGTTAGTGTGTCAGTCCGTAAGTGCTAAGGTAATTCGGGGAAAACTAAGATGGTGGACAAGACGTTATAGTTTCAAGCATTGGCCTCCATAGCAAGTGCCTTATATATATACTTCATCGGAGAAAAAGGTGGATCGATACCCAGTGCCGGCATTGGCCTGCTCACCTACTCATAAAGAAAAGCGCTTAAAATACGCCCCTTCATGAAGTTGAAACTGGACTTAAAGATCTTTCTACACAACACCCATACAGGCATTGGGATTTCAAATTTAATACACTCGACACTTTCGGCTATGATTTTCAGTAATAAAACAACACAGTTACATAAACACGTGACCAATGAGAAAACAAAACTCGAAAAAGTATTTCTATAACGAGCATTTTAGTCACTTTGCTGCATAACTGTAGACTGCTGTCGTACTCGGCTTTAGACAACAAAATATTAAGAACCAAAGAACAAAGTAGGCGTGGCTTATTTTTCGAGATTTCCTCCGAGTCGAAACATCTTCGTACTACAGTTTCGCCGGCATTTCATCAGGCATCTTCAGGTACATAGCACAAAGTATTAGCACCACTTGATGAAGCAGAAAGAGTGAATAAAGGGGAGAAAATAGAAAACAAAACTCACCCGAATGCCTTCAGGTCGTGACGTTGAAACCCAGTCGATGCTCTCATGTACGCTCCGTTTTCACATCTGACTTCAGTCGTATTAGCGACCCACTACCGACTGTTCAAAACACCTAGCAGTGAAATGAGGCTCAGTGGGGAGCACAATCCAGCGTTGCCAGAAAAAAACAGCGGAACAGAGGTGACCGGGAAAAATAAAATAGGAAATTCAGTGTTTCGCCACTCAAAAACATATTGTGAGTACTGCGGGGCCGGCCGTTATCTTGTTAATGATCTTACCTTAGACTTGCATGCACCATTTATTTCAAAAACCTTTTAGTATGTTGCCCGATCTGTTTACGTCATAACCGCCGTCCTTGCGATTGTGTATGTTTCTTCTCCTCCCCTCCACCCTCCAGTCTTTCACCTTGAAACACCAACCTCCCCAAAGCATAGAATGACCTTCCCTTCCCTCCCAAACAGCCCTCCCCCTTCGCTTTCCCCTCCCCCTCTCTTACACTTCCCCTCCCACCAACACCCGATTTGAGTACATGTGGACACTAATATAGGAGATAAGTAGTACCTACATGTAGATACAAGAGAAAATACGATAAATGTAGCGAGAAATTATTTCAAGTGAAAAGAGGTTTTTTTCTGATTTAATGTGCGAGTAAGAGATATATCAAAATTCAATGCATATAGTAGAGTGAGAAAGATTTATTTTTTTATCCTAACGTATGCACCTACTCATGATCATCATTGCTGCAGGAGCTAACTTCAGCAATTGAGATAAAATGTAGTTTTCTACATTTTTATTTTCATACCAATGGTTACGAATACGTTACGTATATACGCTACGTTGGTGAAAGGTTTTAACCTGACAAATCGCATCGATTTGTAGACACTGTTGCAACGAATTAGCCAAGTATCCACGCTGGGCAGTCGTTATTCGTAAACAGAAGTCCAAAAACGCGTATTTACCTTACGAATACACTACCGCAGAAGTTTGCAGTTCCATGTCCGATTCGATGGACGGAGTACTTTATTAGTAGTACTCTGTAAAAGCCACCCAATCTAGGACTGGCATTCAGCTAAAGAATCTATGCCGCTGTCGGGATAAGAAACTATGACCACCAATGGGAACTCTAGCTAACACTATATATGCAGCTAATTATGGGAACTAGCTAAAACGACAAATGAACCCCCGGGAAAAAATATCTGTGACCTACAGAGAGTTTCATACGTTATATGTTACATATTCCAAATTCTGGACGTTTGAAATGTAGAAGACGACATACTATTTCGAAATAAGCTGTCAAAAACAGTTGTAACCTTGGCACAAATTTCAACGAAGAAAGATGACCATAAAATAACATTCCATTTCGTACATACTTCACAAAATCTTAATATTATCACAGACTTCAATGTCATTCTCAGTGCCTCGTCATTATTCCTATCGGCATTATAGACTACAATTATTAATACCTATTCCACGCATTTTAAATGAACTGAGTTTTTCAATGACGGAAGATATGCTTGTGCTCATAAAATACGGCTCTAAAAATACACGAAATATTCCATCTAAAAAAAACTCGAGTAATTTATTACAAACATTTAACAGTTGGCCATAAACATCATTAGTTCTCCTTTTATTGGTTGCTCAAATTTCTGTTGCCTTCATATACTTGAGTATGGCATTCTCGAATATAATGCAGTAATTTTCGTCCTCGTTTCCTCCAATTTTGCTCAAGTCTCCGAAGTGGATAACATGGTTTCTCTCCTTCAACACTCATAACAGGTGTAAAAACAATCCGATAATATTCAACCAAGTCACATAGCCACTTCGAATTGCTAAATTGATGCGATGATTCATACATCCTTTGATTCAAATAGCGTGCTATTTAACCCATACCTTGGATACTAGCATTAATCATATTACATTCTGTAAAAAATATCATAATACATTCTAAGCAGTCTTAAATTTCTCTCGTAATACAGGAATGGGAAACATTTGATTACTCCGTTTCCGGCATTATGAAATATTTTGTGGGCTATTTGGAGATGCACCTGACAGCTGAGGTTAATTGCGTCATGAAAGAGAGGTGAATAGATTGGTATGAGTATTGCTTTGGGAATTGGGAAAAAAACATTGAGTTAGATGTAGTGGGCAAAACATCATCAAATTGTAACCTGACTAACGAAAAATCCACCAAATCGCTTCCCCCCCTTCCATCACTGCTTTCCTTTGGATATCACGGACGAGTGGACGCGTTAGCGTATATAAAGCAAAAATATCCACCCTCAGTTGAACAATTGAGTTAAGTTACTCTGTGTTGACGTTATTCTGCTCCCCTTCAATTAATTAAAGGCACCTACAAGATCGCTACTGAACTTAAAGGGCTCTCTATATAAAACACCAGAACAGGGATCGAGATTTCTACTTTTTATACCTACCATCTTCCGGGCATTATTAGAATTTAAAAAAAACTTCAAATAGTTTAAGAAGAAACTCATGAACAATAGGAGAATAAAACTCGAGGATTTGTTTCGAAAAAGAGCATTTAAGTCAATTTGATTCATAACTACTGGCGTACTCGGCTTATTTTTTAGTCAAAATAGTTAAAAACAATCACATAACTAATATAAGTATATGCCAACGGCCATAGTTCGAATCTTATAATGAAACTTTGCAGTAAATGTTTTCTCGAAACCATCAATAAACCACAAGAGATTGTAGTAGCTTAATAGTGACTAGTAAGTTTTTTCATAAAAACCAACGCTAGCCAAATGTTCAACACTCTTCTCCAGTTCATATCCCGTTAAAAACTCGTTTATTCATCCTTTGGGTATGAGATGGGTCTCCGCCCAAATATCGCGAAAAAACACCACGCACACCACTCCTTAAATATCCAATTTCTCTCGCATTGTAAAGTAAGGAATAAAGCGGCAATAACAGCTCGGTGATGCTGCATTGGTGGCTCAGCCGAGCGGAAAATTTCCGCCCCGAAATATCCCGTCCGAGTTAGGGAGGGCCCATCACATCGCCCGCTCATCCCCCCCGGCTTCATCGCGGGAGGTAATGTCCCGGAAGCGGCTCCCTCATCAATGTCAGGCGTTCAAAAGGATAGGCCCGTCGACGGAACCCCCTCCCCTTATGAACGGCAGCCACTTGCGCGCGAAATCCCGTGCATCGGGTTGAAAGTGGAATTCTTACGGTACAGAAATACATCAGGTGATTAAAAGGCAACCTAAATCATGTAAACTTAAATACTACAAATGTAACTGTGTCAGGCGGGACCTGGTGGAAGTTTTCGATTTTCATGATAAATATTTTTGTAAAGTGATTTGTAATTTACGGCACAGTAACTGACTTTTGTTGTTTTCTACATTGATGTAGTTTTGTTAGTCAAAGAAGAGTTGGTTTACCTCAAACGAGATGTTATCCTAAGGGGAACCTATGTACCATTTTGAATTTTTGTAATATTTGCCTTTGTGTGTATAAGCTTATACGAGAAGCAAATAAATAAAAAAAAATAAATAAAAAAAATAAAACACGATGAAATGAATTCTGTGGAAGATTGCTGTTTTATTCATCTTGAGTAATCACTTATATTTTTATTGTATCGTCAACTAATTCGCTGATGTAAGGAGCTTGGGAGCCGTTAGAGACTCAAGAGGACATAAGCTAGGACTACTTTCATTGAAAATCTCAGATCTGGAGAGTTTCATTACGCCGTGTAGGTTGTAATTTTGACCACGCGCAATATCACTAGCACTGATAGAAGTGAAAAAATACTAGAGTTACACATATAGGTGCAATTATTCCTTTTGAGTTAAATTAAAGTTGCAATTATTCCTTCATTACACGCACCTTACTGACTAAAAGACAAACAGCGTGATAGCAACATAAGACATATCTTCTTATAGTACAACTCACCTCTGTCCCTTCCTCCTTTCATGTTCCCTTCCTTTCATTTCTGATATACTAATACCCCATGCAACATACCTCTGCGGTGTGTTGCAGGGTAGTACGTCCATATAAATTTAATACATTGCATTTTACATACCCGCTGCCATAATTACTCTAACACCAGACTGTAAATATGGTTTTCCCAATGCCAATGAACGTATCTACATCTATCTGTATCATTGAATAAAATTGAAATTACATATTTTTGGAGGCATGCGTAGACCAAACAAAGACTTTCATACTTGGCCTGGAAAATGTATGATCAAAAACTACACTTGAAATAAATCTGAGTAAATTCCATCTATCCAGAAATCCATGCTTTATTAGTTTTGTATGCTAGGCTTCTACATTACTTTTAGATTGGTTTTCAGCACGCATCGTGAATAAATTGCTTTTTCGTAACATCAGACTTAATTCCACTAGCGCAGGAAGTATTTTTGGAAGAATATCCAGTAGAGACACTAAGATATGACTATATATATGAATATAATGACATGGGATATTCTCGTAAAGAAGGGGGTGCTGTATGGTTCCGAGAATCCTTCGAGCATATACACATTAAAGACGCTGTGGGATAGGAAGGTTATCTTCAGAGCAGCCCCACGTTGTGTGACGTCAAACATGGTAAGACTGCCGATAGTAACTTGAAAGCTTTTACAAGAAGGCATTTTTATTATTCAAGTAAATGTCATTTCCGTCGTTTTTTATGAAAGTTCGAAATTTGGAACTAATTCTGTAATACATAAAAGAGAATTAGTGATTAATATAGGGTAATTAGCGTTTAGTTATTAAAAACCGCCTTTTTTTGCCTATTCTGGCTGTTTAGAACCAGAGCAGTAAAACGACATTCTAAAAAATTGCATAAAAACCATATACATTCAATCGAGTGAAATATTTTGTTCAGCTAATTACATGGTGTTCTTGCTTATGTCACATATACCAACTTTCTCTGACCCCACTTATAATAACTACATTGTAATAATAACGCTCGCATCATCTAGCTTTTAAATTCTCAAAGTAGCAATCGAATACTGTGGAAAAAATGGTTGCATTGCTCTAATTGACGAATTTTCCAATATGGGAGTGTGGCAATACTCATCTTTCTCAACATTTAAGCCGTAGAATGCGTCTGGTCCACTCACAGAATTTTTTTGTTCACTTTCACATTCTAACTTGAATGCTAGGCCATTCATTTTATCCAGCCTAATCCATGCTGAAAACCAAATGCACGGTAGCTTCATTTGGACTACCGAGAATTTCCTCACGAAATATCTCATCTTCCCGCCCATAAAGCAGGCCTCATTTTGACTCCATTCCCGGAATCCCTTCTCCAGAGATCCCGCGTGTCCTTAACTCCAATTTCCGCCAAACCCCTCTGTCCTCATAAACTTTCATCGCCCGAGTCACTCTCTGCTAAGCCCTCATTTCTTGCCCGCGCTTCCAAGATGCAGAGCTCCTTTAGTCTTCACAGTAGGGAAACTTTTATTGATTGAACTTCCTTCCTTTGGGGCTTTCTCTCTGGAAATAGCACGTCAAGGTGCTTAAAACATTTACCTCAAAAATCTACCACTCCATTCTTTTGCGTCCTCAGGATATTTTATTTGTCAATTCTCCCATTGTTCACATTTCCATTATAAATTCTGAGACTGAATCTCGCTTGGCAAGTCTTCAAACTTGAAACATTCCTATTTTGCCTACAGCAAGTCTTTGAAATTGCCTAAACAATGATACAGTATAGCATACTGAAATTCTTCATTATATCATCACGTTTATAAGCATCTGGCACTCTGCCTCTTAATTCTATTCACTCAGAGCTTTAGACTTTATTTCTATAGAAGCTAAAATCCCTTATTCTGATCTGCTACTAAGTTTCTTCTCAACGGTGTATATTCTACTGCTTTTGAACAATGATGAAAATGCTATTAGCTGAAGATGACAATCAAAACTTATTTCAAAGATCAAATTCAGAAGAAAAAGCGATTCTTAGTGAAACAGAAATGTGAAGTTGACTCTTGAAAATCTATTAAATATCTTTACGACGAAGTCCCTTAAATGGCAAAGATTATATATGTGAGTAATGTAAAATTGTATTCCAAGAGGAAGATAATTAAAATGTTTCTCGAAAATTCCTTTGGATCACGGATTAGTCAAGTTTCCAGCTTTGTGGACTGGCTTTTTACGGATAAGTTAAAACTAGTTTCTAAAACCTTTTAATGTAACACAAGAGTTTTTTAAAGTAACCAACAAAACATTCAAAACCATTTAAAGTAACACAAGATTAAATAATCAAACTGTAAAAAATATGACAGAACGTAGATTTTTTTCATATTACAATAAAAGAATCTTCACTCAAATTATTTAAAAGTAAGTGAAAATGAGGATTTCAGGCATGGAATGTCATAGAAAAACCTGTCAGCTGGCAGGATACACAGCGATGATACTATGAGGAGCAATTCCAAGCGTTATGTTCCTCATTGAAGTGTCGACATTATACACTAGCGCAGGATATAATGGTAAGTAGCCGCTTTGAATGGAATTTATAACTATGCTTTAGGAAACGAGTAATCTATAATGGCAAGGTTTCATTAGGTATATCTACTTAATAGAATATTATTTTCCTTCAATATCCATGATAAAATAATGAACTCATTTACCACGACAGTTCAATGAGTCAACATTGTCCAAATCTTTAGGCTTAGGTAAAGAATGTTTTTTGATTAGTTAAAGCTTAGTTTAGACTAATTAGAGACACATTGAAGGCCACAATGGTGAACAGACGTACTTATCAATACTATGCACTCAATTGATTTATACACGTTGATTTCATTAAGTCATAATTTAGGTCATATCTTGCAAGTAACATGGGGTTTCTGCATTAAACTTTAAGTATGGAGTAAATGCGATTTAAATATTGAAACAAGAAACACGCATCTCAAACATTCTCCAAATCTCAAACATTGAATTAAATGATAGACTAACATTTCTTAGTATCATGATGCTCGAGTTGAAATAGAGAAGAATTAGCTGCTGGAATATTATTCATGCCAATTACAACTACAGGAAGATGATGGTAACTACACTTTAATTTTATTATTCATATTTTTCTGTGGGATACATGAAAGAGAAACTGCTGGAAATAATTACAGCACCCATAAAGGACAAATGACAACCACTCCCATGAATAATTCTGACTGCTTTTTCATGTCTAAGACAAAATTCTTGCGAGGCTGAAGGCTTCATCGTTAATTCGAAGCACCTTATCTCTAGACAGGACGTGGAATTAGGACATTACACCGTTTCCATAATTAAAATTGTAAATTAGCCGAGATTAAGTCAATGTGACAACTTTTCTGCGTGCAAACGGCTTCAACGTTTTAAAAAAGCCCTATGAAAGTTTAGAAACTTTTACCGCTTCTTCAAGCTATACCTTGTACCAACAGAAATTCCATTAACAAACACTAAGTCCCTAGGCGATTAGAACTTCATATTTTTTTCAAGTCATGAATAGGAGCAAGTTCACAAGCACCACTCAAACGAGAACCCTCAGAAACGTTACTGGACACAAGGCATGGAAATAGTGAATTAATTCAGTTATGAAACCATTTAGTATGAAAGTTAAGTCCTTATCGAGTTAGGTACTGGATCAGGGCTAGGATCACTGTTCCTTCATTGAAATTGTCGTTATCGTTATCCTCACGCAGATCGATCTACAGCGGCAATGCTCAGAGCGACGTTCTTATGAACGCACTCCAATTAAAACTAGTGATTTCAAGCACCTGAAAACATTTGATAAATGACGATCACGTTTTTGTTCTCATGAGTGCTAATGAAAAATTACGATAACGTGAGAGCACACGTTAAGGAGAACCGTGATCGCGTCCCAGGTCCACCATCTCCACCAATATTTTGACGTGGGACTCACACACCGTCTTCAGAGCCTCTGATTATGCTTCTGATCATCAGCCCTGAAGATGACGAACTAGTTGAACATCAAAACGATAGCGTAGAGGGAGGCCCTGACTTGGTGTTTTACCCGAGAAGAATTAACATTTACAGGAAAATAATCAGTTATTTCATAATAATTAGTTCTAACTTTTAAGGTTTTCAAAGGTACTCATACTCTGAAGAGTATTCTTCCACTTTTATGTTGTTTTTAACACCATTCCACATTTCACACTCCCTGCTGGGCGCTTCGTCTGCAATAACATTATTGCAAAATAAGTGAACATCAGAAGACGTATAACGCTGAATATTAATTTTAAAAAATCCCAGAGAAGCCGAAAAATAATCTCCCAACTAACATTTAGACTGATACATAACAACTGATCAGACAGCAGAGAACCATTAACACTTTCAGCACTCTTGTACAGAATATTGTCAATTTGATTTTTTTTGACATCTTCAGTAACAGTAGTCACATAACTATTACAAACTTTAAATAGTGGCACTTTGTTTTTTTATCGTCATCTATGTGAACCATTCACTTTTGCGTGGTCGTATCAAATGTATCTATGAAAGCATACATAATGCCTATATATAAATCTATGATCTGTAAGGTATTAGGTTATATATACTCAGTTACAATAATAATTATCTTACTTGAGCATTCATTTAACTCTTTTCTTAGGCATAAAATATCCTTTGACGTTTTATGAAAGATCCTTTACGTAATATTTAGCAAATTTTGTGAAATCGGAAGGAAAAATAAAATTCCTGCCAATAGAAGCCTCAATATTTAATAAAAACTTCATTAACATTTATACCAAATAGTATTCGAAAATATTCCTTATCTGTCGCATACAGCTTTCAAGAAATCTGTGGGCAGCCATATGTTTGCAGCCATAAAATTGGGTTAAGTTTAATCCTTATTTAGTTTTGCTTACCATTCCAGTTTTGATCGTTATCTGAAATAAAGCTAGATCAGAAACAACTTATATATAAACACATCTGTGAACCGATGAGAAGTTTAACTTCCACAGCTCTCGCAGAAGCTCCTGACGATTAGCAGTGGACGAAACATGCTACAGAACTTTCTAAGTTCTACGAAACGTGTGGTTGATGGTGTAGGCCGGTGTAGGTTGTTTAGTGAGCAGTGTCCGCCAGAAAACCTTTACAATTTATTCCAACACAAGCGCTCAAAGAAGTGGAATGACTTACCACTACCTACCGTTCCGTTTCGATTCATACACCATGAGGCCACCAGATGTTACGATGAGTAATTTATACCAATTTCCATGCGTGTGTATACCTCGAGTGTTTTCCGCGAAGTGGTATGCTCCCCCTGCCTTACTCTTTCTCGTTGCCTCACACTCTTCCCCTCCGTCCTTTCCCTTCACCCCCTCCAAAACCACCTCCTCTCCTCATAATATTATTGGGTTGCGCAATGGTCGAACAATTAGTCCTTGTAATACACCCCCATTCTCAGATCCACACACGGATAGCTCTCGAAAAAATGTCTGGCGCTGTGCAGGGTACGATATTTAGACGTGGGCAACGAGACATTCAAAATACAGCCAAACGGTGGCGGTTGAAACAAAAATAGATGGTTGCTTACTGCACATAACTAGTCATAAAACCTTCCTCATTGCTGCCATCACTAGGGTTTGGATATGTGGGATGACCCACGACTACCTGCCATCCCATTTCGAGACAACTTATTATGAGACCTAAATATGGGATTCCTGGTTGTCATGGCGATGGGCGATTCTGTCCACATTACTTGCGTGTTTGCACCTTGTGCCTTTTTTGCGAAGTAGTTGGGCTCCCCCCCTTCACTATATCTTAAACAATAACAATAATATAATGGCAGCGTAGCCACTCATCCGAATGGCTTCGGACGTGGTAACGTGGCTCTCGAGTCTCCGACCATTACGACGGCAATGAAACCTGATGTTTGGTTCAGAGAAACACACCACCGCACCGGCCAGATCCACCGAAAGATCTCTCTGCAGGGTTAACACCTGCCCCAGTTGAATGTTCTTATCGACAAAATCCTTACGGAATCGTCGGACCTTTGGACGGTAAATTGCGTGGTCTACGCTGCTGCCAAACTTATGGCTCACTCCCAAAAGAACACCTCTTGGGAAGATAAAACAGCAAAGAGGCTGGAACAGTTGGAGGCCAAGATCACGCAGACAAGACGACAGGCGTCGAGAATCCAGTGTGTGATGGAATACATCTTATCTGGGGGAACATTCACTCCCAAAGTTCGGTGCATAGCGCGCATTCTCAGATACAACCATCACACACTGAATAAAAGCGTGCTGTTTACCACTAAGCAGCACGCAGTCAATAGAGTATGAGCCCTCAACACTGCCCGGAAAAAACTCCTCAAGAGGAGCAGGGCCGTGAGGGAAAATTCCACCTTTCTCCTTCACCCGTCCCGTCTCTTTTGACCACCTCCGCCTGTAGTTGAATCTCCGCCACCCGTACAAGAGGTTGAATGTTTCGGGAAGTATATCTACGAAACGTCCAAGCCATTCAACGGAGACACTCCGATCATAGGCCTCTTTAAAGTGTTCTGTGACCACCACCTACAAGATGTGGATGGATCTCTTTCAGTCACAGAAAGTGACACTGAAAGGCCTTCTCTGGGAAGAAGAACTTCTCGGCTCCAGGAATGGATGCCGTGAATAACTTCTGGTGGAAGAAGTTTACTTCCACCCACCAACACCTCGCCAGAATCTTCACGTCCTTTCTGATAGGTAGAGACCCTAATCCACCTTGGCTGACTAAGGGACGCACATTCTGATACCTAAGAGGGGAGACTTGTCCACTTCAAGGAACTATCGCCCTATAACCTGCCTCAACACTGTATATAAGGCGTTCACCTCGATCTTGAGCGACCTTATCCTCCACCACGTCCAGCCTATGTGGGAGGAGGTGTACGAGCAAAGCGTGGAATCGCGGGATGCAAGGATAACCTGCTAATTGATAGGTGCATATGCCAGGATGCCATCCGGCATAAGTGAAACCTATCAATGCCCTGGGTGGACTACAAGAAGGTTTTTGACACCACTTAGCATGAGCTTTTGATCGCCCTTCTGAAGTTGATGAAAGTCCACCCAGAGGTAGTGTACTGCATCCAACGCCTGTTACCACTCTGGATAGAACATCGTTCTGGCTTCAGACAAGCAGTCAATTTCCACAGAGTTGGTAACATACCATCGTGGCATTTTTCAAGGCGACAGCCTGAGCCCCTTACTGTTCTTATTGTCCCTCCTACCTCTGTCCTTTCGGCTGCGACGAGGTAGTGGATACTTGTGCGGTGTTCTAGGTGACAGGAAGCATAAGGGTTATCCATTTGTATTATATGGATGACCTGAAGCTTTATGTTTCTAATCCGAAAGACCTTCGCACTGCCCTGGATACCGTTCTGAAATACAGTGAGGCAATCGGGATGGAGTTTGGATTGGACAAGTGTGCATCCATCCACTTGGCGAGAGGAATATTTTCGGAGATCAAGGAAGACGTGTAACTTGTTGACGGGAGTGTCATTCGTCACCTCTAAGACGATGATAGTTATCAATATCTCAACACCCTGCTCAATCTCGTGACAGAGCACGAGAGAACGGGAGCAGGGGCGTTTCTTTTCCAGACGGCAAAGAGGGCAGCGGACGAAACCGGTCTCGAATTCGACCCGTCGTCCGACGGCAGAGACAATGGCACGACCATCTCGTCATTAAAGGCAGACGTCCTTTAGCTCGAAATAAAAAAAGCCGAGCAGAAGGCCTTGCTCAAGGTGCATAACGATAAGCCCATGCATGGAGGTTTATATCGAATCATCGAAAAGCATGGGTTATCGAACGAGCTGACGTGTACTTTCCTACGCTCCACCGGTCTGAAGTAAGAGACCGAGGGTTTTGTTCTCGCGTGCCAGGATGTTGTCATAAACACACTCGTGTACCGCCGCATTATACTCAAGGCGGAGGTCGTAGACACGAGATACAGGACTTTCCGAGCCCAGCCGGAGACTTTGGGTCACCTTCTCTCCGGCTGTAGTTATTACGCCTAGTCAGCGTATTTAGCTATGTACAAGTCGGCCCTGCGGGTGTTATACTTTCACCTTCAACACCATTATGGCATCGACGAAACACCTGTGCTACCCTATGCCCATGGAGATACTGAGTCTGTCATGGAGAACGATAAATGCACAATCTGGTGGAACTACTCCTTCTCCACCACCAGGCATTTGGAGGCGACCAACCCTGCTATCGCTCTCCTCGATCACCTTAAACGCTCCTTGTTCGTGATCGAATTTTCGGCTCCGGCTGAAACTAACATGGATGCGAAGGAGGAGGAAAAACGGTCGAAATATCAAGACCTGCTTTTCGAATTTTGACAGATGTACCCCGGACACTCTGTGAAACTAGTGGTCCTCATCATAGGTGTGCTTGGTGGAGTTAAGGGCTCGCTGCTAAATAATGTCAAGTGCATTCCGCCCTGCGTGGCACAGGCGGAATCACAAGTTGCATGCATGCAGAAGGCCGTCACCCAGTGGTCACTCCGTCTACTGCGGACGCATGACCCGACCGCAGCGTAGCCACTCATTCAATGGGTGTAGGACATTTATAGGTAATGGAAGAAGGGTGCAGAATTTGTAACAAGGGGGCCTCAGTTTAACGTCCCATTCGAAGGACGGAGTACTGTTCCTGAAGTGCTCTCCAAATGTCACCCAAGTAGGTACCATGACTACTAAAAAATCGCCCATAACGCCCGGGAATTACACCAGGGCCCTTGGGATGAAAAGTCAGTACTGTATTCACCACAACAAGATTGGATTTCATGCAAATTTCATTCCACTTTTTCATCGTAGAAATAATTTTTTTGCGTAGATAATATTGAATTTATGTTGCTACGGTGGCGATATACACATAGTAATATTTTTAAAAATACATGAAATTCATGACATTCTCTTGATATATACCAGTGGAACTCAGGTAGTAGGGAATTCCGCACGAGGTGAAATTCAAGGGGTTAAGCGGAGAACAGTGATGGCTAAACAGCAAAATATGACGCTCCGAATTTTTTTGAAATCTGGAAAAATGTTATGATTTTTTATTTATTCTGTGGTGTTCAATAAAGCATTTTTAACACTACAGATTAAACTATACGCATACATATAAATAATATGCGCATTTTTGCATGCTCATATTATTTGAAATAAATCATTTGAGAGAGACGCTCTTGGGTAGGTGGATAATATTCTTCTATATGAATAAATGGAAAACTTGAGCAAAAAAGCTAAAAACCACCATTGACTAAAACCAAAATGTTTCAAATAAACTGACGGATCCATCAAATTCAATCGAAATTACATTATTCATACTAGTTCGATGAAGGACGCCAACGCACAAATTAGACCTACGTGATTCTTACCACTACTATGCCTGAAAAAAAACGAAGAGGAAATAATTTTTCTGAACGTATATGCAACACGGAACTTATATGATGTGTTCATCATTCGCTTCATTTTTTAACATGAGTGCTCCAAGGGCATCCGTGGTGAGCCAAAACTAAATTAAGCTAAAAAACCAAAACTTCAACTAAATGAGTTCGGGCGGTTCGGGCTACCATTTCAGCTACGATGACGTAAAATTTCAGTGCAACCTTCGTTTTCAATGACGATCAACAATGCTCATTGTCAAACAGGCCGTAAATTGGGGGTTGTTCCCCACCCAGTGTTGGGTTTTTCCTCCGACAGCCAACTTTGCTATCTAGTCAAGAGCTTTTGTACACCAAAGAATTATTTTTTATTTTATTTATTTCATTACCACCGAAAACAGCACATTTTGGCCTTTACATCGGGATATTTTAACAATTAACAACGGACAAGCACAAACAACCATGTCATGGGAAGTGAAAAATCCTCCCCAGGCGGGATTCGAACCCGCGACCTTTGGGTTAGCAGGCGAGGACGCTACCCCGCCGCCACCGAGGCCGACAAATGATAAATGATTATGATTCTGAATGAGAAGCAGTAGCTTTGTAATTCCACATATATTGTATATTTGTAATTCCAAATGGATAATTATGGTTCTACTTTACTGTGAATCTCATATGGAGTAAAAAGTGAAGAACTATTTTGACAGGATAAGCCATTTATCCAGATATCCTCCTTGAAAGTGTTACGTCCAATTGAACAAAAACGTTATATACATACACGCTTCATGTCCATTGTGCCGTGAAGAACTACGTGATTCACATTGTGCACCTACCATACACCAACCTTGTCCATGACAAATTTTCAGGATATGGAACTAGCCAAGGTATAACCTCATACGGAGTCACCCTCAGGTGCACATCAGTGCGATATTTCACAGAGGTAAAGTCATTCACCTTGACCGGGATATATGACCGGGTATCCCGGTCAAGGCGAATGGTTTTTCCTCTATAGAATATCGCGCTAACCTTGTCGTTGCCCGTGCCTATAGCGCTAGGCACACCAGTCTTCCATAGTTGTTGCAAGTATATATTTTTTCAAATTCACTGAATGGACGTCAGCACACAAAATCAGCCTTTCCTATCCTTATCACTACCATGACGGGGGAAAAAACAAAGAAGAGTTCCTCCCCTTACGTAAACGCAGCATCGACACACATCCGGAACGTGAGAGCTTAAATCAAGAGCTCATCCTGCGCTCCATTTGTTAGCGTTGAGTGCTCCAAGGATGGTCATGTGGAAGCAAAAGACCGTGGGACCTCGACCCAGGAAACGAACGGGAGCTCAAATGGCCACTTCGCCGAGGAGAGGGATGAGAGAGTGTAGAATGGGAGGACACGTAAGTGAAGGCTGGCCCAACTGATGATCCGATGGAGTGGATGGGACGGAATGGAGTGGGCGACACATCTTCCGAATAAAGAAATCACTCCGACCGGCCAAGGCCGTAAACACCGATCCCTCAGCCACACCCAATTTTTCTCTAAACCACCCACTAACATCAAACATGCAGACACACAAGCATATAGACTCACTTGGTCAACATAAAGTGAGTGTCCCACAAAAAGTACCCCCTATTTTTATGAAAATAAAACAGTCTTCTTTGCATTATTACCGAGATTGATGGTTTAAATGAAAATATTCATACGTTTTTTCGTAGATTTTTGCAGATTATTTTAATTTGAATACATTTTTTTCGATTTTCTGCGGCATAATTACTTTTTTGAGCAACAGATTTGCCGTGCTGTTTTGCCGTGAAAGAAATATTGGTATCACTCTGCCGTTGCTGAGCACATATCTTTAGAAGTAGGTCACAGTGTAGACATCAAAAGAGCGAAAGTTTTATGTAAAGAAAGCACCTACTATCCACGGGTCATCAGGGAACCCATAGAAAGACCTAACTAACAATTTAAACCGCCTTGTCCGCGGAAAAGAGTTTTGCAAAATTCAAGTATAAATTAATTTTGTTACATAATAACCACCGAAGTTTGTTTATTTATTTGTGATTGCTGATTCAGAGAGCCTGACGCAGCCAGCAAAATAGTACGGCGAAACTGTTGCTCAATGAAGTAATTTTACCGCTAAAAAAAAAGAAATTTATTCATATTCATAAAATTTTTAGGTAGCACGTGGGATAAATCAAGGTCTAAGTATATCTCTAAGGTAGGAAATGTTGCAGTGCACAAAATTGTTCCCCTTCCATCTTTATCTCACGGTAGCGAAACATGGGTATGAGATAATTGCATTGGGAATGGGATATCTGAAAAGTACATGTGATAAATGCAGAAGGAGTAGGGTTAGATATTCAAAGGTGATACAAAAATATGGAATGGATACTCCGGTAATGGACATGTATGAAAAGATAGCAAGTGAATTTGGTTTGCAAATGTCAAGAAAGTGGATGATTATCAAAAATCCAAGTTGGTTTATGATAGAGGAGTGAATTGTGTGCGGAGAAAGGGATAGACTGATTAATTAATGGGCAAATGTGGTGAAACAAACTCTTGAGAGAAAGGATATTACGAGCTTGAAGAACAAGAGGGCATGCCTTAATGCGTGGGTATGGGTATAACAGAAGCAAGAGAGATATACAAAGAGAGGTCAGTATTGAGGCACTTATTTAAGTACGGTGAGCTCTACAGACCTATCACCGAGAATATAACTGTTCTGATTGTGCCTACCCCGAAAGGGGACAAGGTATTCGGTATTTATTAAAATATAAAATTAATAGAATTCTATTTCACAGATTTTCAAGGTAAAATATTATTATTAAGCCAAAGCACTTTATTTTTTTGTAATTTAAAATGTTATTAGGGGATCGAATTGGTGTACTGGGTAGACTACATGCTTAAAGGCTTCCCCTGCAAAGGGCCTGGGTTCGAATGTCAGATTAGGTGAAGATGTTTCTTTGGAACTCCGTTCCAAACTTCGCAGCAGCGCGGAGAAACCCTTTAAATACATTACTGCCAATGTTGGGTGGATCTCTAAACTGTTGTCTCATAGCACCTTTCGTTATTATTCCGCTCATGTTAACTCCGGGTTCCTTACTCCGTTACCAAATTACACACCTTTCCTTGAATACTTAAATCACCTCAGCCGTCGGTATTTTCCCCGTTTAAATTATCATCCAGCAAAGTGTCCCTACTCAAGCCACGCGATGGCTAGAGTACTGGCAGACGCAGAGAGTGATGGTTCGCGTTCCAGTAGTGACGGAAATGTCTTTATGGTGATCCCAGCTTGGGTCTTTTGAGGATTGCACTGGAGTACAGTACTCCGTCGGTTGGATAGTACATTTATCCGTGGTTTCTTGGCCATCTTTCGTTGAGAGCAGTATAAGAACAAAATTACGATAGACGTTCCCTGGCGTGACAGGAACGGACGCTGGTGATCACACTGTATGCTGAATGCGATGTAATGGAAGCGAAGTCACTCAATCAGAGGAGGACAATTTTTTATATTTTCAGAATTCAATTTATGTATTGCCCATCTCACCTTTTATCTTTAAAGTAAAATATTAGCAACATTCTAGAAGCAATGATTCTCAGTATCATGCTGATTATTTATATTTTTACTATGAAACAAGAAGTTAAAGTCTCTTCACTACCATTTAAAATTCAGTTTACCAGATTGGACAGACGAGTCGAAATGAGACGGCAGGTAGCGGGGATTGATTCCATTTCTTAAAGCGCTGGTGTTGGAATCATCAAAAAGGATTTTCTGATTAACCCAACACACTAAACAACCTTCTCCCCTATTTCGTGGGATTATGAAATTTCCGTAGCCCTTGACTAAAAACTAACCATGACACAGTGTTAGGACGTTAGGGAGTTATAATACGTATTTCTAATGAGGAATCAAGGAAAAAAACATATTTCGGCTCAAATTACATAACTTTTGGTAACACTATCATCTTGTAAAGTGACTTCCATCGAAGAATGAGATCAATGGGACGAAGAGAACCACCTGTGAAGAAGTCGTACGAAGTGATGGACAGGAAAAAAATATAATGAATATTCTGAGAAGAAAAGTACAAAAATAATTATGTTAATTTTATGATACAAATGTCAACTGAAAACCGTGAAAATTCTAACCGAGAGCAAAAACAGTAATTTCAAGAGAAATAAATGAAAGCAACGAAGGACAAACGAATAGGAAGAATGAGAAAGAAAGACCAATTATGGAATACGTCAGGAAAATGATGAATAACGTCAAAATGAAGAATTATGTGGTAATGAAGTTGTTAGCGGAGACGAGATTGAGTTCAAACGAATCTTCGGATTTATCATTGCTAATTATGACAGTGACTTCATCTAACCTAGCCAACATGAGAAAAACTAAGGGAACCTGAGGCATTAAGGTATGCCTAAAAATTATAGACTGGCCCAAATTCTCCATGAAATGCAAAGGAAATATGATCCCTTTAATATTTTATTCAGGAGTCATGCTTGCTAGCAGGAGTCAGAAACTAAGAAAAACTAAGGGAACCTGAGACATTAAGGTATGCCTTAAAATTATAGACTATCCCAAATTGTCTATGAAATACAAAGGAAATATGATTCCTTTCATATTATATTCAGGAGTCATATTTAACTTGCTTTTCATTGACAATTTGGATTAGTCTTTAATTTAAATTCACTTCTAAAATGCTCTCTTCTTGACTTAAACCAAAACTTATGGATGCATACAAAATATGACCCTGCCTTTTTCTACCCAGTGAGCATCGTTTTACTAGTTACCAATCGATATTAAAGGCATGTTACATCACAGTATTGTTGAATTACGCATTGTTCCAACAATAACTAATAATCGTGGAGTAAACATATTCGGGAAATTACCAGCCAAGCTAATTGTAAATTGAGATTTGTTAAAAGAGTACTTGGCAAGTGTGACGATATTGTAAGAAAAATAAGCTACTTCACCCTTGTTAGGCCCCACTTGGAATACGCTTCCAGTATTTGGGATCCTTATGAGGTAGGCTTAAAAACCGGGTTAGAACTCGAGTGCAGAGAAGGTTGGTAAGATACGTTAAAGGCCGTTATGATAATCTCGCTAGTATTACTGACCTTTTGCAGCAACTGGGATGGTAATCGCTTTCAGATATTCGATTAAAATTTTGACTTTATCAATTATGTGAGTTCCAAACAGATGTATTCTCTGACGACGAATAATATTTTGCGAGATCCGATATGCCTAATACGGTAGATCAGACAATGAAAATAAAATTAGGGAACTAGACTGCAGAACGGGCAGATTTAAAATGTCATTATTCCCGCGAACGATTAGAGATCATAACAGCTGTGAATGAGACTTTTAACTAGGTTTATTGAGAGAAAGTGTAACTCTTAGTAGTAGTAGTAGTCCCTAATACTTGTATCCTCATGTGCTACCAAGTACTTAAGACACGCCGTGCATGTTTTCAGCATAACTCTTGAATCTCTGTCCGTTTATGTAGTTACAAAATACATAAATGCTAACAGTACCTCTAGCATTGGTACCATACCTATAGTGTAGTGCATGATTGGGAGGTTTCGCCTCGTGACACGCATTTGCAATTTATGTTAATGCATTAATAGTCGTAGTTATACTAACTTTAGGGTATAGTATAATGCATGTTGGTAACTACTCACCCCCCGCCAACCACCCTTGAAGTAGCTTGCAGTGTATTTTGTCGATGTAGATGTATCTTTTTTTAGCTTACCATTTTTCTCACACATGTTTACAGGCTCACTTGGCCAGCATGGGATATGTTTCTCCACCCGGCCACCCCCCACCCAGTGCATTAGCTCCGTCCTGTCTCCTTCAAAAGTCTCTCGAACTGAGCTCTTCTTTCACCCACCCCACTCCCACTCCTTTATCCGGAGAGATATCTCTTTCAAGGAAGAATCACCCCACGCTGATAAAACTCCTAGCCACCCGATCTTGAACCCCTGCCCACTCGCGTAAGTTGACCTCGAGAAACAAAGTTAGTGAAATTACTGTTTAGCCTTGAAAAAATAATTGATTTTATGATGAAAATATTATATAAATGACTTTAAGTAACCTGCTTATATATTTTAATGCATATGAATTGCCGTAAATCGATCAATTGGTGGATCAGACTTGTTGAAACATCATATATATTTAGAGAAAAATCACTTATATTTTTTTAAACAGATAAAAAAGAGCCAGCATATGCCTTTGCATTAAATGTATAAAAATCAATTCCCTTCAGAGTTTTCACCTAATTAAATATATTAGGCACTAATACAACCGTATTAGCAATACTAACAAAATACTAAAAATGGAAAATGGGGGTTAGGAGATAACTGGCTTTCTGAGTTCGCTGGTGAAGTAGCGGAAGGTTTGGAAAAGGTGTATCAAAGAGTGCGTTAATTATTTCGAACAATTTACTCCTGAAACTCTCAATATGCTTAACCAATTTGTTATAAACATATGACACCAAAGTTCACAAAAATCACTGAGAAAATTTACGCTTGGCTTGAGTAAGATTCCAACTCTGTTCTCCCATTTCCTTTTTCAGATGTACTTGACCGTCAAACCACCATGGATGCAACAAATTATTTTGCAGTTTTTACTTTAAAATGACACATGAGTTTATGAAGCCACGATTGGGTCGAATATTTTGACCCGGTTCTTAGAGCACCGTGCTATTGCATTCAAGGAGGAAAGTTCTAATTTAACATTAAAAACCTACACTTCTAGACATTTCTACGAGGAAAAAAGGTCTCAACCGAGAATCAAACCACGGAAATACGAATTGCTAGGTTAATTTGCTCTTCCTTGGAATGTCAAATAACATAACTTTTCAGCATGAAAGTCTTTATCCTTTTTATATGTAAACGGCTAGTGTCCTAACACCCCCCGCCACACGCCTATTGAGGCGGCTTGCGGGGTAGTATGTAGAAGTAGATGTATCCTTGTCGAAATTACGGCGATGAAATACTTATGGATTGGTATGTGAATTATGAAGCCAGGGTGGCGGTCAGCAAATTAACCTAGCAATTCGTATTTCCGTGATTTGATTCCCGGTTGAGGCCTTTTTTCCTCGTAGAAATATCTAGATGTGTAGGTTATTCATGTTAAATCAGAACTTTCCCCCTCTAGTGCAACAGCGGTGGTGAAAGAACCGGGTCAAAATATTTGAGGTCCGCTATCCCCGCCACCGCCCGTAGCATTTCATTCCGAGCAGCAAGAATCAAGCAAGCAGACGACTAGGGCAACGTCACTGTGTTTGGGTGCCTTCCAATTCCATTCTTTCCTTCTCGCAAACCATTTTCTTCCCTACTCTCCTCTCCTCCTAAAAGTTCCCCGCCACTTACGTCCGGGCTCCGCCCACGGGGGCCAAGGGAGGTGGGGGCCCAGTCACCACCCTCTCTCCCCCAAGGCTATCATCCCACATACGATCACACACCAAAATCCACTCCATTATACTCAACAGCGACAACAACAACATCATAGCTTCGTTCTACGTTCCATGAAATCTCCGCGTCCCCCGCTATTACTTCCCCAGCAGAGATATAGAGCACAAGCAGCAGCTTTCATCGAGGAATACGCTCCCGCAAGTGACTGCGATCTCCTTCGCCTTTTCCCTGCCCACTTTATCATTTACTGGGACCATTACTCAAGCGGAAAAGTGGTTTACGTAATTGAGGATGAACGCCACTTCCGATGTTGGACGGATGTGAAGTATCCCCACCTAATTCCGGACGGTCCGCCTTCTATGAGCCGTCGCGTGCTAGAATTACGCCCCCCTTTGGTGGAGAACTGTGTGAATAAAACATCTTTAACCCATATTTTTTCAACCATTGACTCGATCTGAAACTGAGGGAACTTTAATTGTTTGCTATTATCGAAGGGACAACGGTGATGCTGATGAGTGTTGCCACAAACACAAAGGAATGCTTGATTGTCCATCACTAATAGTTTACAAACACGAGATCTCCTTGATTAGAGCTTTCATCGCGAAGGTTTACTTCGATGCAAAAGTTAAGTTTGCGGAAATTGAACGTGCTGCAGTGTAGGCCACGCAGATTGCTACCAGTTAATGTGAAATATCAATCAAGTCTATTAATTATGTGGTTATGCATTTGGCAATTAAATTTAAATATCTCAATGACATTTTAGTACGTTGTTCATTCAGTGACAATCTCATTGCTGTATTTCACTAAACAATTTCATTTCTCACACACTAAAAGAAGGGCAAATTTCTAAATTATATGGCAAGATAGAAAAAGTGCGTAATAGCACCCATTCAAAAGATACTTTGCAGCTTATGCACCGAAATCAGAAGTAATGTTGAAGTAGATGTAAGGGGTAGAGATAAAATGTGACAAGGAAATAATTGGAGCAAGACCAATGATTGTTGCAGTCAATAAATATCTGTTGGAATCACGGCCCACTTCCGGAGATCTGCCGAGATAAAATTGCTTTTTCCCACAAATTTTAGTCATTGTTTTAATAATTCTGAAGAATATGGTTGCAAAAACTCTGCTATTATCTACGAGCAATGGTGGTGATAATTCCTATACTTTAAAATAAGATGTGAAATGACGAGAAAATTAGCGTGAGATCGATTATTTTAGCATTTTATGCATATACAAAAATTGTAATTACGTCCATTTCGTGAAGAAAGGCAGAAATGAAACTTTATATATTTACCCATTTTTTAATCCATTAGCTAAATAAAAACTGTTCTTATTATAGACGTTGTATGCTTGCCGTCATCTACGGGGAAAATGTGGTAATAGTTCCAATACTTAGAAATAATTTATAATGTTGTATGAGGACTGATGTGGTAGAAATTACACATTACGAAAGAAGATTTATTTTCAGGTTTCTACTGATAAATAATTAATGCGAATGGGTTTGGTGTTTTACACAAATATTGTTAATGATGAAAACATCGAAATTGGTAGCATTAGATATTTTTCAATGAAAAACTTCTGAATACTTATTTCGTCAAAATAAAATGTGACGCCCCGAGCTCATTAGTGCACGATTTATCATGGTGGAATGCTACACTCCATTTATATCGGCATTAACTGCTTTCCTAGTATCTCAGAAGTCCCGCATAAGTGTTCTGCATATAAAATCTTGATGAAAACTACTCCAAAATTTCACAGGTGAACTATAAATACAACAAAATGCAGATTCTTTACTTGTAGAAATATTGGGTTGATTTAATCTTTGAATTAAGCTGATAATATAAAGTTTATCCGGTAAAGAAAGATAATACCCCTTGCCCTAAGATCAAAATGTGTGGATAATTGTCAATAGATTAATTATGCGTAGTGAGGGAAGCAGTAATACCCATGTCTAAAGAAACAAGGTAAGTATTAAAATACTAAGGTGCTGTGTGAAAATAATTGAAATCAATTCAATTCAGTGATAAAATTAATGACAGTGGTATTTCACTGCAGATAATTATGAGACTCACCTCATTTTAATTTGGAAGGGAGTCATTTTCATGAAATAAATTGTACAGTTAAAAAAAAAATGATATTTTTAAGCTCACACAAATTTGTGAGTTGTTGCATAAATCTTGGATTACTCATACCCGAGGGGTGATTGCTGAGAGAACGCTCTAGGTTCCTTAAGTCCCTTCAAGAAACTGGAGCACAAATGTTAGCCTAAAACAATACAATCCCGCCATAGTGTAACAAATCACGATATGTATGAAAGGAGCGTGACTTGTCAGTTTGGCCATATTAACAAAATGAATGAGAATCTAAAATGATTTCTTAAAGAGGTGGGAATGCTGTTTCGGAGAATAACTTCAGGAAACCTTATGCTGACAGAATTCAAATTTAGAGACAATTAATTTTCTCAAAAATAGTTATAATAAAAATGGTTAATATGGCAAGACAAGTGTAAAAAATATTTATATAATTTTAATTGATTTTTTATGTAACTTATGTTCTTAGTAAATAGTAAAATGCATATTTTCTGAAAGTTGACTTCAATGTACGCCTATTATCATTACTTGCCTTTGTGTGAGGAAAGCTTGTTATTCCCGTGGGTAGAGTGCTTGGCTAAAATCCTCAGGGCCCGAGGCTCAAATCTGGATGAAGGCTTTTTGGTAACTTACTCATCAAAAGATGGTTGGTGGGATTTTCTCATTTAGGACTATCGACTATGATCACAGGTGCCCCAAAGATGGTAATTCGCCCCATACCCTCGTCATTCGGCATTCAATTCTAAGATTGGTTGACTGCAGTCATCCATCCTTCCCTATCTAAGGCTAGTTCCCATACTCCTTGCGTGAAATTCATGCGGATTTGGGAACATTAATGCTTGAGCTCTAGCATCTTGGATTATTCTGACCTACAGGTTGACAAATGACTGCGATGATTTTGTTTTCCATTAATATTAGCATTCTTTTCTGTATCGCACTGAAGTAAGCTGTAACACACCAGTAAAAAAAGGCTCAGATTTCTTCAAATGTTTTCTTTTCCACGTCAAACGAATAGAATATGTTTGAACATTTTTATAAAATTTTCTGATATTTAGTGGTAATTCTCTCCCTTCATCGTGCATTCATTGCTCCTAATAATTGGCCCTTTGAAAATTAAAGCAAAAAAGTGAAAGTAAATGATTTATAAATATGATATCGTCACAACTTTTATTATCAAACATTATAAACAAAAGACATTATATTTTACGAAGCCAAATAATTGTTGTATGGAATATTTATTGAGTGTAAGCATTTGTGTTCACTCACTCAGTTTTTTCAACCCGAGGGTTGGTTTGCTGAATGAATGAATTTATATGGAAAGACCAAATATTTCATAGTGTTCAACATAAACGACAGCCAAAGAAAGGATTAGAAGAGATGTCCCGAAAAAAGACGTGGCTATGTAATCACGCATACCACGCCGGAGTCGCAATCCAGTGGCTGCGGACGTCGCGTCGATCGACGTCAAAATTTAAAATTGCGATTTTGCGATAAACTTTTTTTTTCCCAATTTTTTTAACAATCAATTATTTTATGTGGCTATGAATAAAACTAATAACGAAAAAAAATAATTCAGTCACAGGCAAAAATTCAAAAAATTACCGCCGCGTTGAAAGTGACTTCTTTCGTTGTGCTTCCCATGAAACGGGACGGCGTGATGGGTATGTCAGCAACATAGGCAATGGAAGATAAAGATATATTATTTAGTTAGTAGGTAGTTAACAAATAAAAAAGTTGAATTTATCATTCTACGACTGTGGCTTAACATGGACTACAACGCCTGCTATGCTTCAATCTTCACTGAGATCGCGAACATAAAGTAGCATAAAATAATGAAAGTAATTGAAATCGTACTGTCAACTTTATTATAAATTTACTACACGTGTTCGGATTTTGTACTTAGCCATCTTCAGGTACAATCTTTTCAATCCATGGCTTAGTACAAAAGCCGAAACACGTGTAGTAAATTTAAAATAAAGTGGACAGTACGATATCGATTACTTCCATTATTGATAATGCAGTTCCACCATATCTCGCCTTCACTGTTGATTTCATAAAGTAGCATAAAGCCCATTCAAAAATCAATTTGAACTTGGAGCACTTCGTGGTGTAACTGGGAAGCACATCTGACCGGCAACTGAAAAAGACGGGTTCAAAAACAACTTTTTATCGAAAACATTTCTCACGTCAATGATGTGTCAAAATGGCACTTCACAATTCCTCAATTCGAAGTTCGCTAGAAAGGTGTTTGAAAGCTAGTTTGCATTATGAGCTAGGTAGTGTATTAACCAAGTTCCCGAAAAAATTATAATGGAAACATGGAAATGAGATTAGGCCACATCCGTTGATGAAGGTCAAACAATCAGAGTGATCTCCTTATTCATTCCAGTATTCTACCAGCTGATTGGTAGGTTCTTGGACAGTCCCCATTCTGTATACCAACCTAATAAAGATTTTCTCGCTTTCCCTCCTAAGGATGGCTCGTTATTAGATCCCTCTTCAATTCTTCGTATCTTCTACATCCTCTTATTTCGTCCAGAATTCCTATCCTCCTCCTTCCTCTTCCACGCTTCCCCAGTGTTCTCCCCTCTATCACTCTTTTCAACATGCCCTCTCCTCTCAAAACCTCCTCCATCCATCTCTTCTGCCTTCTCCAAACCTCTGCCACAAGCTTCCTCTCCTCTCCGACCATATCCAACACCTCCTCGTTCGTCTTTCTCGCCATCCAGCTAATCTTCTCCATCCTTCTCCAAACCCACATCTCAAACGCCTCAAGTCTACGCACATCCTCCCTTCGCAATGACCAAGTTTCCGACCCGTATAGCGCCACGCTCTGTATTAAAGTTTTCACCAGCCTCTTCTTTACGTCTCTTCTCAGACCCTCCCTCATCAACTCCCTTCTCTTCGAAAATGCTTCTTCAGCAAGCGCAATTCTGCATCTGATGTCCTTACCACTACACCCATTTGCCTCCAAAATACTACCCAGATACGTAAACTGCTCGACCTGCTCTATCTTCTACCCTCCGACCTTTATATTCAGCTGATCTCCTTATAGAGGGGGATTAATGGAACTGGGAGACTAATATGAGGGTTGGTGAATAAACACGACATTTGATATGAATCATGCCCCAGTTCTCCGAAGACGGAATGATGAAGTCGTCCAAACAATACTCCGACTTGAAGTGGTTTGGTCCTTCTTGATAAAGGAAACTGGATTCGAAGCCAGCGTCGTGTTCCTTCTGAACTGAGATGAGTATTGCCTGTTTTGAAATTAATGCGTGCCACACCCTCACACCCTGGAGTTGGCTTTAACAACACTTCGTATATTAAGAGTTTTTTTCGAACGGTATTTATTTTAATAATCTATTACATGAAGACTTATTCATTCTGCTGACACCTGTGAGTCAATATAGCTTTTAGCTGGAGAAAACATTTGGGTGCAAAAATTCAACGTTGATTTGGTGAAGAAATGGAGGATAAATGAATTTTCAAAGACGAGTTTCCTAAAAATATTACTAATAAAAAATAGTGAAAAATGTGAGCGGTGAATAAATAGAGCAAATTTTAAAGTGGTTGTAAATTTTTAAATCATACTTTTAAATGAAGTCAACCGAACTTATCGAATTTCACATCAACACCTCTGAAACTTCTCTTTTTTCATATTGCAAGTAAGCCACTTAGTGAAATGCCAAAAGTCGAGGTAGTCGATGCTATTTTGTGAAATAAATTATTTTGGTAGTAGCCATTACTATGTCCGTACAAACTATACAAAATCATACCGAGAAAATACCGCGATAATATTTTCGCTGCAGTTTAATTTACATTTTTCTACTTTTCATTTTTTTAAGAGACTAAATTATGCAAAATGTGGTAATTATGAGATCAAATGGAATTCAATGCATAAAAAAACCACTCCAAATAATTATAAAACAAAACCTGTTCGAATACTTCTAATGAAATTTTGATTATGAAAAAACATGCCATTTAAAATCCTTCGTGGCAGTAATTTAGGGAACACCCAGGAAATTAAGATAGAATGTTTTCCAACGTACAACGTAACTGTTTCCATGGAAAAGATGATAAAAATATATACGCAAAATAAACATGCGTGCATACTACATGAAATATGATGTTACAAGTTTTCGTGACTAAATAATTATAAAATATTGCATATAGAAATATGTATAGAATTATCGCACATGTGCCAGTAGGCAAAGTTTTTCTCAAGTTATTTCTGGTTAATAAATGTTTATAATTATGCTCAGGGCATTGTAACAATTGCTTCATCAATGCCTCTGCTTTCTCAGTATATGCAGCAAAATATATATCCTATGAAGCTGATTGCGTACTTTAATCATACTGTTATCATCTGATAACAATGTCATATGATTTAGCCTTTTTTCCTTCTATTAGTGACTGAAAAATGAAAATTTTCAATGAAATAGAACGCCGACATTGTCTCAGAATGAACGATGTATAAAAATGACATTGCGATATTTAAATTTAACTGCCAAATGCATAAGCAAATTATTTATTATTCTGACTTCGTTGACATATCACATTAACTGGTAACAGTCTGCGTGGCTCATACAGCAGCACGTTCAATTTCCGCAAAAGTAACTTCTGCATTGGAGTAAGTCTTCACGATGAAAGTTCGTATTAAGGAAAACTAGAGTATGAAAACTGTCAGGGATGGACGGATGAGCCATCCTTTGTGTGTCTGGCAACAAAGAAAAACCCGCGAGTATTATTTTGATAAAAGATGGGGAGTGCACGTGAAGCGTTTCATGTCACGGACAACAAAGCACACGATGGTATCGCACAGGACACTAAAGGTGGTCAGCAAAACTTTCATCGGGGTTTCCGATGAGGTGACATGTGATGGCTTCGGGGTCTTGCACTTCAAAATATTTTAATTAAATAGTGATGTGACAAAAAAGAATGTGATTATATAGGGTCGCTACCAACTTAACCATAAGGATATAATTATGGGCTTTCAGAAATATCCCTATATAATAAATGAGATAATGAGAAGAAATTGCAGGCATGTCAGTTAAGGCTTATTTTAGCAAGTGGTTATGCATGACCTTGAAAATGTAAAGGCTGAGATTCTTCAACTTTATTTTAATTTGCAATTAATGTATTTTCATGAGAAATTCCCTATGCTTCACACTTTACTGATACGCAGTAAGCTTTTCATTGAAACTATTTTGCATTTTGCATTGCCTCTTTTCCCGATTAAGAGCGTCACTCCCGAAAACCAAATTTAATATGTTTGGAATTTCACACTGAACCAAACATATTCCAGTCAGGTATGAAAAGCCAATCACAAAATTAAAATATATTAGCTTATGCGACTTTGTAATAAATTCCAAGGACTTATCCACACCAAGACTTCAAGGCAATTAACGCCAATGTGAGCAGCGTGAAGTAAAATTTTCTTATATCTGTAGACCCATTTGAGATGAAATGGAAATGTTTCTTTAGCTAAATCCATTATTAAATCACATCAGCTAATAAAGTTAATTTTCAGAAGGTCATGCGCTTGCGGCTACATTTTTAATAATAATAATTGATTTGCTATCACGTCTAGGACATTGCATGCATACAATTAAAATACCAACTGCGAAGGCCTTAGGTGGGCTCAAAGGTTTATGAACTGGATTGAGCAATCGTTAATATTAAATGTAGGATATTTACATTTTGGTTTGCAAAATTCAACTTTTCAATAAGATAGAAGACATTCTTTGACGATTTTCAAAATTTGGCATTCTTTGACCATTGGCATATTTCTATCATTTTAGGCTTACTGCCATATTACTTATTGAATATGTAAGGTTCCATAGAGAGTGATGATCTTTTATACAAGGTTATTATTAGTTTGGGAATTATTTCATCTAATTAATTTCTTAAGCTTTATTGACATTTGGCTTCGACACCCGGCATGTTTCCACTTCTAGCATAAAGGATTCGCAGAATCTTAAATCATACAAATGCGTAAATGGTGACGTTCTGAGGAATACAAATAGTGGATATGATTGAGCATAATACCCTTTCGTCGCAAAAATCCTTATTATTATTTTCGGCTATGGCAGTATATGAGTTTATGGTGTTAATGTAAGTGATGCCCCAACAAAAAATACCATGATCGATATGAACAAGAGTATGATAGATCGTTTTTTACATGTAGTGGGTATTAATTACAAATTAAATAAAATTTGCGTAAGGCATGGAAATTATGTGACCACAAGTCCAGCGATTGCTCACTCCCTTGGTCCTCAATTTAGTTCAAGACTCATCTAAATATACATCTACATACTACCCCGCAAGCCGCCTCAATAGGGTGTGGCGAGGGGTGCTAGGCCACCAGCCGATTACATATAAAAAGGAAACGCTCTAATGATATTACGCCTAGCATTTATTAAAGTCCTTTATTGTTCGGGGGAAAAACGAATTCCCATACCTTTCAGTACCAGTCAGGCAAAATGTTTCTCTTAATTTATCGTTTCTGTCGGACCTGAAAAAAGAGTGGGGTTCTAATATGATGTTCTCCGTGTCGCTCTTAAAGATATCTATTCTCAATTGCTCAAGCAATCTAAACCTAGCGCTCAGTCTCCGAGTCTCTAGTGGCTCCCAGCCTAATTCGTTTAACATCTGTGTAACGCTGTCTGTACGCCCGTAGCAGTTTTTGACGAATCGCGCAGCTTACCTTTGTATTTTATCAAGTTCCCGGACTAAGTCTTTCTGCACTGGATCCCATATGCTCGCTGCATATTCAAGGTGTGGCCGGACGAGTGCGAAATAGCACCTCTCTTTTACTTTTTCATCCGAAAATCTTCCCACAATACGCTTGACGAATCCTAGTTTCTTCAGAGCTCTACCACAAATATTTGTTAAATGTGTTCCCCACGATAGGTTCGAAGTTATCGTAACTCCTAGATACTTCACTTCATCTGTTGCCTTTATGTTAACACCATCCACAGCATATACATGCGGATAGTTGTACGACCTCCGCAAGAAATGTACCGCCGTGCATTTGCTCAGATTAAGTTCGAGTCCCCACTCTTGGCTCCACACATGAACGTTGTTTAAATCCGATGGTAGAATTTCAAAGTCAGAGTGATCACTAATTTTGCGATAGATGACAGCGTCGTCAGAAAATAAACGTATTTTACTGCTATTTCGAGAGAATAGGTCATTTATGTATATAATGAACAAAAGGGGGCCGATTCCGCTTCCTTGTGGGACAACTGATGTCACTTTAACTACATCAGAGCTAATTCCGTCAAGAACTAATTTTTGCTTACGATCACTCAGAAAGTCGCGTATCCAGTTTACTACTGTTTCGTTTAGCCCGCATGACTGTAATTTGTATAAAAGTTTGTTGTGAGGTACCGTGTCGAATGCTTTCTTCAAATCTAGAAATAATGCGTCCACTTATCTTTTCGAATCACCAGATTTGAGAGCGTCATGAAGAAAGAGCGCGAGCTGTGTTTCACATGATCTGCCTTTCCGGAAGTCGTGCTGACAGCCATGGAGGAAGTTACGACTGTCCGTCCAGGAACGCCATGATATTGCTAACGACGATATGTTCGAGTATCTTGCCTAAAATCGACGTTAATGAAATTGGTCGATAGTTCCCTGGGTCGTGTCTGTTTCCCTTTTTAACAATCGGTGTAACGTTTGCAATTTTCCAGTCTATTGGTATCTTTCCTTCAGACAATGACTTCTTGAATATTATGTCTAAGAGCGGTGCGATCTGTGGCGCTAACTCCTTGAGGACACGCGTGGGTATTCCCTCCGGAACCGGAGATTTACTATTTTTTATCGACTGTAGCGGTTTAGTTATCCCATCGCATTGAATAGTGATTTATTTCATCGTTTCCTCAGTGAATGAAATGTCAAAATTACATGCAGTATCGTCTGTAGTGTATATGCTTTCGAAGTGGGAATTTAACGTGTTAGCTTTGTCAATATTTTCGGTGACAAGTTTGCCATCTTTATCAAATAACGAATCTACGGTTGAAGATTTTCCCTGAAGCTCTCTCGAATGTGACCAAAAACATTTCATATTTTCTTCGAGTAATTCACAGAGTACTTTTTTCTTGAAATTTCGCATTGCAGTACGCATTGATTTCTTGGTTTTTGAGCGTTGCGCAGCGTAACATTCTTTTTCTTTAAATTCCTTCGATTTGTCACCTAACGTAATGGAATTTTTGAACAAGTTGTAAAGTTTTCTCTCTCTCTTAAGGTTCCTCCTAACATCGTTTTTATTCCAGCGAGGTTCTTTACTATCAAATTTTAATTTTTACGGAATATGTTCGTTGATTCCCTGGCGTAGATTTTATAAGAAATATTTCCATGATGCATCAGTGCTTTTATCCTCTGTTTTAGCTACGAAGTCCGTGTACGAATCATTAAGCATCTCGCAAAATTTTATGAAGTTGCATTTATCAAATAAATAAATATTGCGTTTCGGTTTTACAGCTGACTCTACTTCAATTTTAAAGGTTGCAAAAAATGACTCATGGTCATAATGGTAATTTATTATCATGGTAACGGTACTCATGATTTAGACAGCTTAGTACGTTTCTACAATATTTTATTATTGCACGACGCGTTTCGCCGCTTTGCGGTATCGTCAGGTCGACAATATATAATATACAGAAGTTTGTTATTTGAGTTTGTTGTTGTTGTTGTAGTTACGGAGGAGGAGGGGGGAAACCAGATATTGGGTCAGGGTTCAGGGGCAGAAAAAAAATAAAAGAGACGATGATAAAGGGCTGGTAATACCTTACGATTTGTGGAGCACAGTTAAAATGGTTGACTTTTAATTAGCTAGGCCATGGGGTCGTGAGAGGAAAGAGAAATGTTATATTTGTTACGCTCGCGAGCGATACACCTCCGCAGTTGAACTTCTCACCCTCGGGGAAGTACATAACGACGAAACGGTCGGCGGATGATACGAAGAGAAGAAGAGAGGGGGAAGATAGCGCCAATAAAAGCCACCACGAGACGAGAACGCTATTTTAGGAACGAAATTGCGTGACAAGGAGGCATTGAGTAGTGACTGAGGAAGAAAGGTGCATTAGAATGGGCGTTTATTTAAACCCTGATGCATCTCGACTCCCGAAGCTGAAATAAATGAAGTTAAAAACAATGACAGAGCAAACACTTTGAAGCATCTTAAATGCAATATTGCCATGAGAATAAAATTTTACCCTGGAAATATCGAAATTAAGGCCTCCAATCTTGTGAAGTATCTAAAACAGTAAATATATTATTTAGTGGAATCACTTGAGTTAAACTCTGTTATGACAGTCTTCCGTTCATTTTAGGATCGGTTATTATGGAAAGGCTATTTTTGTTCTTCTTCTTCTTTCACGAGATATAGGTCAAATAAAACGAAATTCTTTTAGCAATTAATTTGGAAGGAACTCTCTCTGAGTCCTGATGAAGCATAGATAACAATGCGAAACGTTGGTATTGAGTAGTAAAAAATCAACTTATTTGATCTGTATCTCCTGAAAGAAGAAGAAGAAAATAATTATTAATGAAAGATGTCATGAAAAGGAATCATCTAGATATAAAAAGGTTATTATTGTTCAAATTATTCACGTGCCTATAAATATGTATTATTGCAAACAGCGCCATCATTATTCAGATTACAGATTGCCTAATCCTTTAATGACCCAAAAATTTATCGAAAAAATTGTTTTGATTTATTTGCTTGAGATTTAATTTAAAAATATTTATGGAATTTTCTCTATCCTAGAAGCCTCACGTACTCTGTTATCGATTCCGTTTCCACGAATGACAGTGTCCCTTTAAAACGACGTTTCCATACATGAAAACAATAACTAAATAATTTAGGAAGCGTTCTGTTCGGCTAGGTTAAAAATGAAAAAATACACACGGACGTTGATAAATTATATTCATTATATTGCAATACAATAATACTAAAATTATAATTAAGGGGACTTTTAGTGTGATGAAATTTCATATGAAATGAATAAAAGTTTTGTATGCCCCAATATACATTTTTTATTTCACTTGCCTGATAGTGAAGTAGGTAGGTACTACATAATAAAGGCACGTATCATAAAAAATGTATTTGGGACTTTATAAGGTTTCATTCATTTTATATGAGTTTCCACTGTAAAAAATACTGCTTTTTATAAGTTTATCACAATTGCACTGGAACATAATTAATATGATTAATTAACGGTACTTAATGTTTATTTATTCTTTTTTGACATAGAAGAAAAGAATGCTTAACCATCTCTATTATTAATGAAAACGCTTGTCATTGCTAATGGAACATCCAGATATCTCACATTTTAATGAGGACAAGTTCCTACATAGAGTACTCTGTTTTACCCGCTTCCCATTGTATTCGATTTCTCATTAACGCAAGTACTTCACTGAGCTGGTGTCGCCAGTTAATTGTATAGGCGAGAATTAGCAAAACACTCTGGCAGCAGTGACGCAATATTTTGTCTAGGTTGTAGTCTGAATTTTTATACCCTTGCCTCCAAGGGGATCAAATGGGATAATATTTTCTCAGAAATCAACTCTGCAGCGTTAAGCCCAAGGGCAAAACAGAATATTTTTATTCGCGAAAATGATCCTGAGTTATTGAAACTGGTTGGAAGCAAAATAATTTGTAAGGGGATTTAGTAAGTAATTTTTCTCTCATCTTGGAAGATTTTTAGTTGTTCAGAAAAAAATAAAATAAGAACAAACGAAGGCCTTTAAAAATTGTCTAATAAGATTCTCTAGTCTCCCTCTACATACAATTCTTATGAAACCTTCAACGTTTCATGAGGCAGCTGGATGGGTTTAATGGGGATTTCTTCCAAAATAATTTCAATTATTTTTCAGGCATTAAAATTAAAAGGATACTGGTATACTCTTTTTCTGGAATTATTTTCAAGGCAATGTTGACTTACTATGTGCGTGTTGATGAAAGAATATTTTTCGAGAAGTTCAGAGGAAAAAAATAATGTTCAGAATTCCCAAACACAGACATGTAAACATTTATGTAAACAACTGTGAATTTTAAAAACATCTAAAAAATTGATCCATTTACTTCCTCGCGCATTACAGTGAATATTTACCATATTATTTACGTATGAGGGTTGAAAAAATTGAAGTTGAAAACTAAAGAAGGATGAATCGATATACAGGTGTTCAATTAATTCAGGTTCTTTATTCCCTCCAATCCTAACAAATTAAGAAACTTACTCGGATGATAACAACATATATTCTTACAGATTTTTGTTGTTAAAACTTAAAACCTTACCATACTTCGCCCATAACAATAGCGCAGTTGAAAAAAAATGCAGCCAAACAGTAAACAACTTCAATCCCAGCTGGGAAAGAAGTCCTGTTGCCCTACATGTTGTCCTTTGTTTATGATTCATATGACCGTGACTAAATTATGTATTTTAGTTAACTTCTTTGCCAAATCAGTAGATCTCATCAAATCATGACATTTTAAATATTTTTACTGCTGTCCTAAATAGGTACGCATTTTTTGCCTCCATGATTACGCTGCTTTTCTATTTTGAATAAGGTGCAGTATATTTATAATGGTGAAAATATTATTTAAAATCACTAAAATACTACTTTTAACCCAAATATACGTAAATAAATTTTCATATTCCTTTTTTAATGATGTTTAAATAAATACTTATGTAAATATACTTTATGGATAGGTCTTATTTTTAAATAATGGATTATATTTACTCCATTCGTCAACATTTCGCGAATAAATATAATTTCCTCAGGGTATGTAATTAGTGCACATATTTTTTATAATGAGCTAGCAAATCACACTTCATAAATACATAGTTCATGAAAGATTTAACAAAGTTATATGAAAAAATTCATAAACAACACATGCCACACCCAATATATTTACCTGGTAGTTTATATTACGTAAGATAATTTTAAGAGATTATATATACTAGAGAAAACGCAGCAACCTGCAATGTAAAACTGACAATGAAGTAAAGCAAAGGAATTATAATGTAATAAATTGCTAAAATAAATTAAAATTTTATTTTTATAGAGTAGTAAAATAACGTTAACCATTAATAAATAATATGCGGAATATCCATGCCAAATATTAGTTTGAGACTAACATGTAAAACGCATGCGGATATGTGATGTCATTTTATAGACGTTTGTGTCTTTGTTAATTGTTGAATTTCGTTAAAATGTGTGAATTACAAACGTCTTTTAAAAAACATACGAATCAATTATTGGGCTATGATAAAAAAAGGAATATTGGATACTTGGCAAATGCAATAAATTGTTTTCACTAAAGAAAGACATTCTCCTGAAAAGATAAATATTTATAACACCTTATAAAACGAACAAAGAAAACAGTGTTGTCTCAACTAACGACACGGCATTGCACCAATCAATGGAAATTTCACTATAAAATAAATTTGAACATTTCGTGCAAAAAGGTAGGTAAATTTAATGAAAAAATTATCAAATTCATGGTCATTTGAAAGCTGGAGCTGGTGTATTGCAGAGGGTGAAGAGGCGTATTGCAGGAGGTGTAGGACACCAACCATGATTGGGGAGGGAATTTGAAAAAGAGAGGAGAGAGAACTGAAGGAAATGGTATGTTAGCGGTAAATATAAGAGGATAATACCAAATAATATGGTGCGATTTCGGAAAGACTCGGGTCCCCAGATGGAAAGGGACATAGTTTGACACACAAATGACATATGAGATACTTCGAGCGAGATATAGCACCACTTAAATTTCGATAAATTTTTCCGACTTGTAAAGAAAAAGATTCCATCCTCCCAATTATAATAGAATGTCAGCTACTCACTATTATACGTCAAAAATCAACCATTTTTCGAGGAAAGTGATACGGGTATGAGCTCCAGAGAGAATATATCTTAAAAATGAGGAACTTCTAACGTATACATCTTGACATAAATTTCACTGTGTGCAGTTTTTACTATTTCTTAGCAATAAAAGAAATAATCCAGTTACTTACCGCAGTAATTATTACAGTCATCAGCAGTCATCAATTCAAATATTGGTTTGTAGAAGCTCTCCATTCCACTCTCCTCTCTGCCATCCATTTGTGAAGGCGTTTTCAGCCTGAGTTATGAATAAAATGAATTAAGTTAAAATCTTAAACATGTATATTTAGTTATCTACTGAGAATTTCAGTAGGTACTGTATAATAGAATTATAGAGCCATTAATGTTACATTTTTTACCAAATTCTCCTTTGGTTGTAAAAATTTTAAAATTGAATTTGTATATGGTCTGTATTATGACTAGGAAAAAAACTCGCTCAAAACTACCTTAAGGAGAATTATTCAAGGGAAAGCTCCATAAGGAAGATCGAGGGACAAACACATATGCCAGGTAATACTGAATGCTAAATAAAAGAGCTACGAGGATGTAACTGAGTCAGAAGAAGGCAGGATAGAATAGAAACGAGGTCATCCAATTCTTGTATAGAATGAATAATGATGATGATAGGATTCTGTTGAAAGAGAAAGAGGTAGGATATGATACTTTCCCGGCGTACTTTATGTAAGAATTCTTTTCAGGAAGAATTCATACGAACAAGGAAGAAATTTGAAAGTTTCACCATTCATTTTTCATGTGAGTTTTATTTTTTGATTCCGTCCTCCACCACATTTGGACGACGGGCAACTTGATTCGTGGCCGTGTAAGTAAATGTTGCGGCAGTCATTTTTCAAAACTAGACAGTGACGTGTGATCGAGGAGTGATGAGAGTGTAGATCGCACAGCAGTACCATTTCCCTTAGAAAACGGATTATGTCTTTATGCAAACATTTAAAAAAGCAGTTTTGGAAAATGGGTAACATTTTTTTCATTAGATATATGAGATATTTTCTTTACTTGGGTTTGAAAATATTGAATCTTATTTGAATGATATTTCACTCGATCTACCTGAAAATGTACGCTAACTTCATCTCTCCCGAAACTATCACACTGGCTTAAGAGAATAAGGACGAGACGAAGGCGAAAGCTCCACGAAATAAGTGGACATTAGAAACATCATCGCCATCATGATCATCGTTTTGAGCAAGAAAGAAATAAACGACGTGATTTTCCTTTCACCACTCTCACGTCATCATCCTTCACCGTCCTTTTTCAAGTTCCCTGCCTTCAGTTCATGTACCAACAAGCATGAAAACAAACCCACAAAACGTGAACGCTTCCATTGCCATCCCCGAAGGTCCACTTTCTCGAGAGATCTTCGTCCACGGCTATTTTCTTTCCCATTTCCACTCAGTCCCGTCCCACCCTCCCCGCTTTTCAGCCGCATAAATGTGTCGTCTTCGGTCCAGCATCTCCGTCCGTCGTCTCTCCTTCGCCACCAAAACAAAACCCTTTTTTGCTTTCACACTTTTCTTTTCAACTGTCTCTCCACTCCGAGACAATTTTCTTACATTTTATTTTGTAAGCCCCATATAGCTTTTGCTTCGCGGTTTTGCGTCATTGGAATGAGGGTATGAGGGTGGTTGGAGGAGAAAATACAACCCCGGGGGGTGATACAGTTACCAAAAGTGGAACAAAAGGCGTAAAAAAAATCCATCGTGGTCGCTCTAGGGAGACTAGGCGTGTACCCGCTCTCGACACGGGAAGTGGGGATTGAACAAATGCATTAAGAAATTGAATTCCGCCCCTTAGACGACGGCGCAGCTAACATCTGCGTATCACCGGTAGTATTACTAACGAAAGAGCTTGGTGTAGGGCGCCAAGCTCTTTCGTAAGCTCGTGACAAGAAGTGTTAGTGCTCCATTCTTCTAAAGTTTTTAAGAGCGAAGAGCTGGGCACAGGCGGATGCAGCATTTTGAAAGTTTTTAGCGATATAAAAATACTTGTGCACGCTTCTAAGACTTTAAAAGTTTATATTTCCCGAGAGGGCAGTTTATCGAATAAATGCCTTACGTTGAATGTTTTTAAGTTTCTGAAGTCTTGGTGTGGTTTTTAGAGAAAAAACATGTCCTTCGTAGTATGTCAATATGGAAACCCCACGAGCCATTCTTCAAGATATAGTACGAAGTTTTTGTTAATTTTAACAAATTGAACTAGAGGTGTTTGTTTTTCGCCATACGCGATAAAAACTACAAATAACGCTAATTTTGGCCTATTTAACGAAATAACGCTAATTTCAGCAGTTTTAATAAGCAACACGGATTTTGGTGGTTTTCGTTACATTAATCGTTTTTAAAAGAGCGAAATTTGTTTTCGGTATGATTAAAATTAATGTACAGTATATAATTTAATTGTTTACACATTTATTGTCATATTGTTGTTCACTCATGATATCTTTGCCTACGCGTATTCGCCTTGAATGTTTTTGTAATAAATTAGCGAAATTAAATTACTGTCTACAATACATGTTCAGCAAGGAGCTGGCCTTCGGCAGTGTTGCAACAATATTAAGGGCCGAATTTATAGTCGTTACTCAGCAGTCCCCCAGCCCCTAGCAGGTCCCTTCGTCCAAAACGGTATTTATAGTCCAATTTCCACCCCAGCAGCCCCCTTAGCCTCTTCTAATTCTGGCAGGAGATCCATGCTCCACCAGGGGCCCCCTTATCGAAAAAATGACACAACAGATATAACTAAACTGACTCTAATGAACGTGCATAGCCTTAAATTAATAATTTCGAACATTTGGTATTAATAAAACAACGGTGAGATTTTCTCTTAATCGATAAATATCTGATGTGACGCCAGACTCATTCCAAGGATGTTCATATACACTCGCAGTATATTTTTTCCCACTATTTCTTCTTCTTGTGGCAGGAAACTGCTTCCGTTTTCTTACTTTCCACTATATCTTTATGCTTCTACACCAGGTCACAAAATCCTCTTCTTCACACCGTTGATGCTATTTGCACGTCGAGCGGCCATCTTAACAGTTTTCGTGCTGCGTCTGGCTCTTTATTTATCCGTATCCATGCTGATCACGAGCGTCACCACTGAAACATTTGAGCTGCGAATTCCATTTCCCGTTGCTTGTAGTCGTTAGTTACCAGATCTAACCCCCAACCATCTCCTACCTAGCGGTTCCCTTAATTTTGATTTAGGACGCACAATTCAAGGGGCCTGCTGGGTAGGGGATGGATAAGGGGACTGCTAGGTAACGACTATAAATACGGCCCTAAGTTTCCTACTGCCGCCACAACGAGGTTACATTGCAAAAATGTATGTACGTGCAATAAACTGCGGAAATACGCGCTTCTGTCTGTTTACCAGAAAACGGATGAATATAAAATATTCTTTTGAATAGAGTAGAATTGCACAGGTGTGTCTTTACTATCTCCCGCAGAATGTGGCAGACAGTAAGTTCAAGTCAGAGCGAACTAAACGAGAGACAATGCCGAAACAACAGGTGCCTTTGTTATCCGAATATTCCAGGGATTTAAAATAACTATAATCAATTCAAGTACGTTGGTAGCGCTGTAATTCTCTAGAGGAAGATGTTGCTGAGAAAAGACTTAGAAAAGTCCTTGAAATTACCGATAAACTGAACACACGATATTTATAATACCTCAGGATGGCGATCACAGTTCTCATTAACGCGTGCGCTCGCGTTATTGTTATTTTTCCATTGCACCCATGTGAGAAATTTTCCAGGTGCTTTGAATGCCATGTTTTAACGGGAATGCGTTCCTAAAACAGTACCTAACTGTGAACATTTCTCTTCTAAAGCGGTTTGCGTTTTGGATAGCGATAAGGATATCGCGAAAGAAAGAACCAAGTTCCCACCTCAGATGCTCATTTATCAAAATTTTATTTCTATTTTTCGGGAAACAATAGGTCTTGGCTATGAAAAATACATGTAATTACTTCATTCCCATAGTTCTTCCAGCATTGTTTTGCAACATCAGCACTGGAGAGAATTTATTGTTTGATTGTTTGTTATTTTCTCCTATCTTTTGAGCAATTTATCGTTTACTACTCAATAAATGAGTAGAAGTAACAAAATATAACCGCAAACATTTAAAACAAAATATTTCAATTCCTGATGCAGAAAACATTAGTCCTATCTTCCACCGAAAAAAATAAAAAAACAACGTGATTTAGAAGTATATCCCTCTGCATATATTGGATGTATATTCTTCATTTTCTAAAAAATTTTAATTCGCAAATCCATATGAGCATATTGTGGGAAAGAACTATGGAAAGAGGCAAAAGAGAGATTCATGGGGATAGGTTTATGAAGCGTGTGTTGCTTCAAACGTTTACGATGCTGCTAGTTGTGAAAGAAAATTTTCCCATGCAATGAACTCACGCAGGTTTCTAATCGTGGTTTAGCAACAGAAAAAAATTCTCCTTAAAATGACTCAGAATATGGGATATGCCTTTTTTCCGCGCTCCATGCGGGTACAATACGGACTGTGACCAAGAGATAGCAAATAAGCATTTTTTCCGTTTTTTTTCGTTACATCTTCTCATCTCTTATTTCCTGCTCCGTAGCATCTCAGAAAAAAAATACCCAGTACGTTGAGAAACATTTCACTTAAGTACACCATCGTTAAAATGGCACAAAATATGTGTTTTCCCCATTTATTACTTTTAAAGAGATAAAATGTAAAGCATCAACCGGTGCATGAGGGTAGAGTTCTTTTCAAAGTAACCTTACAAAAGGTGGTTGGCTACATTCGGATCCAGGGATTAAAATAGCAAAGAGTCTCGCGAATAATCCGCGTAAAGCCGTCTTCGCAGTGATGTAGACCAAGAATTGAGCTCAATGTAGTTTGGCCATAGCAATTGTCACATCTAACTTTTTGGTCTGATTTTTTATAATCATTCATAGCTTATATTTGAAGAATTTTTACGCATTCTGATAGAGGCCTGTCGGTAATGTTTTCGTATATGTTATTATTTATTGAGGGGGAAAGGGAAAAAAGGACATTTCACTGTTTTTATGCCCTATACTTTTAATGAACTAGTGCCTTTTTGGGCACGATTAGAATGCTATTATGAATTTGGCTATACAAAATTAATAACTAATATACCTACCAATCATGAAGAATTGTCACACACATATTCACTATGAAAGGCCAAGAGCATTTACTCTGATATCTCCGAGATCCAGGAAGGACACCGTCGAGCGAGCACCCTATACGACGAAGGTCAATGGTGCCTCATCCTTTGCAGATCACCTGACATCGACCGTTGACCCTCAGCTCATCTCAAAGAGGAGGCAGGACTGAGGAATTCTATCTGGGGGCCGATCTCTATGTCAAACCGGCATCACTGATAGGGCACCCTTAGACCGAAGGGGAGTCTCCTTCCGTAAAGAGATACGAACCGAGCACCAGAGAAGAGAGGAAAGCGTCACTTACGAAGAGGTTTTTCTCGCTTCATTAGCGTCGTGATAGGAACAGGGGTTTGGAACATTTGAGCGGCCCGACCCACGGTAGCCAGCCTTACACATCGACTTGCCGAAGGGGTATCTCCTCCTGGAGAAACGACCCGATGCTCCGGTCCGAAGAGAATGGCACTCGGTCTGGCGATCGGGTGTCGAGAAAACTACGGCTGGTACACACATGACCTCCTATGCCGCCCCCGACGTACTCTTTTGCCTGGCCTAGTGCCTACAATTACACCCTTGGCCAATGCACGTCGATGCACTCATCGGCAGGCCAGGGACCGTTTACAGAGCTCCACCACACGCAAACATAGAAAGGGCTGGGGTAACGGAGAACCCAGTTCTCACCTGTCAACAGACGGATTCCACTCTCCTGCGGGAAAGTGGTGCAATAGGTGCACTTTGGCAGGGGGATAGGTTAGGAACACTACTTGCTGGTCTCGGTACCCTATGGCCAGTCGTGTCATCCGGATGCAAGAAATGTATAACATTTATATTAGATACTAAAAAAATACATATCATCATATTCGCTTTCATTGGTTTAAGTATTCTCCTAGTGATGGAACCGAAAACGGATTAATCGATCAGTATATATATGGCGTATTTTGTTACGCGTGCCTACGGCAAGAATATACTGTATACTAGATGCTTTCTTCCTTGCATTCACTCAGTAGAGCATATAATTTTAGTTCATCGATTTCGTAATTTATGATTCTAGTCTATTTTTATGGATTACACTTCAATCATTAAAATACTATTCATTTTAACTAAGTATATTACCATTATAAGGAATTATACCACTAAATTTACTATTAGACTTCCATTTTTCATAATTTTTTTAATAGTTTTTTTATAAATTAGGCGGAGGGGAAATTGCATGAACAACATCGTAAGATAATTGCAGGTGTAACATGTTTGAGAACACATAAATGAATAAATAATTCTTTCTCCTTTTACTTCCCTTTAAGAGTGAACTCAGATACACATTTCTCGATAGTAATAGCAGTAATGTTAGATTGTTCGGATAAATCATCGTGTTTGAAAATAATATTTTGGTGTCAATATTGTTATACATGTATCGGACGACGCCCTGAGCATGCCAGATATTTTAGAATACTAACGGGTGGTACCCGTTGAAATTCATGTGGTGTGGAAAAAATTGCACATATTTATAACCGCAAAGGCTGAAGAATACTCTCAGGGTAGTCATTTGAGGAGTTCGTAACCTACATTGTATGTTGTGTTCGTTGTAGTAGATACTCTGACCGTTTTCCAGGTGCACGGAGAGATGGGTGGCTGTTGGTCCTCTTTCATGCATGGGAAACCCAAAAATGGGCCACGCAGACTCAATACTACTCAAATAGCATCCAGGTTGATGGATGGTCACCTCGTCCGTCCAGTTCTCTTGAGTCGTCATCTGAGTGGATAACAGCATGATGGCTTCCCTTGTGTACTTCGGTAAGGAGCATGTAGTGACGTCATTATAATTTCCGCCATCTTAATACAGATTGAAGTTTCGGAACAGGTGGGTATATATTTGAACCACATTTATAGCTGGCTACCCGTCCGTAGGTTTTGTTAGGATGAAATTTGTGCATTTCTTAGAGTAACCCGAGAAACACCACGGGGAGATGATCATAAGATCGCTGGTGGGCATGTCTTTGAGCATCCAAGTCTAACTTTGGTCGTTTTTATTGCAAGGGCTAATTTTCTCGCAAAGATGACATTACTTTTGCTTTAGAAGATTTATTCGAAAGGTTACTCTTTTTTCTTTTAGGCATGTTGATGGATATTTTTTTAAGTCCAAGGACGGAAAACACAGCGGCGAATGAGAGTATTGAAAAGGCAACGCGATGATTGAGTGAATGTAAGTTAACTGCACATTAACACTTTTAAAGATATTTAAATGACTCTTAACATAATTTAAGTTGGAATGATTCTAAAAGTTTGTTCGCAAATCGTTATCAAATTCTACGGGTGGAAAAAAATTGAACGTATTTTATAATAAAACCACAAAGCCTGAATAATACTGTCAGCATAGTCATTTGAGGAGCTCTTACCCTAGTATGGTACTCGTTGACGTTCCTTCGTTAATTTGTATGATGTAGGAATTGGTCTAAAAAACATTTCGAAATCGAAATGAGAGGCAGACGGTTCCACTACGTGTAATACATCTGAGTATTACACTAAAATAAACAACGCCGTGTTTGTTGTAGTAACAGAGGCATTATTAACAATACTATTCGCTGAAAGTAAATATTCTTGCACGGTTTAAATCCTTTATGTGTATCGTTTACTACGTGTTCTCTCGTATACATGCAGTGCCCCTATGAGAGCTACTTTGAGAAGAAACATTGAAGAGTATACTTGTTGTAAATATGCATTTAATATATCGATTACCCCCCGAAGCAATCTATCATGGCGCCCTTGGGACTTTGGGCCCTTCTTTTACAGATTTTATTTCTACGTGCTATCATGGGCCTGCAGGATTACTTAAATGCAAGAGGCGTGAATATCCTTTGAAAATCAAATCTCTGGCTGTCAAGGAAATACACTATTGTTGATTTCAGAGAAAATGTGAGATTTTTCAGCAAAAATAAATCTTTTTTAAACAATTACGAAGTGTAAGAGAAAATCGATTGAAAGAATAAGAAACCTCATTTAATCAGCCATCCGATAAAAAATACCAGCCCTCTATATTTAGTGAAAGTAACTTTAAAAAGCAAAAAATGAAACCACTGCACCGAATCCAATACTAAGCATGAACCTCTAGGGACCACCAGGCCCTGAGGGCATTTTAAAATAGCTTATGTTACACCGTGATATATTTTCTCACTACATGCCAAATTTCAGCTCAATCGATTCAGTGGTTTTTGCATGATTGAGCAACAGATAGACAGACAGACACCATTACATTTTTATATATTAGTATGATCTATTTGCAGAAGGTACCCGTGGAAGTTCAACGGGAGTGAAAATCATTGAACTTAATTTATGAAAAAACCACAAAGCCTGAAGAATACTCTCAGCGTGATCATTTGAGGAATTCGTAACCTATCTTGGATATTGTGTTCGTTGTAGTAGACATGCTGACCGTTTTCCAGGTGCACAGAGAGATGAGTCACTGTTGGTCCTCTTTCATGCTTTAGAAACCCAAAAATGGGCCACACAGACTCATAACTACTTAAATAGCACCCAGGTTGATAGATAGTCACCTCGTTCGGGTCTCTTGAGCCGGCTTCTGAATGAATAACAGCTTGATCGCTTCCCTTGTGTGCATAAATACATTTGCATTGAATGACTTAATTTAGTTGCGCAATTCAACGTTGATATGTGCGTTGAATATCTTAATCAGTATTGGAGTCTTAATCAGAATTGTAGGGTACAATCCAGCGGTTGACAACGTCAAGAGGAATAATGGTAGCAGCAGCCATGTTTATTTGACCTATGAATCCTCCATCATCCGGACTGCGCCTTCGGCATAAAGCGTAGCCATAATCATTGGTTTCGGTTACTAAATACAAATTCTATGGTTATTCTTAGTGTACTTGCCGACTTTCATGCATGGATGTCCATCAATACGCATAATTTCCATTCTTCTTTCGACTAAGAAGCATGTAGTGACGTCATTATAATTTCCGCCATCTGAAAATAGATGAAGTTTCGGAACAGATGGATCTATATTTGAACCCGATTTATAGCTGGTTTACCATCCGTAGGTTGGGTTAGGATGAAATTTGTGCAGTTCTTAGCGTAACCCGAGAAACACCACGGGGAGATGCTCATGAGATCACTGGTGGGTATGTCTTTCAGCATCCAAGTCTATAAACATTATTATTTTCCTTACAAGGCCTATTTTCTCGCAAAGAAGACATTCCTTTTGCTTTAGAAGATTAATTAGAAAGGTTACTCTTTTTTATACTAGGCATGTTGATGGATATACTTGTAGATCCAAAGAGGGGAAACACAGCGGCGAGTGAGACTCTGTAATAGGCAACTCGATGATTGAGTGAATGTATGTTTACTTCACTTTAACACTTTTAAGCATATAAAAATAACTAGTATCGTTTATGATGTGGAAATTGGTCTAAAACAAACAGTTCTCAATCGTAATGAGAGGCAGACAGTTCCACTACGTGCAATGCGTCTGAGTATTATACGATAATAAACAACGCGGTGTTTGTTGTAGCAACAGAGGCATTATTACCATTACTATTCTCTGCACGTAAATAATCTTGCATGTTTTATTCCTTTATGTGTATCGTTTACTAAGTGTTTTCTCATATACATACAGTGCCCCTATGAGAGCTACTTTGCGAATAGACATTGAAGAATATAGGTACCTGTAAATATGCATTGAATTTATCGATTACTCCCCAAAGCAATCTATCATGGGGCCCTTGGGACTCTGGGCCTTTCTTTTGCAGATTTTCTACGTACTATCATGGGCCTGCAGGCAAACTTAAATGCCAAAAGCGTTAATATCCTTTGAAAATTAAATCTCTGAGATATTTCAGCAAAAAAATGAATACCAGACAATTACAAATCGTAAAATAAAATCGATTGAATGAATTAGAAACTATTTATCCAGCCATCCGATAAAAAATACCAGCCTTCTATCTTGAGTGAAAGTACTCAAAAAAATTAAACCAATGCACCGAAACCAATGCTTAGCATGGACGACCAGGGACCCCCAGGGTCTGCTTTGGGGGCTCTGAGAGGTTTTTATTATAGCCCATGTATGACTCTGTTACATCCAGATGAATTTTATCTCTACATACCAAATTTCAGCTCAATCGGTTCAGTAGCTTTTGCGTTATTGAGCAACAGACAGACAGACAGACACCATTCAAATGTTTATATTAGTATGATGATGTAATATAGTATTTCCAGTTGATCGAACTCTGTACCGCAGTCAGTAGGATAGAATGAGCGTCCAAGAAAATTTTTTCACTGTATCGATCTATTATTTTTTAAAGTGATTGAATTTAATATTCTTTCACTGTTGCATTGTTAACATAAAGACTACTAGGTCATCAGGCAAGCGCCTCAAAGAAAAAGGATGTTGTGATCCATTTCAGTAAAATTTAGTTCAATGCAAGATTACTTACGGCTATTATTTGCGTCGATTTAGTGTTGATAAAGGCTAGTGAAGAAATGATACAAGTTACTACTGAATGTAAGTAAATAAAGTTATATTTGACCATAAACCTTGACCCTCATCAGTAAAAACTGATGAGGGTCAAGGTTTGACTGTGCAGATGCGTAGGGTATAAAAAGTGAAGGAGGTGAAGCGTAAGGCCCGAGTCATGGACAAAATATGATTGGATACCATTGAAAGACTTTAAAAAGCGTAAAAAAGGCTTTAAAATTACACAAAGTTCCTAATTACGGGATTATTTAGGGAGTAACGCATTTGGTCTGGAATATTATCCTTCAGCCTATGCTTATAAGCGAGGGGTGGGAGGATAATTATTTCCGTCTTCGCAGTAACTTACAATTAGTGCCGATTTCGCAAAATTCATGCTGCATATCTGGCCCCGATAAATTGCAGGAGGAAACATTTACAGAGCTGATCATTTATGTGTTACATGCCTCGACGATGAGTATCATTATAGTATTTATTAAAAGTCTTTTACCACATTGTAAGGGGGGATTACTGGTGATATTTTCGTTTTAATAATTCGTCATGGATTGAACAGCCACCAATTACCCTTTCATTTGCCGAAGTTAGAGTGAATTAGAATGCAGATTACCTGCAGAACGAATCATCGATAATAACTCGGAATAAACAATGACAGTTTTTATATTGCTATAACTTTCAACTTATAGTTAAAATTCACACAGCCCTTGGCATCATCTCCTAGGAAAATATGAAAAAAGTAAAGGAATAATATTTGGGCAAATAACTCACGCAGCCATGGAGTGAGTTTGCACAAGCATGCATTTAAACTCAATATAGTAGGAGGCCAAGTACATTGAGTGCATATAATTGCCTTTAGTCTGGCACCAGTGCTAGAAATCTAATGACTGTGATACTATTATACTAAGATTTACTATTGCTACTGACAGGATCTCCGAAGTTGAGTCCTGCAATGTGGAGGTACAGGAAAATACGTCAAATGAAAAGATATACAATTCCGACATGAGGAAAAGTTTGCTGGGTGAACAACAAAAATGAGTCCACATTCGAGCTTTTTCTTTGTTAGCGTGCAATGATCGGCATGCATTTTTTCAAGGAAAAATAGTCTTGACCCTCTTAAATCGTGTTTTCCTGTATTGTTTACCATCATTTCATGAATTACGGCTTGCTATAGGATAAATAAACTACCTTAGACTCTTAGAAATACAAATTTCTTGTGTTCCATAAATTATATCCAAGAACCTAAAAGAAAATGTTTTTATAGGTAGAAAATAGCTGTTGATGAATGTCATTAAAATATGCCCCAAACTACTAATAAGGAATACTAAACATTACGGTCAACATTTTGTCGTATTATCCCGCGATAGGAAGAATGAGTAAAACAAACGTTATTCAACTCAATATAAAAATTATGTCACGTGATTAAACTTCCAAGAGGTTGATTCTGCTTCCACTATCTTGTTAACTGCTTGCATGAATGAATCCTATGCGTATTGAACTCCATTCCACCAGGTGAAATAAGTTACGTGACCATTTGTTAGACCAACAAATTTATAGAATTTTTTACAACACAAACTGAACAAAAGTGTTCACTAAAAGATCTCATAGACTTCAGGAAATATGTATTGTTTTCGCAACCGAGAATAAGTAAATAATATTACTAGAAAAAGGATTTCCGACGTAAAATTTATGTTTAAAATTGTATTTATAGGTGTAGTGTAGTTTTAAAAACTCTGCCCATTAGATGCTACTAGTGGTATAATTTACCTTATATTCAAATATCCACATTACATGCATATAAAATGTAAGCTCAATCGAGGTTGGCCCGAGAACTATTTCTTTTAATCATTATACGAGTATCGTAATAAGAAAATGTACTAAGCGTTTACCCACTTTTTCGCGATAAACTGGTAAAAAAGAAACCCTGATTTCAGATACCATATTTTGAATTCGGAATTTATGTGTTATCATGCACTTATATTCATGTAAAAGTAATATTTGATAGTTTAAAACAATGTTGAACTTTTACTCATGCCCAAAAAAACTTCTTGATATTCCACCTGGATAGTTACTAATTATAACTTAAAAAAGAACTGAGTTAAATGAAAGTTCATTCAATGGAAAACAAAGTAAGCAGCAAAAAATCAGATATTATATTTTTTGAACAGGTTTCACCTGGCATAATTAGACAATAGATGTATTTGGTAACCAATGAGTAGATTTCTAAACTTTCACTCATAAGAGTTAAACTTCATAATTAGAAATGGCATGTGATTCGATTTTTCATTACCACACTCCATGCCGTGAGGCACCTATTTTAAATACAATCATTACATTTTAAATAAATCTATTCGCCAATATTTTAGGAAACTTTCTGCAACGCAGTCAATTTGAGGGATAATATCTTGATTTTAGTCAATTCTTGTGCAAAAACATACCGTTTCTATGTCTCTTTGGCCCTTGCAGTAGACCTTATAGTGTCAGATTTCATAATCGCTCTTCTGGGATTAAATTTGACTAAAAGAAAGATGACACCAAACAAACCTTACGGTATGTATATTGGATTTACGCCATTGTATTCCTCCCTCAAAGCTGGAACTCAGTTCGAAGTTCTCAACTAGCATTGACATGCGAAATTAAAAAGAAAACTATTGGATCAAATTCTGAATAAATGTAATGAAGTGTCATACAACAGATTAAATGTCAGGAAGAGATTTAATTCAATAAAAAAGAGAGGAATGGTTACTATTATCTCTTTCCCAGTAATTGAAACTCATTAATAAAATTTCACTCTAACGGATTTCATTTTCTTTCCTAGAGCATATGTATCCAAAAGACACTAAAATTTCAAAAGAATTACACTCAATCTCATTCATGGTGAAGACCTCTGGCAAAAATATCCCAAATAACGAAATCAAAATTACGTGAAGTTCAAACAACAATTCAATACGTCTTTATTGCCGTTTTAAGTCACTATATGCTTTAAAATATATGTAATCCAGTTTCCCTGGTGCTCCATCATCAACAAAGAAAGAGTGGAATTCTAATTCTTTAAAAATGTTACATTTTTTTCTGATGAACTAAGTACAGATATGACTTTATGATCAAATTGCAATGAAAATTTGACCTAAGAAGGTAAGCTGCATTGTTGAATAATGTAAAAAATTAAGTTTAGCTGGTCACGTCTTAGGGGATTTAGGGCGTTATTTTGTACTTTAACACTTTAATTACACAGCGATTAATTCGAAAGCATGGGAAATACGAAATATAGAAGTTGTAATATTTGATATGAACACTTCATTTATAATTGCCATTTCTGAAAAGATAACGCATTTTTGCATTTTTTCATCCCTGCAGTGGATTATTGAACAACCACCCCTACTAATTTGACTCCGATTTTTAGTTTAAGTTTTTATTACTTGAAACCCCTAGGTGATGCCCCCCATACTTTATTTACAGCTAGTTAATGGATATTTATTTTACATTTACCAACTGATCTCAAGCGTTAGTTCACCTCTCTTTTAATGGGTGCTAAATTCTAAAATACTAGAGTCACTAAATTTGCTACGAGCCGTGTAAATTAATTATTCATTGCTCTAACCACAACTTCAGAGAAAAACACTCCTTTATTCATGTCTGTGATGGGATCCCTCTAATAGAACGATAGATCACATTGTAATCGGCTTATCAACGTTACCCTAGGAGTTTTATAACCTTCCTTTTAAATCACCTCTCGGTAACTTTTCCAACAATGTAATCTGCTATGAAATGCTAGTGGTCGTAAAGATCCATTTAAATTTCCCGAGAGGACACTATTGCCGTAATTACCATGGAGCATGAAATTTTAAGTTTATTATTGAGACCCAGGGTAATATCCATAAAATCGCTCACTGAGTTTCCCAAATGAAGATTTGATGTCTCTGTCGAATAAACGGCAGGCCACATTTTTTACACCGATGGAATTCCTAAAAACACTACCCAGCACAAACAGTAGCGGTCTTTAGAAAAATCATATATTTCTAAAAATGTTTTTTCTCAACTCTCAATCCCATAGTAGTATGTCGAATGTCAATGCTCTTGAGCCTACTTTTCTATGAGCCCACTGACAGCCGTATTCGGCAAAAACGCCAATTTCCTCTAGTCAATTAATGGAAATAAAATTTCAACTTTATTGCCGGATTAATTGGAAACATCGGGTAAACACACTTTCTCACTCACACTTGGAGGAATTTTACAGGCAATATCCGGTAGCACCATGTTTTCAAAAAGCGCATATCATGTGAATATCATGCGTCAAACCTGTTAAAGCACAATTAGTCCAATGCTTCTTCTCCTACTTAATAATTTGAGGAAACAACTTCATTTATTAATATTGCTCTTAAAAATAAGTTAATAATTATTTCATTTTTATTACCAGTATTCCCAACTGAAGTTAGGTAAAACAGGCAAAAAAGAGTTTGGAAATAAAGACCGACTTTTCTCAATTATTTTTCCCCTTTTCACTTAATCAAACATATAAGTATATCCATATAACCATGAATAAACATTTTTAAAATTTAACAAAGAAGAAAATTACGAACGGGAGTGTTTATGAACATAATTTAAAAAACTGAAGCTCCTTCCTACATTTTCCAAACCTATTTATATAATTTAGTTAACAAAAAACAGAATTTAAAATCAAATAATTGCATCCTGTTACAGGACCACTATATACCATAATTATTTTTATGTAAAATTCTGTCATATATTGAATTCGATTTCTCAAGATTTGAGGAACATGATCACAGCAGAAATATATAAAATGTTGACGAAATGTGATATTTATGTGAGCATTTTGAATAAAAACAATGAATAAATAAAATTAATATAAAATATTCCGTTGATGTTATCACTCCGTTGTATATAACATAAATCTTTCTTAATGTGTTGTGTCGTGAGCATGAGCAATTACTTTGAGTGTGATTACCTTAAACGAGATTGATTGAAAGATTGATTACTTTTATTTTGATTTTTCTTCCTGTTCTGAGTTGATATTACATACTCATGTTCAAAAGAAAATTATTTCTGGAGATAATGAAGCATTATCTTATATAATCTTATCTTAATCGCTACATTTTCATTTATATGGAGTTCCAAGTTTCCAGTTATAATTAGACCTGTGGGAATAGTACAAACGGATTAGTGGTTGAAATATTCTATGATAATTAATTTAAAACGTGTGTTTGTGTGATTAAATAGTCATCCAATGTCATAAAATTATGATACATATGCTCAAAAAACTTTTATAGCAGTTCAAGATAGCCTAGCCCCCATATATAAAGCAAATAATCCACCCAAGTTAATACATTACGTTCAATATTATCTATCTTTATGAAACAATTAAACGGCAATCTCAAATGGTAACAGTGAGATTACTACTTTGCAGATATCTGACGCATGTTGGTTTCACAACAGCAATTCTGAAAGCCATTATGTTGTAGAATGTTCGTAGAAAAGATGAGAACGTTCAAATAAGCGATCAGTATATTCCTGCTAAAATTTTGTAATATCTCGACTGCAAAATCTCAGGAAATATAATCTTACAACAAAGAGCGCCCGTGGGGTCGCGATAAAACAAATCAGTGTAAACTACATTTTTCAAAATATGCTATTTTTTAGCTGGACTTCGAGATCCAAGATTGTTATTTTCAACGCTGAAATTGCATTTGTTAACACTCATTTCTACGATGCTATTTACCAGTGAGACTCTAAGTGACGTTGGTGGGACTTAAATAAAATGGCTTGAACTACTTATGTGATGAATGGATTTAAGTCTTCATCAAATATCAAACTATGTTTTTAACTAAATACCTAGCCTTCACAGAATTTGGGTGGGTGAACTCTCAAAGATTATATTTAGCAAATAAATGTATAGGTGACCTTAGCTAACGAGTAATCCCATGTAAAAACAAACAAGAAAAAAATCTAAATAGCTCTTGATCTCACCGACTTTGACAACAGTTGGGGAATGTATGCCATTTTCCTAATTTTGCCTAATGGCTGACTAAGTCTAATATGTTAGCAATATACTAATCCTTCGCCTAGTACTGGGTGCATGAACAATTTAGGTTACCGTAAATTTGCGTATGATTTGTTCTCGATACATGGGGATCACTCTCACTCAGTGATTCAATCCGAAGGTTGGTTTGGATGGTTGAGGGTAGAGCTCACCCCGGTCTAATCCACAGCCGCGTAAATTTCACAAATTCTGGGTAGAGGGGCCAGTTCCTTTCCCTGGGCCACCTCGCACTCCGAGGATTTTTTGTTCGGGGGCGCCTACCGGCTTCACCCGGATTTGAAGCCAGAACCTTTCGATCAGTAGCCAAGCGCTCTACCCACTACACTACCACGCTCCCCCTATGCTCCGATATACCAAATACATACCAAATAATATACATAAGATATCAGAGCACTAGTGGAAAATATAATAAAATGTAAATGTAACAGTAGAGTCCAAAAGTTACATTCGGCCTCGATACTTCTTTCACTGAAGTTTTTATGTTACATGAAGTTAAAATGCCGTTATTTTAGCATAAAATAATATTTAGGAATAATAGAAATATTTGTGGAGAATATTTATATTAAATAGATGGCAGAAGAATTCAATTACACTACTGTGACCGAATTTATGACTACATAGTTCTTCGTTAAAAGTAACTCCTGGTAGAACTCAAACCGTACTGTCATATTTTTTTATAAACGTAATCAACAATATTCCCCTCTTCAACTTCGAATAACTTATTTTACGTAAATAATAAACTCAAGGAGACCTAATACAAAATGTGAACTGTCGTTCTGTGACAAATGAACTCTCTGCACTCAATCGAATTTCATTTAGGCCTTCAAATCTTTCGCAGCCATGACAAGTAGTGTCGTGGGAGTTTTCAACCAGATGCACGGATGACGAGAAAAAAATAAAGTTAATCCGACTTAAAGTCTTCCAGTCGTGAAAGCAAATAAATGCGGAATAAAAAGCGGAGAGAAATTGTCAGGGAAAGATTTACGTCTTAGAACTCCAAGAGAAAGTTTGGGTCAACACGTGTAAAAGGAATTGGGAAAGAAGTAAAACTTGTCAGATGGAGGGGAATTGGTCTGCAAGTAAGAAAAAGGAACGAAAAGGAAAGTAGAGCAAAGTAAAAGGGATAGAAGGATGGGGGCAGGGAACTGGGGGAATGACATGGAGTCCTGTTACTCGGGGATGGGCTATTATTTTCAAGCATTTGAACATCCAAAATATTTCCTTACTTTTACAAGTAACCAAATATCTCTCGCAAAATAACAAGGATCATAGCATAAGAAAAACTGTTCGGAGGCCACTGTGATCGTAAATAGTAAGATTGATTTTCAATTTATGATTGATAGATGAAGATTCAGGGGAGATGGATAGATTTAAAGGCGTGAGAATGCTGAAAGGAAAGTTGAAGGTAGCATTTAGAGTATATCAGAGAATTATTTTTTTTCTAAGGGCGCCAAAAATGTAGTTTACAAAAGTATTCACCATCCCACTTTTATGTATGTTAGCGTAACATTAGTATGCAAAGGTTAAAGAGTAGGTTAAATAAGTAATATGGATGGCATTTAAGAAGTGATTATGGGTATAAAGTTACGAATGAGAGGATGATAAAAAGAATGTGGAATGGATGCTCTGGCAATAGCCATGTATAAAATGAACGTACACTGTAGGTTTGGCCATTCCAAGTTAAGATACGTGAATCAAATTACGAAGCAGAATTATGGTATAGGAGTAAAAGGAGTGTAAGGAATGGATAAACCGAGAAAATCCGATGTGCAGAAGCTTCAAAGAGAGGGAATATAAGGATAATTGAGAATAGGAGAACGTAGATGAAGATGTTCATGAGTGTAAGAGAAGCGAAAAAGATATGCAAGGGTTAGGCACTATGGAGGAAACTATTAAAATAAGGTCACTTTTTAAGGCCTATTACCGTGATTTAAACATATTTCGACTGTGACCAACCCGAAAATAACCGGCAAAATGGCTATATTTTACATTTCAAATCACTGGATGGTTATCAATATATTTCTCATTAACCACTGATAGAGTTGAAATAAACAACAAGCATTCACCTTATAAAATTAAAATGTTGCGTTTCTTAAATACGCCAACGACTATGATAAGCTAATTTACCTACACATTCCGAAATATACGCCAATGTCGGCAAGTCAAGCAAACTCCCTCGCGAAATAGTAAGACATCATTATTATTACATTATCTTTTATGCATTATGTGAAGCAAATAGTTTTGTTATTCATTCCTTTGTTACTGAATAGCACTGTTCATTATCTTAATGAGTAACACTGTTCATTACCTTGTGCAATAATTACATAGAGAACATATTTTTCAATCGTTTTATTCGAAATTGGAAGAAGGGCATGGATCCCTGAGACAGGTCGTGGAACGCTTTCTAGATATTGATCCATATGAAATCAAATTGTGAGGGGAAAGGCCACTAAATATGGAAAACTATTCGGAGTATAATCTGATATAAATTTACAATATTGTTACCGTTTCTATAAAAGAGTAAATCAAGGGGTGATTATTGCTGATAAGATTTCGCTCTGCATCCAGTATTGTTGTCCATTAAAATATTCTTGAATTATCTTTTTCTTAAAACTAATTGAAATATAAAATGCGTAAACCTTGGCTTTAATTAGCCCTCCGGGCGTTGGCTTAGAACTATTGAAGCAATAAGACTGCATTACTATCGTGCAGTTTCTCGGTTAGTTTGAAATGATAACAAAAACAAATTTGTTGCCATAATATAGCAGACTATTGAAATAGAGTTCTATTAGCCAAATGTGGCAGAAAATACTTTATCCTCCTCTGATATCTATAATTATAATTACTAAGTGGCATTGTTGTTGTTTTCTCGTATCACATTATGGTGGAAATAATTTTTTTTAAATGCCTTGATTTAAAATACCTATTATTTCCATTCAAATTTCGTTAACATTATGAGGCAAAAATTACAATCAACACATCTCAACTATTATAAATAGAAAAATAAAGAATGTAATGTATTTGGTGGAAAAAAAGTTGTGAAATAAAAAAAAGGTTTCGTTAATGATAGAAAATGAAAGAGCGTAGAAAAAAGGAATTATAAAGATTGAAATTTCAATGAGCAAACGGTGGAAGGGCAGGTAAAGAATCACATTGGTAAAATACTATGCTAGTCTTTTATGTAACTGAGGAAGAGCCGGTTTTAATGAAATCGATTCGATTTCGTTAAAATATATTTAAAAATAAATGAATTCAATCGATTTTCAAAGCGAAAAATATTGTATAATTACTAACAATTATAACTTTATGGAAATTAGCTGATTTGAATAAAATATTAACAAAATAATTACTGGTACACTGAGTGCCCCTGCACGACTGATCGTGTTTCGCCTTGAGGCGCGACTGCTCGAGGATTAAAGTTAAAGATATTACATAAGTAGCTCGATCAAAGCAATGTGTGGCGATAATTAATTACCAAGCTCAAGTTCCCTTACACACAGTTGCTCGAATTCCAAAACTAAGATATTACAACGAATGATAAATCACTACCTCATATCAATAGAGACAATATTGAGCCATATTCCATAAATTGGAACGCCTTGAACATATGTAGCAAATTGAAATATTTATCCACCCTGACTAAAATATTATTCCATGATTGCTAACCACCTCAAGTGGTAATACCCATAAAAGTATCTTTGTGCAAAAAATCATACATTTTCAGAACAACGGAGGAAGGTTGGACACCCTTTAATACCTAGAAATAACACATCATTCCATCAATAACGTCTTCTTGACTAAAAAATCAACTGCTTCTTTATCACCCTCCACTGTTCTTCATACCCTTTATAACCCAAGTTTAAAGAATGGCGAAGAAATGGCCAGAATTAAGGGATCCAAGGGCATGTGAACTGATAAACAATGTTATTGGGGAATAGTGAATAACTGAGCTACCCCCACCTTTTCACGCACTCAGCCTTCCCTCACATAAGTTCAATTTCCCGATGTGGCCTCAACAGTTAGTGAATACAAAAAAACACACGGCTTATGACTACTCTACCCCATCCCCGTCTAGACCCACCCCCTTCTCCTCATGCCACAAACACTTCATCCCTTCTAGTGACTTCCCATTTCCTGCCATCCCATCCTCCTTGTGACCTCCATCTCCTTCCATACACTTTCCCCTCCCATACAATTTTGTATTCCACACCTGGAGATTGTATGAAGTGCCAAAACCCGGGTAGTTTCAATGAAAATCATAAATTGAGGTTGATAAAATTATTTTTCATATCCTCCATGAATAAACTATTCATTCGCTATCCTCTTCTTCATCTTTTTCTGTTATCTTCGCATATCCTACGCTGTTATTTCCGGTGTTTCTGGCATCAAACATAATTTCTTTTTACATACACCGCTTTAAGTTAATCTGTCCATATTTTTAAACTTTATAGAAGTTCGTAGAAGTTCATTATGCTAGTACTTATAATTAATTACAATTCTCAGTACTTTTGTACAAAAGTTTGCATAAAAATATTTAGTATTTTAATTGATCATGAGTTCTATCTATGGTTAGTTTTTTCAATTTTAACTTGTAACTTTTTGAACAAAATCAAGTTAGAATGGAAATATCTTCTATTTTAAAATAACAGCACAAGCTACCATTCCCGACATTTCGTAATTAATATAAATTTCTAGTTATCTTTGACTTGTTTGGAATTTTAATGAAAAGTTAACTTTCATTTTACAAACTGAATAAACAATAAGAAACTTCTACAAATATTGAACTTCTACGATGTGGAGTCTGCCTCTGTCACGCTCAGTCAGAAACTATTTTTAAAATCGTTGTCACAATTAAAAATATGTATTACCAGTAGAATTTTACATAAATATATAAATTAAATCAAAGTTTATACTTGCAAAAAAAATGATTACAGGAAAGGGCATGATCAACTAGTGTACAGGAAATGTTCAAGGTGTTCACTGATAATTCACGTTGAATTAATTTGTCTTTAAAAATTGTGATGTTTGACCATTTAAAAACTTTCTCAATATTTGCAATAATATTTGAATGGTTATCAATAAAGCAATATAATGATGTTATAGCTCCCTGCAGAAGCATTCTCATTGAGTTAGCTGGGAAGAATGTTTTGACGGGTTTTGAACTTGCGGAGGTGGAAATAAGCCTCTTTGGAAGTTTTGTTGGAAGTGGATTCTACGGGGAAGGAGGAGGGTTGTTTTTGATACACTGAAACATCACGCGTTGCTCAGGCAGCGAAGAATCGTTTGATCTCGGTTGCTCTTCCCAAACCCTTGGCACTCTCCCTCTAAACCCTGTACCCTGTCCACCACCCTCCGTGGATGTGTGGAGTGAATAATTTAAGGGTTTTAGGAGCGGCAGATGATGCGGAGAGAGTAATAGGGGATGGAGTGGGAGTGAGGAGATGAGAAGAAATAGGATGGCTGTGGATGGAAAAGCCAAGCAAAAGCGAGATATGCTTACGGCAAAGAATAAAAACTCCTTTTCCAAGAGCATGCCCGACGGAGAACTCGATTTTTTCGAAATTATCCCGTTGAAATATTAATGCGAGGCAAAAGGCGGAAGCCGAGTTAAAGCCCGAAGTGAAGGTTAAGAAAAGAGAAGTGGGAAGGAAGAGAGTGTAGGATTACGGCTAAAATATGTTCTCTGGAAGGAAGTACAGGAGTAAAAAATCACCTATATTTGGCCACCATACGGTGCGGTAGCAAAGGAGAACCGTGTCGTATTCGTATCTTGTTCTACTTATGCTTCTATTCCTCATGTGGTCCTTCACCACATTTTTGCGTTTCTCTGACGCCAATCGTGTTCAAATCATAACCTCACTCTAACATCATTCTCGCCTAACCCTCGCCTTCATTTTTCCTGCCAATGATTAACCTTCTCCCTAATGTCTGTTGGGAATGTGGGTCGGTTTGGTGGCTTATCAAGCAGCAATCAGTTAAACACCGGCTGCGATAACCAGATTGGTTACAAATGCAACGTACCTTGAAAAAATTAGAAGATAAGCAACAAATAAATAAGGAAGTAAAGTCGCAGACATTAATTGAAGCATATAAAAGAATTAGTGTCTATCTTGGGACACAACATTCATGGGATACAAATGGGTTCTCCTTCAGACTTAATTATTTGATAGAAAAACTTGGGCATGTCAGGAAATAACATATGAGTAGGCTATACTCAGTGGAAATGGGGAACCTGGGAATTCCATGCGGCAAGTGTAGCATGGATAAGGGTACAAATGAGTGGGTTTTGAAAGAATGTGGGTTATGAGTTCCAGTATAGGACTTACAGTACATGAAAAGAGTGTAATTATTTGGTTTGACCAAGCAGAGGGAATGGATGAAGGGCTAATAACGAAATAGATGTGCGGTAGGAGATTGAATGACGTAAAAGGAAGGGGTACACCGAGAAAGTCATGGGTGAATATGGTGGAAGAGACCCTAAAGAGGAGGAATATTAGAAGTCTTATGAATTGAAAAGAAAATATGAATCAATGCATTATTCTAAACGATGCTGGAGCGTGAAATAATAGGGCAATATGGAGGAAACTATAAGAAAGAGGAGTCGGTTTAATAAGCCTAACCGCAGATACAGTAATAACTCAATTATTCGGCTTTGTCTACCCAGAAAAGCCTTGATGAGTATGTATGCATGCATGCATGATAAAAACCGGGCTCATTACTGCTAACATTAACATTGGATCATAAAACCTTAGTGATACTGGCATTTTTTCAGGCTGGTATCTAAAGGAAATTATGATATTTAATTACTATCACTAGCCTTTCAAAAAATTGTCGGAAATCATGATGGCTCGGTAATATAACAAACCTGATGGGAAATTTGGATAATTGGGTTTGACTCCCAAGGAATGAAATATTTTTTTGACCACAATTTTTCCTCCTTGGGGTCATTCAGTGCATCTTTTGGTGCTACTGAAAACCATATAATTTATGTAATTTTTTAAATGAAAACAAAACACATTTGGCCGCTCTAGAGTGAAAACAATGCATTTAACCTCCCACAACAACGGCTTATGAAGCTCCACTACGAGTTATAGGTGAGTAGGTATTTGGCGAGAATATCTAGTTCGCACATGTTCCCTCGGAGTATGCCTTGAACTGAAATGGCTTCATGGTGTATCTGGCAAACACGCTTTTTTCAGTAGGATTTTGAACCCTGGTGAAGTCAGATGACATTATTTCCTAATTACCAGATTTTCCCGGCAATCTGTTCCGTCTTTATTTCACCTCGTCTAATCTCATCCCTTGAACCGGTCTTAACAACTCTGGTTGCCTCCACTGTCACATCCATTACGGTTTATACATTTCATTCAAGTTCATTATTTATTTTATGTACCTGGTAATGCCTCAGCGAGCGAAGCCTGTGATCATGTTTAGGCTAGGTACACCCTCCGCGAAGAAAGATTTGAGCAGGGGTATATTTGAGAATTACCCACTCCCCAGGACGAATATTCAACTATTCCATTGGGACGGCTATTTAGCGATATGTGACGTTCTGTAGGTTATTTAAAGTCTGTCAAATTGTATAAATTTATCGTGTGTCATTTAATATACCTTAAATGTGGCATTTAATACTGATACTGGAGCTATTTACACTCAGATGTTACTTTTTAGTTACGATATTGGTGGGGCGGAGTATATTTTCTGAGGAATTAATTTAGTTATTATTAATGAGGTATTAGATTGGAAGAAAAGTCTTAGGCTGAAGCTATATGAATTATGATGAATATTAGCATAAAATAAAAGCGTAAAAGTGTCCAACATAATAGGTTTGGTGACGTTTTTACAACAACACGGTTTGAGAATTAAAAAACCATTTATGGAATTGATGGATGTTATTCTATGACATAGGCATCTATCTTTCTATCCAATCTAATCTAGAATTTTATTTATTAAAATCAACGATGCCATGTAACTAAAATATATTGCATCCTTATTCAATAGTAGTAAAGCCCCTTAGGCAATAAATCTATTTCTAATTATATTTCTAATTTTTATATCTCACTCGCTCTTACTTCTATCCCGATCCTACCATCACATTTTATTGCTATCCAACCCTTATCTCTTCGCTTCAGCGCTTCGTCACTCAAACTTTTTCGAATCAACCTAACTCTCCGTCCAGACTCCAAAAGCCCAAGTCACTTCCTTCGAACACTCCATCGCTCACGAATACATTTTAACGCCCCGCTCTAAAACTACGGTTAGTTGAGATTTCCCAGCAATTCCTCCGACTTAACTTTTTTGTTTTTATTTTTCAATTGGGTAACGCCAGAGATCTTTGCAGTTGTTCACTTCATCGCTGAAATATTCGTGAAGCAATTTTCCTCCGGATCACTTTTTTCACGGTAGTCAAGTGAGGTATGTCGCCCAAGGTTACTGACAACACTTTGCTTCGTCTTAAGTTGCTGTTCCACTTAAATCAAATTTTAGATTTTTTCCCATGATTGGTTACACTAACTATGTGAGTGTGCATGTGGTAAGTAGTGCATACCGGGTACAAGCAGTACCAATATCAGCTATGCATCAATACTATGCATCATACCTGACTGGTGGTTCTACAACTCAGCCAAAACCACGTTTCAGACATTTACGAATTACCCGGAAGTAACTTCACCATGATAGCTGAAGACTTGCAATAATCTCTCCCCTGTATATGTAAAATTATTAGTTTCTATGATTTTATAAGTTCTCACACAAAGCGGCTGCGTGTTTTTCTATGAAATAGCAAAGCTTCCGATTTCTTTGAAATATGACGTGGGACATTCCGACGGCTAGAATCCGGAATGAAGATTTTAAATGTAATGAGATCAAATGGTTGTGTTTCATTCACGCGGAATATTAAATAACTATTAAATGGTTTTTGTACGATATCCATGGCAATGAAAATAGTTCAAGCCTGCATTGCTCTCTGTACGGGTGATCCGAGCAAGAAGCGAAAGTGAGGATGTCACTGATGCATCCTGTAGCGCCATTCGTGTGAACACCACCATCATGTTTTTTTGTTTAATTTATACACCCCATTTTCCGCTGACTGTTAAACTTGAGGCAACACGAAGGTATGGAGCCACCTAAATAATTGCATATGAATATTTTGCTCCTTTTTTCGCCAGATTCAAAGAGACTTACGGTTCCACACTTCATCGTGGAAATATTTAAAAATTATTTTTCCTCTGCTTGAGTAGTTTTCTGAGCAGCAACTTGAAGTTCCTGGCTTTAGAGAACTTGCGTCATTCTAATGTTAAAAAACATTCAAATTAATCAATAATGTCGTTACGTTTCATGGTAATTGTGTGGCAGGGTTTAAATTTTCAATTTTTGAATGATTTCACTGTGAGTTTTCAAGCCTGGTCGACCAACTTGAAACGTTTGGATATATCATATTATAAAAACGTTTTCTGCGAGACGGCATAGCTCACTGTTTAACTGTTCGTACATACATACAAAGGAAATTCACAATTTTCTGAGGTAGTTAACGGTTTCAACATATTAATGTCATTTTAAATTTATACTTGAAGCTGGAAGTTACCGAAAAATATATCGTGGAACATTATCATGTTTAGTTTCTATCATGGAATAATATTACAACATAAGGCTTTAAAAATCATTATTGCAATAATATTTTTTTTCAAAACTTAATTCGTGAAAATCTATAACTCGACGTTTTCTTAAAGATATCGAAGGCAACTTAAGTATAAATGATTATCACCTGGAGGCTCATAAGTATATTAGTTTATTGATGAACGTGGTAGCTACATAACAGCAGTCGTTGGTTTTGTAATAGCCCCCAGCAAAAGGTACACGTTCGTTTTATATTTTTACGCGGGTAATAGAAAAAAGAGTAATAGGTATGTAATTACATAAATCACATGGTCCAAAACGTTTTTGTGATATCACAAGCAGTAATATTCAACTAATTTTCGTTTAATATAAGGAAAACACTTTAAAATTACCTTGATTTTTCCTATCATGAGTGATAAATTATTACTATAATAACAAATTAAGGGTAAAAATGAACATGTATGCATTTGTATCATAACGCCACATGCATTTTAAATGTTACGAGAATTCCGGTAAAAATAATAAGCACCAGGTTATAAATAGTGTGGTAAGGGAGAAAAAAGTTATTAACAAAGCAGAAAAAATATTCCCAGTGGTCGGTAACCAATATGTGAACACGTTCCATATTTAACATAAACGTAATTTCCAGTCGTGGCTCGCGCCATCCGTGTTGACTTTCTTAAGAAAATAAATAAGATTAAAAAATAAAAAGAACAAAATATCTTATGTTAAATTTAATATTCGTTTTCTCGGGGTGCCATCTACCAACCTTTCGCCAGCCACCTGATGGCACGCGTGTTATAAGCTATCAATCGCAGAGGTATCATATAATGTTATTAGATAGCGCTAAAACAATAATCTACATCAGCAATGTTTCGCCAGAGACACCCCAAACACATACCCCAAAACGCAGTTTTCCTCATGGATTAAGGCAAAATCCATTATTTTTCCTTCGCCTCGCGTGCAAAATTATAAACCTGATGCATTGATTTCAATATTTCATCGCCAAAATATAACTTTCGGATAAGAATTTGAATTGATCCTCTCGAGCCAAGATTTTTATCTCGATATAAATTAACAATAATTCGTGCGAGTCATGAATTTTCACTACTCTTACTATTAAGATTGCTTTGGCGGGAGGTTTTTCTATTCCACTATCAATTGCCGTGCCTCCAAATCCCATCGCACTCAAATGGGTGAATGGAGACACCGTTCGAGCTCTACGTCACCCGAAAATAGTCGTATATCACCTGGCAGTTCTATCCCGTTCGATTTTTCCTCACCCTCGTATTTTGCCGATGCCTCTGAGATCCCAACATCTCCCGTCCTTTTCTACGTCTACATAATACCCAGGAAGCCACCTCAAGGGTGTGCGGCAGGGTCGAGTTTCCACCAGCATAGACTACACTATATTATATTTGAGTCTTTGAAACCACGATTATAAAGTCATTAGCAAAAACCTTCAAATACCTGTCGGGATGCAACAATGCAACAACACGCACTACGCTGCAGGTATGCTACTAATGTTAGGAAAACTATGAGTACTACTTAATTTTACAGTTACAAAAAAGCACATAGATACAAGAGTTAAACAGGAAGCATAAAAGAAATTCTGTTATTACGAATCAGGCTAAGAATAAAGCATTATTGCGACAAAATAATTATTCAGGTTATTGGATACGCTACCTTGTAGCTAACCTAAATAATAAGTCTCAGTGACAGCTATTATAGTCTTATGACGTTTGCGAGAAAAAATAATATTATAAACAGGTCTATTATGCAGTATGTTTCCCTTATTTTATTCTCATAATCAGTCAGATAACAGGTCGTTTTGGAACTTACATAAATGATTCAGTCTAAATTTTTTCCTACGGTGTAATAGCTGCCTTCTGATAAAGGGCGTGTATTATGATGGACGTTTCCTGACGTGATGGAAACAGTTGGTGGCGATCATGTTTCCGAGGTCAACTTGTCAAGTAGTGTATTGCGATTGATGGGAGTATCAGCGTCAATTTTTGACCGTTTTTGTAAATGGTGCTACAAACGGTTGTGAATTAGCTGTTAATTATAATAATTCATAACAAAAACAAAAAAATGCTAAAATTACTTGCAAACATTGTTTAAAAAATATGAATATTGCTTCATTGTAAAATTTAAAAGCTTGATTGATATTCACTGAATTATTTTTGATGAATGTTCGAAAAAGAGTTCTCATCTGATTGGCAGCTGTTAATGTAGCGTGAAAAAAAGTTTAACTTCGATAAGGTTTGTCTCATCGGCCGTAGTCGGTGTGGTTAACAACCAATCATCGAAAATAAAGCCAATACATCAGAATCAACACACTGCGAATTACAGCCTTACGGATCGTCACGTCAGGGGACGTCAATCGTAACTCCACCCTAAGAATTCAATAAAGCTGGCTCACTGTCAACGGCCGGCCATAGTAATAGGTCCACTACATTATAATCACCGAGCTTTGGGAACAGTCATGGCCCCCTTTAATACAGGCCGGAACATGGAAATTTGGCAACGCTGAGTAGGGGTCCGATCGTTTTGCTTTGATAGCATGGCGACTAGTGTGCGAAGTCCATCCGTGTGATTAAAAACGCATAATTTCTCTGGTTTTAAAGTCAGAACTCGGCTAAATTTTTGGATCTTTAGTGGCTTAAGGTAAGTAAAATGACTTAAAGATCTATTTAGCAAGTTGAAGGTGGAGTTTCAAGATCATTTCTCTTTGTCTTCTAAAGCATTGCAATTATTAGCCGGTCGGCCGTTAACGGAGGCAAATTGATAGTAAAAAAACGTGGTCTGCGTCGGACCAGACGGTGGAAGTTATACTTCTTTGGCCGGTCGCACACACCCGCTCACACACACAGGCAGACAGGATATATAAATGAAATAAAAGACATTTTTTCTCTATTATTCAATATATTTCTCTTAGATATATTGTTATGAGTGATTTAATTTTTATAATATACACCTATATATTATCTGTTATATACACCTATATACTATATGTACGTTTTTGTATGGTTTTTTGTACGTTCGAACTTTGAAAAGAAGTTTTGTTTAAAAAAAAATCGCCCCAACCGGGAATCGAACATGGGACTCTTATGTGAAAGTTGAGTGCGCTACCGACTCACTAATCGATGCTCTTGTTCAAAGTTCGAACGCACAAAAAACCATACAAAAACGTACAATTGTGGATTTTTCTCACCCAAAAAAGAGCGTGACGCGATTTCTCGACCAACATCCCATCCCAAAAGTCTCCAACGGGCGCAAAGAAGTATAACTTCAAAAATGCAATTAATATCATTGCTTAGGCATTTATTATGCGATACTGTTTCATAGCTACCAGTCAATTGTTTTCGAAATTATCATTGTTTCATCTTACGTTTCGCTGTGACTAGCAAAACGACTTTTTATTACAGTAACTTTTCTTTTTTAAATTGAAGATGCCCGAGCGTTGGTGTGTGCCACGTTGTAAAAGCAAACAACCTTTCCACCAAGGATGGGATATACGTCTCTGTGTTCTATTTTCCCTGAAATGAACGCAGTATACGACAGTGGCTACAGAATATTCTTTGGAAAGACTGGAATCCTTCTTCAAGAGCTGCAATTTGCTTTAAGAATTTAGCTGATAGGGGTAACCTCCGAAGTACAACTTCATTGATAAGAGCGGTGAACTACAAACCTATCAGATAGATCGCCCAAAGTTTTCCCCTGGTACTGCTACTAATGTGTTCAGTGTTACTTCCCCGTGTTCACCTCCCATATCCCATGTTTGTGATAGTGAAGTGAAATATAATTAAGTGAAGTGCTGTTCTTTGTTTAGTGAAGTGTCTTAGTGCTTAGGCAATGTATGTAGTGAGTAGCTTCTAACGCTGTGATTGTAAATGATAGTAAATGGGTACAATAGTTCTATTGTGTAGTTTTAATTGTCCAAACTCAAAGGCATACAAACAACACAGGTACCTTAGTGGTTACAGCGAACCTGCTTACAGAATTTAATAGCTGAATATCTATGCGATTGGAACTATCTACCTAAAATACACACTCTTAACGTGAAAGTTACGCATTCTTAGTATTTTATCATTTTCCAAAAAAATACTTTTTTTCATCCTTATATTCACAATTAAATGTGAAATGCTTTGCATTTTTATCAGATTATTATTTCCAAAAAACTTACCAATTTTCAATTCTCCCACCCACACTTTTAAAGCTGTGGAATTGCAATCATTTGAGGTATGGCTTTCAAATTACACACAAACGTGTGACACGGAATTGTCAACTTAAATGAAAAATGTTATTGTTTAGACTGTGCTTATTCCAGCACTACTTTCTACTTCCCCTACATATCCCTAGCCTTAAAATTTATTATTTCCAAACAATTTACTTTTAAGCTTACATTTGGAAATTTTCCTTTTACACTTGTTTTGTTTCAAAAAGGTGAACGTATCGCATATTTTTGCCTTTGGTAGTCTTGTAAAACTCGATCGTTGAAAGCTATATCTGGAAATCATTCATCAGTGAATTTTAATACTCAGAGATGCATAGTGACTGGTTTTGACTGGAATTCAAATGAAGTACTTACAGCAGATTTTATTTATTCCATATTCAGAAGTTTAATTTTCGCTTCTGATGATCGTTTGCATTGTGAAATTTCAGAGTGATGTTATTTTACCTACGAAGTTGCTTCTTGTAATTTGATTAATAATAATCCTAGTGATAGCTGCAAGAAGATAGCCAAAAACCTTAAAAATATTTTTTTTAGATTTCTCACTATCCGGGAAGGATGTGCATTCATGGAGGTGTAACAGGGTCCTGTCTTTTCACAGCAGTTTAATTAGATATCATTGCGGTGATAGCAAGATTTAAGTCAAGCTTCCCCTTTAAAGTTAAAGCCTAATTCATATTTTAACAACGTATCTTAGAGAAACCCCGTCAGCTGTCGCGAGTATATATTTCTAATTTAATAAACATTCAAGGGTGCACTACTGGACAGCCTTTAATTTGCATAACTATTTCTTTAACTAACCTAAAATTCCTTCTTGGACTGCAAAATGTGTTTTAACACTAGGAAGCCCAGACTTTTATCACCCCTAGAACGCCCGTTGGGCGTCATTCTTACTCCATCGAAAGGAAAGTTATTTTTTCTAATGAAAAAGCAATCTGATGTGACTTGAAGCACATCTGATACCGCTTCCCATGATATCCGACGCTTTTACCTGCCATTGAAGGCAAACAATATTAATGTAATCTCCTGAACAAGCTTAATTGTAATTCCGGCTCGGCATTTTGCTAGGAAATTAAAAATACAGAAGAAAGTTTGCAAATTTATTTTGAAGAACACATATTTTACACCTGAAATAAGGAAGTATATTTTTGAAATATACATAACATCACTTTTAGCCTACATATATAATACTTATTCTAGTTACAAGTTTTCATCAGATGAAGACATTTTTATAATCAAGGACGGGTCATTCTATGCTCAATCGTAGAAAAAGCTAATATTTTGTACAGTCAACACATTAGTAAATTATTTTAGAAGCACACTTTCCACACACCATACTTCTACAAGTTCCACATACTTCATTCGTCATATTAACATCACACTTCTTGTATTGGAACTTCCGTCTCTTTTTGGTGTCATTACAGCCCTCAATAGCTAAATGCCGTTCAGTTATTTTATTTGTCTTTGAACTCCACTCAATTTCTCCGACAACCTTTGTATAAATGCTCTCTGTTTAATTTTAGTATCAGTCACGTCTTTGAATATTATCCCGGAATTTATTGCAGCCAGGTCTAACAGATTGAAAAATACTTGCACAAGCCACCTTAGGCACTTCTTGATGCAGACTTAGTGGAGTATTTTCTGGCCATCTGATCTACAACATCAACGCGGAACTAGGTAGAATTGTAGAAAGCAACTGTCCTGGTATGTTATTTGCGTTATAGCTATGGTCATATCAGGATGGAGAGTACTTAGCCGTAATACGTTTTTATTTTTATTTCCTTGATATAAAGTGAGTGAGATGTCAACATGCTTCAAGACACGACTGGTGTCCAATGGTTCACGCATCTCCTTTACTGAAGTTGGCATTTCTTTCCCGTTCCTATTGACAGTCTCTACGATACTAGAAGACTCCTGATATGTCTTTTGCTAGCCTAACGGGCATATACTAATTGTCCGTTGTGACGCTTCTGCCGGCATAAAAGTATGGTTACATTAGTCGCATAACAACATAGGAAGACGTTCGTAACCTGGTCAAAGATCGTCTTTTTCAAGATAATGATAGGCATTTAAAATAATTTTCGATTCTACATCCTCAGCAAGCCAGAATTTGATCCCACATTTCTCAGGCTTTGATGCCATGAAGTGGGTAAATCTACATCTACTTTTTGTTCAATGCAGCTGCTCGTCAACTCTGGTATTTTCACGTGGCTGATAGTGTGAACAATGTGACTGACAGTTGTGAATAAGCCCTTCCCATGTCGCGGATACGAGGGCAAATTTGTCCTCTCTAATTCGAGTGTGACGAGTTGATTTTTGATAAAATCTAAGAAATTGCATTATCTCTGTGAATTTCATGGTATGTTTAAATAAATTACAGCCCCCTGACTCAGACCACAAGACCTTTGCTTCCATTTACGCCACGCACATAGAGCACCGCAATGAATGCCTCAAGATTTTCAAGAGAGGCTATTTATTGTTTTGTAATGCCCTGCGTTTCTCAATTTGAGTGCATTCCAAAATATGTTGGAGCATCGCATTATCCACAAAAAGCTTTGAAGCATTACAAGTGCTATGCTCAGACACCTGCGATTTTGCCTGAAATGTAATCCCTGGTATTCAACGAAGTACATTGTGACGAGGTCTCCTGTCTGCAGAAACCTCACCTATAGCTATTTTCTGACATTTTGTACCATAATAGGCAATGTGAGGATCAGACTCCTTATTGATATCCGATCTTCAGAAATCAGTACTGTTTTCCTGAATACCATCTGCTGTTTTCTCACCTTGATGTGTCGGCCAATGACGTGATTCTTGGCCAACGATGCGTCGCATAGTCTGCCTTCGAGCCACTTGACGCGTGCTTTTTTGGAGCACCTTGAGCTGTCCAGATCCACCTATCTAGCGGACCCGGCTGGACGACGGGTTGCTTCTCTGATGTTTTCTCTTTCATAGAATTCATCGAAGCCAACGCTAGAGATCAAATGTTGTTTCGCATTCCGTCTTTTGCCCCTTAGCCTATTCATTACCCTGGGATCGGAAGCTGCCCTTTTCTATACCCTTTTTACCTATCCTATTTTTCCTTCCTATTCCCTCAGCCCTTCCGTACCCTCGGTCATAAGCGCGAGCTTGCATACCGAAAGGTGGTGCTCCTGCGCGGAAGACCCGCTTATCCACTGTCCAGATCCACCTCCGTTGACTTAAGCACCACCGTAAATATCAAGTGGAGCAAAACTCGGCGTATATATCTGCGTTTATATATCAGCGTATGATGCTGCAAGATGCTGAACAGGGAAGAGAGGGGAAAATGGATAACGTTATACGCAATGAATTTAAAAAAATTATTACACAAATAATTTCTTGATGCAGTAGAAAAACAAATAAAAATATTCTTCTCATGCACTGGAGACAGTTATGGAAATCGGGATATCCTCATCGTATTTATCGCTGATTTTCCCTCATTCAGAGTCATTCTATCTATTATCTGTAATTCTTCGACTGTTTCCTTGACTTTCAGCTGTTTTCTTTGTGCCATCCTAGAAATATAAAAATGAGTTACTCAAATGGTGGTAAATCGGTTGCTGGAGTTCTAGAAGCGGCCTTTGCCCAGAACGAGGAGCACAAATCTCTGCATAACTAACTGCCTGCCCCTTAACTGCCCATTTTCACCCCTCCCTCCTTTGTTCCCCCTCCTGTGTCCCACCTTACGACAGCGAACCGCGATGGAGTCAATGTAGGCGGCTGGAGGAGGAGGAAGGAAGAAGGGAGTGGGAATAAGGTATTTTGGCATCCTCAGAATAAAAAAACATACTTTGAGAATACTCATCTACAACATGTGTAGCAATTTATAGCAATCGAGAGTGACAATCGCCATAATTGAACACATATGTGTGTGGGAGACGATTTGACGCCTCTCGGGCGTTCTAGGTAAAACCGTAATTTATTCATACATTTTGAAACTTAGTGGTCTAAAATTTTGACGCAATGTATAAGAACCAAATTTAAAAAAAGTCACGAAAGGAAACGGCTTAAACATTGAAATGAAAAAAATAGCAGCTATGTTTCCGAGCGGAGGAGTCGAAATGACGCCCGTGGGTGTTCTAGAGTTAATCGAAAATTCTGTGGGATTAAACTGCCTTAGTTCATCACTCGTCTCACTTGCCATTACCGATTCTCACTTATGCCTACAACCAAATGGTATTAAAATACGAAATAGGTAATACACTACTCAAATGACGCAACCCTATGTTATACATTAGCATAACTGGTGTACGTCGCGGTAGTCACATCAGTCCCAATCCTACTCGCAACGATGACAGCTGGCGGAAAAAAACCGGACCCCAGCCAATATAGTAGGACTCATGACGTCATGTAAAGCGCCTTTGACAAATTCCATGTTCCCCGCCCGGCCATGGAGCAGTTCTTTTCCGTTACGTCAGGTGACGTTGATCGTTATCCTACCCTAAGAATTGCCATTTAAAGTTGCCATCAACGTCCGTTTTGCGTAATATGTTTCATAAAATAAAAAACCAACCAGCTTCGTGAAAGTCATCTGTTTTCATTACGTCAGGAGACGTGGATCGTACTTAACACCCCTTAGATTCGATAAATTTTGCTCACCGTCAACGTCTTGCCATTGTAATAGATTCACTGCATTATAAACACCGAGCTTAGGTGACTTCAGATATCCTTTTCCGTCACGTCAGGAGACTTCGTTCGGAATCCCACTCTTAAATGCCATCCTCTGGTAACCACTTTCCTTTTCTCCTATTCTTCACTCTCAAACCCCCAATATCCCGTTTTTATCCTTAACCCTTAGCCGTCTAGCTCTTGGCCCTTTAAAAAAATCACCACCCGAAAAGTTTTTTTTTATACCTTATTCACTTTCGTTCACCTTACCCTACCCCTCCGTTCAGCCTCTTTGGCCTCAAGCACACAAACTACCCTTAAAACATTCCGAAACGATCCCTTCAAGTCACCCTGGAGAGACCACCCTTTAGAGAACAGGGTCGCAACTCAAGGAGAAACATTGGGTTTCTCAATAATTCGTTTCTTCCTCCTTCTGCCTTCCTTCTATCCTTTACCATTATTTTCATTCCTTTTCTTTCTTTAACCCCTCCTTTCTTCTTTTCTATACCCCCCGTTCTTTCATTTTAACTGATACTGGTCAAAATACGATGGATTACTTAGCAATAGATCACGAGAAACACACTTGGTATGTGTTCACCTATTGTAATTTTAACAAAGCAGGTTTATACATACATTCATGCCTGTAAATAATGACATGTTAAAGGCCGTTTACAGTGAAAGAAAGTCAGTGGCCACTGACAAAGCATATTATTTGTTACTACACCAAAATGATTTTATTAGGTAAAAACAATAGTGTCCAATAGTTCTAAAGAGATAACATAAATTTAGGCAATTTTCATTTAATTGTCAAACTCAAAAATTCCTTATCTTCAGAACTAATATCAGCCATCCGCGCATTACATTCAATTTTACACTCCTAAGAGAACAGAATTCTTTATAAACAGCAGTCTTCTCCATACATATTCTCCTTCTTGCGGTGCTTAAGTACGAGGATACAGACTAAACGATATTTCTTAATTGATTTGTATTTTAATGAATATTTTTCACTTGCATTCCCTAAAAGAATAAAGAATATCAGTACGTACAAGTGCTTCCAAGTTGGGCCTAACCTACGCTTATTGTTTTGAAAATTCTGTTTCTTTTTTCAAAATGTCATATTTAAAAATATCTTTTAAGCAAGCGTTTAAAAACTTAAATTTAAATAATAAATGTATAATTGTATAATCATCAAGACATTATTTTAGTCAACATATAAATCTAATAATTCTTTTACAGCGCATATTAAGTGGTCTCTCCTAAAACTATTTCAACCTGGAACGCGCTTTCGACTTCTTTTTCGCGGAAGCAAAAGCATAAATTTTAAAATTGCCCCTCACCATTCGTCTAAATTTCTAAGGGAAAGATTTAGGGTGGGTTTACACAGGAAATTTACTTTCGCGAATTTATGCTGAAAGAGCATGAGAGGATTTTTACTCTGACGAATGATTTTTCACAAGTTCGTGCAGAGACTAACTGGATGCTATTTACCTTGAAAACAATACGCTTCTGCAGGTGACTTGATAATACTTTTTAAATATCGAATATTGGACATTTAGAAACCTTTTACAGATGCATTTTATGTCAATATATTTAACCCAGAATTATGTATGGTAAGTTCTGAGTCCCAAGAGAAGAGATAAGAGAAATAAAAAAGAGTCCAAATCAATCCATACAAATAATAAAAAATAAAATGAGAAAAAAGAAGTCATGGATGGCTTTATTTTCACTCAATACGTTTTCACTGTCACAAGTAAACGCATATTCACGCATTGTTCCCAATTTTAAGCCCTTCAGCAGTTTACATTCCTCATTGTCACCAGAATTTCAGGCGTTATTACATTATGTCCTTCTGTGACCAGTCGTCCGCTCTCGATAATACGTGAATATGGTGTTTTGTCTACGTCTGTACCCTTCACTTATTCCTCTCTCAAATTCTCTCCTTCTTCTGTAGTCTTTTAAAGGATGCCCTCCGTGACCACAATGCTGGGTGGTTTATTGGTTCCAAACGACTTCTTACGGTTCATTATCCTTCAATCTTCTATTCGAAGATCTTGTCCCTCTCAGTGTGATTCTATCTCCGCCATTGTCTCAAGTCCCACAGGTCCGCCATATTCCAGAAAATGGTTTTATCGTATAATTCTGAACACATATTTTTTTGATAGCCACTACATTGTCGCGGAGATTTTTTTAAATAAACACCGATTCCAATTGCCATTGCCTTTTTGCCACATTTAGCTCATAAGATATAAAAAATCAATCTTTTGTAATACTTGCATTAATCATAACGCTAATATTTATGGATACTCAGCAGGAAACTACAGCAAAGGAACCTGCTCAGACGTATGCGTAATAATTTCTGAGTGGATATTTACATCTGATAACAATAAAGACATTGCGCCGTGATACCCATAGCAATGAAGTGGATACACCATTTCAAATTTCCTCAAATGAAATAATGAACAGGATTTCTTATCAGAGCATACTAAATATAACTCAGCTTCCAAGGTCTAATCAAGAGTACATAGTTATTTTAGGGGAAAATTTGTAGAGAGCACAAAATCACGTATTAGAGGAAAGCGAAGATGTAGTACTAGTGTCCGTTATTTTTAATTTACTCAGCCAAGATTTTCAAAAATAAATTCATACAACCATGCGTTTTGAAATAATATAACTATTCCCCTAGGTGGAAAATACCAAAGGCATTCAGTCTCTTCGACATGGTTGCACATTAGAGGAAGGAAAATTTTTACAATTAATAGCATAAAGACAGGTCGTTAATAAATGAAACGTGTTCCTCACTAGTTGGACACGATTCAGTTTCATTGCAATTCATATATACCAAGTAAAGTGAAATCATTCATAATTATTAACAAAATAATTTAAAAAATCAGAGGTTTGGTAAAATAAATAGGTAATTTGAAAACGTTTCATCCATTTTTTTCCTAATAAAGGAATTCATTAGATTGAGCATCTGAATGAAATTTATCAACCGATAAACCCAAAAACGCATTGATTGAAAATAATAAATGCAGGTGACTCAAATACACCTGCATCGCTCCGTGGCCTTAGATAGACTATGAAAGAAAGTCATTTGATTTAAAAATCGACTTATTTGAAAAAATGTGACTGTTTCAAAAATATAAATTATCTACAATACATTTATTGCAGTTGGAAACGTTTTAGCGATGACATTTATCACATTTGAATTTTTGATTGATAAAAAAACCTAACTTGAAAGAGGCAAGAGTCTCCTTTAGCAAAATTGATGCACGGTGCATATTGATATACGTCCTCGAGCGTCGAGCCATGGCGACGCTCGAGGCATGGGTCGCACGGAGAAAGCGAAGCATCGATTGTTATAGACTAATAAAAAAATACATTAGATTGGGAATATGAATAAATTTACCATAAATAGTAGGATGAGGGTATATCCAATAATAAACCCCAAAATGTGAATATTGAAATTAATAAAAGCAATTATCTTAAATACACCTACATCGCTCCGTAGTCTATGACTGACTGTGAAAGAAAGTATTTTGTTTTCAAAATTGATTAATTATCAACAATTTGTCTGTTATATAAATAAATAAATATATATATATATATTAATATAATACATAACCTAAATAAAAGTCGCATTAGTCGGAAAAGTTTCAGAGATGGCATTTAACCTAACTTTTTTTTATAGATAAAGAAACAGAACTCGTGTGCGGCAAAAGTCTCCTTCAACAAAACTAGACGTTGATGCACGGTGCGTATTGAAATCCTAACACATATCGAAGTCTTATCGGGTCAATTTGGCAATATTTATTCTCATATAATATTCTCTAAGACGCAGGAGGGAACGCGCATCCTATCATCGTAAATATTATCGAGTGAGGCGGGCCTTGAAATACAACACATCTCTCTATACCGCTGTGAGTCGCGTTCGCCACACTATTCAACGGTCTTCAGGCGAATTGATCCTTCTTCCTATGTGATGGATGAAGCAGCTCCGAGTTCCGGGCATTGTCTGATTGTTATGTTGGTTAAGAGAGACAACAATCCACGACGTGGTGGTTCACTTGTGTAGCTCGTAGCCCAGATCCTCGTAACCATTTTCTTCTTCGGATTAGCTTCCTCGTATTTTTTTACAAACAATAGAAAAAATAATAAGCAATCAAGAACTTGGGATACTAATTGTGGTTTACATACAATACGCTCAAGTCTTTGCTACTTTTCATATGTATGGTATTAATTTTAATAATTAAACAGCATTTTTAACTCCATTATTAATTCATTTCCCAGGGGGACAGATTGAGAAATCTTGTTTTCCGGCATTTCCCATTCGTGATCTCACAGACTCTCAAATTAAAATCATTTAATTATGAGATGCTAAAAATGTACTCTAATGATTGGACATATTACCGGAACTTTTGAAAATGAAGCTTGGAAATTATTATCCTTCACCAAACCTTTGCCTGAATGCCATCCAGAGCAAATTTCAAAAGGTTTGCGATTGATTAAATTGTAATTTTGCAAAGTGCGGATCTTGCGACGGGTTACGATAAGCTTCAGTTTGCTCTTAGTTTAGAAGGCCATCCAATATTCATTTTTTACTTCCGGATCAGAGAAATTCCCTCTCAAAGTCGCTCATTCAATTCCTCCATTTGAATCAGTGCCGTCAGTTATGAAATTGAAATTCATTCCATAATGATGTTAGAGAATATTAATTTTAATCAACCAGTCTCCGTGACGTCGCTACTCGCTCTTTACTGTGTTCCCTCACCATGCCATCCTAACGCAACTCTAATCCTCTGCACCATTTTTTTCATCCCCATTTTTCCCAGATTCCCAACCCTTGACCCCATCTCTCCAACGCAACCCTAACAACTCTCAAAAACCATTTCTGTCCAAAAGTTCTCATTCTGTGCTCACTTCATATAATATCGCTTAAGGTTACGAAACATGATACTCCGCAGTATGCAGCAAAAATAATGAACGATCTACGGCATCATCTTTTTGAAAATACGAAAGAACTTTTAAAATGAGACAATGGCAAGTGCGTCAGCTTTTTAATATAAAATGGAATTTTCTGCTTACAGTCCATAATCTAGTACGTGTATGTATCAAGCATAGTAAATATCTAGTAAGATAGTAGATATCGGGTTGAGTATATTACATAAGCTATTTTTAAAGATTACAGAGTGTGATATTCAAATACTCAAAACGAAAACATTCAACAATCAACAACAACCTACATTTGAATAGCTGGAATGGTTCTTTGACTGCGATAATGAAAAGTTCAATACATGTTACACAATACCATGTAGCTATCACTCTTTTTTTGTCCCAGTGAATTTTCAATTTTTTTATTTATATTGAATTTTCTGTAATTTCGAGAAAACAAATGTTTGCAAATTTGCCAGGAGTTTCTCACTGTTCTCTCTTTCCTGGTCTTCTGATGGAGTATTCTTTCTGTCACTGCTTCCCCTTCGTGCAATGAATCATTTTTGATGCTCACCAAACTTTTCACGTGATAAATGCACTTGTATTATTCCGTAGAATTTTCCAGGCAAACAGTACAAATGACCCCGCTAGCATCAAAACTTCCACCATCTGTCGTCCCATACCTGGACTATACTTTATAGCAATTTTTCAAAAACTCTAGTATAGCAATGGCTTACCAGTTTTGTGTTTCACATATCCTCACACTTTTTTCAAAGCCTCCTCGAATACGAGCATGCGGATTTCCGATCTACCATGTTCGTGAAATATTTTGTCGATATACCTACTGAGGCTAGCACACTTATTCCTTTCCAGTACTTGCCGTAAATAGATGGAGTGAGTATGGATCTACCGATATTGTTAAAGAATATGAGAATGAAGACTTTTGATTCAATACCATGCACATTTATGTGGATACTAATTATTTGATATTTACTCATTGCAATACTTCGCTGGTGAAATCGGCTATTGGTATAGACAAGAGTTATTCAAGTGTGCATAATCATTTTACTGAATTATTCATATAGCTAAGTTGGTCCTTCTTTTATTTAAAAAAAATTGTGGAAATAACATAATATTATTATCAGTTAAGTACCTTAGGGAAGCAACTAAATCTATGAATCATATTGAGTAAAGCATTCTGAGAGGTCGGGAAATTTCCTGATCATAGCTCAGGCGATGACTGGTGCTCAATTCGGTGTCGGTTTTTTTCAATGCGATTCTAATATCAATGATTTTATTTGTTTCTTTCTCTACTCGAGTATTGCTACTTTAATTGCATAACATATCCCTATGAATAAATATCCTTTAAAGTGCGAACTTCTCTAGTTAGTTTTCTCATTCTTATTTCTGTCACAATATTAGTACGTAATACTGGTGACGTTATTCAAGGTGATGCTTACTAAAAAATGCCACTTAGACGAGCGTAGGGAATTTTTTATTTCAGAATTTTTCTACCAAATGCTACATATAAATGATATTATTATATGACATGTCTATTTTTTATCTTTTGTGTTCATTTTAGTGGTCGCTTCAGATACAGCAAAACTTTGTGGCACTAATCAGTTGAAAATTAGAGGTAACAATGTGAATTAATTGTTGATGAGCAGGCAAAGATCTACATTTACATACCACACTGCAAGCTGCCGCAGGGGCGTGTGGCAGAAGATATTAGGACACCACACTGAAAAATAGATTTTCTTAAATCGAGAGGCACTCACATGATTTAAGAGTAGGTCCTACTAAAATAGGTGCCCAGAATATTTTCTTATTTTAAAAGGGGATCCCAATAGAGTGGTAATCACAAGAAAATATTATTAAATTAAGAATATTCTCTTAACAACGAATACCATCCTGTTTTTTAAAATTAAGAATACCCTCTTGGGAGATAATTATAATTTATTTTAACATTAATAATATTTTTTTACCATTTTAAGAATATTATCTTATTAAATTAAGAATATCGAGGTATGGTAAAAAAAGCACTGCAATATGTCAACCTTGTCAGCATATAACATATTGATTTACACTACCGGTTCACAATGTCAACAACCAACCCGACCGCATAGTTCAACTTATATCTCATGCCTACCTATGTAATGTCTAACTCGAAACTGAAGTCATGCTTCAAAAAAGTGGTACATACCTGGCCATTCCCGTGTGTCAAATTAACTGCGAGAACTAATTTAAAATGTCAATGCCGTTATCAGGCATCTATGTTAGCGCATAGGATGAATATAAAGTCAATTTTAAGGAGAATAAACAATATGTTTTCCAATTACCACACCACACGTTTTACGTGATAACGAAAATAATCTAGCACCTTAAACCCTGCAAGTTTCAGGCCGCAACCGCTAGATGGCATAAGTTTCTAGTCTTTAAGGTTAGAAAATCCTCTAAAATCTAGAATATCGTCTTAAATATCTTACTCTTAATCCCAGGGCCATCTATAACTTAGGCGATATTTAGCCGCATCAACAAATCTGCTCCACCTGGATCGATCTTCTGCCTCTCTTTCTGTTGCTCCAATCTTTTGCATATCCGTTCTCACTTGGTCCCACCATCTTAGCCGTGGTCTTCCCCTGGGTCTTCTTCCTTCAGGAATCCCATTTAGTACCTCCTCCAGCAAACATCCCTCCTCTTTCCTTAGAATATGTCCAGTCCACCTGATTCTTCTTGCCTTTATTTCACTTGTTATGTCTGGATGTTTATATAGATTCATGATTTCTCTGTTGCGTTTTTTTCCATTGTCCTTCTTCGTATGTGGGCCCGTAGATTTTTCGCAATATCTTATTTTTGAACACTATTAGTTTTTTCTCATTCTTCTTCGACAGCCTCCACGTTTCGGATCCGTAGAGTAGTACTGGGGATATTATTGTTTAATAATGTCTAATTTTGGTTTTGTGTGACAGGGCTTTAGAAGATAGAATTCAGTTGCATGCATGTAGACATCTGTTGGCGAGGTTGAACCTGTTTTGTATTTCTGACTCTACCGTGTTGTCATTTGTTAAATTTACTCCTAAATATTTAAAATTGTCAACTTTTTCATATGCAAGACCATCTTATTGCAGAGGACCTGTATTTCTATTTTGGCGTCTTGAAAAATGCATGTATTTAGTTTTTGTATCTTCAATGTTGACAAATATATTTAGGAAGGAAACGGAAAAAATAGGACTGAAAATAAACGTCTTAAGTATCAGCTGTTTTGATATTTTCCTCTTAATTTAGGATTACTTTTTTCAGTCATGGAAGGGGAGGGATTAAGGGGAAAGAGAATTGAGAGGGCAAAGGTGAAGTATATCTAAAAGATGCGTCTTATGCTAGTGCCCTGTTGTTTGTGTTATAATTACTTATGGTATGTGGAAAGGAGAAATGTTTTAGCCAGTCAGTTTGGCATTTTCTATCTCCCTTATTTCCTCCCTTTAATCAGTTCTAGTTACATAGTGTGGTGTCAAAATAATATCCTCCATCCCGTAATAAAACTTGCATGATCTGAAATTTTCAGGTAATCTTAAGCCTTACGTGTATCCTCCGAGTCTCAAACCCTACCAACCTAATCCCTCTATCAGCTGTGTAGCACTCTCTGTTCGATCGTAGCAGTTTTAAACGAAGAATTCGGCTTTTCACTGTTTTTATTTACTTCCCTGTGCAGGCTCCAAAACGGTATTTGATAAGTGGAGAAGTAGCATCTCTCTTAAGTTTTTTCTTCGGAGAACCTTACTACTATCCGCTAGATAAATCATATTTTATTTCATGCAGCAAAGCAAATCATTCAAGTTAGTTTCTCACCCGCTAGGTCTGACCGGTAGGATTTTAGGGCGATTATTAGGCATTTTACTTCACCTGATACGTTTATATTTACTCCTTACATTTTATAGACATAACGTTGGTGTAGTTTCTTTCGTAAGAACTCTACTGCAGTGCAATTACTGGCGTTAAGTTGGAGCTTCCATTTTAGACACACAGGGTACCTGCTGAAGGACTTCCGGTGGAACTTCTTGAGGGACACTCCACCTCTTTTGCTCACCTCAGTTGTATGCGGTCCTCACCCCTGACTAACAAGTGACTACCACCAAGTTTCGCTACCCCTTAAATTGTATTTCACGGAATTTACACCAGGTAGAACAGCGTGTAATTGGTTTGAGCAAAATCTAGAGGCGCTCGCCTGTGAAAGACTTGAATCAGGGAGAGAAAAGCGTGCAAGGATGAAGGGAAAAAAGGACGGATTTTTTTTCCACTGGTTCTTGAGGGAGAAATGCAGAATCCCAGCTAGATCATCCCTCATTGATTTACCGTGACTGTCATAAAAATCACCGATATCGAGTGCCACCAAGTTCAGCCACACTTACGCCTGTTACTTCTCGGGTTTAGGAGAATTCGAAGTGATAAATAAGAGAAGTAAGTGTATGCTATCACCACTCACAAAGCACAAAATATTTACAAGATAAAATTAAATTTACGAGAATCAATTAAAATATTTCATTTTCTGTGATACACAGAACATTTTTTCTGGTGGATACGTTTATATGCTTTTCCATGACCATAATAATTAGTTTCGCCAAGTGAACAATCCACTGGAATTGTCAAGCTATGATACTTAGTAAAAAAACACATAAATAAGAAAATTGTTAGGAAGTAAATATGATTTGCCCTGCCTGTGCATTCCACAAACTAGTTAGTAGTGCTGTTACACTCAAATATTTGGCCTGTCGGATTTCTTAGCCGCACCTATATATAATACTTGTAATGGTTTAATTTCAATATTTCCCTAAAACACCATAAATGACTAAAAATGGATGCCTAGGTATTTTGTAGATATAGGAATAATGGACTTTCATGTATCAATATTTTGTGAAATATCTGCAAAAGTTATTAAAAGGTGTTACATAAATGTCAAAAAATAAACTTTTTGGGGATTTTTTGAATTGCAAATATTTTTTTCCCAATTTTATTCCGTGGAATGGAACGTACTCAATGAATCATGCCCTCCAGCTAACATAAGCCTTGACTTTGATAATTTGGGTACAGTTCACCGTCTAATCTTCAACATGATCCTTGGATTTGATATTGATACGCCTTTTAGTTGCGGTTACAATAGCAAACACATTCACACGCTAATTAAATCGCTTATCCTCGCCATGGGGGAACAAACACGTGTTTGAATAACTAAGCTGTCATTATCACTCTGTTGCTGTAAAAAAATGCTGCGGTTTAAATATTTTCAATCCACTAATCAACAGAAATGTTCAACAACTGTTCCCGGTGTAACACCAGGCCTTCATGTAATCGCTGACTGCACGTTTTATTTTGTAATACCTTCCCTCCCACGGCATAATTATACTGTGGCAAGAGTAAACATCACTCCTATTAATCACCACTGGTGCATATTGATAATTTGACGTTTTTATGCAGTAAATTTACCATCAACTCTTTCTTTCTCGGCGTCGGTGTCACATATTTTCTTATAAAAATCAAGTTGAAAAAAATAAAATTGTAAAGAGGGTCTTATGTTTTCTCATGAACGAGCAAATATTTTCTTGTTGACGAAAATAATAAAATTTTTATATTTTACAAGCCTTGCCAGACAAATAATTTTTTGTGTGGAATGACTTTAACTAGCTTTAACTTCAGGGAAAAACATTATTGATTTTTCTGCAATTGATGATTTGATCTAGATATGAACCGTTAATTAAATTTTAACTCAAGCTAATATTTTCTGAAATAACACTCTTTATGCTTTCAGTTATTTGTTAAACAAAAATCTGAAATTCAGGTATTTTCATTAATATTTCCAAGATAAGAAACATTTGAGTTATCCCACTGAAATAACTCAATTTAAACTGCCTTTGCGGCTATTTTTCTTCATAATTTATTTTTAAACCTAGAGCATGTCCACCAATTGAAACGTCCGACTGAGAACATTTTTATCACTTAATTATGTTTAACTACTGAGCCATTAATTATCCTCTAATTATTCAACCTAATTTATACTGTTTATGTAAACAAATTAGTTTACAAGTAAACAAACATGGGTTGAGTTCGTTTCAGTTTCGTTGAGTTCGAACTCATTTCCAAGGGCTAATATATTGCAGTTGAATCCCATTATTTTACCTTTAGCAAAAATAAACACAGGAAATGAGATAAAACAATAATAATAAAATATTATTTAAGATTCTAAGTGGCAACAATTTATTTCTTTTTTAGAAAGTTTTCTCTCGTGAAATATTATATAAGTATTCCTAAAATACTCAAGACTACATAAGATTCATGGTGAAAGTATTAATTGACCAAATTGGCCAACAATAACCCCACTACTGTTCTTTATTTTATTACAATGAGTTAAGCAAAACACACGTTGAACTGAGTAGATACTGCTTTTATAATTTTACTTCACAAATCAACGGAGAACAGTTTTATCGTCTGAAATTGTACAAGAATTAGATTTACTTTAAAATATTCAGGAGTACGAATGTGGTCATAGACATGGTATCCATAGATTAAACATCTAAGAGTTAGGGAATTATATAAGGTTTTTCATACTCCAATAGTTGATGCCGATACACGCATTAAAGCTGTACAGTACGATTGAAAACACCTCTTTGAAAAGCATGATTTTTATCTCGGATGCTCCTTGATATTGAGCCTAAATATGGAATGGTCTGTGGGTGATTAAGACGTTATGGTGCGTGCTATCGCGTTCATATAATTTTGTTCTGGTAATGATAAATGAAAAATATGGTAAACGTCATTCAAATAGGGCCTGCTCTTTTAAATGACTGCTCTCAAACTAGGAGAGTGACTTTAACAACTGTGACTGTGAACATTTCCCAATTTGATTTTTAGATATCAATATTGAAAACGAGCAGGGAAAACCCATTGTTGAGCTTCTAATCCTGTGAAATTTGGTTTAACAGATCCAGTGCATGAGGTAATTATAAACGTAAATAGTGAAAAATAGTAGGAAATCGGCAATTAACAATACATATATTCAATATAGCAAGTAAACTAATGGGATTGATTATATCTCTAGAAAAAAAAACAAAAACTATTAAAATATCAGCAGAACCACTAGGATGCAAATTAGTATGAAATGGTTAAGTCATCCAATGGGAAATCTCCTTCAAACGCATAGAGCTTCCTCTATATTTTCACCTTGTGAAAACATAGAGGAAGCAGTGAGAAAACAAGATAGTAAGCCAAATAAAATAGAGGGCTGACTAAATGATACTATCCGGAAAAAGAAGTATATAGGAAAGTAGACAAAGCAGTAATGTAAAAAGCAAAAGTCAGACCTACTTACCTATATGGCAGAGACAAATCCGGAGACAAATAACTTCTAACATAGATAATAACTTGATATAATTACTTGATAAATGATAACCTTCAAACCAAAGGTATAAAAATTCTTACTAAATTTCGGGAAATACTTTTTGGATAGAATGAGATGGAAAAACATGTAAAAAAACTGACCGGTGGAGAATATCAACGAATGGGTAGAAGGACGGAAGCAGGTATGCTATAGTCGCATAGATATAATTGAAGACGGAAGAATAGTTAACAGATAAGCTTCTAGATTTAAGAAGATGTTTAAGCATATCAAGGAAAAGATAGCGGGCAATGCAGAGATGGTATAGTCTGAGCATAGACTGAAGAAAACAGGCACAAGCCTAGGAAGAAGGTGAGAAGAAGAATATCCAGAGAGATAATTCTACAGTGAATAAATGCACACAGAAGAAAATTGCCTCGATAGCATAATAAAAACGAAGCTAATTTTGAATCCGGGTTCGAGTGTCGGCGAAGGTTGATATCAACCTTGTTTCTGCAGAACTTTCGCACTCTTGTACACACACTTAGGGATGAATCCATGGAAGTGGTACCGCGTCTATTTCGTGGTAATCTCAAAATGCATACATATATTTGAACCGAATCACAATATTACGTTGTTAGGGTACGAATAACAATTGAAAACTTCCATTATATAGATCTCAATTCGGCTTCTAAGCATTGGAAGGCCATTAAAAAATTCGACCTTTTCGTACTCTGACCTCACGTAGGTACTTACTCATTCTGGACTCCACAGATGAGAGTCGGTTTCTCGCAAGTATCTCACGAGAGACAGAGTGGTAATTCCTTTGTAACGAAGAAACCCTTCCCCGCCAAATGCCTTCGATTTATCTCAATAATGAAGTTCCCTCACCCCCAATCTATAGAGGCGAAGGCGAGGATTTCCTGGGTCGGCCTCATTCTTTCAAGTTCCAAAGAGGGAAGGTCCCTTTTCCTTCCTTCCTTAGAGATGATACCCTAGCCAGAGATACATGGAATTGAACTGAAAGAGGAATTGGCAGTGTTGGTAGAGTTAGGCAGAGGTTGGAGTCTGTGTGTATGCGTAACAGGAATGGAGAGAGAGGTATAGCGAGAGGAGCATAGGGTGAGAGAATGTGGGAAAATGTCCCTGAATGGCTTAGTAAATGGAGTTTGACTTCGCTGGAGGAATTCGGATGTTGATTGTACAGTTCCGAGAACTCGATTAATGAAGTTGACGTTGGTATCTTTGGTGTTTGTAGCTAGGGAGTAGAGTTTACGAAGATATATATGCGTATGTACTCCCAAACTCATAAATAGACATAGTTACGTACATATTTCAACTTTAATATTTTACGCGATAAATTAATGAAAACTATAGTCACAAATAAATCATTATATCGTATAATTATGAAAATCAAATGGACTAAGGGAATAGCAAACGAGGTAGTATTATGAAGAGCTGTAGAGAAGAGAAGTATATTGAAAACTCGGCGAATTAGAGGAGACAAACTGGTTGGGCACTTTTTGCGACACAAGAACCCATTGGAGGCAATATTGTAATGGCATATGCATGAGAAGAATTACAGAGGAAACTAATATATTAAAATTGTGCAGGAAGTATAAGTGAAGAATCATGTAGTATCGCAATGATGACTGCTGGTGACGATGAATCTCAATATTTGCACAAGATTCACAAAATATTCTAATGGCTCAATTTTTCACCATTTACTCAAAATTGTACGATGAGGGTGAATAGAGAAATAATTAAACAAGTGGTCGATTATGAATATATCTTGATAGAAAGTTTTCGTAAGAAGGAAGATTAATGAAGAGATTAAAAGACGTAAGAATGTTGTAAGCAGAGTTGTCAATAATATGTGAAGCATGTAAAAGAATGAGTTATAGCCTGGTGGAAGTGAATATCAGAGGATATAAAGGTTTTCTCCTACCAGGTTTATAGTATGGTAGCTATAACTCGGTATACCCACTTAGGCATATGAATAGCCAAATTGCGGTACGTTTTATGTACAACTTGAAGAATAAGTGACCCATATCCCACGATATGACACACTTTTATTGCTAGGAGACGCTAATGCCAAAGTGGGCAAAGAGGATATTTGGAGCAAGGTAACAGGAAGAGAGAGCCTGCACGAATAATCTAACGACAATGGCACTAGGCTGCTCAGCTTTGCTTGCTCATCAAATTTGTTCGTTGTAAGTACAAAGTTTCCAAGGAAAAACATGTATAAGCAGACGTGGACATCTCCTGACGATCGCACCATAAACCAGATCGACCACATCCTGATAGAAAATAGACATGTAAGCTCCGTGACTTAAGTAAGAAGTCTTAGAGGAGCAGAATGCGGTACCGATCATTACTTAGTGTTGATGAAAATAGAACAAAGGTTAAGAATAGAGAAAAGAAACAAAAATAAAGTTGAGGACAATAACTTTTGAGAAAAGCAAGATTAATAAATATAAAATTGAACTTAGAAATAGGTTCTCAGTTTTAGCAGAAGAGAGTGCGGAATAGGACTTAACAGTAAGACAGGTGGAAGAGATGTGGAAAAGTTTAAAACTAATAATAAAGAATCAGCAAAAGAAGTGTTTAACATGAAAAAAATTCCCAGAAATCCTTGGTTTAATGAGAATTGAAGGAAGTTAGTAGAAGAGAGAAAAGAAGAAAAAATTAAAGCACTTACTGAAAAAACACAAGCTACCAAGGAAAGATGCCGACAGGTCAGCAGGGAAGTGAACAAGACACTCAGGGCAGAAAAAAGAAAGTACATAAACAGTACACTTTCAAGGGCAGAGGAAGACTGCACATAAAATAACACAAGGGATTTTTATAGAAAAAAGAGGTTTTTTTAGAAATGTTTTAAATCTAATGTAATGGGAATGAAATACAAAAGTGGAGTGATAACGAGTGAACCAGCAGGAATCTTGAGAGTCTGGAAAGAATATTTCTCCGACCTTTTAAACGGGGATACAATCGAGGGAAATGAAAATGAAGTGGTACAACAAGAAGAGCAAGGTTGTAGAGTAGGCGAAAATGTTTTATGTATGGAACCAACAATAGAAGAAATAAAATCTCCATTGAAGACCTTAAAAAATGGCAGAGCACCAGGTTAGGACGCAATACCAATAGAGGTGATAGAAAATGTAGGCGAGGAAGTAATCTCTTTCCCATACAGATTATTAATAAAAGTGTGGAGAACTGAAAAAATACCCAGAGAATAGTGTGAAGCAGTTATTGTACCGTTACATAAAAAAGGACAAAAATTAGATTGAAAAACTACTGAGGCATATCATTAATCAATAAACATATAAAATACTTTCTAAACTGGTTCTAAACAGACTTAGGGAAAAAGCAGAGGAGATGATAGGAGACCACCAGACGGGATTCAGGAAAGAGATCAACGAAAGACTAAATGTTTATTCTGAAAGATCTGGCCTCTAAATATTTGGAATTTAATAAGGATCTGTTCCTTATTTTTATATACTTCAGCAAAGCCTATGACTCGATAAATAGAGAAATACTTTGGACAATAATGAAGTAATGTGGATTTCCTGAAAAAGTTATTGGATTGACAAAAATGTGTGTGAGTGAGTAAAGGATAATTCAAGGTTGGAAAAGAGTACACTGATACGTTTGAAATAAGCACAGTAGTGAGACAGGGCGATGGCTTGTCACCCCTCCTATTTAATATAGCATTTGAAGAGGCACTAATGAGGACCAGAAATGGTCCAGGAGGAGACGTGATTCCAGAAAAAATTAATCTGTTGGCCTTTGCAGACGATGTAGTGATTGTGGTAGAAAATAAAGAAGAGTTTTAAGAACTAACTGCAATAATTTTAATGGAAGCCAAGAAATTGGGCCAACAAGTAAATGAAGGCAAAACCAACTACATGAAAATAAGCAGATATGAATAGGAAGACGAATATTTAGAAATACTCAATTATAAGTTCAAAAAAACAAATCAATTTAAGTACTAAGGGTAACAATAGCAAGTCACAACAAAGAGGAGATCGAAATCCTCACCCAACTTGCAGCAGCTGAGAGAACCTACTGGAGCCTTGTAAAACTTTTGAAAATCAAACTCCTGCCACGAAACACAAAAATTCGTATCTAGGTCATTCCATGTGAAACCACGGACGAGTTGCCCTCACTGTCTTAAATTTGAACGAAATTTTTTGTGTGTTATCCTTATAAGGCCATTAGTTTTTAAACACATTTTTTATGATAAATGTTGAGTTTTTGCGGAGATACGGGAGTATGAAAAAATCGGAATTTGTAAAAACAAGTCCCAGAATTTTCCCATTTTTTTCTGATCTAAGACAACCAGAAAGTTCCGGTAGGAATCATTTGGTACAAAAACATTAGTGGATATTGCTTAAAACAGTTACGTCACAGTAGGGTTTATATAACGGCGGTGCAACTGCCTAAATCTGGCGGCTGATGTGGGTGAATCTGTGCGGGGGGTCGCAAATTTGCCCGGAGGTTGATGTGACACGACTATTTCATTTTCATTATTTAAATGATTATTTTAATGATTGTAACCAGATAGGTTTAAGAGTAGATTTAATTACAACTGTATACATTATCGACTGCCAGTGCTCTCATGCGTGTTTTCAGTGAAAAACAAAAGCACTGCTGCAATCCGCTTAATTTGCATAAAAACATTAGGTCTCGAAATCTTCATCCTGTCTCTGCGGTTTTTTTCAACCGTTGTCAGGGCGTTTTAGAGTGATTGAAGGTCAAAAACTTTGTATTAATTTCTTTATTTGTGTGTCAGAGTTGCTCGAAGAACCTGCACTTTCTGGTCTGCCCAGTGATTTGTGACAGCAAGAGGCTGATGCCACCGTAAATGAAGAAAGACTGGGGACATTCTCACAGCCCTGCACTTTCTGGACTGCGTAGTGATTTGTGACAGCAAGAGGCTGATGCCACCGTGGATGAAGAAAGACTGGGGACATTCTCACAGCCCGTCCTCGTTTTGAGGACGTCCAGGTCGTCGAGGCACTCAACGCGGAGATTCACGTCGTTGAAGTTTCCCAGGTAAACCCTGATGAGTCTGGAGAGCTCAGTCAGGAATCTAATACAGACGTGGAGTAGGCAATCGAGAGCAGCGGAAGTGCTTGCTCTCCAAAAAAAGCTTCGATTAGACCAGATTAGCATCACTGTAGATGCTCTTGGCGAGTCTCCAGTGGCACTGGAAAAGTTGTAGCGTTAGAAGAAAGACAGCCAAGAAAAAGTGAAAAGAATTAAGAGTTTGGTGAAAAGATCCATAGAAAATGCAATGGAAATTTCAAAAGTGCAACCCCAAGTTGAGGATAGCCCACCTTCAAGTGATATATTCCCAGAATATACTCCAGTTCAAGAAAGAAAATCCTAATCATTAAATTGGCTTTTCAAAGTATGCTGATTTAAGGCCAGCAATTAACCAGAACATTAAACTAATGTTTATGGGAGCCTAATTATCTGAGATTATTTCAAAAGAATCAATCAATGTCTTTGAAAGTTACAGAGATTGCTTTCAGTGCATATCGAATTGCTTTCCACCTTTCTTTCCAAAGGAAGCTAGTTCAATTCTGAAAACTCATGAAAAGGATTTAAAGAAAATAGTTTACCTCTCTCCGATGGAGCTGTATGATAGTACAATAACCGATAAAATGTTGTTAATGTGATGCAGCACGAGAAGGATTTATATATTTCCGCAGAGTGGCATTACTTCGCGCCTAGCACGGGATGGCCTAGGCTGCACAATGACAGCCTCGCTACCAGAGCAAGCATTCAGAGGCCATTAAATTAGCAAGTACAAACTCCCCGGCAGCTGTATGAATGGGCTTTTGCTAACATCAGGAACATAGCTTTGAGCTTCGTGGGCAATGCCGAGGTTAAATTTCATGATAGGAGATAAATATGAGATTGCATGTTGCCTACGAAGTGAAGGGAATGTTCTCTTACCATGCCGTCATCCCGAAATCATTGGACACTTTCTGTATGAAGAAAACTTCCTTTGATCTGGAAGGAACCCATGTTAAGCTGAACCCCATTCTCCTCTCTGAAAGGATACAGGAGTGCGAACTAGTTAAGTTGTTGGCACATATTGCATTTACAACAAAATCCGAAAATGATTTCCTTGTGTAATATTCACAGTTTTACTCTGCGTTTTCAGGTCTTGGCGGCAGCAGCAAACAAGTGAGACTAAAGAATGTTAAAGATGATTGACGATTCCATAATGCAAGCTCAGTTTCCTGAAAACGATTATCTTCATAATACATGGAGGATAGGATGAATGATTGAATAATGAAAGGATAATGATGGAAAGGGTCGGGGAGTGAATGGAAGGGAGGGGCAGTAGGTAGGGAAATGGATGGGGAAGAGGCGAGGGAGCTTAACGAAAGACTCTGATGCCAGGAAGCTACCACATAGTCATTGATGTGTTGCAATTTTTGGTGCACAGATTTCCAACCCTTTAAGCAGGTTACCCCGGGTCAAGCGAGCGGGGGAGGGAGGGAGGCGACCGTCACCGGAACTACAACGAAACCTCGGACCCTGAAAATTCCGCGGAAGTCCACCACCCTGATAATTCCTTGAAAGCGGGTAAGAACCGTGGAGGAGATCGTGCGTGGCTTTTCCTTTAGGTCACTGCGTTTTCTCCCACGCCAGGATCCTGGCAATTTTTTTTCTACCAGCGGACCAGTGGAAGGAGGCGCTATGGCTGGGGTATTACCGGCGACGCGAAAGGTCCGTTGGCTCTTGCCGAGAGCACTGGCAGTCGGTAATGTATACAGTTCTAATTAAATCTACTATTAAACCTATCTGGTAACAATCATTTCAATAATTAAAATGAAATTGTTGTTTCGCATCAAGCTCCGGGCCAACGTGCGACCCCCCGTGCAGTTTCACCCACATCAGCCGCCAGATTTAGGCAGTTGCACCGCCGTTATATAAACCCTACTGTGACGCAACTATTTTAAGCAATTTCCATGATTTAAATTTATCATTTTTTGAAGTAACACATCTACCTTACGTCAAAAGTATATCATAGTGCATTGCTCACTCCAATGGCAAGTAACGAAAGGCCTAACTGCTACTAAACCAGATGGGAGTGGACACGGGGAAGTGCATGCCATAAACAAAATTTGCTTTTCTCCCTTATAAGAAATATTGCAATGACGAATCCCTAAAATCTCTTTAAAAATACAAAGGTCTACAAGATTCTAAAATTTGAGGTGGATCGAAGGTGAAAATTTAATTTTAAAATTTCAAATGTTTTTTTAACTTTTAAAAAAATTTCAAAAATTGACTGTTGAGTATGACGCACTAAAATTTTGTGTACAAAATGATTCTTACCAGAACTTTCTAGCTTTCTAAAAGAAAAAAATGGGAAATCTCTGGACTTGTTTTTACAAATGCCGAACTTTTCATATCAGTTTATCATATGCCCCCGTATCTCCGCAAAAACTCAACATTTTTCATAAAAATTTGTGTATTCAAATTAATAGCTTAAAAGGATAACACAAAAATGTCGTGCAAATCTGAGAGTGTGAGGGAAATGTTTGCATTTTTTGTCGGTGCTTTGGCATGGAATGATCCATCTATAAAACAATTGTCCAACCAGTACTACTGTATGGTTCATAAATATAGTCGCTTACAAAAATATCACAAAAAAACTGATAACGTTTGAAAACAAAGTGATGAGACGAATATTCGGCCCCAATAAATAGGGAGAGACATAGAGAAAAGGAAAAACAAAGAGTTGAGGGAACTCTACAAAGAACCAGATATTGTGGGTATAGTCAGAAGCAGACGACTTAGATGGCTAGGCCATGTCCACAGAAGAAGTGACAACACAATGGTAAAAATGATATGGAAAGAAAAACCGGTAGACACCAGACCACCAGGGAGACCAAGAATGCTCTGGAGCGACGATGTGAAGAAGGACTTGAAAAAAATGGGAGCTCACCTCGACACAGCAGAAGACAGAAGGGCATGGAGGCGAGTGGTTGGCGAGGCCAAGGACAATTTAAGTTTCCAATGGCCAAAGGAGTAAGAGTAATTGCAGTGCAAATAGAGCAAAGAGTTTGCAGCAAATGTAAGAAGAATAAGGTTAGAAATGAATGTGTTATGAATGAATTTCGAATAGATGCTTTGGTATTGGATAAATATGAAACATTGTCCTTCGAAGGTTTGGCCATGTCAAGAGGATGGATAAGAATCGAATAAAAAAGCAGATAGAAGATAGTTAGGTGAATGGTGTGAGAAGGAGAGAGAAATGTGTAGACAGAGAAAGCCATGAGTTAATTTTGTGGAATAGTCTTAAGAGAAGGAATTTTATGATTATAGAGAACAAGAATGAGTGTATTCATCAATGTATGAGGGTAACCGAAGCAAAAGAGGTACGCAAGTATAGCGCATTAATTTTAAGGCATAGTTTATTAAAGCGGAGTCAAGGTTACACGTATATCACCAAGAATTTAACCAATGCGACGGTCCCTACCCCCAAAAGGTATGGCGTGATGGGTAGCTATGTATCTATAAAGCTATTAGGTGTAGAAGTTGTAAAAAGTATATAATAAGTGATGTAAAAACTTTTTTAAAGTCACATGGTTTTATTAAATATATAAACATAAGTGAAACAAAAGTTTTGCTGCCATGGTCCATGTAGAGGCGAGGGGCTCCTTACAATGGGTAGCGCCTGGTGCCCCGAGGGTCTATATTCTTTGTTCCATTTTTTTCATTTATAAGAAAAAATTCGCCAAGCACACCAAAACACAAGTGACGTTTCCGATAGTCAACAATAAAGTAAACAACCAATAAATCAACCAATTTCATGAAGCGAACACGAGCATATAGGAGAGCAATCCGTGATACATATTGTAATATTGTATTTTCATCGAAGTTACACCTGTGTGCAAAATGTTAAGGAGTACTGATGGGTTTTAAGTGGGTGGAAAATCGTTTAACAGATTCCGCCTAAACAGACAGAAACTCAAGCTAAATAAAACAGGATAAAAAGTACACTAACATGGATACATTTTCAGAAATTTCGGAGGATCTATTTTAGCCTATCACTAGGCAGAGTAAATGCCAACTGAGGAAAATACATATAGAGAATTGAGAGTATAAAAGAAAAAAGCGGTAGGGAAGTAGTGGGATGGGTGAAAGAGCGGATGAAGGAATATGGAGCAGGGAAAATAGGAGAAAATGGGATAGGAAAGAAGGACCGGTTCAGACCCGAGGAATTGATAGCTTGAAGAAAACCAAATGATTGCCTGCTCGAAGACCCTGACTAATAACCATCAGAAAAATAGTCAATCAATGACGTTTTTGTGATGATATTCCTTGTCAAAAAACCTCTTCTAAGCGCTGCGGTGTCGAGAATGATGAAAGTAAGAATTCACTGAGAATAACACCTGGAAACGATATATGTTCTCTACTCAATAGCCATGCTTCCTTAATGAAAAAAATTAACGATTGGTTTAATATCCTTCCATTAAAATACATGTAAAATAAAGAAGTGATATAATGTGGCGGCGTCATCAAATTGAGACGCCGCGCCGTTTTGGATTGAGTGTTTGGCTATTTAAATATGTATGCACTTTTTAAAGCAATTACTCATTCCTGCAGTTGACAAATATACATTATGTATTTCAGATCTACGAAAACATTTATTGCACTTTACCCTCTATGGAACATGAGATTATCGGAGGTAGTATGGGATAGGAGAGATACAATTTAGAAGAAACGGTTTCAGAAGGATGGTTTTTAATTGGTCCATGGTCCATTAATGGGGATGAAAAGTTGGGGTGAGAAGTTTGGCCAAATTGCTCTTCCTCACATTAGTTGGTGATTGAGAATTTGGAGTGGCTTAGGATTGGGAACTTTCGTATCCTGTTTTGGTGAAGAGGGTGTAATAAACCACAGAACGGATTTGGTTGTGAATGGGATGTTGATAGCAATTTGGGTCAAGTACATTCGACTTAGAACAGCTTCTCGATCTTGAAAATCCTCACCTCTTTGCTTAGGTTTTATTTCAGTATTCTTCTCTAGCGTAAATACTTACTTGTTTTTTAATAAGAGCCCTTGTTGGATTAACATTGTCAATGACCCTTGAAGAATAAATTTAAGTACCTCACAGTTCATCGAATTGAAAAATTACTTTATTTATTTTCTCAAGAAGAGAATTTTATGAGCTATAAAAATGGTACTAGTGTAGGAGAATACGAAATAGGTAGTTACAACCTACTTTGCCATCTCTACTCTTGAAAATATGCTTTTAATAAAATGCCTTAGGGAAATTAGAATGATAACCAAAGCGAAATTTCACAAGAGAGGAGAACGGTTATTTTAAATTCTATTTACGTGAAAGGAGAATGGATACATTTTTTTCATATAATTCAGAAATTTATTAGATCATTAAATTATTGTCCTATAAATAATCGTTATCCTAATTATTAAAATTTGGTATGTAGTACCTAGTAAAGGCATCTCTTATTCTTAAACGAGTAACTGCAAAATTCTGTTTAACATTTAACTATTATATGACACTTAACTACACGTTCTCGAAAGCATCGTTAGAGGAAGAGTAAATTTGAAAATAAATAGTCATTTGGAAAAGATAAGCACGACAAAATAGTGATACTTAGAGATACAGAACGCGCGATCGTACTGAAGGCTCGTTAGAGAGATAAAATGTGATCGCATTGAGCATTGCACATTCAGGTGCAAGCTGCAAGATAAAAGGCACATGCCATTTTTCGGCAGTTCGTCTGACATAGCGCCTATCATTCAAGTAACACACCAGCAGACACATTCTTTTGAAAGTTGGTTGCTATCAAAATTACCATGAAATAAGTGTATCTGAATATTGTGTTTATATGTTCAACATATCTCGTTTTTTTTCACCCAAGAAATCCAAGTATATATCAAACGTCTTATGAGAAATATCCTTGAAACGAGGAAAATATGTAATTCTGACACGCACATAAGGATTTCATACGTAAATCTGTCAATTCTTCAAGGATCACAAAGGAAAAGTTTGTGAATAGGAAGGTTTATAAATAGCGGTAGAGGAAAAGCGACGGGGGTAAGAGGATGCAAAGAGAAAATAGTAACATTACGCCATCATGAACCCACACAGAACGAGGAAGTTTCACTCACTGGGTATATTCAATGGCTTAACTTTGCACCCAGAGGTGGAAAAGACTTTCTCAGTCCTTTATGTATCCTTTTTTTGTGGTGCCCAATATAAGCGACGAAAATTATTTAGGTAGAAATAAATAAAACTCTTTTTCATCCGTGGAGATCAAATTCTTGCAAATGGAGAAAGTCATTACGAACCCTAGCATTTTTTTCATCCTTGGAGATCAATTACTCACAAAAGGAGAAAGTCATTACAATTCCTAGTAATTATTTCATCCAATATTACAGACTATAGTAACGTAAAAAAAAGCATATGGGACTTCTGCATAGTTTTCAAATTTGAGAATTTAAGACAATGTAATCGGTCTCAGAGGAGGGAAACGCTCCTGTTTATAGCTCCCGCAAAAGTTCCAGGCGCTGTGCAGAGGAAAATTACGAGACTTGGAGTACGGAACGTTCAAAAACCTACAACTTTGGGGAGGAGGTTGTTTAGTGAAAAGGATCTGCCTGGAAACCTTATCGGTATAATACCTGCACTTTACTACTAGCACTTCAAAAAGTTGAGTGACTCACCACTACTTGACATCTCGTTAAGACTCGACTCAAAATGACACCTCAAGATAGGACCCTTCATAAATAAATAGCGATGGGTAATTTTAACCATTTTGGGACATGAGCTACGGAGCTTTCAAAACCTGGTAAGCAGTGGAAGGTTGTTCAGTGCGACGGTTCAGGGATAAAATCTTCCTAATTGCTGCAAACACAAGCGCTTCAAGAAGTGGGATGACTCAACTATTCTCCCATCCCGTTTCGACTTGTATCGCAATGAGACCTTAGGAGTTTATTTAAATTATTATAATTGCTATGGGTTTACCCTTGGTGAATTCATAGCAATGGGTCATAGGTTATGGAACATTAAAAACCTGTTAAGCGGGGGATGAAGGTTGTTTACTTGTAATACCCAGGAAACGTTTAGATATAATACCTGTACTTCACTACAAGTACGTAAAGAAGAGGGATGAATCACTACTCTCCTCCACCCCGTCTCGACTTGTCTCACAATGAGACCTCATGATATGCTTCATAGTGATGGGTGAATCTACCACTTGCCTATTATCCTTGTGTATGCCTCGTGTCTTTTTTACGAAGTAGTTTGGTTCCCCTGCCTCACTTCACTTTCCTCATTTTTTTTTCCTCCCCTCCCCCTTTTCCCTTCACATCCTCCACTTCTAACTCCTCTCCTTTCTGTGTAGGTCTGTGCCAGGAGCTTGTGCGAGATTGCCTCCCTTCCTTCCTCTCTCTCCTTTTTCTTCTCCTCCTACGCTTCTAGCTCCCCTCCCCTTGCAGCACAGTTCTACGCAAGGAACATTTGGCAGGGCTATACGTAGTCTTGGAGTGTAAGGGGAAGAGAGGATTTGTAATTGGCTGCTTCAATATCGAGAAATCGAAGTTGTTATTGCCGATGCGTCGTTGAGATAGGACGAGAATGAAATGAATTTACAGCGAACAAATTAACGGCTCTTCCAACTTAATACGTGTGCTTTATGAGAAACGGGACACCACTCACTGTAAATGTTTTCGCACCGAACCTAGCGAGATAGAATTGGGCGTTAATAAATCAGGCGAAACCCCATTTAGACTAACACCACACTTACACCACAAGTCAGAATTACTCCAAAACACACGTTAATCCATATCAGTTCCTTCGCTTGTGTGTAAAGGCTAAGCTAAGGGACACCAATAAAGGAACTTTTTCATTCACACTCTCCGAGACTATTTATGGGAGATAACTTTCACGCCAGTGACAAACACATGCGATATTCATAAACCCTACATAAGGTTATTCACGCGGATTTAGGGATAACTGTTTCCCATCAGAGATAGAATTGATTTTAAATTGAATTAAAAATATATGAAACGTTTCTTTTCGGAATGGAAATAGTAGCAGCAACAATTTAGACAAAAAAAATAAATTGAAAAATAAATATAAAATATAATGTAGTGCTCCAAAAAAAACTGAATTTTTTCAACAAATGAACTACAATTTGAACTAATGCATGCAATATTTGCTACATTCAAAAAGTTTCAAAACATATTGCTGAAAAACATTCAGACTTGTTGTCTTTGGGCTTACAAGTGTAACCTTCAGGTGACCCTAGTCCATAAGTTAAGAATTTTACATTTACATTTACAACCTCTAATGGTGTTTACTTGTTGTCAAATATGAGTAATATTTATTTGAGTTTCATATACAAGAGCTTGTGTTTTTTTGAGATTATGTGAATTTTTAATTGGTTGCGTGTGATTTAATGATGATTAATCGCATTTCACCAGTTCTGGTGCAAAAACATTCATAGCCATTGGAGTCCTTTTGCTCATGGCGACTCCAAAAACATTCGATCATAGGTAGGAAAGAATAACATGATTTTATTGGGTGGCATCATGAGTAAACACATCAAAGTGACATTTAATCTCCATTACTTTTCTAAATGCCATATAGTCGTCATTAATTGTGTAATTGGGCAAGTAGGTACCGCGTTTTGTCAAGTATAAGGTATGATAAACATAAGTTTTCGATATTCATGAGAGGTTCTTTAGAAGCTCCAGATTTATTTTGTAAAATATACTGCTGAAGGTATTGCGAATTCTGGAGACTATTAATTATTTCTAAATGAAAGTTATACACCAAACTATACACCAAACATCTATACACCAAAACTACATCCGTAGTAATTGTAAAGCCTTGATTGAGTTGTCTCTTCACTAGCTTATAAAGTAAACCTGAACGGAAACTTGACTTTATATTTTTTGCATTAGATATTCCTTAATTGTCATTCCTCTTGATGAAACATGAATGCTGTACATCTTTTTCAAATGTAATAACCGTGTAAATAAATAAAGATTTATTTTGATGCAAAAGTTAAGGAGGTTCCGCCGCGACTGTGTGAGTCAAAACAAATACTAAATTCCACATTTTTTATATTTTGTCCAAAAAATCCTGCTATCACTGAGGAAATGCGTTATCTATAGAAACCCAAAAGAAAGGAACAAAATTTGCAGATTATTCCACGAATGTATTTTAAATTAGCACTTTTTTCCAGCCATAGGAGCCGACTGCAGCGCCATTTCCTACAAATTACCGCATTTTGACTTCAATTACGGCAGTAATTCCCTAATAACTAAAAAAAAGGTGGTAAGATGTCTGTACTAAATTTTTTTTCAATTTATCTGGTTTATTTCCATCTTATAAATAGTTTCCCGCAAAATTGGCATTTATACTATATGGAAAAATACTATTTTTCCCCGTGTTTCTTTCATACTCATATTGAACACTATGTAATTTCATGTTCAATTAGAAAGTAATATAGCGTGGAAAGGTATTATTTGGTTGTTCATATCAGATAGAGGACAACTTTTTCTACAAGTAGACAGAATATTAATAAAATGACATTTAAGTTATTTTACGGTGGAACTACCTTAATCTGTTTTTATTTGCAAGGTAGCTCAAATATTTTCTTATAATTGAATATTATACGCACTATGCTAAAGATATACAAGGAATATAGGTATTATTAAAGGTTCATACGATACTTAAGATAATTAAAAAGCCAATATACGAGTACTGGTTGAGTTTGATAAAAGCAACACATTTTCTCTTCATCATTTTGTGCTTTGAAAAGTGTATAGCGATCAGAACCAACTATGAACAGCAAACGAGATGCATAAAGCCAGACCTAAACTTGAATAGATACTGTGTGACCAAAGTTTCGAGGTAACGTTTTTTAATACTTGAAATTAATGCGATGCCCAGGTGGAGCCTGGTGGACATCCACGTTCGGACCTCGAAATACCCGCTGCAAGGCTTCTCTTCGTGGATAATTACCGCCAGTGGATGCGTGCAGACAGCCTCTGTTAGATGAGGAACTCATATTCCTAAGGGAGTACATGGGATTTCTGCTATAGATTATCCTAGTACTTTCAACCTCGAACGATGCCATGCGTTATTCTGTATGGAAATGCTTGCAGTTGAAGTCCAGATTTCCTTCGAAATTCAGAGTCCAATTTAGAAGTGGGCCAGCGTAGAGACTATGACCATATCGTCATACTGAAAGCACTCAATTATTTGACCACGGGCAAGTGAAAAAATGTTCGCGAATTGAATTATGAGAAATGTTTGCTTCAGAGCATATTTAACGTAAATAATATTGATGGAATATTTGATTCGGTGATTAATTAATGTCACATTGAGATGGAATTAAAAAGAGTTAAGGTATGATATGTTATTATCCAGTGTGCACTGGTATACTGGAAAACTAATTTAAGTGACCAACGAGGTCGTGAAAAAAAATATAATGATTTCGGGCTCAACCTATTCAGTAAAAATTTAATGATGAGTTCATTATTATATTAAGGAATGGCAAAGATATTTTAGCAGCCGGAATTGTACTTGTGAACCATTTATTACATTTCGGTGAAAATGAATAATATTCAACAGGCATCCTTTATACCCTGAATATTCAATTATCTGAGGAAAATTAGTTTCAATTAGTGCACTTTTGGTCAAGCAGGAATCGAATTTGAAGTATATTTAAGCAAGAGGGTCACCCAGCTGAGCCCTCTCCTACTAAACACTGAAAGTCAAAGTCTGTCTCTCATCTATGCTGCCTAGCCGAACCTAGTATTCTTACTGTATAATTTACTAGCTGCGGCATATTTTTTTTTGCCGGCAACAAAGCTTTTAAAATGGCCAATAAAGTCTAAAGCGAAGCGTTCTTTTCGTAGAGAAAAAGAATTTTGATATAGGAATTTACATATTAAGGGAAATGCCATAAAAATATACGTACCTCCTTGTTGCCAACCTTGTATGTAAAGCATTTGAATTCTACATTTGCTGATGCTCCATACATATACGAGCCGAAATATTTGCAAATAATCGCTCTTAATCAAACTAAGGTAAGTTGTTGTTATTTTGTGTCATATAAATAAATACAACCTCAAAATAACTAATATAACAGCTCAACCATCTTATTTATCTCCCTGTAATCGAACGCATCAAACATTTTTAACTCTTAGACTACCATTTTTTCTCCTTTTTAAGTACCCATAAGTACCAATGGGACACAAATGTCCCATTGGTACGGGAAAAATATATCCCATTGGTACTTATTGGACGGCACATCTACCTGGGACATATGTCCCGTTGGTAGTCAAAGGGTTAAAGACTCACCTGTTTATAGCGTAAAAACTAATTTTAAAAAATCACAGTGTATACAACAATGCATATTGGAGCAGCTTTCGGGCGTTCCTCCGCGTGACGTCTATTGTTGACAACAGTTTCTCCAGCCATCCTGCTGGCGTCTTCAGGTCTGAAGTAGCGATGTCCGTTTTTTGTCCGTCTTATATACCCTGGTCTCTTTGGCGGGAATTTCGTTCATTGGCTCGTTGCTGGTTTCCTTTTTTAAATATCCTCTTCCAGGTACTTGGGAGATTGTATCCGTCCTCCCGGTTGAAGTTTTCTGGATATTTGGTGATTTCAATTGCCTCCAGGATGATTCTGGAGTAGTAATAGTTTTAAGAGGATATTTAAAAAAGGAAACGTGCAACGATCCAATGAGCAATTTTCTCGCCAAAGAGACCAGGGTAGACGGATAAAAAACGGACATCGCTACTTCAGACCTGAAGACGCCAGCAGGATGGCTGGAGAAACTGTTGTCATCAATAGACATCACGTGGAGGAACTCCCGAAAGCTGCTCCAATAATCAAACTCCGCGGAACACTTCGTAACAACATTGCATAGTTTTACAAAAACCTTTAATTTTGTATTACCGCTTTCAATGCATAAACACTACCCTCTCGTTCAAATTACTATTGATGGCCCTAGGGCAATTTCATTTCTCTAGAAGATATTCCGGATAAGGGGTATTTCAGTTACTTAAGTCGATTTTACCCCTATTTTGAGAATTAGGCGGTCGCTGGTCCATTAGCGTCATGCTACAGTGTTGCAAAACCAAAATTGTCATTAATTGCCGTTGGAACCACCCCAATATGAGTATTCCGTTGTTGAGGGTAGTTTACCCCATAAACTAATCTTGATTGGGAGTGGAAATAATTTATTGGCGTGCACTAATTAGGAGTGTTCTTTTCGCTGGATTTCGTGTGTCACAAAAAAACTTCCATAGTAAATTTGGGAAAACATTCCCCTCCTTCTGCACCTGATAGAGGCCAAAATTACACTTTGTTTTATTTTTCAAAAATATGTCGGACTCGAAATTGGCATCCAATATCGCACCACCGTAGCATTTTAACGAGAGCATAAAAGTAAATTCAATTCTTTTTTACATTAAAATCCCAAAGTGACTCTGAGACGTAATAATATTACTCCCTGTTTTTGAGTGCGAAGTTTCGTTGAAAACAAACAAAACCAAATGATCAAATTTGCCTAGGATGGACTAGGTAGAGACGCAAAAGCATTGAGACTCGATTGGAAAAAGGGATGGAGTTTTACACATCCATGAGCTGATTACACGAGATGTGAGAAATACTCAGTACATTGTCGTCTATTATCGTTTAAAATGAATTTTAACCGATAGCTGAAGCCGATTACATTAGTTTAGTTGCAATATGGCAAATAATGTTATATGCAGCTATTCAACACATTTTAATATTAATTCCTTCGAATATTTGCATTCTTTTTTTTGTAAAGAAACGAAGTTGTATATGTAATAAGTGACCCTCTAATAAAGTACAAAAATGAAATATTTTTCTTCCTTTCAAACCATGTTATATGTCGTTAGAAGTAACTGTAACAATACTGCTTATGCTGGTGAAGTTATTTCTACATGTAAGTAGATACGGATGATAGTGAGTTAACTTTTTCACAAGCATAAAGTAAAACGAGACTTTTTCCTAAGATGAAGGCCTTCCGAAGATAAAATATATGACAAAACAATTTTATTTTATACATTCCACAGGTTATAAAATTGAAGTACCTAAAAGATAATGAATTATTATATCTCAATTAATGCCTGATGATGGTGATTATTCACTGAAACCCGGGTCGCTTAATTTAAATAAAAGTGGTATTAGTAACAGATATTCATTGACAAACGAATCATCAAAGTGAATTTAGCCACTGGCATTAGAGGAGAAAACTGATAGTTGATTTAGGTTGTTTTTAGTTTAACTCCCTTTAGATTATTGTAGTACATAAAAACCAACCTTACAAAATAATCATTAAGTATTACTACTTTTCCCTCAAAGACTTGAGGTTATGAGAATTTATAAAAAAAAGATATGAGTATATAAAAACAATTTTATTTTTCCCTACACTTGAGTTTTAAATTCACTGGAATTTAATTTTTTTGGGGGCGGCCGTTGCTCAAGAGGATCCCTTAATGAACTCGTAATGGGAACTAATGGGCTTGGGGCTAGAGGCCGGACAATGGGACCCTTTTCCCCCGGCGACCCCTCAATTCCTTTCGTGAACCCTTTGGGGGTCCAAAGGGTCGCACTGACAAGAATGAGAGCCGACCCCAAAGGCTAACACACACACAAACGCAGACACGAGAAATTCTCCCACCTCTCCGTCGCTTAGCGACGCTCTCCTTTCTGGAGCCCGTACAGACCCCGTACGGGGAACTGACCGTTTTCGAGCGGCAAGTCGGCCTCGGGGTCCTGCCGAAATTCCTGAGGGCTCCACTCGAAAATTTAGGTGTCTCAAATTGCTTAAAATATTAATCTCGTCACGGTTTTTTTCACCAAGTGGTTACATAAACACATAACTATGACGCCATTCCCTTTCGGCGTATGCAAAGTCAAATAACGTAATACTTGGCCCCAAGAAACTGCCTCTCTTTTCATAATTTCCTCCATAATACCCTATACTTGCTGATTATTTTGGGTTACTCTTACACTGATGAACTATGACTTTATTTAAGGTGTTCCAATATAACTATTAAAATAACGTTTTACCTTATTTTACCTATTTTCGCCTCTCGCTCATGAAATATCACGTTTAATTCGTTGGGAGAATTTTGTGGATAGACTGTATCCTGTAGGAGCCATAAAGTAGCTGTCACTTTGATAAAGTTGCTGTCACTTTAACCTGTACATATGCATATAACCATCATACCATTCCCTTTCAGGGCAGGCTAAGTTAATGAATTAAATTTATGCCGTTAGTAACTGCAAATTGGTTCCCTCCTAATCATTTCCCTATCCCTATTCCCCTCAGTAATTTCCCATCCTTACTTCTAACCCTGCTTTGCTTCTCCTACACTTTTGCATACATGCTCTCTCATTCTAAAGACATTCCTCCTCTTTAAGGGTATCTTCCAACATATTCAACAGTAACTTTACCAGTCTACCCCTACCGCTATTATCATTCACTCAAGTATCATATAGATGTTTTTTTATTCGACTCTCTTCCATTCTCTTGGCATGGTCAAACAAACGAAGAACACTCCTTTCCTTTAAGTCCGTTCAAGGAGCATTCAATCCATATTCCATGAATCACTCATTCCTAACCTTATCCATCCCAATTTCGCAGGAGACACTTTTCAGGTTCCCTTTTTTCACTGCATTTAGCCAACTTTTAGGCTTATCCTGAAAGGCCTTGTTCTGCTGCCATATAATAACGTCGGTCGGAGAACACTAAATACACTGCGAGTTTGCTTACCTATAAAAAAAATCCATTCAATCATTATTTTATATGCTCCGAATACCATAGACCACTTTCCTTCTTTTTTTTTACTTGCCATGTGAATTCCAAGCAGTTTCTTTCTCTTTTTACCGTAATACTTCACGGGGCGTGAATGAGCCCCAGAAATTCATACCAAGTATTACATTCTCTATCATCACTCTATTTATTGATGCAAGCTAAATTTAAACCAATTGAGATTAATAAGAAAATAATAGTTTTCACCACTTAGTTGTCATATTCAGGTTCCGCACCTACATTTATTGACGTTCCATGTTAATTTGAGATGACGGGCTTTTATGGAGAGACTGTTAAGTTTCCATAAGGTCGGAAGTATAATTTTTCCAAAAGTAGCAGGATGATTACCATAGTGCTATGCAGTGTATTAACTGACCTTCAATCACTCTATTAATGTGCAAGTTTAATTTTCTGAATGAACTTGGATTTAGTGAGGTTTTGGTTTTGGTTTCTTGCATGGCTAAGAGGTGAGTACACGGTGCATAAATTTGGCATCAGTGACCCTCATAAGGCCCATACTGTCAACTAAACGTGGAATGGCCCATTGTACCTTATGTTCAGCCCTATTGAGTAATCCAGATTTTTTGAAGGGGTTGGCCTTATGGAGAACACTGATACCAAACTTAAGCTTCGTGAGCTAACCACTAGGCCACTTAAGAAGCCATTTTCAACACCACGCTAAATTTAAGCTAGTTATTTTTGGGGAAAACATGTGCATATGGAAGAATTCCAGACGTGTAGTTAATATACTTCAAAGTATTATATTAATTGTCTTGTTGCTATTGAATACATCGCACCTCCAGCATTACAAAAATTCACACTAGAAATGCACCTCCAACAAAGCTTGAGTAGTCCTTGAAATATCCAAGTCCCAACAAAAATAATTGGTTGGTCAACATTCTGATGGCTAGTTTAACCATATAATACATTTTTTTTGTAAATAGCTTTCTTTCAACTGGAAATAGGCTCTAACCTGCAGGTTAGTAGTGACATCAGCACAATTTCTCCAATGATTAAAAGGATACGTTTTTGATGCGTACTTAGGTCCTTCTTGTCCGTCTGCAATAAATTTTTGAAAACTGTGGTTTAAAGACAAAGTCATAACATGGGTGAGTCTTCATATATTGTATTTTTGCCACGCCTAGGTTCTTATTCGGTGAAATACAGACTGCGGTGTGGTAACAATTTTGATCAGCATTTGATCCCACAATCAGCCAATATTCCTGGGAGTAGTTCCCAGGACAGTTTTTAAAATGCGAGATAGGCGTCTTAATTTCATTAAATACTCTCAGTTTTTCTACATGGCAGCAACAAATTTCGCTTGCACTTTACCGTAATTCTACTCGGCGTGAGAATTCAGGGTAATTTATGCTAATTGTGGAAATTTGTCTCATGCAATGGCAGTGAATCCTCCACAAATCTCAACTACAAACAGCCGCAATTTTCCTCGTAATACAACCAGAATTGAAATTAATTTATGAATAATTTAAGTTTGATGCCACAGAAATCAATGGCCGTAATATGACTTCAAACTCCGTGTAAAAATTAAAGGAAATATATGTTTCGCAGAGAGGAGCTGAATTCGCAAAGCTAAATCCATTTACTTGCTGAATTGTCTGCAAGATTCATCCACATCCTCGTTATTCTTCCAAATCAGAAACAAGAGCGTGGGGCCCGGAGTGCAAAGTAAATATCTATTTACAGAAAAAATATAACTGTTCTGTGCACGCATCATTACGTTGCCACTCATTAAATTGATTGTTTTATTATAAGGTTCGACCGGTTAAGTTTACTTCAAAAGAAACATATCACAGATTTTTAAAGGAGCAGTCCTCTAACGACAAACAAAATTTCTTTCCTCATCTCAGCATACGTCCTACCTCTCATTACACCGCCCTTCCAATATATTTACCATATAACATATCGAATTTATTATCTTTCTTCATCTTTCCATTTTACCCAAAATCCTCCCCGGTATCATGGTCCTCAGTATATATTCGTCTGTTCCAATTGTCAAATCTGCTCTCTTCTAATCTCCGCCAGAAGTTTTCACTTCTCACCCACCGTACCAATTACTTCCTATTTTGACTTATTTTACGTCCACTGCACCTCCTCCAGTCTCCTCCAAATGTATAAAAGTCTGCCTTCGGCTGTAAGTCGTTGACATATCAACAAATTTTTGAACAATTTTGGATGTACTTCAACAAATAATATAATTAACTATTCACGAAGCTTAAAATGGATTTTTTGTTTATGACAATAGTATAGTTTTGTTTTACAGTATTTTTTCAAATTTACACTGAAACATAACCTAAACTGAAATGAGATATGTATTTACAGACATGAACAAAAATATGGCTAAATATATACAACCACTATAAATATAGATTAACCCAGCTAGATATATAAATATAAACGAAATAAATATGTAAATATAATATATAAACGTAACTGTTGTAGACGAGATGAGAATGATGGTGATAGTGTTAGGAGAAAGTGAAAGCAGATCAATGCTCAGCAGTAAGTGATTTTATCAGAGAACAGCAGCGGTTGAGTAGCGAACGCTTGCTCAAGAATATTCTGGGAACAGGCAATTAAAACAAAGAGACACGGGAGATATAATTAGATTATATGGGCTAATATTCTTTTAGTGAATTTTCAAAAGCTTCCGAAAAGAAGCTCATTTTAGAATACTCTATGGCATCATAAAAAAAACGTAAAAACTTCTTCCTTTCAATTAATAGCAGCAATTCGATTATATTAAATATGTTATGTATTTTTCATCCGAGAAACAATGTGTCCAAAATTTACTATGGCGGAAAAAGCAGTAGGAACTTCAATAAGTCTGATATTTCCTATAACAGGAATTAAATCAATGCTCCATAAAACGGTTTATTTTGTTAGGCATTACCTTACAAAGAAGCTCCATGGAAATAAAGTAAACATTTTGGTTTCATGCAAGCAAAAAATGTATTTTTGCAACAAAAAAGCATGTGTATTTGAATGCAGATATAAGCTAAACGTTCTTTGCAGAGAATCTTGGGCAACAAACTAGCAACTTCAATTTTACTCCATACTGCCCGACATGAAATATTAAAAAAGTTAAACAGGGTAGAATCTACTATATTTGATTTGGGAAGTCATTTTAGGAAGATATTGCGCTAAACTCTGCAGTCCTCCTCGTGGGGTTTCTCTGAGTTAACTCGCAGAACTCAGTGATATGGAGCGGAAATGCTATATGCAGTTTGGGTACTAATTATATTCAGTAAAAACAGTACTGAAATATCATCAAGAGATGCAAGGAAATTAATTATAGAAAAAAAAGGGAAATAAGGGTAAGCATTATCACTCGCTGCACCGTACACCATGTCATTCATACACCGTGCAGCAAAAATGACGAAGCTAACGTAATAATAATAGATGTAACTCTTGAAATACCAATTTTCAGCAAAAGAGCATTCTATCATACAAAATTCACGAAACTTTGAGCGTGCAACTTCTACTTTTAGTAATTTTGCACGGAGGCTAAACCGTAGAGCTCTTCATGAAACTCAGTTTCATATGCATGTCCTGAATGCGTGGAACGACATTTTGTATCACGCTCAGTGTTCATAGAACTCACATCACAGGAAGCTACGGTTATTTATTTATCTTTTTATTTGGCTTCTGCACATCCATTTGCAAAAGATTACTTTTTCACGTCACGTCATCCACTTATCCGGTAGCTAACTCATTCGTGGCAGTGGAACACATCGTCAAAAGGTTATTTTTGAAGCTGCCGGAGCAGGTAAAAGTCACCGGAGGCGATATCACTGAAATGAAAGAGGAGCACGGATATGAAAACGGAAATTTATGTCGCAAGAATGGTATCATGGTGTGGTGCCCCCTTTTTTCGCCTACCTACGTGGGTAAACGTGTGACTAAAATCCCCTTTTTTTCGTTTTTTGAACCACATTTCGTGGAAAAGGCACTTATTAGCTCAGAAACTTTATACAAAAGAAAATCAAGTTGATTATTATATTTCACATAATATTATGAAATGATAATTTTGCCTCTCGTGAAAATATGATGATCAACAGCCAAGTTGGCGACTGAAGATGAATAGATACATAGCCCCCATATGTAACGGCGCTCATCATCATATGAATTAAAGAGATTTTTTTACAAAATGATATGCTTTGGCTTGTCGGACGCAATCGGTAAATTAATGGTCTTTCATAGAAGCTTATAGCATGAGTTACTATTTACAGGCCTTCGCAGCAATCAAGAACGTGAAAATCCATTCAAAGACTTAGAAAATAACGGAGGTGAAACATAAGTAATGACATAACAGGAATGGCATGCTTAGCCCCCATATAAGAGTCCTATTAGCTTTTCATTAACGCGATATTTCCTGGAAATTCAAATCAACGCAAAATGTCAAGTAAATCATATTTTTTATTTATTTATTTTATTTGTTTAAGCTACTCCGAAAACAGCTCGCAATTGCCTCTTACACCGGGTGATGTAACATTAACAACTGACGAACACAAACACCCATGTCCTGTGTAGTAAAATATCCACCCAGGCGGGACTCGAACCCGCGACCCTCGGATTGGCAGGCAAGGATGTTACCCCGTCGCCACCGGGAATGTACTTCAAGGAAATTATCATTTCAAAGTTAAAATTTCAAGGCTTAAGGACCGATATGAATTTAACCCCACACTATATCACTTCAGGTGATAAAAACGATTGATTCAGTGAGATACACTGAAGATTAATAGATTAAAATGATAAAAAGTAAAGTAAGAAGATATTCCCTTTTTCCACACATTATTATTAACTAAAACAAAAATATACCGTGGCACTAAACATCGTTAACATAAACTTCAGCTGTGTCCTATTATGTTATGTCCCTACACCCATTTTATTAACCTTTATCCTCAATTTTTATGGATGATGTCCTAACACCAATTTCCATATGCCAATATACTAATTAATACGTGGTTATAGATGTAATTTTACTCCAAAATCATAATATTACAATCACCGGTTTAACTAGGTATACACACAGGGTATCTAATTAATTCTTCATTAGATGAAACGGTAATAACATTTAATTGAAAAATTTATAAGATGAATATTTCTGGAACGTGTAATTTTAAGTATTTATAGTCAATTATTTTTTGTGAAAGTGTGAAATCTGATAAAATAATACTTTATTTAATTAATCGAAGTCACAGTAATGCACATTGTACATCTGTGGGGATATTTATCTACGTGGCTCCCCGAAGTGTAATTCCGCTAGGTAACACTCGTTTTGCTCTTGTGTTCAGTCCTTACAAAGCCAAATGATATCGTGGTGCTCTGCTCACCATTTCTACATCAAAAAAAGAACTATACGTCATTAAAACTTATTGAAAATATAATAACATTATTATACTTAGTTTACAGTTTACTAAGTTCAAATGGTCACTCGAGGCAAAATTATCTTCAAATTCTAAAATACAACAGCGTTAAAATATTATAAAAAGCAATACCAAATTTATTTATAATTCCATGTATACATTTGATGAACCCTAAAAAAAATATTTAACCTTAGGAAACTAGCAGTAATCATCCAATGAAATTTCGTTATTAATCCCAAATGTCCCATAAGTAGAAAATATGTAATTTGTAATACAATGCATAGGTACGAATTTAAATATGCGTCGGTCATCCATTTTAGTATGAATAAATAACAGAATAGTAGATAATAACAATAGGTAACCAATAACTAATAGTAGATATTATATGACCCTAAAATATTAGAAAAGTATTTCATTAATAACTTAATGATAATACATACATTTAGTTTTGTTTGTCTGCTCTAGTTTATGCATATATATTAATGCAAATAATTAAATATATCATTTTTTCATTCATTTGATGTTATATATTTTACTTGGATGCTTAAATTCATCTTTATAAAACGGCCTATTTAGAGAGGGCCTGAAGGACCCAGCTCTGGACTCGATGTTATTGAGTTAAAACCAATATTGTTAGCGTATAGCCATATGTAATAAACAAAATGGTGATTTATAAAATATTTTCTGATACATATATGACCTCCAAAAGTACTTATAATTATTCCGTGACAGTCATGATGTCCCCATTCAATATCATTATAACTGATATAAGTGTAGAAATAAAAGAGATACACCTCAATTAAAAAGAAGTGGGTACACCAATTGCTCCCTCCCACGAAAAATCATTTTATATTACTTTATATTTACTCTATATTATATACAATTACTAGCGTTATGCAAGCACACTTGCTGATTCTTATAAAGAGTAATACAATAATGAAAATGATTTCTTTCACCTTTAACAATATTTCGCAGACAATGTCTGATGTATTACGACTTGCATGAGAGTAGATCTTGTGAAACCCAACTTGGACACATCCTCCATTATATTTTAAAATAAGGTGGAGTATAAAATCAAGTTGATGTGATATATCTCCTGGATCGATAGAAAGTGTTTGACAAGGTTCCTCACAAAAAAATTAAACTCAAATTACAATCATGTGAGATAAACGAAAAAATACTGGATTTGATACGTAGTTTTCTGACTAGTCGCAAACGAAAATTTTATTCGGCATCATTTATCACGATAGGGTTGGAGTGCTACAAGTGGTCTGATTGTATTACAAAGCTGATGAGGTGTACTAGGTTGGTAGTCTTTAGAGAACACTTGAAAACTTCAGATCCAGCGAAACCTTTTCTTTGACGTTCAGAGACATGCTGGAGGATATATTTGACAGGTCCTTCAAAATTGCCTCAAGTACCTTCGCCACTGCTTTTGGTGCTGAAAATCGCTTTCCAATAAGATTTTTCTTGTCATATGAGAACAAGAGAGAGTAACAATGTGCTAAATGCGGACCATTAGGAGGAAGAAGAACACTTTTCACGTTGATTTCCAAGAAATATTTAGCAACAAAATTTGTAATGTGTGACTGTGCATTATCGCGGTGCAGCATATAACCAGCTGCTTTGAAATGTGGCCTTTTGCGAACGATATAGCCTTTTAGAATTTTCAGCGCATCACTCTTATAGCTGTGCTGTGCGGAAGAACTGGCTCTCCATAAACCTCCGCCATCCTGTAGCATTGCATAGGACATGGCTAGCGATTTGTTTAAGAGAAAGAAATATTCCAATGGAGCATATTGTACGTTGCGTGTGACTACTGTTATTGTCGTACGTTCACTGAACATGTTTAAACTGACAACAGCTGCCCCTGACGCAATAATGGACTCATATCAATGCAATTTGTGCCCAGTATACATTGCACATTGATCTAACAATTTAACAGGTAATTAATACATAATCATAAATTATTAGAAAAAAAATCATGATATTTCTTTTTTGAACAGCCCTCGTAGATGAAGACTGCAACATCAACCCGAAAGCTTTTCACCCTGCGCTCGCATGCAATGTGGCATGGTATCAAACGGATTTTGTTAACGGGTTATGTTACTGGTTCCTAAATCTGTGATGGTATAAAACAGGTTATTTTGTAATCATAAACACAGTAATGGGGATCTTTTTCATGTAATAATTTTTGTTTTTATTTAAAATATTTATTATTCCTATCTTCTTAATGTATAATTTTTCTATATTTTTCCAATTTTCACCAAAAATAATGAAATTAAATTTTTTTCACTTGAGCCAACGAGATATGGAATGCAAAAAATGTCTGTATGTTATATCATATAAATATGTATGTTAAATATATGTATGTTATATAAAAAATGTTATATTGCAAAAATGCAGTCTTGAACCCTTCAGCCATTATCTCATGAATGCGGTCGTGGCTACTGCCACAATATCAAACGGAATCTCACAGACTCGTAATCTAAATTACTTATCCAATTTACTTTTTAAGGTGGCATTCCAAATTTTCAAGAAGATACTAATTTATTTTCTTAGCCTAACATTCAAGCGAAACATTTTTCCATGCGTTGCTTAAAAATATTATTTATGCATAAACGCGAAAACTGAATTTAAACTTTTCATATTTTGTTCATTTTTTTAAATGAAGTTGAACACTCACGCAACTCTAACGGTTACATAAAAAAATTGATGATGACGACCGAAAATATGACTCGAGTTAGAAAAAATAAAAGAATGACGCTTTACAAAGCGCGGGAAATAATGGACGGATGGAAATACGAAAAAAAGAGAAGACGAAGGGACACCGGTTCCTGTTTCTAAAATTGAAAGTTTCCAAAAAAATAGGGACAAAGAGGAACGGGCATTGACAGGAACGAGGGTGTTATAGAGGAGGCACGTTGTCCGCCGTGGGCCGTGCAGCTTCCCTCACACCGCTGTGCAGCGAACGGAGTCGTGCGGGCTTTTCACAGCTTCAATTGCAAGTGACACTTAGACCCGGAGCCTCGCGTCGAAGCGCATGTGACACGTGGGGGGGTGAGGCGAGCGCGTTAGTTAGTTTTGAAAGCCTTGAATGGGATTGTGTCCGAAGTGACTTTTCGGGGTGGAGAGCGGTGTGGCTCTCACCCGGGTCCATTGTGGAGGGACACGAAGAGGGTCAAGCATATGGGAAAGGGTACACAGGAATGGAATAGGACAGAGTTCATGCATTCAAATCTCGGATTTTTTCATAACGTAGGCTAAAACTGTGGTGTGATCGCATTAAAAAAAAGAATTTAAACCTAAATAGTTTCATGACTCAACTAGAGATATAGAATAAATGCTTTCGAGTTCGAAATATTATTACATTATCGTTTTCTATCAAGTTACGTGTTCTAATATATTTCGACTATCGATATAAAAATTACATTCAGGTGTAATACGATATAACAGTTATGACAGAAGCAAAACATTTGCAATTTTTGTTCAAAATATTACTCCAAATAAAAAGTTGATACGACTGGTTTCAATGATGCTACAGCATCGTCAAGTCCCTTTTACCATACATGGTCTTCATTTCACTCCTGTCCCACAGCCGTTCTGCAGTTTTCACGATGAATATATCAGCTGATGGTTTTTCGCTGGTTTTAAAGGATGCTTACTTAGGTGCATTTAAACTTGAAGATGATGTAGTTAGATCGATACTAGCCATATTAAATCTTTTATTAGTTGAAAACTAGAAGTTTTTAGCTTCTGCCAGTTTGACTATTAAATTCTATAGCCTAATTAATTTTATTGCTAGTAAATTCAAGGGAAAATCGAACTATAGGATAAAACAAATTAATTATAGCTAAATAAACTTTTTCAAGGTCATCAAATAAATGTCATTTATCACCATGATGAGAAAACCACCTTTGTTAATTCCACAAACTTTCTTACGCTGGCACGACGCGCGTTTCACCACACTGTGGCATAATCATGTGCATATGCACAAAGGCACAGGCACATATGCATAGGCACATGATTATGCCACAGTGTGGTGAAACGCGCGTCGTGCCAGCGTAAGAAAGTTTGTGGAATTAACAAAGGTGGTTTTCTCATCATGGATATCCATAATTTCCACGAGGTCAGGCCTGAGATCATCAGTTTTAGTTATTTATCACGTTTGTAACTCCTGTCAATTGTTTAGAATTGAGGAATCAGGAATTTATTAAATTTAGGATATTAAATTAGGATATTAAATTTCAATGTAGGTAGAACATACGAATTTTTACCTTTTGCTTAAGAAAATTTGGGATGTCAATTAAGCGGATATATCTGTTGAAGCTACATCCAAACTTTCTAAGGTTCGTGACACATCTAGAACAAAAATTGTGTTTTTGTACAAATAAATTCAGTACTACTAGCGGAAGATATCCCAGAGAAAAGCAGGCCATCAACTCCAGCATTCATTTCTCCCATCATATCCAGTCAGTTAAATCAAATCTATGTCTTTCCTAGGCCTCTTATACTGCTTCACAGAAATCAATAGACCCCAAACTCTTCCATAATCTTTTCCAGCGGTTGTCCTTTTAGTGATATTGCTCCCCAATATGGTCTATGACTGCTATATCTAATCTTTCAACCCTTAACAGTTTTACTCATTTCTTCTAAAAATAGTGACGTACTTAGCCCCTCTTATGCGCAAGTCTCCGGCTTAAAAGTGACCCAAAAGTTCTTTATAACATCTTTTACTCCATGAAAAACTTACCTAAACTCCTTTTTTTATAAGTTTACGAGTACCCTCTCGGCCTACCAGCTCCCACTCTCTATCAAATTTACCATTTCCCAGATTATCTCTCACCAAATGCTTGATTTTTTCCGCCTCCCATCTTGTTTCAATTCACTACCCGACACATTTTATTCATTTTATCTGTCCATTAAAGCATTTTAACTTAATAAACGCAATATTCTTATTGTTATGTTGGTGTGCCTTCGTCTCTTATTTTATGTTCTGTTATTTGGACTACTATAGGTTGGTAACACTGCAGTTATGAATATCTTCGAATAAAAATAAAGAAAATCATAAAATAAGAGTGGCCTCACAAATTTGTTATACCTATAGCAGGTATCCATGACAGGGATAGGTACGTCGTTCATATCGTTAACGACCATATTTGGTATCTGATTAGCTGATGTATCTTATTGAAATGTGTTGGAGTGGGGAATGTTAGCTACGTGAGGAATGTTGTGTCAATGGAGTCGGAGGTTATCAAATTTGACACGGGGCGATGCCAGCATCACCAGAACTTCTTCATGTCAGGTAAAAAAATCAGGTCTTCCTCACACACTAAGGAATCCATTAATTTCCCTTCGGATTTTGATTATTATCCAGCTGCATTGGCTTACTAAGAAACTAATTCCGATGTTGAGGAGTTTGAAAGTATGTGGATGCTTTTAATTAATACGCCTCCGAGTTTGTGGCCCCACGGCAAAGGTGTATGGGATGACTCTCATCATCGGAGCTGCTGAAAACCCAGAGTCCATCCCAAGGAAACCGCTTAATTGTAGCAAATTTCAATTTGCTACAATTAAGCGTGCATGCGGGCGCCATTGTATTAAAGTTATTGAAGGAATTGAATGAAATTGAGTTCAGTCGGAGGTAGTGTACATACGTTGTTTGTAATTGCCAACCGATTCACTTAACAAGTGAAATAGGTAGGTGGAGTGGTCGCCGGCTATACCATAGGAGAGGCGAGGAGCTCCAACTGCAAAGTGGTCTACGTTGGAAGTCAGAATTCATCAGTATCCATAGAGTGGAACAAAATAGCGGTAATGTGCCTACTCATGCCAGTTATTTCTTTCGTTTTTTGTCATACTTCATAAGAAGGGTGCTCAACGCATATTGGCTGCGCTAACGGAAGGCCCCCTTGAGGACGGTATATATAAATGCCAAAGTTTTCCTCCAGAAGACTTAACGGTAAATCATACCAACTTTCATTCGCAAATTTACCTTTTGCACGAGAGCTCTTTGTTATCCTCATTGTACTCATTAACTAAAATAAAAGGTTCTGGTAAATATCCAAAAATGGTCCTTATCACGTGGTAAAGACAACGTCTCACTTCCGAAGGATTTTCTAACAGGTCTCCCAGAAAGACTCCTGAAGATGATTAAATTCCAATCAGGGTTATAGATGAGAAGGAACCACAATAAAACTAGCAGATACATTATGATCAACGAAAAGGCTCCCAAGATGGATCATGCTAACGTCTTGAAAGTAATTTTGGATATGTAATTAACAGGCATGATGATGACCTTTGAACATGAACTATTTCATGAACCTTTTCGTGATAACGTAGTGAATATCTTTAGATTATAAGTGGTAACAGAATGTTCTTCCTCGGGGGGAACCGCCTTTTCCATGGCACCTGAAATACCGAGCGGGTAGGGTTGTGAGTGGTAACGATGTCAAGGTCTATGCCAGTCGACCTCCATTGCCGGATGGGTCTTGATTGAACTGCTGGATTAAGAACAGAGGAGGCTTTAAGCCCACCACACACCGAAAGACACACGACGCTAGACGATGCCTCCTCAAGCGTGTCCTGTCCCCGGATCGCTTTCCTTCGCAAGTCCATAAAGAGTAATAGAAATTGCATTGTGCACCACAGACTAAATGCTAAACCACGCGATGGACGTTGCGGGACGCGAAGACACGTGGGAACACGATCGCCCCTCAAGCGATTTTCACGTCTTCGAGTGTGTCTTCGGTGGCGCATGCGCAGTAGGCTTCTGAGGGTGAAAGAAGCGGGAAGTGATAATCATTGTATCACTCATTGGGAGCTGGATTTTGGAGTTAACGCGCATCGCATTGAGAATGGAACGCCTAATCGAGGATATAAATAAGTTTCCTTGCCTGTACGACACTGGCTGTGCCCAATAAAGGAATAACATAAAAAAAGTCCTGGGAGAATGTAACCCAAAACCTTGAGCGGACAGGTACTCACAAATTTATCTCTAAAATGTACTCATTAATCATGAACCTTGAACCTTTAAGAAGTTTACCATGTTTAACAATAATTGATTGTCACCAACACTACAATGGAAATCGCACAATAGGTAAAGGGTTATTATTTAAACTTTAAATGAGTTTTTCTTGATTTTCAATTCTTGAATAAGGTGATGGCACACTCTGAATGCTTCCCTTTTGGTATTCACGGGGTGAACCCATTGTCTTGAACTGCTCTCTTCAAGAACAAGAGCTACCAATAATAAATGTTTTACACTCTGTTTAATTGGATTCTGGCGAAGCCACGGCACGTTTACCCTTCTTGATATTTTAGTATGGACTCTCAGGTTGCTCGACAAATATGAAATAGTGATGAACTCTTCTCGGGCTCTACACCGGGTGAGTGATTTAAATGTTGCCGACGTATCGGGTAGCGACTCGTTACCCATCTTCAAGGCAAATGACACGTAACGAAACTGTCCGTTGGTTTTATAGATATGTTATTTAAAACTGTTTGTTGGTTTTATTACGTTTTTTTTGGACCATCGCATTAAATGGGACGATACGAGAGTTCTCTGGCGCTCGGAAAAATTTGGGGATCGCTTGACAAAGGAAGCGATAGAGATTAAAATGGAAAGGAGGAACGTAAACCGGGATTCGGGCTATATAATCAGCAGCTCGTGGAATAGGATCCTAAAAATTATACAGGTTGACAGAGCAAGGCCAACGGTCAACGGCCAAATTTCAACGGTCAACGGTTCTCCAGCTCAACAATCGGGGATCGACCAATCCCCCACCGCCACCGTCCGTATAAAACCAACGGACAGTTTCGTTACGTGTCATTTGCCTTGAAGATGGGTAACGAGTCGCTACCCGAAACGTCGGCAACATTTAAATCACTCACCCGGTGTAGAGCCCGAGAAGAGTTCATCACTGCAATTCGCCGGGAAAGCGTGAAATCTTACTTCAAATATGAAATAGTTTTCCCACTGGGTGTCTTCCGGTTTGTGATGTTACATTGCATGGTGATAACTCTTTTTTCGAGTTTTGGTGGTGACAATTACTCTCAGGTTAAATCTTCTTGCCATTTAAATGTGGAGTCACAGAGACATGTCCTCAGGTAGGTAGTAGTAGGTAAAGATGGTAAAATGACCGTAATTTTCATCTGAGGTAAATTACCACGGTAAATTACGGTAATTTTCGAAAATTACCGTAATTTCCCGTGTTTTTTAGTTTTAAGTATTAAACAGCAAATGTGTGATTAAATAAGAAAGCCAATAGCAATAGGAAGTGAATAACCATTTAAAGCCATACCTAATACAACATTAATCTATCAGAAATTTTTAAAATTGTAAAAAGAACTACGGCAGCAACACGCAATCTGGATTTCTTTTGTCAAAGTATGAGACATTTTCAAGAAGAATAGAATAAAGCTTTAATCTTATACTGTTATAATTTAAGTAAAATATTCCAAAAATGAGTGGTACATGCTTCAATTTATTATTAAACACACAGGAAATGTGAACTTGGCTTAAAAGAACATGTTATGAATTTATCTGTATAAATACTTATCTCAAACTTAGGTGAATTATCTAGAAAATTACGGTAATTTTCAAGGGGTGCGGTAAATTACGAAAAATACCGTGGTATTTTACGAAAATTACCGTGGTAATTTCCAGAGTGGCCCATCTCTAGTAGTAGGACGGCCGCAAGTAGAACGCAGCCAAGGGCAGCGAGGAGGAGGTGAACCTCTCTTTTGAGCAGAGTCGGATGAAAGTATTTTAAAATAAATGGATTTACATTAATTTCTCAAATAAATATTTAACTGAAGAATAGTGTCAATTCTGATGAAAAGAGAGTGCGTTAATGGACAATTTTCTTACTAAAATACCCAATATGGTACAACGTGCACTTTGTGAATGAATTTATCAACATTCTTTGGGCATTTGGGATAAGTTTCTTCAAATAAGTGTGAAACTAAGCAAGATACAAAGAATTTCGAGGAGGAGACCATGGATTTTCAGACACAATTGCTTCCGCAAACTTTGCGTGTAATTGAGGAAATATAGGCTTCATTAAAAGAGCCAATATTACCTCATACGGGTAATGTGAAGATAAATGATAGACTGTGCTAGTTCATATTTTGGAAATATGTTTGGAAACTTGTATAATAGTATTTATAATTTATTCATACCTAACTTTATGACACACTTCCCAGGTTTAGTATGGTAATGGTGTTTATATATTTGTATAAGTATTTTATTTAAATGCTCGCCACGTTCGCGCAGGAAAAATGCACTCAAGTGTAGCGCTAAAAAATAACGCTGTGCTCGTCCTATCATAACAAAACGCAGCAGAAGGTTTGGCCAACCACTCAAAGTACTATAGAAGAGACACTGTAGAACCTGGAGGTTATGAGAAAGATGTGGGGGTTAGGGAATGACCGTGAGGAAAGGATTGCTCTTGGGCCTTTGGTTACCATAGCACTTGGTGGGGTCAGAAGAAAAGGTTGGTGCCAAAAAAGAACCATTTTGTAATCAGCTGAGAAATTGGAGAAAGTAGGATATATTTAATTTTCTAACAGCACTCTGTCTCAATCAGTTATTCGAGATGAAATTGTACGCGAGGATGCAAGCTAAATTTAAGAAGTCGATTGCTTGGCAGTAAGTGAACTTGAAGTATTTGGAGACTGTCCAAGAGGAATTTGTATTCAGGTTTTTAGTAGCTCATTTCCCAGAAAATTAGAAATAGTTGAATTCAAAAAAAAATAATCAGTTGACTCCGTTCAAGTCCATGGAACACCCTAGGACTACCCCAAGGTAGAATGAAAGGAAAAACAAACCCCAATGTTAACTTTGTATCCTATATTTAAATGAGAATTAGCACCAACACTCTCATCGTATTTCAATGAAGCTATTTTCTAAATGTATAGCAGTATCCTTTCTGAAATTCTCAGCTTACGTTAAGGCTAAAATTAATAAGAACCTCTATTTTTAATGTACACTGCTGCTTGCTTACTTAAATTGGACGTGATGATCAAGCGATGTGCTAGTTGTACTTACTGTTTATGAATATAACGTTGTCGAAGGTCAATGTAAATTAAATAGCTGTTCAGTGCGTGCCAGTTTTGAGGTAACTTTTGTAAGTTACTACAAAATTATTTTAACCCTGATGAATCTTCCGTCCATTCATCACTATTTATGAATTTAATCAAAATCGCGAAATTTTCTAGGAAGTTCATATCCAGGAACATCAACGATCAAAAACGCAATTTCTGCTGATGATATACTTTCTGAGGTGCACAATGTATCACCTTCATTCATTTGGCGAAGAGTAAGAAGAGAATTCATACCTAATTTAAAGCTATTTCCCAAATCGCAGAATGACCAAATTCTAGCTCCAAATAAAATTTATCGATTCAGGCTTAACTTTATGGAATTGGCTTGCATACCCCTCTCCACATGGTCACTGATCACGTTTTAGGGCAAACAAGTTGTTTGCATCATTTGGTGATACCAAAGTAGGGCTGAAAAATACACAACGTAAATCATACACTTTTTTGTTCAAATTTATCTCTTCCATTGTAGCATTTTGCTTTAATCCTTTTGTTGCCCATCTAAATCTAGGGGAGCTGACAAATATTTAAACATAGTCGTAATTACGTGGTAAGGATAATTTCTCACTTCCGAAAGATTTTCCAACAGGACTCAATGATTGGCATGTGAAGAAAATTTAAATCCAATCCGGGCATTTTATTTATTTATTTAAAAAAATGTTCACATATAGCAGTAGTGCCAATTTACAGTGATACATTTAACAATAAACATAAAATACAATAACAACATAAAAATCAACAACGCAGAGCCCAACATGGAAAGGGGAAATATTTAATTTGTTGACAGGTGGGACATAGCCTGGGTGGTGAAATGTTTGCATGGTAAATAAAAAGGATCGACAGTGTGAGGGAGTGAATTAAGAAGAGAGGAGAGGCGAAATAATGGTGAGCACTGGGTGAGTGGTATCCTAGGAATAGTCAGGTAGAGTAGTTAATGCGTGCGGGTGGATCGAGTTGGTATCCTAAAGTTGACGAGACAAAGCAGTTCAGGGCAGTCAATGGTCGAGTTAAGGGTATTGTGGAGGAGTTTTAAATCAGTTTTAAGTTTATGGTTTTGGAGATTAGAAATTGAAAGAGAAGACAACAGAATTTGAGGACATATTGCGGAAATGTGGGACTCTGTGTTTGACTATTTTGGCAAAGAAATGGTGGATGCAATCAAGGGATTTTAGATTAGTCGGGGCTGATATGGACCATATTGGGGAGCAAAATGGTCCATACGGGAAGAACAATTGTTGAGAAGTAGGAATGGAGTGCTATATGATCTTTTATTTCTGTGAAGCGGTAAAGAAGACCTAATTGGGACATTGCTTTACTCTTTAAAGTCCGAATGTGGTCGGAGTAATTTAGTTTTTGGTCGGTTATAACACCTAATGACAAACTGCGAAGTTTAAACTTTAGTAAACAGGCTGCAAGGATGGATCTTAGTTACGCCCTGAGTTTAAATCTGGGTTTACTTTTTGAAGAAATTAACAGGCATAATCGGACACTGACATTTCCTTGAGTCATTAGATCGTGGTGAATCATTCCCATATAGATGTAACGGAAATGGTTCTACAGTCGGGGTAAATATTTGAGTATGGAAAATTTCCATATGGTAATAATTACCGTTAAATATTGATTAAGATGAAATAAAAATCATTCATTGAAATGCGCTTCGGCTTCTACTCATCCGTAATGGTAATGTGGTTACGTCCTACATGACTCACTAACAAAAATTTTAAGCATGTGTCCTATTTTTGGTAGAATCGAAAGCTTAACTATCAAATAATCTAGGACGCACTATATTATACATACATTATGAATATAATTGCACTGTAAAAATATTGGAAAATGTCGAAGACAAATTGTGATATCTTTGCCAAGTTAATATTTAGTCGTTAATTTTAATATCTAAAGCTAAAAGTACGATGCCTTAAAAGAAATGTTTACAAAAGCATAAAAAATAACAAATATTTTTACTGATGGTTTCAGATTCGTGCGTATGCTTAAAAAAATGTAATAAGTAATAATTCCCACAGTGTGATAAAATTTTTAATTAAAATAAATGTCATCTGTTTAGTATTTTATAAACATCACTTGATAGTTTAATGTACTATTTAGGATAATTTGTTGGCAAAACAATGTTAACCTTGATCAAAAGATCTTAGTTCATCTTAATCTATTCAAATACTATATTCGACTAAGAAAAATGTCCTTGGTAATGACAGAGAATGACAGACACAATTTATAATAGAAACTCTTAATTCATATTTGGAGTGTATTTTTGTTAGTCTTCTTAAGATATAAATGTGTGAAATACTTCCAACTTTAGCCATTCAAAGCGAGATAAGCTTCCACAAGGAATAAGGACATATTGGTACATCGTTTCGATGAATAAGACATTTGGCACCTATGTCGGACGCAAAAATGTTAAAGCGGTGTAAGTCCATACCCAGTATGATATCAATGTTTACAAAATATAGGTAGGTGACCAGAATGATAGAATGTGAAAGTTCAAGATGCCAGCTGTCCGACCGGAAACTGAGAGGATATACATATGAAAGGAATAGGTATATTTTGAAAAACCAGATTGAGGACAGGTATAGGGTTTCACTTGTAAACAAAACATACACGGCATAAACTAAATATACATAAGCCATTCTGGCGGACGCCTGAATGTAGCTCAGTGAAAGGAAGGAAAAATGGTATATAAAATATACGTTTATATATTTTTAAATTATTAGCACTCAAGGCAAAATGCTGAAGTTTTTGCTGTTAGGTATCTTAAATACAGTTTTTAGTTTTGATATTCAACTTTCCTAAACGGTTAACTTATGTTTCAAAAAAGTCTATTTCTTTTCACTATTTAGTTACTGAAATTTTGTTATACTTGGCAGCCGCAGCATGGAATTTAAATGAGTAATTATGCCAGTGGTTGGCGTTACTTGATCGGTGTGCATGAGGTTTGAAAATAATATGATTGTCGAGGAATTTTTAACCACAAACTTTTCATTGTTAGCAATGTAACTCTTGCACGGTATTTGCATTTGGTACGTCACATTGAGAAAATTGTATTAATTAGTTGCAATGATTTTAATTGTTTCTTTTTCCTGTTGAATTTCAACCGCAAACCTCTATAGCAAGGGCAATAAAATGATGATAATGCACAAAATACAATAAATATTATTTACAAAGTCATATATTTGCCGGGTCCTAGTATAAACTATTACTGGAGGATATGACTTCCAAGGTACGAAAAAGCGGTACATTAAAAAAATGTCTTCGCTGTATTCCTCCAAATGTTTGAGTTTGTAACCACCAGGGGATGTAGTTAAAAAAATATCACTTCAACAGAGCATGAATTCTAAAAAAAGAGGATTCTATGGCATTAAAACGTGAAGTGAGTTAACGGGAGTTTTCAAAACTTTTACGCCTTTCCGTTTGATGAGTACTTCAATGGCATTAAGCAAAACTAGGGCGCCGTGGTTCCCTAGCTCCTACGACTGAATTTTCAAATGACCCATTCTGCTGCAAACCATAACATTACCCTATGACTACGTGAGGCACTCACTATGGTGTCGGTTGTATGAATATTTTAGCGGGCGGATTTTTTCCAGTCATGCATTTCATCAAGAATTCATTTTAGAGATGCTGGAGTTCTTAAAAACATCTAACTATCCAAAGTTTCTCGATTTTACTCTGTTTAAGAAATTATTGCAGTAACTGGGCTTGAGAGATAGACACTGAAACCGAGGATTATTCACGAATGCTCTGTAGTAAAAATGGAAATTTTGCTGCATATACTTACTTTCATTTAAGTGTAACGCTATTTTCATCATAAAAATCACACTTATGATCTACCAACCTACCTAAACTACCAATGATCTAAGTTTATGTACCTAGGTAGAAAAATTTAAAGTAACTTAATGTATTGCGTGATAAGAATGATTTCTCGTAAAAAGGTTTACCCTTCTATTTCTAATGATCAACAAAAAGTTATAATAACCAATTACAAAATTGTTTGGGTAGCAATTAAGAAGAAATATTACGTTAAATTTAGAAACCTGACGATGATGCAATACATCAGTGCCCTGTTCTCAAATAAAAGTGAGTTATTTGTGGGAAAATACAAACCTCCATAATTTGAGAAGTGTTTGAGATAAAACAAATGTCTGATCTAAACATTGGGAAGTGGTTTAAACCATTGTATTTGGGCATATTCTAAAATTAATGATGTAGAAATAATGAATGCCAAACTCAACGTTGAAGACCAGAGTATGGAATAGTTGAAGCAAAAAATATTGAATCATTACGTGGAAAAGAGAATTTTGAAGATATGAAGATGACCCAAGATCAAGACCCTGATCGAGAAGAGGACGAGTACAAATGCAGCCAATTGTCACTCTCGGATCGACAGGAACTGATAAGGATACTTGAAGTGAGCACCTACCTCCTTTTCGGCGTAGGCCCAGTCCAAAAAGTTTCATTGGTGCTGGTCGATCTTTCAAAATTACTCTGCTTAATAATTTCCTCCATACCTCCCTATAATTGCATTTCTCTTTTCCTTTAGTTACCCTCTCACATTTTTTACATGAGCTTTTTTATCCTTAAGGCTCCAAAACTTCGTTCCTTAATAGTACCTTCCACGGCCCTCATTCATGACTTTCTTGCTCTAACCCTTCCTTTCACACAATTCACGCCTCTTTGTCATATGAATTTCATAACTTAGCTCATAATCAACGACGCACACTCATGCCTAATGATGAAACATCCAAATTTAATTATTTCATGACCCACACATACCTATTACTATCCCTCCTACATTTGTCCTACTTAATATAGATTTATTTAAACCTTAAAACATTTTATTTTAAACAGATTAATCTAAACATATCCATGACCTTAATATATTTGACTGTTCTCAGCAATAACACCACCATGAGCAAGTGCAATCTTTCAGACATATTAAACTGATACCTGAACTAAGGATGAGAGGCCTCTGAAAAAAACTGGGTTTTGAGGAAAAACCGGCCAAGGATGAGAAAAAAACATTCAAATATTAGCCTTAAACAATATTTTCAAGGGTAAAATTATGAATATATTTTTAATTAATTATAAAAAACTTACTAACTGCAACTACTAATAATCATAGACACAGAAGATAAACCATGAAGATTTTTTATTGAACCCACCCTAATTAAAATCATGTAGTAGCTATAAGTCCGCTATAGTGAAAAATCTCATTAAGAGCCGGTGTAAATATTTCCATGCTTTGTAGTATAATTTATAAGATGATGTAATTTTAAGGATTAAAATTATTTATGCCGTTTAGATGTACATAAACATACCTTAAAGATGGTAACGCCTCTCTAAGAAAGGGTAAACTAATGTGCTTACGCTAAAGACTTCCCATTTTGTTAGCTCTCATACTTTTTCACATTAAGATAATAACACACATATTAACACACTTTTGATTATTAGTAGGTGTGTCTTAAGACATAACTAAAAAAGACAACTCCAAATTGACAGTGACCTTTTAACAATAGTAGTCATTTTGCATGCAGACGTTTTTTTTCCTTCCATATTAAGCCTTTTAACCAATTGCAAGTAATGTAATCCAAGGGTGTCCATTCATTGAAAATTACCAAATATATGTAGCAAATGAGTAAGTTTAATCTTGCATGCTACAGTTTTTCATAAAGCATTTGGATTGCCTTTGATGATTCTCAACAATGTTTATGAATTTCCTCCGGCTTTTCAGCACGTATCAGTTAATCTGCTTTAGGCTTGTATTGATGGAACTAACATATGACCAGATTCTTTCTTAAGTCACAACAGAAATAGAAAATGCTGAAGAAATTTCTCAAGGATTCAAGCCTTAGTACCGTGAAACTCCTCACGACAAACTGTGGATTGGTACGATTTGTAAATACCCTTGCAGAAATCCTTGCCTTAACATCTTACTAATTGTAATTTTACAGAATATATCCAATTCCCCGTCCTGATTAAGTGTTTTTTCATGCACTTGCAGGTTTAATATTGGTGAATGATGCAACATTTTTACGACTACTTTTCGCAACTATAAAATTTCAAATTCCACCTCCAGATTGTTTTGTCATATAGTTGCCGGCGTAACATTGGTATATGATACAACATTTTTTCAGCTGTTACACGGAATGGAAAATATTTCGTTGATAATTTTAGGAAAAAGCTACTTCTAGGATTGGAAATAAAACAATGCGCATCTGAGAGAATAGGGAATTCTTGGTAGCATAATGGTCTGCGTATTTGGCCAGAAACTCTATGGCCTATGGTTTTACTCCAGGGCTAGGAAACGCTATTTCCAATAGCAATATTAAACAAATGTCATCATTGAATAGCTTCGCAGTTGTATTGGTCTGACAACTTCACTGACATACATATGGCTTCAAAGGGTAATACTACCCTATATCCCAATAAATATTTCTGTTTCTACTAGCGAATATGGAGGAGATGATCGGGATTACTTGTGCATTTTGCTTACTTCACGTTTAATGTTGCATTCTGTCCGTCAGATGAGTACTAATCCTTTGGAAATAACGACATGACAATGCCCTTCTATTCTTTCAATGAATAAAAAGCATCAATTTCAATACATTGGTGTTACTCAACAATAAACTAAGCTCATATGAAAAACTAGCCATTACGCAAGAACGCAATTCCTAGGTAATTTTCAAATAAATTATTATCAGCTGATTTCATGTGGAAGCAAATAAGTAATACATTTTCTTTCTACTCTCATTGCCTACATTTTATTAAAATTATTGATATTATGAAGCTATTTATGCAGCCTTGATGACTTGTTATTTATCTTTGAGGCAACAATTTCTAAGTTATTATTGATTGAAGGTGAATTTGATAATACTGCATCCTTTGAAATTTCTGTCTCCATCACAAGGCATCAGAAGGATTTGAGATCCTCAATATCTGCATTTTTTTCTTCTTCCATTACAATCTTTAAATAGGCACAAAAAAGTAGCCTTGGTCTACAAAAGACATCAGTAAGAAGAAAATGGAGGAATCGCTTTGTAAAAATGTCTAGCTTTCAAGATGAACATTTTGGAATTTTTACTATTTTCACGTTCGATTTATTTTCCCACCAATATTTTTACGCATTAGTGTCATTATCAATATAATATAAGAACTTTCTACATGTACGTATTACCTTGTTAATGACACCAATGTGCTGAAACTTTGGTCGGCAGATAAAGCAAGTGTGAAAATAGTACAAAAATGTAATTGTTCATCGTGAAAAATCATCTGGATTGCACATCTGGTGGGCAATCATACTGCCAATCTACTTATTGGGACCATTACTTGTTTCCTATTATACGAGGATCATTTGAAATGTTCTCGTCCTGACAATGAATACACAAGACTTTCGAGAAATGTTTTTTTTTATTTTTCAAAGAAGTCACCTTGCAAGTCAATGTAAATAGACCAAAGACTTTCCATATTTATAATATCCTCAGTATAATGCAATCTGTCCAACTCAGCAAAAATAGGTGGTGGTCTCAGCTTTGACCTCATCATTTAAAGTTAATCTTCGTTCAGCGAGCCCTTTCTCCAGGTTTGGTAATCGCTGGGAGCCAAATCCGACGAATACGGTGCATGAGGAAGCACTTAGAAGCGTAGGTCATGGATTTTTAATTCAGCAGCCAACTTCTCTACTGTCGACTACGAAGGGAAAGAATCTTTTAAAATTGAATGTAACTCTTCTTGTGTGTCCGTGGGGATAAAACCTTTAGCACCACGAGCAGCGGCTCGAATTTCAATTTTATCCATTTCCTGAAAATGTTAAAACTTGTTTTCTTTACTATACTGCCTAGCAACAAGCAACTAAACTTACGCTACTGAAACTTCACAGCATGCCATCTAAAGACTCATACTTGACAAATAGCACTGTCATTTAGTCATACATGCGTCATACTGTGGCCATCCGAGAACTTTTCAAACGGTCCTTGTAGTTGCAAGGACAATCATCAATGTAATTCAAGTCCGTTCCATATACAATTGTCACTTTAGACCAAATGGGAAAGTGTCATGGGGTTTGGTATGTAACTTTTCAAAACAAAGTTGATGAATATATTCAGTAGCGAACGGATAATATTTCATAATATTTGGAAATTAACGTAAAAAGCAACGGAACAGAACGCTTAGGATTTCGCACGTAATTTTAACGTGTATCATAATTTTAATCTAGAAACGATGAGGCGAACGCTACATATAAGAGACCGAGAATATAAGGGAGGAGTGAAGGTTAGAACCAGCATTAACATACTGCTTATTAAAGATAAACGGCTAGAAAACCACGGTTATACGTCACATCCGGCTGGTAGAGCGGCTAACATGAAGTACTCTCCTCCCTTGCACAATAACAATAGTCCCATTGCCCATGAAAGTTTCTATCACTTTCTGCATGGAATTAAGCTCTCCTGCCAACGTACTAATTTGGACTAAATTCTTTTGCATCGTAATGGAATAATTACCCACTCAAAACGCACACTGATCAACTAAAATTGGTTCCACTTACGCAAAGAATTTAGTAAAAATAACATTCGTGAAATATTCAGATAAAAAGTGTATTACCCATACTCAATATATATCAATATTAAAATATTGGTTAAGGTAATGTAATCTGCTCTGGTATTCCTACAAAATCATGGAATTTATTTTGTCATTCCTAGGAAAGGGATGGAACAGATAGGAATAAAGCAGAAAATAATGTATTCTCAATGGTTTCAAGCTGAACTTTGTGGAAGTTCATTTTAAATAATAAAAACAAAACTTTGTTTTATTCCACCAATTTATTTTACGGTACTATAGGTTGCGACGCAGGGGCGTTATCTTCAGGTACAATAGTTGCAGTGTAAAATTACATTCAAAAGATTGATTTAGAATTTCAAGGGAAGAATATTCCGGAAGAGAGGAAATAAAACAAAGCAAATCAATGAAAAACTATTGAAGAGCAAGAGAAGTACCAAGTATGATACGGAAATGAATGCGTTCGAATATTTTACGTGGTTCTTACAGAGCCAAAATCAAGAGAAGAAGAAATATTCAGAACTTCGATGAAATAACATTCCACCTGCGGAGGGTGAAATAATATTAATCTCTTTTTAAGAAATAAAACTGTAAAATGGTCACTGCCCTAATATTTTACATGCCCGATTCCACACCATGTGGTGGCTTCGGGGAATACTATTAGCTATAGATTTGTAATGAATCTTCAAGATTAGGACTATACAGCATCTGAAACCCTTTGAGGAAGACTATTTTTTCTGTAAGGGTTATACAAATGCATCTGAATCCCACGGTTCTTCACAAACCACAATGTCGTGGTTTCAGCTAAACGATCCCGTAAGGGTTAAATCGAGTTTAGGGTTTACGTCGTGAGGACAGGAATGCTTTAGTTTTCCAATTTTCCATCTTTTCGGCTCTAATGAGGAGAGGATTCCCTTAACAAAGCCGGTTCAACATCGTACATTCTTGAAGTGTTATAAATAATTTTTGTTGGCTCCACTTAAAAACCCATCCATATAAATTAACCTAATTACCTAATATATGGATATCCGAAACGTGATCTTAGATACAAGCGCTCAAGCTGTAAACTGTAAAAATACGAAATTGACGTAGAAAACATATGCGTATAACAGCCGTTGAATTTATTTCAACTGTCGTATTTAAGTTACATATACTTTTACTAAGGAAATAAGACGATAAATGCGCAATACACGGTACAATTTACGAACTCATAACTTTGCTTTCTCTCTTGCTGGTGTTAATTAGGACTGGAAGGTGCTATTTTGAGGCCACAAAATGCAGCATTTAAAGAAATGACAACGCTTCAATCCTCCAAATTTTCTGTTACCACACAAGGGAAATAGGTAAAGAAATATCACCGCAAAAGGGTATCAATCTCAATAAAAACGGATATCACGGTAGTAAAACGAGGTGAGTTAACGGGACGTTTCAAAACTTATATCGGGTTTAATTAAGTATAGGGTTTAATGGCGAAAAGGGCAGGAATTCTTGAACTCTCTCATTTTCCATCTTACACGGCTTTAAGTTAGTTTTAGCGAAAAGTCGTTTCAACTAGAATTTTATACATTTGACCTCATGTTAAAGAAAAAGCCCTCATTTTTCCAATGAAATCAAAATATTAACCCTTTGCTTAAATACTTTTCGAGCATTTTGCCTAAAAATACAAGCTGTTTTATAAGGGATAGATTACGGCTGTGGGCTCCAGAGGGAGAACATTGAAAAGATTAGGAATTTATGACACCTAGATTTCGTCAAAACACTAACCACGTAAGTATAGTTTGTATGTTATCTCAAACATTTTTAAAAATTAATCTATTACTCACCGCAGTAATTTCTACAGAATCGCAAAAAAAACCTGCTGTTTTGAAAGTTTTTTAGCTGTATGGCGTGAATGAATGAGTCAAATTAGAGACTTATGCGCAAATATATGTTAAATTACTGAGAATTTTGGACAAATATGATGATGATATTTTTGCGCCAACAATATTACAATTTTTACTTCATACCTCTTACAGATGCTGAATTCAAAAAAAAATAATATGGACTCTATTATGACTAAGGAGGTACCTCGCCCAAACTACCTTAAAGAGGAGAGCATTGTCCTGAACGAAACCAGTCGGACAGCGCGACCCCAAAAACCCCCTCGCCGTCTCACCGAAGCAGGGCACACCCCCACAATTCCCAGTCCCATTCCCTGCATCATCGGAAGACCCTAGGGAGGGTAAGAGATAGGGGGACATGCGGTGGTGTACACCTACCCCAACCTACGGAGAGGGAGCGAGTCCGGAGGAGGAGTCGGCCCATCCTCCTCCCTTGACAATCCATACCCCCGGAAAACGCTTCCTTTCTTGTTTGAGGATGCGAAGAGGTGAACAAGAGGGATGATGTCGGAAGGCAAAAGGGGTTAGGGAAAGATCCTTCCCCTGGGACGAGAATGCTACGCGGAAGGGAGGAGGAAAAGGGTTGGTTTTTGGGGTTAGCTATGGGATGTTAGTTGGGTGGGGACTTGGGCTGGCCCGATACACATCGGCCGATGCCGATACTGCTGAATGTTCTCGGTCTTTGTGACGGTTCGGTAACTTCTTCGTCCATTTCTGTGGTTGATGGTTCGGGTCCCGCCTGGATGACGTTTTTTATCGCTTAGGGTCCTTGTCCAAGAAGGACGCGGCTTTTATCCTTGTTGTCGCACGAGCCCATACGAGGAGCCTAGAAGCCAAGAGGTGCAAGTGACAAAAAGTTAGTTTTGAGTTATTCATGTTTAAAGTTGAACTGGATTTAAAAAGTCTTGTTTATTAATTTATGTTGTGAAACTAATATAAATGTATTAATAATACATTTATCTGCTCTAATGGAAAGTTGCAAGCCTTTAAAATTAACACAAGGAAAATGGTTACTGATAAGACGGAAAAGAGACATCACTTGTACCCCTTGTCTTTCACAAGACTTGCTCTTGTACCTCTTGGCTTCCAGAGTTTTAAGAGGATGTATGGAAGTAATCGATAGTATAGACTAATAATCGTTAAAAAATGTCTTTATTTTTACAGTTATTTCAGAAAAAAAAAAAATTTTGTTCACGATAAGATTGTGTTATGGGATGTCTTTCGCGTCAGTTTCGAAATATTATATTAGCTTCAGCTACTATAGTGAAATATGCAATGGGCCTTCAAGTTATCGACACCTTTATTATCAGTCCAGATTCGTTATTTGTTGTTACTGTTATAAAATATGAGAATATGCCACATGAAAAAGCAAATATAAGACGCTAAAAGTTGTGTGTTGATTTCTATTTGATCCAAATTTAAGGTAAATCACACCCTAATGCTCATTTAATGGAGGGTTTGAAAGTTTTATTGTAACATTCAGGATGGCTGAAACGTTAAAAGTAAAATGCATGGGACTAAGAGGAATAAAAATGACATCATTCATACGCTACAGCTTCGACAAAGTATGCCTTCTAATTGAAATGCAGGACTTTTAATTCTAGGTTGTCACAAACATTTCGTCACCGTCAAAAAATTCCGAGGTCCTGAATAGAGTGCGTGGGCATAATTGTAACTGCGACGTAAGATGAGATGAATATTATAAATGTTTACTGTGACCTAACTGCGTTCAATAAATATTCTACTCATTTGCGTATTATTAATAGTAACGTCCGGACAAATACTTTAGGAAATACTAGCAGATATCATCATAATTTGTCATTGAATCCTAAGACTGGTTGATAATAGTCCTCCTCATTATTCTTTTCCCTGTTACCCCTTAACGTTTTCGTAGGTATTCTGTTTCATACTACATTTTAGCTCGCATATTTCTGTCTCCATCGATTTTCCATATTAAGCTTTATCACATAATTTTCATTCTAATATGTTCATTTAAAATTCTTTGTGCTTCTTAAAGCGTGGTCTGTGGCCTTGTAGTTCTGAATGTGCTTCACACGACAACCTCCTCTTTTATTCCACTGCATACTTCCTTGTTTCTTATATCATTCTAACTGAACTTTTGCATTCGTCTCCAGCAAAAAATTTCAAAAGCCTTCATTATCTTTCCTTTCAGTTTTCCAATAACTTCTCTGAGCCATATAGCACAAAATTCCAGAGAAATGCTTTCAGTTACGTTTTTGAAATTGTAAATTGTATATCATTTGAGTGAAACGGTTATTTTTACGTTTTGACTTGAGCTATTGTCTACTTGCTCTCCACTGAACTAGCGGAGAAAGTTCTGCGATTCGTTTCTCGTTTGAGGAAATCCCTTTCCTCCAGCAATTTCAGAGCATTCCATTCCAATCATTGCAGCAGGTGATGACATATATATTGGTACTAAAATGTATACACTTGAGGGAAAATATTAAAAAATACCGAAGTTCTCAACACTGGTTTTCTTATTCTTCCTCCAAGTATTAACTTATTATGAACTTCTATTATCTCGGTCTTGCCACCTAATAAATGTTTTGGTATTTATCCTTTTTCCATTCTTTTTACAATTTCTCTCAATGTATTCCTCTTTTCTCGTATCGTATCACAGACATCTTTCACACCAAGTTCTTGCCTCATATCTGTATTTATTATTCTGTCCGTCCGTGTATAGAGAGCAGCTCTTCTAAAAATTTCATCCAGGGTGTTTGGAATCTATGTTCATTTGCTTTTGTAATTGTCCATTTCTCGCTGCCGTAAGGAATTGCCATTGTTTAAAAAAAATCACGTAATAATCCTTCAACGGCACTGGTGTAAAATTAATATTTGGATGTCATTAGTATCTAATTTGGGGTATCGTGATATCGTTGAGTAAAATATCGATCTCGGGCAGCATAGGAAAACTGGTGTCGGACCACCCCACTGTAGGATTTTAAAGACAGCCCTGTGGGAGGGACGTGAGGTGGGAAGCCTTTGGAGTCGGGACAAGCAGGACAGGGAACGCCCGATCCCTCAGCCCCATTACACGTCCGTCCCACGTCCCATGGAGACACGTCTACTTTGCACAAAGCTAAAAGGACGCGTGGCAGGGGTTGTCAGCATACGGGATGTTTTTTTGTTTTCGTGAGTAAAAAAATTACCACTCTGCATGTACTTAAACTGCATGAAAATGAAATTGGTGCTTTTCCTTCATAGTGTCGGAGTTGATGTTTTTATCAGGGATGTAACGAGGAATTAAAACTACATGTTCACTTTCAAAATAATTAGCAAATTCACATCAGTACACGTTTTTGAGAGGGATGAGTAATTCTCGGCAGTTACCGTCAATGAAAATGCTCTACTTAAAAAAAATATGTGTTACTAATAATTCTGATAGAATGCCAAAAACCATGGTAAGTATTTATATTTTTAAGAGGTCTGACAAATATTTTAAATACAATAATGGACTTCACATTTGTGGAAAGTATATTGCTAACTATTTTTCATCGTCCATTAAACCCTCTTCAGTATGTATAACGTTCATATTACTACTAACTCTACAGTGGGAAAAATCATCTATAAAGCTTTTTGAGAAACTGGATCAAGATACGACGACATATATGGCCATAATCGACAAGGCAGGGGCTGTGCAATTGAAGGAAGGTAGAAAAGGAAATTAATTAATAGCATGCCTACGAATAAAGATGCACAAAGATGAAAGGCAGCAAGGGATCAACTGGTTTCAGGATGTGTTGGGTCCACACAAGGATCCACTCCGGGACAGGGTTGCCTGCGTGAAACCCTAAAACTCCCGGGGTTTGGGAACAATTAGTTGATGTCACGGTTAATTACGATTCATGCACACTTGGTAAAACAAAACAATGAAACATCATGTGTGGTTTTATAAGGTGTTTTACCTGCTATGGCTCAGTTATTAAAAATATATTTACGCCAACGGAGTATCCACAATGACTCATATTTCTCCTTCTTTTTTACGTTTTATTAAAAGAACTGACGCTGTTTCGTAAGACATAATTTTTTTTCATGAAAAATCCTGTGCCATTCAGAACACACCACACACGGCTACATTTAAGTATAATATGTCGATTACAATTAAGTAAAAATATAAATTGTGTGAGTTATTTTTGTTAAGGTGGAAGAATTTAGAATAATTTTAAAAAATTTGATGAAGGCGCGCATAAGTTCAACACAAACGTTTTGTTCTAGCGGCGTTAGTTCTAAATTTACGGAAACTATACATATATATATATTTTTTATAATGTTACGTACGTACCTAAATGATTCCTGTATTATTAATATTTTTTTAAATTATTTATGAAAAGGGATCCAGTTTCTTCGAAGCGAAAGCGAGTTTGAAGCGAAAGGCAAGCTTTTTTAAAAGAAAAGTGATTATTATATCTGAGCTAGATCAAAGACTAGGAAAAACAACGATATCAAATCAATCGATCTACATTATTAATAAAATTGAATAGAAAGAATAATTTATCCCCACATGTAATCACATTAATCACATTTAAAATAATTGTTGCATTACGACGATAGAAAAAACCGTATCACTTTCGATAAGACACGTGGTGCCAATGGTGGTAGCATGAAAGGATAGCCATAGCAATTTAAATGGTTATAGTCTCTTCAATTACTGCATGGGTTAGGCTATGAGGCTTCATAAGTGTGTTCTATATATTCATTTTGGAAGAAATTCAAGTTAGGGCAAATACCGGTCTTTATTGCAAATGTATTGCCAGCGGAATGCCGTGGATCGTCTTAGTGGATAGTATAACTTGGAGGTCATCATGATGGATATAATTACTACACGCAGGAAAAAACAGAGCGCAACCTTATTTCCATGACATAGAGATCTAGATTTTTTATAAACTATTATATTTGGGAATATAAATGAATTCCACCTGTTTCGCATTGAATTCTGTAAAGAAAATTAACTTCAGTTTCAATGTCTCATGGCCTATTTTTAAGGCACAGCGCTTTACAGAATACGCAGTAGCAGCGCCGAATAGGATAAACACATCATTAAGAGAATTGAAAACCAAGGTAAAAATAATTCATCATACTATATTGAAAAAGTCGTAGTAAAACGGTAAAAACCAAGAAAGTTTACTTCCTATTTTCCTTTGCTATTGAAATCTTTCAACAACCCCACTCCCTAAAATCATTTCCTTGAATTAATTACTGAACTTCGGTACGAAAATTTTGGGTACCGGTGTTTATAAAATAACACCGAATATACCGGTATATCGACTTAAAAAATATACCGGAATATATCGATATATCGGCAAAAATACACCGGGTATACTGGTATATTGATATATACCGCTCATCCCTACTATATTTTTCGGTAACAACTGGTGAAACTGGATTTTCATAGGGAAATTAATTAATATGTATAGAAGTAATCTACCAGTTAAGCTAGGTTCAAATGGAAGAAGGAATAAAGTGGTGAATGAGGTGTTAAACCTCATTCACCACCGCAGCCCCTGTCTTCTTGAATAATTTTGGTTTTCATCCGGGCAGGCACCCATCTTCTTCCCATCCAATAAATAACCTTGTTTTAATTCTTTCCCATCTTTTCTTACTCAAAGTACCTCTATATCAGCCTACAACATATTTATGCGATTAACAGAATGCATCTAAAGTCATAACATATAATGGCTAGAGAAAACAAACAACAATATTAATACTATTCAGACAAAGGAAAAGCGCTATTCTGAAATATTGTTTTTTGCAATGAAAATCCCCAACTTGTATGGTAAAAATTTCCAAACAGAGAACTTTTACTCAAATTTTTTTTGGGGCCATGCCATCTCATTTAATTTCATTCATCTCTTTCTTTTCCTAATGGACGAATTGAATTTAGTTTCCCCAGTTTACCATTTTAACAAGAAACAAATTAAACTCAGAAATGCTAATGATCTAGACTTAGTAAATTTAAATATATTGGAAGTTTAATTAATTTGTACAGGTGAAACAATACGTTCTATAGACCTTCAGGTTTCGCAGTGCACAATTTTCTCTTGGATCGAAATGCACGGTGATATTAGGGCCTGGCCCTTTTCTATTTGCCAAACTACACGTTAAATTCACCACAGTCCCAATATTATTGAATATTTCTCCGATTTATAATATTCTTAGATAAATTTATACCTGAAAATGCAACTCCTGAGACAAGTCAACAGGGTCTGTTACTGCATATGAAATCATGGAAATACTTAGGTTACCTCATTTGTAGGTAACCTTCACCTCTACTGATCATTCACTGGGTAAATGCAAGGAAGTGCGTATTACCAATATGCTCTTTCGTTTGAGTTCAATAGGTCACAATATGCTCTTATCAAATGTAAGCATGTTATGTAATCCAGTTGTTCAATTAAACTTGTCGTCTGGGCATTGCAAAATGTTCAAAATCACACCCATACATGAAAATGATTATATTCAAATGTATCTTGTTAGAATATTGGTAAAAACCCACACACACTATGTATACTTTTAAGCAACGATGAAAGAAAATTTATGTACAATTGAATATTGACTGAATAATTAATAGAAACGCGCTTAAACGTTAGGTTATTTAATTCAACTTATTTATTGAAACATGAAGTAAAAATGAAGCACAAAAGATGACTTCATGTAAAGAAATCATTTCATTTCAAGTATATTCCACGGTAGAAGAGACCCGGGGGTGTTTAGATAGTCACCTTTCAAAGTTGAGCATATTGTACGCACATTAATTGTCCGCTCACCGTATCGGTAACTCATCGCTTTAGCCTTGAAACTTAATTTCCCGAACACATCGACAGTTCACATTACCGCGTACAAACCGAACGTTTTCAAAAAGGACTCAAAAACGTTGCAAATTAGTCATTTTCCGCTAGGTCACGCTATATTATTCGTTTCCGTTCAGTCATTTTTATGAAAGAGTAACTAGAGTCATTTATTCAGAGACTCTCTCAGAGACGGGTCCCCGATGTTCGGATTCGTGCGACCGAACGGGAACCAGGAAAATGACTAATGAAAAAGGAAACCGGTGACGCGAGATAGTTTAATGAGAAATTGAAAAAGGGACATTTTTTCATTTATTATAAAGCGCATCCAATAAATAAAGATGCCCACTCCGGAAGACTTGGCTCCTCGTCCGCGGTGGCAGTTTCTTCCAATTTTCAAAAGGTTCGCCGAAGCGGAAAATTAAGCTTCGTGTAGAGTTTCACGACCTGATACCAGTAATGGCCATTTATTTTTCCGTTCTCGTGCCACCAGTTGCAACAAGAAAATCATGCATGACGACCCAATGTAAAAAAAAATAATTTCATCAAACGTTAACGAACGCTGAATCTAATTATATTGTGAAATATTCGCATTTATAGCTCTCGCAAAAGATCCTGGTTCAGAACTGCGAGGCAAGGGGGGAGGTAGATGTAGGAGGGTTGATGGAAAGGAAATTCAAAAGTTGAAGGCTTAACCACACCATTAAGGACGGAGAAAAAGATGGGTGCAAGGAAACCAAACTAATTCACGAAAGAGACATAAGGGTCTCACGCGTAAGGCAAGTTGGATAAAATCACTATGAATTCATTTAACTCTTCCTGAGGTCTCATTGTAAAAAGAGTCGAAATGGGACCGTTGGTAGTAGTGAGTTAATCTACTCCTGACGCGCTTATGTTCGGAAACAAACTGGAAAGGTTTTTTGGCTGACCCCGAACCTTATACCTCCGTTCCGTAGGGCTATGAAAATTCCGTAGCCCAAGTCCCAAAATTGTTCCTTACTTAGCGCCAGGAAATTTTCGCAGGAGCTAAATTTTGAAACTCATTGACGTCCACTCTGTTGTTGTTTGTTTCGGTAGTTATCCACGACGATAAGGACAGGGGTGTGAAAGGAAAGGTGTTAGAAACGTTAAGGGAATGGAGGAAATTATAGAGAAACCTTCCGTCAATATGTGCTGACGAAATTAATCGAATGAAAAGTGCCAAGTGGACCGCGGTTTAACGTTCCATCCGACGGACGGAATACTATACATCTGGTGCTCAGGAATAGAATCAGGATTACATTAAAAAGACTCCGTCAATACTGGAAGCCGAACCTGGGTTCGTCTTAAGGCGGGTATTCTAGCCACCACTCTAACCCAACCCAAAACCGCAGTTATACTAATAAACTAAAAAAAACAACACATCTTTGTCAAGTCATACACAGTTTTAGAAACTCATTTTTTCGTTGACGTTATTGCATAATTTCATACCTAAATGCACTGCAACTAAGTCTTCCTTCATGTATTACAATTTAACCTGCAGAAACTTTGAAGCGAGATTACATTCGTGTGCTACAGAACACAACTCTAAATTTAGCTAACGCCTCTTAGGAAAAAAGGAAGGAAGAAGGAAGTTCATTATGTATTACAACGGTGAGGCTAATATTTATCATGGTGTCTATTGTTTGTCAGTTTTAAAAAAATATGTAGAATATTTAATCAATAAATATCAATTAAGATTACTAATGAGGTTTGATAAATAAATCATCTAAGAAAACGAATACAAATACGGACATTTATAGTCAAAAGAAGGCCGCTTAGAGCAATCAAGAGAATCTAAATATATAGACACAATGTTGCAACATATTAAAATGAAATGTTATGTACTTTTTTAAAACTTTGCAAATTCTGTTATCAGAAATATTTGCACTAGGAAAGTAGGTCTCTGATAATTCTAAATAACTGGGTATCATGTACGTTTCCTGAATTTTATTATCAATCAACCTGGATCCACCCAATTTTTTTAAAGGTAAATTGCTCATAAAATCATAACGCTCTTAATGCCTTGCAATAATGCAGCTGTATTAGTTATATCTTATTACAGTCAGTATATTCCTAGGTGTCACATTGGGTGGATGTGTTGTCTTCTAGTGAGGTTAGAGCTGGATTGGCTTTCCTTGTGGCATTGGTATCCCTTAGAAGGGACACGATAAGCGCCAGGTAAAATAAGTATAGCGATCAAACATTTAAACTCCTCTGATGTAATATTAGGAGATCAACAGCCAAGGAATGTGGCATATTCTTCAACACCTGCGCAAGAAAATCAAAAATGTCTAAAGTTAAAAACGGATTCAAAACTCTTTTACGCGAAACTCTCACTTAAAAAAAATCCGTTGCAGGAAAAACGCAATTTCCTTCACCAAGATATTTTTTTCACGTTGAAGCTACTCGTTTTACTTCACCCAATTTTCTTGGGTGAAATATTCCTCCATATGATCATAAACGTTATGTTACTAGATTTAACCGCGAAGACGGGGACTCGTGCGATATGTTTACACCTACAATTGTAGCCTTACGCCCACATTGTCTTCCTGTCAGGTTATCGAAAAGACCTCTGGAATATACATCAGCACAGTCCTAATTACAATAATCATTAGGGTCTAGCGGTTCTTGGTAGATAGAATCCACGTCATATATGTCTCCGTTTTCAAGCTCTGAAACTCTGACAAATGTCTCTCAAATATTTGCATTTGAACTTATTGAGTTGAAGATATTGATACCTTAGTATGTTATCCCCATGTGGAATTATTTCAGCATATGACGGAATTTATCATTGCATAGTTGTAGCATTACATTTCATAAGGCATTGTGGAATTCTTTGCAATACGTTGGTAATAATTATTTTTAGTAACGAGGCAATCATAAAAAACTAAGCAGTTACAACTTTTGCAAAGTGCAGCTTTTGCACACTGATTTTCCCAATGTGAGATTTATGTCACATTGACATGAAGCACGTTATTACCGAAAAATTTGAGGTATATCCATGAAATTAAAATATATGACCTGACCACATTCATATAACGAATATCTGTGGTTCTATTCAACTCAAGACGCTTCATTTCCAGAGATGCCAGAAGAATACTAGTGAATTATTACAGGGAATTAATGAAGAAACAACACGCAAAATTTTCCACAAAAATAAAATTTACTTCCGACAAGGGTTTCAATGTTGATACATTACTTGAAGATGTACCAACATTGAAACCCGGGTAGGAAGAAAATTATATTTCCGTGGTAAATTGCACATGTTATTTCTTAATTATGTAAAATTTCCTCTCAATTTCGCAAGAACCTTCGTATTGTTATGGGAATTGATGAAATTAAGAAGAAGAAGAAGTGGACTTCCTTATCCCCGCTTACACAAAAAAGTAGGAGTTTAGCGCTATATAACGAAGAAAGAGCGATTAGTGTAGATAAATACATAGTGTGACACATGCCAGATTGGGCGATTAACCATGCCCGTTTAAATATAAATTTAGTCGATGAAAAAATAATTGAATTATTAATAATAAATCATAGCAAATAGCCATAAATAGTTACTGTGTATCATCTCATCCAAAAAAATAATGTAAAAATGTGCAAGAGAGTTAATTATCTAGGTTTCGTGTATGGTTTTGAAGAACACCATAATTATTAATAACTGATAAATCAAGCTCGCAATTACTTACTATATCTCTTGTGAAACCGTCCTAGAAATCAATCATTATCAATCAGTTTAAATTTGATTAAAGATAATGCCCTAACGCTTATATCAACTTTATTGCAGTGCTTTCACTCAAACCTAGCATAATAGCAAAGATTCTATTTTGGTGAAATTCTTAATTTTGCTTGTATTCTGAACGAATTTCAACAAAAGCAATATTTATTATCATCGAGATTGCGCATTAAATTTATAAATTGAACTCTCTAATAAAACTCGGACCGCATACTTTATTAATCGAATTATTTAAATGCCTTCCAATCGGAAAATCGTGAATATTCATACAGATAACGTTATTTGAGAATACAGCTTCTTTAATTGCCCTCATATTTAATTGGAACTCGTATGAATTAAATAACCTTTGCATCAATTTGGCTTCATTGACCCTGAACATTTAAAGGGTAATAGTGTCACGCATTGAAAGTCAAATCAATGAAACTCATTAATCACGAGTCTGCCGGCAGATTCCGCAGTGAAAAAAAATAATTAATTGGTAATTTTACGATTCCCATATTTTTTTAATTTCAATGTCATCGCTTTCATACCTATGGCAGTGTAATTGCCTGGGTTTTTACGGTCTTCACTTGATGGCATTGGCATTAGAATTTCCGATGTAACGAACAGATATCTTTCACACATTCTGATTCACAGTTCTCAACACAAAAACTGCAGCCAACATTACCACCGTCGCTCATGACCTAGTTAAACTACAAGCATGAGATTGTAAATGGGATATAAAAGTGTCTGCTAGTTTTGTGGAAGTTGCTGCATACGGTGATTCTACCAAGTCAAAATAAAACTTGATATAAAGGCAGAAAATGCACAGACATACCTCCGTTATACTCAGCACGTTCGTTATTAGGTCATTATAAACAAGCTGTTATTGGATGTATCCTAAATGAACGCAGGAAATATGCAAATGAGTGCGTTGCGTTGGGTGCTATTAAGACAAACAGCCTTTCATTCCTATAGTGTCCTAATGAAGAGGTTTTGTTGATGATGTGATAAAGATTATTCTCACTGAACCAATTTCGTTATACTCAGTAATCAACAGGCATTGACGAAACCTCCTAATTCTCCTATGACAATGAGCTAGGTATATGATTAAAAACCTTTCATTGCAACTCGCAGGCCAGAAAATCCTGTTCGTAAAACCGGAAATACAATTTGCAAAAAGTAGCAATTTTGAAATACCCGTCAAATTTCTTCTCTTCATCTTGCTCGTTCCTCATTTAAGTATTGGAATGAAGAGTTATTATATAGCAATCATTCCGTATCCATACACACGTCAAAAGATCGATACAAAATATTAATTTTTATATCGTAATAAATGCAATATTCCTAAATTTAAGCAGTAAAAGCAATAAATTTAATTGTTTCAGGAGTAAAAGCAAGATCAGAGAGAAATAAAGGCAGCACTGGCAGTCTCGTATGGAAAAGGGACACAATTAGTAAGAAACAATAGTTTCTAAGATAGCTATTCAAATATTTATTCTGCCCATAATATTAAACTGGGTTGATAAAAATGTGTTTATTTCCATTTTAACAAAACACTTTTCTCCCCCAAACATAGTAATTTTATAAAATTGTTGAAATGAATCGAATAAAGAGGTGTGGTATTTAACAGATTGTCATACAGTCTTATCGTATTGTATCCATATGACATTTTTAGCGCACTAGCATATTAAACTACTTCGTAATCGTTAGTAAAAATGCTACCAAATCGAGTAAACATTAAAATGCCGCACGAACTGAAGATAAGCGATGATAAGACTCTTTAATAAAGAGTATTCATCTACTACTCACATGATGTGACACATAATGAAAATAGCCAGATGGTCACATGGATCGCATCGAATATTTCAGCGTTCATGTTACCGGCAAATGAAGGCCAAAAAGGCTTAATTCCATGGTTATTCTCAACCAACATATAGCTAGCAGTTCAATGAGATTGAATTGGTGCAAAAAGTTTCCCTATCCCTTAAAAACTCTCTGTTATATGTCAACCGGTGGGCGCAAATCCGAAAGCATTCATCATGCAAATGAGGGAAATCGTAACTTTTAAGATACCAATTATAGTGTTGATGCTGTGTGAAAAAAGTACATAAAACTTTAGGAGGGGATTGATCGTATGGAAGGGGTTAGCGAAGGAGCGGAGGAGATGTGACAGCACATGGTCAGTAACAATGCCAACAAAACTGCATTTAGCTTAACGGGGTGGGGAGGTGTTAGCAGTACATTTCATGGAACTGTTTACGATACAAAAGTAGTTGAATCAAAATACGCTGATATTTTTCATAACCCAAAGGGGAAGTCGAACTTTATTGAATTAAGGCCAAATAGAGATAAAACATTGATGTGAAAAATGAGAATAGAATTTTCAAATTGGCAATATATTGTAACCTTGGGAACCCTGATATTCAAACGCAGAGTCTACTTTACGAAGGCAGTTCGTGAGTAAGGAACTCTTCCGCTGAAAAATTCCTTCTGCGCAACTGCCTACATATTCCAAAGCCACTATAGCACTGTATGTGTAAACCTCCATGGGCATCACTTACTGGTCATTGGCTTGAATCTTTACTGAATATTGGTCATCCCGTCTCAACAGATTAAGCCTTTGCGGATAACAATCATTTTATCAGGTTTAACGCAGAAAATGGCATACATAGATTAATATTTTTCTTAGCACATCTCCACCTTTTCAAAATATATATATTGTAACGTAATCTTCAAATTAAAGTTATTTTGTGTAAGGCATTAATGGGTGTCTTTGTTGCCTGAGCAAGCCGGGAAGAGTTATGGGTTATTATTTTTACTATTTCCCAGTCCTGCGGTTTTCAACGAGGCTATTTTGCTATGAAAACTAAAATCTGTAAAAAATTATTTTAAAAAATGTATGTTTTGATCATAAAACTGACCGTTTTTTGCCAGCAAATTGCATTATAATTGAGATAAGCTTGGTTGAACTTAAAAACATCAACCAAAAAATTCTTTCACTATGATTTTATATGCAGATAACAGTACTAGTTTTATTTTATAATACATAGTATCATGTTAAGATCAAGTTACGCACATTATGTTTGAAGAGTTCTCTGCAAAGTGCTGTGAGTGAGAATAGATAAGTATATTTTGAGTTGAATAATCACAACATAAACTTAATTGCAATGATAATAATTTGACAAATATAACTTTAAAAATAATTTTTTAGTTGAAATGAATTGAAAATATCATGAAGAACAAATGTACTTTGAAAATGTATGTTTCGGATTTAACTTTGCTCGTTTTATAATTAACGAAGTTTGGAGAGAAATGACGATTAGGAACGTAATCATTAAACCAAAATCACAAGGTTACTGTGTCATTATTACATTTCATCCACAGTACCGAAATATTTCAATGGATTTGTTTTAGTTCAGATTGTTTCAACAGCTAGAAGCTGTATCATGTATTAAAACACAAGTGGAGGGCAACGCGAGTGTGGTATGTGCGTTTGTTCAGTAGAACTTTGCTGGTGCAAGCAAGAAGAAACCGTTTTATTTAGAAATTTGCTTTCTACAAACCTTCCTTTCTTCATTGGCATATTTTTGAATTTACATTTCTTACTGTGGATCCCCGCCCCGAAGAGTGAAATCATTTTGATTCGTAGACTAGAGTTCTTAGGCTTTTCCAAGAAGTACCCACCCACAGGGAAAATGTTAGGCACCAACATCATCGGTTGTACTACACATAAAAGTTATCCACATGTAATCATACATATTTATTCAAAGTCCAAGTTATTCAAAAAAAAGCAGAACGTTTCGACGAAAATACTGCAAGTGAACAGAAAGTTTACACAGCTGACGGCAGGACTAGGTTGGGAGCCATAAGAGACTTGGAAGCTATACACTAGTCTCAGAGTACTTGAAAAAATCTAATCAGGTGAGTCTCAGTAAGACAAGAAGGATATTATTTTCAGCCTTCATGCACTCTGCGGCAAATCTACAAACGTAAGACTACTGGCCTCCCTTATAAACAAATCAAAAACCTTCCAGAAAAATCTTTATTCTCAGATTGAACAGTTTAGATTATCTTTGGCCGTGTACCATATTCCTCATTCACTCTGTGAGAAATTATTCCGGACGATGCCCGTTTCCTGTTGCCCAGCCCGAAATAACAGTATGTATAATGAATATGTATAAAGCGGCTCTGCGGGAGTTATATTCTTACCTGAGACATCATTATGGCGTAGGCTAAACGACTGAGATGCCTCATGCCCTTGGAGATATCGAGTCCATTGTTGAAAACGACAAGTGTAAAATCTGTTGTACTTGTTCCTGTTCGACTACCAGGCAGTAGGAGGCGACTAAACCTAATATCACTCGCCTCGTCCAATTATCAAGCGTAATATTAGTGGTTAAGTTTTCAGCTGCGGCTGAAATAGAAATGGGTGTGATGGAGGTGAAAAAACGGACAAAACACCATGATCTGTTGTTTGAACTGAAGCAGATAAACCCCAGACTCTGAATAGAACTAGTAGTCCTCCATATATGTGTACTATGTTAAGTTAAGGGCTCCCTGATAAATGGTATCATGTGAAGCCCAGACTTAGTGGAACTGGCAGATACATTTGCAGCGCGCATGAAAAAAGCCGTCGTCCTGCAGGATGACAGGTTTCTGCGTGACGATGACAGCCCACTCGATAAGCATGGCCCGCCTGTTGCGTAGCCACCCAATCGATGTTAGTCGGACGTGGATACAAAATCTTTCAACCCCCTGCCGAGTATCTAGATATCATGACGGCAGTGAAACCTGATACATTTCCTAGACTTAGAAGAGCATGTTACAAAAATTACAAATTATTGATCACACTTCATACTTGCTGCATTTATCCAGCATTAAAATTTTCCGAAGGTCAAATAATGAACCCTTTTTACATCAGACAAAGATAGGCTGTAATAATTTGTGAAAAAGCTATTTTTCGGCCTACGTAAATATTTAAAAAGTTTCAAACCCTCAAATCAGGAGCAAATGAAATCAATAATTTGAGAGATGACGTTTACTTATCTGGCTTCTACGAATGTGTCATTCCCTGACTTTTTTACTCTCCAGCAAAAGCTCATAGTGATGATGCGTCTATCCTTTGAAAAAAAAAAATTACCACACCACAGCGAAGTAAATAACTCTATGGGTCAAAACTACTATTGTTAATAATTAACTAAATAATAATATACATTCCGTAGTGATTAATGAATTCCCAATAGCACCATTTGGGTCTTCTTGCTGCTATGAAAAATTTAAAAAATTCTTTGATAAGAAAACTGTGTAGGGTAAATTCGTACACTAAATCATAAAATATTGACAAATTAACTATTTCAAGTTATGAATAATACACAACAAGGTATATAAAATTATATTCAAAATAAATACTTAAAATTATCGAGAAGAACTGGTTTTCACGATATTTAGTTCGTTACTAGCACATTAAAAACATAATAATTGAAATATTAATTCGTAGTCCATGCAGGTATTGCACACATTCCTTCTCAGATACAAGTGTGAGCAAAAACTTTTCCTGTTTTTTTTAGGATTACTTCCCCCAATTATCTCTACATATTCTTAAACTCCACGAATTATGATGACAACCTGTCAAATGTTTCATAGACTTTACAGAGCTTAAGCAAGTATATTTGGTCAAAAGAAAATATATCAGTTAAATAGAATATCAATAAAAAAATCCCTAAAAACAACTCTAAATTGATCATCTTGTAAATGTGTCATTAAAAAAAGATAAGTGCCTGGATGACATTATTAAGTGCTTTGATACTTTGTGAAAAGGAAACCACAGTAATGAGGAACGTAGGAATTAGGACTGCAATAACTTCCCTCTATTGCCGTTGGGAGAAACATTTTTCCATCCGATCATGATTCGCTCGAGTGCTCCCTCGTTCTTCCCATCCCTACTCTTACTCGACGATCGCCCCCTCGTAGGACCCTCAGGTTCTGGAACAAAGCCGACTGGCCTGCTATTAACCAGTCGCTGTCGCTAATCCCCTGGAAACTCCTTGAGTGCGGAACCCCAGAGGAGGAGCTTGAGGTCTTTTATGACTTCGTCAACGTGACCATTGTGGACTTCTTCCCTTCCCGTCGGGTTTCCAAGAAGAGGCCCCTGTGGCATTCTCCGGCGACGACCCTCGATCTCAAGAATAAGCTCAGTACATGGAGGCTATGGAAACGTCACCCAAACCAGCACATACTGGCCACGTTTGTGGATTTACGGCACCATTGTTGTTTTCTCCTGCGGCGGGTCTATAAAAACTTCATTCAGGGTATCACAGTCGAAATTCAAGTGAATTCAAAAAGATTTTGGTCACTCATAAACGCATGAAGGGGTCCCACCGAATTTCTGACTCCCTGTCTTATAATGCATCACATATCCTCGGTTCCGACCGCCCCTCTCGCTTTAACGATTTCTTCTCTTCAATCATTAACCACGCCTACCCCACCCTTCCACTCCTCGTGCTTCAATCCGTTTGCCCTCATTCCCTCTCCTCTATTTCAACCACCCTTCAGGAAGTTTTTAAGTACATAACTAAGCCAGCTACCTTGCTCGAAATCCACCGGGTCTGATAATGTGGGATCACTCCTTCACAACCGCACTGCTACCTCATTCAGCATTCCATTAACAATCCTGTTCAATAGATTTTTCAAAAGTGGCTGCTTTCCCTCCCAGTGGAAATACTCTAACGTCACACGCATTTTGAAATCTGGCGCAAAAGGTGTTGAAGAGAATTGCCGTCCTATTTCTGCATTGCCCGTTTTTTTCAAAAAGTTTTGAACGCATCATCCATAACCGTCTTCTTCACTTTACTCTCCCCTACATCTCCCCCAATCAGAATGGCTCCCTCCCAGGTGGATCTTGTCTCACCAACCTCGCCGTTTTACATCACCATATCACACTTGCTTTCGAATCTAACTCACAACTGAATGTTTGCTACTTAGAATCCTCTAAAGCCTTCGGCTCCATTGACCAAATTCACAAACATAAGCTCAGGTATAATATCCATGGTTCTCTTTTATCATTATTCCGCAGTTTCCTTAACTCGCGTTATCAGCGCGTTTTAATTGATTGAGTGTCATCCACCCACTCGCCGGTCGCGTCAGGGGTCCCTCAAGCTAGCGTGCTTGGTCCTCTTCTGTTCTCCCTTTTTGTTGGTGATGTCGTGGACTGCGTTTTTCCATTGGGATGTAACATTTTACTGTATGCGGATGATTACAAAATATTCAGGAAGGTTGATTGACTCTCCGATTCCAGTTCCCTACAATCCACCCTCTCCTCCGTCCACGCCTGGTGCTCCATCTGGCAGCTTCATATTAATGCCTCGAAGTCAGCTCTACAGACCTTTTCACTAAAGCGGAAACCTGTTAAGTATTACTAAACCCTCACTCAAAATCCTATCCCATGTGTCAATTCCCACGGTGACTTAGGGGTAGTCTTCAACACTCAACATACCTGTCGGTAGCACATAAATAAGACTACCAGGAAGGTGATGTCAGTCGTCGGCCTTCTGTACCGCCACACGGACATTCAGGATCCTTTTGATCTCCGGACAGTATTTTTTGAATGTGTCCTTCCTATTTTAGAATACTGTGCTCCAATTTGGTCAACCACTTGTCCCACAGCCTTGAATATGCTCAATCGCCATATTAACTTCTTTCTCGCCATTGCCCGCTATCGAATCCCTTCCTTCAGAAACTTATCAAAAGAATACATCCTTTCTTCCCTTTCAATCCCAAATCTGTCTCTCCGTCATGTACTATGCAACATGAAGTTCCTGCATAGCATTTGGAGTGGCTCTCTCCGCACCAACTGCCTTCTTCCTCTCTTTCCTTTTCATGTTTCTTGTCGTTCCCTACGCAATAAATCCATTCTTGACATTCCCAAATTCAGACTCCCAATGTCCCAGCGATCCCTATTCTACCGTATCCCGAAAACATTCAACTCCTTAGCCTCGCAGTTACCCTCCCTTGACCTCTTCTCCACACCCTCCTTTTTCAAATTAGTCCTCAGAAAACATATTGCCGAGTTGACTCCATCTATCCCATCTCCTTGTCCATAAATCCCAATCACAAGCTTTCTCTCCTACGTATTTTTCTATTTATCTGTTGTTTTACATTTTTAAGGGTATATTTTGTCAAAATTTCTATTTATTTGTTTGCTTGTCGACCAATGTGAGAAGCCTTTTTGCCGTTCTTGGAGACTTTGAAATAAATAAATAAATAAATAAATACATAAACTTCTGCAGGCCCATGTTAAATCGTTCTAAAATGAAATCAGATAACCAGCTGCTATTCGTATAGTTATAACGCTTTAATGTTTGTATTTTTCACGTAATGAACTTTTTTCGTAATAAATTATTTTGCATTGACTTTATTTTTCTGTCATATTTAAATTGAATTACCTGCATCCAAAACGATTTAAAAAATAACAGATAATATTGCTTATTGACATCGTGCATGTAGAAAATATAACATTAAGCTCATTAATAAAAACGCATGTATTAAGGACCGAATGCTTCCAATGCCTACCAATAGGAAAGCCGTTAATATTGATGTACTGATAACGTGATACGAAATAAGGTTTTACAGCTTCTTTAATTACCTTTACATTCCATTAGTACTGTGATAAATTAAACACCCTTTTCATAAATTGTGCTCCATTGAATCTCATAATTTTAAGGGCAATACAGCCACGCATGGAATGTAAAAACCATGAAGTCTGCCGGCAGCTGACAGTAAATGATACTTGGCTGGTAATTTATTGATTTCCTTACTTTTTTCACTTAATTGTAACGCTTTCATACTTATTGCAGTCAAAAACCCTAGGTTTTTACGGTCTGCAAATGATGCAATTATCATTAGAATTATCGATGCAATGAACCAATTTCTTTCACACATTCCAATTCACTGTCCTCAACGCGAAAATTTCAATCAACATTACCGTCGCAGCTCTCTACCTCGTTAACCTTCATGAATTTTATTGGAAATGGCAGATAATAGTGTTTCCCAGTTGCTTCGGTGGTTGATATACACGGTGAAGCAACACAGTAAAATTAAAACTTCCTGTGAAGCTAGGCCATGCATTGACGATCGTTATGCTCAGCACGTTAATTTTTGCGTCATAAAAAACCACACTGGGTGCGGAACGAGGCCAGCCAAGATGCAACAGATTGCATTATAAAAGGTAAAATTATGACACACGGCAATTCAGTTTGGTTTACTGGCGATGTATATTAGATTTTTCTCGCTGCAGCCATTTTGCTATGTCCAGTAATCAACAGACATTGACGATGCCTCCTAAATCTCCAATGTTCATGGGAAGGATTCTTGATTAAAAGCTTTGCATTGTTTCTCGTAACCTTATATATACTGATCGTTAAACATGAAATGATAAATTTGAAAAGGGCCGATTTTAACAATATCATGTTCTTAAAAATGTCTTCCTGATAATATTAGAGTCTTGGTCTTTGTTATTCTGTGCTATAAACCTAAAATATTTTAGGAAATCATTGATCACGTTAAAGAATCAATGATGGCTAAATTCGAAACCAGTGACATGTTAAAACATTATCCCTTTATTAATTAAGAGTTAAATATGTGAAAATATAAATTTCTTGAAAAAAGTTTAACTTGTATTTGTATTACATTTTACTAGATGTAACTTATTGTACTGAATAGCCATGGGTTTTATAGAAATGAGTACATTGCTAGTGTATTATAAATAATAAAAAAGAATTATTTAAATTTTATTTCGTAGTTTACGCAAGTATTGAACACTATCCTTTTCATTTTTCTCTTTATTAAATATTCCAAATCATCTCCTGGAACTTATTATTTTAATTCTTTGACGTCTTTCAAGTATTACAACAAAATAGTCTTTCAAGTAAGGAACTTTTTCATCAAACTTTTAAGCTAAAAATATAATTTTTGTTCCCCTTTTGGTTATTTAATGATCGCTTAATTTATTGAAATTTACGTGTAAGCACACCTCCTCCATAACAAAAATGTTTCCACATCAGGAGTTTCTCCAGCGTTCCTCCACCGTACGTAAGATCATCCCTAAATCAAACATTCATTAATTGTCACCTATGTAAGAGATAAATAAAAATATAGTCTTTTGACCGAATGTGTTATGAAGGAACTGGCAGTAGTTAATTGAGGAAATTTGTTTTATTTTTATTTTATTTGAAAATATCCACATACAGTACAATTGCCAATTTACTGTGGTCCAAATAACAGAACATATTTTGAATACATTACATTTTACTATATTTTCGGGTTGCTGTGGTTTTGTGAGAATCGTATTCCTGTTGAAAGGGTCTGGATTGGAATGTTATCAGTGCCGGATATTTTTCTTTGTAATCAAGTTCTCCATCTGGGTGCTATGTGAATAGTGAAGTGCAAAGAGGAGTCAAAATGTAGTTCTCAATCAGTGTAATGGTATATTAACCTGTGAATGCTTGGCACCTCGTCATGAGTGTACGCACATGTAGATGGCTGGAGCAGTAATCGTGGGTCACCGAGTGCAAACTTTTATAAATATTCCAAGTAGTAAATTCGAAAAGATTTAAGACCATATTTTACGTAATAACATCAGTTAGTGCGTCACCTTGCATCCAACAATAAAAATCATGCAGGAACCATAATTAATATTATTCTTGTTAATTAATGAATGTGTTATAAATATCAGATATTTATTCGAAATGTAGAAAAATATATTAATGGAAAATATCTGGAACGAGAAAACGAGAATTTTTTATGTACCATACTACCTAAACCACCCTTCTCCACTATACCCAATCCATATATTATGTTAATACTCACTAATAGTGATAATAGATATGTTATATGGTACTTCCATCATTGACAGCTAGAATAGACTTTGTACTTGAAATTGAACAACTCACTATTTATACTAAATTCTCCTCCTACACGAACTTTCCCACATAAAATAGAATTCTGCATGAATTACGATGTCGCAGTATCCAGAATATAATAATGACAATAATAATATTGTCGTAGGCCTCCTCGGACAATGAGTCAATTCTTACAAAGAGCCTGTAGTTACAACCATTAAATAGTAACATGACTGTAAAAATGAAATGGTCAGCTACAAAAAATTACAAAAGGAGTTAATGATAAAACACATCCTCAACCCCCTTAGTACGGACATGCCCATGCGAGTAGCAGACAACGAAGCGCTCCAGGGCCATCCGATTCGTTTAATCGCGGTGTCCGCAGATATTTATCATGTTTACTTTATCAGATATTTATCATGTTTATTTAATTATTTATCATTTATGCTATATCACCGGCTCTAATGAAGATTTTCGGACAATTGTTGTTTTATTTCCATAAAGTTTAAAGTACTATATAATGCTTTTATATTTCGTTATGATTGAACAGTAAACTTACGAGTTTAGCAGTAGTAGTGTAGTTTATAGTTTTAACAGTAAACTACATTTTTTAACATTAAAAAAAACAAATAAAAAAACCAAACAAATGTTCGGTGCGTTTTAAAACTACGAAATTTTAAAATTTTGTTCAAAATATCAAATACTAATCTTTATTTTGTATTCTCATGGGTTAACTCAGCTATTCTGTGACCAATTAAACAGACCTTTAAGCAAACGACCTTTTCATTCAACCATCTATAATGCCTTAACAATTTCATATCGGATTTTGAAATTTTGGGAGTTCATCACCATTATAGACGCCTATAATCTGTAACAATTTGAAGTTTCAGGGGTCTCAAATTTTAGGGAATTTGTATATTGAAACAATGGAATGACATTTGTTTGATTTGGTATGCAAGAAAAACTAATGAAAGGATTTTCACCAAATGGAAGTCATTTTGAATGTTTTTTTATTCCTTATGACTTTTATTAGATTGTTTTATTATAAATCACGTATTTTTTGTTTTACAAGCGAAAAATCTCACTTTTTCAACTTCAAATGACCACCATGGCCACCCAAAGTCAGCTGCACGGCCCTTTCTAAATACTCTCAGAATTACGTTATCCATCAACTAACAGGAAATCTCAGTGGACCAATTTTTCAATGGCACATTTCTAATTCGACGGGACCATAGCAATTATGGGAGCGTGCAAGGGTATACTGTGAACTAGAGTAAGTATTGCTTACCTATGGAGTTGTGTTCGAACCGTTCGGTTCGAGGTAATTCCGATCACGCAACTGAGTCACGTGGCACTATCGTGAAAAGGTCAATATTTTGGGGTAAACCACTCTTTAAAATGCAACCTCCCTATCGCGTTTCTATAACTAGAATATCGTATTTAGAGTTAAAAATACGTAGATATAAATTTGAGGCCCTTTCCTCATGTGAATAAATAAATATTGCATTACAATAAATATTCTCACGGTTACTTGAACGAGGCATTTTATGTTTCATCACGTTTTATGGTGTTGTTGGTGAAATATCTAAGGCTTTCCCGGTGTGCAGCGATATTGGTGGCTCTTCGGGTTTCCGACCGGGTCAAACTCTGCTTCATATATGCCGACGTTTCAATGAACGAGTCGTTCGCCATCCTCAGGGCATGATAATGATGAACGACTCGTCCATCGAAGCGTCGGCAGAAATGGAGCAGAGTTTGACCGGGTCGGAAACCCGAAGAACCACCAATATTGGTGTTGTTGGTGTTTACTAGCATGGTGGAGAAACAGGAATCATAAGCAAAGTGTGAGGTCACGACCACAATTGGAAACATGATTAAAGTTTTTAAAATTTCCATCCCGTTATGAAATGCACGAAAAGAAATGAATATTTGTTGAAGACCATTCACGCCAACATGTTATCTTCCTTGCCTTCCGGGATGATTCGCATGAGTTGAAGAAGGGCACATAAATGAAGAAAACAGTTGCCAGAGTTAAAAATTGGGAGAGATATACGTCTGAGGACAAGAAAGTACGATGGACAGACATTGAATTCGAAGCGGAGGTCAGGCGGGACAAGAAACGAAAATATCCCCAGGCAACTACTCACTCTACACCAATCCCATCACTGCTCTCCCTCTCCCATCCTTTCTCTGGTTCTCACCAACCATCTGTCTTATTGGTTTCACGAATCTCACGGTATTTTCTCCCGAGATTTAGCCGAGAGACCCCCTCCCCCGCCGCTCTCCATCCCATACCAATCACCTCAGCCCAAGAAAGTGCGAACGTCTTTCGCAATACCTCCTCCGATCCATTGCGGTTCCAATTTATCTCCACCGTGGAAAGGACCCTGCCCAAATTTCCATTGTCTTCGAGTGCCGTTGTCAACGTAAGTATATATCTTTCTCTCTGAAAATTAAACTCTTTGCCGCAAGGCGAGCTTTACTACCAACGAGACGCAATGAATAATTAGAAGAGTTATTTTTTTCTTCACGAGTGAACATTTAGGGATGCCTGATGATTTGAGAAATGATGAGGGAAAGAGAATTTAAAAAATGGAGACGTGATTGAAAAATTAAGAAACTCACTTAATGTGTTCGCAAGAGTTATCTTGAAAAATTGATAAATTGTGTGTGATGAATTAACATACACAACTATTAATAATTTTATTTTAAAATTTTCATTTCTTCATTGCTCATTTGTTTATATTGAGATAAAGAAATTCAGGTAAGAATTCAAGCAAGGGGGAATCGACGCAGGGGTAATCAAAGCCACCCCCTTATTATTTAAGATAGGATTACAAGGCATTGCAATATAACAATTTGCGCAAACATTTACTACGTAAACGTGAATTATGCAGAATAATAAACTAAATCATACGTGAATCCGCTTTATCTTGTCAATTTATGTAAGAATACTTATATTTAAAACAAAGTAACACTAATAGCGTTGCCTTTAAAACCTTACATTGATTTTCCGGTTTTAATAAGTTTAAACTTTCAACTCTTGTAAATGTTTGCAAAGCCTCCCTGTTACTGGCTTCACACATTCCCTCCTTAATTCACTTGGCATTTCTATCTCAATAGCAACCGGCAAAACTATTAATTGCAGATACTTCGAGTTAGTTTTTGACAATACTTTCATCGTCAATTCTATCAACTACCAGTAGATGAGTAAACTATCATATGTCCTCTTTACATTTTTGAGTGGTTTTGAATGGTTACCGTTTTTGATCGTTGAAAAATACAGAATCAGCCTTTGACGACACATATTGTAGCGAAACATATTGAAAAAGAGATGAATCATAACATATCACTAAAAAATATACTTATTTCAGTTGATTTATTTGAGCTCAAGATCTCAAAATTTTAAAAATTATTTTAATAAAAATATAGCTGATACAAAAGAAAAGAAATATGTCAAGGAATTATAACAAACTAATAACCCCTGTAAATGGCTGCTTCTCATCAATAAATAATCCGGAAGCGTTTAATGTCGTTTGCAAATAAGTATTTCATTGACTATGTTTGTAACCAAAACATAGTCAATGATACATACCAACGAGGTTGTTCGGCCAGATTTGAAAATTAAAAAAAAAATGGAAAAAGGAATGCTAAATTGGTGATGCTTTTGGTAAGAGGATGGATAAATAAATAAAGAATAAATTTAATGGAGATGGATTCAGAATGGAAATTTAATGGATTCGGAACCATTTTGATGTCCAGAAATCGCGACACCCTATATTTTTAAGTCAACGAGATATTTTTATAAATGTACTCGTGGTACTGTAACGAAGTCCAATTCTCTCGGAAGCATTGGCAAATATAAGCAACGTGAACATTCTAGAATACTGGTCTATGTTCTGAAGGCTTTGGACCACTCGTGAGGACGGGAATAGAAACAGGTCACCCTCCACATTTGGTTCGAATGCCTTGGGTTCGAATCGTTCCTCAGCCTTACCGCTTTTCTGTCGTAGGACTTAATTCTTAGACTGAAACCAATATCACTTCGAAATGTACATGAGGCTCGGTATGTACTCAAGCAAACAATCTTAGGAACAGGGATGAAAATTTATGTAAAAAAATCATTTTACTTGACCAGGATTCAAACCCTGATCTGCCATTTGCCGATCAAGTGTGTCAGCCACCAAGCGCTCATCAGTGAAGCTGAATTTCAGTAAGAAATGTTTCAAATTAGATGTTTTCGTTTTTGTGAAGCCTTTTCTTTACAACAGTGCTATCGACTGAGAAATTTGAATTGAATATAATGCAGTGTTATCAGTTTAAAAAATCAGTGGTTTCAAAGCTACAGTGCTGGGTTTATCCTCCATGATAGTGGCTTATCAAGCACGATATAGCCTCTTTTACTACTATATCTACACTATTGTGAACGGGAGACTAGATGGCTTTGTGATATAATACAGCACTAAAACACCCGACCGATAATTAGATATTCCTGATTTGAATCCCGGTCAAGTCAAAGGACATATCAATGCTAAAATGCATCAATTTCAGTGAATACCTTAGGCTGCAGGTTTTGATATCACTCCAGAAGTGGAAGTTCCAAGAGTAAACATATTGAATTAACCAGTAGAGGAGTCGCGGCGTTTTATTAATTTAGGGAGCAAAGGAATACCTTTCTTTTGAGTAAGATCTGTTTTTATCCCGGTGAATGATCCACAAGAACTTTTCTCGTGTTTCCCACCGGATCAATGGCTACATGTTCGCCAACGTGGCATTGTTCAACTCAACCATCGTCATCAGGGAAGGTGATTGTCCAGGCACATGTTGGTTGACTTTATATATCTCCCACCCTTCTAAGGTGTTGCATGATTGGTTCTTACAGAGGAGTAGGTTTTTGCTGTTTCCCGCCTTTCTGTGCAATTGCCGTTTTGTGTAATGTGACAAAGCGGGTTGTCGAAATAACTGAAAAACTTTTGTTTCATGAAAGGTAAATATATAATCAACAACCAGAAGTTGCTCAAGGAGAAGCCAGGTTTTCGGTTGAGATTGTTTTTATCCATGAGAATCTTAATATGCTCCTAGACCAGGCGATCCCAGAATCTTGTACCTTGGCGGGCGAGTATCCTGGCTTTGTCAAATCTATGGCCATGCTCGGCGATAGCTGAATTTTCCGGTTGTCCAAATCGTAGATGTCACTTGTGATCCTTTAGATTTTCCTTGTATTCCGCTTACATTGGGGAGATGGGACGCAGAATAGGGACTCATCGTGTCGTCAAAATAATCGTTTTTCTAGTAATCAAATCATTATGGTTACAGCTCCAAATCTAAATAACTGAAAAAATGTTGGTTCAATAAGGTAAATATATTCTCAACAACGCTTCAGGGCCAGATTAACAGCCAATTTCAAAACCGTTACTTAGCTGGATGTTTACTTTATGCTTTTTTCTATGTTCCATCCAAACCTGTATGTAATCCATTGGGTACGAAGCTGGATCAGGACTCCTCCGCGGAAATTCACCTTTGGTTAGTTGGCATGAAATAGAGATCATAACGAGTTCTTTCCACGAAATAAAAACTTATCGGAGACCACCCTTACTCATTTCATCCCGAAAGACGAAGCTGACCTTTGCTTGAAGGATACTCATAAAGTGAAAGGGCCCACGATATTGCCCGGACGTCATATCAAAGGGAATCTCAAATTTGTGGGCAGCCTGTATTTTTTTAAATTATACATACCGTTCGAATGAAATAAAAAGGCTAAGGTCAATATTTGTCTCATAAAGTATATTTATTAATTTATCAGATGGTCCTGCTAGAAAAGGTAACTTAACCAAAATTTAATCTCAATTCCACTGCTCATATACTTCTTCTTAAACCAGTTCTTTAAGTTTATACCACGGAAAAAATTACAGAGTTCATTCCTTGGGTAATCGATTGGCTACGAGATTTAATTGAACTTCTTATTTTCTCAGAACTCTTCATTTCTAAATATTAATAACTAAGTTATATGACTCTCGTGCTTCCTTCATCTTATCGTTTATGCATAGATGAAAAAAAATCCAAGGGATTTCACAAAGATTAGTCAACAAAAAACGACAGGTGTCGTAACTGATTTACATCTTCAAGTGTTTCATACTGTTTAGCATCTGAGAAGGCACTTCTACGCAACTTCAATAATGTTCCACTACCACTAAGCTTTCACTCAATTCCGTCTCTTTCCGGTAATTGGAAAAAGATGCCCTCCCTGAAGTAACTCCTTCTCTTTTCCCGTATTATACTTCCAATATTTCACATGGCGAAGGTTTTTGCGGAATGATAACCGATATACACCGGATATTACGATGTCTAATTGGAATTGATAGAGAAAGAGACAAAACTGTCTCCAAATCTCGCTGTCGATAGTTTTATCTTTTTTCTATTATTGGATTTGACCTGATCATTTCGATTCAAGTTTCATTTGACGGAACGTGAAGCAATCATTATCCAGCCGAAGATTGGAGGTTTCGACGATGTTTATGAAGGTATAGTTTGCAGCAGTAATTGCTTCTGCAGATTCCCTGATTAATAAGGCTAATCATCTGCACAATTACTTTTAATTGCTTGAAGGGACTAATTGGGGAAGGCTGAATATATCCTGCCTTGAGGGAGCGTATTGAACGGTGGTTTCAGGTCGTATTGAATAAACTGTTTCTATTCCACGCACGTGATCTTGACGAGACTCCCTCAATTAATGAAATTAAGGTTGGTAAGTAATTGTATCTTAGCTTTGGATATTTTATGCTCAACAAAGTTACGATACCACGACTGGATCAGTGAGGGATACGTAGGTGATTAATCGCAATCATCCTGCAATACAACCTTATTAAGTGCAGAATTCAATATGAAATCAATAAATCAGTAATAATCTAAAATTCAGAGATAATGTATTACCGTAAAATAGCAGAACATTCTTTTATTTTTCTTCCCACGGAGATCAAAATTGTTAAAGTAATGCTAAATGTATATGTATATATTTTTTTAAATTTGTAGTTAAAATTTCATCAAAATGTATGTAATTTATAAAAATGTTTAATTCTGATTAGATTATATGTAATTCCTAAATATATACATTTGAATTACGTAAACCTATTCTTTTTAATTAAAAAGACGTTACATTTTTCAGTAAAAAGCATCCTTTATATCTCTTTTATTCTTAACGCACTATATAGAGAAAGTAGGAAGCTATATATTAACAAAGTTCTTGACTCGAAGAATAAATTTTCATTGAAATATTAGTTTCCTGGTATAATCAAATATACCAAACCTTTACGTAACGTGCAACTTTTAAAATGGTGGGATAAAAAGCCATGTAAACGTGCGTATATAAAGGTAACATTAAACATTTATACTCAATGTAACTCGTTTATAAAATTGAGTTTATTTTACATAAAGCATGTCAATGCATAGAATTATAGTAGAGTACCTAACATGAGAGATTTCGTAATAGGAAAAGATAATTTTCAAAACTGTAGACTCGACGTCATAAAATATCCTTAGTTTATGAAGCGATCAATTTATAATTCTAAAGATTTTACATAAATTAGCAAATGAAACGATATCCGGAAAAACTTTGTAGAATGTCATAATGCAATTCCAAGAAAAAATTGTACCTTATGAGTAATAATTGCATGTAATGCATGTGAAATTTATCTCTAAACTTTCTAAAGATTTTATTGAGAAACCATGCCTAGAGCGCTTAAGGTGCAACAATATTTATAAATACAGATCGTAAATGGGACCGAGTTGAAACCCAGAAAAATTTCCAGACCAAATCATAAAAAGTATGCAAATTAATGGTTACTATAATGCAGATAAATTTTTAGGACTTTAAATACTATGTAATACACTTTAGAAACGAGATATTTATTATTTAATATTAAATTTAGAGAAAATGTTTATAATTTGGTTTTTTATACCGTCTTCTTTCAGCTTTAAGGACTACAAATTGAGATAATTAGGATCAATCACAGCCACATTTATTGTTTTCACTACAGTATTTAGTCAAGGTTTCAGCTGTTGTTGCTTCTTAATTTACCAAAAATAATGCTTTATTCCATCCCCAGAGAAGTGAGCGATTAGTTAACTCGTGAAAATGTGATTTTCAACGATATTTCAGAAATTAATTTCTTTAACACGTATGATTTCTTTACCAATCGACCTAAGAAAAATTACATTCCCTTCGTATATCAGTAGCCAGATACATTTGTATTAATTCATAAAAACCGGCTAAATAAAAATTATTCACAGCTAATGGAGTTCCTTAGAAATGATGCTGCGAGAATATTCTACTATCAGAAGCCTTTTTCCACGGTAACTCAATATTACTAGTCACCCGTTACGTCCAATAAAAAAAAATGAATAAAATACTTCACGGATGATTCCACCAACCATGGTTGCAGTTACCCTAAGTAGCTTTTTCCACCGTTGATCCCCGCAAGGCAGTTGAATAGACCGCTGTGACCAATCATAAAGGGACATTCCTTTGATCCCTTAGACTTGTGAGAGGGCAAAAGAGTTCACCCAATGCCGCCCCACATCCCGAATTCAGCTCCCTTCCAGCCGACATCCTAAGGCCCCTTATTTTTTTTCTCGTCCCTCTGTCCAACTGTGTTCCTCTGAGAAGAAGGAAAGGGACTGGACCGGCCAGCATTTTAAATCAGCTCTGAAACGTGGGGAGGACTCACAAATATAAGAGTCGAGGACCGACCTTTTTTCGCAATGGGCAATTCTTATCATGGGTGTATCTCTCCTGGGTAATTCTATCCACGCCTCGATGAAAGGAAAAGGCATCGTGAGATGGCTCTTCGTAGCCGAGCAACAGTCGATGGAATACAAACTGTAGAAATGTCAAATAGAGGTGGCCCTTTCAGAAATAAAGTTAACGCCATAAGGTGAGATGTAAAATAAATAGTTTATATTCAATATAAGTCAAAGTTTGTACTTTTCAACGGCACTTTCATTAATATTATTTCTGTCGCACATTGGAACGTCTGATACACCGCTCACTTTTGTAGCTTCTTGGCATGGTATTCTTTTACAAGGTTTTGAGTTAGTAATGCGAATGACCGTTTGAAGAAAACAATAGTAACATTTTCTACTCGGATGAACCTACTTCTTTCCATTCAAATACAAGTAAGAAACAATTGCCATGTGATCGATCGTGTGTGGCCAAGAGTTGATGAGAAACCAATTTTTTTGTGGCAAAGTTTGTAAATATCAGTTGCACTATGGCGATTGAAAACTGGTGGAAATGCGGGTGAAACTAATTTATTTCCTGAAGACATAAATAAAAATTTAAGAAATCCGACAAACTACTGCATATCAGATCACGAGAATAAGATAATGGAGCTAGACTGCAGAACGGACAGATTTAAAAATGTAATTTTTCCCGCGAACGATAAGGAGCCATAACAGCTTTCAATGAGATATTTAAATAGATTTTATCCATTGGTAGTGTAGCTAGTAAGGTGATTGACTCCCTAATACTTATACTCTCATCTACTACCTAGTAATATCAGCACTCCTACTTATAACATTTGTATCCCTGTCCATAAATGTAGTTGCAAAATACATTAATACTAACGGTCCCTCTAACATTGGTAGCATATCTACAGTGTGGTGCTAGCTTTTGAGGCTTCGCCTTCTGACAAGTACTAGCGACTTACAGTAATACATCAACAGTTGCAGTTGCATTAACTTTAATAGGGTATAGTGTAACGCATGTTGGTGACTACTCACCCCCTGCCGCACACCCTTGAGGTGGCTTGGTGGGTTATTTTTAGATGTAAATGTACCGAAGATTGTATGAATCAAGTGAACCGGACAGAGCAATGTATAATAAAATGGTAAAAAATAGCACGATGAAAGTTAGTATTAGCAATATGATGAAGCGTAACAAATTTTAAAGATTCTACCAGATGCATTAAGACTTTGAAACGCTCTGCTGAAAAATACGGGAATAATTGAAACAAAACAATTTCACTTCGGTCCTCGTAATACATAAAGATGAGGACAATTTCGGCAACGAGACGTGACCTGGATTAAAGCGGTCTGAGTTTTGATCATGGATACACGTGAAAATGATTGACTGATTAATTAGGCTAACCCACGTACAACTCGTTACCTTGACTCTCTACCACATGATATCGCGTTTCATGCAACAAAGTATTCAAAGTAATACCTACTTAGACATTTTTCTGAGCTCGAAATATGGTACGAAAATTTTGAAGTTCAAAAAACATGTTACAAGCAAGACTCACGATTCTTGATGTGATTTACCATAATAAACATTTAAACCCTAAACGAAGGAGGTTACATCTTAAAAAAACATACGTAACCCTAGAAGGGCACACTGGGGTCCAGTAGACCCCAAAAATTATTTTTTTTGCTGTAACTTTTGAAAAACGTGAAAAATCGGTAACTCAACTCAATGTAAATTTCTTTTAACACATTAAGAAAAGATCTTTGCGTGTGGCACTCATTTACTGACTAGGTGCAACAATATAAGACGGTAAAAATGGTCTGGGGTCCACAGAAACCTGGGTATGGGGTCCTATAATGGAAGTTTTTTGGTCATTGTGTAACAATTGTGTCTTCATAGCTTTTTCATTTTTAACTATTTATTTATTGAATATAGTTGTATTCAAACACTTACTTGATTTGAAACAAATATTATGTATTTTAATCATAATGGGATGTTTAGTACTATCAATTTTTTTTTCAATGGTCCATTTTTTATATTATTGTCCTCAAAGTAGAGACATGGTTATAAATGTTTACGAAATAATTTCACGGGGAGAGGGATTAGAGTAGCAGTATCATCGTTGTTTTTATGTTTCCTGTAGCTTTAGAAAACCGTCATATTTTGGAGGTTGTTTGTGAAATTTCAAATGGGTATTCATGCACCTTGTAAAAACCGTAGCCCTTTTGGTGCTTGAGCCTGTCTTATAGGGGCAATAAAACGGCGCCTCGGAGTGTACCTGGGAATTTCCAGCTATTGTTTAGTGACGTGCTACGAAATAAAATACTGCTGAACACAAATGCGGAAATACGACGGCAGCGTATAGAAATTGCAGTTCCCCAGTCATATCACGGTGATTTAGCTTTGAGGAAATGGAGGCATTTTTTGGACTATTTTATTTTTCAGAGGTGCAGAAAACGTGCAACACTAAACTCTATGAACTGTGGTCTGCTGAGTTTGGATCTACTCTGTACAGATGTACCTACTATGTCTCTGAAGCAATTCCTATTCCTGACATCAACAATGCGTTTGGATGATAAAAACACGATATCGCAGCGCAGGAAAGTTCATAAGTTTTCACCACTTCGCGAAATTAGGGAAGGCTTTGTAGAGAAATGCAAGAAATACTACACGCCCCATGAATACTGCACGGTTGACGAAAAACTCCTTGGGTTCCGGGGCCGTTACCAATTTCACATATATGTGAAAGGAAAGCCTGATAAGTACGGGATAAAAATTGTTATGTTGAATGATACGAGAACATTTTTCATAGTCAATGACTCTTATTACGTAGGAAAAATAGTTCTTGACGTAGGTGAAACAGTTCCAACATACTATGTCAAGACATTGCCATCATCAACTCATGGCAAAACTAGAAATATTATATATGACATCTGGTTCACTTCTGTGGAGCTTGTGAAAAAGATGCTTAAGGATTTTTCAGTCACGATCGTGGGGACTATTCCCAAAATTAAGCGTCAAGTTCCAACGAGTTCTACAATTAGTACGGCTGTTGGATCTTTACGATTTGCCTTCAACCTCGATATGACCCTTGTGTCGCACGCACATAAGAGAAATAAAATTGTGCTTTTACTGTCGTCTCTCCATTTGGATGGGACCATCGATGAAGACAGTGGAAAGCATGAGATCATCACGACGTACAATTCAACAAAAGGAGTGACAGACACATTTGACCAACTCTGCCATGAATACACCACAGCAAGAAAAGCCCTTCGATGGCCTCTGCGAGTTTTCTACGGAATGCTGGACCAGGCTGGTGTGAACGCAATGATTCTCTATTGCTATAATGACAATAATGAAAAGATGAACTATAAAATATTTTTGAGGAATTTGGCATTGTCACTCATTGAACCATTTTTTGAGGCAGCACGTATTGAAGACAACGTTACCTGCATCAATAAGGTACTCAATTCAGGACATTTTAAGCATTAAAGACTCTCTAGTGCAGCACAAAGAACCATTACAAAGGAAGATTCGATGCAGCTTTTGCCCCAGGGAAAGGGGTAAAAAAACTCGACTCCTATACTCATCATGCCATGAGCGACGATCACAAGAGTACCCTGTGTAGTACCGGTAATGGAGTGAGTGAATAAATATATGCAGTGTTAAAATTTAATTTGCCAATTTTAATAAATTTCACCAGACAACATATGCATTTCAAACTATTTTAACTGGAAAAGAACGTAAAAGAAATTAACAAAAAAATCTTAGAACATTTGGACTTATATTTATCACTTATTTCAATGTTGTAAAAAACGTATTTTTTAAAGGAACGATTTCGTTTCATTTTTTAACTAAAGATTCTAATGTTTTGCGTAACCTTTCAAAAGTACATCTAGGTATGTTTAAAAAATTAGCGTCAGTAAATAAAATTAAATTTCATCAATTTCGACGATATTTTCTAATACTCCATTGCAAAAAAGTATTTTTAAATTCAAGTTAAATATCGTTAAATATAAATATTTCAACTGAATAATATTTTAAAGGCTTCAGAGCAATGATGATTACAACATTCGCTAAAAAAACAAAGTAAATTGGCGAAATAAAAAACAATTTCTTTCTCGAGGTCCGCTGGACCCGTGTGCCTTTTACGTTACTCCAAGGAAGTGTGCCTTCTAGGGATATCGCGTTTTTTTGTAGTAGTATCAGGAAATTGTCCTATATCTTCTTGCATCAATACAATGAAAAATATAGATAACTTTAATCACAAGTCATGGTTAAAATAACACGGTCCTTAAGACAATTATGGTTGAAAAGTTTGAGTAAAAGATTTTTCTGTCCAATCACAATGATATTTTGGTGAAAAATTGACACAAAACTGAATAAATCCGTGTCACATTGTATTATGAGCAAATTACTTCAATTACTGATGCTAAAATTCGCTCGAATGCGCAATGGAAAATGTAGGATTATGTTAAAAATATATTCTTCAGGTAAACTTCCTTAATAGTTAGCTACGCATTATGTTTAAGCAAAAGATACAAAAATGAGCAATATGTCACTCGTTTTGCTATTCACTTGTGGCAATTTACAGGGAGACTAATCTTTTCAAACACTGATCCAACTTCAGTCTTGAAGCTTAACTAGTAGAGCTGAAGACAGAAATTATTTGAGAAATTAGATGAGAAAGGATAAAATATTTTAATAGAAACGATCTGCCTATTATAAACATTAGCACAGTGCTAATAATAACAGAAAAGGATTTTGGATATATGTATGGTATGGCTGGGTATAGTTTTCACCTACATTATTTGCAGAGCTCCTTTCAACAACTGAGCAATGCTTTGCCTTGCCACACACATGAGGCAGCAAGCAGGGTACTATGAAGATGTCGAAGGAATAAATAATAGCAAAATTATAGAAGATAAAAGGAGCCATGCAGAGGAGACAACTGAGGATTCACTCACCAATTTCCAGATATCAGAAAAGATCCTCCTCTCGCATTCAGGAGATGAATCGGCTGACATCCACACGCAATCTTCTTGCAAAGGTCTCCAAATGGGACGGAATCACGACTTGAGTTCTGCAAAAAAAGGGAATGGAAGACAAATATAGTCGACAAAGAAAATGCAGCCCAAAGGGAAGCTTCCAAAATCAATGACGCTGCAGATGAGTGATTTTTTTTATCCGGCGGAAGGATTCGAATGCATTGCGAGAGTTGGGAGAATGAAGGTGGCGTTTGACGCGATAAAAAAGTGTTTGAAGTTACTGACACACGTTTATTAAGCCATTTCTTATTATAGTCAGTGCACCATTGACTGCCAACGGCGTGATACGTCTAATGGGTTCATAATTTGGTAAAACTAAATATTACATATCAAGGTAGTGTAAGCAAGAAGTCACTTCACATCAAATTCAAAGAGTTTAACCTCATTATTAACAAATGCATTCAATTATTTTCCAGTGAAATCAAAGTATAATCCACATATGTAACTACGTCATAGGATATAAGCCAAAAAAAGAGGTTTTCCACGGAATTTAGTACAACTCTGTACTCCAGAGCAAATTTATTAAATAAATGAGAAAATTCTCGCCAAGTTAAAGCCTCACATACTTATACCTACTGAGAATTTCAGTAACACTATAATTTTTTTACTTAGTTGATTTCAAATTATTGATTTATGCCTCATACAGCTGATTTAATTATAGAACTAAATTTGGGTGTGTTTTTTTAGTATTAGAGATTGATCTCGCAAGAATTGCCGTAAGACAAGCTTTGCTCTTCCAAATATATTTAACAGCAATTTCATTTCGACGACTAATCAGTCAAAAGATGCTAAACCTTCTATGTGCACATAAGGAGGTGCACATAAGGTAAGTGCACTATGCCTGGGCAAAAAAGTTCGTATCAGACGTTTAAAAAAATTCCGGTAGCGGCTTTACCGAGACGAATAAATAATTACAGTATGTTTTACTATACTTTATACATGAAAACTCATCCACTCCAATGTAAGGGATGATTTTCTCATAAAGCTGTTGCATTTTTCACTGTAATAATAACGAAACTTTCCACCTTTTTATTACATTCCAGGGGAGGTTTCGGAGGCTACAATCCGGAACGACGATTTCCAATCAACTCTGAGTGAAGACTAGTCCTTCATCAACGCAAAAAAGTAACAAATATTGGTGCTGTTCGTATAATGGCCACTACGCGGATAATAGTTTAATCCTGAAAAGCTCTCTGTGGTTGTGATCCGTGGAAGACAGGCAAGCAAGAATATCGCTGACGTAGCTCGTCACCAGTAACACCATTTCTGCCACCACCATCTTGAAGGCTTCCCGAAGAAATGTTTAACACCCGACGCGAAAACGACCGTTACATTTGTGGTGGTTGGGAGGTGTACAGATTTCCATACTTTGCACATGTAGTATAGAGATTGTCCGACTTTAGTATAGAGATTGTCCGACACGTTGAACGCACAGATAATGACGCAGTATGGTGATACGTTTAGCGAGTTAACTAAGTGTGAGGAGTATATAAATGAATATTAATACAATTTCTTCAATCATGCCATTGATATAAAAGCAGGGAACATAACTCAATGAAAATACTTGGTGAAATTCAAGTGCACCTATTTAAATATAACTTGAAATCTCATTTTCTGAAGCCATTTTAATTTTAATTTTCCCCGGACTAGAGTAACACTCCCAGAACTTAAATGTGTAAAAAATCAAAACAAAACAAAAACAGGATAGGTCATTTATTTCAGAGAGCGTGGCAAAACAGACTTGTACAGGTTACCGTGTCTATTGGTTCTCCTTTTAGTATGAGAAAAAAACCATGTAGTTCCTTCCACATAAATTCAGAAAACAATTGTCCTTTAGACTCACATTCAAATAAAAACCATTGTTTAGAGAATGTTTACCTATATTAAAGAGGATTTTGTGTTACGCACTTAATTTTAACGATTTGAAAGGAGCAAAAAACCGTTGAGGAAGAGAAAATAGGCAGTCAATTGTAAATCCTTTCTCTTGAAACGGCCTTCCAAATTCATTATTTTCCCCATCGTAAGTTTTAATACAATATAACGAAAATAAATAAGTCAATTGTGTTGAAATGGAGGTATGAGGATTATGCATGAGTTCGCAGCGTTTTTGGCTGTGATGAAAACTTTTATTCAAGATGAATTTCATAGGGACGTTAATCAGTTACATTTTCTCCTCCAATACCTATGACTCTCTTCCAAATTTGTCTTATATTTTCAAGTCTTAAGGAATGTACTGGTTTGGAGTTGAAAATCTTATCAATCAAAGTTTATAAAGCCAGAAAACATAAACTTTCTCCATCATTCTAACATATTTCAAAAAAGCAATTGATAAATGAAAACATGAACTGTTCTTAATTTTCACTTAAACAGAAACATCCGTTTACCGGTATTAACAGCAGGGGGACAATTTAATTCTGAATGTTCTAAAAGTTATGGCGGCCCACAGGCAAGGCAAAGGAACACGCTTTGCTTTTTTCCTTTGTTTGAAATGGAATTGAAACCTCCCAGCTCACTTGACCCATTTTATCACACTCTTAGAAAAAAAACAAAAAACACAAAAGAGGAAGCAACACCGAAGGAATAAACAAATGGGCCCGGGAATGGAGAGAAAGAAAGACGTATAAAGGAGAAAAATAAAGCATGAACCAAAGGATTTTAGGCGACGTACCATGGTCGCCGAGAACGAACCGGGGAGTGGTCGCTCCAACACACAAAAAAGCCACTTTACGAATTGGGAAGGAGTAAGTGAGAAAAACCCTAGATTCTGCACCCCTCTTTATCCTCTCCCCTCCTCCCAAGGGTATCGGACGACGGAAGAATTCAAAGGGGAAACCCTTGGAGTGGGTGTACATCTACATACGACCCTGCGAGACGTCGCGGAGGAGTTGAAGAAGACTTGAAAAAGTGTTAAGGTAAATTTGTACGGAATCAATGCATGAAACATTAAAACCTTATTACATTTGTACGATATTCTTGGAGCTTTAATCGAGTAATACTTGCGACAATATGCTGTGATTATTTCAATAATGTACATGCTTTTCAAGGATATGCCAAATGTTTCGCTAAACATTTTTCAAAATGTACCCGCGATATTACATGTCAGTAACCGTTCATTCAGTGCCACAAATGTCCCACTTACAATATTTAAAGAGGGGAATTTTCCCGCATTTAAGTACTTCAGTAGTCAAAAAATATTCAACATCAAACTGATATTATACCAAAATTAAAACTCAATTGTTCCTTTAAAACGTTTTCTGATAACCCTTAGTTATGAGGCTCTCTATAACGTCTATTAATGTATGTTTTACGCTCATGATTGCATTTTTGTAAAATACTATATGTGTATAATATAATGTATTATCACGATTTTTGTTCATAAAGCGTTAGTTTCCCGGAATTGTATAACTTTTAGAGGTCCGAGGCACCTTTAGGTAGTTATGGCCAGAGTTACGTAGAAATTCACCTATGTGGGAGCAAAATTTAAATGTTGGCAAAAATACGTAATTTCATGAATTACACTCACGATTGGTGCCTCTTAAGTTCTCGGAGTCGCTGAAACCAAACATTATATAAAAAATCGAAATGTCTGATACAATATGGCTAATTCCACTCATCATCAGAAATTATTATGCACAGTACGTCGACACATGTGCAACACGTATTGCAATCGCAATGTAACCCAATTCTCGAGTGAATTGCTTGAGTTTGGGATATTTAATTAAATTTAATTTAATTTAATCAAAAATGTCCACATACAGCAAATGTTGCCAATTTACAGTGGCCCAATAACAAACGTACAGAGAAAACTGGTACAATAAAAACATAAAATAATAACAGATATCATAACAAAACAGGAAATATCGGAAGGAAACTGAATGAAAAAGTATTGTTAGCTATTTTCAGAAAGATGAGAGAGAGCCAAGTTTGTAAAGATGTTGGAGGATAGAAAAAAGGGATCAACGCTCTCAGGAAGGGAATTAAGAAGGGAGGGGAGGCGGAAAAAAAGTGAGCGTTGAGCGAGCGATAATCTTGGAATTGGTAAATGGAATAGATCGTGGGTGCGCGTAGGCCGGGAGGGTACTCGGAAATTCATAGAAGAGAGGAGATCGGGACAGTCTGTGATGGAGTTAAGGATGTTGTAAGCAAATTTCAGGTCACTTTTAAGGTGGAGACAAGGAAGATTGTGAATGGAGAGAGAGGACAGAATGGCGTTAGTGGACATATCTCGCATGTGGGGGAGTCTGTACTTCACTATACTTGTGAAGAAATGGGTAACAGATTTAAGGGCTGCGTGATTGGAAGGAGCAGACATCGCCCAAATAGGAGAGCAATATGTGATCACGGGAAGAACAATCGTTTTAAAATAGGATTTAAGAGCTTGGGGGTCTTTCATTTCTGTGTAGCGGTATAGAAGGCCTAGGAGAGACATAGCTTTGGATTTAATTGTGTGAATGTGACTTGAGAAGTTAAGCTTGTTGTCTATCAATACACCAAGATCCTTTACTGACGACAGATGGTTTAGGGGTATCGAATTTAGGGTGTAATTGAAGTTAAGCGGGATTTTTTTAAGGTGAATTGACATGGCATTGCACTTGCTTTCATTTAAGTTTAACTTCCAGGTAGAGCACCAATGGGAGATTATATTTAGAGTATTCTGTAGTTCGTGACAGTCATTATGGGCGTGGATGGTTTTAAAAACTTTACAATCATCAGCGTATAGCAGCATGCGGGCTTGTGAGGTATGAACTAGGGAGGCTAAGTCATCAATGTAAAGATTAAATAAATATGGTCCCAGGACGCTGCCTAGGGCAACTCCTGAGGTTACAGGAGACCAAGAAGATGAGTTGCCAGAAATAATTACGCGCTGGGTTCTTTCACTAAGGAAGGTGGATAAGAGGCTGAGAAAATTACCATGGATGTTAAACCTATGACTGAGCTTATGAATGAGGAGGCTGTGGTTGAGAGAATCGAAGGCTTTCGAGAAGTCAAGAAATATGGTATCAAGCTGGGCTTTTTTGGATATTGAGTCGACAGCATGGTGTTGGAAAACTGATAAATTGGTTAGGCATGACCGCCCCGGAAGGAAACCGGGTTGACTGGTGGTTAGAGAAGGGGACGTGAAATAAAAAAGTCGGTTAAGAATAATTATCTCGCAGACTGATGAAAGAATTGGAAGTAGAGAGATGGGGCGGTAATTGGAGACATCATTTTTTGAATCAGATTTGTGTATAAGACAGCGTGGAGGAAGTCCACTGCTTTTTCAGGAGACAAAGAGGATATGAGGGTTGATGTTGCTTTTTTAAACACTAACAAAAGGTATCGCGAGTTTCATGGTTCCATCTCATGTCATTTTAATATATAACTTTTTCAATTACATATTACTAATATATTGGTTAAAGATATATCACAGAATACGTCTCGAAAATTAAAATATTTCTTTGTGTCTCTTACAAATATGTTTCAAAACAGACTTTATCACTAGTCATTTGTGCTTTCGCGGAAGTAAACTGCATACCTGTCACTTTAGCAATGAAAGGTGGCTTGCATGTTTAAACTAACTTGACTGTCCAATGCATCCCTCAGAAGCTCATGCATCAGTCTAGCCAACACAATATAAACAAAAACCTTAAGTAGAAACTTAATTTTTCTGCATTTCAGTCGTCCTTTCAGCAGGTTGGCGTGCTCCACAAGGGCGAGTGACAAGAGAATGCTGCTAAGAAAACGGGAATAGTGAAAAGAAATTTAGAGATGGAATGCACGAAATACGATGTGTTCTGATGGGCTGGATCCAGCCAGCATCTATATCCATCCGTCCAAAACACCCTACCATGTTCATAGTTCCTCCTGAAATTCATAATTTTCCACATATTTCATACATGTGCATGCCACACTGTAATCGCGTTTACTTTCCTTGGTAATTGGTTATTTTGGAAGGTCACTAAAATCATTTATGTTTATTAGTAATTTATTTGCAGCCAAGTAATGTATGACACAACAAAAACCTATTTCCTTTGCTATTCAATTTTCCAATGGTATAATAGAAAATTGATACCACCCTTATATCACATTTTAAACTACCGGGAGAGTTCGTATTTTTTGTCTCCTTACTTTTAAAATAAAAAAAGAAATTTAAAGCCAAAAATGCTACCCCAGAAATTTTACCGACTGGGGCGGATTACACCATCGCCAACCCTAAGCTACGCCACTGATTTCAGCAGACAGCTCGAAGTTCAACCCGTATGGTAAATCAAGGTTTGCTACTTACGGGAATAAGGATTTCTTAGAAGCCACTGTTATGGGGATTTATAATGCCAAATTCCGGTATAAGCTGCTTATAATATAAGCAAACTTCTTACGCAATAATTAACTGCAATGAGGTGCATTCAAAGTGCCCTCAGCATAGGTCCGTGGGTCCAGATACATTTGTCTCAAGGGTGTCGTGTCCCGAGAAGTTTCAGTGCACGGCAATATTACAATGATTAGGCGCAAGAGTGCCTATGTGGTCAATTTTGGTGATAAAACACTAACGAGTTGAGTCTCATGCGTTTACAATACAGAAATTTACTGTAGAGACTTATTCAGAAAAAATATTTATATTTTTGTAAATTCGACTCTATTGTTTATTATTTTCGCTAACCATTGTTTCTACATTTATACCGGATATCATAATGTCCGATTAACCTTAACCGCAAGATTACCTAGGTTCTTCGTAAATTGGATGTTGGCTTTGAGAGTTCGGGTTTCGTATATTTAATCACTTAGTGGTTTGCTGACGTGAGTGTTATTAATAGGGGAAAGTATTAACAACGGATTTTGCACCAAGAAAATATTAAACCAGCGGTTATAAAACTTGGGCATAAAGTCATTATCAAATTTGGAATGGCATTCATTATGAAATTATGCATCGAAACTATTTGCAATGAAAATAAATAAGTGTGGAAAAATGATAAATCATTTCATGAGAATCTGTTCCACAAAGTGGAGTCTGAAAGTCTGACTTCTATTATACACAAATTCGACTAATACAGATGTGGCAACCAATTGGGCCTCAGCATTCAGTATAGTAGTATCCACTGAACCATAACTGCCTGGGAGACTGCATGTAAAGTGGCTATGCACACATTTGGAATGAGGGCAGAGGTGGAAGGGGTACCAAGTGATGTCCGCCTCTTAAGGAGGCAAGAGAATTTAGGTTATCCACTAAGTTTCGAGGCGAGTAGAGTAAACGAGCATGGAGGGCTTGTTAATAGAGTCTTAATGGAGGGCCTATTCTCAGGTGTTTCACAAGTTTTGATATCGGAGTACTCCCGCGCATATTGTAGAGGTAACTGTGTTAGACAGACCATCATTTTGTATACATGATATTGCAATGTTAAACAATTTCTATGCCTAAATATGTGTCTGAAGCCTAAAACTTCAAAAGATGTATTTTTTATTCCCAATTTACCTTGACCTGTGGATATAATCTATGAGACATATGTACATATTCAAGTTCTTAAGAATGTTCTACCTTCGTTATGGTAATAACCGAATGGTATGGAAAAACCACATTATAATTCTCTACGAAGTTAACATTCGTACGTTATACCCAAGCCAAGAATTACATAGTATTATGGTATTTTCTGTAAGAGATCCAAGGTACTTATTTCACAACCATCAGCCATAAATTGTATTGACAAAAATAAAACCTTTCTTAAAGCATGTCAAATTGTGACTATTTAGTAAGTATTACTACAATATTCTTTTTCCGTAAATTTTCAATTTTTGTTCACAGAAGGTATATTTTTAATTTTTTTTAAATAGGTTAAACCGTCAATTTGAAAAATACTCATAATCGCAAGTATTACTATATTTTTCTAAAGGTGATCCAATCAACATGCAAATGCCTTAAATGTCACTTGAAGCTACTTTGTTTGTTTAGACTTGTTCTTCGAACGAACTTTCGTGTTTAACAGATATTAATAATTTTTTTCGACTCGTTCAATTAACACGGAGGCTGAGAATCATTCACCTATCCTGGGCGCAAAGCACGAAAGGGTTAGTCTTTTTACGTCTTTTAAAAATCTTCTTACTACAAAGAAAGTATTTATTCTTGTGGTTTTTTTTAGTTGCACGTAAATAAGGTTTTTTGTTTATAGGTATTTATGTAAATTCTTCGGGATAACACCGGTCACTGAGATTATTATTGGGACATTTTAAACAGAGTTTTGGTACCAGATTTCTTTTATGTCTTAAGATAGGAGTATATATTTCCCGATTTAATTTTCGCCATCTATATTTTCTATGCTCAGGAGGGAGATATGCTAATCTTTGCTGTTTTAATTGCAAAAATTAATCCGGTTTATTTTTTTGAAGTAAACAGTATGCTCTGATGTTTACATTTCGATAAATGTTAATTACATCATTTTCGAATACAGGGGGTGGTGTTATTTCGTACCACGGTTTTATTTTAAAGCAATGCAATGTACTTTCACTAAAGATACATTTATTTGCATAAAATATATCCAGTATTAGTGTATATTCCATACTTGTTAGTACATTACATCCATTTTTGATGTGCTCTGCCGTTTATGATGAGTTTCTACATTGAATATTTATTTATATTAATTATTGTTAAACATTACTGTTTTCTTTCAAGTTCCTTACCACTATTGAATTTCCACAGTTGATTTGAAATACAGGGGGTGAGGTAATGAAGTGAGGGAGTGGATACTGCGGAGAGGGAGGTAACTTAAGAGCAAGAGAGGGGATTAGAATGAATCCGAAGAGTTGTGAATGAGAAGCAGTAAATTTGTAATTTCACATGTATTTATTGGAAACGACCTAGGTTTCAACGTAGCACGTCATAATCACGTAGCACCTCACCTGATGATGACGTGCTACGTCGAGACCTAGGTCGTTTCCAATAAATACATGTGGAATTACAAATTTAATGCTTTTCATTCGAAATGCTACGCAAATTCCATAAAGTTACCCCTGAGACAACGAAGTTTAATCCAAAGAGGTGAATGCATTGATGGGAGCTCAGAGGAAGAGATGTACAGTGAGGGAGAGTAATGCGACGATGGAAATTACGAGGAGGAGACGAAAATTTGTATTGGGGAGAGAGGAGTGAGTCCGTGAGATTTGTGACGGGCACACAAGGGAAGAGGAGAAAATTGCGATAAAGATGGTGGAGACAGGGAGGTGGAGAGCATTTGGGATACTAGAGGAAGGAATACCTACTGGTACAAAAAGGTGAAGAGATGTGTAACGAAGGACACCATTCTCAAAGTGCCCATGTCGGTTGAATGAACGGAATCCGAAATGAGTAGAATAGTTAGAACTGGAAGTGGAGGAGAGGAAGCGACAGGGTGAGAGACGAGGCTAGTTCCGGTTGCTAGGCGACGAATGGCGCTCTCAGGGCAAGGTGTTGGGGTGGGTGGAAAGAGTTGGGGATTGGCGGAGATGCTGTGACGAAATCCTCGAAATCTCTTCTCCCATTCACCGGCTATACATATTCTTCTCACGGGCAAAATCCCGTTGGTCGTGTCCTTATACCTCCCAATTTCCTCCATCCGTCAGCCACGCCCGGCAGTTAATTGGAAATCTCACTGATACATATAAATATGATAGTATATTTGCTTTTTATATTCCATAAGGAACGAACTGATAAACCAATCATCATGAACTTTTGAGCGTGGGTTGATCATAGCGGTGGAAAGGACACAATAGATTATGAGATAGGCCCCAGGACCCCTAAAATTCCAAATTGGGCCCTCAAGGGTGTTGTAGAAGTTTGCTAAAAGGTTATTCTGCACACTGTTGGAAATGTGCCGTTTGAAGACTACTGAAAAACCTTTTTAAGCATCATTGGAATCATCTTTGAATCAATTACAGGGTCCAAAAGCTCAGAAACCAGATTTTTTTTAAACTCTTATCCATGGGCGGGGACTATTGGAGTGATAGCTACAGGGTATATATAGTGGGGGAGATGAGAGTCAACGTGGGTTAGGCATTGTACTGAACACAAAATTGGGGCTGAGGGCGGTAAACATTGAACAGGTGAGCGACAGGATAATAGTGGTAGACATAAAAGCACGCCCAACGTATTTCGTACTGGTCCAGATATACATGCCTACGAGCAACCAACGGGAGGAAGAGGTGCACGAGTAGGTAAAAGAAATAATTAGAGAAATTACAAGAAAGAAAAACCTGATAGTGATGGGTGACTGGAATGCAGTGGTGGTGGAAGGGAGGGACGGATTTGAAGTGGGAGGGTTTGAGCTAGGAAGAAGAAATTATCGCGGTGAAAAGGCAGTTGAATTTTGTAGAAGAATTAAATTAGTAGTGACAAACACTTAGCTTAAACATCACCCCAGGCGTAAGTACACATGAAAAATGCCGGGTGATACTGAGAGATGCCTAATTCATTATATAATGGTAAGGCAGAGATTTAAGAACAGTGTAAAAAAACTTGCGTAGCTATCCAGGGGTGGATGAAGACTCAGATCATAACTTGGAGACGATGAAGTGTGAAGTTATATTCAAAAGGCTATGCAAAGGTAGGAAGATAAAGAGGTGGAACCTTAAAGCCTTGAAAGAGTTGAAAAGGATAGAATACGAAGAACTGGTAGTAAAGAACATAGGTGAAGCAAAGCGGAACAAATAGGAACAACAGAGAGAAGATGAGAGGTTATAAAAACAGGCATCGCAAGAGCGGCAGAGAAAACTATAGGAACGGTGGAAAAGAAGATGGTTAAAAAGCAGTGGGTTATGGATCAAATTATAAAGAAAATGGAGGAGAGAAAAATATGTAAAAACGTCAACACCGACGTAGGCAAGAGGAAGTACAAAGAATTGAATAATAAACTCCGGCGAATGACCAATCGGGCAAAAGAAATTAAGTTAAAGTTAACACTAAACTTTTCCTCAATGAAGAGATCATGATGCATGGATTCGACGCATTATAATTTTAACAGTAATTTTTTAAAGGTACCGTCTTTAGGTTCAGCTTGAAGTTTTGTTAAATTAGCCGCGTGGCAGATATATTTCCCATATTTTAACAGGAAATTAATAAAAACAACAAATTCAAAATGAGGTCACTCGAAAATTCCGCTAATTCAGCCGAAAGTCTGGGTGGCGGAAAATGCACTCACATTTCAAATATTTTCATAAGGCTTTTAAATGTCAGTTTAATTGAGATTTATAAATCGGTCAGCTAATTTAAAATTTGTTTGTAATCAGATGCTTGATGTTTTTATACGGGAGTAAACTTTTTGGAGAAAAAAATGCAAATCTATATTAAATGGAATTCCTAAAATGGTTATTACAGCTCTCATTTTGTGTAGGGGCCGAACGAGGATTAAATTGAACTTTAAATTGAAATTCGGAAAATTATTGGAAAATTAAACCATATTAATGTTAAAGAAATTGCAGTAAAAGCATTGTTATTTTTATAATATGCAGTTTAAATATGTGGCCAACGTGTACTTAAGTTCTTGGACTTTTTGGCAGTTCATATAAAGAGATTGACCTATTAGACCTATTAGGTCTCCTCTTCCGCTACACGGAAATAACTGATCCACAAACTCTGAAATTATACTTCACAGCATTTGTCCTTCCAATAACTGGGTATTGCTCTTCCAAATGGTTCGTCGCAGCTCCAACCAAACTCGCCTCTCTTAACAGTATCACTAGCTTCTACGCCAGAATTGTAAAACACAGTGTTGCACACTTCCGCAACATGCCTACTTGTTCGATCATATCTTTTCTGTCAATCCCTGATCTCTGCCATCAAAGAGTTAAAACAGTTTTAAAATTAATATACAATATACAAACCTCACACATTTATTGCCCTGAATTGTTTTCCTCCATTACTTTCAGAGTCTCTTGTCTATCCACACGTACGCATTCTTTTTCTATATGCCTATCCCCAGATTATCCCTTGTCATACGCTCACTTCACTACCGCCTCACCTCCCAACTGAATTCTTTTCCTGATAATATTGGTCCGTTTTTTCTCTCTTCAAAGTCATTTATCAATCTCGCCATGCCCTATTAATAAATAATTCCTCCCCTATTTGCCTCCCTTTCCACCTACGCTTTATTTGTTTTTTATTATCACCTTGTAGCAATGGTTTTCATTGATTGTATTGGTAATTATTTATTGCCTCTTACTGCGTCACTGTAAATTGACTGAAATACTGTATGTGAGCAATTACTCAAATAAATTAATAGATAAATATAAACACAGTTAACGAGGAAGTTTTTGAGGCTAATAACCAGAAATAAAAGTGACAATACGTATTTTCCTTAATCGGCGACATAATTTTAAAATGAGGTGAATTAAAATGCTCAAAGAATAATGTTTGATTCAATACTACTTATTTGATGACCATAAAGTACGATTTATTTCCATAAAAATGAAAACTTTGTATCAAGGTACATAAAATTTGAAACATTTAGTTTTCAAAATATGCGGCAGAACATTTGGCACATATTTGTAACGTAAACCAAAACAATATTATCTTAATATTCTTTTCAGTTGATGAAATTTTCTTCGGATTCTCACCGGGACAGTGCCGATTACACAGGCTTGCCTTACCAACGTCTAAAAACACAGGGAATATCTCACGGATTCTTACAAGACATAGCAATGTGACGATAGATAAACCACCAGGGAAACTACGAAGCCAATTGGGTTAAGAGAAAGGCAATCTTGGACTCTTAACTTCCTGTTTTTACCGTATTCCCTGCGAATATGGAGATGTTTACATCGCTTCGGGGAGACAGGCCGTACTATAGAGAGAACAATAGAGGAACACAAGAGTTGCATCAAACTGGGCTATCCGGAGGATTCGAAAGTCATAGACTATAACCTTAACCTGGAGCTAACCACTTTGACGAAGTAGTGTTAACCAGCAGAGATAATGGTTGCGGTCCAAATACCAGGAGTTTTAGGTCAAATAATAATTATGTTTTCAAATTTCTGCCAACGTTTCGGCTATTTATTCATCCAATTTCAGGGCAATAATTAAATGATATGAAAAATGTTTTTTACCATCCTTCTTTGATGACAAAATGGTTTAAATATATAATTAACAGTCATTAAAGGGAAACTATATGGACATATTCAAGATTATGTTACCTTTTAAGTTTATTGATTTAATGTCGATTGCAGAGGCGGATCACAAAGTTGTTACCTTTGAAACGTTGGCAAAAACCGGCTCCATGACCCGGTGGGAAAGCCGAAAGACTTCATGAGCCTGTTACTGTGAATCTGTCATTCTTATCGTTTGGTAATTGTACGACAAAATATGTTGTGCAAATAGAAATTTAACAGTTTATTCCTCAGTTTTACGAAAACATGAACAAATTTCAATGTGAAACGTTTTCTCTGATCCTTAACTGAAATAAAATTTACGAAAACGGCCTTCATTGGTGGATGGTATAAGTGTCAGAAATTTATGAAATAATGCAACCGTGTTGGACACTCAAGACAGAGACTGCGGATGACGTCATTTTTAAAAACTTATATTAAAAGTACCCTTACGTTTTGGTATCACAGGATAAAATACAACATGACATTCATAATGCGTATGTAATTTGATATGCGCATTCGCATATCACATTCTCAATATGCACATTATGAACGTAATAGTAGTCACCGGAAAAAAGTAATTTCTTTGTATCGTTGATAGAGGAGAGATAACTAAATACAGAATAAAAGTTTTCGAGTTTTTCACTTTTTTAAATGCATTTTTACTAACTTAAGAGTACTTTTAATCATTAAGTAAGCTACCTTAGCCTTAAATCTCTTGAATTCTAGTGCACCTGAAAAATGCTATCAGCATGCACCATCTCAGGACTCACAGTGGATTTCCCTACTCAAAGGGTGATTTCACATTTGAATTTATCATATGACTGTTTAACATTTAAGCTAAAATTTAACATCATTGGAGTCCTAGAGATTACATGCCTCTGGATAAAAACTTCACTTTGCATACATCAGACTTTACAAATTTCGCTCCGCCATTCACTGATATGCCGGTATAATTCCCTCTTAACCTCTATACTCTTCCCTACTCCTTTCATGCTGTCGAAAATGCCTTATCATATCATCCATCTCCAGTTTATCAAACGATCCCTTTTCCATCTCGGCTTCCAACGTTTATCCTCAATATGCTTCCTTTTATTTCCGCTCCCATCCACATAATTAGCCTCCATCCAATTTTCCAAGAATTCTATTCTCCCTCTTTTCCATTTTAAGACTCCCTGATCTCTGCCCAGCATATTGTCTTCATTCTTCCCCGCACTCAATGCCTGAATAACCTCAAAACCACTTTCATCTCCTTTCTTTAAAGACCAGGTTTTTGATCCATGGTTCTTTCCCTACGCTCCATATCAATGCTATCTTTTCCTCGTACATTGACTCCAACTTTCTGTTATGAAGACATCCTCTTTAATTTTACAGCCTCCAAGAGCTGAGTTGGCGGCAATATTTAAAATTGATAAGGAACATTAAATTTCTTTCAAATCGCTTATTTAGCTCACCATTAAAATGTCTTTATTTTAACTTGAAAAATCATATTTAACATGTTGAATCTGCGGCTGAATTTCAATAATTAGAGAGTAGAATATTGTTCTCTAACTTATTTCATATTGCCACTTTCACATTGGTTTTAAAACCAATTTTCATAATTTGGTAGCACTGAAAACGGTAAATAACCAAAATACCATGGTTTCATTCACGGTAAATCAAATTGCGACATTTCCAATTGTCTCAAAGTGTGTGCTTTCTGTAGATTTCAACGTTATAAAAAGTCAAAGTACTGCGCGAAAGAAAATTTCACTAAACTTTGATACATATATAGAACACCTTTGGTGTGTGCTTCAGAGACATATAAAACCGAACATTCGGGTGAAGACCATCTATGAGGTAATTTCTTTCATCGTTAAGTCTGTAAATAATCATTTAATCATGCTATCAGAAAAGGGGATATTTGAAATATGGGTCTCTTCCAATTATCTCTCAAAATTAAGGACATATTTATTGCATTAAAAAATTTAATTAAATGAAAATTTATTTTTCCCATCCAAAATATCCCAATTATTCATAAAAAGGTATCAATTGTCAACCGCTTACGAATAAATAAAAAGTATAATCCTAACTACAGAGCAACTATGGCCACCTAGTCCTTGAACGCCATCTCCTAGCATTATCTGCTGCGGAGAACACGGATACATATGGATTCTAAACCAGCTTCCTTCTACAACAATATTTATTTCTTCGAAATTAATGATGAAGAAAACACTCATTGTTAGTAATTTTCCACTAATTTATGAAAACAGCACATTGCATTGCAGATGTAGTTTAGTGATGAGAACAAGAACATTCATACTGCGGTTTTGTGAATCATGTTGTACCTTCTAAAAACTTTGTATGAATTTAAAGTGTTAAATAGGACAGAAAATTATCAACGTACACCGAGTCCGGCCGGAAGAAGGTATTTTTATTAATTTTCTCGACCGAATGATTTGATGAATATTTTTTATTCATAATCCCAAGAAATTTTCAAAAAAGTGGAAAAAAAGCATCAACCGCCAGTAAAGACAACGGCAGTACAAAGATGTTTATGCTGTCGACAAATCAAAGCCATAAACCTTTCTGTGCCACACCACAGCCAAACACCATTTTCATGACTTCGAATTAAGTTTATGTAAACTTGAAGAAAACAATTTATAAAAACGATGATGAATACCAAATCAAAAGTTCAACAGAAAAGAGCATACTCACGACCAGGCAATAAATATTACGATATATGATCCCAGTACGTATCATTGTCAAGAAATTCCCTAAATCGGTTTTGAGGATGACAAATAGCACCAAAACACTGACGTAAGAAGACGAGTTCATAAATAATGAATCATTTTCACTTACACCCTAATTATCTATTTAATATTATACTCTTACTTACTCTTACTCCCATGGCCATTTATACTCTAGATGGTATTTGGCCTCGCCAACTGTCTGCCTCCAATTCTTCCGATCTTTTGCATCCATCTCGCTGACTTTCATTCTCCTCATGTCAATGGTCACCCCATCCTTCTATCTTTTTCTCGGTCTTCCCGGAGGTCGCCTTCCATCAGGGATTTCTGTCCAGACTTGTTATAATATGGAATATTGTTCTCGTCTCATGACGTACCCTGCCCATCGCAATCTTCGGCTCTTGGCCTCAGCTACAACGTCCGGTGAGTTAAAAAGATCCCTGATTTCCTTATTGTGTTTTATTCTCCAAGTTCCATTTTCTCTTGTGGGCCCAAAACCTTTCCTTAACACCATATTTTCGAAGGTAATTAACTTCTTTTCCGTTCTTTTGTCGATAACCCATGATTCAGCTCCATAGAGAAGAATTGGTCTTATTATGGTTTTATGAATTTTAAGTTTGGTTCTGATGGATAAAATTTTGGATGTTAGCAGTTTATTTAGGGCAAACATGCTTCTATTGGCTGAATTTATTCTGCTTTGGATTTCCTGTGATTCACTATTGTTTGCGCTGATTATGACACCAAGGTATTTAAATTCATTTACTCTTGCAAAATTGTGATCCTCAATAGTAATGTTTCTGAAGTTATCAGGGTTTCGACCAAAGGACATAAATTTGGTCTTATCTTCATTGATTTTCAGTCCTACTTCTTGAGTTTCTTTTATCAGAATTTATGTCATGCTTTTTAATTTAAAATTATACAACTTGAAAATACCAAATACAATGACGATATCAAATAACAGATGAAGTCATGCAAAGTATTTCCTTCCCGAAATTGAAGTATGGAAATAGGTGGAAGGTTGGCGCTATTTTAAGGAAACACGAGAGACATTAGAAGTGGTACGCTAAAAATGATCGGTTTGGTGAGTTCTCAGCTTCATAACTCTGCAACACAAAAAATATGAGCAGGAGTCAAATGTTTTCTGGTTCTGAATGCTACTTGTTTTGGTTAAAAGAGCCCTCATTAGTGCTATTATGTAACTTGACAATTCATTTCAAAATTTTAGATATTTTACCATTTATCGTATTTTAACGGCTTTATTGGGATGCTGGAACGAGCTTGGTTGAACGTGACGTGTAGCGTCAGATGGGGAGCGATTTTCATCACGCAACCTATTTAACTTCCCCATCGTCGGACCCCGAATAAAATATATGTAAACTCTAATATATTTTAAATATCTGTTATAATAATTATTTCAGCTAAAATTGAAGATTAAGTAATAAAGAATTAGAAATGGATGGGAAGTCGGTATTCAAGGGCCCGATTCTGATCTTCCACCAGTCATTGACTGGTGGAAAGTTCCACCATTCGTTCATTGAACGACTCTTGATCCGTTCAATGAACGGCTCCACCAAGTGGATGACGGGTGGAAGGGAAGCTTGACCTTCCACCAGTCACTGAACGATGAACGATGTAGTGAACGATTCTATCTATGGTGGAAGGTGGAACATGATGACGTAGTGTCGGAAAGTCATGACATTTTGGTGGAAACTAATGAAGTTTTGGTGGAAAAGTTGAACATCGGGAAAGCATCAGAATCAGGCCCCTAGTCACCCAATAATTCCTATCCGCAGTATTAAATAAGCCTTATAACCGTATGTTAACGATTATATTTTTCGTGTTTAGGTACAAGAGTATAAAATCGTCGTTCCTTCGATTCATCATGAATGTTTGCCAATGAAGCACAGAAATGGTAATTTTTCACAAGATGAGATTTAATACGATCATAGCTTCGATGCACTGGATCATCATCAGTTACGTGCACAAAAAACAGGTCGGGTATCTATACAAAATTTGCAGAGGAGGAGGAGGTGGGCAGAGAGGACAGGGGGGAGGGTGGCTGTGGGGTTGGAGGTGGTTGGGGAGGAGGAGAAGGTTAGCCAAAGCGAAGTACGGGAGGGGAGGGTAATTGGAGAAGGCTAGCAAAGGAAGGTTACGGGGGGGAAGGGGAGGAGTAATAGAGAAAACACACCAAAAGGTTGAAAGGGAGCACCAAAAAAGTGAGTCACCATTAAGAATGCAAGAAAGACCAAAATAATACAAGAAGTAAGGCACAGGTTAGGTGTTGACTGGTAACATTAGGGAGTTAAAGCGTAGTCACAGGTATACCCCAAGAATCTTAAAGCAGGGTAAAAAAACTGAATGGATTGTATGTGTCGGTAAACAAGAATGAATGTCACCGCCAAGAATGAATGACGAATGGAAATGAAGTAGTGGACCCCTCCGAGTGGATTCGATACTCTGGGAGACTGTTCAGCGAGATACCTAATGTATTCAGTTGATGAGATTCGTGAAGAGGAGAAAGGAGTATCAAAGGTCGAGCTTGCGGACATTGTGAGGGAATGAATAAACTACGAGGACAATGGTCGAAAGGCCGCTGAGGTGATGAATGACCCCTTTCGTCTAAAGCCGGCTCCTTTGTGGCCTAGGAGAGAACTCTTCGTTACTTCTTGCGATACAGACTTCACTTAACCAATCATTTTATTCCACCTCAGGGGTGCCATTACGGAAATGCCTTGTTTTTACATATCTACGGGTTTTGATCCTCAAACTACAGTGAAGCTAAAGAGGATAATATTGGAGTAATGAATAAGAGTTAGAAAAAATTTAAATTTTTATAATGAATATTCTTATCTGTAACACGATAAAGCATGCGAGAGACACATATCTAATAGACTGTTGACCAAAAATAGTAGTTCTGCATGTTGTATATCACGATTTTTCACGATAAAACCGATGCTTGAAAGTGATTACCATCGTTTGGAGGCGAGGCAATTGGAAACTGCAGAGATAAAAAATACATTTTAGATACCAATGTTCTCTAGAAAAGTAATTAAGGAGCTATTTAATAGCAGTACTGGCCGGAAAATGCGAGATCCAATTTTGAATCCAGAAAATAAGTTATTCCTTCCACATGTATAAAAACTGTGCACCAGTAGTTAATTTCCATTACGTTAGGAGTTAAAATGAAATTTATGGTCTCATTACATCTACATCTACAAAATACCCTGCAAGCCACCTCAGGGGTGTGTGGCAGGGGGTGAGTAAACACCAACATGCATTACACTATACCCTAGAATTAGTATAACTACGACTAATTATGCATTAGCATAAATCGCTAATGCTTGTCACGAGGCGAAGCCTCACAAGCATGCACCACTACACATCATGATGATTTACATCAGATGTCATCACAATGGAGAGGGACCGTCAATATACATGCATTCTACAACTACACAGATGGACAAAGACTCAAGACCTATGTAGAAAACATGCTAGGCGTGCTGTTAGTATGTACTAGGTAACAGATAAGGATTCAAGTATTAGGAGTACTACTACTACTAAGAGCTACACTACCTAACGACAAACTTAGATAAAAGTCTCATTGGCAGCTGTTATGGTCCCTTATCGTTCGTGGGAAAAATGGCATCTTAAATCTGTCCATTCTGCAGTCTAGTTCCCTAATTTTATTCTCATGATCTGATCTACCGTAGTATGTCGGATGTCGCAAAATATTATCAACGTCGTCAGAGAATAGACTGGTTTGGAACTTACATAATAGATTGAGTCTAAATTTCAATCGACGGTCCCATCCCAGTTGCTGCAAAAGGTCAGTAACACTAACGAGGTTATCATAACGGCCTTTAACGTATCTTGCCGATCTTCTCTGCACGCGTTCTAACTCAGTTTGCAAGCCTGTCTCATAAGGATCCCAAATACTGGCGGCATATTCTAAGTAGGGTCTAACGAGGGAGAAGTAGCTGATTTCCCTAACTTTATCGTCGCACTTGCCAAGTACTCTTTTAACAAATCCCAATTTACGATTAGTTTGACCGGTAATTTCTCGAATATGTTTACTCCACGATAGATCATTTGTCATTTTTTTAAACTCCGAGGTACTTAACCGATTCTACGGTCTCTAATTGTATGTTGTTTATGTAATAGCTGTTACAAGAAGCGTTTTTCTGTTTCCAAAAATTCACAACAACGCATTTTTCAGGTTTAATTCTAGCTGCCACGCATCGCACTACTCTTGTATTGCTTTAAAGTCCTTAGTTAGCGCTTCCTTATCATTAAAGCTACGAATTTCTCTATACACTACTGCGTCTTCATCAAATAATCGAAGCTTACTGTCAACTTTGTCACCGATGTCGTTTATGTACAAAAGGAGCAGAAGCGGGCCTATGACACTTCCCTGTGGGACACCCGATGTGACTTTTACTTCATTAGAGATAGCGCCATCTAATACAACCCTTTGCACTCGATTACTTAAGAATTCTCTAATCCAGGAAATTACGTCGTCGTCTAAACCGTAGGATTTTAATTTCATGAGTAGCTTACTGTGGGAAACTTTATCAAATGCCTTTTTAAAGTCAAGAAAAATTGCATCAACTGGAGCGTTATGTTCATCCGAGACTAAAATATCGTGAGCAAAAAGTGCTAATTGAGTTTCGCAAGATCTTCCCTTTCTGAATCCATATTGTGTTTTTGTTAACAAGTTCTCTATATCGAGGTGTCTCATAACTGAACTTACAATTATATGTTCAAGGACTTTGCAAGAGATAGATGTGAGAGATATCGGTCTGTAGTTCGATGGCTGTTCCTTATCACCGCTTTTGAATATGTGACATTTGCAATTTTCCAGTCCATGGGTACTTTGTGTTCGTTGATGGATTTACTAAATATATTCTGCAAGTAGGGTGCTATTTCACAAGCTAATTCTCTATACACGCTGGCAGGAATTTCTTCAGGCCCTTGGGATTTATTTGGACTTATAGATTTTAGCAAGTTTCCTATTCCGTGAGTGCAAATATCGATATGCGGCATCTTTTGCTGGAAGTGATCATTTAACTTTACGGATGTAATCTGCGATGACTTGGTGAACACACGTTGAAAGTAAGAATTTAATAAGTTGGCTTTGTCCGAACTGCTTGTTAATAATTCGCCATTTTCGTTTCGTAGTGGAATAACTGTTGATCTATTGCCTTGAACTTCCCTTACGTATCACCAAAATGCCTTCGGGTTGTCCTGTAACTGTTCTACTAATGTTTTTCTTTTAAAATCCATGAATGCATTCCGAAAGGCTTCCTTTGTAGTGGCTCTAGACAATTTGTATTTTTCAAATATTAAATTTTGATCACTAGTGGACAAATCTCTAAGGAGTTTTTTCATCTTGGCGTGGCATACTCTCTGACGTCTTAACGATTTTTTCACTTCTGCATTGTACCATCTTGGTTCGCTGCCCTCTTTTTTTACTTTACTTGGAATGTATTTACTGATCCCTGAATGTAAGACCGAAAGGAAAGCTTTCCAACTACCCTCCGTGTCTAACTTTACGCTTGATTCCTGGAATTGGGAAAGAGAATTTTTTAGATGACTCTTGAACGCATTAAAATCGGCTTTTTTAAAAATGTAGAATTTTCTTCTTTGCTTAAAACTTTTAATGATATTTAAAGAGAACTTTGCGGTAACTACTCTATCACTCAGTTAATCGTAACTTTAAATGCACAATTTATTGCGTAGGCCAGAAGAAAGTAACGCAACTTTCCAAAAATACCACGCCCAAAAAAAAAACTGTTACCAAGTGTGGTTAGTTCGCTACGCATCACCACATGTGTTTTTGTTTGCCATAGTAAACTACGTAATAACTACCCCTTGCTACAATTTCATAAGTTAAATAATATTTCCTGCCTCGTCGGATATTTCTTTAAAAATTTAAACTACTCTAGGGAAAACTATGATTCAAATTATAGGTCATAATTTAACGAAGTTTCTAAAATAAGGCAAAAATTGAACGTTAAAGAGATCCTTGGATTGAAGGCTAACTCATAAGAAACAAATGAATAATATATTCTGCTTAAATATTCAGAAGTTAAAAGTGCATTTAAAGTAACACGTTTGGGTGTTTACTGCCTAATGACGTCAATATCAAAGCCAACAATGGCGGCGTGCCGATTTCAGCGCAGCGTCAGATTATTTACCTCTAAATTGAGTTGAATTTAGTTTTTAAATAGTACCACAGACTATCCTTTGCATTTTGTTTCCTACGTGAATTTTCGATTTGAAAAAATAAATTAAATTTAACACTTAACCATTCGCATGATTCGGATGCAACATGTTATTTTTCATTCCACCAACAAATGGCGGAGAAGCAAAGGGTGCCACCAATTGGACCCTTTCACCTGAGTCACTCGCACGCAACCAGTCGAAGTGGACGAGCATAATCCAATTTCTCATCCCGCCCAAAGTTGAAAGCAGCGAGTAAAAACAAAACAAAAGCCTTTATTCCGCGTAAAAAAATACATTCCAGCATATAGCCTCTTAACCAAAATAGCCTCTTATTTCGCTTATTTGCTATCATTCGTAAAAAAAAGAATACGCAATTGCGGCGATTTATCTACTGCTTAATTGGATGCGAACAGAGGGTTTAATTGGAATGGAAATGAATGAGTTCATTGTACAGCGACCGGTTCAGTGACTTAAACCCCTATTTTGTGGTGTAGGTATATCAGCAAATTTAAATAAGTAGAAGAGAACATTTCACGATATCATCTGATACTGTTACCACACACAATCAAGAGATATAAACCGATCAAAGATTTAAAGTGATGGAGGAGGGCAATATAAAGCAATACAATATGTCATAGACTTTACACTAGTTCCACCAAGTTTAGCTGCCCCCTTCAACCGCCAAGGGATGAAATTTGACCGAATTGAACTCAAACCACACCATAATTATGTAACGGTGTGCCTATGCTGTTCGAAGTTACAAAGAAGTACAAATAAAATATGTTTCGTCGGTGCATTGAATTACTTTGTATCTCTCAACAAAGTGAAAATTGAATATGAATATGTAATATATAGATGTTTGGTCAGTGATCACTTTTTAGGCCTATATTGATCGCTAACTGATACATTCATTTGATGTAAATTCAACAGATTCAGGCGAGATATCGTGGAAGTTCTTCACAATGTAAGAGAAACAATTGCACTTTTCCACAAATTGGTTTATTGCGTACAACGCGTTTCGGCTCACAGAGCCATCATCAGGTACAAGACTTGTACCTGATGATGGCTCTGTGAGCCGAAACGCGTTGTACGCAATAAACCAATTTGTGGAAAAGTGCAATTGTTTCTCTTACATTATTCATTTGATGTATTAATGCCTACGAGCAATATCATGCCAATATGCAGAAAGCGCGGACCAAAAATAGTTATATGTATATGTTTTCAATGTGCAACTAATGTTTCATTCTTTGAGCAATCGCTTTGGCGATTCTGGTGTTGTTAAAGATTGTGAAATGGATTAAAACTTACCCCATGATAGTAATGGAATAAATTTATAAAGCAAATAAATTGCAACAAGTGGGTAGAGAAATTTTGAGAATGATTCTTTCCAACAATACAAGAGAATTCGTAGAATTGCATATCTAATGAAATACACACGCAACAATGAAGAATATTTTAACGGTGTGAAAATTGAATCGGTGCCTGACTCTTTGGCACCTGTATTAACAGCATACCGGTACATTTATTAAATAATCTTATTTTTCCGAAATTTTGCTATTTAAATATAAACTGCCTGGATAAGTTCACACTGAATAGGACAAATATTTAAAAATAAGAATGAGATAATGTCAAATGTTCGAATATAATTGTTCAAGTGCCAGCATTAACTACCTGTGTAAATTCTTATGTAGAAATATATTCTAAGCATAATATTTGCTCATATTTGGGGATGGAAGATGGATGTTAGATTTGGGGTAGATGTACAAAATTACAGTCGTGAAAAAACTATTCGTCCAGATTCAAGTTATAGTATTAGAATTGGGATTTGGGTACCTCGGCAGTAGAGGGCGAATGCACCACACTAAGGTTTTGTTTTATAAAGTGTGGTTAACGTCAACCACAAGATGACTTAGCCTATACGTTTACTTAATGTCAACTGAGAGTTTAGAGTTTGTGAATAACAACAGACTATGGGTTAATTTGGGATGAGCGTCATCGATTGGAGGTTGTATTAGCATCAATTTTCAATGTTTTCATACCAAGACAACCAGAGATTACATATATAAACCTATTCCCTTGTTTCCGTGGTAAATGGATATGAACACTTGGTGAAAAGTATCACAAAACTATGCTTAAATAAAAAAGTAACACAATTATATGAAAATGGAGGCAAAAGTTGTACGAAAACTTCCAGTATAAGTTGGACTGTTTTAATATTTAACTAACCATTTTGTGGTTTTTCAACGGTATCTCCACAATCTCCCTAAATGCCCAGGACTGTATGGCTCTTTATTTAGCGTAATTTTATTGTATGCTGTCAATTATAAAAATGGAAAACGTATCTAAGTATATTTACCTAATCCTTTACACCAAAAATCAGTTCACCATGTATAAAATAACCGGCTCTTTTGCTCGACATTAACTTCTAAATTATATTTTCATCTCCACAAATAGCACTAAGCCGGAAAAACATTTCACTAATACGTTGCATGGGTAGATACTAGCAACTAGCAGTTACTGGCACGCTGTTATATACAATTAAAGGAATTTTATGTAAGTGCATTGCTTATTTTAATGCATAATGATACAATGAAAGGAATCAAATTTTATCTAATCCTGTAAATAACTTCCAGTTTGTGAAAATGCCATTAATAAAGAATGCCGTGAAAATGCCGAAGGACAATGCTTTACCTCGGAACCATGTTTTAAAGAGGTGAAAGAGTCATTACTCAAAACTATACTTGGACTGGAAAATGCAAAACTCATTGCATTCGATTGTTTCTTCGGTATCTGAACAAAGGTAGGCAGTATTTTCATTCACTTTCCAAGCTTCGCGTCCGAAAGGACATCTGACATGACTGATCTAGTTCAAATCTATCAATCCGTGTTCATCCGCAGAATTTGAGAAACTCGAATATGAGACTTTACTCTTCAAAGAAGAAAATACCATCAATTGAGGAGCATTTGTGATCACGCCCTTACTTGATAAAGCTTATGCAGTCTCGTTAAGTTATTATTTTGAGATTCACATAAAACGAATAACAGAATTCAATAATGTAATTGTAAGACTGACTCAAGTTTAATTGTTATGCATATGAAGCACTCTTATTTCATAATCAAAGTTTCCTGACTGTACCTAGCAGTCACTTCAGAGAAAGTGTTAATCAAAGTCTGAATTACCATTAACTCTATTTTTATATTTTTTTTGGCTTGAATTCGTTTAAAACTCACTTCAAATTTCGAGATGCACGACTTAAGCTAACTTGAAGTCATCTTGCGTAGGTCAAAAATAAACTTTGTTATATTCCACACAAATTTATTAAAAACACGACCGGTTTCGACCTTTTCAGGTCATTCTCAAAAGTTACAATCCTGTAACTCTTGAGAATGACCAGAAAAGGTCGAAACCGGTCGTGTTTTTAATAAATTTGTGTGGAATATAACAAAGTTTAATTTTGACCAAGATGTATTCATTCTACGAAGTGAACTCGCAGACCATTGATTTCATCTTGCATTATTTCAAGGGATGGTTCTCTTTTGAGGAAAAATAGACTTGTATCATCATACCTTATGCCAAAGTGATTTAATGGATCAGTTTATAAAATTGAGTGGGATTATCAAATCACTGGTACATTCTTCAAATAATACTAAAACTAAAAATTATCGCAATGTTGCCCAAAATTTAAAAAAATATTAAAGAGATTTAAGTGACATTATAATTTTTTTGTTCCGCATAAAATATGTTATACATATGAAAAGTGTCCCAACGTAGAAAATCATCATCATAACCTGTGATGACGCAATACTTTGAAATGTAGGTCTTGTGTACAAAACATTTTAAGTGGAACAGCGATAGCGTTGTTCACATCTAAATGAAGGAGGTTCATCGAAAACAATTACGGCCGTAGCTAGCGAACCAAATAAACTAATTAATTGGTAAAGTATTTGCAAGACAAGGATTTCCAACACATGCCATAGGTGATTTAAGTGTATTTTATTAAATATTATGGGCTGTAAGTTAGCCCTGTGAGTAGAGATTATAGGGTTACGGACCGTAATGGTATCGAATGTGGGTGAGGCCTCTGTGGAAGCCGAATTGTAGCCGAAGCCGAAAATGTGGCAGTTGGGCTGTTTTCAGGGATAAGGAATTTCGTAGATAATAAACCACCTCGTGGGCCTGAGAAGGGCAATTTCCTCCTCACCCTATGTGTTTGACATTCGTACGACGAACGGTTTAGATGAGATAAACATTACCCAAAACTAATATTCGAATGTATGACTAATTTAATAAAAATTTTATTTAGAATATCTATCTCTTAATACCGAACACTATTTGAGCAATTGATTTTTCCGCTAATCTTGAGGTGGTTTTAAGTTAAATAATTAATTACATCGATTAAGCTTATTAAGCAAAAATACAATATGCTTAGGCCTCGAAGTCCATATATTGGCCCTTGTCACCGAACCATCTGACACATGATGTCTCTTGACGAAAATGCCTCTTTCACACAATTTAAAAAAAAATCAACTAAAAAACGATGCAGTTTGATTATATGATACTTATTATCCTTATTGATTATTATAAAAAATATCCGTAAAAATTAATTATGAATCACACAAAAAATATCAGTCACAGGACAGGGCTGGTTTCCTTTCTCCAAGAATAGTTAGAGGAGGACAATTAAAATTTCTCTGCCAAAAATTAAAAAATGGTTTACGAGAACGGCCATTAGAAATAACCACGTCCTGGAATAGCTATTTTGTTAAATATGCCCAACAAATGTTATGAAGAAATTACATTTCAAAGTTGATAAAAATTTACTAGTGCATCTTTAGACACCAACAAAAGTTGATGTTCCGAAGAATTTAGAGAAAAAACGTGCTATACTCTTATTAGGGAAGGATTTGAATATTATGATGGCAAATGAAGTTACCTCAGATTTTAAATTCAGGACCATTTTTCTTCATTTCCATCCGGGTATTATTTGGTAATAATAATACTTTCTAATAAGTTTCACTTGTGAGGCTATTTACTCCACACGTATCGTCCCCCAAATTGTCCCCCGGCATCTCATCCGGGAGATTTTCGCCCGAATACCGCACCCGCGTCCGCAAACTTATTACCAGACCGCTCCGCGCCGCACACCACCCGCAATATTTGCCTTGGGGAGGTCGGGCATCCACCTCGGTTGCATTAATTACGAGGCCGAAACGGCGAAAGGGAAGTGGGAAGGGGGAGATATGACCGAGTGGGCTCCCTCGCCAAATCTGCATTGGCCCTTGCACCTCTACTGTGGCCGTTCCTCCCCCACCTTCCCCCACCCTCTTCCACTCTCCAAGCCTGCCTCGCAATTGACCTCCTGTCTATGCAACGACTCCTGCCGCCACCCGCAGTCCATCCAATCGCCGGAGATCCATCCTCTCCCGCTCTCTCCCTTTTCGATTAATTAAACGTCATCACACGTGAGTGAGGTTTCTACGCGACTCCGCGGTAGTTCCATCGATCGTCGCAACGGCTAGGGTGGTGTTCGCGGTCGCCTGCTGGTCGAATGCCACAAGGGAAGTTGAATGGTTGAATAGGACCTTCGAATGGGATTGGTTGTACTTGTTGAGAATGAGAACATGAGAGGAGGGTTTCCAGAATTTTATAAAATGCTGAAATATGCTAAATAAAATTCTAGAACACGTATATAAGTCACATTTCCAGCGGAACCTCGTTAGAGTAAAGAGGACAGAAAGCGTTGGAACATCAAGATGAGCAGAAATAAAAATCAACAATATAGATTATTTAAATTTAATATCGATTTAACTTTTGTGTACGAGCCGTTGAATTCACGATTTTCGGTGTAAGTTGCGAAAACGTTTTAGACATCCGACTCTAACTGGTTTAAAGTAAATTAAATGTAAAGGGAATGTGAGTGACCATACTTTTAAAGTAGTAATTCCAGAACATAATTTGGATTTAATGGTTATGAATGAGACAAGAGAGTTTTCAGAATATTTATAAGGATTGAATGCACTGAATAAAACTGAACAGGTAAATAGGGCGCATAATCGATTAATAATGCTCTTGTCAAGACGAATACGACAGAAAGCGTTCGGGATGTATGGACGAGTAGAGATACAGAGCAGGAATTCAGACGAACATTGACTTACCTTTGATTTATCTATCCTAGTATTCCTGTTTTCTGATCGAAACTTCGAAAAAGTTTCGGACTCCTGCACTCCGACTGCTTTGTAGTGAATAGTATAATAGTGAGTAGTAGGTAGTAATAATGAAATGTGACGGGATTAGCGGTGACCATATATTTTGCACAGTCACACGCGAAAGACAACACTAAAACACAAAAGACTCAAGTAAAATTTTGGTATCCAACACCCATGGATTGAAACGAAGATCCTCCCATTTTATAACCATAGATTGATCCAATAAGAAATCTTAAGTAAAATAGAGCGCCAGGATAACCAACACGCGTTAGAATCTTAATACTACCTATATAAAGATTTTTTCTAAATAAAATTATCACATTAAGTTTCAAAAAGTGTATGAGGCCTTCAGAAAATAATAGATATGTCATATAACTTAGTTACCGTTTGATACCAAATCAGTGAAACATTAATCTTGAAAATGGGAAAATCTCAATCTCTCAGGAGGTATCCGAAAATTAAAGATAAGGGTAATTCCAGTCCCATCGCTAGCTTTTTGAAATTTGCTTCAGCATTGAAAATTTAATTTCGATTAATGTAACAGTCATGCACAATCAACTCTTGTTTTACAATTTGGACTTCTTCAAAATTGCTTGGTAACAATGTTCGCTTTGAATGAAATGAACAAAGAATATTAGAAAAAAAGAATGTATAGATATACCTATAAAAAAATAATAGGAGTGCATAATAATATTGCCTTTGATAACTTATCACTGCGTAAGACGCAAAATATGTGATACACAGACGTGAATGCCATTTTTTACGATACATTTGCTGCAGCCACTTACAAACCAGGCAGCGGTTTTGCGGTAGCCAAGAATGGCTTTCGTTACGCTCAAGATTCCGACGCATTGTTTTCCACAGTGACTTATTTTATATTACTTTTGCTTATTAAGTACGTAATACCTACATCGTAATGTATACAATGCAAACCTAGTGGCTACACTCGGTAGTAGCAAGCAAACTTACGTGAATTATATTTACCTGATATTACAAAAAGAACTTTTCAATACTTAAGGTGATTAGGAGAAATTCACAATCTGAGCTATACTTAAAACTCTTCCATTAAAAGGTTATTCATTATCTTCTTATAAAAGAATTTTGGACGTAATCCTGTTATGTAAAATGAATGAATTCCGTAGCATGTTTTGAAGTATCATACGGCTGGGATCTTAGTAAATAAGGAAATACGATGAGAGGGGACTTTTGAGATATAGGTAGGTAATGATGAAATGGATGAAAATGATAATCTGGTCACATAGGAGGAGGAGCCCATGGAAAACTGCTATAATAATTATCAGTTGTGTTATTACGATGTGAATATTTTATCTGGTCAATCATCGTTTTAACTATGCAAAATGGCCTAATAGAAGTCATATACGACCCTGTTTTTATTTACCGCAATACAACACCAAAGTGTAGAACACTTGACTATCACATAGGGCATATTCCTCCAACCCATACTTGTCAGCATGTTTGGGCATGTAATGAACAAAATCGCTTCGCCCTCGAAACGGTATTAGCATTTCGCCAATCGTTACAAACTAACCAATAATATAATTGTTTTGGAAGTTTTTCACGAATTTTGTCTGTCATTCACGAGTAGCTAAAACCTTTCCCCTCTTCTCACGTGTAGATTTTATCGAATCTAAGAGCAAGCAATGAAAAAAGAAAGCGCTCTGCGCTAAAATTAGCTCTTAAAATTGGCGTACCGGTACCATCGTCTGTCTTCCATAATTCTTCGCAATTACAGCGCCTTCGATTTTTCACTCCAATGAGATACAACACGTCCTAAAGAGCCATTAACTCTAACCTAGTAGTACTATTGCAGTCACTTTCCCACCGAAAATTAGTAGTCAACCGTTTTCTGCCAAGAAAACTAAAAATAAAATTTACAATATCAACAAGGTCATGTCAAGGTCGATTACTTTCAGAAACGCGTCGATTTCACTCGGAGTGTCTTAGGCTTTACGTTTTGGACCAGGAATAACTTTTATAAAATTTTTAGATCTATTTTTTCCTAGAGCCACAACTGTTTTCACACCACAAATTGTTTCTGAAGATTAACCTTTGTAAAATCTTAAATATTTTTCAATATCACAACATTCTGCTTATCACAGCATTCTGTTTCTGCTTATCACAATCTGTTCCACCTCTGATTCTCCTGATTGATCTGACTCACTTCCATCTCTATTTTCCTGCACGCATTCCTTTTCATACTCGATGTCTGATTCGGGATTATCAATGGAATCGTGTTTTGGATGCCTGATTTCTTCGGTAGTATTAATTTTTGTATTCCTGCCAAAGTACGGATATAACGAGTTTTCTTTTGCAAACAACTGGATTGGAGCAACAATTCTGCCATTGTGTTATGAATGGCATGAATATTTTATCAATAAAACATGAAAAATTGTACAAATTATAGATACATGAGAGAGCGCTCTAAGCACGAAATTCCACTAGAGACAATCTCTGGCGACAACAGGAGTCGACGTGAGTGGGATCTCATCGCACGGAACATACCAACACCTGACACCTCAATTTTGAACGCTCGAACGAAACTGATGATGAGATATTGCTGTTGTTGCTCACAGTAACTGCTACAATGTGCCCAAAGAAGATGAAGTATAAATAGCCAGACTCACAAGAAGCGCACCCTTATGCTTTATTTGATAGTTTTGAAATACTAAGGGGGTATACGGAGTACCGCGGCGCACCCACTGAAAGGATAATTAAAAATACTCTCCACCACATGGATACTTGTTTAAGTTCAATTGGTGGTGAGAAAGCACTCCAGGAGAAAACTAGAGAGCACGTTACATCCGCGTATGTTGATTGGCAAAGCGTAACGCTAAGGGGTTTCACTGACGCGCGTAATTACAGAAGGATCTACAGCGTGGAATGCTATTAGGCTCAGCAAAGGAGCCCGCGGCTCCTTCCTTTGGTTTAGCGACACTGGTGTGAAAGGGATAAAGTAACAAACACCACTAGGGCGATTACGGGAGATTCGTCCTAAAGCGAAAATTCACTGAGCGCACGAATCCGATTGGCACAATTTAATCCATACCCGTATCGCATGAAATTAGTTCAATTACTGGACCCGCTACCATCCACCCCGATATCTTTCGCAAGAATCCTCCCACTACAGATCTGCGGTCGCGTGCACATGGTGAAGCGCTATCGGGAGAAGGGAAAAGTTATTATCGCCGAGAATATCCGTAAAAACAAACTCTTTCCAAGCTAGGGTGAGGCAATTGAGGAAATTGAACGAAACACAAGTATTATCAATCAATAACTGAACTATCAATATATTTCACACATAAAACCAACCAAGTTACAAGCAATTTACCCACAGGTCGAGTACCAGGAACCGTAATGAGAGTTTTCTCTCAGAAAATGATTAAAGTATACAGGTACGAGAGGTTGAGCTTCTCTCCAAGTACAAAAATGACAAGGTCAGCAGGTTCACACAACGGTGTTACTCGGTCGCCCTCTCGACTGTAGAAGAGGGCGTTCTCAGGGATGAATCAGCTGAGGAGTTCTGAGGGGGTCTGTCGACAAGGACGAGGTGGAATGGGTAAGCTCAGGATATAGGCGATTGGTAGCCATGGAGGGGAGGAAATAATGGGATTGGTGATAGATAGGGTGGTAGTTTTCAATTGGAGCGCCAGGAACTGTTTTCTGGCTTCGGCCGCAGAATACAGGATCACAGCCTTTGAGCTTTGGTCAGAATGACCACATTTTTGGAATCCTTCATCACTTTAGGGTTTATATAAACGATGCAGGACCTGGTGAGTCTAAGGCGCGGCTAATGGCGTGGCAGAAGTCGCTGGCAGGAGTCGTAGGCATTTTAGCCGTCGTTTGCGCACATGTCGTTAGCGCGCATGACGGGGCGCGCCTTGGGCAAGTCCTTCGGCTAACTATAAGTCCGGAGGGTAAACAGTCCGAAGAGGGGAAACTGTCCAAAGAGGGGAATTTGGCAAAAAAGGGGGTGGGGTTGTATTAAAAATGCCACAATGGTATACAAGAGTCATTAAAAAAGAGTTATTAATTTCCAAAAAACTTGTTATCAAATTAGAATGAGGATAAACGGGCATGAAAGATCACCAATGAAAACATTCTAAAAGTAGTCGGGGAGAGAAGATGGATATTGGAGGTTGAGTTTTAGTCTACACGAGAAGAAGGTGTCTTTTTAAAGTCAACAATAATAAGAAAACATTGAGATTGGATAGTTAAACAATTTGCCTGGCAAATTCAAATTCCTCAACCCCTTGCCAACGGGGAGTCCATCACGTGTCTTTTACGTTAATCAGACGTCACCGCTCGTGGCGAAATGTTACCAACTCTTTCTTCTTACTTTTATCTTCCCCCGAGGTGAATCATGGAAGGGTGTGGTGATTGAATACCACGTGAATCGAGAGGAACGTCCCGCAGAGGAAACTCTACGAGAAAAGAGCGACTGTTTGCCCAATCTACGATTTCGCGAACGGTTACACATGCGTGACGTAGCTTCAAACTCAGTTCGCGTGCAATCGATCCGATTGGGTCGTTTCAGGTTGGGTCTAGTGGTTTTTAAGCGTTTCGACTACGGTTGCGATTCGCAAAATAAAACAATGCAGTTATGGGGCCCTTTTTAGGCCTATTTTCCTCTCAATTCACGATAGTAAGAACCAGTTAGGTATTTGAGGGAAAAAGAATAAAGGTAGACTCGGAAATAATTCTCTTTTTCGTACCTTTATCTTCAAGTTTTTTTAACAGAACCAGAAGCTATTGTTTTGAATAATTGAATTTAAAAACGGTTTGAATAGGTACCTTAGCCTTTTAAGTATTTTATAGGAGGGATTTTTGTCCAAATAATCGTTCCAAAAAATGAGGCGTCAACGGATAATAGGCAAATAAAAAACACTATCTCGTAGCACACTTGCAGAGTAATACTAGCGGATGCCAAGAATTAATAAAGGGAAGTATAGAGGAGTGAAAGTCATCACTTTGAGGATGATGTTCTGTTGACATCCGATTTTCCAAAAAAGAGGCTGTTCACGATTGCAGTGGAAACGCGTCACGCGTACGCCACAGTTTTCAACGAAATGACTCAAACTCACTCACAAAATTATTCTCATTACCCGAATTTAACCCCTCATACACAATTGTTTTGAGCGTATTTCGAGATTTGGCAACAGTTGATCTCCTCAAAACAAAGCACTTGAAATCATATGCCATTTTTTGTAAGATATTCCTTCCCAATGAACGATGGGGGCCTCGGAAAAGGCGAATAAAAATAAATATTAAAGGTAGGAACCGAGATTGACGTTCATTCCCGCGTTTTTCTTCATAATTCTTGATTAATCGATTAAAAAAGGGTTAGATGCAGTGAATTATTCCGATTATATATAATGAATTTAATAGTTAAAAAGCTTATGGAAATTACTAAGAAAAACTATAAAATATTTTTGGCAAAATAAATGTAACTAAATTACGAGAAATTCACCGAAACGAGTCAGGAAGAAACAGAGGAAGGTCTTAGCTCCTCAATTGACAAATTTTCAAGATAAATACCACAAAACATCCGTACAGATCGGAACGGAGGAAAGCAAACGATGGAAGATTTCCAACATTTTGAGGTAAACCCACACCGTTGACTAGTGCAGAAGAGGCACGCCATGCAGTCGTCACCTTTGTTGACGGATAAACACCAGCAAGTTCCCATACAGTTCATTCTTCCCAGTAGGTGGATGAGGGGAAGTTTTGGTGATTGGATTCCACGAGGTCATCATAAACTCTGCATGGAGATCTTTCGAGAAGAGATAAGCAGTGGATTCCCTAATAAATATTCAGTTTATGTAGAGCTGGTTTTTGAGGAATGATGGCGAGAGAAGAAGGATTTTGACGATTTTGCACGAGTTGCGACCAGCAAAATAATGGTCATGACAGCTACATATCATATTTTTAACCAATTTCTCCCTTTCATTACGTGCCCCAATAGTTCTCTCTTTCATTACGGTCCCAATACGCGTACAATAGAGTGAAGAAGCGGCAGGTTTCTAAATTGTTTCCATTTTTGTATCGTTATACTCAGATTTTATTTCTGACAGTGTATGTAAAACAATTTCTTCACATATCCACACTCAATACGATATGAAAAGGTAGCCAAAATCCAAGCAAGGAAAAATTGCGTTACGACTCTCGCAACAACTGGTGGCAGAGGGATTCTCAAAACACTGGGTCACGCAGGGAGCCTGGAGATCGGAGTTGCGGTAAAAGACGAAATAAGAAAGTCATTTTTGAAAATATGATTTACCATACCGTTCAAACAGTATTATAATGCACACAGGAAAGTTCGCTGCTGAAGTAGGCAGCTACAGTCAATTCATCCGCAATGGATTGATTTTTAAATAAACCCTTTGATCCCCCAAAATGGTCACTTTCGCATAATTCACTAAAAATTTAGAGGGCTACAGATATGTGCTTATTGTGCACTGCAAAGAAACCTACAGTTGTAAAAATTTAATTAACTAGTCGCGGGGTTTTGTGATATTTATTTATATATTATTTTCTGTGGTTTCTATTGTTAAAACACAATTTATTGTGCGGAAGTGAACATTTGGAAGAAAATAATGACAATCAACTTTGAAAATCCCATTATTTACTTCAAATATTTTCAAGAACGAGCTTCGATGACTTTTAACCCTCAACAGATACGCACTAAGGATTCATAAATGTTGAAATATATGATTTGAATTCCACCTAAAAATTATGTGGAAAATCACCGAGTGATTTGTCCTAATTTGAAGATCAAGTTCAACAGGCAATGTCCTTTATGAAAAATGCTTACAGAAACCATATTATTTTCAGTATGAAATGGGAAAAAAACCTTTCTTTGGTCTATGAAGAAATACCTTTTCTAATATGAATAAAAATAAGACAAGAAAAATGGGTACAGGTAAGTGGGTAAAGCGCAGGTAAATGTCACAAGTAAAAAGGTGGAAAACCTAAAAGCTTGCCCCTCACTTGCCGAATTATAACGGTGAGTGATAAAAGTACTTCTGCCAAACGAAAATATGCAAATTTTAGTAAGTGATTGAAAACTTCCGATTAATCTGGGAAAACAATTCCTCAACGCCAACGATTTAACATGTGCCACGACACACGGGCGGCATAGCACTTAACGACAAGTTTTTCCTCAAAAAGTTACTTTTACGGCCCTCAGAGTGGTACAAGGTGAGGAATTTGATGTATGAAGTCTCAGTTATTCAACTGATACACGCTAACTCTTCATTACGCTTTTGGATTCATGATGATCGATTTGTCTCCAAAAACACATGACAAGCCGGACTCAGTTATTCCTTTCATTTCCGTGTCGTTATGTTCGCATATTCCGAAGGAAATTCTTCGGTTATCACTGTTTGAAATGACAAATGAGCTTATAAAGTCGTCGTGACGTGACGTTTTGATGAAAATAAATATCGAAAAATAACATAAAATACCACTGGAAGAATAGAAAAGTCGTACTAGCCTCTCAAATACCAAATAACCATAATGACCTCCCCCCAAACCATCTACGGGGACTGAATGTGTGAATATAAGCAAACGTCCTCATAATTGAAGACTTTTGATCACTCGAAGTTAACGAGTTTATACCGGTGGCCAGTGCGTGGAAGATACGCCAAAGGGAGACAAAACATCTACATCTACATACTACCCCGCAAGCCGCCTCAATAGGCGTGTGACGGGGGGTGTTCGGACACCAGCCGTTTACATATAAAAAGGATACGCTCTAATGAAATTACGCCTAGCATTTATTAAAGTCCCTTATTGTTCGGGGGAAAAACGAATTCCCATACCTATCCGTTCGGTAAAATATCTCTATAAATTTATCGTTTCTGTCGGACCTGGAAATATAGTGGGGTTCTAATATGATGTTCTCCGTGTCGCTCTGAAAGATATCTATTCTCAATTGTTCAAGAAATCTAAGCCTAGCGCGCAGCCTCCGAGTCTCATAAGGCAGAATATCACAAGCTCGTTCTCCAAACACCTTCACCTTACCCAATAGTGAACGCGGTAGAGATAATGATTATTGGAGTATCGAATGTTGTCAAGCTACGACGAAAACTACCCATTCAGCGTTTCCAAAGAGAAAAGTGTGACTGTTCCCCTTGTTCAGTGTTAGGTTCGCAACGGGTCAGTTTGGTTCGTGTTATATGGAGGCGACGCTATTGTACCCAATTTCGCACTACGTATATGATTCATTTCCCTGCCTACCTAGTTTTTCTTCCTCCTTTTTCCCAGAAAGTTTGACTGAAAAAAGAAATAAAAATTTCTCTGTTATAACTCCTCATTTTTCCGCGCCACCACTGTCTCAATTTATGAAAAGAACGCTAGCGTATTTCTCCTATAAAATTACCTTTTTTTTTCTTCTTGAGCGTTTGGTATCTTTTATCTTTCATTTTATGATACGAAAACGTAGTAATTTTTATCTCCGTTGCAAATACTTAAGAAAAACCTTAAATGGGCCCATAAATCTACTGATTGTCAACTTGTATTGTTAAATTAGCGGTTTAGCTTCAAAGTTGGATGAAAGACATTTTGTCAACAAAAATCCAACAAAAATTCAACCAACGGAAGAAAAACGAAAGTATGGTAACTGGTTACAACTTTTTCTCTAGCGAAATCATCATGGGAGATAACACAGACCTAATTACAGAATAAAGTGGATATGAATTTACGCTCGCAATGAGAAACGACGAGTGTAAGACTGCCATGTGAAGCACACGTCACTGCTCGAATTACGTAATTATTAGAGTTCCTTGCCATCCATTTCATATTCCCATGAGAAGACTTACGACAGGAATAGTAGTAGTGTAAATTGGTGGAAGTTGCCTGCACGTAGCATGATGTCAAGGTGGGGAAGGCTCACGTGAAAAGGGCCGACAAAGGAAGAAAAATAGAGAACAACATATGGTCGGTAACGCAAACAGAATAACTAAATTTAACTTGAGAGAGAGAGAGAGATACACGTTAAAAGACGATATTAACTGTCCCAGAAAGGTGACATAAAATACGCTGCCAGTGTCGTATTTACAGGATACGCTAGCATTGTTGTTACGCAAATATAACATGGTCCGGGATGCTACAAAGATAACAATTTAACAACAGAGAGTATGAAAGTTACACGTAGCTAGAAAATATTTACGATCTTAGCATGGGAACATAAAGAAACGGTGGTATACTTCGAAACACATAGGACAAAACCCATCGAAACAGCTGGATTAAGAGACAAGGAAAGCATTTTAGTTAATGTGATTATAGACCGAGCGTTTAAAGGTTGGCAAGGAAGCCTTTTGTCCTTTGGTGCAACTGACACCATGTTTCGCTAACACCATACATAGTGGTAGGAGTCTACGTGGGTCGTTGGTAACTCACCACATAGATTCATCAAAGAGGGAAGAGCAACTGTTCCCCAATCATCATTCACCACGCGTTAGTATGGAGTGGGGGTTTAAACCGGAGACAGTGTATCTCCTGGCACAGCGACATGTCACCAAGAGTACGAACCGGCCCTACCACCAACAGAAAGGGGGGAGAGAGCAATCAAAAAGCGGTATTTGGCCCTCCTCGCATGCATTCCAGCAACACTTCTTTCATGCGTTATGCACGCTCACTGCACCCACACCCCACGTAGGGGCGTAATTGACGCGGGAAGTGCAGTCACAGAAGTGCTCTCTCCGCAGATTCGCGCCCGTTTCATGGCACAGACGACAACACAAAGAGACGGCAGAAAGAGCATAAATGGACGTGCGGCACGCGGAAGCGACATTTCCTCCGCACGATGTAATCGCCAAATTTGCATTGCGTGGCGTATATACGCATCCGCCCGCCACAGACCTACTAACTTCTCCGAGTGCCCCCATGCGTACATTCCGGAATAAGTAATTTGCATACAGGTCGTTTGGACGCTTGTTGAAAAGGAAATTTAAGGCGTATTTTTTTAAAAGGGGTATGATTTCAAGAGCACAGTAGGGATTTTACGGAGAAGAGAATTTCATTGCTTTTCCTCTGTTTTTTTTCTGATAACGTTTCCTCCTGCTTTTTCCTATTGTCAGGCCCGACCTCTTTGTGTTTTACCATGATGATGCTATTCAAAGCCGATTGAGCCATCATGTTCAGAATTGTACAAAAATGCATACATAAATTTTGAATACTTTGTGAAAATATTGCATTAATATGAACAATGAATGATCAAAATATAAATATTTACTAGGTTCCCACGGCTTTGATTAGGCGATCTTCTTTCCATTATTTCTGAGTTCTATCACGTGAGTTGACTTTGGAGACAATAAGGAATTAAAGACTGCCTCACAAATCAACGGGGTGGTAACACGTAAAAAAAATAGAGAAGGTATCTATAAATTGTTGCATTAAAAATTACAATTCGACACATCAGTTATCATGAAAATATTATATTGTGCGCATTTTATGAATTCAAATATACTTCTAAGGCATGGTTCATAGATATGTTTTCACGAAAAACATTTGCGTTATTACCGATCAAGTAGATAGTTTCAAATTCATATTGGGAAGAAGAATAAACAACGAGCTGTTGATGAAATTTATGTAAAATGAACGAAGAAAACAAGGTATTGAAAGGAACAAGGCATTGAATTTAAGTGACATTTTGCAACTACCAAAAAAGAAGTAACACCCTTTTCATTTTCCATACCACATCACAATGATCAGGGTACGTGGGCATCGAGCAATATTAATGTTATAGGAGAAAAATAGAACTTTTTGAACGAGATAATAGAAGTTTACGCGAAAGAAGGCAAATGTAACAAATGCAAATAATGCTTGAGTGAAATGGAATGGGACAAAAATCGCTATGGTATTTGTGACTTCTCTTTGTAAGAAATCAGTTTTGGACATTCGTTCTGTCAAAAAAAAATGAAATGATCACGTACACTAACCAGTTAATTTAGTTATATTTGCAGGAATAAACAATTCGTTAAACACCGGTGACAAAAATAAATACTTTTCTCTGCGTGAAATATAGGAGAGTTTTCAAGACCATACCCAAATAAATATACGTTAAGATGATTTAACATTTCATTTTGACTAACAATAAAAAAAAACCTTGTTCGATCAAACGAAACAAAGTCACCATCACGCTTTCCCGAACGGGTTTCAACACTTGTGTGTTCACAAACGTGATTATACAAGTGGTAGTTTGTAGACTGCTGCAAATAGACTTCAAGGAAAACCAGAACAGAGAAAACTGGTTCCGTAAAAGAACTGTGCGGAAGACAAGTGAGATGGAAGTTGTAAGATAATTGAAAGGTAAAAGTGGGATGGTTCTCTAAATCAATGGGCGAGAGACTCAGGGAAAATCAGACGAAATTACAGGGAGCGTATTGTAAATTAAAGACCAAGGCAGAGAGAGCGAGATGGATATGGCTGATGTTTCTAGGTTTCATTGTGTGAGAGGGAAAAGTCGCGTGAAATTCCGATGTTTAAAAATCGAACACATTCTTTCGTTTCTGCGGCATGGAAGGCCCACGGCGAATGCTTATAATGGCGGGTGAAGATATTATAATTCTGGAGGACGTTGAGAGGAGAAAGAAAATGTGGATGAAACAGGTAGGTAATAAAAAGGAGGAATGATGAATGTCACAAAGGAGACAAAGAACGGTGAAGAGATATAAAGAAGTATGTAGTATTGAATACGAAAATCGCATGAAGGCAACGGGTACTACGTTCATCGAAAGATCGGTTTAGGCAATCTTATCTTCATGGCTACCGACCTAAATTTAGATTAATGATTAAATTTTGGATGCAGTCAAGGATTTGACCTAAATTGCGAATGACGACCACGATACAAATTCGGCATGATAAAAATGCTACAATTAATTTGGCGATAACAAAAAATTTTCTTGTTGAAAAAAAGAGAACAAAGACCAAAAATATTATGAGTTGCATTCATTAGCATAAAAATAATTGTATAGCGTTCAAAAATGTCAGTAAATATTTAAATTTGCAATTATCTATTAGCCGTTTAACGATTTAACGCCTCCGCTAGAATTTATCGCGATTGCCTCATTCAGTGATAAATAGTTTACCGATGTAAACGTATTCTCAGCCACGGAGGATTCATTAAAATATGAAAAATTATTTTTTACTGTTTATTTTTCTCTATGTTGTCCCCTTGGTGAGAAGAAGAAAACTCAATTTCCAATGCGCACTGCTAGATCTATGTAAATGCCTATCCTCCTCTCCGGATATACTTTTATCAGCACTGCCTCCACGTTCATAAAATAACGTTTTTTCACAAAGGATTTTTATTAACAGCAAAGAGGTACAAGTGGTGTGTCTGCGTCATCATTATGGAGGAACGAAAATCAGGAGAACATTTTTTGCATTTGGCGAGTTAAGATGCACAAGGCAAGAGTCAGTGCTCTCTCCGATGTAACGATTGTAGCAATTAGATAAATGCGATAATTAAAAGTAAATAGAATTACCAAATATTAGGAGGCACTATAACTTGCTACTTGCAACAGTAGTATGTAGATAATGCACTAAACACAATGAGAAGAAAACCTTTAGCAAGCATTAAAATAACACTCGAAAAATTCACTCCGGCGAGAAGCGCACTGTCTTCAAAAAAGCGTCTGATCTCGACCAATAAAAAAAGGAAACTAACTATTTTCACAGGAGATGTCGATAACATCTCTAACTCCAGCTACTGTAAAGAAGAGGTCATAAAACTTGACCAGAAAAATATCCCATCCAAAAAAATACGCTTGGGTTTCTGAGACACCCCGCGCGAGTCACGGCGGGTTAAGTATCGTAGACATTCCTAAAAATGGCAAAGAGATGTCTTAACTAGAGAGTTATTTAAGTTTTGGGTAACACATTCATCTGCTAGTTATATAAAACACGAAAAAGGGAAAACATCTTTAATTCTTGAAGCTTAAATTTTTAATTGTGGTTTTTCTGAGGATTCTGAGGGAAAACAGTTTCTTTAGAGCATTCTATTTTTTTATTACCCGAAACATAAAATATAGCACAAAAGACACGGTACCGCAAAGATGAATAAATTACGCACCCTTGAAGTTCTTTTTCGTAAATCCAGATAAGGTTAGAGCGAAATAATGACCATTTTGTGAAGATATTTTTAAAATTATTTTTGAGTCAAACTTTTGGGAAGTTGTAGGTATTAAAATCAGGGACACAACCAAACAAGTCATTTAGGTGACATCAAGTTGGTTAAAACTGGGATTCACTTCCACATAGCACGCAGTAAATTTTCTAAAAGTTTGCCCTCCAGCTTACATAACGGTATATCTGCTTCATTTGTAAAGGATTGCAGATGCCTAGGAAACCGTAAACAGCTCAAACTTCTTCAAATATGTAATCTCAGGATGCCTCTCTCAAACTGCAACTCCTTGACCCACCTATTCCCCACAGCGGCTTGGAGAAACCGAGAGAGAATTCATAAAAAAAGGACACTGCTGATTTATGGCCATGCATTCGACGTAGGGAGCTGTTCATACTTCGGGAAAACCATAAGAACGATATATCCACAACCATGATTTAGAGCGAGCTTGGCGACCAATAAAGATTCCAGCGAGTGCTTTAAGGAGGCGCGAGATTGCGGGATAAAGGACATAAAGGAGGAATATTCCTGAATTATTGGATTCGGCAGTGTATATTTCAAGTGAAGCAGTGCCATCATTTTTAGACCGCATCCTTTTTTTTCTCTTAGCCCGTGTGTTGGGATCGGTAGTTGTTTTGGGACCTTAGTATGCAGTAAAAACAATTCTGTACGCGTGATCCATTTCCTGAAAAATGGTACGATGAGAATTATGGATTTTGACGTCTGCAATTTGTCATCGTACAGTGTGAGAACTTAGTATTTTATTCTCCGTTTTATGAGTAAATAACATAAATTACTTCAGACCTGCAGGAAGTCAATCGGAGTGCACGCTTCGAGAAATAAAATGTATGACGACCGATAAAGCAAAATCAATGCTTTCATCGCCCCATGGATGCATAAATAGTCCTCCTGAAAAACCATTTGGCGAGAATTAATGGCTTTTACTACGGCTATTAAAAAATCACTAGACAAACATTTCAATCGCCCTTATTTTTTTTTAAATAATATTTTCCGTCATATTTATTTCGCTTGTCACATACGTACGTCAAATATCCCAATGGAAAGGGTAGAGAAACACGCCCTATATTCACACGGGTCTTAGTGCCCCGCTTGTCAAAACCTGTTCGTCAGTGTTTACGAGCTTTCCAATGTTGTGATCGGTAGCTCAAGTAAAATAACTGTTAAAAAATAACTAGAATGTACAGCATCTATGCATTCACCAAGCCACTTTATCTATGAAAAAGCGAACCCCAACGAAGCATATCAGTATTCTCATCAGTACCGAAATTCAACGGAAGTTATTGAGCTCGTAGTTAGAGTTTCTTCAATCTTAACGAAAAATATTTAACTCTAGCGCTCATCAAATTCCTCTGAGTCACTTGTTAACGCGTAAATTCCAGAAGCTAAGCTGTCGAAATATTTGGACGGATTAATTGGACCAAAATCACTTTATAGGATCTTTATAATAATGGTGGCATGATAGATGGTACATGACTACGCGAAAGTGACGCAATGCGTAAACGGTAAATATGGGTTGACTATAGTTTTTCTCGATTCCAATCCCGATGCCAGTGCCATCGATTCTCGATTTTTTTTATTTTTAAATGCTGCTGCAGAACATTCAAGGTCAAAATAGATTTTTACACGTATAAACTTGCTACAAAAAGGAATTAAGGGTAAATTATAAGTTTGTTACAGAATTTTAAAACAAGCCGAAATAATCAAAATGAAATAATTTTTATTTTATATTTCGAAAACATTAGAGAGAACAAATTATGCATAGATACTCAATAAGTGTGTAGGTGACCATAAACATCGAAGAAAACAGACTTGTTTAAAAGTTGAAAACAAACGGGAGTAGCTAAAATTGTAATTTAGCTTTTTAACTAATAATAAATGTAGAAGAAAAAATATTTAAGTGTGAATGGTTATAAGAATGAAGGCGACAAAATATTTAAGGGAAACCGATCTGCGAACTGCGGCCCAATATATTTAATGATGTAGAAGAAATTACAGCAAATAAACAAGAACTTAGTTCATATGAAATGTTTTCAAAGCAGAGAATACGATCATTCCTTGATAAATAATTCCATTTTAATTTCTCTTTGTTTACCACACCCTCTACATAAATTATACGAATATATTTTGCTTACTCACATAATGCTTACATAAAAACGGCAAGCGAAAATTATTTGTGTTTTATTCTCCGCACATCATTCATTTATCACTCGTCCACCAAAGGATAACAAACTTGTGAGCTTAAATATTGAACGGCTACTGCAAAAAATTCACATTTCCATCCACATTACATGATATGAATGTAAAATTCCTTAGCTTGGCTTCATCAGTGAATCAAAAGAAAGCCAGTTAAATATATTCCTGGCATTAAACATTTATCATTTTTTGGTTAAGCAAAGAGTGAAACTTATGTTCTTAAATATCAGCTGAGAAAACGTATATGGCATAGAAAATCTTTTGCGTATCATATGGGACTCTATAATACAATTAAGTTTGAAGTGGGTAATGTATAAGACTGTCCGTGAATATTTAATAAATTGCATATAATAATAGATGGAGAAGTAAGTTATGAATAGTTATGAGAATATAAACCTATGTGGGATGAAGATATTAAGAATTATCAGCAAAGGCTTTTTATTTCAGCTAACGGCACTCTCCGATGCAAAATGGATGACATAAAGGCTAGCCAATAGACAGGCATTAGTGTTTAAACGCAGATGAGATCCACTGCCAACAAACTCCTCTTTGAGTGTTTGCTGCAAACTTTTCAATTATTTACTAAAGGTTTATACAATGCATTTTGCATCCATGCAATGCATGGCTTCATAAAAAACATATGCTGTTGGTTAATGGTAACAGAGAGCTTCATAGCCCTAATTTCGGCACAAAGAAAGTCGAAATTTTTATTATTATAATTAATTCAGCTTCCTCTTGCTTATTGGCCCTGAAAGCTGCTATACTACTTTATGCTAAATTTCAACGGAAATAGTTAGACGATTGAAACATTTGTAATACCTCAAGGCTGCAAATGAATAACAATACTTATTTTTCACCTTTTATCCCGGATATTTGCTTAGCAGTGCGTAAATTTGCTTAAATATTGCATCCTTTGGACAAAAATGAAAATTATTTGAACCAATTATACCTACTATATTTGCGAGTTGACTAAGTGAGCAAGACCAAATAAACGGAAAAACGAGGATATCTCGGTGGAAATGTTTACTGAAAAAGTATGTAATCAGTGAAAACGATTACCTATCACGGACGACATATTTGAACGGAACAAAATGAGCAAATTTGAGATAACATCGTGCTGTTCAACGCTTTAGTATTTCTATTCAATCCAAAATAAACCCTTCACATTACCTTGTAGTGTGCGAAGTAAAGCTCTCGCAAAAGTAGCTGCCGCTGCGCAATGGACGATTTTCGGTCTTATGCTACGGAACTTTGAAATCCTACGGAACGGGGGAGGAAGCTAGTTCAGTGTGCCGGGTCCAACAGAAACCCTTTTTAATTTCTGCCATCAAGAGAAGTGGGAACTCACCAATACCTGCCATCTCGTTTCGACTTGTCTCACAATGAGACCTCAATATAAAGTTCCTAGTATAGTGATAGCAATGGGTGATTTTAATCACTTTCCCTGCCTTTTAACTTCCTCATTGTTTTATTCGCGAAGCAGATTGGTTCCCCTACTTTACTCTCCCTAGTTACATCTCTCTCTTCCCCTCCGTCCTTTCCCTACATCCCTCAAACTTCTAATTTCCCTCGTTGCCACGAATTTCTGAACCTGAACTTTTGCGGTAGCTATATCTTCTTCATATTATTATTAAATTTGCTCCCTATTTTCCCTGCTAACACTCTTCAAATTACCATCATATCCATTAAATCTGGAGTTATGATTGATATCTACAACAAGTGGTGGTAAATATTTTGAATTAAATACAAAATTACTAAAGCAGCACCGTTGTTGTCGTTGCCTCTGAATATTGCCGATTAATATATGAACTTCCCCCTAGATAATATTCTTATCACCACGGCCATTCCTTGATCCTAATTAAAAACTTCCCAAAGCCAACCGTATACCTTCTACACTACACTCCAACCCATTTTGATGCTAAAATCTACAAGCTCCGTTGTGTATTCAAGTTGATTTTTAATATAAACTTTTCCTCTCAATAGCCATTTATGGGTATTTCCTTCTGTAAAACATCATCGTCTTACTAGATTCATGGAGGCTCCACCTTACGATGAGAAAATACTTCAATTTATATCAACGACCAATTCTTCTTCTACAGAGGAAAATATTCTACTAATACTATTCTTCAGCTAAAACAGTAAAGCTGCAACTAGGAAAGTGGCAAACGTCTATTTAGCTAAGTATAGAGTCCTCTTATGATGTAGCACTTAGTAATTTCCACACTATTTTATTCTGACCAAACACAACTTCGACGAACAATGTCACCATGAAAACATATAAAATTGTAATTCGCTCTTATTTACTTCAGCTTCAATGTGTTGGTGAAGGTGGGTTGGAGAGAATAGTCATTCTTATATTGCAGGTAGGTTTTATGGTTCAATGTGAGAGACTGGAGGCTGTGAGGGGGGGATAGGACGCAAGATTTTAAAAAGCTGGGGTTGTGACGTAAATACACTATTCTCTTGCAATCTAAAGGAAATCTTACAATACAAGCGGATTGCTGTCAAAACTCAAACATTTTACGAGTTAAACCCATTAGCTGCAAATTCCGTCTTTCGACGTAATTCGATAACTCCCGAAGAATGCGGCTGAGGTCAATTGACATTTTTTTAATTTCTCAGTTAATGTAGTTGGTGACATTTTTAGCTAAAATGTCAATTGTATATTATTTAAAATCTGTGATGAAGTTTAGTTAGTTTCAATTACTTCTTTGTCGTGCATGAAGGCTTCTTCTTTGCACTCTATTCACCAGGAAAGCCTGAAATCTTTTATATTTCTTCAATGTCGTTCAATAAAATTCAACGCAGATTAAATTTGTTTCTTAAACACACTCATGGTTATCAATTGCAGAATTATCTTATGATATAATACATTGTATCCGGAAGGGGAAACTACGAAGCATTCTGAAAGATAGTGAAACGGGAGAATTTAGCCAAAAAAGTTCAAAACCACTGTTTATGGTATTCAGGCTTTTGGTTCTGCGATTAATTTATTTAACATTATGCAACAATGAGCTGCGAAAATCTACAAAAAAAGTTCAAAACCACTGGTATAAAATATAAAGGTCATGCGCGCATTGCAGAAGTAGGACATCAAAAATCAATGTTCCCCACCAAAATGATCTTTTGTCTGTGTGAGGTAAAAAATAAGTCACTCGATAGGGATTCGAATGGGTTTAAACCATATTCATTTATATATTCAGTTCATAATATTAAGTGAACAGCATACATAATCTTTTCAGGAACGAAGGAGTGGTCTTTGTAAGAATGAAAGTTATCATTCTTTAAAAAATGAAACACTCTTAAATTCTCACGGTTATGCGTTATTATAAATATTGAATTAATATAATTAACCACTCAACGACAAGATAGTAAAACTACATGGTGAATTTACACTCTCCTACTTTTCCGAAAATCTATTTTCTTTGCTCTGCATGTTCCATAAATATCAGGTTAAAATTCATTAACATGGCCACACTTCAGAAAATGGTGGGAAAAATTTAAAATAATTATTGTTATCGCAATGTTGATGATGTTCTATAGTTGCCAATTTGTATATGGTCAACAACGTGACTTTTTTAGGCGTTGTAAATTTACTTGCATGATTCAAAACTTCACGGTAGGAGTAAAGTTGGCGCTATAAACGTTAATGTTTGACTACACTCCTGCCATTAAAAAAATACATCTTCTTCTTCCTTGTAGGCAACAACCCTCCGTGAGTTGTTGCCTCTTCAAAATTTAACGCCCATATTCCTCCATGATTTGCAAGCTTCTTCCAGTTGTATAAGTTTTTAGAAAATACTGAATAACACCTTCTATCCAACTTTTACAATGATTTAGCTAAGCATGATTTTTAAGTCTACAAGAAATTGACCTTCGCAGATGTAGTAATACCCCACGATGCTTATCACCCTTGATGATGACGCATTAACGCCACACCACAGCTTTATTTAAAGATACATTTTATTTAAGTATGCATTTAAGTAAATATGGCGTCTAAATCCATGTTTTAAAATGTAGACAGCACCAACGAAGGAGGATGTCATAATAAGTGATAAGTACCAAGCTCGTGACTGCCGGAATTTTAAAAGAAAGTAGCAATAATAGAAACTTTGGAATGAAGGAAAGAGCTTTTTGACATGGATAAATAACTTCGTCACATTAATATCAGACACATTGCCTACGATGAGTTACTGTCATCATTTTCTCATTAAAACTTGCATTTAAATTGTTCCTTATGCACATAATTTTTCCTTTTAAACTATATATATATATGTTTGCACCAAAGCAGGGAGGTACCTACATCTACCGATTGACCTATATTCTCTTAAATGTTACGAAATCGTCGTAAGAATATAGGAAACAACCCATAATTCACTCGTCACAGACTAAGACGCAGGTGAGGCATAATGATCAGCAGGTTGCTGTCGACATTGCTGAATACAGCATTGAGACACTGTGTATGGATGCAGCTCCTCTTTCTGTTTAATACCGTTAAGACGTTAGTAACAACGTCCGAAACACACATACACGATATAAACACCAAAAACGCCCGACGAACATATTGAAGGGAAAATGACTAAATCAGGGTAAACTCTCAATTTAAATACACTCTCACTTAACCTTCCTTGACATCGTATGCGTCAGGACTTCAATTTTCTCACATTTTAGGAGCTGATGTTTACTTTTCAATGGGTATCCAAAACTGTTTATCCATGTCATTCAAAATTCTACCTTGCACACGCAAATCAGTCACATACCTTGGAACTGTGTTAGAATCGGTATGATAAGACTTCTTTCATCTCCCTTGAGTTAAATATATATTTCACATCCGACAAAATCCCAATGGACAGGAAAGGATGTTTTTCAATTTTAAATTTTCTTAGCAGCCTTTTCTTAAAACTGCCAGTTGGCAAATGGATTATTGATATTCCCTGCCCGTATGAGATCTACCTACAGCCCAGTGTATGTAAGAGCTCTACAAACGGTAGAGCTCTTACATGCACATATTTGCAAACAAGCTAACTTATTGCTCATTTACATTAAAATGTATATTTATTATTAATCAAACTCATATCCGAAATCTGTCAGAGTGGCAGTGCGAAAAATACTGGATTGGCATGGGAGAGAGATGAGTACATTAGAGATTTTGGAATTTTTTTATGGAAATGTGATAGATTTTACAAAAATACTTTGGGAAACACTCCACACTGTCGAAATATTGTCAGCGACTGTCCAAATGGCTGTAAAATTTGATCCATAATGTATATATGGTGCAAACGTTATGTTGTTATCTTAAAACATATACGTGGTTACAACACTTGAATTTTCATTTCAGAGTAAAACCATGATAATGTTATATTTAAAAACTAATGCATAATCAACTATTGAAAATGATATTTTATGTAATTCCTTCTGGCAGTGAAATTATTTGAGCAGTTGAAAGCATTTTTGGAATGTTTTCAGTCACGGATTCATTATTGACTACGAAACTCGTGTGCTAATTTAAATATAATACATTTATTGACAGTAAGATGCAATTTTTATTCATTCTATAACAGTGTTCCACAAGGCAACGCCGAAATTGGGTTTGTTTTAAATTTTGAAAGGATTCTTATCGTTGTCCTCCACGTACTTGCATACCCTTGACCTTGCCAGGGAAACCAATAAACCCATCAGACGGACCCAAATCGGCCCTGAAGTGTGGAAGGCCAGTAGAGGCGGGTAGGACGGCCTGAGGCCGCTGGGAGGTCGGGCTGGGCATTAATCTCATCTGGGCACTACCAACTCGCCGAGTCGAAGAGGGATGGTTTTAATGGAAATGTGGCTATTGAGGGGTGGTCGGCCTGGTAATGGCTCAAACTTAACCGAGGGAGAATTGAGAAAGGAAGAACAGAAAGTGTCTGAAGACGAGATGCAATTTAACTGAATGTAAAAACTACTGTCTTGCGTAAAATCACCATCTACTCTTTTCTTTAACTTCTGATTAAGAGTAATTCTCCGGACGCCGGGTAATATCGCACCGATTTTTCATTTAAAAAAACAAATTTCCTACGCGTTTTAACTAACAGGTTATCCAACGGTTGCACGTTATTCATCACACAGGGAGAAACGCAGGGTGAGGCGTATCATGTGTGACGTAATCTTATGACAATGGGATGAATGGAACGCTAGAGTACGTTAGCATAGGAGGAGCATTAAAATGTCCAATCGGGAATGATTTCTGCTGTTAATATGCCCACATATTTAGGTTATTGTAGACAAAATGTGGCAGTATCACAATGATTTAAAGATGAAAATGAAAATAATTTTAAAAAGCAATGTGCTACTCAAAATAATTGTAAATAATTTTTGCGAATATTCACGATCATGATTAGAGTAGGATATATTTTTACAAGAAAATGAGGTTCCACTTTCATGTATTAAGACCTAATGTTCTTGACGAACGAATTGTACTTGAGGTTGTCCTATCTACCTGTTTCTTCTTCGTCTTCGGGGTCATTCAAGTATTACGTAAGACATTTTGCGGAGAGGGGTGTTGAGTTTTCCTTGCGTTGTCTTACGTAGGGTAGTGAAGAGGTCCGAGAAAATCTTACTCCTAATATTTCACTCATCTCCCATATTCTGCTGAATTTTCAGTCTGCTTGGAAAACAACATTCTGCCGAATTTCTCTCATTGGCTTGTAGGCTCTGCGTCATAAAAGTCGTGACGTATTGGAGGGGAACTTCGGAAATTCTCGGGTCCCCCTCCCTCCGCGGAAGGGAGTGGAGGGGAGGCCGCGAAATATTTTACGAAATGCTTAGCGACTCGCATTTTGTTGAACTTCGTGGCTCAACCACGAAATCGAAACTTTACGTGTTCGCGGCCGCGTAAAAAATTAGCGCATAAGGCTTCAGGTCATGAAGACTTGACTCGTTTTTGGACAGCCCTTCCGATGGTCCACGTTTCTGATCCATAGAGTGCCACATTCCATTCTAGTTTTCACGTAGTTACTGCTTTCTTTTTAACTGCATCCTCCCTTAGCATATTAGTGGTCATTTCATCAAGATGCAATTGTAAGATTGAACTATTTAACTCTTTATGTCCGTCGTGTTTCTTTCATCCCATTTGATAATGTTTCTAAGGAATGAGAATGGTTCCTCTTGTTCAAATTTCTCACCACATAGTGCTCCTTTTCCTTCTCCGAATAGCATTATTTTGGTTTTCTTCCAAACGTATCCAATGAGACCTGCAGTTCTTCTCGATATTCAGCTAAAATGGCAATGTAATGTACAAAGTGAATCATACTAATTTTTTCCTTATTAACTTTTCCTTTTGATTCATTTTCTATCAGCTGCTTTTATTTTCTAAACTAATGTGTTTGTGGGTTCTTGGACGTGCGACGGAATTGAAATTTATAACACTATATTGGACCAGAATCTACGGTGCAAAAGGAATATTATATCTTAAAATAAACCATTAATTAATTTATGTCATTTAACCACCTGAAATCTACTAATGCCTGTTCCTCAAATGAATTAACTTTAGAAATACGAATTCTTATGTTAGAATCATATTTGAGTATTCATGGGCAATAATGGTCATTTCTATATTTCTATTCATTCAAAAAAAAGAAAGAATGGTGATACTTTACGATTTAACTTATATAATGCAATTAAAAGATAACTACGCAAATATCAGACGCATGAAAAAAAACCATCTTTAAGACACATTTCAGTCCAATTCTTGCCATTGTAGATGTATTTTTCATATTTCATAGACAAACATTTTTCGTTCTTATCAGTTAATTATTTTAAATGGTATGCATTTTTAATATTTTTATGACAAAATGAAAATAGATCTGAAAGTATATTTTTCTTTCCTCTCGTTTCATCTCATTGAAATATGAAACTTTGTCCATGCTCGAAATATGATGACTTTCTCAGAGTTTTTTATTTTTCCCGATTTAATGGGTGTTTTAGAACATTCACATGAAATTTCTGTCCTCCAGCTTGATTAAAATTATCCTGGAATTTGTGTAAAAGAGATTTGACTTCATATGACGTTTTGGGTGTCGTATAACGTGTCGTTCAAGAGATGTTTTTACTCCTTACTCAAGCAAACGTGTTTAGAGCGGGGACAATAGTGGGTGTAAACTAAATAATGACAGTGAAGAAGTTTTACTTCAAAAAGCACAGCTGTATTCGTGAGATTTATGGAAAAATGGCGCGTAATAGACGTATTAGTTGGATCATTTTTTACAATAAAAAACATTTTCACTTTCGTGCGTCAAGACGCCACATACCTACTCTATTCTTTAATCTATGGTGTAACCTGACGAGGAATAAGGCACATAAGGGGATTTTGTGGTGGAAGTGGAGCAGAGGAGTGGTGAGCGGCAAAGGGAGAGATATAGAGGGGAAGAGAGTGCCGCTGACATCCAACCGAAAATCTCCTTTTCCCATCCGAATCCCGACCCTTTCATACCCCCAAATGTCCCGTCCAATCCCGCCCACTACAGAAAACCCAAGCCCATCCCAAGCCTCTTTTACAAGCACGGCGAACGACAATGGGGAAGCGTTCTTATGTCTCCTCTTATGCCATCCTCTTCCATATCTCTCCTTCTTATTCCTTCTCCTTCATTTCTCCCGTTGTGGATAGGGTCGTCTTTCCTCTCATGCCTTCTCTCTCCCCCACTCCTCACACACATTCAACCTTTCAGGGAAAGGGTCGCCATGATGCCTTCTCACGTGCAAGGGCTAGCTCTGTCCCCAAGGATGAAGGCTGGGGCAAGGAGGGATCCCTATCTCCGGGTTTTGGGGTGTCTTGGAGTACACCTGTCAAGATGTATGTGACCGCAAAAAGGAAATGAGGGGAGGGTTAAGGGGTCCGCCTGGTTACAGGGTAAGGAATGGGAGTCGGAGATAGATGTAGGTTTGAAGAGATGGGACGTTTACATCGATATCCTAGCACGTCCATTATATTTTTTTTGAAATATCGATGCATACAGATATATATTCAGAAAGACATATGCGGGGTAATTGAATAAATATTAATTCTTCTATGTGGAATTAGTATACCTATGGCTCTTATACACGATGCTTACTTCAGTGCTGAAATATAGCTTAATTGCCATGGTTAAAATCGTATCACATAAAGGAAGTAATCGTATCTGGGTGAAATAATAAAATTCGTTTACCGATAGTGAAAACAGAAATTTGAATGATACTTATTAATTATTCGATTCTAGGGTCGAAAAACCAATTACATTTAAGCAACGGAAATGATTGTTTTGAGAAAACACTGTAGTGGAGTTACATTTTGCCATTTTGCATCTATTTATTCTAAAATGGTCTAATAACCATCGCTAATAATACATGTTCAACAGCACTTTTTCAATAGAGCTGCTTTGATGCTTCTAGCTGATGAAATAATAACGTGCATTCCCCCATGGTACGCTTCGTTAAAGAAAAGTAAACGCTCTCTTCAGTGCTGAAAAACGAACAAAAGACAGTACCTCAGATTAATATTGTACCCTGCTAAGGATATTATACAATCTGATGAATGATTCGAATTCCACTGTCTGTACTGAATGAAGAAATACGATACTTATTTTCCATCTCATTTTGGAATCCAACGACCGATCCCAAGCAAGCAGGTTAGCAGAATGTTTCGAAATAATATCGTTGTTGGAGCTGGAATCTGCTAAAATAAACTTCGGAGGATATGTGGGAACTTTAATCGAGAAAATGTGCTCGTGGACCAGTGAAAGTGTTTTTTCAGTGCTTGTTCAAAATGTCTGGTAAACAATGTAGTATACATGAAGAGAAACTTGACGGCAGTCACGTGGGCGTAGACGTCAAGTCTGGTAGAGTCAAGTATACAAGTGAGGTGGGACAAAGGGGCTTAGGGTCCCTTCAGTGGCATCTGTGGATGTCCTTCCATACATTTGTCCGACCATCAAAGCTTGATTAATCCTCTATGACCTCAAACTCTCTACTGCCGAGTGCCACCAAGTTTCGCTATACCTAAACATAGTTTCCGTGAAGGCTTTCGCGGAGTCTATGACTTAAAGAGACTTAGTTTCGTTATAAACTTCCACGTGAGTACATTTTATAAGGACAATATTTCGCCGGCGTCCAGCTGGCTTCTTTGCCACCGCTTGTAAACGAATCTTCAGCGGAATGGCCCTATCTGTATATAAGAGACGGAACAAACACTGCATTAACATTTCAGCGGACCTGAACTAAGCTAGCTGAAACGCCGGCGAAATATTGTCTTTAGAAAACGGATACATGCGGAAGAAGACCCGGAAACCAAGTCTCTTCAATGTAGTTACATATGTTAAAACTGATTGGCGAGGTTTATTTAGGTAGCGCAGTTTAGAAAATGCCGGGGCAGCACCACTGCGCGTTGAAATCAGCATCGTGTAAGCAAAATATCCGAGGCTATATTACCATTATATTACATATTTAGTTTTGAGAGTTCGGCGCTGATATCAGTACTGATTTAAATGCTGATTAATGCATCGAATAAATCAGGCTTTAATTAATTTGTGGTGCTTTCTTTCTTATATCTGTTTAAGGAGGAGCTTGGATTTATCTCTAAGCTTTCAAAAAGTTATCCTGATGATAATCGGATGTCAGCTATTCACATGAAGCGATTCAGGATAGTAAGGAACGTTATTTTTATCAGAAGATGGCATATTTGTCTCCTCGGAAAGTATGCAAATTTACTCCAGTTTATACCTGACTTAATTCCAGATAATGTTTAATATTGTATGCCAGGCTATATTTGGAATAGGGAACACCAAAGGTTTGATGTTAGTCTGTATGTTTTCTGAACTCATGTCTTCAGTGCACTTTTCATGAGGTTAACTGTTCAAACTTAAACTTTAGAAATCAAATTACAAAATATATCAAAAAATATCTGAGAGGATTAGAGGGAAAATACATTACAAATTGCTATTTTCGATAATGCTAGATTTACTAAGCACCTTTATTGCATCCATTACCGCATTCTCTTACAAATTTCATTACGGCAGATGAAGATGGTACCTAAATTAACAACTTATAGGATGGTTGAAAATATTTCGAATAATGTACCGGTATATTTTTATAAATAGACTTCCGAGTAAAATATACCAGACATTTGTTGATCACACTTTTCAGTTTCCAAATCGAAAAATCTTTGCGACATTTCTCACAAAAAACCGTAGTCTCTACCAAACACGTTTTCTAGATTGATTCCGTATTTCCGTATTTCCTGTCACACTTAAGGAGTACCTACTTATATTAACGCCATTTATCGTGAATGCTTTTGATTAACGGAAAAAAGTTATATAGCTCTTGATTAAAAGCACTGAAAGCCAGTCCAATAGGATACCACCATCCAAAGTCAATCTCCCTTAATTCCATCTCCACGTGCATCCACAGGTTTTTTCTTCTTTATGCCAGTGGTGTCCAACCGGTGCCCTCGGGCCACATGCGGCCATCAGATCAATATTCTGTTTGTAATGCGGCTGCAATGCGGCCATTGGTTAATTAGAAGTAGCAAAGAACTATTCTATGGCATTACCTACTAAATGTATTGCCAGTATACTTTTTCTAATGCTAAAACCAGTAGTGTCTCTCTATCTTTGTAATAATTATACGCTAATATGCGTTGTTAATAACTGACTGATATCTGCCACATATATATCGTTGCGAATTTAATATCTTCTTTCTTAAAATCATGAATTGTGATGTAAAATAAAAGTAAACATTATTTATCTTACAATTGCAAAATCACTTCGAATAGCAAATGACATTGCATGCAGTCACGCGCACAGGTGAAAAGACATACAATAATAGGCTTAAATGCACAATTTGACTGGCGCGGTATTCTATCATGGATTTCACACTTTTCGCTTAGTCGGCTAGTCAGTTAGACCTTCAAGACATCTTGAATTAAGGATTTGAATACAGGTTAAGCAAATTAGTTTTTTCAGGGGAATTTTCATTCCTTCATTAAACATAACGCATCCAGCTTATTGTCTATAATAGAAGATATTCGACGCATTTTTATTAGAGTAAATATACATTTTTAATACTGCAAAAACGAAAAAAATGGTTCGTTCCAAATACGAGCAACGGATTTCAACAGATATATTTATGTTTCCACATGTCTCCCATCCCCAGATGGGTATCGCAGGCGAAGAAGGTATGAAGGGTGAGTTTCGGAAGGGATGATTGAAGGGTAGAGAGGGATGACAGCTCGGCGTGGGTTGGAGAAATGTATACGCAACTTCCTTCTCTTCCTTTTTTATCTCTTTCACTCCTTTTCAATCGTCACGGAGAAAAAAATGAAAATATCTCCTGGATTTATATTTTTGATTCCGTCACCGAGGGAGATAGAAAGTAACCAGAGCTTCACAGTCAATCAAGCTGGACCGCCGAGATAAGATATCAAAAATAGTCCTGTGAGCGAACAGTCATAAAATATGGGTTAACAAAACATAAATCCAAGTTCTTTTTCATGGCATGTATGATTACCGGCTAGCTAAACAACTATTAACAGGGTTTTGGAAATGTTTCTGATCTTAAATTAATCACTGCAGACATTTTAGGGACACTGAGATATTAAAAAATAATTAATTGAACATTGAAGACTAGAAATATAACGGTGTCAGGCGAGACGTGGAGGAACTGCATTATCAATAATGAAAGTAAACGATATTGTACTGTCCACGTTTATTTATATTTACTACACGTGTTTCGGATTTTATACTAAACCATCCTCAGATACAATCTGTACCTGAGGATAGCTTAGTACAAAAGCTGAAACACGTTTTGTAAATTTAAATAAACGTGGACAGTACGATATCGATTACTTTCATTATTGAAGACAAGGAGCTTATTTATTATGCCGCAGTAATTCATTGTATAAAATGTACAAGTCATAATCTTCCAAGTAACTAAATATCACAAAAAAATTCAGCAAATTGCATTTTATAATAGTTTTTGGTGGAATTCATGCGAACAAATAAAAAACACCTCCGTTATTTGAATAACTGCTGATTATGGATATTTGATCCGGACAAAATGGCGAAAGATAGAAAAGTTGCTACATATTAAAAAAAAGCTAATGGCAGTAAGAAATTTGAAATGTTAGATATTTGACTGTAATAAAATTGTATTTCAGTATGTTTTCAGTCTAATAAATTGATATTTGCTTGAGGAATGTTTCACTAAAGATTTTAAACATCATTGTAAATGAATAGGGATATAAAAAGAGGCTAGTCATGGATGGTGTGAAATCCTTTTGAAATATAAAAGTTTTTTCACAAAATATCCCATTCTAGTCAAGACATACGGATATATTTATGCCAATCACTTACATCCTACAAGTATATGTTTTTACTCATCACAAACCCCCTTTAAGTCTACTGAAAGTGATGTCCATAGATATCATTTTCCGTCACATATGACGAAAAAAATATATATCTGATAGTTTAGCTACTGCTATTAAAGGGGAAAAGTCTTATAAAAATACCCATTTTTGAAATTTTAATTAATCTTTCAACATTGGGACTGGATTTGATTATTTTTATTTAAAGGAAATGCGGACAATACGAGTACTCGTGTCCTAAACATGACACTGTGGTCACTTTATGTTACAAATAATTTCCAATTCATTTAGCTCTTTAATAATCTTTTGTATTTCTAAAAACCGTAGTGATGAAACATGCAGAAAGATACAGAATTGGAGATATGAAAGGTCGAAGGCCCTAAAGCCTTCTTTTGATATTTTAAATGAATCACCTCCGTCATCTTGATAATAAGTGCCATCGCAAACTCCTGAAATTTAAGTCACCTCTGCAACAACGTATGACCCGCACGGCTGTATTTTTTCTTACCAATCAATGAAAACGAAAAATCACGAAAAGAAAATTTATCCTGGAAACTCAAAGATACCTGAACTTCTACAATTTTTTTTATTTGGCCAAAGGATCGCAGGGAGTGCGTGGGTGAGCCAATCGCTCAGCTTTGGCACGACGACGCAAACGATTCCTTCGATGACCGTCCAACGAAAACGTCCAATATTTCACGCAATCAGGGAGAGCAAAAGCAAAAGGACAAGAGTTCAATTGTATCCACTCTCAGTCAGAGAGGAGGGTCGGACAGGGAGAGTTGGACCCTTTTGAGTTATGTGTTCGGCCATTAGTCCCTGCGATCCTGCCCCCGAACCCCATTGGGGCGTGCAAAATTGACCGTCATTAATTAGTTTTTTGAAAAATCACCCCAACTAAGTTTAATGGGGATAAATGGATGGTTCGGACTCCGATCACGTTATTTTCCAGTGAATTACTGCGGTAATGAAATTTTTTCGACGAGGGAAATGGGATGATTTTCGCAATTCTCTCTCGCAAAAAAAGTCTCAGAGAAAGATTAACAGTGTACAAGTGCCACTGGAATCACCGTGGAAGTAGAGGGCCAAATTAAAATTAATTATGCATCCAAGTAATTGTCCTTAAGTTAATTATATATATAATGGCATAGTAACATGAAGATAGTTAATATTTAAATTCCCATAGCAGAAAGTCTATTATTATGAATACTTTTCGCAATATTCGAATGTTTCAAATCCTAATAATTTCGCAAACATTATTTCTATACTGACTGAAGCACAGTTATCATATAGCATTGAAGCATAGTAATAGAAGCAAAGCCCGCGGAATCGTGTCCATATTTTTATGATATAATTGTGAGCTGAAAGTCTAAGCTAGAAAACTATATTTTTAAATTACCACAAAAAAGTGCTCTTGCGAGTTTAAAAATAAAACTACTGAGTCGCTTTAATAACAATGGCACTTAAAATAGACACAAACGGACGATGTATTCTCTTTCTCGTTCACAACTATCCTATATGGCACATTTTCTCTCTCTCTTTCAGTGCTGCTATCAGCATGGCTAGTGATTTCAATTTCTTGCTCCTAATAGCATTGTAGAATGATAGATCTTTGACTTTTCCAGTGAGTGATTAGGATGAAGAGTTGATGGTTTCCCCATTGGGTGACGATACCGACTTCCTCCAGAGGTACAACACCTGGGCATAGTAATATTATCACCCGGTGCGTAATCCTAGAGCTCTACATCCGTCATAGAAAGTGTTTATATAGAAGTTACCAATAGGAACAGCTGTTTAAATGAGAAACAGACAGAAGGCAAAATCCCGGTGTCGGCGAAAGCAAGTTCTTTATGAATAGCTAAAAAAATGCATGCTTTGACATCCTCTTCAACGGGCGTGGCACTCGTCTTCATATCGCTAATACTCCTCTTCATATCATATTCAGAATATGATTACCAAGAATATTATTCAGGTCTTTGAAGCATTGGTTTGCTGTAGCTAATAAATCCACTCTCCACTCCACCAACCACTTTATTCCAGCATAATGTTTTGCTTACAAATCCTTAACATTTGCTTGATGTATTCTGTACTAATGAGAAAAGGATATTTAATGGAAACATTAAATGTATTTTCCTTCAACAAATTAAAGAATTCAACTGTTTGGGACGTAAAATTACGTGGAATGGAAGAAACACACTAGAATTAAAATGTAGAATCAACCAAGCAAAACTACCATTCAACAAAAAGAAAACTACTAACGTCAATAAACCTTAGTTAGGAGATAAGGAAAAACTTAATGAACACCTACGTTCGGAGTGTCACGCTACATGGAAGCAAATCGTAGAGTCTAGGGGAAAGCGAAATGAAATACTGTTATATTTTGAAGCAAGGTGTTACATAAAGGTACTGAAATTAGCTGGAAAGAAAGTAAACAAATGATAAACTCTTTGAAAGAGTTCAAGATAAGAGAAGAAGTATAGTACCAATCATTCAAGAAAGAAGAGTAAAACGTATTGGACATTTACTAAGGCAATATACTAAAATTAAAAGAATAATTGGAGGAAACATAGATGGTAGAAATTGCAAAGGAAGACCCCGACTAGACTACAAAGGCAAAATTATGAATGATATGCAATGCAGAATATATTTCGACCTGAAACGGAAAGCTGAGAAGAGACATGAATGGAGGTCTGCTACCAACCAACTCAAGGGTTGAAACGGAAGAAGAAGATGTATTTGATTCTTATGAGCAAAGGGTATGGTTTAACCAAACAATGATGAAGATTAAATGGACGGAGAAAATAACGAATGAAGAAGTCCTACGAAGAGCTGGTGAGACAAGAAGCATAGTGCTTCTTGTCTCTGCGAAGAAGGAGAGACAAACTTATTGGACACTTTTGGTGCCACATCAGCCTAATAAATACAATAATGGAAGGAGAAAAGAATGGGAAGAAAGATAGAGGGATTATAAGAATGGAATACATCGTACAAAACATGAATGGCGTCAAAGTATATAATTATGAAAGAATGAAGTAGATATGGCAAATATATGGCATATTATAAATGGCAAAGAGAAGAGTGAAATGAAGAGTTGCTTCAAACAAATCTTCCGATTGATAACTACTGATTCTATTTTAGCTTTTCACTTTTTCTTAATTCTTTTTTCCCTGCATTATTTTGTTTCGATAGGCTATTATATCACAATTTTTTTCTAATATTTTTGCCTCCTCTTTTTCCTCAGAGTTTTCAATATACTTATTTTCCCTCAAACTCTTCGTAGGACTTCTTCGTCGTGGATTCTCTTCGTCCATTTTCATAACTCTCTGATAGCACTACATCGAAATTGCTTCCAATATTTTTTGCATTGCAGCTTTCATCGTTCAGGTTTTGCTGTCAAGAACATACTCCAAATATATATTCAATAAAGTGATTCCTCGCTTCCTAGCATGCGTTACTGGCTATTAGCACACTCGTACCAAGGTAGAATGCCTTCTTTGCTTGGGCAATTGTGTTAACAATGCCTCTCTTGTTTCTTTCATAGCTGGTTCTATTAATAAGATTACAAAATTCTTCCACTTGCCCAAGCTTTTGCTCTCCATGTTTGAGGGTAGTTCTGTCTTCTAACTGCCGCAATTCAAGTCCAGGCCATCAGGCTGGAAATCAAGTACTCTAGACACTACTTTAATCCAATCCCCTACGAGGGTGTGATGAACCAGTTGATATTAAATACACATTATCTCGATTAAATCGATATTCTGATTTAAACCTAATAGTAATTCATTTGAAAATAGTTATTCCTGAAAAAAGTTAAATTAAATAAAAAATATTAACTTTTTAAATGCATTATTGCGCTATGATGTACCAAGCCAAAAGCTTTGAAAAAGCCAAAATGTACCTACATCATGCAAAATAACTAGACTAATTTAAGGATAAACTCTTATTGCTTGCTACATGCTGTTGGCATTTAAAAGCATAGTGCAAAATAATATTTTAAAAACTTATATATACTTAAACTCAGTTTAACCCAGCGATAAAGATTTTTGCGTAAAAACGATGAACAGGTTTGTGGTTCGAATCAAATTTACCATGGCACACTATATTTTCTAATTTTTGACATTTTTATATTACCTACATTTTAAAAACGTATTATTACGATTATATTTGTAAAAAATGTCATTTAAAAAAGGTATTTTTCGTAATAGAACCGTAGCATTACATGTGGAGCATGTTTTAAAAAATTCACCCCCTGCCTGTACATTTGGACACAAATTGCATGCACAAAGTAGCTTGCAGCGTACATTGTGCAAGCAAATGAATATGTGTCTATGATTTGTTCATGCTCCACCGCTCCAATGTCCAAGGAGAAGGCCCATCGGTGTGACAAAGACAAAATACGAGCCAAAATATAGATGCCCAGTGGTGTTGATCGGAGGGTCCAACACTGCAGGCAAGGGCTGGCAGATAAGAAGGCTTAAATAAAATAGGTTGGAAACGAACACGTGTGTATTTATGGCTTCGCCCTCCTCACCTTCCATTTTTGCCATATAAGCTCAACATTATTTGAATTTTTTCGGTTTCTAGCTTTTTTTAGCCGAGTATTTTTTTCTGAAATCGACGATTATGGACACGTATAATGATGTTCACTAACTAAAATATCAGTACATTGACTTTCCAAAGCCAATAATGGTGACCTTGGTTGAGATAACAGACGCGATACAAAGGATTTTACTTTATAATGGCCATGACACGAAACGTTCAATGAAAACATCTAGTACTAACGCTGAGAAATCTTCAATCGAGTAAAAAAATAAAAAACTGAGATAAGTCTGGCTCTAACGTTACCCTTGAACGAGGAAGAACGTTTTTCTGCGGTATATGTCTATTGTTTGGGCCCTTTACGTGGTCGACTAATTTTTGACTGGCACTTTTGTTTTCAATGCCTACGTTTCGCTTTCTCGGAGATGTGGCTGGAGAAAGATAAGAGCGTTTGGGGCACAGGGATGCTCACTTATCGCCATGTCGTTAATCGGATTCACAAGAAAACCAGCCGACCAAGGGGATTACAAAAAAGTCTCATTCTCAGTATAAGATCGCTATTAAACACTCAAGAAGTATCAGGTTTTTTATCGTTTGTCTCCATTCACATTGATTCAAAATAACTCTGGTAAAAGGCACTAAAGATAGAAAAACCAAAAGGTATTAGTCAGAATAAAAATGCGAGGATTTTCTCACACGGTGTTATCCTTTTAGTTGCTGGATTTTTACGCATTAATCTGTTATCATATAACTCTCACTATGCATAACCGGGGAAAATGGGGAATAAAATTCTTATTTGACAATGATCAGGCGCAATTATGTAAGGGTTTTTGAACTTAAAATTATAATTTAATAAAAAACAATATTACTCCATACCATCACAATGTGCTAAAATTGTTTCCAAATTTATAAATATAAATTTTTTCTACGTCTTTAGCAATTTCAATTTGCCTACATGATGGCTAAGTCTTTATCATTCCAGTTCTATACTTTTCATCCATAACTTTTATTTCTAAACTTACTTTAATGGTCTACAATATTCCAATCATTGTGAATGCACAAATGATGTGGTACGCAGTCACACACATGGGTGATAGACACCAAAGACGGAATTCACCGTGAAATAATAATTTGACTTGATTTTTTTAAATTTTCCATTGGATTCGAACTCAGATCTCCCAATTACCGGTGAGGTGTGTTTGCCAGTTACACCACCAAGCCATCTTAATTCAAGGCGAATTTATGTGGGGCTTTATACGAACAAGTTTTTCTCGTCCTCATTCTACCTTGTAGCTCAGGAGACGTTGTCGTGCATTTTATGCCACACCCGCGGAGAATAAACCCAATATTGTCATTTTACAACGACTAATTTGAACATTTTACAGTAATTGTGATTGCACAAATGATGTGGTATGCAGTCACGCGTACGGGTAAGAAGATATACACCAAAGACGGTGAAATTTGCCATGGAAAAAGTATTTGACTTGACCGGGATTCGAAACCGGATCCGGGTTCGAATTCCGATCTCTTCTACTCTTCAGTAAATTTACTCATTTCTTATTATATCCATCTTATTGATCTTCAGCATCCGCTTCCATCACCAGGTATCGAAAGCACAATATTATTTGGTCTGCTTTTCCGATGGTCCATGTCTCCGATCCATAGAGAGCTACACTCCGAAAAGGAATTTTAAGCTGAATAAATTACGCATTTTACTACTCCAAATTTGAATGCAGAGCCATGGAGTTTGAGAATTAAGACCATCAAAGCAGGCAAAAGATTTATTTGTATTGGAAAAGGAAACCTTTCACCTAAGAATCCTACAATTAAAACATAGAGGAAAACACAGAGTACTGGAAGTGTATAGTCAACAAATTTGCCGTTGTCACATAAAAAAATATATACTGGAACTCATGTTCCAGAAAGGTGCCGTGTTGCTTGAAAACTGACAGCTTAGTATTACAGTAAATTAATTCTTAATTCGTTCGTATTGGAATAATTAGTTTAATACTTGAGAATGCTCCCATACGGTCCGATTCTTGAAGCAATTTAATATAAAGGTTAAAATGCCCCCTAACCTATGTTAATAACCTATGTTTCACGTAACCTACTTATGTCTGAAGTTACCATAGATATTTCATTTTTACACAGAGTTACATAAAAAAGTGAGTTTTCGAAAGTCTATGGAAAGTAAAAGCTTATTAATCTCGCTTTCCCGTTCGGAAATCTCGATATGAATCCTCTCGCTAGGAGAAAATATTCTTTTAGAAACCTATATCCCCCTTCATTCATTCTTTTTAATCCTCTCGACAAAGAGCGGTATCGTGGCTGGGCTTTGCTAACCCGATTCAATGGCTTTGACGACCTGGAAAGTCATCTCCCGGAGGGAGAGAAAGACGATCTAGAGCTTAGGGATCACCACGATGCGCAGTGTGGCCGAGGGAGGAGAGTTTGCGAAGGGAAAGCGATTTCTGTTTGGAACGAGCGATGTAGTGTAGAAAGGTGAGAGAGACGGTAGTAGGTCGAGTTGACCCTAAGGAAAAGTTATTCTGCTGCTACGAGCCTTCAAGAGGACAAGTAAGTGAGAAACACACTCAGTAAACTCTTGAGACACCTACAAGAAGGTAACAGTTCGAGAGATAGTGTTGGAAACATACACTTTCAAACTATCAAATTTGATATTTTCAGTTCACTTCAATTTTTTGTAATACTTTTCCCTAACATATATGAAAACCAAATAAATTAGACTTTGGCAAAGAAAAGGAAATAAGGGGGGCCAAGTAGAACACCAAGTCACGTTGAACATTTAATAACATGGGAAGCAAGTTGGAGGAGAGTGGCAAGGCATATTAGCAAGGGCAATGAAAGGAAATTTTTGCGAGCGAAAGAAGCGTTCAACAATGGTATAGAGCTGATGACGCGCACCGTGTACTTAATGGACGGGATGAAGAGAGGTAAGAGGTAAGAAGAGGTAAAATGAAATAGTATATGGAGACAAAGTCCTAGACTGCCAAATATTATTTTAGGTATAGCTATATCCATTTAAATCAACCTCTTACGGTGGATCATCTCAAAGAATTGGTTATAAAACTAATTATTTTATCGTGACAGTTATTTCTGTCATCTGCAGTTAGTTCCAGCTTGGTAGCAAAACTTTAATCATACAGGTTCAACCCAGAACAAGTCTGCAAAATTGTAGCATGAAACGTACTCAAAAAATAGAATAAGAGTCTAAAGATTTATGGTAGTGAACCGAAAGCATCAAACAAAGGAATACACAACAAACTGCTACAATATAGGTACATAAGTACTGTCTGACTTGAAAATTAAAATAACATATGCCGTCCTCAAGGCATAACTATTGTGGAAAATGAGATGTAATTAACCGTAACATGTGTTGTGATTAATAAATAAAGTACTTCATCTGTTAATTTTATTCTCGAAAATGCTTTTCCACTATACCACATACGGTTAACTCAATCCAACAGGATTCGATCAGTTTAAACATACAGATATTTTCTTGTTCTTCCTTAAAATAAGAATTATGATGATGATATTTCACCTTTACATTTTCATAGCATTTTCATTTTTTAATCACAAAATTATCGCACGTAATTTTGGAAAATTTCAACTAATGATCTTCATAATAATAATGATAATATCTTTTCTGAGAACATTGTCTCACCGAGATCTTCTGCCAACATTTGTACAGGTGCTCATGAAAAAATGCTGTTTCAGGAAAAATTAACACGAAAAAATACTTTAATCAAATTCGTATAAAACATAATTTAAAAAAAGAACTTTTAAATAAGTAAACAAATTTAATTTATTTATTTAACGAAATTTAACAAAAGAACTTTTCATGAGCCAGTATATCGACACCGTAAGTGCTATATTGCAACCTTAGGAATTCAAAATATCGCCACGTTCAACGACTCAGAGTCAAGCAACTACAATTTATACTTAATATTCTTTAAAATTTCATATAAAAAAATTATTTCAAATTGAAAACTTTACAAGGTTTTAAGGGATTTTCAAGAGTGAAATTTATAGAAGAAGACGACACGCTAGCTGACTGTTTGAAGCATTATCTCGGTACTATATGAGAGTATTTGTTTTTATCGTGACACGAGTTGACCTTGATATTTCCCTTTATCACAGCATCAAAAAGTGCATGTAGCTGCGAAAATTCTGTGGAGAAAAATTCATCCGCCTTGACCGGAATAGAAATTCCACAGGGGAGAATGAGAACGCACTCGTTAGCTCAACTGGAACTCAGGTATGAGCTGGAATTCCACTGATAAATCACTACAACCGCAGGAATTCGATCTCGGGTCCTCTTGATAAAAAGCCAACCCTCCATCCACCACTCCTATCCGATCCCCGTCTCCGTCGGTCCATTAACGCTCGAGGGATCGGTTCGTGGATGAAAGATATCACGCAGCAAGGATACGCGTGATGCAAATGCAGCGATTGAAAAGAGAGAGGAGGACTCTGAGGCGATTGGAAGTCAAAAAAGGAGTAGAAGGATAAAAAGGGTTTTTAGTGAAAAAAAAGGGTTCCAGAAACCCTGGGAGGAGAAAATGGGACGAGATGTGGAGTGTGTGCTTGGAGAGGGGTTAAGGGAATGAATGAAGGGGTACAGGGAGCGGAATGGCAAATTGAATCAGGCCAGGGTGGAGCATTCTCCATCAATCCTTCTACCCGACCATCTCCATGCTCCACTCTATCCATTCTACCCCTAGTACCCTGGCTAATCCAGCACATAGGCGCTCCTCCACACAAAAGGACCCCTTTCCCCCTTTCTGCACTCCCTATTCGCTCTCCCTGCCTCTTCACACACCCTACCAACCTTCATCCTCGACACGACCAGGCTTCGTTCCCAATTCCAGCGGCAACCAATCCTTTGGCGCGACACATCCGTACGCCCCAGTCCTTCCAGCCTCGAATCCCATACGATTTCACCCGCAAGAAGTGGTGTCGAAGGAAGAAGGGGTCCCAGGGTCTAGGTAAAACCCCTCACAGAGCAAGAAACCCTTTAAGTAAGAGCGAACAGGAAGCACAGCAAAACAGATCGTAGGTGTCCGCTTTGTGCCACATACTGCTGCTAGTTGTCACTCGTGAAAAACACTTGATTGTGAGAAGCCATATATCATCTGAATAAACTCTATGCAGCGCCGGCTTAAGCTATTTTACAAGTGCGACTTACCCCTAACAAAGTTTTTTATTAACAGATTTTGATTTCGTAACCTGCGCGATAATTCAGGTACACACTGGAGTTTCTCAACTTTGCCCTCTTAAAATCACCGTAGAGTTACACGCCAGAAACTCAACTTTTCATCTGTGAGTTGCCTACAAATATCTATTTTTAAGGGGAAAAGCGTTTTAAGGGATTATTAACATTAAGCCTACTTCTTCTGACAGTTACAACACCAGAGAAAATGAGAACGAGAGCCGTGTAGATATGGTGTTACCGAAGAATGGTGAATTTAAATGAAATAGAGGTAATCACTAACGAAGAAGCCCTACAAAGTGCTGGAGGGAGAGTAATAACAATGCATACTCCATAAAGAAGGATGTATACATATTAATTGGACATATTGGGCGGCACAGTAGCCGAATAAAAATAATATTGGAAGGAGAAATTAATGGGAAATATTACATAGGATGACTAAGAATGAATAATATTAAACAAATCATGCAAGAAATCAATGCAAATAATTATGTAGCAATGAAGCAGTTGGCAGAGAGGAGAGAGGAATCAAAAGCTGCTGCAAACCAATCTTCAGATTAATGACTACTGATAACGGTGACTTACTTCTTGAGGGTGGGGGTAATGAGTAGTGCAAATTGTGGTGGAATGCTAGCCACAGTTCTTTCTTTCTTTCAGTTCACTACTTTCAATGGGTTGGCGAAAAGTATAGCATTGAAGAAAAATGAGTTCATACGTTTGCACCATTGTTCTCTTTGTTAAAATTAGTCATGAGTGTCGGTCACTTTTATGATGCATTAAAGAATGGCATTTTAGATAGAATTACATGCTCGAAGTATGCAACATTTTCCTATTTTCATACTTTCTGTCACATTTTCAGATTCATGCGTGTGTTTCACATTCATGCGTCACATACTTACCGCTCTAAGGAGAGGCGGCCTTTGGCTTTTACCCACGTTGCCCACGCCTTGGACACTGACTGTTTGACTGCTGATTTAAGTTATTATACGATTGAACTGAGTAAATGGTACACTATTTTTATCCTGGATCACCTCATTAGGATTCTGTACTCATTATTTAACCATATCTGAATTTCTCAATGTGAATTATCACCGGGGTCTTTGGTGGCTTAAATGTTGGTTTTTCATTCTGAAAGCCTTCGATTCGAATTCCGGATGCGAGGGGAGATCATTTATAGGAATTAGGATACCTTCTAGGGTAGTATAGGTGTATGGGTGGTCCTCAAAAGCCACGTCGATAACCTACTATGAGAAAAAAGATGGATTCCCGGTTTTACCAGGTCCATGGATGAAAGTAGGGAATGAAAGACATAGGATTACGTTGATTGAAAATATTCACGTGTAATAAATGTTCCTAGCATTTTTTTCACGGTAATTTCAGAGAAAATATTAAACAGAGAAGTAGCCATCAGATTACGCAAAAGATGCTGAAAACGTTGGACGGGCGGCTATAGTACTTGCTTCCCTTACAGAGGGCCCTGGTTTAAAACTCACAAATAGCAAGGACTTTTCTGTTGAATTTCAATCCCTAAGTAGAATTTTGTATTGAGAATTTCAACTGCTGTACTCTGTTTTTAGGAGAGTCGTTCAACGGTATGTCCTATTGGTACATTTCGCTAGCAGAAGGCTAACACCGAGTTTCTCAGCCAAAACCTATTCTTGGGAGTAATCAGTAGAGGGAGAAAAATGTAACCCCCTTCAAAATTTAACGTGATGATCAAAACTTGTCGATTGGACGTGCTAAAAATAGCGCTACGGACACAATTTATTTATCAATAAATTATTATACACAAATTGACCAGGTTTCAAATTGCATAAATCGTGGAATTCATTAACTTTGGAAAATAAATATATACAGTATGGTTTTGATACGCATTTTGAATTCTTAATTGTAGACTTTAGAATCAACAAAATAAGAGTTATGCTCTGCATAACTGTTTGGTACAAATATTTCTTCTTTTCACACAACATTATTGTTTATATTAGAAGCAGCGTGACACTAACATGAAACACATTGTTAATATACAATTTGCCACTGTCCTAGGCCCTCCTTTTCGATATTACCTCCCCTTTCTTTTATGGCTGGTGTCCCAAAACCCCTGCCATACGCCTCTATTACGGCTCGGAGAGTAGTATGAGAGTAAATGCTTTGGCCAATTCCTGATTTAAAAAACCCTCCCCCACGTGATAGGAAGCAGATACTCCAACTCGCATGAGCAAGCGCACTTTGCACATGACTTATCATATAACACAATCCCAAGCTGATAGGGAAGGTATTCGATTGTACCTCTACGCAGACGTTCACCATATAAAAACATATGTCGTGCCGAAAAAGGTCAAATGAACGATGATACGCAACATTACTACACATATTCCCGATGATATCAACACATTCATACCCATATATTTCTAAAACACTGTCTGAACTCATATTTGGTGAGGATGACTCTAATATGACATATCAAAAGTCCATTTTTTAATAAGTGAAGTCATTTCAAGGGATTTCGGTGGTTATCAAAAGTTTCATTTGGGCTAAACTCCAAGAAGGGATCAAGGTTCGTTCATTATGTTTGCCGTTATCGTCATCTGAAACGTAGACCGCTCTAGAAATATATTGCTCACAGTTACTGTTCCATGAACCCACTCCGCCGATTCAGTTTAGTGATTTGAAGCACCCGACAAATATTGAAGAATGCCGATCACGTTTTCGCTCTCATGAGCGTAACTGAAATATAACTGCTAGCTTTCCAAGCCTGACGGTGTATAATTTCTCAAACTTCATTTCAATTCAGTTCCACATTGTTTAAATTGCATGGCTGAAATATTTTTCCTATGGTCACTTAACACGTGTGAAAGTGAATTTCGATTTTTTCATTTGGTTCAAACATATTGGATGATAATCGTAGTTCTTTTCATCGTAGTTTATCGATAACATTTATTTTAATTATTTTTTTACGCGAGCACACGCGAGTGTTATACGGATCCATGATCGTTCTCCTGGTAGATACACACTGCAGCGTATCGTCCTGCATTATCTGAAGAAGTCAAAGTAAAAATCGGTTGAACGTACATTTTTAAGTTTTATTATGCTTTCTGTTCGTTTTGTTATGCTGAAGGTACGTCATGCAATGGTCTACACAGCATTTTACTTGCTATACTATTAAACGAAATGACGAATTAATGAAAGTACGAATGGTAGCTTGTATATCTCTCGTCTCATAGAGTTCTATAACAACAATATATAGATGGTTGATAGGGACCTCAGAGGAGGATTTCAAAGGTAAGGGAAGAAAATTACCATTTTAGCAGGGTTGAGACGCCGGACGTGGTTATGCGCGTATCGGATGAAATTTTCGATGCGATCCTTCAAGAAACTTTTTGATAATCCTCCCAACTCTGTTAGCCCGACCGAATGGTGAGCTAGGTGCAGTCCCTCCAGAAATACAACGGATGACTACATTATGCATATCTACCCTAGAGCGATTTCTCAAAGAAAGTGAAGTAAAAAACTAAATCTACGCCTTTACCTCAAGAGTTTTCACGGCTGAAAGGCATTGCAGCCAGAAACGATTACTGCAAGTATTCCCGTATCTTTTTGGAAAACCTTAATTTCAAAGATTGTGTGTGCTCAGCGTAATGAATAGAAATGAGGCTTCTATTACTCGAAGCCCACATTTTAAATTAAGTTACGGTGTTACCCACTGACTAAGCGGAATAATTACGATTAAATATTCACTGTTGAAACATTTTTCGCAGCCACGAAGTCTTTGCGCAAGGCTTAATCGCATGAGCACCGTACTGAAACCACGAACCGAGATGAATTTTTCATGAATGGTATTTAATTAGAAAATCAAACGATTATGGACTACTGCAATACCTCCGAAAAGATAATTTTTTCCCATTCCGGCTCTAAAACGGAGTTAATTAACGGTAAAATAAGTGAAGTGAGGATAATTTCAACTTTATGTGAGGAAAAAGTAATCTCCCAAGCCTTCCCGCTCTGATAATTCTATTGATTCAAATGGAGATGGGGTAATAAAATTTTCATGTAATAATACGTGTACACACTTTGTGATTAAATATCATGAACTTTTTGGCGTAAAATTATTCACAGAAAAGTAATTATTAATCACTGATTTACATAAATACAATCCCATGACGCCGTTCCCATTCAAGATAAGCAATGCCAACACAACGCAATATTAGGTGATCCATCTGTAAAGCTGAGTCCGCTTAAATAATTTCCTTCATATAACCCGCACTTTGCAAACCTCTTTTGCTTCGGTGACACTCACGCATTGCTTCCTACCTACCTTTTTTATGAATTTTTGTATTTTTTTCTCTTAAGAATATCTTTTACCATATTCATCCATGAATTTATCGATAAACCCCTTTCTTTTACACCATTCAGTACTATATTTTATGTATCTCCTTAGTAAATAACGCTCAGTAAAATCATATTTATAACAGATTATGTGAATAATATAATAAAGGTGCTTTTAAGGTCATCTACCAATTATTGAATCGAATAAAAAATAAAAACATCTATCAAAAGTTTCAAAAGAACATGAATATAATATTTCTGCAGTGCAACTTCAATAAAACTCTGATATGGTACCCGTTCAAATTCATAGGGAAGAGGAAAAAATGAAATATTTTTGTGATAAAAATAATATCCATGACGTGACATGCTTATAACATACGGATACCATATACCATTCATTAACCGTCCATGGAGGAGATGGGGTGAAAAATACCCATATTCAAATCTCACTCTAATTCTCATATTAATCACATAATCTAAGGGATATTCCACAGAGGAAAAATAATTTGTCTTGACCAAGATGTCGGGTGATTTCGTAAAAGGTAATACCGTGGCTAGTCCCGGTACCCTCATAATTGGACATAATGTACGTCATAAAGGCCTCAGGCAAAAAGCACTGCAGCTGCCAAAAAAGTTGTAGAACTCGTGTTGTTAAAATAGTAAAAAAAACAGACGATTTCATTGCTAAAAAACGCAACTTTCAAGCAATGGCGAAGTGCAAAGAATAAATGAAAGCAATATTTAAGAAAGTGACTATTTTATTCATCCGGCAATGAAATTGTAACCTTAAGACTTTAATGCAAGTTCTAATTTAAAATTGTAAAAAAGCCAAACTTTTGCATCGAGTTCAATGATTTTCTTATGGGGCTCAATATAACTACAAAGATGTAGAAAAATTCGTTTTAAATTATTGTTTGCCGTTTTCACTCTATTTTTACCGCTTTTGCATCCTTTTAGCTACCCAATGCTGTTAATTTCAACCCTATATCTTGAGTACAAGTAATCTGAAAAAAGGCAAAAATATACATCCCTACACAGAGTTTGATGCTTTTATTTTTGGGCTAAAAGTAAACAATACGGAGTAGAAACAAACCCGAAAAAATTTTCATTTACACATTTTATTATTTTTACAGTCGGTGTTATTTAAAGCCCATTATTATAGCCGAGTTTCAAATTTATTGGTCCGAAAGTCCTTTCAATAGACATGACTGACAGACGGACAGATGAATCACTTTAGTGAATTTGCAATGTATATTGACAGATATCAGAAATTAAGAAAATATTCATGGTCAGCAGGGGAATGGATTTTGTTCTATGCAAAGAAAATTCACCCGGGATGGAAGTATGAGATACATAGACATCAGAGTAGCACAAAAGAATATTAATCAAATTATAAATTAGGAAAATAGGTAGGAAGGTAAAAAAATATAAAGAAGTTATTCATTTAGTAGAAGAATAAAATATTTAGCATTCCATGTCAAGTTGACATCATGGACCTTATTGAGAACATTATTGCCAAACTTACACTCCGTGTGCTAACGCCAAACATTTCCAAAACAACGCCTTATTAACACTAGAACCCCGGAACCGGTCATTTTGACCGGTTTTGATAATAATACCGCTGCAGTTGCCATTGTATACAATGTAGCGAGCTGAAATTTTGTGACTTTAATTTTTTTGTGGGATGTCCTAGAGCCCTTAGTATAAACCATACAATTCTTATCATTTACGAGGAATACAGCTAACTACATTCTACCCCGGAATCGATAACTTTGACCGGTACCTATTCCTACTCAAATATGCCATCTGTGTGTCTGTGAATTGTTGTTCTTTAACTTCCAATTGTTAATATACTCCAGTTTCGTGATAGATATTTAATTTTCGGCTACTTTACTCTTTCAACTGGTGTGACATTTGGCAATTAAATGATAAGCTCCAAGTAATCCAACAATTAGGGGCCTCAAAACTTACATTTAGAATGATATAATGCCAGAACAGTGTGGTTGTCCTTCGTTGCCGAGTGTGTACTTTATCACATTTACTGACGAAAGTTCCATTTGGGATATTTGCTTGGCAATTCTTGGACAAAAATTTGAAGATTCCTACCCCTTTTGTGATGACGCCGCAGTAAATGGGGCAAGTGCATGAATGACCACACAAGGTAATATTTTTGTTTATTTCTATATATTAACCCCTGTTATTCAATTACACCATTAATTACACCATTCTACTCCCTTAAACAGAGTGACAGCTATGAAAGACCTAGGTGTTATAACGGACCAAAAACTAAATTACTTCGACCACATTCAGACTGTAAAAAGTTAGGCAATGTCGCTATTAGGCCTTCTTTACCGCTTCACAGAAATAAAAGATCCCAGAGCACTCCATTCCTACTTCTCAACAATTGTTCTTCGCGTAGTATCATATTGCTCCCCAATATGGTCCATATCAGCCCCGACTAATCTAAAATCCCTTGATTGCATCCCCCATTTCTTTGCCAAAATAGTCAAACACAGAGTTCCACATTTCCGCAATATGTCCTCAAATGCTATTCTGTCTTCTCTTTCCATTTCTAATCTCCACAACCACAGACTTAAAACTGATTTAAAACTCCTCCACAACACCCTTAACTCGACCATTGACTGCTCTGAACTGCTTTCTCTCTTCAACTTTAGGATACCAACTCGATCCACCCGCACGCATTCACTACTCCACCTGCCTATTCCTAGGATATCACTCGCCCAGCGCTCACCATTATTTCGCCTCTCCTCCCTTCTTAATTCACTCCCTCACACTGTCGATCCTATTCATTTATCATGTAACCATTTCACCACCCAAGCTATGTCCCACCTGTTAACAAATTAAATATTTCCCCTTTTTATGTTGGGCTCAGCGTTGTTGATTTTTATGTTGTTATTGTATTTTTGTCCTCTGTCATGTTTATTGAAAAATGTTTCACTGTAAATTGGCGCTACTGCTCTATGTGAACAATGTTTTAAATAAATAAATATATTATGCATTGATTAGTAAATAGAAAAGTACAAACTTTTTCTAGAATAGCATTGCACTTCCCTCAATGGCTCTTACGCGAGGACGTGGGTCGACGGGGAGGACCAGTCGTCGTGTTACAGTCGGTCAGAGTGGACTGTGAGAGCGTTCTTCGCACACGTGGGATAAAACTGCTACTTGTGTTATGTGCCGGGAGCATTATACACTACCGACGAGCAGTTGTACCCATCAAAGTGTCGTTGTCCATTCCTGCAGTGGCTAACAAGCCGGATAAATTTGGTATGAAGTTTTAGCTTTTAGTAGGTGTGGAATCTAAGTACCTCTGCCAAGGATTTCCTTATCTGTGTAAAGATGAAAGCCGACCATAACGTGAATCAATTCCAGAATACGTAGTAATGAAGTTGAGTGAGCGATATCTACACAAAGGACGTAACATTACTACCGATAATTTCTTTTTATCACTAATGCTTGCTAGAAAACTTAAGAGCTGTAATACCTCTCTAATTGGAACTATGAACCAAGTTATGAAGGAAGTACCTATAGTGGGCTAAGAGAAGCGTGCACCCGTGCGTGCACCCTTGCGTGTACCCGTGCGTGAACCATTGTACGAAACAACGCGTTTTACCACAAATTATGCAACTCTCACAGTTGACCAAGGAAAAGTAAAGGATGTGCTAATAGTAAGCATCATGCACCTATACATATTCATTGAGGACATTCAGAAGAAGTTACCAGAATTCATTTCATTTTACAACAAAACAAAACACGCTGTCGATGTATTAGACCAAATGTGCAGAAAATATTCCGTACGCAGTGGAACGCGAAGACCGCCTATTCACGTGCTATTCAATATCCTCAATTTAGCGGCAATAAATTCGTGGATAGTGTTTCGAGAAGTCTCAGGAGAAAAAAATAAGTAGGCGAAACTTCACCCTGCATCTAGCAGACGATTTGAAAGCAGCCACTGCGGCATTTAGATCACATATCGTTATTGGCGATAGTCAGAAAATATCCGGAAAGAAGAGGGGGACATGCCAGATTGGATATTGTAGAGAAAACAAAACTAGCAATTTTTAGGAAGGCGACTTTTGCACCACCTGCCAAAAGCGGGTGTGTGGATCATGCACGGGGTAGGCAAAAAAGATCCTTACCTGTAATGTGTGCGTTTGAGGAGGTGCTATACACATACCCAAATATTAGAAACAATATTGGACTCGTTGCTGTACTCCTGAATTAAATAATTGAAGTGTTTCCTTTTTCCTTGTAGTAAAAACATTTCAGTTTCACTTGTTTCTGCAAAGTTCCCACCATTATATGCATAGTATTTTTATTGGCAAGACGAATAAAAATCAATGAGTATAATTTACAATAATTGACGTTTTCTTAACTGAACCCAAATTGAACTTTAATAAAATATTCCATTAGCTACCTAAATAGCCAACCATTGCTTAACATTGTTTAACGATTCCTAGCTCCTAATGTACTCATCAACGCTAAAATAATAAATTAAATTCCAAATATTAATACTTAACCGATATGCAACCGTTTAAAAAGTTTAAATCTAAAAATATTAGCTAAACTCCATTGCTGGACATAAAAATTGCAAGTTTATATCTAAATCAGACATATAAGAAGAATAAAAACACAATATCTTCGAAAATAGAGGAAAAAATACTACCGGTCAAAATGACCGGTTCCGGGGTTGTAGGTATGGCCAGAGGTTCCGGGGTTCTAGTGCTAAAGTAAGTAAATTTACGGAATATCATTTGCTTATTGGAAGACTCCTTGATGTACTGTTTGTATACAGCATAGCACTATGATAATTTTCTTGCTGCTATTTGGTAACATCGCACCTCGGGCCTGATGTAGATGTACACAGAGCCTCTCTCCAGAGTACATCTCTCCAATCTCCAATAGAGCCCATAGTACAAACTTATTGTGGAACGCCTTACAACAGCTTGATGCACATGCTTGTAATTGAGGAAGAGGTACATCAAAATGTACAAGAGGAACATGCTCTAACACAGTAGGAGATCATTATCGATGGCAGCTGATAAACTTGGGAGACAGAAGCACAAAACATTTGGTGCTATTGAAGGAAAATGCAATGGAAGGGTTGAATATTGACAACAAGTATTTAATAAAAATTAAAATGCATTAATCAAACATTAGTGACTTACAAAGAAGCCTATAATGTATGTAGGAATGAAGTGATTAACTTGAAAGTGAATGAATTGGATTTTAAAAGTCAACCAATGCCCATTGCGGTCCCCAGTCTCCAGCAGATACCTCACATGAATAACTGTCATTTATTTTTATGAGATTTATAAATATGCAAGCGTATTTCAGGAAAATCACAGCTAAAACTTATTAATAAAAGTGGCGTTGATTTCTGGGTTCATTCCTGACATAACTGCGTGGATAACGAGACCATTATCTTGCTGAATAAGGTGTTCATGCTACCAAAATAATTCAACAAAATTCGAGTGTCCCTTGATCATCGTCTTCTATATTTTTCATATTTCATTTCCATATTCATACTTGTGGAACCATAGTATACTGCTTTCACATCCATTAAAACATATCTCAACTTAATTAATATATGAAGAGGCACTTGTTACCTAAACTTGTCCCTAGGTATATTCTTTTGAGACCAAAATTAGTGTAGTAGTTATATTGGAGAAATCATGCGTGAAAAAGAGCCTTGTGCCAATTTCAATCCAATGATTATTTACGTCAAGCACCATATTTGATTGAGAAAACACAGCATTTAATTTCCACAACCTATCAATAACCGCCAACTTAAAATAATATATTGTTTAATGTGAACACGGATTAAACATGATGAAAATAAATTTTCTTTAATAATGTACGTACCATATCCATGAAAGGCTGTTTGTCAGCAGCAAAATCTCCCAATAAAATGAATGTTGATAAAACTAAGGCAGTAATCTATTTAAGTTATTGTGTTATCACCAAGCAAATAGAGACTTGAAGTACAAATATATTACTTAAACAGACGCGCTGTAGTTGGCCCCAATGACAAGAAATAGCGTTAATTAAAATGTAATTGTTGAATAATCTTTTGTTCTGCCTTCATTCAGATTTCTGATACACATAGGCCTTTTCATCAGTGAATGCAATGTATTATTTAAACATTTAAAAGGGAAAAGGTGAGATGCTGCTCTTGCTATTTCTCATTTAAGTAGCAGTGAAAACTCCTGAATGTAACGAGATAATTACAGGAGCATCACAGCTACTCATGCATGCTTCTTATGCGTGTATTAACTGCTTTCGACATTCCTAAACAATGGGCACGTCGAGACGTTTTCTTGCTGAATACACGAGTTGAGAAACGTAATTAAGGACGCTCAAGTGGAATGGCTAAACAATGACACTGGCTACTGAGTGGGCTTTGGGTTGGACTTAAAATGCGTGAATTTTACTTATATATTCTGCACCGTCGATAGTTTTTTCTATTCTATTTCACCGGATTCTCAACATAGTCTTATATTATACCTGAGTGGTTTCAACAAACCTGGGAGGACGAGAAGACGGTTCGTAATACCAATGTGTAGAACCAACCAGTATCACTTCAGTTCTGCCGTTATTGTTCTAAGAAACTATATTTAGGACCTCAATATAACCTTATCATCAAATTTAAATCAAACTAAATTTAAAAAAATTAAATGTCCACTTGAAATATATTATTGTAACCTTTGATAAAAGAATTCTTATTATTATATCGCTGTTCACTTCTATGGGTTGCTATAAAACTTTTACTCTTGTTTCTTTTCTTTTGTTGTAATTGATAAATATTCATTGTCTTATATGCTTAACTGAAAAAGATAACTAAATACTATATTTATTAAATTTAAAAATACACGAAATGCTATTTTAATCTTGGGTATAATTATGTCATAAAAATTTTATACAAGACGTAGACGATTCATATTAACAATCATCTCGCTTTTCACTTTCACGAGTGATTTATTTTTTTTTGCTGTAATTGATTGGCGTCTTGTGCCATTGTTCAACGGAAAAAGTTTACCTTACATAAATGTTATGATGTTTTTTGTAATAACTAACATAGCAATAAGAAAAGTCCTTTCAGGATATATCTGGTGGAATATTATAATTAAAAATGAATGGAATATTGGCAGTATTCTTTCACTTACATAGCGTAATAGTCTTAATAAGTAGCAAAATATTTATTATGTCATCATTTATTGGTTTTATGAAGCTCGGTAAGGTTTTTCTTTTTTGTTACGCCACAGAATTAAGTATGGTATATATTCTCCAAAGAACAAGATCCTAAAAAAATTATTATTTTAACATTTATATTATATTATTTCCGTGTAATGACAACTAACTAACAATTTGGCCAGCTGATGAAGAGAATCTGTAGCAATTGAGTAGAACAAGCCTAAGACAGCAGTCGCCAGATGACACGAATATGGGTTAGCAAATACTATATAAAAATGTTCTCTTACTTACCAATGCTGGAAAATGCCAAGTGTAGTTATGTATGGTCCGTCTAAGACAATAGCGCAGTTGGCAGAAATGCAGCCAATTTTTAAGCAAATCCAATGTCGTTCCGGGAATGGAATCCCTGATGGTGGGTGCCCTTTGTTTAAATCACACTATCGTGAAAAAATAACTAACATTCCGTTTCTTTCTAAGCCAAATTAGTATATTTCAACTGCTCAATTATCTTCGACGGACGTTTGGGGACATTGCCGAAGGTTTCACACGAATACGTCTGCGAAAGCAGGTAATATTTAGTAGTTGTCGAGGTGCTAGCGCCATCTTTCCTTGAAGCGTGCACCACGTCGAATTTTCGAAGATCCCGAAGCATTATCCCCCATTTTCAAACGGATTATGTGTTACAAATAGATATCCAATGAAACTGTCTTTCTGATAACATGCATCCTCTGGTAATCCCTATGAGATTTTGTATGAGATTTGACCGACCTATTAGATTTCACTTGAAATTTCATTGCGTATTACAAGAAGTTAGAACTCAATGTCTGGCTTTGTAACTTAAGTTGACGGTTATAGACAAGTTGTATAGTTTGGCATCAAAGCCTTCGCGCTAGCACATCCCAGTCGCGAGATGAGCTGCAAGGTAGTTTTCTACCTAGTCCAAAATCGCGTTTCGCCGATGCGGAGTTCCAACTCACGGTCATGATTGTCTTATAGCGGCATGCTCAAACAACCGAATCTACATTAGTTCAATGTCAAAGCTATAGTGCGGGAACGGTTCAACCGTAAAATGCAAACGTAACATCGTGTCCGTAAATACGCAGGATGGAACGGAAGACGAACTCAAGGTGGAAGAGAGATTGGTGAGATAAGTTCGAAGGAGGTAGAAAAAGTAGTTTTGAAGTTTGATGATGGGCAGGGTTTGTTGAAGGCTTGATAGTGGAAAGAGAGTTAGGCAAGAGAAGAAACAGGTCATAGAAGACTTGGTGGCTTGGACGGTGAGATTGGGAGTGGGTGGTAACCCTAAGTCATCATCAATTAAAAAATTGGCTTCGTGCAGCTTTTTCCTCCATTCTCTTTTATTACTTCTTACTTACTTCCTCTAGCTAACATCCTCTATAATTCGACATTTTAAACACTCCTTATCACTTGAATCGTGAACTCTATCCAGCATCTTCCACGGTATAGTGGTAGCGAAATAATGTGGTAGCTGCACTGAAAGCACTTTTCAGCGGAAACTTTAATGCGCTTCGAACTGGTTCCGTACGAGGGAGCAACGTAGCCTCACTATTTGACTACCAGGATTCCCATGGTCACAAAACTTCTTTGTCAATTTCAAATGTTTCATTAGAAATTCAAATGAACTAGCTAGCTTTTTTTGTACATAACCTACCAACTGGCTCTGCACGAGTTGTAAGATAGTCTTCGCGTTTGACTCTCAGGGTTTCCAATGTTCCAAAGCTTCATTACCAACTTTACAGTACTCAACATGTTACTCGCATTAACTTTCTACCTATCTAAGGATCTTTAAAATAAATCGCTTGCATTGGCTTCTGGGATGGATTGAAAACGGAAACAGCGTATTTTGATCCAGCTTAGTTTGAAAAATAAATATTTCCAAGAAACGCCCTGGTGACGCTAAAATGCCTTCTCATGCAGTTATGTTGGCAGCGTTGTCTACCAAGTACTATTTTCTTCTCTCTGCTCCTATGTCAAATCCATTCCACTCAATTTCTCCCCTCCTTGACGTCACATAGTCCACAGCCCGCATTTTTCCCAACTACCACATTTACATTCGTTGCTACTTTCATTATACTTTTAAAGAGATTTATTCACTAATTATTGATATCATAAAAAACTTTTCCCTTAATTCTTCAAAGAACTTAATTATTAGTGATTCACTCCGCTAATGTGATCTTCAATATTCTTATACAGTCCCACTGTATTATCACTTACAGTATTTTCGGTTCCGTTGCAGTAAAATTCCAAACTTCCTTTCCATAAGAGAGCATACTTGACCTTAGTTCAAGTTTTATTGTAGCTGATCCAATAATTTCACGGCATCGAAACCCAGGTTAATATGATATCCCCTCTATAAGACACACGTCAAATAACCAACAGTCTGATAATATATATAAATCAGAACCCTAAGTACACATAAAATTAATGAAAAGACTATTCCATCTTGCAGATTACATTACCCAGACATAAAAAAACTATTTCTAAATATATGTTTAAATATAGGGCTATCTTGCTTCAAAGCTTTTACATCCAGCTTTGAGTAGACTTCTTCGCACAGAATGCCTGTTTTGCTTGAATACTTTCCTCACTTTCCCTTCCTGAATATTCTCGCGTTACTTCAATATTCTCGCTTTGGGGTTTAATTTGAGCCCCTTCCTCACTCCTCCTATGGTTTCCGTAGCCTGGGAGAGGAAGATAGATTGTTGAATGCGGATATCCCACCCCGCAAAGGAAGACACATTGAGAGCGTCGCATACAGGTAGACGTTTCATCTGCAAGGGCTTTGGTCGCTATTGTTCGACCCGGCTGAGTGGGAAGCCCAACGCCTTCTAATCCCAATCCCAGCTCTAATATCTCCCCTTTTACCCTCCCGGAAAACCAGTCCCCTACAACCTACTTCCGTGCTTCCCAACCTTTCTCTTTAACAATCGGTGTACTCATGAGCTGACATCATGCCTCGGCTGTGCAAGGGAACTTTTGATTGGGTTTTCTCGTCCTCCATTTCCTCGCCCGCTCGTACAGCGTCAGAATTGAAAATTAGCAAGTAAGGAAGGTATATAGATGTGAACGCCATTAGCCGGTGTTAGAAGATCATCAAGGTCAATGCTCAATGCCATAGGTGACTAAAGACCCATTCACATGCAATTAATAATTTAGTAGAGTTGCAATTATTAATTGCCACTAATCGCACTCTTTTTCGTAGCTTAGGTAAAGATTACGCGCTATGTGTCCGTGTTTTTATATCTGTGAATCCGTAAATACCCAGCTAACTATTGAGTGGCAATGTAAGTCTTCTCTCATATTATAATACACTGTGTCCACTTGTCTCCTTTCCAAGTAGTTTAGCGTGAGAAAATGTAAGGATAGCCTTGTCTCAAACCCCACCAAACCAAAACATACTACCTCGCCCCCCCCATCCCCCTCCTCCTCTCCGTTTAGCAAAGACATCTTCACCCCCTCCCCCCCTCCACCCTCCTCCTCCACCGTGGGGTGTGACGAGTAACATGTATAGGGACTAGTGTTTTTCCTTGTGGTCAATATTTAGCAGGGCACGGCAATGACAGTACCCCTTTTTTAAAAGTTTATAGTATACTATTTTTAATCACCATTATGATGGGCACGAAGTTCTTCTTGTATGCAAGTGATGAGTGTCGTGTGTAGTCTGTTTTATTTTTGTGTGGATAAACTGCAATTACAGTGATTTAATATATATGTTTTTCAATTTTCAATCTTTTCACCACTCTTTCAATGGACAGGAGGTACATATTATGTGCAATTGACAAGTGTGGTATATATAGTGAAAATTTGTTTATATTAATATTAGGCCATATAAACTCTAGATAATCTCTGTTGGTTAGGGAGAAGAAATAGTTTTAACTTGTTTTTGGGTTTTTTTAGTATGACACTGTAAGGACGGTGATTTAACATGTGTGTTTTTCAATTTTTCATATTAACAGCATTCTCCTGATGGACAGGAGGTATACATTGTGTGCAAGTGATGATTGTGGTTTATTAGGATAACAGTAGTGTTATTACCAGTAGGCCATTAACTCTAGATAATTTTGTTGGTTAGGGAGAAGAATTAGTTTTTACTTGTTTGTGTAAAGTTTTTTCGTCGGACACCTTAATGACGTTGATTTTTTTTTTAATGTATGTGTATTATATATTTCTGTTAGTGATAAATAGACCTTTCCTCTTTAAGAGAGTGGTCACGGCGGTTTTTAAAGCGCTTGGTCCCCAAATTCTCCTACACCATGCACCTCTTCTCACCCCCTCCACCTCCCCCTTACACCCCTAAAAACCCCCTCTAAACACTCCACCACTCTCCTCTCCCCCAGCCATCGCCTAGCGTCGGAGTCGCCTAGCAGTCTTCTGAGAAACCCATTACCTCTTTGGTACTCATTTTTAAACTTAACGGAAATCCTCTCCCCTCCCCCCTCCCAACCCACCCCCTCTCCTGTCCTCAACACAAGCCCAGGCTATATATTCCCACGCAACCTTCCGCTAAATGCACATGAGTATGCCACAGTGTGGAGAAACGCGCGTCGTGCCAGCGTAAGAAAGTTTGTGGAATTAACAAAGGTGGTTTTCTCATCACGGATATCCATAATTTCCACGAGGTCAAACCTAAAATCATCAGTTTTATTCGTAAGGATTTTTTTACATTGTCTTACAAAATATTTGACTGTATAAAGAAACTGCCTAACTAAGGGTGGTTGAGTCAGTTTTACCAGTTGCCGATGATTTAAAATGCTGATCGCAAGGAAGTTTCGTCGTCTAGGCTCATGTATCTTTAATTTTGTCCATCAATGCTAGCGCTAAGATCCATTTTGTATATATAACTATTTTCCTCCAGACTACTACCTAGGAACGAAATTTATTCGAGATACTCTATTTTATGCCGATTACGAGTGGGAAACTTTCCTAACTTTCCCTAACCAGAAACTAGCCCACCCATGTGAGAATTGTGCCCTGGCCACCATGTTCATTTGGCCTCTCAATTCCCAATTTACTCCGTTCCATCTATGCCTTCCTCCTACAATCTGCTCAGTTCACAGATGACACCATGCTTCTACAGCGTCTTTTGATTACGTCCCCTCCACTTACGTTATTGAGTTATTAAGTTCCATTATTCCCCTTCGTAGCGCCAGATCAGGCCCGTGTGATAACGGAATCAGAACTTCTCAACGCTACAATTAATAGAGCATTACACAAATTTTAAAGCATCACCAATTTATGTTAGAAGCAGCTATTAACCCATTATTCCCCAGACTGTATGTGGGGCTTTTAACTTCGGTTTTTTCGTATTTCCCGGTTTATTTTGGCCCAATTAAGACTAATTTTCAGAAAAAAATATTATATTCATTATAATATATGATTTGCATAATGTTGCGTGTACGCAACGCTGGGAAAACTCCGGTAAATAAAAATAAAAACAACTTTTCAAAACTTAGGTTGCATCTTTTATTTTTCATCGTCACTTCTGATGAAATGTGTGAAAACATTCTGCGTGAAGGTAAACATTGCACTTTAAACACACATAAATTGTCTGTGATTTGCACACTTGACATCTGCGCCGGGAGTTATCAGTATTCCTTTGGATGAAATGCCCTATTCTGTCTTGGCGCACATCCTGGGGAATGTCATTTTTCCTAGGGCGTCCCGCATGTGCGCAACGATTTTTATGCCATATGTCATCAGCCTTTGTATTGGAAACTACTTCTTGCCTCAGTAAAATTCTTGCGATCTCAGACCGGAAGTCTAACTGAGGAATTGCTTCACCCTTGACCATGGTGTAAAATCGCCACGCATTCACCATTGCTTTATCAAGCCCATTTATGAATAGAGGCCACCACCATTTTTGCCCCTAATCTGGATACGGTAACATGCAACAGAATTATCGTGTAAATATACCCCTCCCATTCCCTGATTGTAATCGTTGATAACATTTGGTTGCGGAATCAGTTCGCTTTTCTTCAGCCTCCGGTTGTACCTTTTCGTCCTTACTATGGGTTCAATATTCCCGTAGTTTGAAGCAACGGTGACGACAGAATTATCATGCCATCGAACTAAGAGAATATTTTTTGACTTGTCAAACGAATAGTCAAAATCCCCTTTAGGTTTTTTTGCCAAATACCTCGAAGACATGAGTGTGCAATTTCCCGTTCGATTTTCTCTTACTGTTCCCGTTGCAAAATAGCCATTATCACTTAGAGTTGCTAATAGACTGTAACTGGTGAAGAAATTATCAAAATACACGGCATGATTTTTTGGAGACTTGCAAAAATTCAACAAATTTAGAACAACCCTTTCTCCTAGCGGTAAAGAACTATTCTTTCCTGGTTTGGCCCCTCCATATGGCAAAAACTGATAGAGATAGCCTGTAGATGAGGCTAGACACCACAATTTATAATCAAATCTAATTGGTTTCCCACGGATGAACATTTTAGCTGAGTGCCGCCCGAAATATGGAACCATTTGCTCATCAATGGAAGATTTGTTAGAAAAAATTCCAAACTGAGTGTAATTTTGGTTTAGTCCATTGAGAAAAGGCCTGACTTTCGAAAATTTATCTTTTTTGTCTAGTTGAGAATTATCTGAGAGGTGTAGATATTTTTTAATTATATCAAATCTATTCCGCGTCATACATTGCCTCACAATTGGGACAGACATATCCTCTTGGCTAGTCCAGTACAACTTAGTGCGCGGTAATGTATGGTACCCCAACAGTATTAGGATCCCAATGTATTTTTTTTAATCTGCCATACTCAGAGTAAACATATGATTATTTTTGTCCTTAGCGTACTTATTTGAATAGTTCAATATTAATTCAAGTAATTCTTCACTGAGAAATAGGTGAAAGATTTCAATTGGTGAATGGCCTCCATACTGAGTAATGAGTGTTTCTATTGACTTTTTCTCACAGAAATTTGGGGCTCGAACGGAAGTAGACTATTTTTTCCCATATAGGTGAACCCGTTTGCTTTCTGCATCTTTTCCCTGGGCGTGCGCGTTTACTGGATGATTGTTCTTTAGATTCTACTGGAGTAAACTGTGACTTGCCTTGTAACGCGTTTTAATGTATTTGAAAAGTCCCAGAAATGTCCGAAGGCAGGGAAATACCGCCGTCATTTATGACTATCTCCCCATCGTCGATATTTTCTTCGTCGGTGAGTTCACTAACTTCAGGGGGGAGTACCAACGCATCAACTTCGTCACTTTCCTCGCTAAATTCTTCCAGTGCGTCTAGTATTTCATCGGCCGTGGTGTTCCTCCTGAAATCATCCATATCTGAAATACTGAGAAGAAGTAATCTTCATTTCAGTTCCCAAGTTTAAAAAAAATTATACACGACCTCTCTCGTTAAACAATACTCTTCAGTTACCTTCTTGACGCTTCTTCCAAAGTATACTTGTACTTCTGAGGTGTAGAAATAAGGCGTAAAGTTTTGCAAAAAATACTGCAGTATTATTAATATAATTACTGGAACAGAGATAAAGAGGCATTTAAGAGGACTATTTAACTGATATATACCCAATTAAAGCTAGATTCTTAGCCTTACCACAGTCTATACAGTCGCGACAAGACGGACACAATTCTTGCAGCTAGCTGTTAGTAGCGCCCCAAGCGGTGAACGTGTATAACTACCATAATGTGGGGTGAATACATACACTTGCGCCCACCGGAACTAGAACCTATTTTCTTCTTCGCGAAGTATTGTAATTATTTTTTTCTATAGAATATTTTACATTGTCTCCCATTGAAGGGGATACAAGATTAAATTGCGTTAAAAGGCAACAGTGAGAATAAAACGCCGTTTAAGCGTACTAGAAACAACAGCTCAAACTCATCCTGTATATCAATGTCATGACACATTACGATACTTTGGATGCGGTACCGGCTTTGATGGAGACTGTGTGCTGAGTGCTGTGACTACGTACAGTGTTTTTACATTTGATTTGTATCAAATAATACTGCAGCAGAAATCGGGATTGTCTTTTTTCAGGAGTGTCTTTTTTTCGATTCTCTAAATATCATAGCAGGTTGGTTGGTGCACATAGATATTTTTTGAAGCTCAGAAAACGTGAGCGCTCTCTACGTCTTTCATTTTAACACGCAAATATAATTTATTATGATCATTACAGGTCCATGTGATGGATCATCCATTGTAGAAAAGATTGAGACGGGAAAAATGCCGCTTACTTGTGTAAAAAATTATTTGCTCTGTTCGGGACATTTTGAAAAGAGCCAGTTGATAAAAAGAGATTGGTGTTGACCGCTGTCCTCATAATATTTGATGTACCCAATAATCCGCCTCTAATAGGCTTTAAAGGGAAGTTGCATGCCAGAAAGACAGCCTTTCCGAGGAAAAACTCTAGATACCAATCCCCACTTATATCTAAAGAAAGTATCCTTCGATGGTTATTTAGCGTTGCTAACATGTTTCTCTTTCACCCAGTTTCTGCCGATCATGATGCATTTTGCCTTGATATACAGTTACAACAGAGTGAGTAATTTTTAATTGAATGCCTATATAGTTGGAGACCAGGCAATTGAAGCACTCACGCAAGAGAGCAAGAGATTAGATTTATTGTTTGAGGAATAACATGGCAGTTCTCCGAATTAAGAATAAATTAAGATGTACTTATAGTAGGTAGGAGATAGGCAGGACAATTAAAGATGCAAGACATTGCGATAGTGCAAGATATGGCCAAAAACTGTTTAAAATCTTTTTCCTGGAAATTCATAATGAATATATTTCGTAGTAACGGGTCTCGGTGGTCCAGTTATACCATATGTTTTTCACTGAGTCTCCTATATCGCAGTCCTTAAGCACAGTCTAAACAAATACTTTAGATTGTGCCTTATGGTTACACATTTTTTTACGAACACTTTCATCTACCCTCTGTTCGTACGTGGTAAAAGTATGTTTAGCGAATGCATACCAAATGTGTCCTGGATCTAAGGGTGATTGTGCTTTTGAAAGAGAAGGCAAAGAACTTGAAGAAGGCACAAAGGTTGGTTAATCTGAGCCTAGATTAAATAGCAGTTGTGAGGTATTTATCGTATAATAATTGTGTAGATTATGTCTGCGGCTTAGTGGACTTAAGTTTCTTCAGAAGCAATAATATAGCAAGTCCACCTCTACTGCTAATGATAAATAGATTATTATATAACTTAAGACAGTCTATAGGGTATTTCTTTTTCTGCCAGTCTGTAAAATAAAAACATTTTCAAAAGTTATTCAAAACTACTCTTGAAATGCTTTCTAAAGGATCGTTTTTCCGTGAAGACATGTGTGACTGACCAGTCAATAGAAATATCAACTGATTTATCTTAGGTTAATTCAGGGAATCAGACTTTTTTATAATATTCCACATTTGCTGATTAGTTCCAGAAATTGTCTATTTAAATGTGATTGGTTCCATTTATTAGAAAGTGGAAAGAGAGTGTTTATCTCATTGGAGGTCATTTCTGAATAGTTCTCCCTGGATTCTAAGAATAAAGTCAGACTTGCACCCATAGTTAAAAAAACACAGTAACTCCCCCTGTCTTCTCAAAAATTGAAGGCCAGTTCTCTAGGACATATTCTAGGTCATTCTATCTGCCATAAGCACTCATGTTTCTTGTAGATTAATGTCTGTTTAGTCACTGGTAACACCAACATGTGTTAAAACATAAATTATTTAATTGATATTTTCAACTCCCACGGCATTATTTCAGCTGCGACACTGATAGTTACTATCACAGGTGAATATGAACACATTGAAGCTCTCGAGGCAATGAAAAATTGGCTAGGATCAATTAGGTTAATTGACCATTATGAAATGATAACACATAAAAAGTAAAATTTTTTGAAGTTTGGTTTCTAAATATCAACTCTTTGCAAAAGATTTGGAAATATCTGAGAAACAAAGCCCTTTAGATAGATGCCATCAAACAAGAAAAATCAAACAAGACTTATTGGAGAATGTTTCTCTGTTGTCCGCTACAAGGGTGGGTATTCTTCAAACACAAATGCAATGGCATTTAACTCCTATTTCAATCTTTGTTTTTTTAATCATTTCTGAAGCCTAATTCTTCCAGCGACTGTGAAGTATTCGATAGCCAGGAAGGAATCCATGATGGTTTGGAAGAAGTGGATGGTTAAAACATGAGTTCTTGTTTTACATAATTTGTTTCCGAGCAGTCAAGAATAAATAGATTAGAAATACAGAAAATAATGGTATGATATATGTTTATGACTATTTTCTGAGAAAGTTTCTTTCACTTCATTATTGTGGATGTAAGTACTTCCTCATGAAAAGAGAAGAAAATATCCGAGGGGAAAAAATTATTAACATACTTTAAAAACTTTCAAAGTAGTGAAATTTCCTCAGTGGTAGGTCTTATATTGTGCAGTGAGGAAATGAATTCCTTTTTCAAGGAGTGTTCATCAAAATTAATGAGTAAAACGCAGAGTGTTGTAAATTATTACAAATAGGGCGTCTTTAGGGAATGTGATTTGTGAATCAAACAAAATGCTGATAGATGCAGCTCAGAAGTGAAACATTTGCTTGTTAGAATATTTGTTTAGCATGAGTTGATTTTATATTTTAAAATTAAAAATCCAGGGTCTCTCTAGCTACAAAAATAGAAGGTATAAGAAGTACTTAAAGGGGAATAATAAAGGTTACTGATTTGAATTAAATGTGCGAATAAGCATTCTTTCGTGAATCCTCTTGTGTTTTAATTCCTCACAACAATTGCAAAAATGTAATAGTGACTTCAAGAAATGCTCGTACATGTGCTTCCTGTTTTGTCATTATGTCACTTAAAAAGTCGGAATAGATGTACGTCATGTCAAAAGCCATAAGTGCTAGACTGGGGTAACAAACTACTCGGTACGTATTTCAAAAATTGAAGAAAGTTTTGCCCCTTCTTTGAAATGTCTAACCATTGAACGGATCATTTACTCCGCGAACGATAGTGTGACTTCGGTGCTCTGAACGAGATTACGATTATTTAAAGAGAATGAAAAAGCCGTCACCATAAAACATAACCCGCAAAAATCAAATGTTTATAAGGCAATGCAAATGTTGGCGAAAGTGAGCAAAACTTAGCATCATATATACCGCATTGCAAGTAGTTATACACGTTCACCACTAGAGGCGCTTGCTTCGGCGCGCTGCAAATCTGTATAGGGAAAATAACATGGCTTGACGCGACTGTATAGACTGTGGCCTTACACCACCTAAGCGCTAGAAGAAAGAATAGCAAGCACTTACGATTGCACTGAGCAAACTCCAAGGAGCGACTAGAGGAACACTCCACCTTCTGTCATAACCATGCTTCAACTAATACGTTTCTCAACCTCTCATTCTATCGTCTCTAAAATTGAATACATCGAAAGCTGAACTCAATGTATACTAAATAACACTTCCCTTCAACGACATGGGAATGACCCTGCCCTGTCCCGGTTCCAAATGGGCGCGCAACAGTTTGACTCTACTAAGTAACAAAGTGTTGAATCTAAAATTCGTACAGATGACCATCATGGAATTCCAAATGTCATTCACCCATTACTTTGTTTACTCACAACCTGTGAGTACCCAAAATGCAGCTAAACTGCCACTAGAAGACTACATTGTCCATTTTAAAAGCCATATTGACGAGCTGCTTTCTGCTTAGAGAAAAGCCCCGTGGTTTACCAGAGAATTCCCATCGTTGCGTAAACGCAACATTATTTACAACAACCAGCTTTATACCATTAACGATGAAATTTCATTTCAAAAATAAACTTGATGAATAACGAAACTTAGAACTAACAGAAAACATTACCGATAGTAAGATTCATCAAGTAATCTTAGTGAAAAACCATTTACAATTTGTAGTGCAGCAATGCTTTGAAAAAGGCAAATTTCGAATTAAAAAAAATAATTATTTTAATGAAAATTTTGACGAAAATAAAACATAATAAGAACTACAGATATTTCAAAAAGTCAGTAAACCGAAGAAAAAATTATACTGAAGTAAATGTTTGTTCTAAGAATTACCATTCAATAATGTTGCATAAACGCAACGCTGGGGATTAATGGGTTAAATAAGGTGACCTGAGCCTTGCGGTATTATTAAGTACTGTCCCAGAGAAACGGCTGTATCTGTAAATGTATCGGTCAGAAAATCGTTTGAAATAACTGTTGCAAACAACAGGTTAGTTTGGTAATGAAATTGAAGCCACGCCGTGGTGCTGTTGGGCAATGTAGCTCTGAGTCATCTACTTTCCGCCACAACAGTTATCAAGTAGAGTAGTCGCAGTTCATTATTGTGACAGCTCGAACGGGTTCTATATTAGTCACCGCGAGTATTCACGAAATTTATAAAATATTTACCGCCCCTGTACATTGTTCGAAATTGATGATTATGTTTTTATAATTATTAGTTTCAAGCGGGACTTCAGTCACCCATTCGCATAACAGTAAAGCACAATAACTTTGTGGTTCCACTAATATTGTTATTCATGGTACGTATAAACCACCCAGGTTTCTACCCACAATGTCACTTTCAGGAACTTTACATCGAAATCCAGATCGAGGTGTAGTAATTTTTTTGAACTCTGTAGGATGTAACTGCTTTTCGTTATCTTTTATTGCGATTTGACTTTTTCTTTATTCTATTTTCCAAGGGATTTTTTTAAATTCGTAATTCGAATGACTTCCGGGAATGATTTTCCGGGAAAAGCTTTCGAAACTTAGTATTTCAAACGTTTTTATTGTGATTGCGTAAATTTAACGTACGCGTTAATATCTGTAAAGAGACGTCATTGTAGTCGTTCTGGTGAATACTTCGTTGATTTTACTATAGGCATACGTTAGGGTTAGCCATGGTAACAAATGTGCGTAAAAAGCAATTTCTGATACCAAAAAAAAACTTTTTCTTTGATAGAAATGTATATTATCTATCTTAATTTCCTGATCGGGAAAAAAATTGAAGATAAAACTAAAAAATGAGGAAAGCATTTTAATGCATGAATATTCAAAGTTCTTCATTTACAAGAAATCTATGTTATAAATTAAACAACACGTACGAGCTCCAAAATGTGAAAAATTAGAGGAGAGAGTTCCCAAGGAAAAATATGATATATGTAAAATATGTTTTAACTTATATACGCTTAATTTTATTTACAACGCGTTTTAACGTTCATGTGATTTTTATAGGTAAGTATATCCTGAAAAGATTACTATTTTTTACTCACAAATATCCGTCTATCATGTCATTTAGCAGCCCTTTGCCCCTAATTACTACTTCTAACTAACTACTTCCCCTCCTCCTAATCTCCTCCAGCAATTATCTCACTTTACCCACCAAACCATTTTATAGTTCGTATTCCTTTCTGTTGACAGCAATTTTTCCATTCTTATCTATATCCACAACGCAAAAGCCTATTCTTCTCCATTTATTCTATTAGTCCAGGTTTCTGTTACAAAGAGCTCCAAATTTCATGTCAAACTCTTTATCAGTGTTTTCATTGCAGTCTTACACAAGGTCCCCGTCATCAGCTCCCTCCCATTCTGAAAGTTTATTTTGCAAGAGTAATTCTCCTTCTAATTACCTTGCTATTTTTTCAAGCAGGCACTTATTTTCTCATAAAAAATCCGTCTTACTTTGAACAGTATATTTCATTTTATATCATGAAATATGGTAATATTTTTCATCTGTGACTTTTAGGCTCTTAAAAAAAATAATGGAAAGAAAAATGCATTGGAAAATTTATCAAGGAAGATGGATTTGATACGGAGTATTATAAGTGATAATAAAGATCTAGTTAGGAGAAAAACGAATACCTCAACAAGATAACCCAGTGGTGAACTGTAGAAAACCGATTTTTGCATTGATGGCTACTAATGTCATTCGCTTTTTGATTAAAATATGCAATGCATTACACTGCCCTGAGTCTCTAAGACTGCGTAGATTCCAGTACGAATATCACGTTCTCAATTCGATGCGTTTCAATGCCACACAGGATTACCCAATTTAAGAGGTGAATAGAAATTAGATAGCAAGGGACATGGCATTGAAAGAAGACGAAGAAGAAACGCGGAGTGCTTCGATGGAAGGTAATTAAATTGAGAAAACGTTATCAGCGGGTGAGGCTTGGAACGAATCCAATCCGCCAGTTACTTGATTTGGTATTCCCAGCTCGCTTCCACGTAGGACTGTCCACTTCTTCGCTTCGATTCGGCGAGATGGGCGATAAAAATTGAGGGCTCTATAAGGGCGCGAGATATGCTGCTCAGTCCGCAGTTTTCTCTTGGAGTAGCCTATACTCTTAGACTGCGCTAGACGCCTCCGCCCTTCTAGTACGTGAAAGAACCGGGTTAGTGAGGAGAGAGGCTATGCATGCAAACGAGTATTGCGGCAGCAGATGGTACGTTAGTATAAGAAAGAAAATAAAAGAACTGTGCCCGTCACGTGGGATTGGTTTACATAGGAACGCGATTGCCTCAAGAGAAATTTAACCGAAGAATCTAGCGTGCGGCTAAGTGCGGCAGGTGTAGTAAATAGAAATCAGCGCTTTGCACACCGGAGCGGTATGCTTTTCCCAGAGGGCATTAGTTCAATGAATATTCATGAAAGAAACTAGAGCATCGATGGTAATGTGGATTACTTCCTTCTCCGTAGGTCACAATTTTCTTTTCTATCGAAGTCTCAAAATATACATACATACTCACCATGCTTATCCCTTTCGGGGTGTTCAAAATTAAATATTTTAGTTTTCTTTTAATGATTTCTTCCATAATGCTCTATCCTTGCAACGTCTTTTACTTCTCTGGCATTCACGCATTGCTTCATACAACATTTTCCTATTAAAGAGACTCCTAATGTCACCCCTCTTTAGAATCTCTTCTACCACATTCACCCGTAACTTTCGCGGTTTACCGCATTCTCTCACACCATTCGTTTCACTATCTAATTTCTGTAACGTTACTTGACTCTCTTCCATTCTCTCGACATGGCTTAATCAAGGAAGCATTCAGTTTTCATACATGTTCACTACAGGAGCATCCAAAGGATACTTCGTTCATGACCTACTCATCTCTAAACCAATCCATTGTTACTTTGGCCGAAATCACTTCTCAGGTAGCCCATTCCCACTTTATATATCCTACTCTTATGGCTAAATTTATATATGCGGCTTTTATTTTATTCTTTGCGGCTTTAAATTTATATATGCTAGGGAATATATATATATATATATATATTATATATTTATTCCCTAGTAACAATGAATTGGTTTAGAGATGAGTAGGTCATGAACGAAGTATCCTATGGATGCTCCTGTAGTGAACATGTATGAAAACTGAATGCTATATACAATGCCATGAACAATATTCCATTCGAAAATCAGACGTTCAAAGGCGCGAATAAATTCATACAGTCATAGGAAATGGAAAAGGATAGGAACACATAAAAGGACGAACACAGGGTTTGGTGGGGAAGATGTAAATGTGTCGAATCCAGGCAGAAATTTTTTTTTCACCTTACCCAGGATATATATATATACATATATATATTCCCTAAATATAGAGTATATCCTACATATACTCCACATACTACCTACAAGTCTCCCAGAATTCGCACGCCCTATAATCTTTTTGTCTTTCCTTCCATATTTCTAAAATAATCGGCCAAATACACAAAATCCTTAATTTGTTTTATAATTTCATCATTTACCCTTTTCATATAATAGTTTTTACCACTCCCCCTATCTATAACTACTACTTTGATCTTTGATGCATTAACCTTAAAATCAATTCTCCCTAATTTCTTCACAGAAATTATCCAGGAATCCCTATAATCTCATATTCATTATGATAATAGTCGGAGAATAGCCTCTGAAAACTATGTCAAATTTGGTCTACTTTTCCCTTAGGCGAAGTTTCCAAGATTTCAAGTTTTCAAGATTGTGTTTCCCGATCTAAAAATTATATGTTTCCATCTAAATAATGATGCAAGTTTGTTATTTTCTAAAATAAGAACTTGGATAGTGCTTAGGGGAAGCAATCGTCAAAGCCAATCAATGCCGTATGTACCATTTGCGACACGACAGAGAGGATTTGTGTGTAAATGCGCGATTAAGGATAGGTGGCCAGTATGGTAGAGGATAGGTTTTTCGTGGAGTGAAGAACGGGTTGTGAGGAACCTGAAGCCATTATTATCTTCTTATAAACAAAAGGCGCCAAGAGTTTCACAGGTAAACATTAGAATTACCAGTGTTTACGACCTACCAAGAAGTATCGCATGAGTCTAAATGACTCATTTGTCTTCATTTCGTCTGGGTAATCGGTTCTTCATTTTTGTAACGATAATTTTTTCATAAATAGTTGGTTGAATACGTAATAAATTCATAAACAATATTTTGACTGATTCTGAGTAAGGGTATTTGAGAAACGTTTATTGACACCTTTTTAAATGTTAGCACTAGAAGCCCTGGTATACTTATGATTCATATAAGCCCCGCAGTGGGTAAATTGACCTGAAGCTGTTGTATCAGTATTTGCACCTCCCAGAAAATCGAAAGAAATGTATTTATTTAAATTTTTCTCAAAGGGCTTTGTACTCAGAGTAATTAAATAAATCTATTTTCAATTTTATTTCTATTTTTCTAATTTCTAGCCAGTGCAAGTTATTGATTTTTAAGAAAAAAGGAATTTTCTTATATTAATTTGAAGATAAACTTGCAATAAACAATAATTAGTACACGATTAATAGAGTAATGAGCATACTTTAATAAATATTCAATATTAAAATGCATTAATGGCCAGTGTCAAAGGAATATTAGGTAAAGCAAAGATATTTTTGTGTATGTAAAAAAACAGAACTGTGAATACTTTTTCGACATTTTTATTTTTACATTATGGCTCAAAGAAGACAATATTCAGAAGAGATAAGTAATTGGAAATATCTTTGTTTCCTATACACATAGGCAAGTTCTAGCACTTTGGGTGAGATGAATAACATATCTCAATATCATTTCCGATGTGCAATATATTTCTTTGTTTTATAATTTTTGGTCAGGAAATTATATATATATACTTTCACTTGAGATAATTAGAGTAAAACAGAGGTATTTAAAGAATATCTGTCACACAACTTTAGCATGTATTTCTCCTTTTTCAGGATTCACTTACAAATTATCTTGGAGTGAGAACACTCTTCTTTTTTTCCCATTACAAAAACCTATATGACAAGGTTTACAAGTACCTATCAGTCTGTTTCTCGAAAGAATGTTTCAATATTTGTGTAAGGGTTGAATGTGTTGTCTATGGGGGTTGGCGAGCTGTTCACCTATTTTAAAAATAAATAAAACTTCCAGATACGTCAGCATCGTTCGATAACTTGAAGATCGTGTGAGAACTGATAATTGTTAAATCTAAAATGTTATTGAAAACATCAATTTTCCATCTGCGAGACGCTTCTCGCACAATATACAATCGGGCCTAATCCGATCATCAACGACCTCAACAGATTTTAATTCATATTAAAATTGTAATTGATCTGGAAGTTTCATTTCCTCGGTATCATCAATGAAAAAACCTGAATGGACAGCGTTGATATCTAAAACATTTTTCTTCGCTTTTCCTTAGTAAAAAGTCAACATGTTGTCACCACTTCTATATGATACAGTGGAGTAGAGTGTACTTAAGTAATTATTACTGATATAGGTTTTTTTTGCCTTCTTAGGGTACCGACTAACGTTGTTATTTTTTTCATTTCAACAGCTAGTTTTAGGGAAGTAATTTCGTTTGAAAAAACTAATCTTTAGTATGAGATAATCATCATTGCTCTACTTAAGGTATAAGCAGATTTTTAAGCAAAAGTACGATTAAAGGCACGTATTTTTGACATAAAATTGAAAATAGTAAAAATACACATGATTCTCCATTCACAAACAGCTATTACCTTGCTTCCAATTACAAGAGTGAAAAAACAAATTACACCCGATTCGAAATGAAACTGTTGTTGTTTCACAGGTCGGGATTAATGTGCCACCGTTTGTATTGAAATTTGCGCCGAATTAGCATCTGCCGGTTAAAAACATGGGTAAAATGTAGCATAATACAAAATAATAATACTATAATTGAGAACAATACGATTCATTTATATCAGTAACTCACTTGCTATTCCACTGTCTGAGAATGTAGTATTTAGACCAGTGGATATAAATACTTGGCGTTAAAATTTTTTGTCTGTGACAAAAATCATAATTAACAAAAATGCTAATCCAACATTGCCTTATTTACCGATAGACGATTTATCCATTCCATATCGGTTTGTTAACTGTAACTTAGGTAATTATTTTGCTGTCAATGTAAAATATAAATACACAATCCCCGGTATTGTCCATCAAATTTCTCATTAAACCACAAAAAATGAGTGTGAAAGTCATTAACTGTGCATAATAACTACAGGTTATATTTGAAATATTGAACCTTTTATCGAATAAAAACACTAGTAACATTCAAAAGCATCATACAATAAACGAAAAGAAAATTATTTCGCTTTTTTCTTAATCGAGGACTGGCCTAATTAGTATTTCAGTAGAGGAAGAAAAAGTTAACTTGCGAACAAAATAACTCATACAAGGGATAATAAAACGCAAAGCGGAAAAAGTAAATGAACAATAGATCCGTAGTTCAATTAAATATTTACTTAAATTGAAAAAAAATAATTATGTACATGTCATGATCATTGCATAGTTATATCCCGTCAAATATAAAACGTTAGCAATATACACTGAAAGCAGTACCCTGCACCAACTCACAGCAAATTTATGGGATATTACGCGACGAAAAACAATGGCACAGCGGTAATTCATAATTCCTATAAAATGGTAGGTTATAAAGTTTTGACAAGTTTGTAGGATGGAACTAGTTGAAAAACTAAATAGCTTATTAAACATCATATTTCAAAGACATTCCTTATCACTTAGATCAAACGATGTACCGGGTGTTTCAAAATGAATATCTGGGTTTTAAGGTTTTGTAGTATTTATATCATTTTAATTAAAATTATAAATAATACATCAAATGAAAGAGCAACTCAAACAGTTTTTTCTTCACCTACAAGTGTTCAATGTGAGCACCATTCGTCACACGGCACACATAAGGTCAATAGGCGAGTTCTTCCCATACCTTGATCAGTGTGTCTGTAGAAAATGATGTAACAACTGATTCAATCCTGTTTCTTAAGTCATGTATGTCAGCTGGTAGCGGAGGTACATACACATGATCCTTTATGAACCCGCAAAGATAAAAATCGCATGACGTCAGATTGGGTGAACGTGAAGGCCATGCGAAACAAGCCCCGTCATCCAGCCCCTGGCGGCCAATTCAGTGGTTGGGTACAACGTCGTTTAACCAATCTTAACTAATAGCACTTTCTAACAGAAGACAGAGGAAACGATGCATGCGCATGCGTACAAGTATACAACGAAACTGTTTGAGTTTCTCTTTCATTTGACGAATAATTTATTGTTATAAGTCAAATGGTATAAATACTACAAAGCCTTGAAACCCTGACATTCATTTTGAAATACCCTATATTTTCGTGAATGCTTGCGATGGTTACGCTATACTGACTCTCACCTTAAGGAAATTATATTCTTCAGTAACATTATGTTCTGATATCATCGAATTTCTTTACAGTTCCTCTAAAATAAGATTTTTTAGAACCATTTAATACCATCGGAGAAAATGAAGCTCTGGACAGATAAGATCTGTCTGCAGCTTCCACCTGACCTCAAGAATAATTAATACGAAAATAGATATTATTTTGATGTGAGGAATCAAGCGAAAGAAAACACACTTTATCTTAGTAAATTTGACATTCAGATCACGAATGTTACCGTCTTGAATGGTAGCAATAAAATTTAATACTTCCAAAGAATTAGTTTAAACACTCCATTTGCTTATAAGTGAAAGGTATTTTTTTAAGGTATTACTGTATAAATACTACCTTCAGTTAACAGAAGTATGCGTGGCCAACATATGGCAAAACAAACGAAAAGTAAGTAGAAAAACGTAAAAATATGAACATATTACACCTAAAGTCTCCAAATATTATTTTACAAATCGTATGCATGAAAATCTATGCAACTGAAAATATTTAAAAATAAAATTTAAGTTCGTTTTTAAATTTTTAACACATATTTTCTAACGTAATGGTGAGTTAACAACCAAGTATCATCAGCACATAACGTCATTTCTGAGATTAACGAAAGAAAAGAATATCAATTTTTAATTATTTTACTGTGGTTTTATGATTTTGAATGCCAATAACGGTGGTAGAGTTTCTCACTATCGTCGTCAATGATTAAAAAATTAAAATTTTATTTTGATTCTTCTTCACTAGGTTGTGCGATTGAGAGTAAACACATTTGAAATGAAAATAATATAATATATACTGTAAATAACTGACAGAAAATTAACGAATAACATTGCAAAAATATTTTTCTAACTCTCTTGATGGTATCGGTCGGAATGTATAATATTAGTGAAATGAAATATTTAAACGACTTCAGCTTCAACTTCAATTTCGATCATCCCAGCTAAAACAGCTATTTTCAGATGAACGTCAATCAAATTGAGGATCAGGATATAGAATTAATTAATGTAGCATCGACGTTCCTTTAAATTTGTTCTTAGTACCAAAACAGTGTTCATTGCTAGTCCCCAACGTCTAACGTGACGGCTTTCTTTGATTTCAATTCAATTTAAAGTCAATCACATTACAGAGAAACAATTCATTGAAGAAGTTCACTCCGCGTTGCTCCGCAATGTCTTATCAAAAGGGCCATGAGACCAATGAGTTTAGACGTTTACTTACTGGGTCTAGATACGCCCTGAGGAAGGAGTGGAAAGTCATCGAATGCAATGCAAGCTTCGAGCAATAGGATTTCCGAATGCCAGACCAGCACAAAGGGTTAGCGTGATCGTCCCAGACCTATCGATTACCGAAAAAGATAGAAGACAGTGAGACGTTCGTTGATGGCGTCACCATGGCGAGCGTAGATTGAGGAGATTACAGCTGTCCAAATCTTCCATTATGTGACGTAGGTGTGGAGAGATTCAACCCACACACATTTTGCCGTTCATCCAGGTTAGGCTGACGTGCCTCCTTTTACAGAGAGGCACAAAGGATTCAGTACGATGCTATCAAAGAATCACACAAACCCGTACCTATTGGGGGAAATGGAATAGGAGATTGAAACGTTTTCCAAAGACGCCAATTGGCTATCTCTTCCGTGAAATTATAGAGTAAAAGAAGGTTTGCCACAGTGAAAAGAATAATATAACCGTAAAATGTATGTACTTCTCTCGGTACTGCCAAGTGCTCATTGCATAAAAAGGTCTTCTTGTGAGTTTAGTGAAAATTTTAAATTTTATCCTAACAGTCCACATTGTTGACAGTTACTGTTTCTTTAATCAACAATGTGATTCAATATCATCCCGAAACCTCTTGGTGATGAAATTTACTCACTTTTTTTGGAGAAATAATCTAATTTTCCCAAAAACGCACAATAATTCCTTATTTTTTTAGATGTTTCACAAATTTTATTTCTTCAATTTTTTTTTAACTCTTAGAACACTAAGAACATCTGGATCCCGTGAAACGAAAACATCGGATCATTTTTGGGCCCTCAGAAAATTCTAGTAAAGAATTAATGTTTTGTTCAGAATGTTAGCTACACGTACAGTTTGAAGATTATAATGTTTCTAATTTACAAATAAATTCCAAATTATGAAAAGAATAGCATCAGGAAGACAAGGTCCAGATGGGTAGGCCATACTTTGAGTGAGAATGAATTTGTGATGAAAATAATAGAAAGGCGTATAAAAGCGATGGACCCAAAACCAATTTTATTTTATTCGAAACAAATGTCCTATCAATTTCTTAAGAACAATTTATTGTCCTCTAGTACAATCTGTTCTAAATTATGGTATATTTTGTTGGGGAGGTGCATAAAAAAATATATTTAAGCATGTAGAGGTCAAATTAAAAAAATAATTGTAAGAGTAATGAAGTTTAGAAGGAGGTATGAGCATTCATTCCCCTTGTTTGTTGAATTAAGACTGTTGCCCGCTAGATATTTGTATATATATATAAAGTGTTAAGATCCTTTTATGTTCGAAGTGGTTATTCACCGCCCTTTATTTCCGAAAGGTATTCTTAACATTTGAGAAGAGAATGTAATGTGTATGTCTGTAAACCTAACTTAACATTGTATAAAAGGTCTTTTCTGTACATGGGTGCAAAGGTTTTCAATGCACTGCCTGAAATTATAAAAAGAGAAAATGTTTTCACAAAGTTTCTTCGTTTAGTTAAAACTTGGCTGTTTACACAAAAAAACATTGATACTCTATTCTTAGAACTAAAAATTGACTGCTTCTGTTTATTAGAGACTATTATATATAATCTGCTATACGCATAGTGGTATTTTTGTCTTATAATGCTGTCCATTAGAGACTGTATTATATAATTTCATGTACGCATAGTGTTTTATTCAATTTTTTTGTCTGGGTAACGCATGTCTTTGTTTTTGAAGGTAGTCTTACCTCAGGAATAACCTTAAAGACTACCTAAATCTTTCATATTCGATGTTAATGTGTTGTGTACAGTATTTGATGGAAGAATAAACATCTTACTTACTTACTGACCCTTAATGAAAACAATGAGACTAGCTGAAATGGAATATAAAACATAAGAACGTCAAAGACATAGTAGTTAAGTACTTCAAAGTAATTATCAGAAGACGGTGTAGAATGTAGTGCTGAAGTCAACCAACCTTATGACTGATATTAAAGAACCTGAAAGCTTTTCAGTTTTTAAAAGCTTTCAGCATACGCGGACGCAACCCGAAGGATTTTCAGGTTGCGTCCGCGTATGTTGCTCAGAAGCACAACAATCTACCAATGGCGATAGCCAACCAAATCAGCAATTTGAAAAAATATATACAATCTAAGCTATTGGACACGTCCTCTGAAAATAAAATCCGTAAAAAATGCTATCCTAAGCAGTATTTTTCATTGGAGGGACGTCATACAGGAAAGGCGATAACAATTTTAATTAAAAGACAATGATACACAACTTAAATGGCCCAAATGTATAAATGATGGCCATCGGAGAAGGCAGGGTAATTCTGACCTTGTTGATAATCACCTTTTTTATGAAGAAACCAACCACATGCATGAAAAGAGCATAATGTACATTATAAGATAACCGTGGAATTGCGCAACAGAACCTTGTAAATAACTAACATAACCACAGACGATATGAAAAACGCAATTTTCCGTCTCAAAAATGAAGCTAAATTTTTTAACCCTTTCGCTACGAATGATGTTTTAAAACGGCGTAAATTTTTCTACGCAAACGAACGAACGACGTGTTAAAACGGCGTTCCCGCTTAGCTAGCCTTAAGCAGGCCTAAAAGGTTATTTATGTAACGAAAAATCATTATTGAGTAAATGGGTACGATTTCGGCAGGTCTTCAATGCATCTACATCTAAGAAATACCGCACATGCCACCATCACGAGGGTTTCACCTGTGAATATCGTTCAATGGGGCTCGTGGGTGCCTTGGCGTGCTGATGTCTTCGAATCTACTCTTACGCCAGCGCCTTGAATAGAAACCTCTTAAAAGGCTACACGCACCTCTTTGCTATTTTAGCTCGGGGTTCTATCCACTCCTTCCTTTAATCTAAGTTCCGTGCGTATCTCGTTTTGAGAGAGTACGCCCAGGAAAATGCGGCCCCATTCGATGGCAGCATGCGGGAACATGCGTACTTAATGGAAGAAGGGAAAGGACTACTCCCTTTCGAGTGTTCCGGGGAAAGAGGTGAGAGGGTCGCCCACCTTGTAGGTGGAGAGCGAGGGTGCGGGGGAGCACGTAGGGCGTATCCCGTGGGAGAAATCCCACGGGATTCGCGCTCCCTCGCAGCCGGCGACGCTATGCGACCCCTCCCCCAAAAGCACGAAAAGAGCATAAACTTCGTACGCGGGAATGGGGCACTCAAACCACCCGTCAAAGAATCGATGAGAGAATCAAGCTCCGAAGAGGGAGGAGAAGAGGAATTTCCCGGGTTCCGGCTGTCGACCGGATGGAGACATCTCTTCAGAGTTGACTCCAGTGCGAGAGATTGAGGCAGTTTTTTCAGGATAAAAATAACTATCGAAAAATTAGCATGCATTATAAGATCAATGGTAGACATTCATCTTAATGAAAAGTGAGACCTTTGTAATTTTCCACATTTTGTTTGGTCAGGAGTCAGCTCTTGAATATGACGTGAAATTCGTTGACATCGGTTGAGTGAAGAATAAAAGACTGGAAAATTACAAAGTTCTCTCTTATTATTAGTTTGTATAATTACGCTCATCAATCACAGACCGTCAGACTCAACGCTGTAAGATGGAGCAACAGCCACGAAAAGGCATTTAAGCCCTTTGAACTACATATTCCTACAAGGAAGTGGTAGACCGGTCGTAAGGTGGTGGATTAAGGAGTAGGGGGTATCGAATTACAAATATGTTTTGTTTCGGAAAGTAATAGGCTGGAAAATTTGCCTTTTTGGTTCAATAATAAGTGTGTAATAGCACGGTTCTGACCAATTTCATCTACAGCCTGACCAAATAGCTCAAAAATACGAAATGTTAGTGAAAATTGCGTTTCTTTTAGGTAAGCTAATTTTTCGACGGAGCGTACATACATTTGATTAAATGGCTGAGCGTACATACATTTGATAAAATGTGTTTGGATTGAGGGAAACTATATTCATTAAAACCGATTAGAATGAGATATTATACTTTTTAAATTTTAGGAAACACTATGGAATGTAGCAGTTCTACGGTAGTTCAGTTGCTGTGAACGACTTGGTAGGATGCGTAATATAGACGGCCGACGGCTCGCCTGTCCCGCATGCTACGGCATCTCCGTTGATGATAGGTGGTGTTGACAGTGCTGTAACGAAGAAAATGAGTACGAAAATAATGAAGAAAACCCAAAGGCAGGAAAACGACTGTAGCAGATCAGAAAGGTAGAAATCAAGGAAAAGGAGTCTCATGAAGCTTTGAAAATTCAAGGAGAAGATTCGGAAAACGCTGAAGATCTATCAGAGGACGACAAAGGAGACGAAGACTTAGGTGCCGACAGCAAAAGCCTTCAAGAACTCAGACCCGTCTGTCGTTTACTAATTTTTTTCTGGCTGCACAAAGAGTTGGCAACGGATCAGCAGCTTTGCTCGCTACTTCATTAGTAAGTTATATTCAAGACCCTACATCTGATGGATAAAAGTTAAGCATTGTTGTAGCCAAGAGCAAAGCTTTCCGAGAAAGGAAAAAAACCAGATCTGCGGTTCAAGAGCAAACTGGCAAAAATTTAAAAATTCCGACAGAGTAATTTGATGGTAGACAGGACTTAACTAAGGTTAATAAAGTTGATCAAGATGGAAAGAGCCACCAAAAACTGAAAATAGAAGACCACATTAGCCTAGAAGGTGAATCTGGTAGTATTTATATTGGCCACATTACGAGCGACAGAAAAAGAGCTGTGGGTATAACAGAAGCAATATGGTCATCGCTGACAAAAAAACTAGACCTTAATACTACCTGTGCTGGTACCGACAGAGAGAACACACACATGAGAAAAAAGGGCGGTGTTATTAGGCGCCTGGAACTTTTGCTTAAGAAACCATTGTTTTGGGCGATATGTCAGCTCCACTTAAATGAATTGCCACTGACAATGAGACACTTGGTGAAGGCTCTGGATGGAGGTACCAGTGGGCCATCATCATTTTCCGCACCAATAGGGAGGAATCTAGCCACCGTTGAGACCTTGCTTGTCACTCGATTCGCTGCAGTACCTAGTCCGGACTTATCTACATATGAAGACGACGTCATTGAAAACTTGTCTACCGATCAACAGTATCTCCACAAAATATGCCATGCTGCTGCTAATGAGCATTGTCCCAACTCCTTAGTGAATATGGTCCCTGGTCACTGTCTGCCCTCATCCTGCGCCTTTATATCTTAGCCCCGCAGCCCTGTGCTTCTTTGATTTATCTGGCAAAGTTTGACATGCGTGTCTACGCTTCAATGTGGTTTATCGTTAATAAAAATCACACAGTGAAAGATGGAGCTGCGAACCTATGGAGGACCATAGCTGCTACACGGTACCTTCCTTCGTGAACACGAAAAATTGTTGAAGATGTATTTCAACAAAACGCCTTCTACGCTCACCCAGAAAGCGTTTTGGTTGCCATGCTCGCTGATGAGGGACCTGAAATAAGAACGCTGGCAGGGCAACGAACCATTTATGCAAAAAACCATCAAACGGAAGAAATTCGTCAGTTCGCAACTCAAGTTCGACGCACCATCTTATGAGGAGATAATAAACTAGGACAAATTCACTGTCACCGAGCCACCACTTACTGATAGCCTCTCCCAAGAGGATTTTCAAAACATTATGTATGGCGCCAAGGAACCTATAAAGCAGCTTGCTACATTATTTGACCTACCAAATAATACTCAAGCAGTCGAACAAACCGTAAAAGAAGTCACCGAAGCCTCACGACAAGTCTACGGCCACGATGCAAGAGACGGGTTCATACGAGCGAGGATCCTCTCGCGACAGCAAGTATTAAAAACAAGAACAAAAGCAGACTTCAAATATACCAGTTAGCTGGTAATGCGTCCACGGGTGGGTAGGCGGGCGGTACTCGATTAGCAGCCTCCTCCTCGTGGTGAGTCCTGGGTAGCTCACTGAAACTGAACTAGCGAGGAACTGCTATTTTCCGTGGTGTTTCCTACATTTTTTAAAGTATGATATCTCGCCGTGATTGGTTTAAACGCCTCAATATAGTTGTTCCTCAATCCAATCTCATTAAAACAGCCATTAATTGAAATGTTTGTACGCTCCGTCAAAGATATACATTTTTCATTAAAATTTCGTATTTTTGAGCTACTTGATCAGGCTGGAGATGAACTTAGTCTGAGCCTTGCTTTTTCACACTTATTATTGGACCTAAAAGGCAACTTTTCCAACCTATTACGTTTCAGATACTAAATATTTTTGTGAATCGATACCCACTATTAAGGAGTGGATGGTATAAATGTCGATGTCCTGGTGTGAAAAATATTTAATTTTTTTTTCAGTTTCTTTGCTTACCTTTTCAGACATTGTGCTATCTCGTGGTAACCTCCACGCCCGGCTTAAGGTCTGGGTGACACGGGCGACTGCCCGGGGCGCCGTGATTGTGAAAAAATATTTTTTTAGGTGCCTTGCAACTAACTAGTCCAAAAGCATTTACATTTCGATGAATCAGTGCCTACTTTCAGCAAAATAAAGTCAAGAAACTTGAGCAACACACACTTCACGAATACTTATAGTTTGATTTCCCTAAGACGCAATTTGTGCCTACGCCAAACATATAGCGTAAGGCATTACACTCGTAACCCACATCCATATCTTTCTAGGTAGCTTAGCTATTCTATTTCACTATTAATCAAGAAAGTTCCTCCCCTGTGAAACAAATTATTGCATGTACGAATGCAAAAGTGTTTCAAAATTAGCACAAAACAATAAAATAACACAATATTTATTATTTTAAAATGACAATTAAAATTTAAAATTGAGCATATATATATTTGTATATATATATATATATATATATATATAAAACTGAAGAAAATAATTTAAACAAGAAAAACCAGATGGATAAAAGTTCCTTTTCATAGCATGCCGGTTCGAATGAAAAAGGAAATAAACTGTTTTTCATTTCAACATTGGGGACATTCCATGGTAATATCAACCTCACGCTTATTTTTTAAATTTTAAAGAAACCAAAATATGTCATTTTTAAGAGAATTTCCTGCTGATTCTGAATCTGAAGTAAAGTTATCACCTCAGCATACATGAAATTCAAAATGCAACACCAGTAATTGAAACAAACCTGTTACTTTCTCAATGGAAAATCATAAGTTACGTTGGTCACGGTTACGTTGGTGACAACCCAAATTTTTTTGTTGAAATTGTTTTAATAAGAATGGCAAAAAATTGTTTTGTGTGACTATGCATATTTGCTTAGAAAACCATACACTCCATACATATTAAAAAAGTTTGTGTTAAAGTGATAAACTTTCAGAGTAATATGCAATTAAACTCTAGTAACTAATGTGAAGGTATATTTTTTGTTACATTGGTCACAGTGTTTAATAAATGATATTTTTTTAAATTTGGCCCTAAATATTGCTAATCTTCACATTCCTTATTAACTATAGCAAGTGTCAAATGCATTGTGGTAAGAAAAACTCCATAAATGCACAGGATTTTGTATGAATGTAATTAATATAAGGCATACAATTTGCTAAAATGTTACGTTGGTCACCATGGAATGTCCCATTGCATCTCCTGCTCACTTTATTCAATATGAGGTATACAAATATTTATTCTACATATATATGGTCTGCACTCAACTTAATGTACGACATAATACAAAATAATAAACCTCAGGCAGCAGTTTGGCATATTATTGATCAATTTTTAGACCCGTAGAATTTTTCAATGTACCTGGAACTTGATACTGCATTGGCTACTCGTACGGAGTATATTTCATCTACATCTACATCTACATACTACCCCGCAAGCCGCCTCAATAGGCGTGTGGCGGGGGGTGTTAGGACACCAGCCGTTTACATATAAAAAGGAAACGCTCTATGAAATTACGCCTTGCATTTATTAAAGTCCCTTATTGTTCGGGGGAAAAACGAATTCCCATACCTATCCGTTCGGCAAAATATCTCTCTTAATTTATCGTTTCTGTCGGACCTGGAAATATAGTGGGGTTCTAATATGATGTTCTCCGTGTCGCTCTGAAAGATATCTATTCTCAATTGCTCAAGTAATCTAAGCCTAGCGCGCAGCCTCCGAGTCTCTAGCGGCTCCCAGCCTAATTCGTTTAACATCTGCGTAACGCTGTCTGTACGCCCGTAGCAGTTTTTGACGAATCGCGCAGCTTTAATCATCATTGCAAACTTATATGACAAATAGCTTAATATTTACCTAAAGTGCTTTTAAAACCCTGAATAATGAAGCTTATTTACAATTGCTGCAATTTTCTAATGTTAAGTTGAGTAGCTAGAACTCTCAACTAAAAAATAGAAGACAGAGCTGATATTTAACATTTACCGAAACCTGACGAACTTTACGCTTCCCATGTGGGGTAGCAGGAAGTTCATTTGCGAGGAGGAAGTCGGCGGTCTAATTTCCTTATTTAGACAAGGAGCTACTCAAGTTTGCGTCCAACAACTCCTACAGAGAGTATACCCTCTCGTCTCCCTTGAAGGTTATCTTAAAGTATGGTCTCTAACTTCCATTTCCTGCCAGGCTCACGGAAAATTCCTCCAAGTTTGAGATTTGTGGATCATTAGGAACCCACCACCAATCAAAGCAATGATAAAAAGGACGAAATAGGAAATATTTGATCATAAGGTTCAATACGCTGAAATTAGTGTTCAATATTACCATCAGATTCAGTTAGATTTAAGCCAAGGAGCCTAAAGACGAAAGACATATGGTGCTTTAACAATGTAGATGACTGCAAAAAAATTCACATTTAATACTTAAACCCATATTGGCGGTCATTAATCGCGGTTTAATACTCTTTTCACAATATCATTGCATCTACTTTGCATTACATAGCGATCTTCAAAAAGAGTTCAAGTCGGAAAAATTGACCACCAATGAATGACTTCCAAATTTCAATAAAACTTCTTATGGATTGAATAATCTATTACACCAAAAAGTTAGGGAATATTTCTCTACTTCACGTTTTCCACACGTTAAAAAAGATGATTTCATTCACTAATATGCTAAATTTTCAAATGGTGTTTTAAATAGCGCCCTAACGTCATTCCCTGTACTTCTGTCAGTTAAAAAATATCTTTTTGTTTTCTTCCAGTCATAAAACTGTGGATTTTTGTTTTAGTAAGCCTCGAAAAAAACAACAATGTTGTGGGAAATTGGTTTTTTTTATTTTTCTGAGCTATAAAAATAATAACATTTCAGAAATTTCTGTAAATAGGTATCAAACAAACATTTTTTCCCTAGCAAAGGTAGAAATATTTTACAATTACGAACCATAACGACATTTTAAATTATATGAATAGGTATGGTAAAACAGTACTTTGTGAATTTAAAAAGGTTTATGGCTATTTCTATTTTTCGGTCCAAGAGTGGCATTTGTCAAGATGGTTTTGAGGATTTTGTAGCGCCACAGCAAGCCACAGATGCAATTAGGTTATTGTTATGTCGTCAGTAAAAGCATATAGTTTGAGTTGGGTTGGATGGGATATCAGTAGTGTATTTGTCACTGTGTTTGGGGAATGACGACTCCTTTGTGGAATGCCAGCATGGACAGGAAAGAAGGGGGAGCTTAGTCTTTCGTTAATTACAGATAATCGTTGGTTTTGTAGGAAGGAGTAGAATATTTTGATGAGGTAAGAATGGAAATTTCAGGTTATTAGTAGCATATTTTATCAAATACCTTGTAAGCATCTTGAAAACTGCATTTGTGAGCCTACCGTAATGCTGGTCAGTGAGGCGGGCTATTTGGTTAATTTTAGACATTCTGGGAGAGAATCCAGCCCGCTCGGGGATCTGTAAATGATAGAAAAAATTCTGTAATTTGATGAGTCTTCCTTAGATTTTAGACCAATGAAATGGAGTGTTGATTTTTGGGTTCAGTTATGTTTCTTCTGAGTTTCGGGATAACGATTAAATTCCTCTCTTTCCAGAGAGAGGGTAATTATTTGAGGCATAGGCATGAGTGTACAAGTTAGAGGAGGGAAGGAAGGGTATAGTTTTATTGTTTTTAGTGGAACATAACCTGAGGTTTCAGGCGTGATGAAGTGGAAACGGAACATAACTGCAATTGTTGAAAATGAGCAATTTGCACAGGTATAACATTTATTGCACGACCGGTTTCGCTTTTTACAGCATCTTCAGGTACATTTATCAAGTGTGCACAAGCTTATAATGGGAGGCGGGCAGGTGGGGTGGTAAGGCGGGGTGACGGCAGAAGGGGAAAGGAAAATGAGAGGAGGGTGGACAGTCATAGGTGCCTAATTGGGAGTCACTCCTTTTTTAAGACACTTGCTATTAAAGATAATGTTGAAAGAGGCAATACGTCACTTAGAAAACACTTTGATATATAGTTTCGCCTGTTTTCTCATGCTGGCATTACGAACAAAATCAGAAGTTTTAGGCGTGATGTAGTGGAAACGAAACAACTACCATTAATGAAAATTAGTAATTTCCACAGGTATAACATAGCTAGCATTAATAGCAAGTGTCTAAAACTAGGAGTGACTCCCAATTAGGCACCTATGACTGTCCACCTTATAGCACCCTTCTCTTCTTTTCCTTTCCCCTTCTTCCATCACCCCTCCTTCCCTCCTCTCTATATAAGGCTGTGCACACTTGATATATGTAGTACCTGAAGATGCTGTAAAAAGCTAAACCGTTCATGCAGTAAATGTTATACCTGTGAAAACAGCTCATTTTCATTAATTGCAGTTATTAGTTGAATTTGATCAGGTGCTTTGCTGTTCGGTAGAGAATTGATGATTGCCTGAAGTTCTATGAGAGTACAGAAGTTGGGTTGAGAGGAAGGAGAATGGAAATAAGACGTAATGATGTTAGTTACTTGTAGATTGAAGGCCGTATCGACCTGATTTCAGAGAATTTACTCCGAAGGCCTCCCGCTAAATTACGATCGGAGCCCACCCGAACGAAGCCAATGATGCCCCGTCGGAAACTTTCCAGAAAAATCACCTTAGCATTTCACACCTTCATACCCTCTCTACCCATCTACCACATCTTCCCCCTCCCTACTTTTTCCTTTCTCTCTATCCTTTCTCCCACCATTAACCCTTCCTCTTTTCCCCTCCTACCAACGCTCGTTTAAAATGCATACCTACATATTTATATCCAACCTCAACAGTTGGCTTGATAACAATGTAAAGTTTTGAAACCGGTCGCATAAAGAACTTCTCAGCTGGAAACTATAAGGAGGTTCCCTGTCCTCTTCCACATTCAGCTGATTTTAACGTACAATATTTGAGGATATTTTATATCTTATAATAGAAGAATCGCCACCTTTTCTCTTTTAATTAAATCTCTAATATATACGTTTTGAAATTCAAATAGCATTTAAAAAGTATACTGCAGCAATACTTTTTCATTTATCAGATGTTTTTACTTATTATATTTGAGAATCGGTCACCTTAAAAGAGTTTAACTGATCCTAAGGGGTTAAAAATATCCCTTATGATTTTGATAATAGTACATATTTCCCTTAGAACTCTTTTAAGTATTGAAGGATGCGTAAATAAAATTTAAGTTAACTGAGTCATAAATGAAATAAGAATGATATAAAAAAACATTTTTCCAACCAGAATCCTTCCCTCTTTTTCTCTTCCAAATGATTTTCAAGTAAAATGTTAATATACCGTGATGTAACCACAACAGTTTGCTTGATTTCGATGAGAAGCATAAAAATCAGTCCAAGAGAACTCCGTTGTCTCAGGCGTAACTTTATGGAATTTGCTTAGTATATTGAATGAGAAGCAGTAACTTTGTAATTCCACATGTATTTATTGTAAACGACCTAGGTTTCGACATAGCACGTCATCATCAGGTCTGATGATGATGACGTGCTACGTCGAAACCAAGGTCGTTTACAATAAATATCTGTGGAATTTCAAAGGGAACATTTTTATAAAAAGGCTTCTCCTTCGTTAAGGCATATGAATTTAGTTTTATGATATAATTTGCGAAGTAAATAACATACAAAGAAAAGCCGTAAGATTCGTTAAAAACTTTTACGAGTGAATAAAATGTCACGCATCTGATGGAAGGATTAGTACGGCTAGAGACACGGTGACTAGACACCAGGCTCTAAATTCCGATTAGGCTATTTTCTCTTCGACACGGAGGATATTATTTTAACTCCGCGCTAACCCCATGTCTTCTGATGGTAATGACAAAACAAGAGATATTCACTACCGAATTGTTAGGTAGAAAATGTCTTATTTCCACGAATCTTCATTGGCTATAAAAAAACAGCGGAGCACAAATATAAGACACATATGCATCATACAATTTACCTCTGTCCTCTCCCCCCCTTTTTCCCTATTCGCTCGACTTTCATAGATTCTGTCCTAACACCGCCTGCCACACGACTCTGAGCTGTCTCGCAATGTAGTATGTAGATGTATAATAACACTAAGGCACCTATATAGTCGCTTTAAGTTTTGGTTGTATCTGCTAGAATGAAGCATGAAAGATCGGAATATCGTTTCTGGTGCACCTTTAAAGTTTTGAATTCCTTTCCCAATATTGCTGGCTAGGTTTTTTTGCGTAGAAACTGTTCTTTCCCAGCCATAAAGCGAAGGATCGATATTTGATGGCAGGGAAGATACCGCAGCCGTGCCTCGAGACGCCCTTGGAGCTTAGGGAAAGGCTTCGCTTGCGAGTAGAAAGTGCGATGGTGATTCATTAATACCGTGCGAGTGAACGACGGTCGTGAAACCAAAAGATAAATTCCAGTCTATCTCTATTCGTTCGTCACATCTGAGCCCAGCCGTGGATCCATTTCGCCTACGATTTTTAAAAATTTCATTCTGAGACAATGCAGCTGTAATATTTTCGAAAAAAAAACCTTCGTGCCTATACGTTCAAATACAAGTGTAGGCCGCGGAAACCAAATCACTAACAGGCTGTCTACTAGTGAGGCACTTATTTTCCAAATCTTAGAAAAGTAAAGTTTTCTAGCTCATAAAATGATAGACTTTGATCGTGAGTTCACAAGTCGAAGTCCGGCTGATGTTAGTTACGGAAAATCCTCGCCTAAAGGGCCTTAAACACCAACTTCAGAACTATATATGCATTTTTTCGTGCGTGGAAAGTGCTCTGCCTATATAAAACGCAGTTATTTAACTCCTTGGATCTGAACTTTCGTAGGTTTTTACTTATCTTCTCGCGTTTCTGAGACGTGCTCCCGCGCAGATTGAGTCACTCTGAGGAGTGCCACACAGAACCACTGCAACGCCGAGGTAAATCGACACCATTCACTTCCTGCGTCTGGTGTCTATGCGAAAGAGATTGGTCATTTGCACAGTTTTACTCTTAATACCTTTTTACTTCACAACCTTGTCCTGTGAAACCTACAAAGTCTGCTGCGTGTTTTATTTAACTTCACTCTTCTTCAAGTGAGCATTCGGTTTTAAACATTATAGCGTCGTTCTAGATGTGCAATCGTATGACATCTGTTATTAACACCCCACACAAGCGATACTTAGTGAAAATAAGCTCGTTGACTCAAGGAGAGTGTTAATTGTAGTCTATCAATTCAATGAAACTCGTAGTATGTAGTATCGCAATCCCCGTTGGACATGGATATAAGGTTTGAAGCAGCATTTAGATAAAAAGGGTCATTTTGAAAGAGTGATAAGGGATCACCGTATGAAGTCACTTTCACAGGTACAAGATGTATACCCGGAATGTGTGGAGTTTCACCACCCAGAAATAATTTCACATGTCTTACATTTGAACCAGGATCTCTAAATCACAGGTCAAGTGTGTATGTCCGGTTAAATTTGAAATTTGGTATAATAATGTTTTTTTAGATGTTTATGTTTGAAATCGCTAATAAAAGTATCTGTTTTCACAGAGTTCAGTTTTTTTCCAGTGGGAGCACCTAAATTTGGAATAACAGTAAGTTTTATAGGAGGGTAAAAATTCTACAACAATATTTTCGTGTGTGATGCATGCATCAGAGATGGCACTGAATGGCCCGAGGCGTTGGCAACGTGGGAAAAAACCGGTGGCCGGTCGCAGGAGCGGCTAGTATTGCGACTTTTTAATGGCTGTGAAAAGGGGAAGAAAGTATGATAATTAGAAAATGCTACGAACTTCGAGCATGTATGCGCTCAACTGTTTCCGGCTCAACTTTGTGGTAGTTCCTTATTACAAAAGAAAAAAAACATTTTTACCGATTTCAGGTAAAAGTAGTAGGATGAAACCGATTTGTCGAAACTAGCTGTGCCTGCAATAAAATGGGTGGAATAAAAAAGTTTTCTTTTTCCATTAATTCCAGCATAAATTTCCACTCAAAATGTCCTTGGTAACGTATCGTTAAAGAGACTGGCACTTTTATTAACATGAATAAAATGTGCTGTAAAACCTTTAAAACCAAAATATTTACTTCATTAACATCCTTTTATCGAGCCCATTGAAAGAAGCTGCTGTACAAATTTATCTAGTATTAAAGGTTAAAATTACACCTGACCACACGTAGGAAGATATAATGTAAATAAACCCTAAAAACACTTATTCTCATAAAAATGGAAGATTGGAGACCACAAACTGATTAAAATTTAGTTTCTAGCGGAAATGTGCATTACTATAAGAATAGTAATGAGACCCCAGTGTATTCCTAAAATTAACGTGTAGTTTAAAGATGTTCCACCGTGACTGTGTGAGTCAAAACAATTACTATATTCCACATTTTTTATATTTTGTCCAAAAAATCCTGCTTAAACTGATGAAATGCGTTACCTACAGATACCAAAAGTAAAGTAGAAAAAATGTGATTATTTCAGTGTATGCGAATGTATTTTAAATTAGCACTTTTTTCCAGCCATAACCGACTGCAGTGCCATTTCCTACGAATTTCCTACCGTATTTTGACTTCAATTACGGCATTAATTCCCAAATAACTAGAAAAATAAGGAGGTAAGATGCCTATATTTTATTTTTATTCAATTTCTCTGGATTATTTCCTTCATATAAACAGTTTTCCGCGAAAATGGTATTTATTTTTATGGAAAAATTCTATTTTTCCCCGTGTTTCTCTCATTCTCCCATTGAACACAATGTAATTTCTAGTTCAATTATAGAATAAAAGAGCGTGGAAAGGTATTATTTTCTTGTTCATATTAGATAGAGGAGATGGAATTTTACAAGTCGACAGAATATGAATAAAATGACATTTAAGTAATTTTACGGTGGAACCACCTTAAGAATTTACAATCAGCAAATAATTTCCATATTAGGGGCGGCCAATAGAAAATTTGCCCATTTGCCTTGTAAAATAGCTTGGACCGGCACTGGTCAGTGTAATGAGTTACCTTACTATTACCGCTAAAATTAAATAGTGTCAGTAATTAACGAGTAAATTCTTAGCGACGAGTGATGAAAATTAATAAACCGTCTAGAGAGCTACTTGGAAAAGATGGAAAAAGCATTGCGATCCACTACAAGACTTTGACAGCGAAATGCTTACATTACACAGTAGAAGAGAGAAAAAGATTCCAGAAGGAAACTTGCTTAAGAGGAGGAACAAAATTAACTAAAATAATATATTAAAAGTGGCAAGGACAGAAAAAATGAAATATTTGTAAGCATGCCTACGAGGAAAAAAATCAGCAACCCAAAACAACTCAATGCAAGGGGATGAAATAATGACGCAACTTTACTAACCACATGTTGGGAAAAACTTTGTTGAAAAGCGAGAAATTTGCGAAAGTTAAGAAAAGGAGAAAAAAAAATAATCGGCTTTTAAAAAATACAATAAAAAAGCTGATGAGCTGCTTGTGGGATTTAAAGTCATGGATGTGTGGTAGTATCGAAGAATGGTGATGATCATATGGCTGGACAGAATCACCAACAAAGGAGCCCACCGAGGAGTTGGAGAGGCAAGAAGTAAAATCAATACGCTGAAGAGATTAAGGGACAAAATTTTGTACACATTTTTGGGCAAAGCATTCAATTGAAAACAATAATGGAAAGAGATGCTAATTGGAAGAATTACAGAGGCTGGCCCACGATGGAATAAATTAAGTATGTGCGATCGAATATGCTTTTCAACCGTTTTTTAAATGAATTCTATATTAATGGACTGTGACTAAGCTTTTGCTTACACAAATTTCCGCGGTTCAAAACGAATCTATATTTATTTTTAAAAACTTATAAACGAATAAACTCATTAAAACATAATCATAGGATTAAGGGACTTATTTGAAACACACGTGTATAGACGACGGGCAGACGCGCAGTCCCCCGCAACGGCCCGTGAGAGTTCTGTTTCAGACTGCCGCGAGGGAGGTCATCCCGTGGAGAAGGGAAAGGAGGGACCCACTGGTCTACACTGACCGGAGAGGGTCCGACCACAAAGCTAAAATATTTCACACAAGGGTTCCATCTCGTAGAGCTCCGCTTTGAGGGCGCCTCCTGCACCGGATAAATGCTCCAAGCCCCAACATTACGCAAACTATAATGGATGTCAAAGTGAATAATTATGTAGGAGTAATGCGTTTGACGGAGATGAGAAAGAATGGGAGAGTTGCCGTCAATCAATTATAGGAACTGCTGATGAAATTGCAAAACTGGGACGGAAAAACAAAAACCGGCTCGGCAAAATCAAACCCATCGTCACTCTATTAAGTACCACATGCTTCTAAAATAAGCTCAAGCAATTAGGGAATAATCTATTGCAAATTGTGTTGAAAGTGTGTTTATAACGAGCTTATATCGACCCGATGACTATTTGTCGAAGCCCCTTAAACCACCCTTAAGGTGGCTTTGCACTGACTATGTAAATCAAAACAAATACTAAATTACGCAATTTTATTTATTTGATTTAAATAATCCTTCAATCGCTGATAAAATTTAAAACCTAAATTAAGGCACAGTTACCTATTGAAAACTTAAATTGAGGTACTAAATATGCAGATTTTATCTCGAATATATTTTTTTAATGACCACATATGTCCAGCCCTGGTCCAGGCTGGCTCGACCAGCGATTGGAGCCGACTGCAGCGTCATTTTTGTGGAACTTCCGCATTTTGACTTCAATTACGGCAGTATTTCGCTAATAACCTAAAGAAATAGGTGGCAAGGTTCCCATATTTTATTTTTATTCAATTTCCCAGGACGTTTCGATTCATATAAAAAGTTTTAATTAAAAGCTAATAAATGCTTCCTCGTTCAAATTGACGTTTTTATGCTGTATTCTGAGCTATCTCTATACGATCCCATGTTTAAATCTCTACTCTCAAGGCTGAAATATAGTAAACATTAGCAGGTAAATCCAATTTTTTTTACATCTAAATTTATGAAACGCATTCATGGATGATATATATGATATTCTTCAGAACCACTTTAAGGTGCGTTTACACCACCCACCAGTGTTTAAAATCAGGCTGAATTGTGTATCATAAAAATCGTAACATTTTAATGTTTTTGAGTCCTATGTTTGAATCAAATGTACAGAATGGACAGTATCTAAAACAGAAATAACTGTGATATTTTTTCCATACGATTCTTAAACCTAGCGACCAACCAATCACATGCAAGTGGGAAAGTCGAGTGTTTCGAGAGATTACCAGCAGTGGAGCTGGAATTTTCTAAAATTATCTTCGAGGCATTTAAAAAAAAGTAAAAGAGGAAACGTGCGCTTTAGGCTTGCAGATTTGATTAACTGGGACTTGTTTTAATGTTTCGTAAACAATATAGTATAAGAAATCAGCATCGTGTAAACACAGATTCTGAAATATTGAAAATGACTCAAGTTTGGTTTCGAAAAACCGAGTTTGACTCGGAACATTCGGCGCTGATTACAATACTGATTTCCGTGCTGACTAAAGTATAATGAAATATAGCCTGTAGACTTAACATAATTCCTTAATTACAATTACTCATAATACGATATATTTATTCCATCTTCGGCCTTCCTTGATAATTATTCCTTTATTTAAATTCCATTACTGTTATCATTAAACCATTTTATCTGAAAATGTCGGTGTTGTTCGAATATTCGTGAAAGCTATATGTAGTGAGAGGAGGTGACTCACTACGTTGAACTTTCACGAAAATCTTTTTAATCTCAGATTTTCATTGGAAATCTTCATTGGTAATTATCTCCCTCCATTTCACCTTAATCATTCTTCTCTCACACCATATTTTCATTGGTTTAAATATTCTTTGCTCTCCTATCACTATCTCGTAAAACATGCATATGTGCATTTCGGTTATTGGCTATCAATCATTAATTAGGTCTTTTATCATTTCAACATTCATAAGTCATGTAATCAGACACAAAATATGTTTCAATTGAAAATGTTTTTCGTTTTATGCACATGGCTCTTAAAGAATGCTCGCTGAAATATATATGCCAGTTGAAGATGGAGATATAGTTACGATAATTATGAAGTTTGAATGCAATATTTTAAAACAATATGCACTTAGTGGAGATTGTGAAATCAAAAGTTGATTACCTTGCCTCAGAATTAAAAACCTCTAGCTATACCTACTCAGTTGCAAATCAGGGATCGACATCGGTGAGAAACAGTGAAACGTTGTTAATACATGATATATATTTCTCATGCATATATGAGCTAGATGCCACTCTCTGATATATAGTTAAGGGTATAATCTATGAGTATAGTTTAAAAAATTGATAAATGATATCGATGAAAACGAAGGCTTATGTTCGGAGAGCAAGACCAGCCAAAAAGCATGATATATGTAATATGCTCACAAAAAAAACATCTTACATAGAAGAAAGAAACGCATTTTCATTATGGTTTATAGAAATAACGTTTTCCCTACTTAACATCAGGATGTGAACTTGGCTGAGTGTTCCTGCAGGCTCCAATAGGACCCTTTCTTTCAAGTAATCGATAATCACAAACTCCATCGGTGAAGACGGACCCACGTAGGACTTGGATTAGGAGGTCTTACGAGCGGAACAAGCGTGGTGATCACAAGCATTTGGGACTGAGGCTGTTCCACCCCGTGGGAGGACACCCAGGGAAGGGAAACTGTGATTATGGGTGCATGAATCTGAGACCTCGATGTGATCTTTGTTTCCGGGCGGAAATGCTTTCCATCAGGTCTCCGGGAATTTTTGCGATTTCCTATTCGAGAATCCCCAAAGCAAGTTGAACAGGAAAAAACGATTGATCCTTGGACCCAGTATTAACAATGTTGTTAATATAATCAAATTGAATGAATGGTGGCCTGTATTAAATGAAAAAAAAAACTCAATCAGATATTGCCAATATTTCATCCAACACTATTTCACTCCTCTGGACCGATGTTGATCATTATCGTATTTATTGACAAATTATAAAAATAATATTGTTGATATTATAGGTTTCCTAATCATTTAGGGGAGGAAACTGACATACTGGAAACTGTGTCATATATTGAGAAAACACATGTGTATTTTGATGCAGATTCGTTTTTGGTCGTAATTCAACAGCTACTTCCGAAGTCAGCACCTACTACTGATTATGAATGAAAGTTAAATGAAAAGATTATTTCAGGAATACTTGAAAATATAATTCCCCACTGTCAATTCCTCCAGATTCCAAAATATCGGGGATTTTTGATATAGATTGAGATGAGCCCCAACTGAGTACTTCCACCTTCGCTAGCCTCCCACGATAAAGACGTCACCTTAACGCTACCAACAGATTGGATGAATTTTAAGCCTTGCCCAGGAGTCATTTGAGGCCTGATTCAGGGTTCGGCTGGGAAAGGGGTTGAGGAATCTTCAGAGGCCCCAGATTCCACATTGTTATTCAAAGGAGAGGTAATCCTCACCAAATCTCCCTTTGGGTTAGCAATCAAAATAGCGTTTCTCTCGCCCCTGGGAAGGTTTGGTTAAGTTGCCTCCGGCAATATCCCAGAGTGGGATTAAAATGAATGTTTTCTCAAGTGAAAGTGGACTCGATTATCCCTAAACCATACGATTTATATACACATATATTAAATAATGGGAAGATAATTTCCACTTCTTTGGGGCAATTGCTCACTCTTTTTCTCCACCGAAAGTCAAAAGGAGGAAAATTGGATTTTCATAATTTAATATGCATCGCGTATATGCAATACAAACCTACTCACATGAAAAAGAACCCAGCGCGCTATTTTAACTCCGTTTAAATACTCATCAAGTTTTATCTTTACACTACTTTCTTCAGAACAATGTGGAAGATGCATAATTTAAAAAATAACTATTTTTATTAGAGGTAAGTAATCGTAAACATAAAAGGTATGATTTTTATCAGAAAGGAAATTTGGAAATACGAAGATACCTATGCTTTCTGAAAAAATAACGGAGTTTGGCGGCGTGGAAATACATAATTTAAAGTTAGTAGTTAGAGTTAGTTAATTTTTAAAGTAAAAAGTAACGCTGTTTTACGTTATTTGACCAAATAACCGATTACATTTCCTTTGGGGAAGACAAAAAACTGGTATGATTGGATCCATCCTGCTGAAATACATGAGAAGCCGAGAAGCAATAATATTTGGTGACGTCAAGCCATCGCTATGCCATTTTGGTTTAAGTGCCTTTTAATAATTTTTATGGACTTTTGTTTAAAATAATTATTAATTTAATTAAATTAAAAATTATTAATATCTTAAATAATACCTGTGGTTGACATGTACAACATGGATACTATATTTGAGTTCTTGGGGAAATTTGGGATTCAAGTACACTGCTTAAATAAGAGAAATAATATTTAAGCATGCTCTTATACGCATGATGGCCGGCTTTTTGTAACAAACTCCGAAATTGTGCATTGAATGTGGATTTTAACATTTCATTGTTATAAGCCAAAGTATATTAATTTGCCGGGTAAGCATTGCATTTTTTGTACTTTCCGGAGTGAAACATGCCATGCCTTCCGTGGTGTACTACCATTCCACATTTTTTAGCTGATTTATAACTTTTCAAGAAGCCATTTCTACTCAAATATCTGTTCTAATTTTATAATGATTTAGATCACATTTTTATTTTATAGTCCATTTGCAGAAAAGTTTAAAATTTACGTGTTACTTCATAAGGTTGTATGCGAAAGAGAAACAATTTTATTTTTTAACAATACTACTCTCAACGGGTTAAAATAATTGAGAAATTCGTATAGTGACTCATTGGTGAATGCTGCAGCAATAGGAGATTTCAGCGGCAGCGATGGGTTTTTTTTTACTTTCAGTATTCGTTGAGAAAACCCAAAGTGCGGGATACTATTGTTTACATTGATTACCACTCATAATTATCACTTTCATAACACTACAGAAGTACCAATACCCCTCATCACTAGCGCGATGCATAACTTCTACCCAACGGCGTTTTGAAATTTGTCAGTTTGTCAGCTTGAGAGTCTGTCCTTAAGGATTGCGTCCAAGCAATGAAATTTTGAGGTATTCAGAGAAGAATGCTTTTTCGAGCCAATAGAGTGAGCAATAATCTTGTGTTCCCGGTTGTCATGCAGTTTTACAACAGTTGGGTGTAAATTTCTTAGTTTTTTGTACTAATAACAAGTTTTCCTTCCTTTTTCATTTAACATTATAAATATGAATTTTGAATAAAAGACTTCGTACTTTTCCACTGTTTATTTAAAAGCTACGACCGGTTTCACCTCAATAAGATCTTCTGGCCAAATGGCCAGGAGATGCCTTATTAAGGTAAAACCGGTCGCAGTTTTTAAATAAAGTGAGGAAGAGTACGTAGTTTTTTTAATTCAAAATGGATATCTACCACTTCCACGTAGTCAAGCCTGAAACAATCAAATATAGGTAACATTATAAAATTATGTCTTCTATGAATACATATTGTTTTGCATGGCCAGTTAGATTACACAAAGGATTTTGTTTTCCAATGTGCAATTAATGTTTCCACTCGGATGATAATGGCTGTTTCTAATTGTATGATATAATATAGGTTATCCTTATATGTTCTTGTGTTTATTTATAAAAACTGATTTAAAATATATTTTTACATTTCAATACTTTCACCACTTTGCTGTATTTAATAACGAAAATAATCAAAATTGAGGACAGTTTTATTTAAAATGAAAATCGGCATTGAAAAAGGTTTGTAGCGCATTTGTATTCCACACTGGTAACCATGAGCGTTAATGTCACAAGATTGACGCAAGGTTGCAGTGGAGTTTTTGGAGGATAAGGTTGATTATTCCTATTCCAACCCTTAATTTAATCGAAAGTATCATTCGAAGAATGTCAAGATGGATATTTACTGAGAGATGAGGCCTATTTGCATCCTGAGGGACTAATATGCACAATATTATACAGCTGCAAAACACCTCATGCACCTTAAAAATCCCTTTCCCATCCATATTGCCAATATCTAGTACGATTGGAAAAAATTAAGCATTCTCAACGTGAATTACTAAAATTTCCGTTTTACGTTCACACTCTTGTTAAGTAAATTCATACTCTTGCATTGAATTCGCTTAACCTTGAACATAGCATTGCGGTTTATTTAAAATATGCATGGTAAATATCGAATGCATTAAAATCGAGTTCTCTAACATCCGCAAATGTTGAGCATATAGTTACCTAGTTAACTGTGAAATAGCTCGTGAAAAAAGATAATACAGGTTCGACATTAAACGGAAAATGAAAATCAATAGAACTATAGGCTATTAATTAGTCAAAATATTGGTATGTCACATGAAGTAACACTCAGTAGCGATGAGGCAAACTGACAAATTGGTTGAGTTAAAATGTAGGAACAGTGTGTATCTGTGGGGGCTGGTCCAAGTAAATGTGGAATAGGTAAAGAGACAGAAGTCGATATTGACGCAAATGATTGGTTTTGCGACCCACCTGGAGATGGTTCTTTGCAAGACGTTTCGGTCGAGCGAGGAGGGCTTAAAAGAGGTGCCGTGACAGAGGAAATGATACGGGTAAGGAAAGAGAGAGGGACGGTCGGGTCGCTTCGCTTTGGAGATTAAAGCGTAGGGAGAGGATTTGGGGAAGAATGCTTAATGGCACGTCCGAATAAGTGGGTTGAGAGGAAAGCAGAGAGGATGAGTAGAGGGCGTGTGGCAAGGGATAAGCCAAGAAGAAGGACTGGGGCAAAGGAAAAAGGATCGTGTCTCCTTTCCCTAATTTCCACCCGAGCCAGCTGGAGGATATCGTGAGCCGACCGACCAAAACTCGGCGTTTGGGGAAGGAGTTTTGGGTAAAGGACCCCCAATGGGGGTTTCCAAGGGATAAGAGGGTGCTTCCATGCCACGGCGGAACCAAACCGGGGGAGAGACAGTTGATTGGAAGTAGAATTTTTCCCTTAAACTGCCTCTGCAAACCTTTTCCAAGGAGGACAAGAGGGTAGAATTGAGGTTTGTGCAGGTTTGGGAGCAATAGTAGAGGGTTCATAAAAGTAGACTAACACAATGACACTCAACGTGTCGAAACATGTACTTTTTCACAAAATTAATTCATTAACCGTTCAACTCGTTTCGGTTTCTCCAGTCATCATTAATGCTTGCCTTAGATTACCAGTATTTAAACGTGAGACGGGATAGATATTTTAGCGACGAGTTCTTATGTTTCCTAATTTAAAGTGAAATATTTTATGCATATGTTGCTTCCTTTTAAATTAGTAGTACGATTTGTTGTAAACGGGAAAGCATGTAACAATTTAAAAAAATGCTTTCTTCATAGACGTTCACCTGCACCATTAATGATGCTGAAACGGATATGTAAGTTGTTTTTCCTGATCACTTCCGGTAATTTATTCCTTTCAACTTGGGAGACAATACATACATTGTATGCATTCAAGAGAAGATTATATTTTTTCATTGCTACTACTTGCGTATTTCTCCATACATTTTTCAAATATTTTCAGGCCAATTACGCTAATGGAAAATCATGAACTCCTAATGTGAAAGATGTGACTTCACCTTCACCTATGGCTTAAGCAATGACACATCTGGCGCTTTAATAACTCTACGGTACAGGCAAATACTACTGTTTCAAATCGCTGGTTAATATTTTATACGGTCACATATGTCCGGTATATATGGAGGGCCACGTTCATTCTTTCATGTCCTAAGTAAAATTAATATAGGATGGCTGAATTTGTTTAGTTTTTAGTGCAAGAGAGAACCAAGTCCAATGTTTCAATGTTTACCTCTACATGGTAGCAGTTATCAAGAGAACAGATTATTTTATGGGAGGAATATACGGAACTCCAAAGATGTTGCTCTCAGGAAAAAGTTACAATGAATGATAGACGCCACTTTGCTACGGTAGAGCCACATCTCAATTATGCCACGAGCATTTGGGACCGTGAACAGAAATATTTAATTTACGAATTAAATTATTATTATTTTAATTGTTGGTACCAAATATCAAGGTGTCACTCCTAATCAAATATTCAAAAACAACACACTTCCAAATACTTTTCTAACCAAATTTAGCATTTAGATCTCAAAACTCTTGTCATAGCTAGCTTCAAATAAGAGCAAAAAATTAAAATATAGTTCCTATATCATCTCAATTATTCCAACGCATGAACATACGTATTTAAATGAAAAGTTGTCCTAGTATTATTTTCAAGTTTCCTAAAAAACTATTAAAATGTGCACTCAAGTTCCCACGATTACAGTCACCTTTCTTTTTAGCAGCTAAAACTATCGCTGTAATGTAAAACATCCGCATTCTGTTTTAATACAATTCTTTTTCAGTTATTTGGAATATTATCATCAAGTGGAGGGCATGTGACATGTAAAACAGTAAGCGTTTTCATCACTGTTATAAATCCCACCCGCCTCTCCCTCTCTCTCAACGTAGATCTCCAGGGATAGCACGCCATCTATTGAGAGTCGAGATATTGAATGGGATATTAAGTTTTCCGATAGAGAACGGGCGTCACGCTGAATTGCTTGTGGGGGAAATTAGGGATTGCAATGGTGGAAGTGGGAAGAGAGGAAGGTTCGGAGCAGTTCGAGATGGGCCGTGAGATCCCCTTCCCATAGGGGATTTTGAGTGCTTACGAGTCAAAGGAGACTTTGTGAGCTAAATGCACGGGCTGAGATTTGCGAGAAAGAGATAGAGCTGAAGTGAAGAAAGAAAGAGAGAGATCCCGTTAGCCAGAGTATAAGGGGATGGATAGATAAGTCCCGTCGGCGCAGAGGGGATTATGGGATTCGTTCCAACTGATAAACACGAGGAGTGTTAGTAAGAGTATCGACGTCATTTAATGAATCCCCGGGATAATGTATTAAAAAGTGAGCCATGCAGAGAATGAGGATCGTTGATGGTATACGGAGGAGACCATGATGAGTTTGAGATCAAAGCTAGAATGAAATTGAAGACTTTGTGTGATTAATAAATAACAAAGGTTTTTTTTTTAAACTACCCCGCCATCCAACCCGCCTCCCACCTCACCCCTCTTCCTATGATAATTACGAGATAAAATGCTTTTGCGTTCCATCTTTGACGGGGGATGAATTTATCCGGGAATCATTACGTTATAGGAAGGGGAAAATATATTAAGGACCCATGGGGTATACCCACTCTTCGATGGCTTCCTGACAGCAGCTCTTTTTCCCCACACAGAGAATCGGTCCAGTGAAACACAACCAATCCGAGGAAAGTGATTGGGTGTAAAATAAATTTCACGGCCAGCGTAAATATTCCTGAGGTTCCTGGGACCGTGCTTTTTTTCCTTGTTCTTTCACTTTTTCCTCGGATAAACGCTCTGCTTTAGGACGTTGCCGGAAATGGGTGGCATTTAAGGGAGGAAGCTGAGTTGAACGAAGCCATGTTACGTGTTCGAAAGCACGCATCGAAGTGGTTAGAGATTGGGCTCCTTCCAGAATGTTGCACTCAGGGAAAATTGAGCTTCGTTCGTCGACAGAAGTTGTCAACAAATCAAGCCGGGAGGAAGGAAGGTGAAGCAGGATAAAAACTTCCAGTACGCAGAATTCCTGCGTCGCGTTCTCTGGAGGGGATTCTTATCACGTACGACTTAAAAAAAATATACTGTACATGCAATTGCCATAAAAACAACTCGTTTGCAATGCGCTAAATATTGGCATGACTACCAGATTACACAGAAATTCATTGGTGCCGGTGTGAAGGCCTCCCAAGTCATGAGTACGTGTTTTCACTCCATCTCCAAAGTTTAGCTACAATGTAGTATTACACAGCCATGACAACCATGGCAATAAACTGGCCGCCAGACGAAGAGTGCGCTGACGAATGAGTCAAAGATTATTGGAAGCCACTGCCCATTCTTACTAAGTATGGCTTAAGAATATTTTTGATATAATATTTGTGGCATTCTGAGGATCATTTTGGATAAAATTGTTTAAAGTATCAATTCAGTTAGAGTAACTGATCATTAATGCAGTGCTACATTGTTATGATTTCTTCAAAATTCGCCAGAGTTGCGAGTGTGTGGAGGAGAAAAAGTATATTATTTTGGCAGCATGATCCAAAATAGAAGTTTCCTCATTTTTATAGAGTGCAGTTCTCTTTCAAATATAATGAATAACTTTTGACGTGTGGTATAAAATCAAACGCATATTATTAGCGGAGCATAGTGACGCGTAGGTTATTCTTTGCTGCCCGATGAAGACTACCAAAGCCAGTAACAAATCAGCACATGCAAATAGATGATGAATGTAGCGTCTATATGATACCGCATTGAGGTAAAGCATTATTGGTCTCCGTATGAATGAAGATGGATGGTAGTAGTTTTAGCCTATGTTTTACATTGCCAAACTTCCATTTGACATCGTACCGAGAAACCTTCGACCCTAGTTGTGTCAGAATCTTCTTACATACTTGAGTGTTCGCTGTGATGACATTGAAGAACGAGCCTAGGCCACTTAGAAAGTCTCCTCAATATCATGAATTGCCCTTCGGCTGGGGTTACCAGCTTCTGGTTAACAGCATCGACTTTTTCAAAGGCCTTGGCTTTTTTTTTAATATAAGTACTCTTAAGGTCACTTGCTTCCTTCGAATGCATGCCAGGTCTCCCCGAAGGACCTAATTTGGCTGCAGCTACCATACCCTTTTTCCCAACTCATGGTGGCTGACCTTTAAATTCCTGGTGAACTTTTAACTTTTCCAGCCAATCACAGAAGAGTGGCCTGGAATGCATTGGGAGAAGGGAACAGTCTCTCTCAGTCTGCAATGAAGTTCACTTAAGCCTCTTATCATCTGGGCAGCCTAATTTACTTTGTTTGCTTGTGTTCGTATCGGAGGTTTGCTTTGGTGTGGTCGGTATTTTGTGGTCAAAGTGACTCCTAGACACCTGCCGCCGCCCAACATGCATTTATTCGCAGAGCTGAAGACACTATTCATCCACCAAAGCCAAAAGCTGAGGTGAACGCCTTTCATTGGTTACTTGTTTTGTGACGTCCACCCGCTATGAGTATGGAAAAGGGTATAGTTCACATATTAAGCCCATTTTGTTCGTTCTTAGTTAGAGGTTTTACATACTCGCTTATATAATAACAATCCAGTATTGTGTGATACAAAAATAGCATGCTGGCTGGCAAGAAAAAACACTATAGTGATTACTAGCCTACTTGATTTTATAATAATGCAATATTTGTTTGCTATTAGCTATTATTACGGCCAAGTAGCCTTCAACCAATCAAATTTGTTATTACTAACGCTGTGCGATTAGCGCCATTTTTACCTCGTCTCTGATATCACTTATTTTCATGGTACGAAATCAGCTAAAAATAAAAACATCCAAACTGTGGTTATGGTCACATGCTATCATACTTTGGTTAATTAAATATCAAAGTTAACATGCATTAAGCCGGCGCATTACCAATGAGCAATATTTTCCATCTAAGTGATCGTCATATTCATACCCGTAAATGCTCTCCCTGTTTGCAAGTGGCGGGCAGTAGTTGCGAAGTCAACTTTGCTCTCTGTCTGTCCGTCTGTGTAGCTAGTTAATTGATCTACTCCCTAATATTTATATCCTTAACTTCTACCAAGTACTAAAAGCATACCATGCATGTTTTAAACATAACTCTTGTATCTCTGTCCATTTCAGTATTTGCAAAATACTTTAAGACAAATGGTCCCTCTACCATTGGTAGCATACCTATAGTCTAGTGTGTTCTGGTGAGGCTTCCCCACTGACAAGCATTAGAAATTTATGCATATACATCAATAGTCGTAGTTACATAAACTTTAATTGGGTATGGTGTAATGCATGTTGATGACTACTCACCTCCTGCCACACACCCTTGAAGTGGCTTGCTGGGTAATTTGTAGATGTAGTCAATTCATTATATGCAAACGAATGTATGAATTTGGAAATGGACTCAATATTAATATACATGAAGGTTATCAACAGGAGGATGTGCTTACACTATCACAACTTGCAATTCCGGAAAATATTGTGAATATATAATTTTTGCTGCATTATATTTTAAGTCCATACAAGCTCCCAAGCCCTTCATTATAACCGAGTTTTTTATTTCCGATTCTGGCCTCAGTTTACGTTACATCGAAGATGATTAAGAATGTACTGTACATAAAATCGCAGGAAAGATATGGCCGAAGGTTGTCTTTGAAAATTGTTTCGCAAAATGTGTCCAATATGTTCGTCTCCTTCTAATATTTTTTTAATTCTTCTAACCAATCAAATAAATGTTTCAAACGCCAACATTTCGGGATATTCTTCCTCTCATTGGTAATGTTCGCGTCAACCAACCAGCATCCTGACATAATATACAAAACCCGAACCCACAGTGGGTCGGATCAAATGTTAATGAGTAAATTTATAAGCGATCATGCGGGTCAGCACTCTCAGGGAACTCGCGTACAAGCTGATTACATTGGATGGTTTTTCCACCTTTTCTGAACTTTTCCAGCCTCCTTTCCCTCTCGCTCATTAAGTGGGCACTCTGGGAGTAATGGCTCAAAGGATCCAGATCAAATGACCGGCATCGTCCCATTCTTCGCGTCATTAGCGAAGAGAATGCTTCCACAAGGGGAAGAGTGGGGGGACAGATTTGGATATTAAACCCACGATTTCAACCCTGGCTGATGATTGATTTATCGAGACACTCATTCGAGTAATGTATCTCATAAATGTGGGAAGCTGCTACCAAGAGATTTACAAAAGGCCGTATTTGGTTAATTTTGGTCTGATTACGCTGCTCCCTATTCTCCTCTCCAAATACGCGGGAACATCATACGATTTGAAAACACAAAGGCTGAGCATAAATTCGTTCGATCTGGTTGATTGGATGCACATATCGTCCTCATTCGGGGCAAAAATATTTTCAACATAAGACACATTGAAACACATTAAATTGGAGCCATTATTATAATTACCACACATCGTACATTTTTTCTTTCTTAACTAAATATTCACGAAAAACTATCGCTAAATACTTGCAAAAACCTCTCATCTGTAACCCAACGTAAAAATACTCATTGTTTAAGAAAACCATTATCACTATACAAACTCTTGGAAGAGTATCATCACAAACATCACTAGTAGAAATCCACCTATTCTTATGACATTATCATTACCTCAGTTGACATGAAATCACAAAAAATGCAACCTACGGTGCTAAACAGGATGATTTCAGAAGATCCTGCTATACTTTAGAGCAGGGTTTCTCTACCAGATGGGCTCACGACCCTTAGGGGTGCGAGATTGCATTCCAGGGGGTGCGAGATAACATTTCAGTTTTTGTTTATATTAAGAGTACCTTTTTTAGGGTTTAGGGAACTTTTAACATTTTGTTATATCCATTTTTTTTCAAGTTGTTGATACATTATCAAAAACTGATAATAAAAATAACTTTAGGTCTCCTTCACTTTTATTCTTAAATAAATTATTATTTTAAGGAGTGAGATAACATATTAATATTTTTCATGTGTGTGGGGCATAACAAGTTTGGAAACCACTACTTTAGGAGGTGGTTTTAATCATATTTGCCCATGAACATAGGATTGAAACTCCTTAGTTACCGAGCTATGGAAACGCAAACATTATTTCTGAATAATTTTTCAGCTCCCATGCAAACGTCGAAATTCGGGGTATAAACTGACAGTAATGAAGCAAAACTTTTCTAAATTGCACTTAAGACTTAATTCTTGCATTTTTTAGTGTATTATCCTTATTGATTCCAATTATTAAGACAACAGAAAATATTGACAGCAAAGTCATTATTTAGGAATAATTTTTTCAAGTAGTTGTTTTTTACTTTCAGAGATGAGGAAAATATTTTATGAATGAAAAAATTATTAACTTTAATTATATACCTGCTCTTGAAAAATGTATTAGTTACCTACATTTTTTGCGGAGATATCCCATTGTATGGGATACTATTACATGAGCTCCATGATTGAGAACGATCTTTCACGCATGAAACTGGAATGAATTTCTTAATTAAACTCACGGCTTGAAGCTTGCGTTTTTTATTTTAAACCTACAAAAGAACTACAAAATAATGCATTCAGGATGGAGGTCTATGTGTGGGCTAAAGAAAGTAAAAAAACAAGCAGCAACAAAGTCCTATAGCGGAGATAATTGCCATGGATTGTTAGCCAATCACATGGAGTAAGATTAAATGTTTAGGACAGCGATTTCTGAACGTTTTCACTAGTGATCCCAAAACTAAATGAGACGGTCACTGTTGACCCCTTATAAATTATTGCAACATCAATACAATTTAATAATATCTCACTGCCTTGCAACTTCTCGAACCTCTTACGCAACCCCAAATAGGGTAGGGAGCCATGGGTTTGAAAACCCTGGTTTAAGAAGTTTATTGAACGTATCTGATCTTTTTTTATTCCTCGCGTTTGCTTTGCCTGCGATTCCGATTTCCGCCTGGTTAGTCAAAATTGGTTTGAGCCAATGATGTTCATTTAAATATTACGCTAATGAAATTTAATGGTCATAATGCTAGCTAATAAGATACTGGGAAACCAAAGCACGTCCAAGTGCTGTAGAATTTTGAATGTTTTTCAATGTCAAATTATCAAATTTCCCATTCCTGCTCCAGAAAAACAAATCCTCAAGATATGTCCAAGATGTCGTAATTCAACTCACGAAGGTAGTAAAAAAATAGTTGCCATTTCTTTGACGTGGCACGGATGAATGCAGATGCCTTAAGCAGACATTTACTTCAGCTAAGCGAGAGAAGAGAAAAAATGCACCGATCCGCGTTAATTGAATACCCATTTCCTAACGCGAGAACAAAAGTGCCTCATCCATCAAACTTCGACTCTTGAAAGGAGTGACTTTTCCTTACTACGCGACAGCAAGAGTGAAGGACTAAGGGACATGACGAAGGAAAAAAGCGTCGCCTTAGTTTTCGCATGAAATATTGATGACTTCGTCGAGGAGCGCCTAAGGGACTGAAGGAAGATACGCCCGGGAGACGCAGCGGCATTTGTAGGCAAACTGATGTGACAGAATTCTGCTCCGAAAACCTAAAATAAATGAAGATCAATTCCCAAATACGTAGATGGTTCTGCGCTGCGGGAGTTGATCCAATACTTAAGAGCTTGGAGTGGTATGAGAAACAAGGAAAGAGTGACAAATGATTTGCTGTATTTAGGATAACTGGAGGTCAGGATTATTCAGCCAGAATCTAGCAAGGTCGAACTTTGGAAAATCCTTGGATATCACGTCAAATCCCACGACAAATCTCAATTTTTAATGGCGCTATTTCATATTTTCGTGGCCATTACGTCAAAATTTCGTGGTTTCCTAGGCTCGGAAATTCTGAAGCCTAACAGAAAATCCCCCTTGGTGACCTATTTGGTATGGCCTCGGAATTTTCGAGCCTAAAAATTGAAGAAATTTAGACGTCACAGCTTCGAAATTTTCAAATAGTGAGTGGCCATCCAAAAGTTGAGATTTTTCAGGATTTTGACGTCACATCCACTGATTATCCTAAGTTCGACCGTGGGCTATATACAGTAAGGCCTAAACAAGGTAAAACCTTGGAAAATCCGTGAATGCGACGTCAATGCCACCGAAAAATGATACATTTTGAATGGCCCTATTTTAAATTGTCGTGGCTGCGACGTCTGTTTCGTAGCTCGGATATTCCAGGGAGGTACAAAAACCCCACCACATCGGGTCCATCCTGATTAAGCCCATGGTAACTCGGCTACCCTCTTATTGTTAGTATACAAGGGTGGGATTCGGATTAGTGTGGCGGCTTCTTCCTTTCTCATGAAAGCGTCTTCAATGCCGTTTTACACGAGACACGTCGCTGCACAATCTGACGTGTGGGTGTCAGTCTGATGTTTGGTGAACATTTGCCGTATAAAGCGGCAATACATGAAAAAATACATTAAAATAGCCACTACTCAAATTCCGTGCCCAAGGTCTAGCAATTTATGTTCATCATACTGCGCTATTTAGTGCTTCGTATAAAATGGCATTTAAATCGGTTCATTCGGTCTTAGGCGATTGAGTGGAAGTCATCGGTAGAAACTTGCTCGTCACGAAAAGTACTAATCTCTCAAAGCCCCACAACTTTAGGTGGAATGATCTATGGGAATAAATAAACTACAATCGCGTAAAAGAAGGTGGGCCACGTCGACCAGGTTTGCTTGAAGCCTACTTCTCCTCACCCGTTTGTACCGTGTGACGGGGAAAATCAGTTTCATTTTGGGCATAAGCTGAGTATTTCAATAGCTGTTTCTTCAGTTCTAATGAACGGGTTGTAGCGAGTGAGTGCTTAAATTGAAGAAAAAATCAAATTGTACAATTTCGTTTGACGGGTTAACAGTTTTAGCAATTTGTAAAAATATTGTGCGTAGTGCAAAGTGACGAATCGCTGACGATTTAAACTTAACTTTAAATATCACACCAAAGTTCAATTGCGGCAAAGAAGACGTATACATGTCGAAATAGCAGTATAGGCCAAAACAATTGTACCAAGAAGTCTAAACCTATGAAAAATATTCACAAACCAAGCTTTAAGTCATATCGGGACAGTGAATGATTTTCTTCTTAGGCAAAAATAAAAATTGAAAACCACAACATATTAGATTCATTTCTGCGCCAGTACTTAGGCCGTGTTTGGCTTCGCAGATGAATATTTTAATCTCAGTCAAGGACACGGCAATAAAATACGCAGTAAATCCACATAGACCGGGAATTGAGCCACGGACTTTTGACTTGCTGAGTCAATGCGCAGACTGAATTACAACAAAGGCCTCTTAATCATCGTGGTGTAAGATATTGTATTCATTTTCCGCAGAGATGAAAAATCACATCTCACCTAGCTGTTAGAAATAAATACATTAATATATTTATGCTGTTGTAGGCACGTGTGGCTGGAAAAAGCCTAGACGCGTGACCCACGAGAATTAGTTAAATATATAAAAACAAAGGAACGAGGGAAGAGCAGGGGAGGGAAGAAAAGTCACCGGCCGTCGGGAGAACATCCCCAGTCAGGACTCCATTCTAAAACCAATAACACTCGGGAGACGTTCGCTCTCGTCCCGCGACGAAAGAATTCAGCTGCAACTGCCCCTCCCGCCTCGTAGGTGCAGGTGCACACCCCCTCCCTCCCGACCCTCCAGAAGACACGATGAGCAAGGCTAGGAGAAGGTCGAGGAGGGAGATTCGATTTTACAAAAAACGAGCACATATCGGCGCAAACAGCTGTCGTGTGGCACCGCCTGAATTTAGGTTTGTATGAGGACAATGGGCGGCACAGGTAGCACATGTGTGCAAAGCCTGGTTCAAAGTGCCGGCCGTCCGGAATGGCTGTATATTGCATTGTACTTGTGTGTTGTTACGTACAATAAATTGTAAACATGGCAACAGAGCGTGGATAACGCGTCGGTCCGAAAGGCAGAACAAGTAAGTTTGTAGAACAAGTAAGGAAGTTGGAAATTGAAAGATCATTGAGATCTGGCAGCATACTTCAGTGATTTTGAAAAGGTCGATATCGATATTAAGGTTGCGTGAGCTTTGGTGACAGAAAAGGAGAAAATGAATTACATGTTAAAAATTCTATGCGATTGATATAACTCCATCGGTGATTTGGTAGACGTATTGAAGGAAAGTTAACGAACCGTAGAACCTACGTCAAGAGCAAAATTAAGATTTTTCACTTGAGGGCGAAAGAAGAAAGTGAGAAACTAGGAATAAAATCTAGTGCATTAGCAATGGATTTCAAATGAAGAGGAATAAATTGTTAACACTAGCTATGCACTGCTTAAGTGCTTTTACATGATTCAAACTGAAGCACAATATGGATTAAAATTTCATCAGTGGTGGAAATGATTCCTCGGAATCGCTCTGTTTACTTGGGTTTCTTGTGAAAGACACTTCAAGTTCTGAACACCATCCTACAAAGAAGAGGTTAAGCCATGGATCCGATGGCTTATTTCTTTAACAAACAATTTACCTCTCTCTTCCTTTAACTTCTCTTCCTTAATCCCTCCTCTTTGATGGTCGGTGACCCAATACCCCCTGCCACACACCTCTTAGTTGTCCCGTAGGGTAGTCTGTAGATGTTGAAAAGAGTGTAGCCAACTATTGATTTATTTACATCTTTCCTCCATTCCCAAATTCATTTCCTACCTTATAAAAACCAACTCTATCAACAGGTCTATAATCCAGTAAATGTCCCTTAGCTGTCGGAAATGTACAATAGGTATCAACTATACGGACCGAACCGCACTTTTCCTCCTCATTTGCTGGCATACACCAAAGTGATGGAATATGTATTTATTTATTTGAAAAGTTGATCACATACAGCATTTCTGCCAATTTACAGTGACATAAAGTGACAAGATAAAAAAATGGGTATCCCATTAAATGTCCCCCATGGGTATGGGTATGCCATTAAACAGCATTTGACTTAAAAAGGACTCAACCTCGAATATTCGGTAAGATTTTTTAGCCAGTTACACGAGCAAGTTGGAGTTCAAGACGAATTTTGAAGACTTTTTGGCAAACCATGTGTTCTGGTTAACAGTCTACACAGGGTCACAAGAGGCTCCTTCGCGCTTAACTAAGTACCCATTGCGATAAAAAACGCATCATTGTTGCTTTGGAACTACAATATTTTTACACTTCATGATTAACCCTTGCAGGATACATAAATGATTTGGCACGCAGAATTGGTGTTCATGTTTGCAAGGATACAAAGTTATACTCCGATAGGATTAAATTTTTCAGGATCTGTGGTTACGACAAAATATTTGCGTAACTGTATAGCACTCCTGAATGAAAGTCAAATGATTGTTACAAATTAAATATAAGCACTGTTGTGCACACTTCTATTTTCACCAATATGCAAGCCTTCTTACCAAATCATTAGCGTTTTCCGTAATAAATATTTACTCCGCTGACTGTGTAAATGAGCATTAGTTAAACAGAATTACATTTCCAGTCAGTCATCTCCTCCTGCAAAAAAATGTTCCTTAATGCTAGCAACCCTATCGAAGGATTGGAAGAGCCATGCTTCACCACAGTTTTACATTTGGAAATTTTATTTATAGAATGTTTGAAATAATTTTACTTTGAATAGCTAATAAATAAATTATTTAATGAAAACAGTAAAAAATTAGTACTGGTCGTTACTTCTTCTGAGCTAAGCAGGTGCATCAGAGGATACAAGGTTAGTCCTAAATTATCAACAATGCTTTGGATTCAGGGATGCGAATCACAAAAGGAAGACACGATATAGATCTCCCAAAATAATTGAAAGTAATTAAATTTTAGCGATCAGTTACCAATGGATTTGAACGATAGAAGAAAAATGAATCAAGAGGTCCTCCTTCTGAAAAAAAAAATTTTTGTCAAAAAATGCGCATACTTAGTGTAATAATAATTTTTCTTTCTAGTAAAAAAGGCATTCCATTAGTAAAATCAGTATATATTTCAAGAGACACAAACAGAAATGTGGGATTTCTAATTTGTTTTCAATCATGCAGTAGGTAGGAAACCCCTAAGGCAGAATCAAATTTTCCCAATACCTAAACACAATACATATGTATTCTCATAAATTCCTTGTGTTATTTCTTTCTTATCTTCCCACCTCACCAACATATGAACAACTTTCACTTTTATACATTTTTCTTCTATAAAACTCCCCCATTTTCCTCGTATCCAATTCGCGAAATTAATTTTCTCATCCATCAATTTAGCAGCCATTGAAGGGATGAAGCAGAAAACCTACTCTCCCTAATTTTCAGGTTAAAAGAAATAATATAACTCCCAAAATATAGACACTGTCATGCTAATAATTATTTTACGGGTCCCTTGCAAGAGATATGCAAAAAGATTATTACTAAGTTTCGCCCTAAGGAGAATGGATGGGATTATATCACAGACGATTGAAATGTGGGCTTCGGGAGGGATTGATGTTTGAAGGATGAAATGAAGACGAACAAGAAAGTGATTGCTTGGATGGGATACAAAGTAACTACTGTATAAGATTCAGAGGAGAAATATTCGGCGGATTGTGGATATTTTAAAAAGTAGCAGGCATTAGGCAGTGAACCATGGTGGCAGCGCCGTAAAATAACCTTCTCAGTGACGGCCCATTACTTGAAACATAGCTCCGTAAGAATCAGTAATGTGGTTTCTGACTTTAATTAAAAGAGACTGGTTCACCTCATATACAAATGGATAACAACTCCGCAGTCCAAATCAAAGGGTTTGTGGCTAGGGGGTAAATTTCCATCAACATGCACAACACTATGTTTTACTAAAGCTAATGGAACAACGAATCTATATGCATTATCAAAACCTGCAAATACCGGCCAGGATGTGAAATTTCACCCACGTGCAGTAAAGGTTTAGGTATACATACCGATGTTATAGAAGCTATAAGCACTAGAGTACTTGCTACTATTACAAGCACAAATATACAAGAGTTATACAGGGTGCATGCGAGACATGCTCTTATTACTACGTAGCCTAGAGGTAAAATTAGCTAGACTAAGGGTTTCTCTATCTATAGACTATGGTTTCTATAGACTAGGGTAACTCTATATTGGCACACCTAATTATTAAGTCTCTGTGGCTGATAGTATAGACCAATATTGTTGAGAGGCTATTTGGAGCATGAGTTACCTTCAAGAAAGTTCTGAACGTTTTTATAACTGGCTTAAACGCTCTCAATAACTCTTAATCCATTTGTTTAGTTGGACTTCTACGATAGTTTGCGAAAACTGTCAGCGAATTTTGATGCAGATTCGCTTCGATCGTAAACATTATTGAAACACCTGATGCTGACACTTTCTCAAAGTCTCAATTTAGGAGCTATTATGTTGGTAGCGTTGTCTACCATGACCTCTCCGCTCCGTTGTCAAATACCTACCACCTGCGCCTTTTACCCCCTGAAATTACGCTTAGTGAAGGTGATTGCCACCAAGTTTCACTGCTACTATAACGGGGGATTTAAGGCTTGATTGAGTTTTTCACACCTTTAAAGAAGTAAAAGGGGAGGAAAATGATAGGCGTATTAGACAAAACGAAAACCAGGTGAAAGTATAAGGAATTATATGGGAAAAGAGATTAACAAAGGAGTGGTTTTAAAATGAATAATCAATTTTGAAATATCCCATCAAGTATTATTCTTGACGGTGGAATACTAATGATAATAATACAACTGTACTCATTAATGGTAACTAGGAAAAATTGATGATTTAAAAAGTAGTTACGACCACATTAACTGCAGAGAATAAATGCTACGAAGATACTTGTGAAGAATTTTGGTTTCTGCATAAAATCATTTGACTGGGACTCCAGAATTAGAATTTCCAGTTCAAATTCAATTCAACAAATGAGATTGCTTCTCAATCAGCATGCACTCTTTATTTAATTAGTGAGCACCAGCAAAATCCAATACGAAATGCTTAAAACCATTGGATTCCAAAATTTGTCAGGTAGCCTGGATAGCGTAGTGATCTACAACTTGGCCCTCGGCCCAACGGATACAGGTGAATGGTAAGATTACAGAAACAAAAATCTTGTAGTAACATACTAATTCAATGAATTAGTGAAAAACGTAGTGTTATTTTCCGTAATTATGGAACGGTTTCATTATATCACACGTAAAGATGTATATGTGAGTGTTAAGTTAAACAGGCTGATATTTAATATGTCGTAGGCACAGACTTATGCAAACAATAACTAAATAAATTAAATGAGGATGCTTAAAAATACTGAGGGAAAAATTTGGAAAAAGGAGAAAATCAGCTAAAATACTAATCCATTTCACTTTTCATTTGACTTGCTCATTTGTTGATGTTTCTTGACAATCAATCCTGGAACTACAACTGGATTCGAGCTGCAGCTAATCATGTGACCACTAAAGTTCTTACGCGTTCCATCCAACCAAATATCATGTGCTCTAATCGATTTTGATTAACCAGGGGGAATGCGAAACCACAGGCATAGCAAATACCAGGAGAAGGAAGATATGAGATATTCCCAACTCTCAAAAGTTTCCCATCAGGAGCTAAAGAAGGAGGTAAGTAGGAAGTTTGAACTTTCCCAACTACCTTTACACTCAGAAATGAACTCTTTGTCACGTTCTCTAGGCGAGATATATCGTTCCCAACTAGATAGTCTATTACGAAAAATACGAGCTTCAATATTACATCCGGTGACCCTGAAAACATGAAATACACTGAATGCCACTATCTATTTTATTAATAACCCGTAATGTATGCCAGTTATAGGTCCCTCAAAAGTAGGTGGCAGAAGGGCACGCATAACTGTATTTTAATGCAGAAACTGTTTTCCTTAGAACCTATAGAGCATGAGAGTTATCTTCTAAATTAATATAGCGATATGGATATTTGCATTTATAACGACTATGCACAATAAGAGCAAATATTGATAATTTTTCTAAAATTTATTTAATGTATGAATGGGAGACGTGTGCTAAATGACCATAAAAACTAGTAAAAATTGAGTTATTAGCTAAGCCGCATTGTAAAACAGCTTTGCAAACATTAGTTTCATTGAGCCTAAAAATAAGTGTTCACTTCCCCACGTTACGGAAAATGAAAGAAGATATTTGTTTGGATGTTTTCATTAGCAAATAATATTTTCAAGACTCGTGAATTTAAAATTTAGGTTAAAACAGGAGGCTAATGACTACATCCTTAGAGTAAAATTCCTTCGTTACGACGTGAAGTGAGAGATATACGAGAGAAGCTGGCCAAAATTATTAAATATGTTATTTATAAAAAGTGAAACCACGATTCTCACCCATGTTAGAAGCTAATGTCAGTTTTCACACAGAATAATCAGAGGCCTCTCTGAAATAAAATGGCGGAAATAATAAATCCTATCCTCCGGCAATTTAAATATCTGTCACGTAATATGTATGCGTGCATATTATGTGCGTCATATAATGTATAAATGATTGAATTTAGTTAACAATATGGGTTCCAAGCACTAAACAACTTTCCCCTAAATATATCGATATGCAGTAGCAATAAAATATTGAAGATAAATGTTTATCGTAAGAATTGAAGCACGATAAAAAAAGTTAACTAGGATTTTTTAAATGATCCAGTTAATATTAGGCATTACTTTGTTATTACGTATGTTGCTGAATTAGTTTATTATTGAAGAATTTTAAATTTATTACTTTGGGCATTATTATTATTACCCACGGCGTAACGACAGGTTGCCCAGCCTCCACGATTATGTTATTCCTATCTGAATAGGTATCTTAGAACTGATCTCAATGCGTTTAAATCTCTGCCTGCAACTAATCTCCCTCTATTGTTTATATAGATGCCAACCTATGTTCCCCCATTGTTTAAACCTGTATTGAACACGGACAGTGTGTGGTATATGAAGCGGTTTACCTCTCTTCGGCTGCAAAGACGATGGGTACATAACGGGGTAGGGCACCTTGTCCTCAATCCCCTTTGGGGCGATTCATGGCCTGCCTATGTCTCCCCTTCTGTGCCTCAGTCCCACTCAACTCACGGCCGTTCTCAGCGCTGCATTCAACCGGGACGTTGTACAGAGCTGCGCCCACCGGAGACATCGCCGTCGCCGGGACTCGAAATGGAGAGCCCAGCCACGGAGGCCATTACACTAATTGCTCCACTCGCGCGCTTCCCTTCATGTCCAGATGGTTGGTCGGGTAAGAGACGACAAGCGGAATCTACTCCCACCGCTCCCCATTAAATGGCTGCCTAGTAATGAATTATCGGCGGTTGCCAGGTTGGTAACACGCCAGCATGTCAGTCCAAATTTTGTGTGTTCGGTTCCAGCTTTTGGCTCAAATGTTGCGTTAGACTTTTATTTGACTACATAATGCGTGGTTTTGGAAAATTGTGTGCCAAGAAATAAAATGAAAAAAATACTTCATTTCTTCATGCAAATTTTGAATAAATTACGTTTCAATACTTAACAATCATCTTCAGTTATCTAACGAGAAGTAATCCACCAAACACTGCACATAACTGGAGATAATGAAAAGTCATCTAAATGTGTTGTACAAAACGTTTTAGTCAACAGAACAAATTTTATACTTCATTTAACTTCCATTAGTCTTAAGGTCGAGGTTTTAGGATAGGTAGTGAGTTATATTCATCGCATTTGAAGAACCTGAATACTAATTAAAAGTATGGTGCAAGGCATATTTCTTCGGCGATTTTCCGCGTTTAAAAAAAATATATCGATGTGTGCTATCAATACGTTCAACGGTGTTCACTTATATACTTTTGTGAGTGAAAAGCTATAATGTGTACTTATTTTTCTAATGTCTGCTAACTAATGAAGAATAGATGAGGAGAAAGGGAGGCCTTTAGAATGCTGGAGGGAAAGTCGTAGGCAGCACTTGAAGCATATCAAGCAAAAGCAATTTGTCTAAGGAAACGAAAATCACAGTTCACAAAAGTCTACTTCTCCCCACTTAACTGTATGTTAGTGAAACTTGGGTCGATATGGAGTTGGCTTACTAAAATAAGAGTAAGCTGTATTCACTTATGCAGTGGGTATGAGCTATTTGAGAAGTGTTTGTGGTTAAAGAATGAAAAATGACGTTGGAAAACAATGGTCGATGAATAAATAGGGACTGGGTGAATATGAAAAAATTGTACTATGTTCGTTTGGCCAAGTTGAAAGAATGGATGAGAGTAGAATAACTAAAGTGAGGATTGCATGGCCAGAGTGGAAGAAGTAGACCAAGATAGTCAAGGGTGAATGTACCAGAAGAGATTCTTAAGATAGTAATAAAATGAGACTTAAAAAAAAGGAGAGCGTGCATGAATCCATGCATGAATGTGGCAGGAGCAAAAAGGGTTTGCAATGATAGGGCAACATTGAGTTTTTTATAGAAATTCAAACCATTTTTCCCTAAACCATTCAGACCTAACGCCAAACATTAACAAAGCACCTCTAAGAATGTTTTCACCGAAAGGTAAATGCGTGATTAGTGAATATTAACACATCTAAAAACTCATAGGGGTGGTGTGGAGGCAATAGTAATGCTTCCCAATCCAAGGGCCTTGGTTCGAATCCTGGCTGCGGTGGAGATTTTTCACAGAAATTTTTTTTCCACAACTTTTTTTTGGTTTTCACGGAAAAATCTCTACGGCAGCCGGAAAAATCTCTACCGAATCTCCCCGTCTCTACTTGTAGCCTAAAAAACACACAGTGGAGGGAACTTTAAGGGAAGAGTTCCGTCCGACAAATGGGGAGTAAATGGGGAGACCACCCCGGTGGCGGCGGGGTAAAGTCATCGGCTTCTAATCTGAGGGTCGAGAGTTCGAGTCCCTCCTGGGTCGATTTTCCCTGTCCAGATCTCTGGCATATTTTCAAGTTCTGAATGTTCTGCTGTGATACCTGATTACAAGTATAAATGGCCTTTTGGGGTATTAGGGGCATTCGGAACACCAGAATCATCCAGGAAAGCAAAAAATGAGCCTTTCTACTTTAAGAATAGGCTAATATCAATGACGTATTTCTCACCACACTTCCTTCATTGCCCAGATGATCCTTTTTTAAATTTTATTACCCACCTGTCCGCAATGGCGCAAATTACCTCATTGGTCCGTTGACTTTCCAAATAACGAGATAACTATATTAATCCAAACAATACGACATTTTTACAACAACTAGGAAATAATTGGGTTGGGATTGATCATGCTTAAGGCAATATTATCATAATGCTCACCCAAATAAACTCTGATTGAAGATATATTCGAATTCTCCACAGGGTTTCGGGCTCTGATGTGGTGTCTTGACCTTATTTACGTTGCCCCATGCCTCATGTCTGAGACAGTTTCCATCATAGCCAGGTAGCGGCATATGCTATTTCTTCAAACGCACGCCATAGAATAACAGCCACTGTGAATCCATCACAATGAACCCTTCCGGCTTCCTCTTTGATATATTCAATAATGGCGATTCCAACAAAAGCATTAAGCAGAAAAAAAATCTTCCCAATTAATAGAACTTTTTGCCCATTCTTCTTTTAATGTCTGCCCGTTCTTCGTCTTCATCGGTGTATTTAAAGTTCACTTCTAACGATTTGGTATATGTAGGAGCGGTGTCGCTCGGATAGAAGAATGGATTGGATGGTTAGGAGAGTGTAAGTCTGTAAACCCATTACTAATATGTGTTTTAAACCAATGGCAGGGAGACGTTTTAATGCCCAAACCGACATTATACTGTACCTTAGTGCTCTCATCAACACATCTAAATAAACCTTTGATAGATATCATTCAAACCGAGGCTCAAACTCAAATCTAACGCATGGAAAGCCGGTGATCAAGCCACCACGCTAATCCAGCTACTAAAAGCCACTTAGCTAACCTTATTACTTTTTCATATATTCTCATTTTTCTCGCCCACCGACGAAATCTTGGCATAAGTCCATGACCTTGCTCACCGTCTTCTATCTGGGAAATTAGTCGTCTACCACGGTTGGATGGAGGACTCACTCCTGGGTATACCACCCATCGCAAAAAGAATATGATCCTCATAGATCCTTGATCAGAACAGTGATCCTAGTGATCACTGTTCTGATCAAGATCCTAGGGATTCAAATAAAACATGACTTGAAATTTAAGGAAACAGGTTGTTGAAAAAAAGTATCATATCTTTCCCATTGAATGTAGTAAAAAAATCTGAGACTAATTCCTCAGCAATCCTCCCAAGAAATTTTAGTCCAAATTTCGTTGAAGGTGCGATGCTGATTATACGATGGATCTTTGAAAATTAAAAAAAAATCAGCACTCTACCAAAAATACATATGTCCTATTTGGGTAACAAAAGTGAAAACAGTTTGATTATTGGTGACGTCTGTATCAATGTGGCTCAGATTGGATAGCGTCCTCTATGCTGCCCTCGCATACCTTATTCGCTTTCGTTACGTTCATACATTGCTTCGAATACACCCTCCTGTTTATAAGACTCCAAATATTCCTTCTCTTGCGAGTATCGTCCATCAAAATCACCCATGAATTACTCGGTCAACCACTTTCGTTTCGTACCATTCAATAATTGATCCTAATTCTGCTTCGTCATTTGATTTTCAATTATTCCCTCGATATGACCCAACAAACGAGGCACGTTACTTTCATACATGTCAATTACCGAAGAATTAATTCCACATTGTTTCACCAACCACTCATTCCAAGGCCAATCCCTGCTGTTCTATCCACAAACACACCGTAAATACCCCATAAGTCTGGCAAAATTCTCTAATGAAAATTTATCTCAGAATTTCACGATCCATCCCCATAGTAAATATGATACTTGATCTGTAACCCAATGTATCTGTTCCGCAAAGTACCTAACTTTCTTATTTGGTCTCTGGGCCTTTCCTTAATGTTTAAAACATAATGTGACCTATTAAGATTATAATGAAAGACTCCTACAAATAGAAAAAGTCCTCATATCTAACAGATTGATCAGAAGTATATTATTTAAGTCTAACTCCACATTTTTTGACACACAAAAGCACATATTTAGGAGATTCTATGATAAATATAGACACAGGTACGCTATGAGGTACTGCTAAATCTACATGATTTGTAAATGAAAATGGAGAGTTAACATAGCTGAGGATTCATATGGTATGCACATGCACGAAAACGTACCACATCAAAAAGAAATGAGGGGAATACAAGGGGCTTACCTAGAGATTGAGCAATGAATAAGAAGAGACAAAATTGGGACACCAAATTGCAAAGGAAACCCTTTCAAATAAATACCACATTCTGATCAAATTCATTGTTGTGAGAAATTCTTCTTACCACGGATAACTCACAAATCACGGAAAACATGAGAGAGCAACTACCTTACAAAACATATGATTGTTAGTCTTACATATTTCCTAAATGTTTTCTCTCTATTCCCTCTTTTTTCACGGCCTCATCCCCTTCGCTGCACGCCCAGGCGGCAGGTTGTCTTGAAGGGCGGATACGGCTAGCAATACAAAGAACCTGCAATACTTTAAGAGGTGATAGAATCTATAACTTAAAGTATTTTTATGTCTTGTAGACACGGGGTCGCAACTTGTTAATTGCCGATCCATGGGAACATAAACATTTTGTCTGTTACGGTAACCATGCCAGTTTGCAGTTACCATGAAAACGCCAAAATCCAGTGGAGTCTACCAATTGCTATGGATTTAAAACCAGTTTTACTAAAGGTATTTGTACATTAATTTTATTTTCGTGATTCATTCTAATAGTTTCAAATTTCTTGATGGTAACCGAAGTTGGCAAACATTTCCTTCTCTGAACATTTACTTTTTTTCAAATCACTTATTAATTTTTAGGGATACAAAACAATATTTGAACGGAAAACATATTGATTTTTTTGCTTCCTATTCTTGGAAAAGTTATTTTTTTATCATAAAGTTTAGTGGAGAAATTTCATCTTAAAGGTACCACTACATGAGTTCATTGATAGACCGACCTCCCTCACGCAAGGTATTTATTTTCCGGAAAAGACAATAAAAATAACGTTATCAAAAAAGATATCGAAAGCTATTACCAACCTCCTAAACTGCGTTGGACTCCAAGCTAGCTCCAAGAGTATAGCAGCTATTCTCAAATCTAAGATCCACCAAATTGTCAAGATTACTTTCATTTTTCAAGAAACAAGGAAGGATTCCACATAATATTTTGCAATATTTATCAAATTACCTTTTTTTTAAATCCATAATTGTGACCCGACCCGTAGTGGGACCGAAAAAGGATGAAGTTTTCAACGCTTCCCCATTCGTTTTCCCCTCTACAAAACTTAAGCGTGAGTTGCTATATTCGAGACCGGAAAAACACGACGGTGGTCGAAAGTAAGAAAAAAAGTAAGCGGAAAAAATCCTTTTTAATATTTCCTTTCCCTTTCTCCTTGTCATACGTCTCAACAACCCCCTTGTCTCCACCAAAGGGACCCACACGTAGCAGAACCGCTCTTTCCCCCATCCGTGACAAGCAACAAGCGTTCCTTCTCCCTACCGAAAGCTATTCTCAGAAGTTATTCATCTCGAGCAGCGCGTTTTCTTTAGTCTTTTGCTCACTGGTATACTATATATCGTTATCAGTTGGTGTTATCAAAATACTTTTTAAATAAAAATAGTATTGGGCAAACAAGCCAGAAATCCCTAGGCACAGATTGTAAAATTAGTAATTTATGTGTCACATATTACACGCATGCAACTTTGACAAAGGACCAGGTCAACCTCAAAAACCTTGCTGTAGATGAAGGAAGGGATTGCTTACGGTCGGTGCAAAATGTAAGCAACCCTGAACTTGAGAATAATTATTCAGAGAACACCTGGGCCTTTTTTATGAAACCAATATTGAAATATAGCTCGTTTTAGTCGACGCTCAACGATTATTAATTTATACTATTTAACTAAATTAAAAGCTTTTTAGTGGGTATTATATTAGGCAAACAATGTTAGACCCCGAGAAACAATAGTTAACTTTCACGGATTGCTTCGAAAATACTATGAGTACAACTGCAGGTTAAATTTTAACAAAATAATGCTCCAAACTTCTCTTGTGTTTGTACAGCATTAATTGTTTTTAATGGTCAGAGTACTTCCCCAAATAATTCTTTAATTAATGCATATTGCTTTGGTATCTATGATTACATGCTTAGTCATGTAAAGTAGGCGTTAAATAAATTTTATTTTATTTTCGGAAGTGCAGTAGATAAATGACTTTGATATTCTGCTATAAGTTAAACAGAAAGTGGATACTTGGATTGCATTCACAGATGTGGATTAGTTTGGTTAAGTGCTCAACATGTTAACGAATAATACATAGGCATATCTATATAAAAAACCAAAGGAAAAGCATCCATCACTGCTTATGGTAGAATTTGGCCCCAAAATTACAAAAATAAGGCTTTCATAAAATAAATTCTATAGAAGATTTAAAAGCGAAGATCTCCGGAGTTATTTTATGGAATTGGTACACATCACTAAATGAACCGGTGCGTAGTACATTCCACAGTTTTTATTTATAACCATGGCTTCGACAACCATCGCCATTTTTTAGTTAGATTTTAAACACGTATGCAAATCAACCTTTATAATGACAGTGATTGTCGAAACCACGGTCGGAAATAAAAAATGTGAAGTACACAAGTTCCAAATTTGTAAGTGACCGAGAGTATAAAATGCATTAAAACTCATGACGGATGATCAAATAGTTATCACTAAACGTGAAAAATACATGCATATAAATAACGGACTGTTCACCTCAACCCCGACTTCCAAACGCTATGAAGATTCAATCACATTCAATGGTTTATTAAAGTCCCGCAGTAACGTATCTTCCCCCTATTTCGAACTCCCAGTTCCCTGAGTCCACCCACAGCCTCCCTTGAGTAACTCTACCACAGTATGGCACTCCACAGACAAAAGTCGTGAATCCGACGACGATGGGTCCGAAGATGAAAGGAAGGGGATAAGACACGAGGTGGAAATACACGAGGGGATAAGGATGAGGAGAAAAGAGAGAGGTTTTTGTGTTGGCGGAATAAAATGCCCGCTTCCACCCCATCCTCCTCCAGTCTTTTGATGCTGGGAAAAGGTTTTGGACGAGGGAGTGGGCGTACCCTAGTGGGGTGAGGGTGCACTTCCAAATATGGTTTCCACGCTCGAACGTCTGTGTTAAAGCCTATCCCTTTCTCCTTTGCTACGGTCCTTATTATGGGGGTGGGGATGAGGGGAAAGATACTGTGCAAAGGGGTGAAAGAAGGTGGGTGGACCTGGGGTAGGAACAAGGAAGCTCTGGTCCCGGAAGTGAGGTAAGGAGGAATGAGGGAGGTGAGTCGGAGACTGAGAGTTAAGTTGATGCTGGCGACGTGATGTGGGCGAGGAAAATTCGATAAGCGTCCACAAAGAGACACGTGGCTCATCTCGGAGCCTTATTTGAACCCTTTACAACGGCTGTAGTGTGCGTGACTGCTAGGTCGTCACCTGTGAAACATCAGAGGATAAGACAGTTCATACACTGACGTCACCTCACTTCGTAGAAACCTTCCATTGTAAGGGATGACTCATTACTTTCCACACGAATTTGATCCCAATATTCAACCTGCGTGAAATATTTTGGAAACCTGGTAATAATCATCACATGCGAAAATAACATGTTATCACACGTTTGACGACTCAACAATACTAATTTGACGAAACCAATGGATGACATTGGTATTTTCGCACACGATAATTATCCCCCAAATCGAGAGAGTTCCATAGTTCGAGAATCCATAGTTATAATATCCATAGAAATCCATAGAATACATAGAGAATCTATAGTTCGAGAATTGACCCCCAGATTTCAACAGACCTCCGACCTTAAAAATTATGTAACTCTGATGTAACCTGAGTAGGATTATTTTAGAAGAAGATCAGTATGAAACGTTTTGGGATATTTCTCTATGATGTTTTGATAAGTGATTATTACATTTTTATATTAGTTGGAGCACTGAATCCCCTTATCAACACTATAGAAACGAGACTTGCAATGCGAATAAGTGTTTTCTTCCCGACGTTATTATTAAGGAGCCAAACCTGGGTATGTCAGGATAAGCATATAGTAAGCCAAATGCAGTATAAATGGGGTACCTAAGAAGTGTTTGTGGTAAAATTAGGATGGACATGGTTAGAAACGAGCGGATGTTGAAAGAATGTGGGTTGACTGCTGAAGCAATGGCCGTTATACTATGGCAATATGCTTGGTTGACTTGGCCAAGTCAAGAAAATAGGAGAGGGTCGAGTTACGAAACCGATATATGGCAGTTGAATGAATGGTGTATGAGGAAGGGACAGATCATAAAAGTAATGGGTTGATGCGGTGGAAGAGACTCTAAAAATTAAGATTATTGGAAGTACAAAGTAAAGGATAGCTTGTATGAAGCAATGCATGAGTGTAAGAGAAGCGGAAGAGGTAATCAAGGATAGGACATCATGGAGGATATTTTTTAAACAGAGTATGTTTTCTACGCCTAACAGCAAAAACTAATTACTTTGACTTAGCCTAACCCGAAAAGGAATGGCGTGATTGGTATTTAAGTTATTATCCACACGTAAAAGTTATATTTACCGGTCCAGGTTTTCACTGGCAACCGTCATTTTCAATTTATCAGAGAGCAGACATTTCACATTAAAAGAGGGATTTGTCGGTAAAAGTTTGGGGTCCTGCACATATAAAGGACCGGGGTTTGGTGAGGGCGATGGGGGGAGTCTAAGAGACGATAGAGGAGGTTGAGTAAGAATTTAAATACCTCCAGGTGATGAGGAAGGGGATTTATATAACTCAAGGAAAGATAAAAAGATAGTAAGTGAAAAGGCAAGCAGGAGAGTTCTGAGTAAAAACAAAGCAGTCGAACAAACGAATTCCTTCGAAACGGTTATTTATTCTCTTTTTCTGCGAAAAAAAAATTCCAAGAATTTAGTTCTGAAACTATTTGTTTAAGCTTAATCCACCATTATAAACCACGATTACGAACGCGGATCTCTCAGTTACCAGTCAGAAGTGCTAGCCAGTTACACAACCGAGACATGTTAATTCAAGGCGTATTTCTGTAGGGTTCAAACGAACATAATTTTCTCGTCTCCAGTCCGCAATGTAGCAAAGGAGACGTTTTTGTGTTTGATAAGAAGTAGTCAAGGAGATTAAACCCAGAATTGTTGCCCATTAGACCCATCTCTGCAACGGGAACGTTACTACGTACGGTGCTTCCCAAAAGTTTTAGGAAAAAATGAAGGGAACCACTTACGCTTCTCAAGGAAATCGATTTCTACATGATAAACTCTTGTTCTTGGCTACGCATCGTAACCTAGTTTAGTTGAGACATAGGTATTGAAATAGGTGTTTAATGGAAATATTCGAGAAATTCTTTTTTTTTCGTGTTAATTTTTCACTATCTTTTCGTCTCCCGTTGGATACATGATTTTGCGAAGGGTAATTATTATTAACTAGTCTCGATCGTAACTCTTTTTGAATATTTTACGTAATAATTGCAGTTTATTGTACAACAGGAACTATTTGTGAGCGAACGATTTTAATAATTAATTTTGGTGTTTCAATTATTCAATATGTCGAAACATGTCATAGTTATTAGAGTTGATCGTGATTTTTGTTCGGGATCTAGTCTGTAATGCACTGCCCGGATCACAACACTTAGGATAGTATGTATTTATTTTGTACTTTTTTATAATTGTTTTGATAGCTTTGGAGCCCCGTTCTGTATTTTGCAGTGATTGGGCTATGTCATGTTGCTTAAGGGAACGTATACGTCATGTCCTATCGCTAAAAATGTACCGAGAACAGAACCCAGGTGCGATTTATATACTACGGTTATTATAGCCATGTATCCTATCATCATTATGTTCATCACTATATTCATGTATCCTTTGGATTAACATATCTTTTGGATCCACGCTGATGCTGATGGAGTTGATTTATCACCTTCGTGCTGATTAACTTATTCACGGATTATGCCAATTCCTTGGTAGAATTTATTTTCTTTCCTCATAGGTACTCCGAAAATAATAATTTCCCATTTGATTTGTGGGAAGAACATATAAAAATAAGGTGTGGGCCTAATCACTTCTCGTTCCGTTATCCGTTTTTTCATGTTTTTTTTTAAATAATAAGGCTTAAAATAATGTAGATCCCTTTTTCAAATAATTTTTGCTTTGCATGAAATGCTTTCATTTGCATAAGCTTTAAATTATTCAGAAATATGTTATCCCTTTCGCAAAACAAATATTGTTGTTTCTTTGCTGTTTTAAGTAAATTTGGGAATGTCATCATTTCTTCATCGCCTAATAAACAAGCAATTTCTCGACTATTACCTTTGAATGCATATCAAAAGACAGCTTAATAGGACGCGGTGCTTAACCAAGAGCAACAATTCAGTAAGTAAAACTCGATTTTCTTTAGAAGCTTTAGTGGCTACTTTCATTTTGTCCGAAATCTTTTGGAAAGCATTAAATTATACCATTTGTTTATTCGAGATAATTTAGAATAATCATTATAAATAAATTCCAGAATATTAAAAACAAGTATTGGATCCTAAATGACATGTACCGCAGAGAAGAGGCCAGGACAAATCCAAGACTAGAAGACTCTTAGAGACATCAGAGACTAAAATACCTACTTCGAAGGATTTCGGGAATATAATGTTAGAAAGAGAGAGAAGAGATAATGTTAGATAATCGTAAAAAAAAAACAGAAAATAAAAAAGACTAGGTACTTAAAAATGTTCAATCAATTGTGCAAACGCAACTATTGGAAATTATATAATACCCTTTTGGCCAACATTAAGGTATGAACATCAAAATTGGTCAAAAATGCATGGGACATGCTGTTGTCTCACGCCTCAAAACATCTAACAAAACATACCTATGACTAAACGCTCAAATTCAACTTAGATGCAGATCTTTTCAAGACTCTAAATAATCCAGAAACGTCATGAAAATGTAAATTGAATAACCTTACAGAATTGGCACATTTTCTGGAAGGGCCAAATACGATTCATGAAATCTCTCCCCCAGACATCTTCATGCTTATCTGCTTTCTACCTTCCATGGAGATAAGCCCATACGTACGATCTTGGAGAATCAGCAGTCTGTGTGGAGCTTTGGGATTAGGGAAGATGAGAGACGGGATGTCCCAACGGAGCCTCCCACTTAATTGTGAAGTCTCCCTGTCGTCCTCAAAAGGCGTCTGCTCACCTTGATGCCGAGTTGGATGTGGGCACATTGACATCTTGAGATTAAAGAGGTGATTAAATGCTCTCAACCTCGTCTATACAGGCCGTACTTCATCTCTTCCCTTACATTACTCCCGAGCCCATTTTTCACGCTCCGTGATCCTTTGTTTCTAAATGGCTAAAACGCTTTCAGGTAGTTTGAGCGAGATATTTCCCTATTCATCGTAAAACCAAGTACCAATTATTTTAATTTAGACTTTTAAATAAGGATGAGAAAATAAGGTGTAATACCCATGGCGCAAAAACTTTTTTTCAATTAAACTAAACATTTATCAAAATATACATATTTAAGTCTGAAACAAGAGTACTTTTACACGAAAATGAATGTTTTTGCTTATTTTTCACGGAATAAAATTAAACAGTAAAAAAAAGATATATTTTGGAAAGGACTATATGAGATAATCTGAAGAAAAGAATAACCAGGTGGAGTGGGTTTTTGTGGCAGATAGTTGATGAAAATCGGGGTAAAAATCCCAGGAGGAAGGCCAAGAGTTAATAAATACATAACACTTACAGAGGATAATACGTTAGAATAACTACGAGAGAGTAAAGGAACTAGCATTAGATAGGGAAGGATGGACGTCTGGAGTCAACTAATCTTAGAATTTAACGACAAATCAATGAATGAAATGAATTTTTATCATGCATTATGTTGGTAATGCCATGAAAACCGAAGGTGTTTGCACTTTTTAGAAAAAGTTACACGGTGAGTGATAAATTTATTCTTGATAATAATTGGAAAGACAAACTCTTACGTTTATGACGCAATCAGTGCGCAAGAAATTTATCATTTTAATAAATTATATCAGTATTACACAGCGGTGTCATACCTCAGTTGAATAGGCGGGTTATATAATTTTAGCGAATATCACCTAAAGTATAACGTGTAGGTTTTCGCTGCGTTGTTCAGAAGTAGGATTTTGCCGGGATGTTTCGCTGTGTCAAGTTTTCAATGTGATGACGACGTTTCGGAGGCATTGCAGCTTCCGCATTCAGGACAGAGGTGTTGAGGTAATGGCACACAATTGCACAGGGTGCTGAGGGAAGCTCACTGTCTCTTCGGCCAATCAGACTAGTCGTGTTTTGTCTCCTCAGGTTTGCTTTTTCTCTTTCTTTCTCAAGGTGTATGCTTCTCCAACTGCTGGCCAATGTGTAGCCGTCTTCTGGGTGGTTCCCTTTGTTCAAGAATCGAAGTATCCTGGTATTGGTTACAAGTGCTCGCGATTGCAAGGCATTCGCACTATAGATGGGTTCTGTTTTCCTCATCCTCTCTGTATTATCTACAACTCGGTGTATCTTCCATAGGAAACATCTATTTTTTTAATACAAATTTGCTGGTAAACTTCGTATTCTTAAATAAACGGTACAAAAGCTCGGGCGGCAAACGAAGTTAAATCAAATATTACTTTACACGCGCGCCTTACGGCATCAAAACACTACATGAGGATACGGAAGGGTATATCATTCATTTGTGGACTCAATTCCTAGTTAAATTGAGCTATTTTATTGCATTTCACGAAAATCATTATTCTTACCGAATGAGTATTATTAGATATTTGCCCTGGAAATACATGTGAGCAAAGAAGGCATATTGTGTTTGTGACCTCAAACCTATGAAATGCCGTTATGGATCACGAGAATATTTATTTTTGTGTGTAATTTTCATAGTAAATTATATTCGTCTGCATTTGGCACATATTTATTATATAATATAGTCATTTAAATTGTGATCGTAAGAAAATTAAATGTAGCTGTGTACACTACTCAACACTTAAGAGTAAATTTAGGCCTCTTTCCAATTCCAATGTTGTAGAGATACTTTGAAATACCATAACGGCTGATTAATAGTCTTATAATTTGTGTCAATTCTCCTCGGGTAACCCTGTGGGTGAAGTTCTCTGTATCTGCCGACTTTCTGAAAGAATGCTTTCCTTTCTTCATCAACAGCCCTGATGACGAAAGGAAAGTCTTCTTCCGAAACGTGTTTCGAGGGGTATGGAGAATAGGTGGCTTATGAAGAGTTTACGACCATAATTCACCGAGAAAGCATGAAATCTGTCAGCTCTATCACGGTTTCATCATAATGCTTTTATCTGTCGATAGAGAAAGTATAACGCAATCACTCAGTCAAACCCTCGTTTAGAGTGCATATATCGTTCTTTGTTGACGATTTTGGGTTTCGTTCCAAAGGAGTTAGATTCCGAGGCCAGGGTATCGTCCGCATGGGTCCTCTCCTATTCCAGTCAGTAATTATGAACGAATCCCCCAGAGCATCGTCAATTACGGATACCGCAGCATTCACTTCGTTATCCCCGTTTCATCAACGTATTCACTATCGTCCGCTTCGTTAACATCCATTCTCGTACAGTAAGTGAACATCCAAGCCACTCTTTCAGTGCAAACAACGGTGCTCAGTGGTACACTGTGTTGATCTTCTACCGAATAACTTACTGATTCCAATTTTAACGAGCAGATTGAAAATACATCAGACTCTGCAGTAAAAGTACCCCCAGTAATTTTGTCCTTACTGAAAAGTTTTCAAAAACTGATAACTTTAATGATCACTGAAACATAAAACACAGAACCGCACATCTCAATAAATCTCTTACCTAACGCTAGGATTAACCTAATAGGTCCAATTTCATTAAAAGTATTGCAATTTAAAAAATAGTTTCAATTGACAGGACTTAAGTTGTAAGTGGACCTCCGTTTAATCTGTGAGAATGCCGCTGTAAATTAACCTTGGCTTACCCGATTAACTGCTCGGTTTCGTAATCATGGTTCAAATGGAACTAGCACAACACTTTGCCGTGTTTTTAAATCAATCCGATTATATGGACTTACGAATCATTAGTAAAGATAAGCTTATAATACCAATGACGGATTTGGAACTAGGGGAAGATTAGCTAATGAATTATTTCGTCTAACGCGAAAGAGTTACTTAAAATTAAAACGAAGTTGTGTATTAAATAATTGAAGTTCTCCGAGCAGATAATTATAAAATTGCATAACATAATTTTGATTACAAATATTTGATGCAATCTCACTCATTCACTCACTTTTTTTCAATTTTCTTTTAAATACATTGACCAAGATCACTAAACGATGGGCTTAAATAAATTTAAAGAGTAACAGCATGATCTCAGTAAAATAAAGAAAACTATATCTTGCCTATTGATGTTCCTAACTACATATCACAATGGATTGATTGCCCAGGTAAAATGTCTCAATTCACTGAAAATTAAAAATGATGGGAAACCAGCCAAGTCAACTACATACCGAACTACAGTATGACATGACAAGTGAATTCGAATTAATTTTGGTGAACTTGGCATGAGATACAATTTGGTTCATGAATCCTAATATGTATATGAATATTAGTTTCATTTCTCAGTAACAAGGATAGAGTAATACAATGCTTTTTCTATAATAGAAGATACTATACGGCACAACGACAAAAATACAACTAGTACAAAGAAGGCATTTGAACTATTTCTGATTCCCAACTTTCAATCCTCAGCATAAAAATACAATGTATAATTAAGTAAGTGCATAGTCCATTATTGGACTACGTTATCAACATGAATATTTCCACATTGCGCATTGATGAGATGACATGCAATGCACACGTTAATGTCAAGTAAAGTCTTTTTTGGAATTGCAATAGAAAAATAGGTGAAATTAATCAGATTAACCACGAATGAAAACTAGGCAAAAAAAGAAAACTGAAGGGAAAGCAGAAAAAGGATTATATAAAATAGACGCAGGAACCATATTAAGTGATTACTATACATGAATAACATTCACTTCACGAAGTTGATAACGCCTTTCTTTTAAATGAAGAACAGAAGTGGACCGATAACGGCCCTTTATGACACACTCTAAGTATATCACTTGAGCTTTATATTTTTAGCTTGACTTAGGGCGGGATTACGATTGACGGTATCTGACGTGACGCAAACGGACAGTGGCATTCAGTTTTCCTCCGTCTTCCCGTCTGGGTGGAGTTTTATACTATCGACGAGAGTATAAGTGACAACTTTTGACTGTTTTAGCTATGGAAGTTCTAAACAACACATAAGTAGCTGTTTATATTTATATTTTTAATAAAAATATAGATGTTTCGCAACAAATACTATAAATTAATGCTCAAAGAAGATTAATTATGTATCATCGTTAAAGAAAAATAAAAAAATGAATCTTTTCTAAAGAAATTTCAAAATAAACTCTTCTCTCATTGGCTGCCATTGACCTTGCGTAATAAAATAGTTAGACTTTGACTTTTAAAAGTTAGAGTTATAATGTGTCATCGTCCGTTGACAGTGGCTTCAGCGTTCAACCATCGTAATATTCGTTCCACGATATTACAATCACGAAACTTCGTAAACGACACAGTTCGTTTCCTTCACGTCCGGAAACGTGCACCGTAATCCCACCCTTCGCGAGCAGCGTCCTATATTAATATGACTAACGCCTGTTGCTCACGGTAAAATTTTCGGTAAAACGTTTTATAAAATCGACTAATTTTATAAAAATGAACTTGCTAACGATGAAACCATTTTATAAAACCTTGTTTTACAAAACGTTTTATGGAATAGGATATTTCTATTCCATAAAACTGTTTTATGCAACAGCCAATGAGACGTTCCGCTCATCGCGTTGATAATAATCTCGTATCCATGGGAAGCCAAACAAGGAAAACGTAAACAAACAAGTTCATGGAACGTTGAGGAACAGTATCCTTCTTGTCAGAAGAATGTGTTAGAGCCTTAGCACCGTCGAGTGTGATCAGAAAGTAAGTAAATAAAAAATACATATTGTTGTTAACCTAACAGTCATCCAAAAGAGAGTGCATTTATCACTTCACGTGTTCGCAAAGCGTCTCATAGATGGCAGGACATTGCGGTTTTATGAATAGTTTTACCGTGAGCAAGCAAGTACGTTTTACGTACGATTCATAAAACTTTCAATACAATTTTTTATAAAAATCTTTTATGGAAAATTTTACCGTGAGCAACAGGCATACGGTTCCAAAAAATTGTCAATGATGAAATCAGATCTCTACAATTCCATTGGAGACTTAGAAATCAGTAAATTTATCCAACATCGCATATTACGGAGAAAAGATGTTTCAACCAAACCGCACGTTTCTTTTGGTATCCTTTTTATCCCTGTTCCTTCGAAAATACGTTCCCTTGACCTCGTGAGAACTTTTCCCCCAATCTAAATAATCGAATCCGACCTTGAAAAATAGTAGGCCAGAGCTTGCTCGCCACAATGATGCATGACTCTCACGTCTCGTCGCCGGGAATGGCTGTCTTCGGGACTTTTACGAGCCAGGCTGCGCTGGTGAGATAGGAAATACGTAGGTTTAAGTTTCGAGTGGTACGAAACGATTTTTTTGAGCTAAAATACTAGCGAGACGAATCGTTTGCCTACATTCGAATCCAAATGACTGTGACTGGGTAACATTATTTATTTGCGTTCATATTGGCATTGATTTGGCAAGTTTCCTATTGAATCTGTTAGTAGTAAAGTGAAGTTGGATAGTTAAGATCTAATATTAGAAAAATACATATTTGGTTATTAGTTTTTATAAATTAATTTTATTATTTTTTAAAATTGGCATTTGATGTCATTCCTGACTAAGAATAATACCTCGCTTTTGTAAATGATCTAAAGCCCCTTCAATTTACAACTTAATTTCTACACAGCGCAATGGTACATCATCACAGTACCTCATATAATAAGGTTTATTTTTTAAATTATGCAAAATTCTATGGATACTTTTATTTAGGTTCCTCTTATATAACAACGAAACCTGAGAATTAAATGAAACATTAATTTTTAATGATTTAGCTGAAGTATAGCAGTTTCATTCACCCCTTTATTAATCGATAAATTTGACCGCCTCAGCTTAGTATGGTAAACTTCTATGTCTTCAGTCTACTAATAAACTTCAGAAAATCTAACGGAACGGATATCTCCTACATTTATTGCTACATGCACGCTCTGCTCAGTCTCTTCCGTCACATGCAACCCATACTTTCGCGGTCTAACACTTCCTCTCATATTATTCAATTCCCTATCATAAATATCTCCTGTTATTTAATTCTCATATATTTTCTCAACATGACCAAACTACGAAGTACACTTCTTTCATATATGCCCATCACTGGATCATCTAACCAACATTTTCAATTATTCCTAACCCTATGCATCCTATTTGGCCAAAAACACTACTCAGGTAACCAAATCATTTCCACTTTATTGAGCCCACTCTTATGTTTACCCTGTCATACTCAGGGTTCGCCGTCATATACTCCTGGACGAGAGCATTTTTTGCAAATTGCGATTTTCGCTTCCCTAAGAATTTCGTTTTATATTGCGTGCACCTTATAATCTCTTCATCTATCCTATCACATTTCGCAAACCTTCGGCAAAGATAAAGAAATCATCTACTTGCTCAATCACTTCATAATATACTCATGTTACTTCCAAAAAAAGGGTAAACTGATAGAAGAGTTGACCGGAGAGTTGCAAGCTAATCAATGTGTGGGTTGGATACTTCATATTCCACAAACTTCAAGTCCCTAGCTAGTACACGAAGTAGTAATACCGCCGATAATTGCCGAGAGAAACGATAGCACGAAACATTGCTCATATTGGTATCGCCGAAAAATCTCGTTTATCTATGCCGCGGCACTAAAAAATACATTTTGAAGCACTCGTCTCTCCTCCGACTTTACCTGCCCATTTTTCGATCGAAAACTTGAGTGCTTTTGACCGCAGCGGCTGGCTGTGGTGGATATTCATGTCCCAATTTTTTCCATGGCCGAACTCGGGCATCACTTGTTTATCTCCCTACAGTTTCCCTCGACGCGCTTTTCCCTGGCTTTGGCCTATTTATGAGAAGAGGCCGACAGGTATATGAGAGTGTGTCATGTACAGAGAGGATGAATATACACGGACAAACGGTTGGGAGTGGCCTTGGTTGGGCGGCTACGAAAGCAGAATCGTGCGGAAGCGACCGTTTTAAAATGAATGCCGTGCTCTGGTTTTTGGTGTTCAGGAGCTCAGAAACATTTTCTTCTCTCCCTTCGGAATCCTCGTTCGCGCACTTTCGTGGGATCTCCAACCACTTAGTGGTGTGCGCGCACGAGTTTCTGTTGTCATGGGAACGCAACGGCAACAAAACCGGCCATGAATGTGAGCATTGTTTCTCCGACGTGAAGCGTGTAGCTGGGATGCGGATTATAAAGTGCGCACGCTTGGAACAGGAGGAGCAGTATTCATTGTCGTTTCCCGCGAGACAAAGGAAGTGAAACAGGACGAAAGAAGAAAGTACCCACCCAAAGCGGAGACCGCTGCTTCGCGGTTTTTGTTTGCGCGTGAAAAGGCGTCATTATTGCGGAGTTATTTGAGTGTCCGAAGAAAACCAGGTGAGGCGACGTCTGAAACGCTTACTCGGTCGACATCAATCAGGGGTTGCTAACGGGAAACTGAAAAGGGAAACGCAGTGAAAGGGACGTAGAAATAGGTTATCGCCTCCCGACCACAATAATAGCCCTTCAGTTAGAGTATTCAATTCTCTCAAAAAAGCGATAGCTCTCTTAGTGCACTAAATGAGAAAGCATATCAGACCCAGATACGAACATTTGGTATATTCGTCATAAGTGTACAACTCACATGAAGAAGGGCACGTAACATCATTATTATTATTTTATTATCGTAATCAGTTACAATTTGGCAAATGGCCAGGTGGTAACATGCACATCCCAAAAAAAGAAAAACACAACATGTCCACAAAGTCACATATAAACTAGACAGTGAACAAAATTTAAAATTCAATTGAAATTTATAAAAAAAAACTAAATCAATTTTTTCAGCTTTTTCTTGAATATTTTCACATTACCCGGAAAGGGCTCAAATAACACTGCAGGCAAGCTGTTCCAATCTACAATTGTTTTATTGAGGTAGGAAAACTTTTTAACATTAGTCCTCTGCGCCCGGCATTTAATTTTGAACTGATGATCGTTCCTTCCAATGAAATTCGGTTTTCCCACTTTATTGCTTAGTTCTCTCCATGCTTTATCCCCTTTGTATACTTTAAACATACCGCAGAGTTGGTTTATTTTTCTCCTACTTTCTAAAGATTCCCATCCCAGTGTTTTTAACATTTCTGTTACGCTCTCTGTCCTCCTATGCCTACCCAAAACGTATTGAGCCGCTTTTCTTTGAACTCTCTCCAACTCATTGAAGAAGATACAAAGAAAGGTAGCAAGGAAAGTATGGAGTGAACATAGGAGGACGGAGAGCGTAACAGAAATGTTAAAAATCTCGGGATAGAAGTCTTCACAAAATTGAAGAAAAAAAAGTAGGCTTTGTGGATTTTTCCACATGTAAATGGGGAGGAAAAATAAAAACGTTGGGCACCATATTTAGGCCACATGAAGAAATGATCATAAAAAAGGTGAAATGCCGCTCACATAGGATAAACATACAACAATACCATTCCTTAGAACTATATTGGATTGAAACAGTCTACCTTCAGAGCAATTGGAGCCCTTTTCCCAGAAATTTCAATATTATTAAGAAAATGTGTAAAAAATATCTTGGAGGATTGTATTTATAAAATTATTCTTTGATTATTCATAATTAAATTCAGGCGCATACTCCAACTTTGCAATATGAATAGTTCTCTTTTCATGTAAATAAGTTCAATGTTTGTTGCAAATCTGTATGCTTGGCATATAGCCAACTTGTAGTATTTTCTTCTTTGTAATAGTGTAACTTAGCATGGAAAACGAATACCTAATGCATATTTTTTTCAAGCATAATAAAGACAATTCATCCCTCTCATATACGTTAACAATTCATCCCTCTCATTTACAGGACCTGTAAGAGGAATATTTAGTAAAATGCACTGAAAATTAAGAAGATTTTATAAATAAGAAAAATAAGACAAATTTTATATAATCTGTCTCCTTTTAAAGGTCCTATGTTGAGATTAGGTAGGTTATTGGAAACGGGTTTATCAAACTATCCTTCCACATTTCACCTCATCCGATTCAATTCGTCATTCCAACGCCATGTACGTTCTACATTTAATAAAGACCTAACAACAAGTAAATATTTAGAAAAAGTGATAACTTTGAAGGAGAAAGGGACCAATAACTTGTAAGTACTACTATAAAGTTAGTTTTGAACAAAAAGTTCGGTCATTATTTTTTAAAAAACCTCGTATGCATCATTATTAATTTTCCGCTTTAATTGTTCCCTGCCATTTCTCATTCCATTATTGTGCTATTTTGCCGATTTGTGCTTATTATTATATTGTGCTTTCACTGTACTGATTTGCCGCACAATACTTCAAACACTCTCCAAATATTCGTAAGACCTCATAGTTTGTGATTATCGCTGTTCATTTGATTTCCATCATTCTACGATAACGCCACACATCAATTGTTTCCAATCTCTTTCGCTATGCACCTGTTGAAGCATAGAACACATTTTTTCCCATCAAATAACAAACCGTTTACCGTTCCATCATATAAGTCCACTTATACTGTGGAATATTGCATGGTTTGTCAATTCATCATCCATAAAATCCACTCAAATTATTCGTTTTTCAAATATGTCTCCGTATTTTTGGAATTTTTTGAATAGTATTATCCTTTAACTAGTGAGGTTTGCCCTACGGAGAAACTTCGACAAAATACCGGCTTTTGCCAGTTAACAAGTAATATCAGTTTCTAAACGTTGTTTCGTCCATCCCGTAGAGGTAAAGCTTTTCAAGCTTTGGTGTACTTTTTTAAAGGTTCTTTTGAAAGTGAGAGTTCAGCATGGATCCCTATTTATCAAACACGGATGGCACAGCATCCAACTTGCTCGAAAAATTTCTGTTAGTCTCTTCAATTATTTCATATTGCCAGCAATGAATACATCATACCATTGGAGTATACTTTAATAGAGTCTTTATTGTTTCATAATTCGATTTAGCATTTTAGGCAACTGCGCTGACACTCAGGTGAAATCAGGCAAATTTCAATCACAAGACCTCTTATTTAGTACCTACTCCCTCTTTTTATGCAAAGGGTCCGAATCAGATTGGGAATCTACATGCCCTTTAAATTTCTTTTTTGTCATTTATTGTCAATCCAATTACATTTACAAGTAATAAACAAGTTTGTCCTTGCAGTGAACGTACTCAATTCCGATTGTCATATCAGAATGCTATAAAAGATACTTTTTACTGCATCAAGTTGCAATAATGCTTCTTTTATTGCATATGTATATCTATGCCTTAGCGCCTTCAAAATTTCATTCATCCTCTCCATCAAAATTTCGTGCTCGACCTAAATTTTCAGGGGACTCTTTTCGTAGAAACCATAAAATTCTTTGAGGAATTCTTCTGCTTTCTTCCCATCCCTATGCAAAAGAGTCTCGTAAGGTTTGATGTCAACGTAATGAAAATTAAATGAACAAAAGGTTTTGCATTATTCTGCACACGTCTCCTAGGAGATGGGTGGAATACAGTTTTGCAAGAAAGCCAATTTATTTCAAGAAGGAATAAAATTCTAGAATTACTCTTTTGGACATATTTTCGGAGATTGAATACGACATCTTACGGCTTAACCTACCAAAATTTGTCTTTGCAGCATATACCGTCGGTCTTGATTGAGGCTCTCCTTTTTGAATGCAGTAAGGTATCCTCAAATATTGTATTAGTTTTCTAGAATGCCATACTCTATTCTATTGTTAGGTTGCTTCTTAAAGTCTGATTTTATTATTTTTCTTATCCATTGAACAGTACACCATTAATTTTTGAAGTTAAAGAATCTTACGCGACTTTTCAACAATTATTGTTCCCCTTTTTCCTTTTTTATTTTTTTGTAAATGTTTCATATAAACCTTCTCTCCCAGATAAATATAAAAAATTCGTTACTCTAGCTCTTGAAATCTACGCTCCAAAATAATGCTCACACTTTTTGTCGCTTTGTTTTCCGAGTGAACAACAGTACGTTAAGTTATTTCCTTTCATACTGACAGTTAAGACTCTTAAGGATATAACTGACATTTGTTAACTTGCTCAACTCTTTAAGGTTATCTTCAACTGCATGAGCAATCAGCAATCGTATCATATTGTATTGCTGCAATACTGCAATCCACTCTCGCCTCAACTAACTGTTTAAGCCCTTCGTTAGTCCTTAGCTTTCTATCTATAGTCACCAGCCAATTACTCAAAATCAAATCAAAACTTTAAGGTACACTCGGGTTTAAGATTTTTCAGGTTTTATGGTGGTCATACCGACTAGACTAGGACCCATTCCAGCACTCGATATGATGCAGCAACCTTTGGGCTGTCAAAGGGGGTACATTCTAAGGTTGAGGGATCGACATTGCTGAATTTCAGCATTGTAAAAAAATTCAAGGTATTCCTAAATAATATTTTACGAGGTGGAACATGGTTTCAAACCCCAAAGCCATAGCTTAGTTTTAAATAAAACAAAATTTTCAAGATGTTTCCTTGAATTTCAAGCGTCGATTTCAAGATTTAGTCCTTATGATTACGCTTTAGCGTACAAGCCGCGGTTTATGTAATGATAAATATTTTGGAAAAAACTAAATGCATTTTTTCATAAGGTTAATTCGCGGTTAATTACCAATAGTTAAAAAATGAATCCATATTAAGATGATTATATTAAACTTTCGTTCGACCTTGATCATCAGAATTATCACAGCATGAAGTGAGGGAAGAGGGAAAACAATTTTGAGAACACAAATTAAATTCTAATTATGTTCGGAGCAGGTACAAGCAGCGCATGTCATCACTTCCAAATAGTTACCCCACCTCCCTTAGTTCCCAACACGGATATTCTCCAACACACCCACATCTACACCGCACCAGCCAAGCCAAAGCCTAATGGGTGCCGCACGTGAATGATAAAATTTCGTTATCGGAGAAAATTATCTCGCACCACTGCCATATCTTTCAACAGGGCGTAACCCATTTTTACTCACGAGGCACAGCGATGAGCTTTTTGGGTTGCGGTATCAGGAGCATGGCAGGTATAGCATCATATGAAGAGTGCGAGGGAAGTAGAGAGCCTACGAGAGAAACAGGGAGTAAACGATAGAGAGAAGTTTCATTCGTATGTATCACGCGCGCTTTCATTTCGCCGAAGAAAAACCTCCATCTATGTTTCTTTTCTCTCCCATACGACCCTTTCTGCAGTCACCCTCCATTTAATACGTGTGCATTGTTGCATGGGGCCGATGTGGACTTCGTTTGGCCGAATACAGAAAATGAAAATGGTGGAGTAGGGATATATAACAGGTAGAGAAGAGGCGAAGAGAGTAGAACAGGGACGAGAATCAATATATCCATAGTTCAGGAATATCGATATTTCCCCTCCCATAGCCAAATCTTTTGCCACCGATAATCAGTCACCGATACTTTCACCTCATCTCTACTTTGATTCAGTGATTTTTTATTATCCGGAATCACAAAAATGTCAAAAATAAATATAGCTCCATGCGGAATCCATTAAAGAGGCTAAATCGTAACTGTATGACTCAAAACAAATACTTAACTACAGTAATTCGTTTTACTTGTTGATGTAGACATTTAAAAAAATACAGCTTTCACTAGTAGCCTTTGCTATTGAAGGTGGTTGGAACAATTTTTTTCTAAGTACTGATTTGCGTGACATTTCTTGTTAGCGATTTCAATAGATATGAGTGACAGAAATTGCATGTTAACGATTCTGTTATGGGAAATGCAATGCTATTTATATACTCTGCCTTGTGACATATGAAATTTATTTCATAACTATTTAATAATAACATGTGTACAGATTTACTTCTTAACCTGAAATAATACATTTTATACTAGTATAATGGCTGCTAGCAAATATCAAGTGGCTCTAAGTTAAAAATTTGGAAAAATCTTTTAAATATATCCTTCGCCTAATTGTGAATACCACGCCGAAAATTCAAGTCAAACTTTATTCAAGAAAAAAACCCATTACCTACCTAAATCTTATATAAATTCCTTAACTACGCTGATGGTGGTTTCCATCGCAAAAACAGGTGTACTAAAATGAAATGTGGTCCTAGAATTGCTAATGGCATACGTAAAAACTATTCGAAATATGAAGTCATAGAGACCAACAATTATCCGTCTAGCCAACTTAAAAATAAACTAAATTTAGAAATATAATAGATAGTTAAGGCGACGATTGCATTTTAATGATCAATTTTTTCAGCCATAGGATTCTACTGCTGCGGCATTTCAATAGAAGTAACGCAATTGGTCTTCAATTATTGCAATACTTTACTAATAATTCAAAAACTTCGAAGGATTTGGCCTTAACTATATTTCGCACCAGTTTCTTAGGTGATTTTGCTAATTGTTTAGAGGAAATAAAATTTATGGAGAATAGAGAATACTATATTCCTCAATGATTAAAACATTCTCACATTTAGCACCGTGTAGTTTTAAGTTCAATTTCCGAAATTGTTAGCTTGAAAAGCTAGGATGGAAGAAAATGCCAAACAGATAACAGGTAACCACATTATGAATTAAATATCATATACTCAATGTACGTTTTTGATAAAAATGGTTGTCTCAATCAACCGACAGGAAGCAGGTAATAGCCAAGAATAAAATACTGCCGGAACCCAATGCTTCATAAGGCACATGATGATTCACCCATCACCTCAAGGAGTAGGAACATAAATGCTAACGTTACAAATAGGAAAATAAGATCAATCAATATTTTCGATGAAGGACAATGACACATCAAGCAACATTGGCGAACACTCTTTAATTGTTTTAAAGTATATTCAGCTGATGCTATCGTAGGGTTGATGGCGGTAATTTTTACTACCGGTACTATTTCTGTGAATCATAGTTCATTCTACGGCCGCCTATAGTCAACTTTGAACTGATTTTCAAAGCAATAATAACATTCAATAAGTATAGTGGTCATTTTATAAAATCCGATTGGTTTTGTTGGTTATTTGAGGAGGCAATTCCCCCAACGTAACCTTCCACATGAGTCTATAACTCGTAAACGTTACGCATTGTGTAAGCTACTGCCACAATGTTTTGCTACCACAATATTTTTATGTCCATTCCTAGTAAAATGGGTAGTAGGAACACATAAAGGGAGTGTGAACGTGTCTGGAGAGTACTAACCGCACCCGACGGGGCCATGCAAACCACACACCCAAACGCGTTCTATCCGATCTCTATGTATGCATAAAGTGGTATTGAGACATGATGGAAACAGAGCAGAAGATCCATTTCCATTGCCTATTAACTAAATCGGTAAGGGTGAGGAAGAGTCTCCGCATTTGACTTCTTGGGATCCCAAGATCTCAAACATTCATTTTTAAAGAAATAAACAGTCTCAGGCCTGAATACGTGGTTTTTTCCATAACGAAGGTAACGAAAAAAGAGCTAAGTAAAATTCCATATTAGAAAATAAAATAATTTTCTGTCTTGTTTTTGGAATCTTATTCCGTCATCAGGTAGGTAAGATTAACATTCCACTTGAAAAATTATAACTTATTTTTACCGAGGTTTTGGCATCTCATGCAATCATAAGGTGATTGTTACATAACATTCCGAAGATTATGTCGAAGTTAGTTATACTTTCTTAAGTCGAATTTAGAATTGTTCTTTTTTCGTTACATTTGATAGATTGCCAACATTATTTTGGTCTATCTCTTGTTTACTTCAACAATCTAACTTCCTGTGTTATGAGACTATGGCAGTTAATCCATGTGTTTAGACTTCTCTGATAGGTTAGAAAAATCATCGGCATATACTGATACAGCACCGTATACAATCGTAAACATGGTCGTGAAACATGCTGCTGGCATCTCGCTCTCTAAGATTACACGCAATTATGTTGACAGGGTTACCTAAAATTAACTGTTGTCTTCCATCCACTCAATAGTCAATAACGTTTTCTTGAACCTTCTCTCCCTAAACGCCACGCAACGAATGTTCGAAGGGATTCTTTAAGTTTTATGGAGTTTCATGAGCAACGTCGAGCACAAAGATACCAATCTGATCGTTTATTGCTGTGTCCATCCGCTAGGAACGTCCAAATGTGAAGGACTGTTTTATGCTTGCTAATGTGTATTTATAACTCTACTTACGATACCACCACAGAAGATTTTGTCCCGCACTGGCACGGGGAACGTGTGATCAGACAATTTCTCTATCCTCTGCTAAAATACATGTTTCCCTAAATGATTGAACTCTATCTTAATTTTACCCTATGCTTCGAGAATATCCCTAACTCTAATACAAGCTGGGTACCGCCACCATGTTTTGCTAACACTATATTTTGAACGAATTTTCCCGGTGAAATGGATATTGGGGACAGGTATGGAGAGTTTTAACATGTCAGTCATGTACCTATAGGAATAAGGGAACACTTAACGCTTACGTTGACACCCCACACCACCACAAGCCATCCTATCTGACCTATATACGCAGGAAAACACGAGCGCTAGTCCTTCCTATCCAATCTCCCAAACAGCTTGATGTTATCCTACTATTTTCCCCCGTCCATGTCTCCACTGAAGTTGGAAGAGAACATGATAAGAATTCATATTGGTGGAAGTCGGGGTATTCGGTAATGTCGAAGTATTAAAGTGTGTAGTAATGGTAGCTTCCCAGAGGCAACCACTAAAGAAAACAAATAAGAAAATATACGAAACATCACGAAGCATCTGCCATACTGACGCTTTTTTCTCCTTTGCTTGTTTGTCATTTTTTTAAATCTCTGACTTGTATTTTGTGACACATTCTCTGCCAGTGCATCGTACTTTTTTCCTTTGTATACAAATACCAAACTGCGCGCCATTCCATCCCCCTTAAAAAATGTTCCACTGAGCCACGCGATTGAAACGACTCAGCCAGCCACGTGTGTACTTAAATACTCGGGTGTTGTCCTAGTTCACCATATTTTCCCCGGTGGCATGATTCCTTCCATTTCCTAGAATACTGAGCGCTTCGTGTATATTTTGTCATGTTTTCTGAACGTTTTTGTTCCAGCTCTATAAGGGACGATATAAGCTTCGACAAGGCTGTATGCACATCACCCGCCCGAAAAAAAGTTCAGTACAAAAACGATGACTGGTAGAACTATCGCAGAACCAACATGCAGACCGAGCGTTACCATTTCATTGTTATAATTTCGTCTTGAACATGACCACGAGATTCCGAAAGAATTGTGAGAAAAATGAAAGATTACACCAGATGGATGTAATTCACCATTTAAAAAAGAACTTTTATGTTTACCGAAATTCGAACCCTGAGCTCCCAATTTCCTATTGGTGTGATAGCCTATACAGTGATGATTTGTATCTTTTCTTGTATCTTTTTACCCGTAAGCGTGACTGTGTCACAGTATATTTATGAGTAGTTCGTAGTGTTATTGGCTTGAAAATGGAAGAATAGAACCAATGGGAAATCAGTCAAAACCTCAGCTCGCGATGAAACTCATCTCAGAGTATTCGAATGTGGACTAAAGCCTGGAGGATATAAGTATATTAATGTTTCCTGCAAGCAATGCATAAATATCATACCTATTGATAGGATCATTGGTAAAATTCTTGAGGACAACCTTGATGGGCTAAACTAGTTGTATCTTCCATCAAGGAAGTCAAGCTTTTGAAAATGCGGATGAAACTATAATTTTTAACTGGAGCATCATTTAATGCATACATTTTGATTTACTTCACATTCTGAGAGCACAGCTAATAATCCCAGGAGTGGCAGAGATATTATGGGTTAAGTTCCGATGCATAATTGAATGACATATTGAGTAGGTATACTTACTAATAGTGCAGAGGATACGCCATCGGTCAGATGAGACATAAAATTGTGTGCCCCAAGAGTGCATCCGTTTCCGTCAAGTCAATAAACGCCAATCGTAATTTCTCCCTGAATTATATGCAAGTCCCGACACAGGGTCTTTCTCCACACGCCGAATATTTTTCAAGCAATCTTACCCTTATCATCCAACCCATGCATCCTCTTTGGTGCATATGGCTTTATTTCTCAGAAACCTTTACCATGCCCTGTTGCCAAAATTACACTCCGTATGTATACCCCTAGTATGGTATGAAACCATTTTCAAATTTCTTCAAGTTCCTTAAAGGAATGATGCCTGCACAATGGAAGACTCCTAGATTAGCAATTAGTTTACAGCCTAGCACATTGCTGACTTTCTTATTGCAATGGGAAACATCGCATCTCCAACATTACACAAATTTACACAGGAAACGAATATCCAAAAGAGCCCATGTGGTCAATGAAATAAGGAACTCCGTATATTTCTCCTTCAAATTAAATCTTTAACCAGAAAAACATGTCATTTATAAAACATTAACCCCTTGGACCATAATTGGACCTCCCTAATTTTGTTAATAATAATATATTTAGCCCTGAATTTCCCTGTGCAATCACCAGTAAATAAAATAATTTTTTTGCAGATTGAATATGAAATTCAAATTTCATTTTACATCATCTGAAATAAGTGACTCAACATCTTATCATTAACTAATGAATGTTTGAATCCATTTCAAAGGATTAACAATCACAGGAGTTAATGGTCACTACGAATTACATTTAATTGAACTTTCAGTCGAATTCAAATTCCGTTTCCTTTTCTAGGATTCTGTAGTAATTGAGAAGCGATGCATGCAGGAGGACTGCAGGAAAAAAACTGTAGTTATATCATTTTTAAAGCTAGATAATTTTCATTGGAATCTTTTTAATTCCATAAACTGTCACAGTTTTCTTTCTCCTTGTAGCCCAAAATTGGAGATGAAAATGGTTCCCTGAAAAACTGGTATACTTTTTTAGCTTTTACTGTTTCAAGAAGAAAAAATGTCAGTAAAATAGCTTTATACTATGCATTGTTAAAAGTTAAAACGGGAAATTTCCACTTTTTACAAAAACTAAGATAATAAATGAGAAGTCAGTCTCTTCTGTTTGAATAGAGATACTATGTCATTTTTCACTTTTATCTCTGTTGTGGAGAATCAACAAGCATTTCTGCTAGTTGCCGGTCTGCTAGTAATTAAAGCAGTGTAATTTTGATACGGTGCATACATTTCGGTCATCCAGGTGACCGTCGACAGGGAGAGTTAATATACGTGCGTCTTTTCCGAGATTCAAAGTCCGAGTGTTGGCCATTTGGGTTTACCGTTTTTGGTAGATTGACTTCATTGTGTACCGTATTTTTATGCTTATCTGGGAATAGCCATTACTCATCTATTGGCCTGGGGGTATAGAATATTCTTGATTATTCTAGAAATCTCCGGCCGCGTTCTTTAGACAGCGTTCGTGCCTAGCAAATGTTTTGAAAACTTTACTGTTTACTATACCTAACTCATTGTTTATGTTTTTTATTATTCTGAACAAAAAAACACAATGAAAACGGCAGATACACCAAACAGGGGGAAATTTGCCATGATAAAATATTTTGTCTTGACCAGGATGCGAACCAAGGTCTACCTTTTTCCGGTCAGGTGTCTTAACCAGATACACCACCAAGATTTATTAACTCAAAAAAATTTCAGCAGAAAGATCATAAAAACGAGATATTCTTGTATCCAGTCCACTTTGTAGCACAGGAGACGTAGTATACGTATGGGTACATTGTTTAAGTATACTTTTCCGCCGTTTTAGAACTTGCCAAATGCGTAGTTCACTGCCATTCAAGTTATCTTGATCCCCGGGTAGGGTAAGAGGAATATTCACTTGACACTCTGGAGCCGTTCAACGACGGAAGATACATCATGCGGCGATCATCTCGTTAAACATACGCAAAGCAACATCCACAATCATAACTCTGGTGGAAAATTTAAGTCCATGTATTCTCTAAAATCCTTCCCATTCCTATTAGACAATTTAGAAGGCAATATTATTTACAAAACCTTTCTGCCAAAGAATCAAATAATTCCTCAATATCATAATATGACGGATGAATGATTATGGTTTCATTGCAAGGGACGGCTAAAGTGTAAGGCATATTGATAGTTATTATCTTCCACCATAGATTTATAGCCAACAAAGTCTTTACTCACAAAGAGGCATTTGGCAAAAATATGTAGGTCACGGATATATTATTACACTATGAACGAACAACCTACAATTTGTCACCTGTTGACTCGTCAATTGCATGTTTGGCATTATCATTATTAAAATTAATTTTATTTTATATTAACGTTAATTTTAATAGCCTACGGTTTATCAAATAACTTCTCCCAAGCCAAACGGTAGAACCAAATCTGACGTTTATTAGTTGAAAATGATGCTGCCGATGAAATTATGCCTTACTATGAGAATGTTTCACTGCACCAAAATTGTTTTAAAGAGGTTGTATTTTCCTTCCAATGCAATGAAAATAGATTTCGTGGGTTGAAAAATATCTAGCTTGTTCATAGAACTCTTAGCTAACTATCACTTCAATGCACGGTTATTTGAACATTTTCTATACTCCTTGAGTTAAACAGTCGATTCACCTACAAACATAATGGGTGATCATCATTTTTTTGACAAAAAATGTGTTAATATCACATAAATATGTGTATTAATAATACAAAAATTTGAGTGTCTTCACTTCTTTTTGCCATAAATGCCCATATTTTCACACCCAAACCTTCTAACATAATGTATAGAGAGCAAAAGAAGACTGCTTTTTCATTCAATTGGTCTGTTTCCTTTGCGTGTAACGAATATTCACACTTCCGGCGAAAGTGGTGACGTGAATTTGACGTCACCTCCGCCCAATGCGCTCTAGGTACGGTTGCCAAGTTTGAAAATGGCCTTAGGTAAAACACGTGTATTCAGGAAAAATATTCAGGAGTCCGAGATGAAAGTGACTACAGTTGACTTATGGAAAACATTCTGATTTCTTCTGGCCATCTGATTTTCACCTGGAGGGAAATGAGCCAAATTAACATACGATGACCGAGCTACTCACCGAGGAAGTGAAAGTGAGTAAATACTTCATTCACCCGAAACGCACCCAGTTCTCGATGCTCTTCAATCGCTCTCCATTAATGTGATGCCCCGTGTGTAGTTAATAATCGGCACCATATTAATTACTGGAAGTGCACATGGAGATTTGGTCCATCAGCCCTAAATTGGGCTGAAACAAAGTTCAGTTTCCGATGTAATGAAAGCAAAAGTGAGTTTAAATTGGTCTGTTTCATGTGGCATATTTTGGGAAATGATGTCAAAAGTGCTCTGTTAAAATCTGTCATGAAATATTGGCAAAACAAATGAACGTAAAAACTACTCATGCAGTTTCCTTTTGGCAGCGAATCAAGTTTACCAATGGAAGCGAAGGAAATAAACATTGGCCTGGTAGAAGGATAAATCTGGTAGAAATAAACATTGCAGGGTGAAGGATGTTGTCGATGGAACGCGGGTTCTTGTCCAACGGGCTTATATATAATTCTGCAGTTGAAATGGAAAAAAGTGGAGCTACACAAACCATAATATTTTGTTGTCAGCTCCAAGTTTTTAAATTACCTAAAATTGTCAAATTATGCCAAGTAAATGGCTTTGAATAATCATAAAGCTATAGTTTACACAATTCACAAAAGAGAAAAATTTACAAATCCAGGATTTGAATGCGCTGATTGTCATGAAAATATAAATCTGATACTTTCCCGGTGCATGCTAGTTGTGAAGTCTGCTTAAGATCTCCCCTGGGTGAAACTCGTCACCGTTGACTACGCTTCTATTTGCGAGTCATCCATCTTCATTGCGGTTGAAGGACAATGAACAACTATGTATAATGACCATCGGAACTTCGGAAGTGATTGAGAGTTGAACTAGCTGGAGATTTCAAATTGATTTCACTAGGAATAAATTTTGCACCGTATTCCATAATTAAATAAAACTTCATCAACATCTAGGTTTTAATGTGAATACACCATCAACAAATGATCTACATGTATCTACATTGAAAAATAAGCCCTTATTAACGTCTTATTTATTCGTGTAAAATTGTAATCAACCCTTCATTGTGTTCCAATTTCATACCATGTGGTATGGAATTTGAGCATCTTCAAATTCCTAGGATGATGTTATTTCTTGAGCAGTTTCAAAACAACTATCGGCCAAGAAAATGATTTATTACGAATAGCTGAAAATTTTATGGAAACAAAAATGAATGGATTTTTACTACATTGCGTCTTTAGAGGGGAGATGTAGTTACTTTATAAGTTGACGCAGATATTTTGAATGTACCACATTGTAGATAATAACAAAATATCGTATATTCTTTCGATCATTTATTTAATACACTTCGAATGAGCCTTATTGTTTGGTGAATGATCATTGAGTTCATAAATCAATTGCTTCCATCCCGTTCTACAATTGGTGCTTAAAGGGTGAATTCCAAGTGTCCACTGATCCTAATAAAAAGGTAACGAAGACTTAAGGTTTACCCATATGTAGTAAAAATGGGTTACATTTTGAAGTCAGGATTGTTATATTACCATAAAATACATATATCTAAACTTGCATTTGCCTAGTTAAACAGTAAATACTATTGCGAATATTTTTATCTTATATAAACACAGTTTAATAGAAAACCGGGTCGTCGTTTACTCTAACCTTCGAATGAGGCATAAATCTATTAATAATAGTAAAATGATCCTGCTGTTCTAATTTGCCGCACCCGATGCACTTGAAGCGGGTCAAAGTTTGCAACGCAACGGCCCGTGTAGTAATTGTCAATGTACGCTTGATAACTGCTTGGTATCAAGCCTTCGCACACATACCTGTCCTACAATAATAGCCGTTCTTTACGAATTTATCTTCTTATACATCATACGCTGCAAAATACTGCGTGGCTTCTAACGAGGGACACTCGGTTCAAAGTGATAAAAATATGATATCGTATGGTAACGCATAGTATTCGTCCCGTAAATGACTTGTGATTATATGATTTCCAGATAGGAAACGCTCATTAGGGGAATATGTTGTGAGACGCTAAAGAAGAATAGTTTTCAAGGAAAAGCAGTGCGAATTCCAATTAGACGATTTTATTTGTGCAATATCTAACGAGTATTTATTAAAACCATCACTTCCTTCAATTCTACAACGACTAATCCTGATCGTTCACCGTGGCAGTTTTTTTCAGCAATATCTTACTCAAGTTTTAAAGTAAAGTGTTACTTTTACACTAGTTTGAGATAAATGTGCTTCCATTAAGGGATTACTCTTGAAACGATTGTGCTTAATATAAATGAAAAAAATAACTCAGTTACTGAGTTTCAGTGACAGATCACTGATGATACCCTACCCCACTTCACCACAGAAATCTCCATCCAAGTTTTTCATCAATAGTGACAGACATGACGCATTTTAACTACCTTAAAAATTCTGTTATGATACATTTTTCTCACAGAATACGTGCAGACAAGGAAATACCGAAGTCTATTGATTGAAAATGTCTCTGTGAACCACCCAATTATGTAATAATCCTTTTGGTGGTATAGTGCCCGAAATCCATCTAACCCTCCATAATTCACAATTGTCATTGTCTTGACCACACTTCCTTTCAAATATTCCTGGCAGTTTTCAGAAAAATGTGAGATTGTCAGCATGACCGTCTGCCGCTTAGGGCAGTTTCTGAGCAAGGAGTTTGATAGGCATTTATTTTAGCAAGAATTGTGAGCCAGCAAGGTCAGCAATAGCCCAGTGTTATTTGCTAACGTACATTAGTCGTCCATGCGAGTATCGATGAATCAAAGTTTGCAGTTAAGGTTTACTTTTCATCCTATACTTTTGACTTGATTATCATGATAATTTATCCTCTTTGTGTATCCATTAATTTATATGCATGGCTATTTTGATTTCACTCAATTTTGTGTTCTAAAACCGGCTCCACGAACAGATGACGCCAGTGCGTTGGACAGGTTTAACCTCTCAAGGTGCTCTTTGCTGTTCCTAATTGCACGATATCATCAAGATTATTTTTGTTTTCAATAACATTTTGCTACAGTATGTTACTCTTTTAACTCTATCGTGACTACCTGATAATTCAAACAATAAAATAATATAATTTTAGCGCATTAAACATAACATTTGCATAAAATATATTAAAACGAAATAAAGTGCATTTTAATCGACGCGGATATCTATGTACCAAAGAGTCACATAAATGACGAAGGGCTAGGACGATCCTTCCGTTTAATGGACACCAGAATGGTTTAGGGAGCACCCCAGCGATCGGAATGCCGGCAGAAGGTCGGGCAAGATAGGTTCCGCTGTGCATGCTGAATCTATGCACTCACAGGTTTATGCCCTTCAACCGGCTTCAAACCAGGGACCAGAGACCGTATCCGAGGACTAGGCTACAAATAGTGAGGGTTATTTTGACTCCCTCGAGGCCACTTACCCGCTTCATTACGGCGTTAAATTGCCGGAAGGAATTCAGGTTCTCCTGGAGCTCTGGGTATCGTTCCCTCGCTGCGACCAGCGGCGTGGACCACGATCTCCAGGCCGGGGTACCAACTCGTGACAGGAACAGCCACTTACGTCACGCATTCCACCACCTGCAAAACCATTATTGGCAATAAATCTCCCATTCTCGACCAAATAACAGTCAGCGTAAGTGCAAGCATCACGAACATCAAAGTAAATACCTTACGTGGAGATGATAAATTTGTACTATATTTAACGGAGAGCGGGAAGTCTCTAAAAATGGAGGTGGAAATAAAGGCTGACTACAATATAATTTATAAAAATAGAAGTGAAAGACATCCTACACATTAACTTTTTCACATCACCTAATAAACTGGCTGGATACGTGCTAACCACGGCATTCTTCCTTCCAATAAAACGAATTTCTTTAATAATTTCCAATTTCAATTAGACTGGTGTATAGCCGAAGGCTTTCCTGGTGAATGATGTATATGATGAATTATGTGATACGTGAATAAAGAGCTCTATGGTTTTACACCAAGTCAGGCCCTCCATATCGCTCGTCGAAACGTTGGAAGTTATTGGAAACCTGACCCGGTATCCAAAAGGTTTCATTCACAAAACGAATGGTATTTTTAAAAATAACTTAGGAAATGAAATGGAATAAAGGAGAATATCGATAACAAATAAGCAAGGTAAACGTACTTTCATTAGTTAAGACCTACTCAGTGACGAATAAACACACTTGAGGGCCTACAGGCAGTACAAGCAACAGTGTCCACGTTAATAAACAAATTGCAAGTGAGGAAAGAAGAAAACCATTCTCAGGGCGCCTCCGGGGTCCATAGGGTTAAGCCTTATTGGTAATTCAGCTCTGCAGCTACTCCTAGTGTTCCTGAAGATGGTAGACAGCATTCAGACTATGTTAAATACCTAAACACACAAGTCACTCCAGAAAAATGACCGTTCATAAGGCTATTTATTTTTTAAATTCAAGTCACGTCGATTATAAATATTTAAATATTTTGGAGATGAACTACTTCGATTTCAATCTAAATCCAACCCAACACGTTGAGATTCGATTCCAATTCAAATAGGTCGTACGCCTCATTTTACAAGCAACATATTTCAAACTAGTGCCTAAAGAGTTGTGAATAAGGATGATGAAATGCACGCTGCTGGCCACTTTAGTTCCCGTCCGTTGTTGCAAAAATACATACGTTTGTGAGACAATAATGCCTCGTCCCTTTTCCTCCAGAAAATATCTCGTGCATCCCATTCCAAAATATATATTGTCGCACTGATAACAGCTAAAATGGTACTCCTGTTGGCATTTTAAGATTAAAATCTTCCTCACTTGCTTAGTTGAATTTTTATTTATTTTTTTAAATTTGAAAGTCATTCTTGGGCTAAAGGTTTTATTTTTCCATGTTCTCAAGTCTAGTAGACGCCAAGTGAGCAACTGTTTGCGTTCCAAAATTAAAAAAAATTATTTTACTCAATGTAAACACAACAAAACCAACTACTGAAAATCGATCAGTTTAGAGAATATAAATGTACATGCGGTCGTTGTTTTGATAAATACAATGAGTATGTGGTTTAAAAAAAAGAAAAATAGATGTAACATATATTTTTAAAAATTAGGTTGTTTTCGTGTCAGAACAAAAAAATTTAAATTCACATTTCATGTAGAATATAACATATAAGACGATAAATAAATAGTTTTCTTAAAACATTGTGAATTTTGGTTATTTATCAATTCATTAAGTTTTTAAAACCAGTCTGCGAGACTCCACGCGAGTATTGTCATTCCAAAAAGTGAAACGAAATTAATAAGGATTAAGGCCGAGTAATAACTGTTTACTAGATCATAGAAACACCTTTGAGATACCTATGTCATGTTTCAAGAACATTGTTGCTTTGAGCTTTAGTTTTCTAAATGTAAAAGGTTCATAGTAATAGTTCAGGTCTTTTCTCACGCCTTATTTTTGGTGAAGCTTTGGGGTAGCCGTGCTTTTTGGCGTTTTAGAATTTAATGCTAGATTTCCAAATGTTCGATTTAAAAGGTGATGGCAACTGTAAGCTTCACATATTATTGTTGCATATCCTGTTATACTGTGATTATTCTTCTCAACCACTAAAAGCTTTTCACCGCATGAGCATGAATTCATTAATACACAAAAGGGGAAGTATTATTAGAATAAAGAATGAAGAATAAAGGCCCGTTTATTAAAGTGTTTCATAAAGTGAAAAACATGAATTTCCAGAGGAAAAAGCAAAATGCAAAGCAAAAATGTTCGTTTTTAAAGGAATGAACTCTGACTTTTTAAGGATGCGAATGTACGACGCTGGAAACCTCAGGAGAACGTTTTCCAAAAAATAATTACACGTGTCGAGAGACTCTCCAACACGTTTCGAATGAGGATGTTTGAGTTCCGATCTTTTCCCCATTCATCATGGCCATGGTAGGCGTTCACCACAAAAAAGTGTGGGAGAGAGAAGGGAGGTTAATTAATGAATGCGAAAATGCCAGGGAGAAGGCCATTTTAAGTCTCTGCGTTGATGTTTAATTAAGGGGCGGGTACAATATCATTCGAAGCTACTTTTTGCCTTGCTGGAATCGTGGTAAGCACGCGATGGTCTTCTTGGAAGGCAACAAACGAAAGGTTCCACAAAAGAGCTCGTGAACGAATAGCGAAAAGTCATAGCCCCCTGGTTCCGTAGAGCTGTTAACCACTGCCGGAATAAAATATTTTCTCCGCCCAAATTGTTATTACCCGTTTGCACACACGTAGTATTATGCTTATTCTGTTAATTTGAGGAGTTACGGTGATTAGACCGGATGCATTGGTCTCGCAAAAGAGAAGATCTAAGGGGAAGAGAGTGAGAGAGAGGCAGGGGAACAAAATACTTTGAAAAAGGCATCCATCCATCCACTCTGCTCAAATTAGAAGGGCTTGAAATATTTGACGGCGTTATAACCAATATTTTCCATAATAACCATATTCAATCTTCATAAGTCTGTGCAATTCCTCTGCTAGTCTGGGTGTTACATTTGCACGATCCAAGGTTTCTTTCGCCAGCTTAAGAGCCTCTTGAGTAGGGATGGAGGTGAATAGGTTTTGAACGTCAAAAGACACAAGTTTGGCATTAGGTGGCAGGTTCACACTTCGTAATTTTTCCGTTAAACTTATGGAAGTTTTGATTGCGTACTTGGCTGAAAAGTCCGTCAGGTTTCTGAATATGGTATTCACCTGATAAACTGGTCTGATCGGAGCGTCTATTTTATGTAGCTTGGGCATGCCGTATAACCAATAATGTTGATCAAAATTATTTCCTGCTCGACGGAGTGTACTACAAACAGAAGGAGGGCCTGGCCACAGGCTCACTCCTATCTCCAATATTAGCCGAAATATTCATGAACAATTTAGAAAAAATTTTCGAACCCATGATTAACCAAGAATCAAACCTTTTATATTGGTTTCGATACGTCGACGATGTCCTCTGCTGTTGAATGATCAGCTACAGGCAGTTAAATAACTTTCTATCGTTCCTAAACTCGATACATGATTGATGGTTTCAGGCGTTACTTTGTGGAACTTGGAATTCATCTTGAAAAACTTTAAACTTTGTATTTCCTCACGAAATTTATTTTGAGACGCTCTGACGTCGAAACCATGGTCGTAGCTAAATAAATTTCATGTGGAAATACAAAGTTTAAAGTTTTTAAGATCGATACATGAATCCACCACCTTCACCATGGAACTTGAAATCGATAAAATGATTAACATCTTGGATCTTTACATCAAAATAAGTTCTTCAAAGCACGAATTCGCTATTTATATAAAGCCTACCTTCACGGATCAAGTGATACCTTCGGATTCCGCCCACCCGATGTCCCCCAAATTAATCAGTTTTAATTCAATGATTCACAGACTTATAAACATACCTATGCCTGATATCTATTATAGAAAGGAACTTTGGACTATTAAGAAGATTACCGTGAAAAACGGATACAGTGCCGACATGATCAACTCTCTCCTCTCCAAGAAACGGAAGAAGCTTGCGATACGCCTGAGTACATCCCTCCTATCAGTAGACAGCAATAACGGACGAGAGTGGTGCAAACTTCAGTTTTTTCACAAGCGATCTTATAAAATAGTGAACCTCATTCCTAAAGACCAATACAAAGTCGCCTTCTACACACCAAAATCTCTCACCTAACTTCTTTGCTAGAACATACAGGGCGAGGGTATCCCGGCCGAGGGAGAAACAGGGAGAGAGCAGAGCCCAGTAAAGGAAGACGAGCCATGGGTCCTTCGACCATCTTTAAAAGGAAGCAGATAACACCTATGTTGCCATTTTGTTTTTGTTTTGAACATTAATGTGTTTGTGTAAATCGTCACACTCCCCTCCCCCCGACTCCTTCTCCGGTATTCCCAACCCTCAGGCACCTATGACTGTCCACCCTTCTCTCCTTTTCCTTTCGCCTTCTTCCGTCACCCCGTATTACCACCCCCCTTCCCGCCTCCCTATATAAGCTTGGGCACACTTGATATATGTACCTGAAGATGCTGTAAAACGCGAAACCGGTCGTGCAGTAGATGCCATACTTGTGGGAATTCTTCTTTTTTCATTAATTGCAGTTATGTTCCGTTTCCACTCCATCACGCCTCAAACCTCGGCAAGATACGTTAAAGGCCGTTATGATAATCTCGTTAGTGTTACTGACCTTTTGCAGCAACTGGGATGGGAAAGCTTTCAGACCGTCGATTAAAATTTAGACTCAATCTATTAAGTAAGTTCCAAACCGGTCTATTCTCTGATTACGTTGATAATATTTAACGAAATCCGACATATTACGGTAGATCAAATCTTGAGAATAAAATTAGGGAACTAGACTGCAGAACGGACAGATTTAAAATGTCGTTTTTCCCACGAACGATATGGGACCATACAGCTGCCAATGAGACTTGTATCTAGGTTTGTCGTTAGGTAGTGTAGCTCTTAGTAGTAGTAGGACTCCCTTATACTTGAACTCTTATCTGTTACCTAGTACTAACAGCACGCCGTGCATGTTTTCTACATAAGTCTTGAGTCTCTGTCCATTTGTGTAGTTGCAAAATACATATATATTAATGGTCCCTCTCCATTGTGATAATATCTGTGGTGTAGTAGTGCATGCTTGTGAGGCTTCGCCTCGTGACAAGCATTAGCGATTTTGTTGTTAATGCAAAATTAGTCGTAGTTACACTAAGTTTAGGGTATAGTGTAATGCATGCTGGAGAATACTCACCCCCTGCCACACACCTCTGAGGTGGCTTGAAGGGTATTTTGTAGATGTAGATGAAACATTAGACTATGGTCGTATATAAAGTTGACACACAAGATTGCAGGCTGTAATTTCTTCAAATCGAATGAATGAACCACAGTTTCAATTTATGCACGTGGACTGATGATAGAATAACACAAGAAAGATACGCGGAGCGAACGCATATCAACAAGTCTACTGGAATGAGAGATCGATCAGAGGGAAAGAAACGCTAGTTCAAGGAGCACGCTAATGACGGCGTGCCCTTAAGGGGTTATAAAGCTCACGAGAAGCCAGAGAAATCACATAGCGTGCAGTGATAACGAAAAATATGAAACGGAGCTTAGAATGCAGACGATCAGGTCGAGATAATATCAAGGGCGCCGAGGAGTGCTCGTGGGAGGAAGTATCGCTCGTGACTAATTAACCTCGATATTACAACCAGCGGTTACCGCTCTAATATGTATCCGTAAAGAGGGAGTTTCGTATTTGAGTGCAATGGCGCGATAATGGATTTCTCCTGTTTGCTGTATATAATTATTGCTATCGTTTTCACGACCTATCTTTGTTGCAAACTGCTCTCAACTACAGCCTCTGCTACTCATCTTAAAATCAAAGAACGGTGATTTTAAGAGTAGATAAAATTTCAACAAATTCTATATAATTTCCTCCATTCTCAACCCCTGATCTAGGTATATAGTATATAAACGGCATGAGGGGACGCTTTGAAAGTGTGTATACCGTGTACATGCGTTATGATCTTTTTAAATCCTCTTGTAGATTTTACTCTGAATTCCTATTGATTACTTTTTGATTGGTAAAGTAAATAGGAAAGAGTCGGAGTGAAGTATTTGCCCTTTTAATCCTTCATATAAAATAGGAAAAAACTCGTGTTGGCTTCATTGATTAGGTACCTAACTAAAGTGGGACTTGGAAGTATTACGTGCCCTATACGTGGTTAAGTACTGCGAAAGAATAAAGAAAACGTGAGTGAGTGCTGTGAATAGTTCTGATATCATATTCAAAGAACTGCGGAACTGTTACCTCAGTAATATTAACGGAGTACCTGCTCATGATTACACAACTGTCTGTAATTCACCGAGAAATAACAATTCGTCTGGACTGAGACACTTCGCTTCTTAAATCCTCTATGAAATTCACAGTGGAAGATGATGTCTGGATTGCGTGACTGGTTATTGCATTTTCCGCGACATCGAGGAGCTTGGTTTCGTATCCCAGTCCGGGTGAAAGATTTTTCACAGTGGATTTCACACAATTTCGTAACTAATTCTGTGATTATGGAAAGATTCTACATCTACATACGACCAGAGAAGAACCGTCAACACCGAACCGAGTGACCAAGCTCCCAAACTAAAAATATATTTCGCTTTATGATCTTTTATATTTTCCTTGGAAGTAAGGTTTATGCATTACTTGAGTGGTATAAAACTTTACAACGTTTAAGACGTCCTTAAAATAAAGTAGCTATGTAGTAAATTTAACGTATAAGATGATACGCTTTTATAAACTTATTTGAATTCTCTTTTGCATGACGCGACTGCCTTGAAACTTGTAGATGTGTTTTAAATTTAATTTAGTTTTATTTAAATGTTTAACATTATTAAGACTGCACAAAAAATAGTATATAATCTGCTCCGTAACTTATTTTTGGGCTGCATGAAGTTATTTTACTTACCAATAAAAACGTTTGACTAATTAAAAACTTTGCGTACCACAGAATAAGATATTACCTTCAATAAGTTTCGCAACAATATAGCTCCTTTAAGAAATTAATTTTAGCGAAACTAGAAACAAATATATTATATGTTGGAATACAAAGCTTTTTAATAGAAGTATAATTGATTGACAAATGGAATTCCAAAATTTCTGTTCCTCAACCATTGACAACATTTCATTTATTCTACCAAGGGAACGTTGGATACCAGGGTTGAGGAACGTCGATGGAAATGCGTAGGAGAACTAATTAAAGAGCACGACAAGGTAAGGCAGAGGACTGAATCGAGTCCATTTCACATAATTTGTTCTGAAAGACAATACATACGTGTCCCGAGAGTGAGCAATGGATGAGTATTTTTCGTGACGATTAAAAGTTCTTGGAGCGTGCCGGAAAGTGCGGACGATTGCTCGTCAATATTTTGAAAGCGTTTTAAAAGCGTATGTCGATAGACATTATCAACTAAGCACAACACTTGCTATCGACGAGCTCTCCAGAGCTAAAATCTGAACATGACCAATTTTAAAAATCCAAAGACGTTTTAAACCGATCGAAGGCCGCACTGTTACTCAAAGTCACTCTGAACGAGGTTTTCGAGTGCTTTGGCGAAGACGACACAATCCCTGCAACAAAAAGTGAACTCATTCACCACTTTAGGAGTAGAAGGACAAGAGGGTTAGGATAGAACGTGTTCACTAGCAGCATTTATACATGCACTGAAGTCAGTACTGAAGTCAGTACTGAAATCAGCGTACTCGAAACCTGATGGTTCTAATTTGGAAATATAATATAATCAAATTTTGTTGCTTCGGAGAAAACAACTTTCTGTGGCCTGTGTTGACACGTGTCGCGTTTCTAATTTCAGTGCGCAGTGTAACAGTCAAATTATTTGCTAAACTACACTGCTTAAATGAACTACGCCATTTCTTTGCAAATGCACAATATTTTTTACAAAGAATCCTTTAAAAAATCCAGTAAATCATTCTACTAGCTCACGAGAACATTTTCTTGATTTCAGTTCCCACGATTCCTTCAAAGATAATTTTGGTAGATTCCAGCTCCACCACGGGTATTCCCTCAAAACACTGCACTCGCCAGTGATTGGTAACTGGATCCAACAATCGGATGGAACACAAGTAATGTACTGTCTGTTTTCACTACTGAAAATCAAATTGATTCATTTATTGGATGCAATGCTATCATTTATAATGTGCCATTTTAGCACACAGAATTTAGTTCCAATTTTCAGCAGAGGAGAAATAATCCTCTAAAAGGACCTTAATTCTTAGGACCTTTATTTTGACTTCTCTTAAGAGTCTCTACATCTACATTCCCCGATGTCTTTCTTGATCAAACTCTTCCATTTACTATCATATGTGAGTTTTTATGTTACTCTCCTCCAGTCTATAAGAAAAGCTATAGTAACAAAGCTTTCATATATGTCTACACTAGAGCATCCAAATAACCTTCTTTCACCATCCCTCTATTCCTAAGCCTATCAATCCCGTTTTGCTACGAACAATTGTCAGGTACGTAATCTATTTTCACTGCGTGTAACCTGATCTTATATGCTTATCCTGACATACCGAGGTTTTGCTGATATTTAACAAGGTTTGAAAATATTTGTAAATGAAGTTGGAGAGAGAATGAGGGATGGAATATAAAAGGCAAGAGAAGAGGAGGAAGATGCAGAGAAGGGTACTGAGAAAGAGGTAGAGGAGCCTAGTGTCTGTTGAAGCAGATTATGGGGGCCCCAGGATGCTGGCTGGCGTCTGTACAATAGGAACTCACGAAGTGCGATATCCGCTCGCTCATCGACGGATGACATATATGCCGGTCTTCCCTAGAAGCGAAACGTTCCGTACAATTCAGGATGAAAACGAGAATAATAAGCCAGGTAAAGTGATACTTCACCTCTCGTTTAGTCATTCTATGAAGTTTTACGCAAACATTACATTGGAAACCCTCATGGAAAGTTTCATCCTCAAGCCAATGATTTAATTATCGCTGGAACGCAAACACACATATCTTTCAATTATTAAACGTAACGTTAAATGTTATGCCGAAAAACCTCTCATTGATGGTTACTATCTCCAGCTGTTTTTTGTTATCTCAAAAAGTTGACACAGGCTTAAGTGAAAAATGAACCTATATTTCATCTTTTTAATATTCTGAGGGGAATAAATAGGATGACAGAAAATACTATCACGTTTCATGGACGTCATGTTATTTTTATATGTTCACCCTCAACGTTACAGAATAATACAATGGGTACATCCATTTTGTAATACAGTGAGCGATTTAACTGCAATACCTATAAAATATATAAAAATAATAATTTATGAAACTAGGATGTCATATCATGTTTTACTCTGAATGACAACAGTGAAATGTGTACGTGAGACCCAAACGTCTATGATAATTTTGACTCAACAGGAAATATGCAGCAACAAATAGAATTTATAATTTTTTTTCTAACAATTTTTTATCCACCATGTTTGACGTCAGAAATGATTATACGAATGCCTTTACTTTATACATACTATTCCCACATTGCAGTGATAATGGCAGTGCACATAAGCTGCGGTTAAGCACATTCAGGATTGAAGAGTAGCATTTAAAGGGAGTGAGCTATCCAGCAGTTCAGAAGCTTTAAATGTAGCACTTTTCAAAAATAAAACCATGAGCACATAATGGAGAAATATGAATGAATCAACAGGACCAGGTGAAAAAGATAATTTTTATGGCAACATATTTTTATGTTCACGTGCCTGGGACCATTCTGAAAAAAAAACATACGAAGATAAAAGAGCTACTTAAACGTTTTGGTGGGGTATTGAGCAGATAATCGACCCTAAACGATGTTTATAAAAAGCTGAGCTGGGATATATATAAAAAAACGATCAAGACAAGAACGACGTTTTTATCCACCCTTCGGTCAAACCAATCAATTGAGCGCACCCTTAAATTCTTTGAATACCCTTTGACCCGGTGCGTACCTCTAGCCCTTAGATGGGAAAAAGGGATTTTTGGTTCGAAAAGCTACCCCTTCCAACCTATCTCTCCATATCCCTCATTCCCAGGCGTTTCCCCGTTATATCTGTTGGGTCTCATACACCTGGAGGGGGGATCGGGTTGGTGTGGTGGTGGCTAGTGCACAAGTATCCCACGCCGAGGACCTGGGTTTGAATCTGAAGCATTGGAGCAAATTTGTTTGTGGAATCCCAATCTAAACTTGGGGGTCATTTTCAGCAAAGGGGTATTTGAAAAGTTGTATTTATTATCGCTTTTACTCTATAAAAGACAACACCTACGTACGTATGATTCAGATGCTACACGTAGTGATTCAGATATATGCCAGTAGATGGCAATCGAGCTCCCATATACGTTCCCCACCAACAGACACATTGTGGGGGCGTACGAATTTTCATAGTAAACACAAGGGAAACAGCTTACTAGTAACAGCTTCGCCTACTCCACCAAAAAAATTGTACGTGAGGATAGATCTGACAGTAATATATTGTATATTGTTTAAAATATTTAAGTATATTGTTTTCACTAAATATAAATAAACCACTTAATAATGTATGTCTAAATATTTACTTTCTTAATTACGTTTTGCCTATTTTTCTCATACTTTAGCCCATTTCATCAGGCTTTTCAACTGGTGCATTATTGCAACTGGTGCATTATTGCATCAGGCTTTTCAACTGGTGCAAGATTATCGCAAGTTTTATTTATAGTTTCACATGCTACGTAACTAACTCATATATTGATATAATAATTATCATAAGCAGATAGGATGTTAAAACCCTTCAAATTTCAGGAAAAGACAAACCAGATGGATTCGCCGCACCCTAAAGCACAATGAGTTTGTGAGGAATATAATTGAAAAAGAAATAGAGGAAATATTCCAAATAGGAAGAACAAGGGATAAATATACTGAGCAAATAAAAAGGTAAGTACATAGAAATTTCAATAATTGCAGTTTTTACTTCATTCATTGCACAAAATATCCTGAAAATGTCCAATTCTATACCAACAAATCCAACAACTCAAATACCCTTTATCAAAACACTGAACTGTCTTTAATGATCTCTTATATTTGCAAATATTTATGACTCAAATGTTTATCTCTTGTAAACAAATGGTACTATGCATGAAATAAGCTTCGAGGAAATGATTGAAAATTTTTGTAAACTGCGACCAATAATGAAATGATTGCAAAAAATAGTGTCTGCGTAATTGTCTGCAATGGATATAAGTGCAAATATTCATCAAGTAAAACATTGTGACGAGATGACAGGTCTTTTTCAGTGTTTTACAGTTTACCCAGAAAAAAGTTTTTCATGTATTTCTTATGCACTCAGAATACCATCACACACCATACATATCGCCCGTAGATTTTTTCCGAACCCCGTGCATGTATCGCAAAACATGGAGAAACCATCTCAATGAGTGGTATTTATAAGCCTGCACCCTAACAATAGCCTAGCTACTAGCAGGGAATTATGTACTTTGTTATCCAGTGGGCTAATGAAAACCTCATCACAGATTGCAATAACATATTGATTTCACCGTTCGGGCAACACGTTTTTAGGCCGTATCGCTTCCATTTGTTAGCATTATCAAAAAGACAGCTTTCAGATTTTGCACACGCTAGCTAAATGCTAATTATTTCTCGATACTTTTATGTGATGCCCTCAAGAATAATCCACTTCGTTTGAAAAATATGCCAACTTTGGAAAAATTACAAAATTAAATACTTAGCAACAAGCTTTCTAAAAGACGACCATACCTTATTCACTAAACACAATATGTTTATTGTGAAGTGACATCGAGGTCAAAGCCAAAATGGCAACATACCTAATATTGTCAACAAAGCGTCAAAATATGTGCTTCTATCCCATTTTGTGGCTAACTAAATGTTTGCAATAGCATGAGTACTGCCAAAACTGATTATTTTTAAAAAATTACATTCAGTAGAAAAGATGGAAAAATATGAGGACAATACTACCATTTGGGAACAAATTCCGCTCACTAGCCCCTCAGAGTCATGAAACGCACTGAGCAATACTTTTCGTTTACGTTGAGAATGACCGAAAGTTTCCGTGGGCTCCCACCTGTGCCTTGAACTTACATGCCATCGATTTTTAGTCATTATTGCATTATACTCGTTCACCTGATCGAACGGGAAATCACTTATTCCAATCGTTTCAATAGTCACCAAGTTGTAGTTTCCAAATGAATCGTCCTGCAAACGTAACACCATCTTTTCCGTCCAAATACTTCATTTCCAGTCCAATTCTAAAGATTTATCGAAATTTTCAAGACTATACCAACAAAACTGCATTTTATATATCGTTAAATGTGTTACTGAATATTCCGAGGGAATGTAAGACCTTTCACTATGCTGTCCTAAAAAAATTCGGGACCAGCCAACATTTTGAAGGACTTTGAAACGGAGAAGTAAGATGGATTGGACACATCATACTGCTTATAGAGTGGCTACAAACCATAGGAGAGGGTAGCATTAGCATTCGGGGGAAAGAAGTTGGTCGATGTAAACCTAAATATGTATAGCAAATAATATAAGATGCCGGCCGCATATTTCAAACCAATATGAAATTACTGAACCAATGATAGAATTCTACGGAAAAGCACGATAACCGCCGACCATCCTATGAAAGGAAAACCAAAGGAGAAGGAAAAACCTTACCTAGGTACCCATTCTAGGTGGATTATTTCCCACGAAGAAACACAGGGTTTACTTTCCTGTGCCAAAACACCATCTAATATCTTCTTAAACGTATGAACTGTATACATATATTCAAGCCTCACCCTAAACACTACCTCCCATAAGTCTCCCATACCCAAAATAAAATGTTTTGCTCTCCTCCAGCGCAACCCCTATACCCTCCCTCCACTGGCATATCCTCTCCGGCGTTATCGGGCACCGCCTCCGTGGGGGCGCCGCTTATCTGTCCCTTGCCACCACCCCCAGCTCGGGTCCCAAACTCCATCAATCGATTCGCAACGCTCTTGCCACATCCCTCCTCCCCACGCCGAGCCATACCTCAACCTCTCTCCCCACTCCGCGTTCCGTCTCACCGAAGTCTTCCGTCTGACCCGCTAATCTCCCGAGCTTATCTTCTTCGCTATCCAACCACCAGTCCTCGCCCCACAGACTTTCCCTCTCCCCTTAAAGGTTTTCTTGAACCTCCAGAAAGAAAACGAGGAGGCATATCAATTCTCCACTTTCTCCCCTACGCTTATCGTATCCTTTTGCCCTCTACCTTTTCGCTCACGGCTATTCACTGTAAATGTTATCCGTTTTTCCTACAGTGTTTCACTTATTAGGTTATTTCCACTTCTATGAGTTACCTCAACTGTTTTGCTTTTGTTTCCTTTGTTAATTATAAATGTTTGATGTGTCTTCTTTCAATTTTTAACTGATAAAGTTGGTTAAATTATTTAATCTTAATAAATATCGTGAATCATAATACCGAATAATAGTGCCGAATAATACCGAATAATAATTAATAATATAATACAAAATAATCAAAATATAATGAAGCGGAGAATAAATATCATGAATCACTTCTATGGATTAATTGATTTTAGTTTTATTTTTTATTTGATTGGTTAACCTACAACATTTTGAAATATATCTACATAAAATAATAAATATAGTAATATGATTACAATAAAGAATGTGTCTATATCATTTTTTGACTGAAGCAGCTGGCTAAAAATCTATTGTTTATTAATTATTGAGTGTTGGTCAAATACTGACGCTCAATTACCCATCGCCAACGTTTCACCAAATTTATTGGCATCATCAGGGATATGAAATTAACCGAATTTATAGAAAAATGTATGGAACTGTCTACCATCTTCCTAGCAGTCCATAGCAGTAACTGAATGGAGGGATTAATTCACAGTTTCATTATTTTCTATATATATATTAATTTTGTAGCGTGTCAGTCAGTCAGTCATTCTGTATCCATTTTTTTATTTCTCACTTAATTCTTGAGCTGGAGAAATGTAGTTTAGTGCATTTAATGTGGATTCTATGTCTGTATGATTTGGAAGTAGATTTGGATTTTTAGCAGTTGATGGTTCAAAGAAAAATGCAAAAAACCGTGGCTATTAAGCTAATAACCCGTAAAAACTGCTTAGCAACGATGCATTTATTTAGGTTAGCAACGGTGAAGTCAACAAACAGTTATCAATCAATTGCAATCAGTTACAAACTGTGTGGGCATATGTAAGCGTTGGTAATTTATCTTTATCAGGTAAATGTTGATTCCTTTACGATATCTGTATTACTTAATTTTCATTTCTGTCAAATGAAAGTGGGTTATTTTTTAATTTAGGTGAAGGATCTTAGCCACATGTTTAAGAATATTTGGAACCATTTTTCACAAAACTGAAGCATATGTGATGAAGTGACTCTGACATAATACTATTGTTTAGTGGAATTTTTTCACTGGAGTGATTGCTGTAATGCCTGAAGTGTGTGGTTCGTATGTAAACCACCAACCTTTTTTCACTTACGCAGAAGCAGCAGTAAAGTATGTTCGTAGTATTTTCTTGCAATCAATGAAATTAGTAGACAAGAGTCATGAGTTAATTATTTACGATTGACCTTCTAAGAAATTCTATCTCTCTGGTTTCTTATATTTCCCTTGATATGTAGCTACTTTTACCCGAATGAAGGCGTAAATCGGCAATTAGTGAAGATATTTAGAAAATATCCGGGTGAATGTTTAAATGTATGCCATTCCAAAACAGTAAGGTTCGAGTGAAATTTATGTAAACTCAACGTTAATATAGCCAATTAAGTGTTTTGATATTGCAATTACCTTGATTTGGTTTTATTTCATAAAATGTACGAGCGTAAGTGAAATGAACCTCTACAGTTTTCCATGCATTAAAGTGTCTGGATAAATACCAAAGGTCATACACATTTCAAAACATTTGCGTGTGCCGCTGTCTCGATATTGGTACAAACTTCACGTCAAAAGTTTAGAAGAATTACTTATACCATTACGAATGCTATATGAATACAACGGATATTTTTATTTTCATAGAATACAACGGAGAGCAGCAAGATTTGTGAAAAGTTTTTACGATAAACTTAGCAGTTTTACCGAATTGTTGAAGGAATTAGGGTGGGAATCTCTAACTGATCGAAGGGAGAAATACAGGTTAAATCTTTTGCGCAAACTTGGAGCAGACAGTTTTTTGCCGGACGTTCAACATATACTGCTAGAGCCAACGTACTACGGTAGAAGTGACCACAGGAATAAAATAAAGGAAATTGATTGCAGAACCGATAGATTTAAAATGTCATTTTTCCCACGCACAATAAGGGATCATAATAGTTGCGATAGATCAATCATATGAAACTCCCACCCTCAATAGGTAGAGTAGAATTTTCACTTGAGCTTAATAACACCACATCATTACTAACTCTTCATACCGGTCGATTAGTCCGGCATTATTTTATGTTATTCTTTGCATGAAGTAGCATCTCGTAGTATTCATAAATTAACAGTATCAGTAATATTAACCACTAGATGTGTCTATAGCATTTCTCTGCATGTTTGTATGTTATTTTACGTATCACTCTCCCAGTTTTCGGTTGGACTGCGCACTGTTTTCCTGACTGGTTTTGGCCTGCGCCTAGCGCCAGGGGGAGCGTGCGAGGTTCTCATTTGTTCTGGGACGAGTGCTGCATGCCTGGTGTGTAATCACCCCGTGCCACACACCCTAGTGGTGGCTTGCGTGGTACATCGTAGATGTAGATGACTGTGCGAGAAACTGACCTCGGAGATGATTCATTACCAGTATTTGTTAATCTATGTCAAATATTGCTCCCGTGCTTGCTGTTTTGGGGAAGTAAAATTTCCAGTGGGCCACCTGAAACAATGCAATGTGCAAAAAATGCCTTATTGTTTTTCTATAGACTCCAGCTTTGATGAAATCATGCCTGCCCACGATGATCAACCATTTAAAGTTTTTGCTAAATTTTTCGGGACTCCCGGGTTCACTTTTTCAGAGCGAGTCTATCTTTCTCAGATAGAGACTGTCTACAAGGCAGGCAGAAGGTCTGCCAGTGATGCATAAATGTTGTTAATTTTATAGCCCTGATGATGCCAATAAATTTTCCGAAACGTTGTGAGTTAAAAATTGAGTTTTTATTTTTGACCAGCACTCAACAATTCATAAACTCTTGCATACCTGTGGTCAATAAAAATGCCATTTTGGTTTAAAAAGTTATTGTTCGACACTTTTGTAAAAATGCATTTTGCAAATTTGTCGATTTATTAACCCAAAATTATATTTTTTGTATCTTTTGTTGTTTGTTTACTCGATAAGTTGTTTTTATTCGTTTTTTGAACATAGAGTCTCTGTATAAGTATTGGATGAGTTTTTTAGGACGAGGACCCGGAACAAATAAATTAAAATATTTTTTAATTTATACAGTAATGCAAAATACGTACTTTTGACGCATAGCTAATGCCCAACCACAATACCAGGGCACCATATGCATATCTTTCTACATGACTAGGAATCCGGTTGGTGTGGTAGCCAGAGTACAGTTTCCCATGCGGAGGGTTCAAGATCAAATCCGGAGGTGTTGGAGATTTTTCATCGGAGTACCTATACCTCATTTGCTGTCATTTGGAGGACACCCCACGTGCAATGCTTTGTCTTCCGAATGATACTTTTCGGGTTCCCTGGTGTCTGTCATTGAAATCAGGCAAATACCAAAGCAGGGCATTCTCTCCATTCCCCCAAGACGTCCTTTCCTTATCCATCTATTTACAATGACGCAGTTTACTTCAGTGGCTGGGCGCCACTCAAAAGAAGCAACATTCCAGAAATAAAGTTACGTTTTTTTAATGTGAGAACACAAACATGTATTCCATGGTAATTTTATGAAATAAAAGCTACAGAGATACTTTTTTTATATCTTTAACCTCGTGGATGGTGGCGTCAAGCGTATACCTGGCCTACATTAGGAACATAATATTCCCTGCAGTTCATGAGCACCCTGTTCCTTGAAGAACACACAAATCTACAGGAGTGAAGAAAGCCTTTTTAACTAGCGCCTGGCAAAACACTCGAGGCGCTATTGAGGGGTCTGGGTTTGAGTCCTGATGAAGGTGAGTGAGTTCTTCATCGATGGAATTTCCGCACTCATGTACACTATCTGGCAACTCTCTATAGGTAATAGCGTGGCTAGTCTCGGTCTTCTGAATAGTTTCCTAGTTTTGAAAGATACAGCTGTTTAAGAGACATACCCATTTCTTTACTACTACCTGGGTATCGGGAACATAAGTGTAGCACCACATAAGCGAACTAAGACCACACTACGTCTCCTAGTAATGTATACCTAGGTTTCACAGGGACGACAGTTTAAGAGACATTTTCTTTACTATTAACAAAGTATCGAGAAAATTCGTGTGGTGCCACATATTTGAACTAAAACCATGCAAGGTCTCCTGAAAATGTATACCTTGATTTGACAGGGACGATGATTGAAGAGATATATTTATTTTCTATTAGCCGAGTCTCAGGAACGTTTTTGCAGCACATCATATTTGAACGCAAACTGCAATAGGTATCCTAAAATGTGCAGGTACCAAGGTTTGACAGGGACGACAGAGAGACATACCTATTTCTTCTCTATTAGCCGAGTATTTGCGGCCATTAGCGTGGCACCTTGTATATGGACTACAACACACTGGCACGCACATGGTCATCATCACCATTTGGCTATCTCCACACTTAAAACCAACACACTCTGCACTTCATGCATCCTTCCACTATGTGTGGCCACTCCACGGTCCTCCCTCGTATTCAACACAGGCACCCCCTTCTCCATAAACACGCCCTCAGCAAATGCAATGCTCTTGCCTCACTCTATTCCTATAGCTACATTTGCATAAGCGGATTCCCGGCTTGATGGCGGACATGATGAGTCCGGCCTGTTTACCAAGGTGCGCTTTTTGGGCTTTGAAAAAATACAGGTGGGGTTGCGAACTTACGCGAGATGTTGGTAATGACTGTTTCCTTGCCACCCGCAATAAATATACTTCCCCAGTTCTATTTTCGTGCCCCATTAAATGCAACAAATGTTTTATTCAAAACACAAAAATATACCACCTCGTTGATGTAACACAATTAGACACAGCCAAGAGTCAAACTTTGTTAAACACTTACGTTATTAATTAAAAATCAATTAATCAATACTAAAATAATAAAGGGTAAAGAAAACCCTAAATATGCATAGAAGATATAACTTCCCCGAAAATAAATCTAAAAATTGAAGTAAAAAGATTTCTTGGCAGAAAAACTTGGTCCGCGTGGAGTACTCCACGTACTCAAAAACAAGTATTCAATCAGAACACTGGATTATTGTGGACCATTCTTGCTCAAAAATTAAGGCTTAGCTGAGCAACTCTAGTTCCTTGATTTTATGTGACGTTGAACGTCACACTCTCAAATTGATCAGCCCAAAAAAAATCCAAAAAAACCAACAGGAGTTATCAAAATCAAGTGGAGTACAATATGATAAGCCGCACGAGCGACGGAGAGTAAAATGATGCAAAAAAGAAACATCCTAATTGAGTTACATGACAGCAAATGCATGCCCATACTTTGCATATCTATTGATTCCACTACACTGACAGCATGTTTTCATTACTTTTAATACGTTTTTAACTCTCTATATTCCATGAATTAAGCAGAGTATTATATAAATGAGAAATAAACAAGATGAAAGAGTGGAATGAATTTAAAGGGAACCAAACCTCCGCCCCTAAAGGCAAAAAAGATCGATGGAAACTGACTTCGTGAACGAGCATTATCTCTGGCCTCATGCCGCCCCAAATATTACTAATAACTACTCATGTTTCAAGCCCATTATTTTTTCCACTATCTATTAACAACTCAATTGAAGAAAATTAGTCAGTTAGTATACAGTGGACAATCATGACAGATGAAAGATTAAATAACCTGTGAGGCATAATAACGGCAATATTTGAATGCTGGGTAAACCATTTCCCTCATTCAAAAATTAAATAAATTTAGGTTTCAAGCCGAATATAATTTTTGGTAATTGTTGCACGGGTTTGAGAAATATAATAATACAAGTTGAGCGTTATCGTAGAGCCATTTATTGTTCAGGCAGGAATTCCAACAACTTAATATAAATGCTAACAAATATTAATTTACTATAATATTGGATTGTCTCACTAAAATTTTGATTGTATTGAAAAATGGTGATTCCCTCGATGATCATCGTGTACCTATAGTTATGTTTGTCCTGTTAATATCAAAATTTATCAGTTCATTGTCATATTATATTTGAATATAGATAAACATTTCTCTTCTGGTATTGTGTTTGTTGCTTGTGTTTGGGGAGTCTAGCATAAGCATTTTTCAATAGAAAACGATCCTAGGAGTTTAATTTTTTCATTTATTTTACCTAAGGCCTTCTTTTCCAATGAGCTACAATTTTAAATTACATTTTTTTGGTCTAAGCGGCACGTTTTAATCCCATGCTACTTCTTCATAACAGACAAGAGTGACGCAATCATAAATAAAACTGTATTATTCGTGAGCACCATTCACAACAAAGGCGGTTACACAAATGGAAGTAATTGCCATGAAAGTAGCCTAAGACAGGACTATAATGGCAGTAAGCTCTATACCGGTAGTAATTGACCGCGAATAACACTTGCAAAAGGATAATGCTGGTTTCTTTGTTGCCTGGGATTAGCATTTTGATTCGGCGATATAAGTAATTTTTAAATGAGCGAATTGATGTGAGTTTTATGGCATGAATAAACTATTCATTGCTCAAACATAAAATATTGAAACAAGAACATGCTTGAAATGAAACTTGCCGCGTGTATAGAATACCGCACAACCATTTTAATTGAAATGCGATCCATAATGGGTACCCAAAAAATAATGAAACAATGCAGCACACATGCTCTACAGTACCTGAAAAGGATAAGTAAATTCTTATTCTTACCTGAAGATTTTATTTGTTGATGAAGGTCATTTCAAGGTGTGAGACGTGACTGTTCCAGTATTGAATGATAATAAATATAATAATTCTCGTATCTAAATATTACGATTTAAATATACTCACATTTTGGGAGCTATCCATTCGAACTGCTAATATTTTCGCAGATCGGGATGCAACGTACTTTCACGCATAAGAACGATATGCACCGGCAAAATGTTTTGCGAGCTGCCGAAAGGTAGCATTCTGTGGGAGAACAACAGTCATGACCTAAGTTTTTTATAGTTATTATATTTGATTAAAATAAGTATTTTAAAATGTAAGTTTTTTACTAGAGTACTAGAGAGAAATTAAAAACTTAAATATACCCATGTTTGACTCCTGTACGAAAAAAAACTATCGTGGATGCGATTGTCGACGCTCTTATGTTCTTTAGCGCACATTTACTCTGCTACCAATCATTTTCGCAATGCGCAGGGTTTGTAACGAATGGAATGAGTGTGCGCTGCTGTTTTGTGAAGTAATTAGAACACTGGAGCGGATGGAAAACTCCTGTAGTTATTGTATTACATAAAAATAAATAAAATCCACGAAAACCTAAGGGACTCAAAAACAACGGTATACAAGCGTATTGATTTGCGATACTAGGCAACTTTTGAGAATCCTATATTCATTTTTTACTTCCGTATTTCATTTCTATGGAAATAAAACTGGCACTAATATGTAGATAGAACGATACCCTGAAAGTAATGATGCATATCGAGACATTGCTACACTTGTTACTTCCAAAGAAGTCGACTTGTTTAAAGCCTCCTTACTACATAGACTGAAACATTCGCATACGATGCGTCTCATATATTTTTCCTTTACTTCCCACGCCCAATTTTTTTTATATTCTATTTATTATAAAATGTATTAGTACAAACACCTCCTGCAACACGCCCTTTCGGAAGGTATTAGGGTGGTAATAATATTATTTCTACTAGTAGCCACTTCAAGGTCATGAGTCACAGGTTATTTCAGCACCACATGCAATAACCGTCCACAACACTATAACGCTTCTCTCAACTATTTCACTAAATGTAATTATAAGTAAATTAAATAACGCACGTGGAAAGGATCCAAACTTCAATACGAGTTCTGATTATAATTTGGAATGCACGCATGTAAAATTTATAATAGACACTACGTTCTTACATGATGTAGACTATTACTACAGTTCAGTCACGCTGACATGATAAAATGGATACAAGTTGACTAACACATTAAGCATAAAATTAATTAGTAATCTATGCAAAAATGAAAGGAAGCACAAAATTAAATAATATAATTAAAAAAATTGGTACCTATCGCTACTGTCAAAATTTTATGTGGCATAGATCATAACTAATTCGGTCCCTACTCGTACGAAGAAAAAAAGATATTTTAAATTAATCCGTTCAGTAATCTATTGCTCTAAATTTTTACATGTAAAGCATATAGGTGTACTTAACCCTCATATGGATTCACTGCGCCTTAGCGGCGCCCGTGGTTTTAAAAATGATTTAAAAATTTTCCATTTGCATGGATCTTTCTGAAACTTTCAGTAGTCTACTTTTTCTGCTTTCTTAGACTACAAATATATTTCTGTGTGTATAGTGTGCATAGTTTTCATGTTATTGGCCTCTAATGAAAAAAGTTACGTCGTTGGATTTACGGCGCCGCTGCGGCGCCGAGAGTTTCCTCGTTGCAATGTCGGGGACTGCACTCTCAATACTAAGTTAAAAGTTATTATCTTTCGTATGACATGTTATCTTCTATTTATAATCATAATATTTAAATGTTTAAAGTTTATTAACAAAATTAAATTGTTTAACAAACGGAAAATATTACTATGCCAGTTTTGCTTCGTCTTTTATCTAATAATCATAATTTTTGCCTGTTTATAATGCTCATTGACAAAACTTCATCTAATTGCAATAATAATTCTTAGAAACTCATGGCTAGCCTAAGGGTGTTTTTTCCATGGCCTTCGGCATTACTTTTTTTTGGGTACCTTCTCCGCTTCGCGTACCTGCTGTGGTGATGGTCACCTTTGGGGACATCCCAGGGTTACTATGAATAGAATTATAGCAGCAATCCCAAGAAAATTTAACCTTAATTTATTCTCAGAACTCATACAATAATGCCTGTTTACCTTCGCATGGAAATTTCCCTGTGTATGAGTAGCAGAAGCTTGGTAGACGATTCAGAAGTTTGCGATAGCGACTTTCAACATTACTTTGTTTCCGGACTCTCACTCACTGTTGATAAGCAACTGATTGGCTTTCGTGGGCGTTGTCCTCTCCAATATATTTCATCAAAACCCAATAAATATGGTGTGAAGATATTTTGGATTAACGATTCGGCAACAGGCTACCCAATGGGGGGGTTTGCCTTACCAAGGAAAGGAGAACGTAGTGATAGCAGCGCCTAACCTAGGTGAACGTGTAGTGGTAATGCTCTGTGACCCATATTTTGGCTCCAATCGGATCGTGACCTGCGATAGTTTCTTCACGACCTTGAAGCTAGCACTGAATTTTAAAAACAGTGATCTTACACTCGTGGGAACACTTAGTAAAAACAAGCCCTCTCCATTGTGAGAATATCTGTAGTGTAGTACATGCTTGTGATGCTTCACCTCGTGACAAACATTAGGGTTTTATGCTAATGCATAATTAGTCGTAGTTATACTAACTTTAGGGTATAGTGTAATGTATGTTGGTGAATACTCATCCCCTGCCACACCCCCCTTGAGGTGGCTTGCAGGGTATTTTGTAGATGTAGATGAAGCCCTACATTCCATTTAATTTTTTACCAAATCGATCTCGACCGGAACTTTCTTCCATATTTGGGCTTGGGCTCACAAAAAGCCTAACATTGGTTTCGTATGTCCCCAAAAGAGGAAAATCTGTAATACTGCTGTCATCAATGCATCATGGTAATAGCATTAGCGATTAAACCCACAGCAAACCAAAAATCGTGTTGCATTATAATGAACGAAAAGAGGTACAGATTTGGTGGACCAAATGGCGCATTCATATACATGCCAAGGAAAAACCAATCGATGGCCATTTGCCTTCTTTATGAATATTTTAAATGTAAGTGGAATTGCTGGCTTCATTTTCTTTACAACCTTACACCCGAACTGGAATAAAAAGAAAGCTAGAAAGAAGAATAACGTATTTGGAACAACTAGCAGAGGATTTAGTTCGTCCGCATACATTGAGACGGCTACAGATTGCTAAGACAAAAAATTTGAAGCGCTGCATGTAAGATTTTCAAGAATATTTAGTAAAACCTCAAAATTTAAGCAATTCTAAAAAACTAAAACGCTCAGTGTCACTTATGTGTAGTGAAAAGACAAATTTTACAAATTTTCAGCTCCTGAGAAAAAAATGAATGCAAAGACCATTAAAAGTTTCTTTGTAATGAATGTAAATAAATGCATAGAAAGATATCGTTATACTAGTTTTAGTTGGAAATAAATTGAATGATTTAATCTTCCCAAATACTTGTGCATGGTACTGATATATTTCATAATTTCCTCTTATATTTTAATTTTGCAGGAGATATTCCCTCAGTATTTACATGGTAAAAATCTTTCCATGATGAAGAAATACACAGACGAATTACCACGTAGTGAAAATATGTTAATTTATTTCTCGTTTCTTTGTGTACTCGAAATGCACAGAGGTTTTAGTCGTCCATTGTTTACTAACGTGAAAGGGTGAGTGATGAGGAGAAAGGTGGGTGATTCCATGGAGGTTGTTTTGAGGTTAAGGGGTGGAGATACATGGTGGTGAGTCGACTGCCGAGGATCAAAGAATACCGGGATCGTTGGGCCAGGTAAGCGTAGAAAATCCGTATCTTGAAGAAAGGTTGAGAGTGCAAGGAGGCAATTAGACACAATAGGCTGCTATTTCTTCATCCTTCCATCGCTGCGTAAGGGACAGGGAATTCGCGCCTTATCGCAAAGCTCCCTGAGGTGGCCCTCCCTTCATTCCGAGAAGGTGTATCTCGGGTGGGTCGTTGGAGGTGGGGAGAAGTTCAATCAGTTTTGGTGGGGGGAAGAAAGTAGGTGGAGCATGACGAATAAGGAATCTTAGTGGGAAAGTACGGCTGGTCTCAAAGTTTGGGTCAGTACAATGCTACGGAAAGAAAAGGTGAGGGGTGTCCTCCCAGCATGAGGTTATTTTGGTCACCCCAGAACAATAGGTCCTCTTCCATCGGTCCCTCACGCTGCGCCGGATCGAAGAAAATAGACGCCATCGTATTCCATGTTTTTTCTATTTCCTGCTCCTTCATCCTTACCACCTACAACCCAAACTTCTTAGAAATAATTATTTTGGCCTTTACCACCAATCTAGAAGCAAAACCTCATCTGCCGCACTCCCCCGCATCACTTTTACCTGTCCATTTCTATGGAGACCTAAAATACCGGCTCTTCTACACCCCCCCCCCCCCTCCAATGCGGCGCTGGACTCTATGGCGCGTCGCTGATTGTCTCACATTCCTCATATATATATATATCACAACCCATCTGACTTTAATCATTTTTTTTTAGAAATTGCAGGATATAAGCTCCCAGAATGTCCGTTACATATGCCTTGATCGTAAGAATATAGCACTTAAAAATCACGACGGTATCACTCGTCTCTTCTCACTCCACCTACCCTTTTTCAATTATTAACGTTTAAGAACTCAGGCTTCTGCAAACACTACAAATATAGAACATGTGGGTGGACGTAGTGAAGCAAAATTATTTTACATGGACCCATCCGACTTTTATTCGATTCTGATTTTTAGTATTTGTAAGCATAAAAAAAAATCAATGTGCACATGATAAAGCGGAGTTTATGCAGCATTGCATATCAGAAAAATGATTTAAAACTATCATTACACATTAAATTAAAACCTTCAATTGAAAATAACTATCTAAGGGACATTAAAAAGAGAGTATTACGACAACAAATGGAAAAAAAGCATTGTTAAAGATTTTTATCTATAACTTCTATATTAATGGGATAAATTTAGCAAAACGTGGTAAAAAATAAAGAAAATAGAAGTCACTAGCATTATAAATCAGAAAAAATGCTAAAAAAGTCCAAGATTGAAAGGTATTGGCAAAATATAACGCAGCGCCGCTGCGGCGCCGTAAATCCAACGACGTAACTAAATTCGTAAATCCTGAACCAATGCGTCTCTTATCATTTTTTTGCAATGAGATCAGGAGGAAAATAGGTGTAATGGCGAGGGATACTTAATCAATCACACACAAGTCCCACATAAAGGTTTAAGTCCTACTTTCTCGAGCTTCTCCAAAGTCGTCTTCATCTAACGTTTCCTTGTTCTCTCTAATTTCCATCTCAAAAGGTCAGCGTGGTCGTTTCGGCAGAGTAATTGTCCAGCTCTTTGCTCAACGCCGACCTTGTTCTTAACACTCCTAGTTGGACGTAACACGTAGTTAATATTGGGGAGCCGGCCTGATTGCTCCCGGGCCGCTTGCGTCATTAAGTGGGTGGGTAATTAGACCGAGTCCTGGAGAGAGGCAAGAGACAGAGTAGGAACCGGAATGTGACCGAAAATTATTAGCGAGACAAAGGATTCTTCGTAGACCCTAGGATCAAGAGACTAAGTACTTTTCGGCACCAATGAAGTCCTCCGTTTTCTCCAGCTAACTCTCATTCCCCTTCTTTGACGTCCAACTCAGCGACCTATAATTACTTTTGCCACCAAATTCCCGCTCACTTAAGCACAACATTGGGAAACTGAACAGAGAAATGATTTAATTTTACATATTCCGCTGATATTCTGCAGCTATCTGCATCTTTTACTTCGAACTATGGAAATGTTTCCAATATCATGAATGATATATGGTCCTTTGGTTTTCCATGAGTAGATGGAAGGGGTGACAGTAGAAAGAAAAATGTTTATGATAGAGGAGTAAATGGTATAAAGGAAAGGGGCAGACCGAGAAAGTCATGGGTGAATGTGGTGGAAGATACTCCTAAGAGAATGAATATTAGGAGTCCTAAGATTAGAAAAGCGTGTATAAAACAATGTATGAGTGTAGCTTAAGAAAAATAGAGCTGCATGAATAGGGCTTTGTATGTTTAATTATACAAGCCGTCTGATTTGCCAAGAATTAACGTTCAATGTGTCTACCCCGAAATGGCCACTGGTTTATGCAATAATGGATCAAGTAAAGGCATAGGTTTGAGATCTAAATAGCTCTAAAGATTTTATCGTCTACCAAAGTTTAGCACGAATGAACTTTTAACTCTTAAAAAGTAGAAATCTATCAAAATACATTCTGAGATCGGAAAATCTTTTCTTCTCTACAATTGTAACTACCAGCAACGGAGGCGTGTTGTAGCGCAATGTTGGTGTAAGTTGAGATTTGCTGGGACAACCAAGCTTCGTGGTTGTAGTGCTATGAACAATCGGCGTAAAACATAATTTTTGCAAAAATAAGAGTATACTCAGATAGTCTATAAATGAAGCTATTCCGTAGTAGTGCTGGTAAAATTTTATCTATGGTTTTTACTTCCTTTGAACACGAGATCGAGATCCGTAATTAAGGATGTCGATAATTCAATATCATACTAAACTCAATTTTGCGGCTATCATTTGGGATGCGAAGGTTAGATGAAGTTAGGAAAAGTCCATTGAAACTAAAAAGTAAAATGCATAAATATTTTTGCCTCGTAAAGATACGGGCTAAGGGCTAGATATTAGTGGTGTTTGATATTATAGCTCCTTTAAGATAGCAATAAGATAGCCCCTCATGAAAATTCTACTGAGTTTGGGCCTATCTCTCAAGCAATCAAAAAGGCAAATCCATGCATCACCTCGAGGGTATTTTTGGATAGTTCAGTTCCATTACCTTTCTAGATCAAACGCCATCAACCCTTCGTACTCAACTTTTCTAGGCCAGATCAAAATTTATGAAACCGACAAATAAATTATGATATTGATGTGGCCAGAATTCTTGCTTCATATTTGTTATTTGCATATATGTTTCAAGAAAATCGCTACACTATATAAATGCTGTAAGGAAAGGTCTGAGATGGGTACTCTGTTTGCAGTTAGTGTCCGAAAACTGTAAATCTCATGGCGGTGTTTGTTAAATATTGGCTGATATCGAAGTCCATTTTGTCCATACTTTCTGAATTTATCCAACAAGATTATGTCTTTATGACTGAAAATACATTAAAATATCGGTTTTCACCTCAAATTGCAATTAATGCTGCCGAATCAACTTAATGTTTTCGTAAGTAACTTTTTGGCACTCCATTGTTCAAATTAAATAAAGCAAACTTTGTATAGTGTACAGTACGGACACTTTTATTACACTTGCGGACCAATTTTTTAATTATTCAAGTCATTTCTATAAGCAGTATCCTTAGTTATAGAGCAAGTATACTTACATGCAGGAAGATACTGAGGGGGAAAGATAAGATGGGTAAGGACAAGAAAGAAAAATTAGGTGGACCAATCACTGATATAATATTAAATGAAAGGAAAACTTTGTTATATTCCACATGTTATATGTTATTCCATATGTTATATTCTTCCCCCCTTTTATCAACCAAATTAATTTCCTATGTTATTCTTTTCAATATTTCAAAACCAATGTACCTTCATTATTTCCTACATGTATTTTTACAAGACCTGTAACATGCGAGACTGCCTTAAAAATTATTGATATGTTGACACCTTGGTCAAAAAGTGAAACAAAAGCTTAATTGTAGGAAGAGTTCAATTAATTTCATTTAATACAGCCGACTCATACCCTTCCATGTTTCATTTACCAAGACTGCGCCTGCGTCTTCATCATCTCCATCTATTTTTCGTGTAAGGAGCACTTTTTAATAATTTTACTAAAAATCATTCCCAACCGTGTGCTTCCATAAAAACTTTTGTGTTTTCATCGCATCAATTAAACTCAACAAATGGAAAAGTATGGATTTGGAATGTAGGAATGCCAAATTTTATGCGATCAATAAGATATCAAAGTTTTCATGGAGGAATTCATCGCCAGTGGATACATATAACGTCATAATGTATCGTATGTAAGAAAAAATATGAGAAATTGCACCATGAACATTGACGATAGCCACTGTTGATAAATAAGAACAACAACATTTTTCCTCGATAAAAAATATTCCATGCAAAAATAGTGATGTAACACCTGCTAAAGCTAATATTCTTGCCAATTTTGGTAAATTTGCTCTAGGAAGGTTGAATGTACTCTGCGTGTATATTAATATATTAAGTTATTTATTTATATAAAGAAAAGGAAATAAATGTAAAAGTATAAGATAGCAACAAGGCGTTGAGGTTGGGGAAGTATATTCCCCAAAAAGTGAAAATAAGGTGCACTGCCTTTCATGTATGCCAGTGGAAAAATTATTTTGATATTTTGTTAGCAAAACTAATAATTGCTTTACTTACCTACCCTGAACAAAATTTGGTTGAAATGTGGCTTCTTCTAGTAACTTGTATCCTTAATCAGTTCCTGCACTACAGTGTTTCGTTCATTCTATAAAAATAAAAAAGCGTATTTCAGAGTCTGTACTCTCGTTTTTACCAAAAAAACTGAAACTGTAATAAAAGCAAAAAAAATAGGTCATATAAGAGAAAGAGTAAAAATATCAGTACATTTGAGTAATGCGGATTGCCTACCTGACTCTGTGCTACCAAATAAGGCAATGACAGCCCTAAAGCCTAAATCAAACAATACCTAAATCGAGGAACCAAAAAAACTTGCAAAAGAGTGAAAAAATTGCAAAAATAAGCTGGGGTCAAAATGACCCCCGCCACCGGTAACGGTATACAAAAAAGTTCACGGTTCTAGTGTTCAGTAACACTAATATCAAAAATACCTATGATTATGTTTACAGTAGAATGTCTGTAATACATTCCATATAATTTAGTTTAAATATCCGGCTGAAAAAACAACAACAAGCGAAAGCTCCTAGAAAAATATCCCGTCGCATACTACGCCTTGAGAATTTAGAATTTCGTTTCCTCTATTGGGAAAGCATCAGAAGAGTGTATCAATGCTACTTCATTGCAACAGTTCAATTTTCTGGGAAACTATCTCTTATTCTTCCGAGTTTTATTGCATTACATTTGATATGACCATTGAATTATTAATCGAGTTTTTCCCATTGTTTTATTTTTTTCCAATTATGTGCCAGGTTTAATTTAAGAAAAATTGAGCGTGAAACCATTGAATCATTTTACGCGTTACCAAATTTAAAAGGTGGGTCGTTTACTTTTACGTGGGTCGTTAAACGAAATAACACTATATAAAAACGCCTATGATTATGTGGACAGGGTCCATAATATATTCCAAATAATTTCGTTTAATTTTCTGGCAGAAAGAAACACCTTGCTTCACCCGTCATATATTCGTCACCTTGATAATTTAGCATTTCGTGTTGCTCTGATGGGAATACATCAGCATACTCATTCCTCAGCGCCATTTCCAGAGCGAAGAATATATATGCCTCATCAACACGTCTGCAGTAACGTAAATCGACGGTTCTGCCGCAAACTTTTCATTTCCCTGTAATGTGTTTCGCTCCACGAGCTCCCTGCCTCTTAAAGGGCGTAAAAAAAAGGTGGGACCCAATGTTTGTTTCCCTTACTCGTCCTGGAGCAGACTGACTGCCTGTCGCCTCACCTTTCTTCCACGTTCCTGTAATGGCACTCTTTATCGCTGCCGATCTTTTCACGTCACCGCCTTCCTTAAAAAAAAAAACATTTCCATGGTTTACTTTCACCGGCTCTGAAAACTTCCTCTTTGCGCGCGCCATGAAATCTCGATTTTCGACCCACAAGCACTAACTCACATGTCTTCCAGGTTGCCGGAGAGAAAGAAATGGGCTCTTTAACACATTCAGATATGGTAACACCAAACTGTAAACCGTTAAGTACAGACGCAAATAAACCGATACCGACCGATATCGCGAGTCGTAACACAGAGTTATTTAAGATGCTAGAATTTTTATGGTGACTTTGCTGTTTATTTTTTGTATACGACCGACGTTGTTAAGTCAAGCTCAAGATGACTTAACCTAGGGGTTACTTCGCTTAACCTCAATACAAACGCATGACTCGCTATTCTCAAGGTCTTAATGTTCATCTACATCTACATACTACCCCGCAAGCTGCCTCAATAGGAGTGTGGCGGGGGGTGTTAGGACACCAGCCGTTTACATATAAAAAGGAAACGCTCTAATGAAATTACGCCTTGCATTTATTAAAGTCCCATATTGTTCGGGGGAAAAACGAATTCCCATACCTATCCGTTCGGCAAAATATCTCTCTTAATTTATCGTTTCTCTCGGACCTGGAAATATAGTGGGGTTCTAATATGATGTTCTCCGTGTCGCCCTGAAAGATATCTATTCTCAATTGCTCAAGTAATCTAAGCCTAGCGCGTAGCCTCCGAGTCTCTAGTGGCTCCCAGCCTATTTCGTTTAAAATCTGTGTAACGCTGTCTGTACGCCCGTAGCAGTTTTTGACGAATCGCGCAGCTTTACTTTGTATTATATTAAGTTCCCGGATTAAGTCTTTCTGCACCGGATCCTATATTCTTGCTGCATATTCAAGGTGTGGACGGACGAGTGCGAAATAGCACCTCTCTTTTACTTTTTCATCTGAAAATCTTCCCACAATACGCTTGACAAATCCTAGCTTCTTCAGAGCTCTGCCACTAATATTTCTTATATGTGTTCCCCACGATAGGTTCGAGGTAATCGTAACTCCCAGATACTTGAAGTAGCATCCAACATACCCAAATTATGATTAAATCGGCTTTTGTGAGCGAGCCTCTATATATCTTAGCACGAACGTAATGTAACGGAAATGGTATTATGCGTGCACAAACTCTTCATGCAGCAATTCCATTGACTCATTGCTAGGTACTATCACTACATACTTCAATATGTATAATCGTTAGAATTTATAGCTTCAGGTGCACCATCGAAATTTTGATGAATTAGATATAATCGTCGAAGTAAAACTATTTTATATTCGTCGAAGTGAGAAATGTTCAAACAACTGCAGGATTGCTCGTGTTCCTTTTAACCTATTGATCCAATTTTTATTTCGAGAGGCTTCTAGTCGCCACATACAAATGAGCGAGTTAACTGCAATGTACCTCTGATATCTAGACATTCAACGGGGGTAAACCACTATGGAAGTACATGAAAATGGAATTTCACATTTTATTTTCTCATTGTGAAATGCGTACATTTGTGTATTTAAAATAAGGCCCTCATTCCCGAGTAGGAAACTGTTATTCCAAAGCACAGATAAAACGTTCCTCTAATATCTATATAAAATAAAACCAGAATACATATTCAAGGGCAGAATTATGGAAAAACAGCTTCAACAATAACTACATCAGAGCTAAATATAGGCACTGTTAGTCGATACATGTACGGTATTACATTTTTGATAGCCCTTGCCTTAATCCTTGATCGAGAGGTAGTTGCGCTAGTATCGTTTACCAGATCCACATAGAAGACCAAGGAAAGCAGTACTATAAAGCGGTTCCACAGCATGATGACTTGATAGTTTAATGATTCATATTCTGACCTCTATTTAATAAGACTATGTCTACTTGCTGCTTTTCATAGAAAAATTCTTGCTTTCAGCGCTATAATTTCTCAAATTGAACTTGAAATCGCATGCTGTAAAATCCAAGAATGAATTGAGTACACAGGAAAAGAATATATTTTAAATGAGAAAATTCTCCCTTACAATTAAATGATGAAAAAACATATGTCTGGCATGTTTGTTTCAAGTAAATAGCAAATTACTGTAATTGATTAAGTCAATGCATAGTCAAGCAATGAAAATTGCACTATAGTCAACTCATTTAGCGATAAAATAAGTGCGGTAAATATATTCCTCAACTAATCTGCATAGTTTGTACTTTAGTATTGCTTGTTAGCAGGTAGGGCTTGTAGTAACTGAAAAAATAAATTATTAAACAATGCAAACGAAAAGGTGGAGTTCAGTTTTATTTTTTACTTGCACACTCGCGATGAAACCTCCTTAAATTGTTTGAACGAGTAAAACAGTATTTTTATAATATTTTCGTCATCACTTTCAGTTTACGTTACGCGGAGGTAGTCCCTACTAACGAGATTATAGAATTTGTCTTTTCGAATGTCACAGATAAGGGTACGCGGAATTTCCTTTCCCAGACTGGGGTGGTATAGGGTCCAAATTTGGGTCACCTAGGATCGATTAGTGTCTCGTAATAAACTTAAAAATTTGAGGGAGGGAAAGCATTTCTGAAAATGTTTCTTTGTCTGCCGACAGGTTACTGACAGGGATTCTGGCTCAGTTCTATCTGACTGCTGCTGATTATCGAGACAGACGCCTCGATTAAGAAATTTTTTGTTATATTCCAAGCAAATCGGCGACTGGCTAATGATTGGCCATGTTTATAATCCACCAAATGGGGCAAATCACAAGAATATTGGGAGTGAAATCAACAGTTAAATCAAAGTGTTGACTAAAAAATGTGCTCTTCCGCATCTACATGGTGAATTGTTTATTAGTGCGCGTAGAATACATTTTATTTTCGTGCTTCCACTTTAATTGGTTTCGGTAAAACATCATTACGGACGATTGGTAGCATTATCAATAGCTACCATTTGTAACAAGCAAAGGTAGAAACTATGTATCGACATATCAAATTTAGCTCGGTTTCATTTTTACTACTCACGCATTTTCCCAAACCGCGCCGTTTGGATAAAATGATGAAGCCAACAAGGAAAGATTCTGGGTAAATGTTTATATCATATCCCGTTTCCATATGTATATATTTATATATATATATGGAAATATAATATATATATATTGTAACGGTCAAAAGCCGTTACACCTTTTGTCCTTCACCTGAACCACTCTTCCCCCCCTCCCTTATTCCTTCGCCTTCCTTTATTTGGCTTGCTGGGAGATGGTGAGAGTGTGAAACCGCGTGAATGTGTGAGTGTCAAGGTTGAGTGAATGGGGTAAAACGCAGGGGAGTGAGAAGTATGAGTGAGTCACTGGGTATGGTTGATTTTTAAAGTGAAAATCGTGATTTGTGAATTCCCCACTGTGTTCCCCTTCCTCAGTTTCCCCTATCCGCCACGTCCCCTTCCCCTCCACAAAAGTGGTATAAAAGGCGATCGCGGAACAAAGAAAAAAAAGAACACGTTGAACGACATCGCTGTGCGGAAGCACTGCCCGAGCCGTATACTTAGTTGGAAAGTGCGGGAGGCTGATAGGTACGCAAAAGTACCACGTCCACTGTGTGGACCATACTTGCCCCCAGGATATTCTCTATGGACACGGAGACCAAGATAAGCGTGCTGAGTCCGGAGTCTGCTGCAGAACCATAGGATCCAGTTGGACTGCCAGGTTCCTTCCACGCTTGACGTCCCGTGCCGAGAATCCAGAGTCAACGGTCACGTAAGGTTGCTGACCCAACAAACCCCCCCCATTTCAGCCTCCTAGCCATCCAGTTGATAAAGGGCTCCCATATTGCGACTGTTTCTTAATGGCGAGTGATCGACGCCCAAGTAATAAAACAGACCTTAAGTGCAAGAGAAAAGGGAAGGACTAGCAATTGCCTCCCTCACCCCCAGTTCAATTGGAAACGGACGAATAAAATAAATCGCCTGTGAGCGAGAAAAAGCCTTTTTTTTTGTTTGTGTGGCTTATCACTTGTGTTTGTTCATCATTCATTTAATTCATTTCATGAAGGGTTCATTTCTAATGTCTCATCCCTCATTTATCACCTCATCATTTCATTAACTATTAGGAGGGAATATTATTTTTCTTGGATATACGCTTGTTTTGTTTTTTGAAAAAGGTTCTATTTTTTAATCTTACCCAGCAAGCCGAATTTCCCACAAACCCAAATACCAGCAACCCATTTCCACCTTGCCCCGGCGGTAAAGCCAGGGAACATGTCCAATTACGCACGGTCGGGGACCCCCCACCCGCTTATCCTCATTTAAAGAGACTTTTAAAACACTTTTCGTGTTGTAATAGGTGACGCAGGTTAGCCCCGCGGATCTCGTGCGGGAGGGATTCGCGAGGATATTTTTTTTTAATTTATTTGTACACGTGTCTTTCGGCCCAAAGTAATCCGGGCGGGCCGTGGACCGTTACAATATATATATATATATATTTTTATAGCATGAAATTCCACATTAAAAATATAATCAGAAAGAACAGAGTAGACATGTATCTAGTTATCTCAGTTTTAAAGGTCTAGCGCACATTTAAATGTGCAATGCATTGAGAGGCCCACCGGTGGTCCGTAAATAAAAATGTACGCTGAAGTTGGCATAAAAACCAATTTAGTTTATAATGTACACCCAAATTTATATCCAGGGTGCAACGCCCGCAGCGGGAATTCTTAACCGTACGATAAAGGTTAACCGTAACATACGCTCATTTGATTTGTACGGTCACACAATTTGAGTCATTCCTATAAAATGTCCTAATGTGATGGGGATGCTATTATATTGAACTTTTATAATGAGTTTCGTTTTTTTACTGCAAAGATAAAGAAAATGGACACAAGAAAATACTAAATACCGACTACACAGAAAGCCAATTGGTGTTATGGCCTCATAACCATAGAATTTCTCGTTTCTCTGAGATGATCACCTAATAGTTTATATTATTATCCCGTTTTAATAAACTCATCTTTTTATTGAGATGATTTAACCAGTGAAGAACTAGTTCTCTATTTATTTACATAGCCTGTTCAAAATAAAAAAATGTTTCTATTTTGCGTCCAATCGATATAAAAATAATGAATGAATAAATATTTATAGTTACAATAGCGATAATGCAAGAATAAATGTTAGTACATCGGGTAGATTTTATCACCATGAATAGCACCAAAGTTTTATGTGATATATAAAACTATGTAAAGGTAACATAAACAAATGATAATGAATATAAAGGTTCTCTATACGGATAGCTTTTATTTGGGGCACGATTATGGCTTGACGGTACATGGCTTTTATATGACACAAATGGGTTTTTCTGAAATATGTCGATCTTTTAACTACACTCAGTTTTGAAGAGAAAATGAACACATAAGAATTTGGTACATATTTCTCTTGATAGTTTCTTCATAATTCTGGATCTTTTTCAACAATTCCCATCCATAACACTGTTATGTTCTCATACGCACGCAAATTCTTGCCACTAAAAACGGGTTGTACTTGTAATCTTCTGAATGATGGGAAAAATTATTATATAATACTTCTGTCCATGTAATCTGTTCTGCTCACGCGCACAGTGGCGTAAATGTCTTTTCTTCTATGATAAACGTAGGTATTGTCTCTTTAATACGGGAACAACAACATTCTTTCCAATTTATTATTTTGGCAATTGCTGTTGAAATTACGAGGTGCTAAGAGTCACAATTGGTGAAGCATTGTTTAAATAGCAGGAATGAAAGATAAAACAAAAAACTGCTATATCTACACTGCATTTCATTGACCTGATCATGGTTGGATCAATAAATTACAATGTTAAAATTGGTATGCTTCTATTACACATTTCATTATAACCATAAATGATTTCAATACCATTGAGCCTAAGACTGTCAACTATGAAAAAAATATATCTTTCTCTCCAATAGGAATTTAATTTCACGCCAAACTATAAAAAGGGGAATTTTCCAAGGAGATAAATGGGTGATGTGGCATTTTTCATACACCCCCACGCCCCTCTGCGGACTGTTTACCCTCCGGACTTAGCCGAAGGACTTTCCCAAGGCGCACCCCATCATGCGCGCTAACAACATGTGTGCAAACGACGGCTAAAGTGCCTACGACTCCAAAATGCAGCGACTCCTGCCAGCGACTTTTGCCACGACTTCTGCCACGCTTTCCGCCACGCCTTTTGCCGCGCCTTTCTCTCAACAGGTCTTGCATCGTTTATATAGCCCCTTAAGTGAGGAAGGATTCCAACAATGTGGTCATTCTGACCAAGGCACAAAGGCTGTGATCCTGTATTCTGCGGCCGAAGCCCGGAAAGAGTTCCTGGCGCTCCAATTGAAAACTGCCACCACATCTATCACCCATCCCATTATTTCCTCCCCTCCAAGGCTACCAATCGCCTATATACGAAGCTTACTCATTCCACCTTGTCCCTGCTGAAAGACCCCCTCCTCACCTGACTCATCCCTCAGAACGGTCTTTTTTGCAGTCCAGATGGCGACCGAGCAACATCGTTGTGTGAAACTGCTGACTTTGTCATTTTGTACTTAAGAGAGAAGCTCAACCTCTCGTACTTGTATACTTCAATCATTTTATGAGTGAAAAACTCTCATTACGGTCGCCTGACACTCGAACTGTGGGAAAAATTGCTTGTAACTTGGTTGGTTTTATGTGTGAAATATATTGATAGTTCAGTTATTGATTGATAATACTTGTGTTTCGTTCTATTTCCTCAATTGTCTCACACGAGCTTGGAAATAGTTTGTTTTTACGGGTGTTATCGGCGAGAAAAACTATTCCCTTTTCCCGATAGCGCTTCAGTAAAGCATTTCGTAATAATTAACTATAAATTTGTTAAAGCAATTTACAGCTATAACCAAAGATGACATGGGTTCATAACAGGCAGTGAGTGGTGCTGCATATCATTGCCTGATAACCTGCATACTTTACTCGTATTTTTTTTAAGTTCGTCATCCGTGAGAGATGTAATATTTTTAAAAACTTCAAAGTAAAAGGCAGAATATTGTGAATGTTTTGATTCACAGAGGCACGGAGAAACATAAATCCTTTTGCTGCAATTATATGCTGCAAGGCAATCTGAATGAATATATTCATCTGCTGACTGTGGAATTCTATTTCACCCAGCAAGCTAAAAAAATATTTTTCCACTACTGTGGAGTCAAATTTCAATCGAAGAATGGTAATTTTACTAACATGCAACAACAGTTTAAAAATAGTTTTGCAATTCCTGGGCTAAACAATGAAAATTGTCATAGTTTAACACAAAAACTAGTAAATATTTTTGTGAGTACTTAAAATATATTTTGAATGAAATAAGAAAGAATTTCACGCAGTGAAAGTGTTCAAATAAGTGTAAAGGTAACCCATTTGAAGAAAAATGCCAATCAATTGACATGAAGAGAAGTTTGCCAAAACTGAAGTTATAAATACATGCAAGGCAGCCTATATCTTTGTAGATAGCTTTTCATATTAGTAATTGATATTAGGAACAAGGTCATAATAAATTAATACACAATTTGGACCGTTTTTAATATCCCTTGTTAATTATTTTACTGGCATGAAAACCTGACTTAATACATTACCCCATCGATAACTTTGGCTTCAACAAACCACCCATCTGATGTAATGCATAAAATATGAACTCGCAGTTAACTTCAAGTTAACGGATAGGCTACGTCATCTTGTTGACCAAGTAAACCAGACACTATATAACGGGGCTGTAGTGAGCAAGAACCTTAGCCTAAATTATGTTTTGGCAACAGAAAATCTTGTGAAAATTGGCATGAGGAACAAAATGTCATATTTCCGCATTAATATTTTTATTTGAAAAAAAACTTATTTGAAAAACCTTAACGGACAAATTTTAAGAATACATGTTATATTTTATAAAAAGTGGTAACTCATTTTACCTATTATATAACGTTATTTAATCTCTTAATATCCGCTCTGGTGGGTAAATCGTTTGTGAATTAGGGCAGAAAAATCATTTCCTCCGTTTCTCCAGTACATCGTTTAAGGTTGCATCGTCCCATAATATTTCGTGGTCCTCAAAAAATCTATTTTATGCCGCTTGAAGAGGTATGAACCGAACGCTTCGATGAGCACCCATGATTATTTCCGATGTTGTTGCGATGGATTGGGCTTCCAAACGGTATCTTCCTCCCAAATATTGTAACGGCTCTGGCAACTACGACAGCTAGCTTTTTTATTTTATGCATGCACATGTATTTTTTTTCATTTTATCCCAATTTTTTATCCGCGGGAGATTATTCACCAGGAGATGAGTGAAGACAGAAATTGAAGAAAGAGAGAGAGAAATCCATGCTTTTTCATTATTTATTTCGCGGTTATGCTCGCATGACTGGTCTCTGTTTTGACAGTTCTCAAGAGAGAATAACGTGAGTCGGGATACAATTAGACAGTGGCTTCCTGCGATTTTGTTTTAGGTACTCTTTTTGTCCCTTCCATCTATCACACAACAATTATTTTCAGTCTTTACCATGTCCCCCCGTTTCTCTCTCCGGCTTCCTTCCTCCCATATTTTCATCTAACCCCTAAGCGTATATAGTTACCACCATGATTGCGCGAGAATCTTCAATGTACACTAAATTTTATGCTGCCTTCTCAATGTCATTCCCGCATCTCAACGCTTCCTACAATGGTTACCACATCGCTCGGTTGGGTTAGGTTAAATTCGCAATCTTGGATCTTTCCAAAGCGTTACAAAATAGATATCCAAGACGCGAACGAACAGTTACTTCCATGTGTGTTGCGAAATGCTCACGGTCACTGTTCTTGCGACTAGTTCTGCAAATGCGAAAACAGTGACTTTAAAGAACAGGCGTTCATAGAACAACGTGCATTTTATGCATAAGAGGTGTAATCAAATCTCTTTTTCACGATCGCACACGCTATTTCGATCCATAACCATGCCTTATGGGTCCCCAAAGCGGTCAATATAGACACACAAAGGTGATTATGGCATTGAAAGGGGTCATTTAGGTCGACGAAAAACAACAACTTGAATTTTCACATAATTATTTCCTTAATATTATTACATTATATCTTGCGTTCATTGTGGCGAATATCGATAAACATGATCGTTCGGCTATTTAATATTTTTAATTTTAATTTTTTTAATCGCACAAATGTTTCATTTTGTTGTTGGTTGTTTGGGTGAATATACGGATAGGCAATTGACAACTAAGGTCATTTTCGTCATCTAAGACAGCTCGGAAAGTGATACATCATTGGGGAATAAAGAAAAGGTGGAGAAAAACCCGGTGTTGGGACGAAAGACAGGAAAGGATGGTACCATCTGACCGGACGGATCTCTACTTGGAGTGCTCTCCATGTATCATCCAATCGGGATTTCACCAAAAATTCCAACACCGTCGGGATTAGAATCCGGACTCTTGGGATAATAAGCTAGTAATCAGCCACAATAACAACCCTGCTTAAGACGCTCAAACATTCTTAAGAATGAGGGAATCGGTAGTCGGAAAAGTTTTCAGACCCCAAGGTAAGACGCCGCTTCGTGTAGGGAAAACTTGAACCCAAGACATTTTCATGGCTAGTGTGACGTTTTGGAAACTCTCTAATCATTTTATAATGCAATATCTTGATTTTTAACTGTACACACTTGAATTTCGATCATTTCTTAAGAGCATGGAAGATTGTGACTCAACGTACTACATCAGAAACGATCGTATGTACACATTTGAAGAAAATGAATTACAGGACGGAGGGATTCAATAAATAATATCTTTGTCCATGGACTGTAAAAGATCCTCGTATTATGGCTAAACATCGCCGAATGCATTATTACTTAGCAATAAAGACGTTCATGTAATGAATATCTCATAATTTTTACCGAAAAATCACCCAGCATTAGAAATTCTGCAGCACATCGTTTGGTTTCTTGAATTAATTAGTAAATCTTATAAAACAGTTTTATGTCAATAACTTCATTAACGATAACATCAGGATAACGTTGTCTTTATGTTAACTAAGATCACGCATTTTGTATGACACACCAGACTGTCGGTTTGATGACGTGAGCGCAATTGATGGGAGAACTTTTAGCTTTGGTTACCATGACAAGATAATATTTAACTACAGATTATCAGACCCGGCATTTATTACTTTAGAAGCGTTTTGCAAGTTAGCATGTTTCATAATACTCTGTTGGTCCATTATTCAGCATTGAAATGCATTTATGACAGCTTTTTTGCGTTTTTGCGCCAGAGGCTACGTGAGAGTGCAGGATTTGAACGTGACCTGTGATAAATATAACATGCCAGGATTGGAAGCACGCCGTTCCACATCGAATTGCACGGTACTTTGTACATTTAGTCACAGGTTTGTGCCACCATGTATATCCCGTACAATTCCCAAGGCATGCCTGCTTGGCAAGAAGGTGAGGTGGAAGCGGAGGGTGTAAAGGGAAAAGACGGAGGGGAAGAGAGGGATTCAACGAGGGAGAGTGAGAAAAGGGTAATGTTGGATTGTCATATGCCGGCGATGGCTTCGAGAAAGTTCCCGAGGTCACCTGACGGTGTTTCAGTACCATGTGCCAGTCGAGGGTTCGAGAAGATTCCCCTATTCCCTCGAGAGAGTTCCCCAAGGTCGACGGAGTAATATAAAAGGGCGATCTTCGGCACGGCGCGGAGAGTAGTCAACATGCTCGCAACACGGCACCTCGGAATTCTACCACTTGTATTCTCGGAGAAATAAATTAGTATACTCATTGGAAGTTGGTGTTTTAATCTAAGAAAGAAAACACTACAGGTAACACACTACTTAGAGAAAAAAGTACTCACGTAAGGCTAATATATAAAGTGGTTAAAATCCCCATCCCCACGACTAAACCAGGCAACCTGATTTGAGGTCTAATTGTTTAGAGAGTCGAAATGGGATGGAAGATGTTGGTGATTCCTACATTTTTAAGTGCTTTTTTTAGGCAGTAGTTATAAAAATTAACTGAAACCACAATAAACAACTTTCCTTCCCCATTTCGCAGTTCGCAGACTCTGTATCTCACTAAAGCGTAAAGTGTGAAAATTGCTTGCAATCTAAATGCATTATCAAGCATAATTTGTTGAATATACATTGTAAATTACTTTTGAGTGGAACGGATCATTGAATAATCAAAAAAATGCATGCTATAAGCAGTCGAATTTTTTCTCTTTCTCTCTTTGTACTTGTAAATTTGACGTGATTTCTGTGTGTATTTGGACACATGATTTTGTTATATTTTCTTTTGATAAAATCCAAATTTGATTATGATAATAGTTTATTTGCTAAGCAAATCTAAAACGCTTGCATTTTCACAAAAATATGAACAAATCAGTTGTGGTCGTAACTTAAGTATACACTCAGTAATTGTTATAAAAATTATAACATTGCATAATTGTTATTAACAATTAATTTATGTTTTCAAAAACCATTCAGATCATTTAGATAATAAAATTGTAGTAGTATGTATTCAATATCTGATTACCATTTGTCTGATTTATGATATTCATTTTTCAAACGTTTGGGGTTGAATCTTGAATGGATCATAAATTTGGCTCTGCTGATAATCATCGATTTAAACAAATTATAGTGAAAATGCAATAGAAAATTTTTGTATTTGATAAAATCAATAAGCATTCTTTGAAAATATGTATAAATCTTAATAAATCGTACATGTAAAATTTTACGACATCGCTTTTAAATAATGGCAATAAAATTTACGATAACAATTACAATGTTTAATTAATTTAATATTATTTTCATGGATAATAAATTTTAAAAACGGTCAACAATATCATATAGGGATATGTTATCTATACACTGTCCAAATTTGACTAATTTATCATAAAAATTATTCTTTTAAATGACATTTTATTGAAAGTCTGCAATTTTCATGAAAATCCCTTGGCACTTTTAAGACACCTTTATGGAATTTCGGCTGGCACTCAAAGGGTTAAAAGCTCCGTAGCCCATGTCCCAATATCGTCCACTATGCAGGCCATACATTAAGTATCAAATACCTATCACGTTACCCACACTCTTCAGTTCGCGGGGAATGCCCCATCCATCCATAAACCAAATTCACCATCCTTTACCCCATCCAAATTTCTCCAAGGCGGGTAAGACTTGGTGTTCCTTTTTATCCCCCTACTCTTTCCGTGGAAAGAGGCATGTCTTCTATCCCGGACATTTTTCCCATGACATTTTCATTTTTCTCTCTGTTCTCAGGATGCTGAGAGATCTTGCTGAAACCGCTACAAGGCTCACAGAGAGGAGGAAGAAAACATGAAGACCGAACGGAAGAAAAAAATATGGATAAGGGTGGAATTCGGATTCAAAGTGAGCACTTTCGTAGACGTGTAGCAGAGTAAGAGGAGGACAACATGGCTGCCTGCGCATTCCGCTCTCTGCATGTTTGCCAACCACTTGTTATAAGTCTCGGGCCGTAAATAAAACTGCAAAATCATGCTCCTCGTGCCATGCAGCGAAATATATTCGGGAATGTGTCCTCCATTGCATCGACTGTCTCTGTGTTTGAGCACGTGGGGAGAGGGGTTGAACGAAAGCGGGTTAAAGTTGTACGAAATGCCAATGGTCGTGCAAAAAATGGTGAAAAAGAACGTATTATAATAAATAGGGGATACACGGGTCCTAAAATGGAGTACATTTATACGCGTTCATGGGAACAGAATGAAAAAAACCTTCCATATATTCACATATTATTTTATATGAACACATATTATCGTGAACGTCACGTGAGCTTGTTAAAACAAAGTAATGTGAGTCAAAGTGAAATAGAATACTCGGTGAAGATATGCGTAAACCCTTTAGCACTCACGCCATTTAATTGGTAAATGGTTACCTGGATGATTTTATACGTAAACGTGAATGAATTCTACTTATTAATTACGCGGATAGTGTGTGTCATAACATTCACTGCACACATTAGTTCAAAGTCTTACTATTACGGCTAGAACCACAATATTTACATATTTTACTGATGCGTTAAATTTATTTTTGCAAAATTTAAGATCAATGGGAACGTCAAAGTCAATTAATCGCACAATAAAAATGCCACGCGGTTTTACTGCGTGAAAAGCAGATTTCATAGTTCCTTAAATCAATAATTGTCCTTTAATAACAGTCCCTTTTTGAATTTACCATAATTAGATATACATACTCAATACACAGCTGAATAAGAATGATTTTATGCGTTATATTTTCATTTCGATGTATTTAATGCCTTTGACTCGACAGCTTTAAGATTAATCTGCATGTTTATTCTTCATATTGAAAATCTTCATATTTAAATAAGTTTACCAGCATGGTTCCACATTTTATTGCCATAATTATCCCTGATTTTGGCAAAGTATACCATTTTCAAGCTAGATGTATGTATGCCAAGAATGCTAAACAAACATTAATTAAAATAAAAGCCTTTTTGGAAAATTGGTCTTTGAATTTTTGTGAAAAGCTAAATACTTTGCTTTGGAAATGTTCATTTTGAAAAGCACGCGTCAACAATTAATCGTGGAGGAAAAATAAAGTAAATGTTCACATAAGAGTTTAACAAAAGTACATTCTAACCAAATATACCTAGCATAACGTGAAATCACACCTTCAACAATGCATCGAGTTTCACAAATCTTAACTCACTTTTTGAAAGTTCAGATAGCGACATTTACAGCTAAGGTATTGTAATTCTAACCATTACCAGAATTGATCAATATTCTTTATTGTAGTAAAGCATAGTTTAGCAATCAAGCCACACTAGCAGAGTTATTTTCTTATCATGAATTTCTTTTCAATTGAATAACCGAACACTGTTTGAACGAATACAATATATATCGCGCCATATTACTTTTTCTTATCAGTTCAAATTAAACAGAGCTGGATTTTCTTTGATTCTGCTATGTATTTAAAAAAAATAACATGAAGATACTTCTAGAAGAAATGAGTCACAGGAAAATAACACAGGAGAGAAAATTGGAAATCAAACTTTTTTCCCAATTATATCCGATGAACTGCATACGAATATCCAATTCGAGCCGATGAAATAAACCCATCGCAAAAAAACCCATTTGAATAATGGAATTTGTAACGATCTAAATCTTCTCATCTCTCTTTTTTATTCCGTATCTCATTTCTTCTCGCTCTAAGAGACATCGTCCGATTCGTATTTCGTTGGCATAAGAAATGTAGCCACCGAAAATTGAACGGCCCTTGAAGTGTTTTATTCCAGTCCCCCATTTTTGAGCTTTCCGAAAGAAGTCCATGCTAAAGGACGAAGGAAATCAGTCCCTTTTTTATTCCGACCAGCGTTTTTTTGATCTCGGAAGGGGTTCAAAAATATGCTTGCAAATCGTATCAGACCTTCGCCAGTACTATTTTGAATTCTCGATAAATTATCCCACTTCGCACTAATGAATAATATCCATCAATATTTACAGCATATGAATTCAAGCAATAAGGATAAACGAAAAATGTCACACCACAAATTAAAGAAAGGATAGTATTAAAGATTCACACCAAAGTTCATGACATATGTACCTAATTTAATTACATGACAGTAACGCGACAAAAAACTATTGCGTTAGTAAAAAAGTTTTAATGCAGAAAGAAATGCGTTAATCACCTTCTACATTAGAGCATGCATATTTGATGATACATATTTAGTTTCGCAATTGTGTTTGATACATAATTTTAGTTTGTCAATTTTTGCTACACTTTATATCACACATTTTCATAAGAACCTAATCAAGGATTCTTTAACATGGAAGCCTTCTGCATCAAAATTCGTTCCTGAGTCAAGTAGACTGTGGGTAGTCCATAAAAACTATCATGAATAATACTGAGGTTGGTGATTTTAGAGAGTATTTAATAGTGCATTCAGGGACGCTTAATATGGCAAAAATAGGAAATAAAAATAAGAAAAGTGGCATTAAAGAATTAACTTTAGCTTAGTAGTTTACCCGATTGATAATATCAATTTAATGTGCCTAGCAGACATCTCGGGATAATGTGGCCAAATAGAGTCAAAGCAAGTCCAGCATGGAAAATCAACAGAGAAGATAAAAGGTTTACGCTATATTTACATCAAACCTTCCACTGCTTCACACACGCTGTCTTGTTCTTAAGACTCCTGATCACTACTCATTTTAGGGAGTTACTTACCCCACATCCACCTATGAATTCCTTAGTCTATACTTTTCTCTCACACTCTCTCTATTCTATACTTTCTATCAATACTCTATTTTTAATGTGTTTCTTTATTCGACTCTCTTCCATTCTTCCAACACCGCAAAACCAACAAAGCTCGCTATTTTTATACATATCCTTTATTGTAGCATTCAACCTACATTCTATCACAACGCACTCGCTGATTGCTTTATCCATCCTAATTTTTCATCCAAAAATTCACAAATACCCAACACCCACTGCCTACGCTAAAACTAATTCTGGCATATCCAAGTTTAGCTGTCATGAAATACAAAGGGAATAATTAAATTTCTGTAAACGGTAACGTAGGATTTCGTAGAACACAAATATTTACCACATTCAAGCCAACATTAATTCTTATTTCCTATGCTTTACTACTATAGATCGAATTTATACAACTAAGGAAATAAAATAGTGAAATAGCGTGAAGCATCATAGCATGCCGTCCTTCACAGCAGCAGGAAAGCTATCGTCCTAGGTGACATGAATTGGAAAGGCCCGGAGAATAATATTATTCACAAGGCCCCGTTACAACACAGGGTCCGATCCCAAACACGCCTAGCAAGAAGGATTTATTTTTGAGGCTCGCATCAGAGAAAAAACTAAACAGGGAACTTGGAACTCATCAAAGAAAGAAAATAATCAAGTGGAAGAGAAATGCATACCCTGCATGCCGAGAGGCGGAGTTCCGCATGCAAGGGCAAAGGAAAATATAATTAACCACGCTTTGTCGATATTAACAAGCACGTCTGACCTATTACTCTCTTTCCTCCCAACGCTGTCGTTTCCCCAAGAAAACCAATTTATTTGAGAAGGCTTCGCCAATTGTTGGATCCGTCTGACTCAAATCAGATGTAATGGAAACGTTCCGTGCAGTTTTATTTTTCCAATCTTGCATCCACCGATTTTTATTTTTAAGAAAATGGACGGATTTAACTTCCATACGTCTTGCCTTCCACTACCGTGGGTTCTTATTATTTGCGTGTACCCCGTGGCTCTCCAACCTTAACGTGGAGGACGGGCCCTTCATTCCAAGGCGTGGTTAATTGGGAAATTGTTCGACCCTTGAACAAGTGAAGGCCACCAGCCCTGAGAAATTTCCCTCTGAAAGTCATTTGTCGATCCTCATTTCGAATTCAGATTTCATACGAATGCATATTTATTACGAAGCCAATTTTGCCCAGTTTATTTTCTATAGTGAACTCCTCGCTGGTTAAATTAGAACAATGTAGCTGAAAGTCCATTTTACAATGTTTTAAGAAAGTTTATGCCATACGTTAATTTTATACCATAGCCAGGAAAAGTTTTGGAATCATTTTTTTGTATCAAGGACTGTCAATAATTCACCGGAAAACAATCATTGCATTGCAAAAAAATCTCATTCACACAATACTTTGTGGAAGTTTTGAAATCCGACAAACAACGGTACATCAGATTATGAGAATAAAATTAGGGCACTAGACTGCAGAACGAACATATTTAAATGTTATTTTTACCGCGAACGATAAGAGACCATATCAGCTGGAAATGTTACTTTTAACTAGGTTTGCCAACAAGGTGGTGTGGTTAGTTGTTTTTTAAACGCCATGATACTTGTATTTGTATCTGCTACCTTGTACTAACAGCACGATGTATGTGCTTTCAGTATAATTTTTCTATCGCTGTCTATTTATGTAGCTGCAAAAGACAAACGATCCATCTAACATTGGTAGCATACTTGTAGTGTAATGTATCTGGTGATGCTTTACCTCTTGACAAGGCATAGCGATTGATCATAATACATCAATAGTCATAGTTACACTTACTTTAACTAAGTATATTGTAATACATGTTGGTGACTATTCACTCCCTGCCACACATCCTGAAAGTTAACTTTTTTTGTAGATTTTCGCAGCTCATTGTTTATTGTATGGCTTTTGGTTTTGCGATAAATTAATTAGTGTTAGTCAACAGTTTCGCCGTGCTATGCTGCCAGCTTCGTCGGGCTTTTAAGAACAACAATGGTCTTTTTTTTAATAAATAAACAATCCCAGCAGTTGATGATTTTGAGAAGTAAAAACTTAATTTCTAAGAAGTCTCTTCCAGGTATAAGGGAGTTTATAGCTATCCTCTCTATTGATATTATTTGGTCTTTTTTAATTATTAATATAATAATTAATCGCAGAACCAAAAGCCATACAATAAACCCTTAAGGTTAATTGCACGGTATTTTGTAGATTTAGAACACTGAGTTTTATTTGATAAAGTTAATATTAATAAATCGCTTATTAGCATAAAGTTATGGCGTGATAATGCACATTGCAGTAAACTGAATACTTCATAGCCTGTTTTAATTTTTAAATTTAATTTCTGTCCAATGTCAAAAGTTTTGAAATGTTTTACACAATGTGATACTATGAAATAATACTGTTCCCAGTGTATTTTACCTGGCATCTTAAATTGGTCTCAATGGAAAATATAATGAATTAACTCTTTGGGGTCAAAGGAAGTTGTAAAGAAACCTCAGAAGCAGCACTGTGATGAGTGTAAAATAATTTGGAAAATATTATATGATATGAAGTAAATGAACAAGCTGCAAATGGCAGCTGGAGACTATCTTTCGTGTGATCATAGCATTTTCTTATTCTGAGGTGTACAGAAAAAATATGTAACTAAACTCGTGACAAAATATACCAAAATATTTGTCATTTGAGAGAACATAAATGAAAGATAATGACCTAACTACACAGACTACCTAAATGATAGTGAGCGTTAAGTTCAAGGAAATCATTGAAAATTTATGAAAAACGTTGTGATTAAAGAAGTAGTACCGAGGGTAAAACGGCGTACATAATGGATGATAAATCAAAAATAACGGTCGACATTGTCATCAAAGAGAGATAATTAACTTCATTAAAGCAAACTTCATCACATCAATTATTTTAGGGTAAAGCAGAAGGTATTGAGTTCTACTATCATTTTATTAGTTGAGGGTACCAAAATTGTGCTTTTAAGTGAAAAATGTCTATCATTACAGCAATTCTAAAAGTTTAATTTTTATAATTAAAGTATTTTGCAACAAAATTTAAATTAAAATTTAATTTTAACTTGCCTATAATATGAGAAGACATTACGCTCCTATGAATGCATTTTGGTCATTTAGATGACCAACCAAAGAGAGAATTTAAATCTCGTAAAAACTTACCTGTTTTTCGAGGTTCAAAATATTCAAAATGTTGGTTTGCAGTTGTTGGTGCGGTGACGTCATTGTGTACCGTATTGTTATGCTCAAGCGAGAGGGGTAACGGCTGATCTGTTGGACTTGAGATGTAAAAGGTTTTAGATTCCTCCCGAATTCCACGACCGTGACTTCCAAAATTTGATCACTCGTACTTAGCTACTGTTCCGTAGAGTCAACGTTTAGCTATACATAACTAATTTTTCACGATATTATTCTGATTTAAGTGCAAGAATATGCTCTTGTATTGCAATATCAATTGATCGTTAATTTTTTTGTTTCAAGTGGCTTCAAAGTTAAGAAGATATCTTAAAATTATTCGTAATAACCGCAATTTAAATGTTATAACTTCATGCGTTACTGCCAGCATTGCTGTCGGATCTTGGATCCCGTTATGTACAGTCATTTTAATTTTTTAAAGTTATCTCTTTTTCATAACCTTTATTATAGAAAAACTACTGCTGTGGAATTAAGCATTAGGAAATTCATTTTCTCGGTAAGATTGCAGCAAGAAAAAAAAATCCCAATAATTCAAAAAGAAAGGTCATATTAACTGTATAAGTTTGGAGGTACGTTTGCCGATTTTCAGTGTTGAAATGTTGAGTTTATTCTCGCCATGATATGTCACGAAACATTACACAAAAATTTCGACAGGTGTAAAACCAATGTAAAATAATTCAAGTCAGCTTCACCAGGGGATATTTTGGAAAAAAAATGTTTGAAACGAATGTAACATGCATAAGCCGTTATTGTATCTATTACGTTTTGTTAAGAATAACTTTTTTTGAGTCTAACTCTCGCAAATAAATTATTTTTATTCCATTTTTCGCTTGACTGATCAATAAAAAACTAGAGCCCTATAGCATACTAAAATCTAGACAATTTTTACATGGTTGTTTTCAACGTTTCCTAGGAAACTAAGACCAAGAGCGTAACTGCCACAAAGAAGTCCTGGCCATAAGAAAATTAATGCCTTGAAGTCACCACCACATTACTATCCACCAGTTATTTTCACAAAGAATAAAAAAACTCTATTTTCTTACCAATATAACACAACCTTTAAGTGCCCTCCTCTTTTATAGAGGGGAAATAAAATCATTCTGGAATGATCAGAACCAAAACCGCTATAAATGAAGAGACAGCAGTTGTGAGGTAAACACCGTTAATATATTCCGTCGTTTTGTTGACCCGGGGCGAAGAGGTCGAGACATGAGACGCGGGGAGTAGGTAAAACCTAGAGAAATAAACACGTCGCACTCGACGCTTGAGAGGTGGATCGTTTTAGAAGCCACGAAAATATAAAAGCAGCGTGAAGGAACGAGGTTAAAAAAATATACTCGATTCCACTGCAATCAACGACCAACCGTGTACTTCGATTAGTCTGCATCCCCGCCCATGGTCGTTTACTTTACGGAAAAAGTACTTCGGCTGTCGCAGTTCACAAGTGCTCAATATCTACACCATTCCCTACCCTCTCCACCACAGCATCTACCTCCTTCCCGTTAACTAGGGAGGTTGTACGATATAGCTTGCTTGATCTTACGACTCCATCGACCCAAATATTCTGATAATGATCACTATCTTCCACTCCCTTCACCACAGATCCACTTATCCTGTAAGGTGTTCCCATATCCCTACCGATGGATCACGGAAAGCTTTCGCAACGATGAAGTACCAGAATTGTAACGCATACATAATATATATAATATTGTTAACATAGGGGAATTTATTATTGCAATTAATTCAGGCTATTGAAATATGGACAATTATACACAGAAAGAGGAATATTTTATGATCAATTGTGCATCTTTTTACCTATCCATAATCTCAGTTAACGTAATTACATCAAGATGTATTTCTAGTCACCATAGAGACATTTTAATTTTATTCTTCAAAACCAAGCAGTTGCAAGAAGCATTGAGTAAACTAAGTAATGAAAATAATGACGCAAACATTATTGGTATGGAAAAACTATCAGTATTATTTTATACTTGGACATTATAAGGTCTATTATTTCTTATTTGCTTCTAGCGATACGCTGTAAATGCCATCTCAACCGAAGATAACTCTTACATTTTATAATGCTTACTATCATTAGCAAATGTTTTAATTTTTAAATCAATTTAAAAAGTATAGGTAGTAACTACACATACCTAGTAAAAATTATGACGGTATCTGTGAGTTAGAACCTAGTAGTGTTTCTAATAATGTCTTCTAGAATCGCACATCATTACCGCATCCTATAAAAGACAGCTTCAAGTTAAAAAATATCTCGAAAATTTGTGAAAAAGGTGGTTGATATTTTGGCATCATTAGAAAAATGAGATACTTTTCTCTAAAATAAGAAATTATTCATAGAATTTCAATTCAATTCTTGTTACCTAAATCTCATTCTAAAAACTACCTAAAATTCAAGCAACCTAAAACACCTTTGAGGGGTTTTCCAGTGCATATAATTTGGGTACAATTTTTGAGAGATAGAAAGATCGATCAATATTGTACCATTTTTGAGAGATAGAAAGATCGATCAGTACCGATTGTACCATTGATGGTTATAAATAAATGAACGCTTCAATATAAATCCCTGTAAATTGTGCATTTTTGATATATTCACCAACTGTGGTTGAAACAGATTTATGGTCTGTTAAATACATGTTAATTACATCTCCTTTTAACTTTAGTGTGCTTCACAATAATGAAGTTCGCTGCAACTTCGCAACACAATAATTAAGTTGGTCTCCTTTCGTTTCAGACTCAGTGCACTAGGCAGAGCATATCAAAACTGATCGTGGGGAGAGATGATGTGTGCAAGGAAAGAAAAGAATTTCAATGGTTTTATCCGCCATTAATGTCAATGCTTTGATTTACATCAAAGGCATAACCAAAGACTCGGGGATGGATGGGATGGAGAGAATGTCAAACGAAGAAATCCTACCAAGAGCTGGAGAGAAATGAAGCATGATGAAAACTCTGCGAAGTAGGAGAGACAAAATAATTGGCCACAATTTGTGTTAAAACGCCTAATGAATACAATGTTAGAAGGCGCTATAAATGGCAAGAATTATGGCTGAAACCCAAAAATGGAATACATCTAGCAAAAAGTGAAGGATCAAAGTTAATAATTATAGGTTGGCTGAGAGGAGAGTGGAATGGAGAGCAGCTGCAAACCAATTTTGGATTGATGTCAACTAATGATAATGATGATATGGATCGCCAAAAATATTTATTCGAGAGGAAACGACTGAATATTTAAGTTGTGTGAGAAAGCTGGGTTATGGGCGCACTTTCGAAGTAAATAACAGGAACTCCGGATGACTGGCGGGAAAAAAAGGCATGAACAGCCACGAATATTAGTGAAGCCAGTTTCAGTTCTCCGTCACGTCAAACTGTGGAATTTTGCCGACATTTTGATGTATAAGTCGTCCATCGTCATCAGGGCATATTGTGATTGCCAACTGGGCCGGTTTATATTCCGGTCTGGGGTCAGGTGCCGTCAGGCTCCCCAATTTTTCCTGTCTTCTTGGATACTCCTCAGTATGGGTTTCCAGGAATTGCTGAGGAAGTGTCACGGTTAATGGTTTTCCTCCCCAGCCGGCCCAAGGGATATCTTCTTCAGAAGAAAATAATGATATAATGAGTATAAGCATTCTTATCTTGTTTCTGTTTGAAGTAATTTTGGATGGACGAGCGACATTTTTTGAGAGAATAATTATATCTTCAAACCTCAATCTTAAAGAGCTTATATTATATTTATGTAATGGTTCACGACGTTGCCACGTTGAAACGAGCCTCAAAAAGTATGCATGCATTTCCAATGTTAAGTGAACCCAGTCGAAGTTTACTTGAGTCGACATAAATATGCTGATGGTGCAATAAAGAATGCATCTTTTTACTTAATTTAGAATACCTACTGTACGAACTATTTTTTAAGGCTAGAGTGATGTAAAATAACGAATTTACTGCATTTTTATTTCTTCACACCTTTTTGAATCCACTTGAGCATATCATGAAGCCATTATGCCTGACCAACATTGTTGAATATTCTCCCTTAGTTGTTAATTACGCTGCTGATTTCTCATGGAAACTCATGGAAATACGGTCGATATTAGATTTTTTTAGAGTGACTGCATAAAAAAATTCAAGACGAGCAATTACACTGCAATCGAAGAAATGTTGCATCCATTCAGGCGTCGATGTAGCTTCGTGTATCACATTCCCAGCAAGCCAGCAAGGAATGGCATAAGTGTGTGGTACCTGTTGACGCAAAATCGTTCTACACTGCCAATAAATTACTCTGAGGTCAGTAATGGATGGAAAACAAAAAGTATGAAAAACACTGACTTATACAGTCAAAAGTCACTTGTAGCCATTCGGCAACGCAAAAGAACTCTTGCACTTACAATTTGCACACTGTATATTAGCTCAATATCTTCTCATGATAAAAATTACATAGACCGGGAAGTGGCAAAAAACAATTAAAAATACCGCACAAATTTCTGCTGAACGAAGAAAGGTCATTGCTAGATAAGAACATACGTCATTGCTTGGATTCCAAAGAAACGCGACGATCGTGCCATACATACCAAGACTCAAAGTCATCATTCAGTCCACAACGCATGACTCACATGACATCAATGCAGCTACCAAAAAACCAAAAATGTTGGCAAATTGTAATGAAACTATAGGTGCAGTAAACACATTTGATAAAATATGCCTAGCCTATCTGCACTACGAATGGCGAAAATATGGCCACTAGCATGGTTTTTTTGTTTTCTTGAATATAGCTGGCATAAACTCTCATGGACTGTTTTTTCAATAAACATAATCCAGAAATAATAAACATAAAAATAATAAAGAAAAATTTAGTAGGAAAATATTCAAAAACGATCCCACCGTAGATCTCAAAAAGGGCATTTAGTGTTAAAATTGACGGTTTTGACACTTAATTGAAAGCATACCTTAAGCGCTACCACTCTCAAGTAAAAACTCTTCTCTTGTGAATTTAGCGAAAATATGGAGAGGAAAAATATGTGTAAATAACACATGTGCTGCAAAATATATTGCGAATGGTAAAATAGTTAGCAAAAACATTCACGAGCCTTTGTAACTTGCCTTCCGTGCCTACAAGACGCCGAGGAGCAAGAATCATCGACAAGCTAGATAGCTATTAAAAGATGTACCAATAAAAGATAAACATGTTAATAGAGAAAAATTAGGTAAAAAAATAAGTACCAATGAAAATGCTACCATTATTTAACAAAAGACCAAACAATTTATTCTTAATCATTGTCTTTAACGAGTTTTTGCCGGATTTTTATCCTTTACTTTGATGATTCCAGTGGCTTTTGATTGATCACTTATACCTTTCTTTTCCGAGTGCTTTTAATTTTTTCAATCAAAGAGGTCTCCAATGTCTGCAGACCGCATACCCTGTGTCGTGATTCAAATTCTTCTCCTCAAGATTAATTTCTATGACTTCTTTTACTAGATGATCTTAAAATCCATTGGATTATACTTTTCTGCATGGTACGTCTGAGTGTCTAATAGTTGACATGACCATTGTCGATTTTAGATTATATCCATATTCGCTGTCACGAAAAAAATGTTTAACATAAGATGTGTTCATTATGCTACCTTCGAAGGATATAGTTACAGTGATAATTATTTGATTGCGTTTTAGTTTTACGTGCTAGTCAGAGTAAAATCATTCAAAAACGTGTGTCAGTATCACCTTTGCACATATTCACTACCTTTTTAATGTTAAATTAATTTCATTTCAAATTAACATATTCTCACTCATACAGCTTACAGGAAAATATCTACAAATATAATTTATAAGTATCAAAACGTTCAAACTAATATAAACATGGAAAGGGGTTTTCATGGAATATTGAATTTAAGTTTTTATTGGTAAAAAATAGAGTGAAAAAAATAAACAAAATGTTTGTTCATAAGGGATTTAAATGCAGTGAATAGCGGCATGTAAATTTTCAAACCCTTATGACTTTATAGCAGGAATCGGATTTTTGAGTCAGGTACTCCCATTTCTTCAAAAAAATTTCTGCGAGACAGCTATTTGTGCTTACTAGTGCATACACTTTATTTCAGCAGTTTTAACACGGCTTTTATGTCCTACAACTTTTCCAAAGTTTGGGATGCCCTTCCTTAGGATTAGCTGCACTTGCACACAAATAAACGTGTGTAACCCTAGTTCACATAATATCTTCTCTTACTACCCGAAATATCGCTTCTCTGTCTCCCACAAGGGACAAGTGAGGGCAGTGATAATGGAAGAATGGAACAGTGTAGTTGGAGAAGGAAGGGAAGGGAAAACTGTGGGAGCATACGGTTTAGGCACTCTAATTGAAAGAGGATAAAAAATTCTGTGAACAACAGCAATTATGGATAGCAAATACTTGGTTCCAGAATCACAAGAGAAGTCTCTACATGTGGAAAAGCCCCGGTGATTACAAGCGTTATCAAATAGATTTTGTACTGATAAATCAAATATTTAATAATAGCGTCAAGAACGCGAAGACACTACCTGGAGCAGATTCGGACACAGACCAAAATCTTCTGATAATAGATATGATCACTAGGCTTATGCATGTGACGAGGAGAAAGCAATCAATAAAGAGGAGGAACTTGATGAAGTTGGAAGAGGAAAGAAGAAAATTACCAAAGTGCAAGAATAGAAGCTGAGGAAAGGGGACGGGGAGAAAAGCATTCAAGAAGAGCGGAAGTATATGAAGGAAAGCATAGTAATGGTTCTTGAACAGGAGGTTGGAACTGTAAACAAGAAAGAAGCTAGAAAAAGCTGGATAAACAAAAAAAAATGGAAGAAAGAAGGAAATGGAAATGAGATGACTCTGAACAAGGAAAGAGACAATATAGAAAGATTAACAATGAATTAAGGAGAACTACAGACAAAACTCGAGAAGAGTGGATGAAGGAGCAGTGCTTTGTAATTGAAAAGCTAGAAGAAGAACGAAAGATGGAGGAAATGTTCAAAATAGTGAGAACTATGACTACGAGAAAACAGAGAGCTATTTCGAAGAAAGGTATGAGAGATAAGTGTGGAAGGATTACAAAAGATAACGAGGATGTGAAGGAAATATGGGAAGAATATATAAATGAACTGTAATGCACAAGAGAAAGAGAAAATGAAATAGAATTAGAGAATGACATGAATGAGGAGAGGGACAATACAGGTCCTAAAGTAAAGAAAGGGGAGATAGAAATGGCAGTAAAAGGAATGAAGAATAGGAAGGCAGTAGGCGGAAACCAAATACCAGAAGAGATTCTAAAGGCTTTAGAGAATAATGAGTTGGATCGACTCACGAATCTGGTTAATAAAATATATGATACAGGGGAGTGGCCATAAGATCTTATGAAAACGATAATGGTGCCGATAACAAAGATAAGTAATGCACAGGAATGTAAACACTACGGAACTATAAGCCTTATCTCACATGTGGGCAAGGTTATAACCAAAGTTATATTGGAAAGAATGAGAAAGAAAATAGAAGAAAAATTAGAGGAAGACCAGTTCGGTTTCCGCAAGGGCAAAGGAACGAGAGATGCTATTGGATGCATGAGGATGTTAACAGAAAAGGGTATTAGAGTTGAACCGTGGGATATGCGTATGCTTTATTGATTATGAAAAAGCATTTGATAGGGTCAGATGGGAGATCTTATTAGATCTTCTGAGAGAGAGACATAGACTGGAAGGACAGAAGATTGATAAAGCAGATGTACATTCATCAGAAAGTTGTGGTAAGAATTGGGGACGAGGAAACAAGGGAAACCACAATAGGAAGGGGGGTAGTCAGCCAAGGTTGCTGTCTGCCACCAAGCCTCTTTAACTTGTATGCTGACAAACTGCTGGAAGATGCTTTAGAAGACATCGGGGGGATAAAAGTGGGAGGTGAGAGAATAAAATCCATCAAATATGCTGATGACCAGACTATAATAGCAGAGAATAAAGAAGAACTTCAGAAAATGATGGAAAGAATTAGGAAGAAGAGTGAAGGCTATGGAATGAGAATAAACAGAAATAAAACTAAGGTTATTAGAATACCGAAGACAGAAGGGCCCTTAAATATATGGCTGGAGGAAGAAAAATTAAAACAAGTAAGCTCTATACCTGGGAAGTATAGTTAAACAGAATAGAAACTGTACAGAAGAAATTAAAAGCAGAATTGGGCAAGGAAAAGTAAAGAAAGAAAAATCATTTAGCAAGATTAAGGAACTAATGACAGCAAGGAACATCAAGATGGATATAAGGAAAAAATTTGCATAATGCTTTGTATGGAGTGTTGTGTTGCATGGATGCGAAACGTGGACGTTTAAGAAGAGAGAAGAAAAGTACTTATAAAGCTTTGAAATGTGGCTATGGCGACGAATGAATAAGATTGGATGGAAAGATAATATCACGAATGAAGAAGTGCCAAGGAGGATTGGAGAAGAAAGAAATATACTGGGAGAAATTAAAAAGAGAAATGCAAAATGAATTGGACATATTTTAAGGAATGACAGCCTACAGAAATTAATAATAGAAGGGAAAATAGAAGGGAAGAGAGGAAGAGGAAGGAGGAGGCACGTAATGCTGAGTGATATAAAAGAAGGAAGGAGTTATGCAGAGATGAAGAGAGAGGCCCACGACAGAATGCTGTGGAGACAACGCTACCGTTGAAACCTGTCTGCGGACAGAAGAACCATTGATGATGATGTCTCCCGCACGGTGTGTATAGGATGCCAAACAGCCGATGATGCACCCTTTGTTCATTGTTGCGGCGGTCCTCCAAGTTGATTAGGAGATGAGGAGACGGGTGACTCCCGACGCAAGGACCTGACAATGAAAGAGGGAAGGAGACGGGGTTGAAGGGAGAAAACGGCTCATTAACGATTCCCAAGGACGGAGATCCGAGGCTCTGGCTGCAGCAGCGGAGGGTATGTGAGGGGAAGGTTCTCCACCTCGTCTCGCGGCGACGTTGGTCTCATCATCAGCCGACGCGACGTCTCAGGAATCGTCGTAACCTTCAGCCTCACCCGCCTATCCGCTTTCCTCATCCCCGCTGCTTACTTCGACCCGACCCTGGGACTTTCTCATCCAGCTCCTTTCCCCCATTCACCGCTTCTTAGAATCTCCCATCACCCTCCAGCCGACCAACCTCTTCGAGTGGCTTTACAAGTATCATCGTGACATCTTGTTCATACAAAGCGCGTTATTACCACAAATTTGGTGTTGTAGGCCCTCCTATTGGATATTGATTGGTCTTTTAATGCTACGGTTAGTTTATTGTTGCCTTCCATCGTTTCCCATCTTATGCCAGTACCCTAACTCCCTGGTAGTTATTCTTATGCATTTTCCTCTTCATTTGATCCAGGTATTAATCCCTTGGCCTACCTCTATGGAAACTTCCCTCTTTTTTTCTTTCAATTGTATTCCACAAAAATACTTTGTTCCTCAGAGTGCGCCCAATACGTATGGTTCTTATATCTTGTTCCATATGATTCTATCCTCTTTTCCAATTCTGAATATGTCTTCATTTCATGTTTTACCCTCCTTCCCCACCCATATTTATTTAATCTTCAACACCCATCTCAAAATATAGGTTTTCAAATATCTTTCCTGGTTCCTTTTCCAACGACCCATGTTTCCGATACATTGAAATAAATACTACATAGACTAAGGACTACAAAGCTACAACTGTCTACAAATAAATTTTCTATTATGTGGTCATATTTGTAGTAGATGGCTGCGATGGATAATTCATGAAATAGCATTGTAGTTTTCAACGATAAATTTGAAACTAAGCAATCTACTGTTTTACATGTACGTGAATTTCTTTCGACTAGTTTTGCTACTTTGTAGGATCTTCAGGAATATGGCAATTATATATCATCATAAACGTCCCTTCAATGGGACGAATATGTCCTTGACTAATATGAACAATGGGAACAATGGGTTGCTCAAATGAGTATAGTATATTATTATGGCTCACATGATTTAAGACAATTCTTTAGCGAACAAGTATTTCGTAATGATAATTTGGAACTTTGGAAATAATTTGGAAGCTTGGTTTCTTTGTAAAATCTTTACACCACATCACAATACACTGGTTGAATTAAAAGTTTAGTTACTTTTCAGGGAATAACTGTGATCATAATATATATTACATGTATCAATTGAAAAGACGAAGCACGTAAAATCACGTTTCAAAATAATTTGTAAATATTGTAGTGATACATAGAATAAAGACACTGTTTTTAACTAACATCCTGTGTATCATTAAATACATTATATTTAGGTTACCAATAAGTAGCTACTTTTATTGTTCTCTGGAAAATCAAGAAGAACTAAATTACCGAACTAATAAAAAGAGTGAAATTTTAATAGTATGAGACTTTTGACTGTTCCCTTGGATCCCTTTGTTGCCGGTTGATTTACCAGAGACACCGCGGATTAAAACATCCTTAATATTATTGAAAAAAATACACTCTTTGTATAAATATTTAATAAGGTAGGTACTGTCACTGAAATAACAAGAAGGAATAGATGCTAACTAAATTGAACTCGCAGATGATCCTTGGCATTAAATAAAGAGTAATAGTTAATTATTCGTTAATTTATTTTCATTACTACGGAAAGCAACTCCTTCGGCCTTTTGCATGGGAGCAATTTACATATAACTAAAGAAAAACACGAAAACAAGCCCTTAGTTATGAAAAATCGATCCAAAAAACTCTCGAAGCCTAAATACCTAGGATTGGTGTTTACAGTTGGCATTCGGGAATTTTAAGCTACCGCCACCGCGAGTTATAGTAACGGTAATAATGCCAATGTTGCTACAACAAGCACATCGTTGTTCATTATCGTTTAATACTTAGATGAATTACATGTGGAGGAGTCGTCTGTCTCTAATTACGATTGCGAATTGTTTTTTAGACCAATTTCCACATCATAAACGTTGCGAGTTATTTTTATATGCTTCAAGGTGTTATAGTGCAGTTAACTAACATTCACTCATTTTTGGGTTTCACGTGCCTGAAAGAGGACCATCTTTCCGTGCAACTGGAAAACCGTCATCATGTCTACTACACCGAACACAATGTAGAAGCTAGGATACAAACTCCTCAAATGACCATGCCAAGAGCATTCTCCAAGCTTTGTGATTTTCTTATAAAATAAGTTCAATGTTTTTCTCACCCGTTGAATTTAAACGGGCACCTTCTGCTAGGGAAATGTAAAATAAGTAAAAAATGAATAATGATATGCCCTTCAAAAAAGGAACAGACAGAAAAAAACGATCCAGCCACGGCATCACGAATTTTTAGCAGTACCTCAAATTTTCCCCATTCACTAACTAGCAGCATAGAGCACCGATGGGAATACATATATATATAAAGAAAAAGAGATCGGAAAAATGGAGGAAGGTAGCTGTGTCGGAAAGAGTGCTTCAAAAAGGGTCCAAGGGTCCTTTTCAAGGGTGGCGCACAGATATGACTGGCGGGAGACCATGCTAGGGTCGGTGGGGCGAATAAGGGATTGGATGTGGGTGGGTCGGGTAAAGCCCAACTCATCGGTCCACACACGAACCCGCACACCAATGCCATGGGTGATGGGAATTCACTGTGCAGTTAACTCGAAAAGTACGTGACTGGGCATGTTAAGAAACGAGCAGGGGCAGTTCTCTCCGTCCCCTAGCCGACGTGTCACATCCCAAATAAAGGGGAACATGCATGAAAATATACCCCTCATATGTGAGTGACGCTTATGAAGGTAATTTCTCTAACAAACTCAAATATGTAACCGATATATAAAAAAGTTAGAATGTCAGTGTGTACGTTTTAATCGGGCATTCGCAATATATATTTATATGTTATGATTTCGTATTATAACTGCGGTAACCCACGAGGTTTTGATAATTCACGAGTAACGTGCCTGCTAAGTATTCACTGGTTGAATGGGACACATCTCAGCAAAGAGTAACGTCATCGCTGGAGGAAATAACGAATTAAATATCCCGCTCATGGAGGCTCATCAACGAACGGATTTTTCTTCAGGTAAATTCATAGATAAATCACACGCGCTGAACAATTTTTTGTAACGCCGTTGAAAATTACGCTACGGCAATTCCACTAATCGCTTCGTTCTCCGGATACGGTATGTCCCCCCCTTTTTCGTAAACATACAAACAAGTAGGCTCAAAATATTGAATGGAGGAACGGCCGCGACCATGGTGCTAATCTGGTGAAAGGGAGATAGAAATACCATAACATTGGGTTTCGTCTTAATTTGAACATTTTTATTTCCCACTTGCTGATATGTGATCAGGAATTTACTGGATGCGAAATGACTTGATCGTACAATAAAAAAGTTATTGGCAAGCAAATGAGAATTTCGTCTACTTTTCGTGAAAGTGCGAATTGTGATCGAGTTTGCCAATTATCACAGCTGTCTACCCCTAATGCCTTAGAATTCCGTGTTGTGACATTTTTGCACTATATGCAAGGTACTTGTTAAGCTATCGTTTTGCTAGGAGTATCATTCATACATATAAAGGTGGCTTAACGAACAGCATTGGACAACAGTTTGCGATTTGACGATAGAAATTTTCACTTTGCATTTTTTCAGTAAAGGTGTTGGTCATTATTCAAATTCACGACTTTTTATGGTCACTAGTCGTACATAATGGCCAACGTTTCCATGAGGAAAAAGGTTAAAAATCAGTTATTAGGGCACAAAAAAAAAGTTAATATTTTAATTGGGTCACTCGCTGTCCGCCATATTGTAGAAGCATTCTTATCCATGATTGAGTATATTAATACATTAAAAGCAGGTCGGAGTAGGTTTTTATCCGTCGCAAGAGTCACTGGCAAACTACTGGGATGAACGGCAAGAAGCAATTTTTGGTGGATGATAACGAATGTAGTCAAAACTCACTTTAAAGTTCAATACGGTCGTAAATCAATACAAAGCTGACAAAAGTATGCTTTGAAACGCAATCAACTATTTTCATCCGTCCCAAAATGAAAGATGTGTGACTCAGGCTTCTGGATTTCGAATGCTCATGGACAGCTGGGTAATTATTTAGTAGTTTACTAATCAATCGTTTCTAGGTTACAAATTGAGACCTGCGTCAGAGTTGATCGATATGTTCAAACCACTCTATTTTTAAACCAACTACCGATTAAATGTAAAATTGTTTCCACCCAAATTTTTGCGATCCTCACCGTATGCAACATCTATTTTTCGATTTGAATAGATTAAGTTCCAAAATAACCCCCGTTGGGACCCTCAATAAGGACAACTGGTCGAGTATACGTCTTGACTATCTTTCTTCCTTAAACGGACGATGAGAAATACTTGCCAAAGTCAAAAATTTCCGTCACGATGCGTCAACATCAGGCAGTCCGAGGAGAGTTTTTTTTTTAATTTTCACAAAATTGCATTTACAGATTGTCCACCTAACTTCATAAATGTACAATGAAACATTATTAACATCTTTTTTCCAATATTATCCCGTAGTTCTCTTCCTTGAACTATGACCTTGACGTGGTGGAAGGGCTTGTGCGTTCTTATGACCCCTAGAGCTGGACTAGGAGGAGCAAGTACTATTGCTCCTGTCAGGGCGGCCCATGCCAGATAGGTTGAAGGGTAGGACGAAAGGTAGTTCCGTGATGGTGTTACGTTAAAAATACCGTTGAGTGGCGTGGGAATACCTCTCAACTATCTCCTCCTAGAATATGAAAGTCATTCACAGAGAATTGATTCCTGGCAACTACGGGACGCCGCCCACTAGGGCGGGTGTCGTGCCCGGTAGCGGGGGAAGCAAGGCCTCCGCGGTCGTCATAAAACGAAATCCTTGCACAGCAGCATCATCGGCGAAAACAAGGGATAGGAGGGAGAAGAAGAAGAAAAAAAGAAAGAGGAGGAGGAAAACAGCGGTAAAAATAGAAACTTGGAACGTAAGGACCATGATGAGGGCCGGAATGCTCGAAAATATTAAGCAGAAAATGGAAAAAGGAAAAATATATGCTTTGAGATTGTGTGAGGTGAGATGGAAGGCTAGCGGAGACTATTGGAGTTATAGCTACAGGGTAATCTATAGTGGGGGAGATGAGAGTCAACGTGGGGTAGACATGGCACTGAACACAAAATTGGGGCTGAGGGTGGTAAACATTGAACAGGTGAGCGACAGGATACTAGTGGTAGAAATAAAAGCACGCCCAACGAATTCCGTACTGGTCCAGGTGCACATGCCTACGAGCAACCAAAGGGAGGAAGAGGTGGAAGAGGTGTACGAGCAAGTAGAAGAAATAATTAGAGAGGTACCGGGAAAGAAAAACCTGATAGTGATGAGTGACTGGAATGCAGTGGTGGGGGAAGAGAGGGACGGATTAGAAGTGGGAGGGTTTGGGCTAGGAAGAAGAAATGATCGCGGTGAAAAGGTAGTTGAATTTTGTCGAAGAAATAAATTAGTAGTGACAAACACTTGGTTTAAACATCACCCCAGGCGTAGGTACACATGCAAAATGCCGGGTGATACTGGGAGATACCAAATTGATTATATTATGGTAAGGTAGAGATTTCGAAACAGTGTAAAAAATTCGCGTAGCTATCCAGGAGCGGATGCGGACTCCGATCATAACTTGGAGATGATGAAGTGTGAAGTTAGATTCAAAAGGCTATGTAAAGGTAGAAAGATAAAGAGATGGAGCATTGAAGCATTGAAAGGGTTGAAAAGGAGGGAATACCAAGAACTGGTAGAAAAGAACATAGGCGAAGTAAAGCGGATGGGAACAATAGAGAGAAGATGGGATATTATAAAAACAGGCATCGCAGGAGCAGCAGAGAAAACAATAGGAACGGTGGAAAAGAAGAGGGTTAAGAAGCAATGGGTTACGGAAGAAATGACAAAGAAAATGGAGGAGAGAAGGATATGGAAAAACGTACGATCACCGACTTAGGCAAGAGGAAGTACAAGGGATTGAATAATAAACTCCGTAGAGTGACCAATCGGGCAAAAGAAAACTGGTGGATGGGACAATGCGAGGACATGGAAAAGCTGCAGGAAGAGTGGGAAGTGGGTGCTTTGTACGCCAAGGTGAAAATGTTATCGAGTGGTAGGAGTGGTCAAACGATACCAAAGGTTAAGGAAAAAACAGGGAAGATATTAATCGAACAGGAAGATATCCATGAAAGATGGTGAGAATACGTAGAAGAGCTATATGGCTGTGAGAATAGACCCTTTATCGTATATCTAGAGGATGAAGGATTATTAGATAAGAATAACCTCGGACCAGAGTTACTTGACAGCGAAATAGAGAGGGCATTAAGAGAGATGAAGAGTAGAAAACCCGTGGGAACCGATAACCTACCTTCGGAGCTACTGAAGAATCTAGGAAGTAAGGGTAGAAAATCGTTTTTCGAACTTATTCGCAGGATCTACGAGGAAGGAGTATGGCCAGAGGATTTCGTGACAACAGTATTAATACCTATCCCGAAGATGAAGTAAGCGTCAGAATGCGAGGAGTATAGAAAAATCAGTTTAATTTCGCACGCGGAAAAAGTTGTACTGAGAATTATAAATAGAAGGTTGGAGAGCAGAGCAAACTACTATTTAGGCGATGGTCAATTTGGGTTCAGGAAGGGGAGGGCCACCATAGACGCGAATGTGCTAATGAAGACACTTATAGAAAGAAACAGAGAGTAATCAGAATGTTTTCGCTTGCTTTGTATATTTCGAAAAGGCGTTTGACAGAGTAAACTGGGAGAAACGAATGCAGATATTGGGGAAAATAGGAATAGATTGGCGTGAAAGGAGACTCATCCGAAACTTATATATGGGTCAGAGGGCTTAAGTGAGGGTAGCTGAGGGTGAATTAGGGTGGGCAGTTATAGGTTGCGGAGTGCGGCAAGGGTGTCCGTGGCGGCCTTTGCTTTTTAACATCTATGCTGAGGAAATGGTAAGAGAGGCATGGGATGAGCTAGATATGGGATGAAAGTAGGAGGCCAGCGGAAAAAGTTGGTTAGAATCGCAGACGACCAGGCGTTGGTCAGTCGGTCATCTAAAGGATTGCAAACTTTAGTAGATGCATTGGAAGTGCAGTGCGAGAAATACGGGATAAAGATTAATAATAAGAAAACAAAAGTAAAGAGATTCTCTTGAACAAAGCAAGCGAGGCTGGTGATAAGAGTAGGAAGTCACGAACTGGATCAAGTAGAACAATTTAATTACTTGGGTAGTACGGTAGAAGAAACAGGGCATAGTAGCAAAGACATTAGGAGGAGAATATCGCTAGCGAAGGAAGTGTACAATATTAGAAGGGAGCTGGTGACGGGAACCCTAAGTAAGTATATGAAAAAGATGCTGGTAGATTACTCTAATGAATCCCGTGGTTACATTAAATAATATGAAAACAAAATTCTACTTCTCAACTTTTTGGAGCTCCGTAGGTACAATGGTCAATTGACGCTGATACTACCATCAATCGTAATACATTCCTTCTTCGTGGGAAAACGTAGGAAAACTGAGCACTGTTGTTTGTTTCAGTCATGTCAGGAAACCACAGTAATCGTAATCCCACCCTTACATTAAATGAAAGTATCCCGCGATTCCTCGAATACCATTTTTTGTCCCTACGGCAACACCAACATAGGGATGCTACCTACCAATTCACTCTTGACGTCATAGTAAAGGAAAAACTTTTAAAGAAAGCAATAGCTGAAATTTAAAGTGTCATTTCTAGCTGTAGATATCCCTTAAATCACCGATGTTACTGAAAATACCGTAACTAATGCTATAAGGACATTTTGAGTGTCTCGAATAACAGAGTCCCCAAGATACTTTTAAACTGCAGACCATCTGTTTAGAGATTTTGGACTATCAATGAAGTGGTTGATTAACCAACTTTCGACCTGAGGTGGAAAAGACCAAATGATATAATCCTTGGCAGTTAATGATACTGAATTTTAACTTAGTTAGTTAACTTAGAATATTGCGATTTTTATTTAGAAAATAGACGTTGAAGAAAAAGGGGGACTGATGAAGTTTAAAGCACTGAGATTTTGCAAATAATACCAGTTAAAGCTCCACAATAAGAAGAACACATATTCAGATACGATGGTCTGATAAAGCTGATTATTGAATCGATTGAGCATATTGAAGCATATCATTGAAGCCAGCTGCATTTGATATAGTAACTCCTCAATCAAGCAGTCGTTTATTCAGAAGATTGTTCCATCCCCGACTTAGCGTGCATTTCGACTCATGTATTGAATATGGATATTGCTCGTATCAAATGAATTAGCGTCATAGCATGGTGTCACACAAAGTAGAGCAAATAACCAAAACATGATCACTAACAAAAAGTTACTATCTCATACCTACAATAGAGATAAAACTTCTCATGAGATAAAACTCATAAGGAAATAAAAATTTAAAACTGGGTGAATTCTCTTTATCACCTCCCTAGATAGGCTAAAAGATATCTTCATATTCAAACACTAAAATTTGCCTCTAAACCTTACCATCACCTCAACAGTCTTCAGTTGCTTCCTTTCATATTTCCTCATTTTCACACTCCATAACTCGTATTTCAATTTCCACCACTTTATCTGACGGAATTATGGCATATACAGCATACCCTTTCGAGGAATCCCCACGGCTCGTTATACCTACGGGAAACGAATTCCTTCAAGTTATAATGTACTTACAAAGAAGCTACACGACGGATAGTCATAAGTGGCTTCAACACTTCTTATTAAAATCGTGCTGGACCTGACTACATGACCTAGACACATTCTTGACGCTTGGAAATAGGGCAAAAAATTCATATGCCTGAAGGAGCCGAAGAGATAATCGGATTTAAAAAAGAACGATGGAAGTTGGTACAAGGAACGTTAGTCCATGAAAGTCATTGAAATCCCAAAGGGGATTATCCCAAAAAAATAGGACCCGTCCATGAATAGCCAAAAACACATTGGTGTTTTCGTTGTATTTTTTTTAAATGAAGCACCAATGAACGATATTTCAGTTTCAGTCAAAATATTATTATATTGTCTAAGTTATAATTTGACTGGAATATTATATATTAATTATTTATATTCTTTAATTATCGGCGATGCACGAAAAATACAAAGAATTGTTTATTTTTAATAGTTAATTGAGAATTCAGATGTAAAATTTATCTGATAATCAAATTTAAACCTCGCTGTCGCTCTAGGATAATTGTTATTTCATGTATATTCAAACAAAGAGTAAAATTTATTCACTACGAGTAAAGTCCCGGTAAGCACTAGAACCTGTAAGCTTGCCGATAGCACTTAACTCAAATCATATTTTCAAGTCTTGAGTAAAATTTGACCCAAATAATTTCAACATTTACCAGCATTCCGAAAAGACGCACCTCGGTTGTAAGCGGTTTCGATTGGAGAGAAGAAAATGCATATCGTCTGTACATTGGATTTTTTGGCTCACAAATCTTTAAGACTAATTGAAACAAAGAATGCGTGGACCATTATTGTTATTTCCTTTGTTCTCAATATGTAACCGATGCTTTAATTCATGTAAGGTCGATCTTAGCATATCGTAATATAGAATATAAAATGGGTAACAATTGACCCTACGGTGGTTATAGCATAAATCAAGAAAAAAAGAAATTAATGCAACACAGAGTGGAAAAACTTCATGATATGATTATTCACCAATATTCATGAAAATTCATAAAATATTTTTGATACAATGCAATAAACAAATAAAACTTTTTAGGGGTTGCAATTGTCTCCTCAGCAATTCTAGCGTTAAAGATTTTATGCCTCCATCATGGATTTGGCAAACCCTTAGGAGTATCAACCGAAAGATGAGGCATATATCTTCATTGGAATTTCAACTCAGACCTCCACCACCGTCTCTCAACCCTCTTCGTAACTACTTCATCACGGTTGGAATATAACACTGTAAATACGCAACCTTTTCAATTTACGCTAAGATATTCTGAAGATCGAATTGTGAGTCGCGCTAGAGGAATTAATTAAATATATCAATGTGTGCACAATATGGTTTTTGTTGATTCCTCAGATGGACCAAAGAGGATATTAAAAATATATTTAAATCTCATTCATGGAAAACCTTAAAATTTTACTTTGCTACAGTTAAAAATGTAAGTGATACTTTGAATTGTTCTGTAATGAGTTATACGGATAGGCCAAGTATCTTAACTAGGGAGTAAAAACATGGATTTTAGTAGAGAATACTGCGAAAAAGTTTAGAGTAGCATGAAAAAGTTAACTCTTTGGTGAAATTTGAATTCAGTGAAACACTATTTACACATTCAGATACTTATGTTTTCTCTACCTCTTATTTTATAAATTATGGATCTCTCCACGGGGGATGATAGGTATTTGGTTAAATAATTGATTTTAATTCACTCATTTTATCGGCGTATCAAAAATTAAGTTTTGTTTCATCACTAAAAATTGACTTACATTTGTTTAAAATAAATCAGCAATATATATTTGATGTAATATTTCTTGAAAAATCTTTGCTGAAGATATATTCGTTTAAGTATTCATAGTAGGGAGGGTTTCACTTTCACATAGGCATCACTTCAAGCTTTTTTTTAACTAAAAATGTTAAAAGTTCCTAGAAAGCAACAAAATAATCGACACCAAATTTAAAGTACACAAAAATAAATAATCATATACTATTTTCAACTAATCCTCTTACATAAATGTTTTCAACTTTAATTTTTGAGGAATTATTTAAAATTGAGTCAATAAAATATGTGTACGTTATCTTTCTATAAAACCAAAATAAGTTTGAAGAACGACGGAAAATGGGTAAGTGAAAACTATTATTTACCGAAGGCCTATATTTCCCTAAAAATGGATGAATAATTCGTCAAACAGAAAAAGAAAAATCTAATTATGTAAAGAATTCAGGGTGAGACAATTGTAGACATGTTTACAATTTTATACACACTCCTATTTAACCACTCCCTTCTATCGTGTCTTCGCCACTTTCCTTCCCACCAACTCTAGCTCCATTTTTCCTAACCCTACCCCTCGTGCCCAGCCATTACATTCCTATACTCACCCCACAAACCCCTTTCCCTCGCGGCCCACACCCGCCCCCCCCCCCCCAGCCTCCCACATGGAACACCCCCATGCCGTAACAGCCTCTCGAGAAATTTCCGCAAACATTTTAATTGCCCCAGAAATTCCCGTGCCTCGCATCATGCCACATGATGGTTAGGAGGGGGGTGGTCGGAGGGGGTTGGTTGGTGCTATATTTTCTCCACAACCCTTTTATACCCTTCCTTCTACTTCGTCCGCGTTCGTATTTTTTTGCCCTTCACTGTCGGGTCGTGATGGGGGCCGAGTTAAGTTTTGCTCCCGTGAGAGCATCGATAGTCAATTTATCTTGACCTACATTCTCCACCATAGAGCGCGACGAAGGAGAAGGAACGAAAGGGTCCAATGGGTTATTAATGCTTGAGGTTTGTCATAGCCCCTCCGTGAAGAATTATTGAAATAACCCCGTTAGTTTTCCCAAGGGAATGAAAGGAATAATCGGGTCAATGGGAAGGAATGGTCATTCGGTGGCCTGTTGGGAAAAACTCGGTCATCAATGGTATTTTGATTTGATTTCGATGTAAGAATGGGGGATCAATGGGATTAATAAATGATTTTGTTGGTGGAACAGTTGGTAAGTTGGCGTTGGAGAAGAATGTAGAAGTTCAAAAGGACGGAAAGCGTGAGCAAGAATTATCAGATAGATGATATTTTACTACGTCCACCACCTTAAACTTACAGATAGTAAGTTAAACACTTGGGGTGCGGCTTTAGGTAACTATTATCAGTATCTCAAAGGTTACAGACTTCTTAATGAATAACTATTTTAAAAATCAGAAAAAAATATAAATCAATGAATTAATCAATCATCATAAGTTCATTATTAATAATCATAATGTATTTTTAAAATAAATCAAACATATCTTGAAAGATTCAGGCTTCTCTTCGCTAAAATGTGTATGTCTGTATTCATGATAAAGTTCTTTGTATATTTTCTTGAATATTTTAATGTGTACATTTAACTGACATAACTTAACATTCTGTACCTGACGATTCTGTAAATCGGTGAAATTTGTCAGACAAAAAATACTGTAGAAAAATACAAATTACCTATTTTAGTTTATCATGAATATCTCTATATCTTATTATGTTATTGGCCTGGTATATATATCATAATAATTTCCACAAATATTTAGAATTAAGTAAATATCTAGCATCGAAACGTGTTTCTCTCTGACTAGGCCGCAAACGCTACGCTCATTTGCTGTTACAGGGATATTTAAGCCTCCGCTGGGCACATTTTATCTGAATAAATGTTAAAAACTCAGAAAACATCCTGATCATTTTAGTCTTATGGACATAGAAAATTGAAAATGTTAATGTAACGACATAGAAAATGGTGTAATTTCCGTTTTTCACGGTATGTTGTCCAGGCGATAATGCAGTTTCATAAATAGTTAAAAATAAAATGCTAGCTAATCAGGCAATGGTGTTCAATTTCATACGAGAACTTTAAATAGCTTTGCCTGTGAAGTGTATATCGTAAATGTTGATCCCTTTCCAAGTTTTGTTATAATAAAGTACCAAATAAGCTGTTTTTCGTACCTATTTAAAGTTATTACGCATAATTCAATCATCATGTTACAAAACTGCTTGCTGTCATTAAATGCAGTAAATAATAGGCTTTAATTTAACGGTTAAAATACTTGAAATACTGGTTTGAGTTCATAAAAAATCACGCTTCAGACATGGGTGGCAACATTTTGCAATGGAAAGTAACAAGGTTTCAAATATTTCGCACACGGAAGAATAAAGTTCGCATGAATTTAGATTCGGATACTTGTAAGTAAATAAAACTATCATCAAAGTTGTCAGTCAAAACCTAGGATTCTATACTTACCTCTCAAGTAGAGATATGGAACGTAGTATGCCTGTACTAAGATACCAAGAGGGACTTCTGAATCTAATTGATTAATTAATTAAGGGACTTCTAATCTAATTCATCGCCATATGGCCGCGTAAATGGTGCGTGTGTCTTGCGAAATCATTTAGTAAATGAATATTAACTAGTATTCTCAGAAAGGTTAAAAAACACACTGATAAACATTTTGCTTATGAGTCTCTGTGTGTCGCAGAATTTAAAGGACACTTTTGAATACAAACAGCGTCAGGTCTATGGAGAGTACCAACGCATTCTCCAGTGAAAAGTCGGGTATGTCAATACTGAGCTCTTTGAAAAAATCTTCTTCTCTCCATTTAGAATTCCCCGAGTCCAATCTCGCTTAGACTGCAATAGTAAATGAATTGCTGAGATAAGAATACGGTCTCTTCTTCTCCAACAATAATATTTTGAGTTAATGGAAAACAAGCATCGAGCCAAGAATGGCAGAAACGCCGACGTCTTTAGATTTTCCTCCGAAGAAAGAGACAACGTAAAAGATAAAAAAATGGCACATGAATAGTGAACAACCAAGGGAGTTTTGAAATATGCCATTACAATTTAGTTTGTGGCTACTCTTATTTTCAATGGGTAACATTTGATAAGTATAGGCCTGGTGTTACAATCTCTGGTTATACATTTATTACATTTATGAAAATTGAAGTTAATATGTTTTCACACTGAAGACACCCACTTCAAGTAGCCAATCGTATGATGTGTTACATTAGCCATGCCCTAAAACACATTAAGCGTAAATGTTTGATCATATTGCGGTTAACGTTGATTATTCATTATGAGACCGTGCTTTAAAAGAATAAGATTTTGTGAGCCCAAAAGCTAGATATCCCAATCAGTGATAAGACCTTTACTGGCATATGAAGGAGATACAAAAAGCGATGCCTACGAAAACTTTCCTAAAAACGGCTGGTGATCAAGGAAATGAAGGTACTGAGGTAAATCATAAATCACAAATAATTGCACAGAGAAAGGAATGAGAGTATGAGAAAATCTGGGCAAATTAAGCCAATCATCGAATGCAAAGCTTCACGAATGATAAAAAGGGATGAACTCATTGATATAAAGAAGAAAGCTTTAAAATATTGTGAGAATAGCAAGAGAAGGAAGATTAAAAGGGAAGAAAAGAGCTTGAAGAACGAGCCAATGATGAAAGGATATCCTGTAACTCTTGGCAAAAAACAAGCCCCAGCATTTTCAGAAAGAGAGAAGTAGAAAAATAAAAACATTTTGTGCCCAAGTTACTTTTATATGACACATATTCATATAATTATTTCCATATAAATGTAAAGAGATGATTTTAGCATACTGCCATAAATTTTAAAGAAATAACTTTGAACTGAAATTCAATAAATGATAAAAAATATTCTAACCCCTTTACCATGCCGTATATAAGATTTCAAAGTCTAAGGCCATAATACATACTTTCGTGTAGGCCGTGGTTGACTGAAAACGTTAATTTATTGTTGAATCTCCTCGACATTGTCAGTTAAATGAGAACGTTTTGGTGGCGTTGTTCAAATAACCGCTATCATTAAATGAAAGACTTTCATCTCAATTTTTAAAAATATTGGTGAATTTTAAGTTAGAAAACTAGCTATAAACTGGGAAGTTGTCACATAAAAATTCCAATAATTGTCAATAAATTAACATGACTATTATAAACGTATCAAGAAATCTGAAAAAGAGACGATGCAATATTATTTAGCGCCTGCTGTACACTTAGCGTTTTTTGAGACACAAGGTTTTCGAAAGAATGCGACGTACTAATTCAACTACAAATGATATGCCATAGTAAGCTTATTATCAGCTTAGCCTTAGATCTTTCACTTTTACCAGCTGTTTTCGATTGGTTACTAATGTGGATCTTTTAAGTCAATAACTGTAGTAATTAGCAATATCTCAACGAAAAAACAGGTATGGTGCTGGAAGGTTTTTGCCCTTTAATAGATTTATCAGAAAAACATTTGGATGAGATCCAAAACCAATTTTGGAAAAATCCTGTTTGCCGTTATGGCCATATAAATTCATATTTAATTCCTTAAGTTATAATGTGGAATAACAAAATTATTAAGATTCAGGCAATATGTCGTGAAAATGTAACGTTTTGTTTCGATAACAAAGGTGCGCATTATTTTGTAGATCAAGATGATGAAATACAATGAAAAACAATATAAAATTTACTTTCGACCCGAGTTTCAATGTCAATACTTCACACTCACAAAATTACCATTTATCAACATTGAAACCTGGGTATAAAGTAAATTTTATATTGTGAACATCATATATATAAAGTAGAAATTCAACTCAATTCCACGAGAATCTTCGGATAAAAGTTTTACGAATATACAATTTTATATACAATCTAATTAAATTGTTATACGTACATTTATACCTAGGTCCTAATTAAAGGTTTATTCATTTGTGGAAAATAGCCCACCTATACATCCATCCATATTGTAATTCTACTCACTACATAAGGCAGATGGCACTTCTCTTTCTAATCAAAAGAAATAGTGAGGAGTGGAATATTAAACGTATTCTTCAGAATCTCCATAAAAGGCTTTCATTTTCTTAGTGATGAATATAACTTGTACTATCACATGCAAATGGCTAATGATACCATCATCGCCTCAGTCCAGTATTTGGATGGCTGTCACGTCAAATACAAGGGGTTTGCTGGCTAGGGAATGTACGAAAGTTAGGTAGAGTAATACCAAGAAAGATTACTCAAGAGCATCAAAGGTACTCAACGACAATTTTCTGAATCTTCGCTTCAAGGAAAATATCTCACAGGAGGCATGCGTTTAATTACATTTGTCAATTTTTGGACGGCTATGAAACTCCCTGTCAATAATTTGAGTGGAAAAACAAGCGAGAGGTGCAAGGGGAAAAAGGAAAACCGCAAAGCTGATAATTTCCTTCTTTATAAGAGTTGAAGGAAGCACTTTAGCCAATCCCTTAATAGGAAAAGCCTTCCTCATTTATGTCGACGTCATTTAGTGTCACTGAAGAAAAGAATTAAGAGGTAACATTGAAGCTATATTTATCACATAACACTGATGGACTCACTCACGGCTTCCTTCAGCCCATATTGCAGCCATTGTCCAACGTTCTCAGTCAAGTAGTACGTATTTCCTTTTTCAAGCATTTAAATACCCATTGTGCAAACTTTTGTCGTATCCAACCACTATATATACAAATAACTTGTTCAAATGTGGCCCAAATAGCGCTTTGCAAATGATGAAAACCTCATATTTATGAATGAATCTATTTTTTTCTGTCATTGTAGATAAATGTCATCAAGCTTATTCACCACTTGTGCTGGCTGTAACAATGACGCATGAAAGAAATGATAAAGCTACACAAATTGTAAGCTTAAAATATTCTTTCTTTAAGTTTTGCTTATCAATAAATAAATATCTTGAAAGTTATTTAAATCCACGAATCAAACACCAGGTTTCTGATGATGATCAACCACTAGAGATCAGAAATATAAAAAATCAGCTGTAAAAACGCAAGTTATACTTATGCGTAGGTTATGGTTATCACTACAAATAACGAAATCGTGAAAAATAATGTGCTATTCAAGAATGATACAATGGCAAATAAAGCATATTTAAACTAAACATATTACCTGCCAATATACAACCTGATAAGAATTTATAAGCAGCCTTAGTTTTGTAAAATAATAACGATGAGGCTAGATATTCAGCTGAAGCAAACATTAAGTTGGAAATTGGAGGAAAGAGTAAGAGGAGAAAACTTGAAATGAGGAAAAAGGGAAATAAAACAGAAGCCGAGTACATAGTAAAAGAAAGCTATAAAGAGGATATCCACCGAAACTTGTTAGTCCAGGTTCTCTAAGAATATAGCCTAAATATTTGCTTTTCAGAAATATTATGCGAATGCAAAATTGAATTCTCATTGGATGTTTAAAAAATACATAAACAAAATATAAAGTGGTGCAGAAATGAGCATTTTTCATATTAATGAAAATGAATATTTTATATTTCAAAAAGCATATTTCCTCATTATAATCGTAGAAATTTTGTATCCCTGGAGAAACGTGCAACAGCTATAAATACGTTCTTGAAAAGTTTTATTGATAAAAAAGTAGTTGTACACGCGTTTCAGTCCCTGTATCTCAGTGAACATTAAGGCCCCTTGCACACACACCGATTTTGGACGGCCGGTAAAAAATCAGCCGTCCAAATTCCAATAGTGAACCATTGGAGGCCATGGGAGCTTGCACACTGACCGACCACAACCCGGCACCGATAAAAAGTCGGTTAGCAGCCGGCCATTGCCACTGTAGACCACCGGCGCCGGGCTGGTGCCGGCTATACAGTGGCGCACGTGACCAAATGGGAGCTTGCACACTCACCGGATTTTTACCGGCCGACCGGCCGTTTCTCTCGCCGAAGCTCTTCAAAAAGAGTGTAGAATGTTCCCGTTTGTTCCCTTCTTTGGTTAATTGGATGAATCCAGCACTTCCGCTTAATCCTACGGCGCTTGATACGACGGTACAGTAACCACATTGCAACAACTCGTTTGCGATTCATTAATCAACTTTTGAAATCAGCTTCACTGTATCACGACAACCGAGCAACTGATCGTTCGACCGGTTAAAATCCGGCGAATGTGCAAGCAGCGCTCCACCGATAAAATATCGGCCGATTTTTTACCGGCTGTCCAAAATCGGTGTGTGTGCAAGGGGCCTAAGGGCCCAAAAACAGAAATCGGTAGCACGGCTTATCCTAGCGTTAGCTTAGAGCTTCAAATTTCATTTCACTATTGTCAAAAAATAAGTCTCCATATTAGAGACATATTGATGAAGTTTTGTCGGGCTTCACACCGGGGCAAGATGGCTGTTGTTGACAACTTTTCTACGGCTGTCTCAGCCATCGCCTTCAGGGTTTTGCATGACCTCGTCGCCAGGACTTGTACATACATAATGATGACTACACATGCTTAATGATCACTGGGTCATTATTTATTTTTACCATAGTTTTACTTGGATTTGGACGCAAACATTATTCTTGATGCAATGGTTATGATAAGAGCTTATATGCCCTGAGGAAAGATTTATTTTTCCCGGCGCATGATATTAAAATTATTCACGAGTTTTCCAACAGGTAAGATAATATTGCCGAAGTTTCAATTTCTGACTTGCTATCTCAATGAGGGAGTTCATATTGAAGTATCACTTCCTCTTAACCTCTAAGTGAAATGTCGAAGAATTAACTTCCATGCGCAAAGCCGCATATAATCTTCGCAGAGTTGCCATTTAACGTTTATCCCCTCCAACTCTGCGTAGGATTTCTTCATTTTCAATTTTATTCTCTCATATGATCAAACTTACTATTTCGTGACTACTTGTTACTTATTTCTTCAAAAACATTTTCTCCGCACTCATACATCAGTTTTCGTAGTTGTTACTATTGCATCTTACTTCCTAACCACGGTGTTTCCTCTCTACATTGCAGCTTCCAAAGGTTTTTCGGCGGTAGATCTTGAGGGCATCGATGTCTAAGAAATAAAATCATTTGTCAATCCACCTATCGGTTCCTACTGGTTGCCAAACCCTCCATCCTATCATTTTTCAGGCTCAGTCCATGCCGCCAAAAGTTCTCCCTCTCCTCCGGACCCCTGCCCATGTTAAATGCATCCCTTTCTCCCCAAACACTTCAGCCATCCCCTCATAGGGTCTCGGAAACACGTTCCCCGGAGAAAACTTGGGACCCTTCCAATGCTCCTCTTATATCCCGCCACGTATCCTCTTTTGTGCTCGGCAACATCCCTCGTCTAATGGGCTCCTACGCTCTCTTTTGGGGAAAAGAATAATTTTTTCCTCCACTATGGAAAGATTGAATGGTTTCTTAATCATCCTACTTCTTGGGATGCCATAGAAAGTCGCGGCAAATGAACCGTGAACTGGAGGAGTGTGTGGCTGCCTCGCACCCCACTCCTCCTCGTTTGGAGAAAAACTTATTTGCTTCCTCGAATGTCATTGTGAGAGGTCAAGATACCAAAAAAGGAGATCAAAATCGATGACATGGAAAGAGCTCTAACTGGAAATGACATTTCGCAAAGAAGTATCGAACGTTAGCGCACGTCATGATTACAAGTACCTATTGACTAGGGTGGCTGGAGCGGTAATGGTGGGCCATAGTGAGAGAGAACTTTATGATTGAACCTTTTTTAGGTTAATCGAAAAAATGTTTTTGGACCGCATTTCATTTACATGTTAATGCATTGGAACACACCATACAGGCAGTAATGGAAACGTATTACAATTATATTTCTAAAATTTGCTTTAATTAAAGCCATTTATGACGGGTTTCCGGCGCTGTACTCGACATTTAGGCTAAAATATATTGAAATATGTAGTTTTCGGATATAGTACTCGGCATTACACCTTCATACTTTTAGCACTTAATAAAAAAAAGAAAATTATTATTTCGCGTTTAGAAGAAGACCTGTACATATGAATTCGAATGATTACAAAATATATGTCATGTGCCCTAAGGCTACGGGATAAAATAGCATTGAATTGCCAAAAGACGAAATCGGTTAGGTGCAATTATTTCTCACATTTGTCTGTATATATCACAAATTGGAACATATACGCAAACTTTCAAGCAAATCTGGACATAAACAATAATCGCTATAACTATCGCAAGAAGTTATTACGGGTCTTCCATCAGGACTACTTATGGTGTTGAAATCGTTCGAAATTATTACGATCACATAACTAAGGAGTCACGTGGTGCTATTACGTGTGGTTCCAGATTTGGTATATTAGAACATGATCTCTGCTTGAGTGATGCAAGTACAGATCTTCAGCGCACTAACCATCGGACGGAACGTTCTATTACAGTACAGTTGATGCCTATTATTAATAGTACACTATTGCAGGCGCCGGGTATATATCCACCCTTACACCAGTCCCCATGTATAGTACCCACCAATCCTCAATGGCGTAAATTACTCCAATTAGATGGTCAAATGGCACAAGTAACTAAGTGCCACCGTGGCTCATTTTGAGATGCTCAGTGCAATTATCATAAAGTAACGTAATCTATTCTATACCCAGCATAACTAACATCATTTGAGTGTCGGCAAAGCACTTTTACTATCAACGTTTTTGAAGGGTGATAAATGTTTCACAATGATTAAAGATTAATGTTGATATTTATTACTAACGAAAAATATACTTGAAGCATGCCCTTAGATAGTGAAGCATGGGCAAACACAGCTGCGGAGCAAAGGATATGGTAAGCAATGGAGACGTTGTGTTACTGAGGAATGATAACGATGAAATGGACGGATAGAATAAATGTCCTACGGAGAGTTGAAGAGTACAAAATTATAAAGTAATCTCTGCTCCATAAAAAGAATATTGACTTACTATTTGGACCAATTTTGCTACACATAGCAATTGAAAAATGTATTGTAGCAAGAAATGAATGGAAAGAATTACAGAGGAAGACAAAGAATGGAATTTTTCTACTAGAAGGACGCGGGAAATTATGTCGGAATGAAACTGTTGGTGGAGAGGAGTGTGAAGTGGAGATCTTCAGCAAAGGAATCTTCGGATTGACAACTGCTGATGATGATTTCTGACCTATCGCACTGAAAACTTTGTTAAACAATGACTGGTTGCCTTTGGTACCGAGCCGTTAGTTTTAATTAGCCTACCAAAACTACCAAACAACCAGCATAACCTGTAAGTAAATTGTGGGTACTTATTTCCTGCTACGTTAACTAATCAGCGTTAACATGGCCATGTGTGGAATGATCCTTAACTTAAAAAGAGAAGAGGAGCGTCTGGTGGAACTAAAGACGGGAGAACCCTTCTCATGAGTGCTCTTGTTTCCCACAAAAAAGTCAGAAAAAAACACAACACAACACACAGAGTGGTTACTGTTAAATTTATGTTGTTCAATTTACACAAATGGCGATCGGTACGAGGAGTGTGGTTGGATGTTTCATTACAGCCATGTAAACCATGGAATATGTTCAAGATAATTAAATATATCTCTACCGTGTGTTATATAAGGAGGAAAATCAATTAACTGAGAAGCCAGCTGAAGAATGGGCACGGGACCTTATGTTTGCAGAGGAAGTTAGACTCTTGTTTACGCGAGGATAGAGAAATTAATTAGATAAAACGAGATTTAAGAACTAGACAATGGATGACTACCAAGGGACTCGGAATGGGAGTAAATAAAAGCCCATTTATAAGTTTAAACAGATTTTCTTGGAATTAAAAAAAGTAAAACAAGCACCTCAAATGAAAGAGGGGAGAGAGAAGAAGAAAGAGAGAGCCATTATAAGTTGAAAGAGAGAAACTGAAACCAAAGAAATAATTAAAAGTGATGATCGTGTAATGATCCCAGGGTATGGATTAGGGATGAAAGTGAAGTAAATTCTCAGGACGTAAATAGTTTTTCAATTGTCATTGTTACATAATTGCTTGTTTGTCAAACATAAGAAAGACACAATACTAATTGACGGATAAATTAACCAAAGGATAGTATTGGGCGGGTATGAAGTATAAGGACCTAGTAACCATTAGTACCTTGATCTCTCCAACAAAACAAAATTATTTAATTTTTAACTGTTTAGGCAAAATAAAATGCAATAAATATAGGAGCTATCCCTTAAGGTGGGATATCTGTAGTTTTATTATACTATTTGATAAATCCCACTTTCTTATTGAAGTAAATAATCTTCCTTAGCAGCAACTGTCGAGGATTTGGACCAGAATATCCTAATACATATACCATCATCATCTTCGGAGCTACAAAAGTTATGCAATAGAAATAATACGAAAGCATCGTGCTGAAACTTAGACAGAAACTATTATTGAATAAATCAATGTGGTTAACAGCAGAGATATCATTAGAATTTTTTTCTAAAATACTGAATTTATCATGCTACAAAAGGTTAATTAGAAAATATTTCGGATTACAACATTATTTCTACGAAGAGACCTGTAAATCCTAATTGAAGGTCTGTAAATTAATGTAATTAGTTTATTTCATATAAAAATAGAGGTAACTTAAACTTTCTTACTCGACACAAAAACTTACTTCCTGTACGCGCAACCATTACAAGAGTTGAATATTCCAAAATATGCATTTAATCACCACGAGATGATATTTGTATTGGTTCGCGCAATGCAATATTAAATTCTTGGCTGCACAATTATATTAAACTACGGAGTGAAATACCTCGTATAACAAAGACTTTAACGAACATTTCTCTCAGTTTCATCACATTTGAATCGTGTTAGTGTGTGGTAATAATTGGTCAAAGAGATACCAATAATTTTATGATTAAAGAGATAGAGATCTCACTTCCTGATCGAACTCAAATTACTTGGATAGTGATTACCTTTAGTGATATTAATGCTGAAAGTCAATTGTTTATTGTGAGAATGAAACTTTGCTGAATAAACGGTATACTACTCATAAAAATGTTTGTTTGTTCATAAATAGCACTAAACAGAATTATATACACATGCAGGGCCATGTGGAATCATAAATAAAAAGGGATACTTGTTCAGTTCTCCAAGAAAACACCCTACTTGGCACGCATTTACGACAAACTGAGTGACGTAACCTTATTAATTGATTGGTATGGATAGCGAGCGCTCCTTTACACCATTCATAGATTGAAGCCACTCACGGATGATCACGAAGGAGAACTGTGCTAGCACTAATTGGGTCTATGCCTACTGGATGGCTTTTAATGCACCAAAACATTACGATGAATTTTCGCTGCTTCCACCAATATCTGACTGCAAATGTCTCAAGATATAAATGTTATTTTCCCAACAAATATCGTGTGCCAGGTAAATTATTTGGAATATCATGTTATTCTGTGTCATAGACAATGAAAAATAATTTACGCAAATTATTGTGCCATTGTCCAATAATTACATATATGTTTTTCCAGGGACACGGCCGCATGTTATGTGTGAACGTGAATCTCTTCAGTTGAGTTTGATAATAAGCGCCACTTCATTGTCAAAATGCACAAAGTATCTCACCCACGGCAAAAGATCACAATTCAGACGTAATTGTGTTAAAGCTTTCCTTCATTTGAATAGGAATCCATGTTTTCACCACGACCAAAACAGGAAACAGACGATCAAAGATCGGTCATTTTACCTGTTAACCTTTTAACCCTGGATCATTAAATTTACCGATATGGGAGACTGAATATCTCCTCCAAGTCAAGTGAAAACGCTTAAGTCCTCTACCATTCAGAAGGTCATTTAAAAAAACATAGATCGTAAATGTTCGAGGTAGACACGGAGGATATTATATTAACCCAGTGCTACATCACTAGGACTCAAAAACATCTTCACGCTTCTTTAAAAACTGTTAAGAGCGAACCGAGAGTGTCACAAAACTAATGAAAAGTCTATCAATAAGTTGGGAACCATGAGAGACTCGCGGAGTACACGCTTGGCTTAACTTACTTGAAAAACTGATATCAGGTGAGTTTCTGTGTGACGTGGAAGATATTATTTTAACCTATGTGTCTAGATCTGCAGTACATCTCTACCAATGTTCCCTATAATTTAAGATGTTACCGCAAGGATATCTGTGAATAAAAATAACAACTCATAATTGCGTAAATAGTGTTATTTCTTAACTAGAATCTCGCAATCTCGAGGAAAAAACTGTGACTATGATTTGTGTTCAAGATCAAATGAAGGTCAAAGATACCCAGGAGTTGAATTGAAGTGCATTCAAGAAGTCAGCGCCATAATGGAGGCGGTTCGATAGGCCATAGAGTTGAATGATGTGTGCGGGTCGAACGCAGAACGTGTCGGGATGGACGCAGACATTATCAAGAAGTTGATCTGAAGCCTCACTGTCACACTAACTCGGGTCCATTATCATCCGTCCCATCCAATACCCTTTAGCCTGCCTTCTCGCGGGTGATTTGACCTCTATCTACAATCTTGTCCGGTTGGGAATTGTCACGCCCACGTCTGGTCAAACCTTCTGGGTTCTTTTACTGAATCGGAGGAAAAATATCGGCAAGCAAGTACGTCCTTCACATCGTCTTGAACATCACTCGTGATGTAATGGAAACAGGAACTTCCACATTTACATCCTCACCAATTCCAGCAGATGCTGATTCGTCGGTGTACACGAGATGTATAGGGAACTTAACATAAATATTCTCATCACAAAATTTCTGGACGAAACAGACGTGAAGTCGAAGTAAAATAGTCATCATAGGTTTGGGATAAAATTGAGATACATTTTTGAGTTTGCCATCTCCTACCTAAAATGATGATTTTCAAAAATAGTAATTTTCTTGGAGTTAACTCATTTTTATAAATGAAATTATTGATGAATAAGTCTCATTTTTATCGTTATTTGGATAAAATCAACGTCATTATATCGTATTTATCCAATATTTATTGGTCTTTCGAAGACCCCATCCAAAGTTTCTCAAACATTCTCAAGCCGTTACTCCCTTGGCTCAAAATGTTTTTGTCAAATTCGAAATATAAAAATTTGTTCATTGCATACTGTAAAAAAGACAAGTGCATGTTCTACAGTAGTTGCAACTCAAGCTTTTCCTTGAACTCCTGAGAATGAGAAATAATATTATGTTTTAATATATATATCTGTGTATATAAGGGGCTTAGACCTCTAATTCCATCCATAATCACAAAAATGTCCATCTCTTTACCCGGTTCTAGCTCCTGAGATAGAGAGAGTAAAGCCTTCCTTCACTTTCTTCCTTCTCCTCCCTCAGCGGCTCTATCAGTATTTGGCTATTGCTTATATGTGTTTTGTCGATGCTTATATGTGTCTTGTCGATCGAGTTTAAAGATAAATTAGCAGGTCCAACCAATACATAAAAGAAATCATTTATAATTTCTATAAAAATGCTGACTAGATGATGATTTGAGTTGCGTGAAAAAAAAACTTCCAGTTTTTTACGCTCTAACTCTCCATTTCATAAATATATCGTAACTACTCGCGTCGGGTCAAATGGGTTGAAATAGTTGACACACTTAAACTCATGTCGGGTCAACGACCGTACTTTTACTATACAACTAATGGAAACAGTTTAAGCTTACGTTTAATATGCCACTGTAATATAGCAGGAGATTACATTGAGATTTGTCCCAAAAACATCAAAGAAGAGGAGAGATTTGACGAAGCAGAAAATAATGGGTCAATGTGACTCGACGCGAGTAACTAAGGGCTAAAGCACCTGGGAGGCAGTAGTGCCCTCTTAGGGAACCACCGGTCATAACCATAGGTATATAAAAGATACATGGCACAGGCAATACTTAGCGAGTAAAGCTCTAGATTAAAGAAGATATGGACAGCGTTTGTCCCCTACCGATGCCGACAACCGAGGAATATGGGGAGTATATGGGGAATATATGGTATTAAAAGGTTCTGGCATAATGCAAAATGTCACAACGGATGGCTTCATATGGCTCAATCTCGCTTAAATGCTCGGCAACAGTTTTTTTATTGAAAAAACATGTATACTCTTTGTCTTCCCAATGTACTGAATGGGTCTGTGTGGTTGCGTTGTCCGTACTTTCCCAATCTAGAGCTTTACAAGCAAGCCGGGAAAGATGGTTTTTTAAGAAAAAGAAAGAAATTAATACCATATTAATAGGGGTCACGAGACGAGTGCAAATTGCGCTTCAAGAAGGCTTACGCTAGGACTTGATCTCAGTAACAGCCAGTAGACTCTTACCTTTCATTCGATAACAAAATAACCAAACGATGAGTAAAGCAGTTAAAAACACATGTGCATTTCACCTCGCACCGGGTCTAGCGGTGGATAAAATTCACTGATTCAGGATATCTGATCCGGTAGCAGGCGCACAACACTAATGCTAGCTACAGCTTCTCGTCTCAAAATGTTGATTTAATATTGTGTATTTTTATACTTATATTTATATAGTTTCCATGTTAATTGCCTAGTTAACCCTTAAGCTCCTACAATCAGGAGTCCTGCGCTATCGGTGGCCTAGCACCGGCCCTGCCTTGTCCACTCTTGACCGACAGATAAATAAATGTCATATTTATTTTTTTATAGAAATTTTCCTAATATTTTATTAACAAATTCATTTTTGCATTTATGACACACATTGAGAGGAAGAGCAGTCTGGTAGCAATGAGTTTAATGATGATTGAACTCGGCCATTTCAGGAAAGAATTCCATATATTGAACAGAAAATAGCGAAATTGGCTTAACACACGTTACTCATTTCATTGTGGGGCATCTACTTCGGCGACAATGCAGGTAAATTAAATAAGCATGACCTGACGTCGGGTAGCCCTTCATAATAAGAAGTATCAGTAGGACAAACACACCAATTGACGATCGAGTATGTATCTTTCCACTGGACGCCACGCAAGGAACTTCATTCAGATTCAAAACTCCTCATGACACGCGTACTCCTTAGGATTATGCACATAGTGGTTTATGTGTACGCGGGAAAGGCTGAGGAATGGCGGGAGTTCCGTAAGTATATTCCCATTCTGCGAGGATTCAAACTAGTTGAGATAACAGTGAGTACGCTAAGAGGGAATGGACTAGTGAGAAGTCTGCGTGTCACTATGGTATACACCGCTGGTCTAAATTCCAATTGACTCCTTTCATATTCGCCGTTCCTTTTTTATTCTTTCGATTATATATTTAATTTTATTTATTATAAAAGTTTTCACTATCTCACAATATTGGCCTCTTCTGCATCCCCTCAGCAGATCAGCAAGCCCGCTTCATTATTTTCCATTTCTCCACATCACTGTCCTCAGTTACTCAATCCAGCTTTTTAAGGTCTCGAAAAACGTTCTACACATGCCAAATCCTCCCTCCAATTTCAGATAAGTTTTTAATGTTACAATACCATTTTGTCTTAAAATTGAACGCCTTTAATACGCGGATAACTCCAAGATCTTTGCTGTTTTCTTTTCTCTGAATGACAGCTACATTTTACAAATTGGATTCTATAACTTTTTCAGTGGAGTTAGACTGGGAACCTATATTCAAATATTTATCGACGTAAAACTATACCCTTTTACTTCAAGAAAAAATGCTGATTTTTGCCATGGCATTGATGGTGTCTCTTAAGAGTCCGTGACTGATGTTAAAATAATTATATCACTCACTTGAGAGTCGAACTTCATAACAAATATAGTTTCAATATGCTCAACCTTACTCTATGTTTGAGGACTTGTCATCTTTAGGGGCTCCCAAATGTGGATCTGCGTACTGAATTTATCCATCGATAATGATTTTCAGTGAGGTCACACCAATTTCCAACCTATTCTAGAGAAAAATGTTTCGTGATGTGGATCGATATCAAGAGACATTAAATATTTGAATGCGTTAGATACATGAAATGGCCATGTTATAAGCACAATACCTACCTCCACTTTCAACACGCGACTAACCTAAACAATGTATTTTGATTTCACTCCTTTCAGTGTGAGAGATAAATTTCCATGTATATGTTTCCTCCACAACCTTGCGAAAGGAGGTATCGAATCCAACATCTCCTTGGAATGATAAGTACAAGCTTGTACTCTTTCGAGGTCATTTTGGAAGGGTGGATGTCGCCTGGTTTGAGCCACTGGCTCGAACGATGCGTTCGGCGAATACGTTTCATATACAAACCTAGGATTATGACTTTCTGCTTTAAGAATCTTTTACACGATTCAGTGCCATATTTTAGTATATTTTTGGTAATCTTTCCCGAGATAAATGTTTATTATTTGTTTTTTTTCTCTGAAGTATTTATAAATTTATTACGTACATTGTAATACATTCAATCAAGGATTCCTGTATGCGTCATGTAAAATACTATTGTTACTTGTAATCAGTATCCTATTCTCTGCAAATGGTTTCCATGGATGCCAAATTTTTCACCTTGAACACTTTTCTAAATATCCATCATCACGCTGGTTGATAAAATATACCTTGGTAATCGAAGACACGCCTAAATAATTTAAGCTAATTATATTTCGAGCTATCAAATTGAATACATCAAGCAATGAAATATTTACAGTGGTTGAAAATTATATCTAGCCCTCTACCGGTGAATAATTGACAAAATTACTTTGTTGTAAAACCACACAAGGATATTTTTCGTCACCGTTTGTGTGTAATAATAGTATATAATTAATAAAAACGCTACCTTAGTACGAGAAAAATTCAATATTGACCATGATTTTAGCAAGCCATTGCCTTTACCAAGGTATTATCGTTATAATGAACATGACCTTTGAAATCAATAAGCAATATATGAGCATGTTGTTATAAAATGATCTCTACCCAGTGATGTAAATTAGCTTCATCATGGCAGCCACTGAAAAGTCAAGTCAATGACAGTGGGATCCATATTGGGATCTAATTTACAATTATTTTTTGTTACAATTTTTCATATATTTAAAATTTATTTTAATACATTAAAACTGTATTTTTATCGTGATATGAATATGCTTTTAATAATTGTATTAAAAAACTAAAATAAACATAAATAATTAGTATGAACTACTAAAACCATGGTTGGAGTTAAACTTTAGAGCGGAAAATACTAAGCTATCTTTATTAATAATTATGAATTGATTTCTCAAAGTAAGGACTGAACCAGTGTCTCTAAATCAGATGCAGTTTTAAAATTTAGATTTGGACCAAAAAAAGGGATAAATATACTACCCTTTTTCCGTTTTTCCTTCTTTTTAGCAGTCTCAACATCATCGTAATTGTGACTGGAAGGACGAGAACTCTTTAGTAATAGGAAGGCAAATAAGATTTTGGTGACAATGACTTTGAGAGGTCGATAGAAGCTAGGCGAGCAAGTTAAGGTTCTGAAGAGCTCGTCCCTTGGAAGAGGAAGCAAGACGAGAGTTTCTTAGGAAATTGTGTTATGAAAGTGAGGACTTCGTAATACGGGGAGAGGAGCAAGAAAAACGTTTGGGAAGTTTGTCTCCCAATAACCCTCTTTTGCAAGGCCGGGTAATTTCAAACTACTCCCATGCGTCCAATCCTGGGGTTTTGTTTTCTACTTGGGAGAGCCTAAAGTTCCACCGTTGACCCAAAAGATCACCGCCATACTTGAAGTCAAAATTGCTCTAATGTGACATTATCAAGAGCTGGTTGTATGGTAGTGAAGGATTGCTTCCCCAAAATTATATCATCATTTGCGCTGCAAAGTCCTTGTTTACAATATATTCCCTTTATTGTCGACATTATTAATCAACATTTAAATTAAAAATTACGAGTGAAAGGTCGCCACTATTTTTAAAATCAAATCTGCTCCAATGCGACATAACCAAATGTTATTTATTTGTTTATTAAGGATTAATTCTCCAATATTCCAGACTTATGAGCATTGCAAGATACTAAATTTTCACATATCCCAACTTTGTCCATTAACATTTATCAATACATTTCTTTATGAAATTGAGTCCAACGGTTACACCTACAAAATAGATCTGACAAAGATCAGAGAAAAGTAGACGCAGATGACTTTACTCCCCGAGGATTTCCACGGTTGTCTGTAGAAACAAAGCTAAGCAGATAAGAGCAGCACTGTTCAAATGTAATATGATCAAGAATTAATGGCATGTAGGTAATTAAGGATTAAATTCCCAAAATTATAGTAAATTAAATTTCGACAAACAATTAAAAAAATATTATTTGACCTAAACTCGTGACATTTTTACCATATATAAAAAGAGGTAAAGAATAAATACCATTTGAATGAATTATAGTATGATGTGCGTTTCCAGAATCTAGTTCTGAATATTTCCCCACTTTTTCCAATAGTGTTCATCACTTAATTTACTTTGATATTAATGGTATATAAGTTAAACACAATTTTACACAAACGTAGTTCAGCAAGCTTAGAAAAGTTTAAAGGTAGTTCAGTTTACTCCCAGGGGGTTAAAATGTTAGTCCGATGAAATAAGGTTACCCGAATAAGAATACTAATCATGTTTTTCGTTTAACAACCTCTGGCAGGGAACTTAAGATAATGTCCATTTTTAGTTCATTTTTTCCGGTTAAAGTAAACAATATCTGCTTAATCTGAGTAGATGCTTTGCAATAGTCCTAAGTAAAAATATCAAATACAGCGATCGACAGAGACACTTGCCAGTCCTTGGAGGTGAGGGCCCTTGAGAATTACCCACTGGGTCACATGGAAGTAGCCCCCTTATTCATCAAAACCGTGATTCGCACTCGAAAAGTGATTTTCAATAAATATTTAAATTAAAAGACAAAGGTGATATCCTGGTAAAAAGTACAGGTATGGCAAAAAGGTGGTTCAATACTCAATGATTGTAAAAACCATTTCAAAATGGCAATGATTTCTAGTCGAATAGAGCCTCAAATCATATGTCACAAATTATGAATGATAATAATATTGGAAACTCTGTTTCATTGTACTTATCTCGATATCCTAGGTATAAAAGTTTTGCCCAAACTCACAATTTAATTTAAATCGGTGCAAATGTTAAAGTAAAAAACATTAAGCGACAGGGAAATTTCACTGTCATAGATCCGAAGAAAAATGCACAAAAATTTGATAGTTCATTATGAATAGTTGCGAGTAGACCGATATGAAAAATCAATGTATTTAATATCACAAGAAACATAAGTAAACGTGATTGCAGAATGCAATTCACTATAACTTGCCTCCAAAATTAAATAAGAATAAGTCGCAAAAGATAATAAGATAAATAAACTTCACCTCATACTTTCGAATAGTTTAGCTCACTTAAAGCATAATTAGGTAGCTTCGGTTCATTTACGGAATTACAAGCTAAATTCGTCATAAAATCAATTTTACATTTCATACATATTTTATGGAGATAATGTTTAACTAAATGTACGTTTAAATGGAACGTTTTTAACAAAGGGTTAATAGGTCATATAACGGATGCATTGACTTGTGCAAGTCTTCTACGGATAATAATTAACAATTGTTATAGTTGTAACCACTACAAAACGCAAAAATGACTTTAATTTTCGTTACCAACATAAGTAAAGCAGCTGTCAATTTAAACCTGATACTAAAAAAGGGTAATACTGATTCATTTTTTAGGACGTGGACCAATAACTATGAAGAAATTATAGAAATATATTAAAAGTTATGAATACGAGGATTTGCAGAACTCAATCCAACTGAGTACTTAATACTGAGAATTAAGAAAACTTTCAACTGACGGCCGCTGATAAAACTAGTGTTATCCATGTTATCGAGGAGTTCACAATTAATTGCATTCACCTACATGCGTTTTTAAAGTTAATGCCACACATTTAGCGCGATCGTGGGGTTTATCTAAAATGCTTGTGCTCACGTTCATATTCTTTGTCAGTTGCGGTTATGAGATCGATAAAATGATTGTCATCCGTCAAAGTTAGTCAGTCCAAGTTCACTATCACTATTTTTAATTGACTGAGTGCTTTCCCAAGACAGTAACTGTCAGATTTTTTCCCTTCTAGAGCGGTTTGTTATTTAGATAACGATAAAGACAACGCCAGAGAATGAACCGTTATCCCACCCCTGTTTCACTAAACCAGTGTTTCACGAACATACTTTTCCTGTGAAAAAGAAACTTTGTCCTCAGTTTGCTTACCAAGCACACAGCGAAGGGAGCGAGGGAGGAGGAGAAAAAGACGTGCCTTTACAGGAGGACTCGCGCTCAGCTTATGCACTCTGAGTGACGTTTCCCTTTACCCTGAATTCTAAGCAAAAAGCAAGGACGGAGTAGAGAGTGGCACGTTCCATATCCTATTGGACACGAGAGTACTAGGCCGCTCAACGGCCCGAAATCAGGTCTGCGAGTCTCTTGCATATCCGAATTCCCATCTCGACTAATGATTCTGCCCCTCTCACCAGCTCAGCGAGAATTACGGCGTTCTAGGTCAAAAGGGGAATGAAGCACCGCAGAGAGGACCCAAGTAGAGCATCACATACACATCGCAAGCCTTTGTCAGTCGTAAAAGCATGTGTCTAGAGCTTATGCATTCACCATCATCATCTTACGTCATTCAATACTCCGATTGACTGACTGCAGCCCTCCGTTCTACCCAGTTCTCTTGCTTAGTGTTAGGCTCGGAGCGGAGGTTTTCTGAACGAGTGCTTGCCACGTTTTCGGCCGGTGCCTCCAATCACTTGTGATGAATTTTGAAATGACATTTTATTGTAAAGTACTAGTAAATTCAGGTACACCTTCATTATTTTCTCAGCATGAGGTATTAATCACTCGTAAATATTATAAAATTGGTAATCAAAATACGTAGCTGCTGACAAATGATCAGTAATTTGCCATTGAAGTACAAATCATTAAGTTAAATTTGTATTCATCGTGAATGGAAAAGCAGTGCTTTGTTTTTACACGTGAATTTAATAAAGTACGACCATTGTTTTGACTTAACCTCACCTTCAGGATGATCTTACCATGTTGAAACTATGGTCGTAATTTATTAAATTTATGTGGAAAAACAATACACTACTTTTTCATTCACGATTGTTAGTAAATTACACAACGTCACGCCAGAAACCATTAGTTTTAAATTTCAATGTAAAGAAAAAATTCCATAGAGAAGGCCCCATAATGGGTAAATTTCAAACAAAAGTCAAGATGGCTAGGTAATATCGATTTCTTTGAAATTATATTGAGGTTCTTTTAATCAAATTAATAAAGATTCTTTGCTGTTAACTGGGTTTCACGGTTTACAGAATAAAACGATACGCCTTCATTTATGCATACGATAGTATAAACTGTCTGATTTCAGTTGACAGTTCTAATTGTTAGTATATAAAAGCAAGTACTCGCAGGTTGTTTCTTGAAATAACGCGCAACTATGGCTAGTAGTAAAAAAGAGGAGTTGCAAATTTAAGTGCGGTGGTCGGCACATAGAATGATACTGTAGAGCTCAAAGTAATAATCAGACAGGCCCTAAATCTGCCATTTATTTTATCAACGGAAGTATTAGTGATCATCAAAAGCAACACAAACCACAGGCATTAAAAGTAACATTTTTCCTTTTTAGGGAAGCGCTAAAACATCTTGTCGTTGGGAGTCACTGCAATCTGTATTACTTGACTCGTCGCGTCGCTCCGTAAACCTTCTCCCTGAAGGATATTTACCTATGATGAATTCTCTAGAACAAGTAAAAGTGGAAAATTCCTTAGAAAAAATGTATTTTCTAAGGAATTGCCCTTAGTATGTGGGGAAGCTTTTCCCCATGGTTTTTTTCTTTAGAAATGATACCTTCGGCCAGAAATTTTCTTAAAAAACGTTACTTTTGGGAGAATCTTTAGGCATAGGAAAAACTGCAACATTAAGCCCCTAGAGAGATGTGTACAGTGCATAGGGTGAATGATCATAGAGGAAAACATATATATATATATATATATATATGTTTTCCTCTATGATCATTCACCCTATGCACTGTACACATCTCTCTAGGGGCTTAATTATATAATTATATATATATATATATATATATATATATATATATGTTTTCCTCTATGATCATTCACCCTATGCACTGTACACATCTCTCTAGGGGCTTAATGTTGCAGTTTTTCCTATGCCTAAAGATTCTCCCAAAAATTTATTATATATATATATATATAATAAATATTTCGTTCAAACAGGTGGTGAAAGAAAGATGATAGGTAACATATAGATATAAAAGATATAAAATTGGACAACACAATGGTGATGTGAAGATGGAATGATGGCCGATTCCAAGTGAAAAATATTCGTCTAGACCGGGAATTGAACCACGGACCTTCCGATTTCGCGCCGGATGCTCTGACCACTAAGCTATCTAGACTACTAAGGAAACACTGGAATCGGCGGGGGGTTTATATGAACAAACACCCCCAAGATTAGTCCGTAAAAGTCGCCGAGAGATGTCGCTGGACATTTTCACTCACCGGCAGAGAAGAAATTACGTACACAGAAGGGGAAAGCAAAGTTTGAATCAGGCACACAGACAGTGGTAAAGATACAGAACAGGCGTTTCGGGGCACGCAGAGCCCAAGAAGTAGAAATGAGCCATTCCGGCCATACAACCATTCATTCATTCACTCAAACCGCTCACAGGCGTAAATAATAAATATTTCGTTCAAACAGGTGGTGAAAGAAAGATGATAGGTAACATATAAAATTGGACAACACAATGGTGATGTGAAGATGGAATGATGGCCGATTCCAAGTGAAAAAAAATAAATAAATAAATAAATAAATATATATATATATATATAAAATATTCCACATAGTTTCATGCATACAGTCATTAAGTTATCACAATTAATTACAATGAGACTGACAAAATATTTCGTAATAAAAAATATGTGTAACCGTTTTTTAAAAAATCACCTCTCAACGTCAACTACAATTGGTGTATAATAATATATTCGAAGCCACTATAACCCACTTTCAAAAGCATTTCCCAGGGATAATGCATTTTGGGGAAATTATTCCCTAGATGAATATTTTCTAGGGAAAACGGGGGTTCAATATCCTAGGGAATTTTCCAACGGGGCCGTTCACACCGATTACCTACGGTTCCCACCTTTCCCAATGATTGCCACAGACCTCCGGAGGAACCGCTGCACTCACATTCTCCATTTCAGTCAATGGAGAACTGCTTTTGGTTCTTAACACTGCTCTGTCATTGTAGCCCTTTCTTTTCATATTCCGTTTTACCTGGCCAATGTATTTCTTCCCCAGAATTCTTCGCGGGGCTTTTTATTCTACTTTCCCTTCAAACACATTGTTAAGACGTTAAGTTAAATAAGAAGTGGGAATAAGAACACGGAAAAGAAAGAGGAAGAGTTCGAAAGTAAATAGCATTTAACCAGACTGACTAGTGTCTTCCTTTGGTAGTTATATAGTTGCTAATAATGCTATAAAATAATATTTTTTGTACATATCATTTCGGTAGGGTATCACTTTTATTATGTTGGTTCTATTAGGTATGGAGATGTTTTGCGGGGTCAAAATAATATTCCCGTGTCGTACTGGAATTCGTATGATATAAAATGTTTACATTATCTAAGCCTAAGTATTGTTATGGTCCGATTGTACGAATAGGGTTGCGTAACTCATTAAAGGGATCGCATGTCTCGGTGGCAGAAAGGAGAATCAATAAGAACATTCAGATATTAAATACTTCATTTTATTACACATTAAAAGCACTGGCTTATATTGCAAGATATGAAGTCGGTTCAGGTAACCTGGAGGGGTCTACGGGTTCGGCAGCGTCGGCAGCGAGGATGGCCCGGGCAGCGATGCTGGTCAAAGCTGGAGCTCAGCAGGGCGCGGTCGTCGGTGGTATGGTCGGCGTTCCTTTGGTGGGTACATAGGTGCGTAGCGTCTCGTAATAATCGAGCGAGGCAAGTGACAACGCCTGACCGCACCCGCGAGCTTATATAGTATATGCCTGCCGCTCTCGCTATCCAAATAAGGAGAGCCTTTGGGGATCTGCTTATTTGCGTAGGTCTAAGACTGGAGGTTTTGTAATTATAAGGCTTATTTATTTCTGATAGGTCAGAGGTGGGAAGTGACAGATTCATGAAAATGGCCCACGCGTCTTTGAGATCCCAATTACGGGTGTGTCCATACTGCTAAATAAGGAGAACTTTCTGAGTACAACCGTGGGAACTAACTTGCTGACGCACATCGGCTTGTGCGTCATTTGGGTGGGGTCCCTAGGGGATGAGGGACCACATCCTGTTGCTCTCTTATTAACTCTCGGGCGTTGCATGAGTGTATTGCATACACTCATGCATTGATTCACACAGGAAGAAGATGACAAAAATGAAGAAATAAGGCCTTAGTCACTGCCTTAGGCAAGAAACCCGGGGTCAGGGGCCAGGGACACAACAGTATAAAGGCTCGAAAACTTGTGGCTTCCAGCATGGTCCTTTTATTAGCAGTGTGACGCTCTTTGTTATTTTGTAGAAGTTTCTAAGGAAGTGAACAGAATCCTTTTGTATTTCATTCATATAATGCAATATACGAGAGTATAGAGAGTTGTTAAAGTCTCACACCTTTCCTTGTAAGGTACCAAACTCAGGGGCAAAGTAACATGTCTACCACACCCCCACCCACTGTTCATACGAGGACATTCCTTCTACTCCCTTGTCAAATCGTATTTTCTTCAATTCCGAAAACCTAAAACTTTTAATATGTTTGCCTTGCTATGGGTTTGAAGTAATGGTCATTCCGTGGTTTTTTATTTCATATGACAGCTATTCAAACTCACTCATAAAACGGTGTGAAAATGATTTCGTGTGTAAATTCTAATGACAGGTTGTTGTAGCAGCATACGAAAATAGGAAAATATATGCTGCTTCATCCGGCGTTAGTTTACGAAGGGAATTCAAGATGACAAACAATATATACTGTCCGCAATGCAAATACCAAGAAGATGCAGATTTTTCTGACTTACACTTGCGTGAAAATGTATTCACTTTTTAAGTTCTCTTGGGGGATATTTTCGAATACTGATACTGAGGAATAATAATAATTTACATTGTAATTTCACAGAAGACACGGAATTTAATGCATCTTCTACAAATCTGTCCATAACGCAGTAAATAAAAAGAAAATGGGCAATGGAAGAAATTTAAGCTTGTTCTGATTGTAGTAAACATTTTATGAAGTACTGAAAATCAAAGGAAAGTTGCGATGAAGGTAATGATTTCTTGCTTTACGAACGACATCTTGTATAAAATACGGAAATAGGAAAATTTATTCTGTCCCTCGTTGGTAGTTTACAAATAAAATTCATAGAGAAGTAAAGGGGGACAGAACAACGGCAGTCTACTCCTCTGAGTTCTCTGAGTATTGAGAACTTTGTATCTGCTCTTACAGGAATATAATCATTGAATCTTAGTAAACAATTCAGTCACCGATCCAAAGGTGTTTAGGTGTAATAATTAGAAAAACACACATTTAATCGTGAACTCGATACTCTCAGGCGTTACTTTGTAAAATTCCATTATGATATAATCCAAAAAACTTGGTAAATTTTACAATCGATTTTATTCACTACGACCGGTTTCATCGCAGATGTCGCTTATGCGATGAAACCGGTCGTAGTGAATAAAATCGATTGTAAAATTTACAATTTTTTTTAAAGATTCTATCAAACACATTAAATCGATTTAAAGCAAACAAATACCATCAGTTCGTAAAGTAAAACGCCATAATTCATGAAAGACCAACCCTTAGCAATGGCCAGATATATATTTTTTCTACATCATGATCCAAGCGTATCAAAAACTAAGCATCCACCCGAGATTGGGAATAACAAAGGAAAAATAATAATATGATAGGTATGCATAGGTATTATCGTCTGAAACTACGATGGAAAAGGTGGTAGTACCACAATTTCATTTTTAATATTTTAAACATTATAAAAACCTCAAATAAAAGATGGGCTAACTGAACCGTTTAGCCCTCTAAGCGTAATTCTGCCCGTTATATCTCAGAAAAACCGGGGCTATTATTAAGTGGGACATGAGCGAGGATAAATGAAAAAACCAGAGTTTTGGAGCGGAAAGATGTGAATTTCTCAATTAATCTCACGTTTTTACGGTCCAATGTAATCCAGCATTTCCTTCCGGATAATCCTCAAAGGGCAAACGTGGAAGACGGGAGTACTCCTGAGGTTAGCATTTTTTACGGCGATGAATTGAATTTGAGCCAGCTTAATGCAGAGTTTATGCACCAACTGCTCATCTGGTCCAAACGAATCAAACAGCGCTTCTTCTCACGACCAGTTAGGGAATCAGAAGAAAAAAATACAAATTGTTTATATTCGGCCCCTGTACCCATTTCGAGGCAGTTATAAAAATATCTATTACATGGAACTCATTAAATAATACGAGTATACGTCTTAATGATTTTTAAATGTGCCTTAAAATTTATGAAAATGAAATGGCGCTTCTCCACGAAAAAACTTTATTGTCAATGCACCTTATAGCTCACATAGCCATTGTGAGATGACTGACGATGGATTATTCAAAGGCTGATTTAGAGATCAGTCATCGGATGATGGCAATGTAATGTGAAACGTACTGTTACAATTAAATTTTTTTTCGCAGAAAAGTGTCATTTAATTTAAAACTGGTGATATCAGGCCTGATATCGTGGAAATGATGGATATCCATGTCGAGAAAAGCCTACTTTGTAATTTCCATAAAATTCATTTTGCTGGCACGACGCGCGTTTTACCACACTGTGGCTTAGTCATTTCATTTAAATAAAATGGAAGTCTTCTACTACATTTCGCTTGAAACTGCTTACACCTTATTATTTATCAACCGAGTTTCAAGCATTCCAACTTCATATATAACTCTTTCTAATGTGTTCGAAATCGTATCTTTTTTATCGCGAGGTTCATGATCCATAATAATAATGATGATACATCATATCATAGACTAGCATAACCAATTCACTTTATATTTTCATCGCATTCACATGTTGGCTTTGTCTGGGTTTCCTCCAAATAATTGATATAATTGGACAATTTACCTTAATAACTCAACGATTTTGTATCCAATAGTGAAGCCGTTGACTTGAAAATACTGGAGCTCTTTATCACACGGTCATAGAGTAAATTTCAAGATTACCCCATGCTTTAGACCTGACCTTGAAGAATATGTGAGCCAGAATGTACTTCTTTTAGACAGCTCTTTTTTATTTTATTTATTTATTTATTTATTTCATTTTAAGTTCACCCAACATGAAACACAATAACAGGGTAAACTATTTTCACAGTTAATCATAATAACAAAATAATACAAAAGAACTTAATACAATAATGATACAAATAATTAACAAAACAGTCTAGGCTGGCTGAACTTTTCATTCAAAATTCTGAACAAATTTATAATGTCTTTTATTATATTTGCTCTTTATTTATTTATAACTGTTGACATGAATTTTTAAAGTGAAAATTGTTGTTACTCTCACTATGATCATAAGATAGTTAAATTTGTTTGTTCTATGAGGTAAAATATAGGCTACCCAGTCCCCATTTTATAATAAGCCTTTTTCCCCCGCGAAAGAATGGCGAGTAAGTCAATATATTACAGGATTAATCAACGAGATTAATTTAAAGTTTATCATAACAAGTTTACTCAGGATAAGATCCAGTTTAGTGAATTCTGAGTCCAATCCCGAATTCCCCAAGGATTGAAACGGGATCTCTAAATGATATCCAAATATAAACGCACATGACGTCCCAGAGACGTATCCATGAAGCTTTCATAAATTTAAAGAAGTTTATTGCAGGTAATCATGGAAAGAACAAGAAGCAATTAAATACCAATGGAGATAGAGATTTAATATCTAAGATAAATTTTAGTCAGCACTCGAGGCACGGGTGGTGCGACGGTTTTTTTCAATTGAGATTTGAAAATTGGAAGGATGAAGAAGAATGTAGACTTTCTGGCTTGCGATCTCGCGCAAGCCGGAAATTGGTTTTAAAAGTTTTTAGATATTTCATGAAATGTTTAAATTTATCAAATTTGGTAGACTTTTTGCTTAAGAATAGATACCTATATTTGAGAGCGCTTACCCTCACTTCACTTTAACTACATCAACGAAGCGTTAAATCTGAGGATGGGTGGAATAAATACAACATTTTCCCGATAACTTGTTTTTAAGATTCTTCGCCACTGATCGTAACAAGTTTTATGGAAGATACCCTGTAAAATGTCTTACGGAACAAGGACAACAAAATTATTGTCTTCACCAACTGAAAAACAATGGTGGATTATGTTATAACACATAGAATTCATTTATTTTCACGTCGATAAAATATTCAAAACTTTCTTCCTCATTTAACGTCTTTATCAAAAAGAAACGTATGTTCATAACATCATGTTTATAAATAAAATTAATTTCACAGATAGCAGATTAGAAATTATGTTAGCAAGAACAAAAGCTTACACAAAACTGATGCCGTTACAGCTAAAATTTTCTGGATTACAAGTAATGCTCTGGACCAAATAACAGATTCCTCTCCTTGTGAACTTGTTTAAATAAAATAAAAATCCACCACGATTTTATTTATAGTTTACAGAAAAATTGGTTGTTACCTCATCACACAAAGAGCTATTGGAGAAGTGGACACGGACCATAGATCTTGTAATAGATTTTAATGTAAAGAAATTGATACCTCTATGTGAATTTTAGTATTAAACAGATATTCCATGTACAGTCATAGCATAACTAGAATGGTAGAAAACCTAGGATCATGAGGCTCTTATCAGAGCACAAATTACAATTTATAACCGTCAGGATTACGAATCAGGCTCTTTTTAAAGTTCTATTTCACCTCAATGATTGGATGCTTACTTTACAAAACGGTTGGGAAAACATTCAGCGAAGCCATTCATCGTGGAGGCACGAGACGGTCTTTCCATTTCCTCCCTGGATGCACATTGCTAACCATACGAGGCCATTGAACTGAAACGCAGTAGTCTCCAGCGTTTTGTGATCTCCCCTCCCCCCCCCGCCCCCTGTGGGCCAAAAGAAGATCAAAGCGTAGCCCCATCCAGGTAAAGGAGCGGATTGCATCCCTGTGTTATCAGCAGGTGGGCGCTAAAGGGAAGAAAAGGAAATTACGCCCGAACCGCCAGTCTCTCTCCCGCTTCCTATTCGGAATACCCTCCCCCCGTGACCATATCGTGTCCTCGGCGAATTGGTTTGGCACGTGTTTCAAAGACCCACACAGTCTCCATCCTGGGCTTCTCCTTGTCTCAACAGTCCGACTCGTTCCGTCCCGCTACAGATGAAGATATCGAGCGCAGTTTCAAAGGAAATCGCCTGGCCTCATTAAAACCTCAACCCCCCAAGCCTACGCGTCACTATCTAACCGGAGGTAGGTCGACCTCTCTTAAAAGGTAACCCATATTTCAAACATTGCTGATTGCCGATATATCTTTGCTCCCACATAACAGCTTGAACTGCTTCTTATTGAAATATATAACCGATCAAACCTTTAGAAAATGCAATATGAAAAGGTATTATGAATCGGATGACGTCTAATTTTTTTGTGAATTGCGTTGAACTCATATCAGAACAGAACTGCTTAAAAATCATAGCATACATTTTTCATTGTATTTAACCCTTCGTTACTCGGGTGGGGTGTACAGAACCCTAGCACACAAAGTTTCCATTGGTACTCCTAGATGGTTTGAGCATGCATTCTGAGACTTCGTGTTATCGTCACGTGTTGTCTCTATTTTTTAAACACAATCGCACCGGCAGTCTAATGTGGAACGTTGAACAGTGACGACCACAAATTCAGCTTCGGGGTACCTCACACCCCACCAGAGCAGTTCCGGAAGTCTTTTGGGTCTGTCACACCCCACCCGAGCAGTGACGAGAATGAATGCAAAGGTAAGAAAATTTAGTGTTGTATAGAATATGGTTAATATATTTGGTAGTTTATAATGTTCTTAAAGTTAAGTAAGCGTACCTGACTTCAATTGCAGATGTTACAAGAGGAAGAAATCGATAAATTACTCCTGAAAAATGATTCTGAGAGTGAGGAAGAGACTGAAGACGGTGGTATTATTTTACAACCAGAGTGCAATTCTGACTTGGAAGAAGAACATATTAGCGAGAGTGACCACAATACAGACTCCGACGAAGACGCTGATGATGAAGATGAGGGAGAACTTGAAAAGGATTCATTCTTCTTCGGAAAGGACAAGACGTTTCTGTGGTCCAAGGTACAGTCAAAAACAACACGTAAGAGGTCGCACAATATACTTACTGAGGCATCTGGTGACAAAGGGAATGCAAGATATGCTAAGTCCCTTACTGAGTGCTTTCAATTATTCGTATCCCCCAACATAACCCAAATCATAATTGATAGTACAAACGTGTTCATTGAGAAAGCCACCACAGGATACAAAGAAAAATCCCGAGTATCAAAAACAGACATAGTAGAGCTAAACGCACTCTGTGGACTTCTCTATCTTCTTGGTGTTTTCCGCTCTAGTCGGCAAAACCTAGAAGATTTATGGCAGAACGATGGAACTGGCGTCGAAATATTTCCTGCGACAATGTCACTTTTTCGGTTTCGGTTCCTACTTCAGTGTCTCCGATTTAATGATTGTAACACTCGGGTTGATCGCCGTAGTCTATACAAACTGGCTCCAATCCGAGATGTATTCGATCTCTTTGTGTATAATTGCAAGAACCACTATAGTGTCGGTGAATGTGTTACAATTGACGAAAAATTAGAAGCTTTCCGTGGTCGGTGCTCGTTCATCCAATACATTCCCTCGAAGCCCGCGAAATACGGAATCAAGATTTTTGCCATGACGGACTCGAAGGTTTTTTACACTACCAACTTAGAGGTTTACGTTGGTAGACAGCCAAATGGTCCCTACAATGTGAGTAACACCCCAGCTGATATTGTGGAAAGAATGGTGACACCAATCTCAGGAACCGGGCGTAACGTAACAGTTGATAATTGGTTTGCGAGTGTTCCTCTGGCCAATAAACTTTTACATGATCACAAACTAACACTCGTAGGAACTATACGTAAGAACAAGAAAGAAATCCCATTAGCATTTTCTAATCCAAAAGGTAGATTAGTTTATTCAAGCTACTTCGGATTCAAGGAGAACCTGAAATTGGTTTCCTATATCCCAAAAAAACAAGGTAGTACATTTAATTTCGACAATGCACAATGACTCCAAAATCGACCAGTCCACCAGTGAGAAAAAGAAACCCGAAGTTATAACTTTTTATAACAAAACAAAAGGAGGGGTGGACACAGTTGACCAACTGTGTGGTACTTATAATGTTTCTCGAAATAGTAGGCGATGGCCGCTCACTGTGTTCTTTTCCCTACTCAACATTGCTGGAATCAATTCTCAAGTAATTTACTACAGTAATACTAAGCAGTCATTGCGACGCAGAATCATCTTGAAGAAATTAGGCTTGTCTCTAATACAAGATCATTTGCGCCAAAGGCACGATAAAGGCCATCTCACCCAGGAAACACAACTGAAGCTCCAGAGAATAAGCGGAAGGTGCCCGTCAATTGCGAATCCGCCGCCAGCAAATAAATCAAAACAGGGAAGATGTGAAGATTGTCCAAGGGTCAAAGACCGAAAATCAAGATTTCAATGCCATGCCTATCATAAACATATATGTATGACACACAGTTGACCAACAGTGTGGTACTTATAATGTTTCTCGAAATAGTAGGCGATGGCCGCTCACTGTGTTCTTTTCCCTACTCAACATTGCTGGAATCAATTCTCAAGTAATTTACTACAGTAAATCTAAGCAGCCATTGCGACGCAGAATCATCTTGAAGAAATTAGGCTTGTCTCTAATACAAGATCATTTGCGCCAAAGGCACGATAAAGGCCATCTCATCCAGGCAACACAACTGAAGCTCCAGAGAATAAGCGGAAGGTGCCCGTCAATTGCGAATCCGCCGCCAGCAAATAAATCAAAACAGGGAAGATGTGAAGATTGTCCAAGGGTCAAAGACCGAAAATCAAGATTTCAATGCCATGCCTATCATAGATATATATGTATGGACCATATAATTCCTTCATGTAACAATTGCACAGCAGGAAATGAGCAGGATTAAACCAATCTGTCAACATTTTTAAATTTTGTAATCATTTAAGACAACAGCATTTTTTATTGCAATAAAATTTATTCCATTGTTTCAACAATTTTATTTAAATTAGCAATGCCATTAAGGAAATAAAATACATAATTCGGCATTTTTTATATTGTTTAAGAATATTTATATCAAAATGTAATTGGGGTGTATGACACCATTGACACCCCACCTGAGTAATCGCGTTGGAAACGGGAACCCGAGTAGCCAAGGGTTAAAAATGTTAAAAAATTACCAAAAATTGCATTTAAAAACAATAATATTTTCACTGTAGGTACCTAATTTAATTACACATAACCGTCTAAGTCATTGCGGTGCAACCAATGCGAGTAAGCAACTATTGTGATGATTAAAGAAAAAATAAATGTGATTAGTTAAGCTGAATTTTTTACCACATCAATCTAATTGACCTCCAGATGTATTGACTTTTAAATTACCAGAGTACAAGATCATCAAGAAATCATGGCAAGGTATTTAAGACTACCATGAATAAGTTTGAAGCTAATTCTAAGAAATTTTATTTAAAATAAACTATTTATTTAATACTCAATCGTATAGCCATGCCAGGGCAAGCATTCCCGCTTGCGAGCAAGCATATGAAAATATATCTTCTTCTTCTTGCTTAGTATTTAGGCTGCTGCCTGTTTATTAAACTTAGAATGATTCTCTCCATCTTCTTAGGGGCCTGCTTCGTGATCTATTTCCCTGGAGATTCTTATAATATTACTTTCATCCATTCTTGTGATATAATTGTTCCATTCCTGTCCTCTTATCCGCGTCTACTTGTTTATCGGTTATATCTGTAGTTGTTCTCTAATATATTCGCTGCGTACTCTTTCCATTCGCGTACACTTACCATCTTCCCATTTATCTTCGCCAGTGTTCTCATCACCTCTGTTTCTAGTGTCTGCGTTGTTTTGCACGTTTCTACCCGTGTCTCAGCTTCATTCGTAGGAATTGGTCGTACTACAGATACTCTTGGCTTAACTTCCTTGCTTAACCCTGCGGCCACCAAAGGGGTAACTCAGTTACCCCAACGGCACATTTATACTGTTGTTATTTACAACCATTTTCTGATATTTTTTTGCTTTCATTAGTTCTTTTTTTAAAACCTTACGATACGATTCCATGTGAAATCTTCAACGATTGATTGTCTTTCTCTAATTTTTAATGAAAGACTCGTTGGGGTTAGTGAGTTAACCTTCTCGGGATAGTTCGTCTCAGATTCACCAGCCCGCTTGTTGAGGATCTGTGCACCGTTCACAGCACGGTACCGAGATTAAAAATAACAATGGGATTCTAACGTGTGCCTTCAGATGTATCCAACCGCGCCGTGGACGGTAATCGTGCTCACCACGGTCCTTTCAATCCGATGGGGTGCGGCGCTGGGCCGTCTGCGCCGTAAAATACATGACACCTGATTTACTTGTTTGAGTTCCTTGACTTCTGCACATATATTGAAAGATCAGCAAATGAAAAGCCAAATGTTGTGAAATATCAGGACATCCGATTAGATATATTGAAATGTGTCCAAATCTTTACTCAATATATCTCATTGTATGTATTTATGTCCTTTGATATCAAATTGGGATGTTTTATTGATTGGGGTGGGCTTAGTTGTTTTATTGGAATTATGTTGGCCACAGTAAAAATACATGGAAATCAGAAATCTGTGCCTATGCTATGGTCGACTAATTCTGCGTTTCGCATGCCTTTTTTTACTTCAGCTATGTCCTGAAACAGATTTCAGGTCCTTACAGCACTTCTAAGATTCGACGACTCAGAAACTAGACCTAATCGGATCATAGCAAAGACAGACAAATTGCAAGCAATTAGAGAAGTTTCTAAAATTTTGCTCAATCTTGCCAATCCAATAATTCCCCAAATAAATATCTAACGATTGATGAGCGCCTAGCAGTATTCCGCGGCAAATGTCCATTTAGAGTGTAAATGAAATCTAAGCCAGGAAGATACGGGTTCAAGATATGAGTATGCGCTGAAGCAGTGCTTATGCTTGCAATATGCAGTGTATACCGACATGCATGACAATAAATGGGAGATAAATCAAGGGATGAGGGTTGTTATGGATCTTTTTGAGCCATACCATGGATCTGGGAGAGGATTCACTGTTGATAATCTTTTTGTCTCTATTCCTATTGCAGTTGTATTGGTTAATATAAATGTAACATTGACAGGGACCCTGCTGGGAAATAAAAGGGAAAAACCTTTTGAATTTCTACCATCTAAGAATAGAGCGATTCAGTCCTCTCTATTTGGGTTTACCCGTGATATTACATTAGTTTCTTATGTCCCCAAAAAAAGATGGCTTTCTATTGGTTATCAAGCCAGTTTCACGATAAGTCCACTCGTGAAGATATTTATACTAAACCTGAAATCATACTTGCGTACAATCGAACAAAAGGCGGTGTAGGCAAGGGCGATCAAATGACAAGGGCATATTCGTGTGTTAGACTAACAAACCGTTGGCCATTCCGCCTATTCATGGAGATGTTAGACATAGTGGCTCTGAATATTATTTGGACTAAAAGAAATGAGGCATGGGAAAACACCAACACCAAAAGAAGAAATAAGTATTTGCACGAGTTGTGCTTGCAATTGGTTTTACCATATATTCACGAGAGAGCTAATAACTCATTGGGTTTGCATAGAGATATTTTGAATGCAATAGAAGTTCTTTGAGTCAGTGTAAAGTGCAAAAGATTGGAGACTTTCAGTGAACCTGAAAAACCATCACAAGGAAGGAGATGAGCCTTTTGCAAAAGAGGTGTGGATAGATAAACCAGGATGATATGTGTAAAGTGCCAGATACATGTGTGTCACGTACGTAGGAAGGGACATTATTTTACTAAGGGTCTGGATTGTGATAAGATTTGAAATATAAAAATGGCATGCTATAATTTCTTTTAATGTTAATGTAAAATAATTTTATAATAAATAATATTAATTATCTTATAAATATGTATTTATTTAAGAAATATGTAACAATAAATTCCTTTTTTTTAAGAAATAAGGCCTGAGGAGAGAAAACGACGGTGGGATAACCCGATTACTCCCCTTGGGGGAGAGAAGGTGTGAAAATACCTTGGTAGTGTTATTTAGAAAAAAATGAACGGATTTTCTGAAAATCCTTATCCCCATTGTAAACAAAAATATTAGGATGTTTAGAGCTCAATAGCTTTCAAAAGCAAGTGCAAAAAGGAAAATGCAATAATTCCGCAATACGATATGCATTTTCAATCCTCTTAAAATATTCGATATCATTTGTTTACGGACTGATTTGTGGGAAAATAGGATATTTCAGAAACTGAGTGAGGAACACCAATAACACCCAATAAAATGGATTCGCTCTTCACCTATGGACATTAGATGCATTCTTTTGTTTTTATACCTGGAGTAATCAAGAAATTTGTAGGAATAAATTGCATGCGTCTCGAACGTACGCGACAACAGACGGGGGAAATAAATATAAATGTGACAACATTTATTATGCATTCATGAATTTCCACAAAATATACATGTATATTGCGAAAAAAATGTATCGGCCGGTTCTGAGAAGAGTTGTTTAACAATTTTTAAACAATAATTAACAAAAATAGGAGCTTGGGTAAATCAATTTAAAATATAAAATTACCTTTGAAAATTACCTTTAATATGAGCTATAAATCATTACTAATATTAGAAACTGAGTAGTAAGAAATAATATGATTAAAGACCAGGAATTTTGGCAAGAAAGTGAAAAAATGAAAAAAATGCATGAATAGTCAAAAGATTTTTTTCGCAAAACGGTCACAAGGTGTTGTATTTGAGCTAATTATGCAGTGCAGCAATTATGATAAAAGATAGAGACCCGCATGGACCATTGCTTGTTGAATTGCAGTGGAATGAATATTTACAATAATATTATTATATTTATGTGTTATTTTATTAAATATATATCATTATTACTTGTTACAGTTGTAAAATGCCCCTCCGAGTCCCCGGCAAGCATCAGGTTTCAATGCCGTCATAATGGCCGGAGACTCGAGAGGGGTTGTGCAGTAATCGCAGCCACGTCCGACGCCCATCGGATGGGTGGCTACGCTGCGGTCGGGTCATGCGTCCGCAGTAGACGGAGTGACCCCAGGATGAAGGCCTTCTGCATGCGTGCAAATAGTGATTCCGCCTGTGCCACAGTAGTGTGTGTTTGTTCGTTTGGGCACACTTAATATGCAAATTTATGCAGGAATGCAGACTCAGCGACGCCGCCCCGGCCAATCAATCCCACCCCATGCTGCCCCCGCTTAATATTGATCATAGGAAAGAGAGATTGATATCTAATTAAAGGTATTCATTTAGCGAACAAAATTGATATCTTACAAATCTTCCATAAGTTGTAAATTAAAAAAGATACAAACGAATTTGGCTTATTAATAAATAACCCGGTATTTTTTTTGATCATAGGAAAGAGAGATTGGTATCCTAATAAAGGTATTCATTAAACGGAGAAAATCGGTATCTTAAAAATTTTCCATAAGTCGTAAATTAAAAAAGATGCAGAATAAAAATTATATAGTTTTTCAATAACTTTCTTAATATTTGAGTTGCGATGACCATTCAAATTCGTATTCTCTTTATATGTATCGTAATTAGATTTGATAATATTTTATTTGTTTTATATCAATGGTAAATAGTCTTAATACAATCTATTTGAAAAATGTGTAATTTTTTAGAGGAATGGGGAGTGAAAGGTAGCACATGCGTCACGATAGGAGGAGGAGGTCTGGAAAAAGAGTACGTACACCTCCATTGTCTCAGTCCCCCATTGTCTTAAAGGTTCTACAAAGTCACAAAAATCTCCATCGCCTTAAAGGTTCCCCATTATCATAAGGTCTCTCAATGTCACAAAACTCACCATCACCTTGAAGGTCTCTCAATGTCGCAAAATTTCCTTATTACCTTAAGGTCCCAAAAGTCACAAATTTCCCCATTGCCATAAAGTTCTTCATTGTTATGAAGTTCCCCCATTGTCGCAAAGTTGCCCATTGTTAGGAAGTACCCCATCGCCACAAAATTCCCCCTTTACTGTCCCTTTCGAATGATATATATACGGAACCGAGACATGCTAACTTCAGAAGTCCAAGGAGCCTTAAAGAGCTGGATGGACAATAAACCGACCCAGGTCGGGCAACACAGCATCAGACTTCTCTGAGCTCTAGATGAAATCATCCCCCAGACCAATGACCACCCATCGAAGGAAGAAGGATATGGAGCAGTAAACTACGGACTTCGAAGAGCAATGGTGAGTAAACATCTCGACTAGTTTCAGCCGATCAATGTTTTTTTACATTTTTTCTATAAGTTTTATAAATGTGGAAATTCATGGATGGATCAATCACAATAACCGCCTTCGAACCCAAGTGAAAAAACCAGCATCTCCTTTAAATGTACCCTAGGGTAATAAGGATATAACAAAATCCTTGTTGTAATATCGCTACAACTTATAGCAAAAATTAGAGCGTTGATTAGGAAAACAACCCCGTTACTAAAATTCTGATAGAGCGATTACTTTAGTTTATAGAGAGCATTTCATTGTTTATTATATAAGGCGCTAATCAATAGGAAGAAGGTAGTCTTGTAAGAAAACTTCTATTATCTCCGCTGTTAGAAGGATTTCGGTTATGGTTTAAATTTAAAAGCTGCTTTGTTTTTTAATGTTTTTCAGATGCACCAATCAAATTAACTCATAACCTTAAGGGTTCAGGGTTAGGGTATGGATGTACCCTTATTTGATAGAATATCGTTTTCATATTTATAACATGCATGGGAAACAATTTTTCTTTCGTCTTGAGGAACTAAATAAATCACCCCTCCCCCCCTCCACTCTCTATAGCAAATAATTTCCAGTTTCAGCCGATCAATGTTTTTTTACATTTTTTCTATAAGTTTTATAAATGTGGAAATTCATGGATGGATCAATCACAATAACCGCCTTCGAACCCAAGTGAAAAAACCAGCATCTCCTTTAAATGTACCCTAGGGTAATAAGGATATAACAAAATCCTTGTTGTAATATCGCTACAACCTATAGCAAAAATTAGAGCGTTGATTAGGAAAACAACCCCGTTACTAAAATTCTGATAGAGCGATTACTTAAGTTTATAGAGAGCATTTCATTGTTGATTATATAAGGCGCTAATCAATAGGAAGAAGGTAGTCTTGTAAGAAAACTTCTATTATCTCCGCTGTTAGAAGGATTTCGGTTATGGTTGAAATTTAAAAGCTGCTTTGTTTTTTAATGTTTTTCAGATGCATCAATCAAATTAACTCATAACCTTAAGGGTTCAGGGTTAGGGTATGGATGTACCCTTATTTGATAGAATATCGTTTTCATATTTATAACATGCATGGGAAACAATTTTTCTTTCGTCTTGAGGAACTAAATAAATCACCCCTCCCCCCTCCACTCTCTATAGCAAATAATTTCCAGTTTCAGCCGATCAATGTTTTTTTACATTTTTTCTATAAGTTCTATAAATGTGGAAATTCATGGATGCCTCACTCACAATAACCGCCTTCGAACCCAAGTGAAAAAACCAGCATCTCCTTTAAATGTACCCTAGGGTAATAAGGATATAACAAAATCCTTGTTGTAATACCGCTATAACCTATAGCAAAAATTAGAACGTTGATTAGGAAAACAACCCCGTTACTAGAATTCTAAAAGAGCGATTAATTTAGTTTATAGAGAGCATTTCATTGATGAATATATTAGGCGCTAATCAATAGGAAGAAGGTAGTCTTGTAAGAAAACTTCTATTATCTCCGTTGTTAGAAGGATTTCGGCTATGGTTTAAATTTAAAAGCTGCTTTGTTTTTTAATGTATTTCAGATGCACCAATCAAATTAACTCATAACCTTAAGGGTTCAGGGTTAGGGTATGGATGTACCCTTATTTGATAGAATATCGTTTTCATATTTATAACATGCATGGGAAACAATTTTTCTTTCGTCTTGAGGAACTAAATAAATCACCCCTCCCCCCTCCACTCTCTATAGCAAATAGTTTCCAGTTTCAGCCGATCAATGTTTTTTTACATTTTTTCTATAAGTTCTATAAATGTGGAAATTCATGGATGCCTCACCCACAATAACCGCCTTCGAACCCAAGTGAAAAAACCAGCATCTCCTTTAAATGTACCCTAGGGTAATAAGGATATAACAAAATCCTTGTTGTAATATCGCTACAACCTATAGCAAAAATTAGAGCGTTGATTAGGAAAACAACCCCGTTACTAAAATTCTGATAGAGCGATTACTTAAGTTTATAGAGAGCATTTCATTGTTGATTATATAAGGCGCTAATCAATAGGAAGAAGGTAGTCTTGTAAGAAAACTTCTATTATCTCCGCTGTTAGAAGGATTTCGGTTATGGTTGAAATTTAAAAGCTGCTTTGTTTTTTAATGTATTTCAGATGCACCAATCAAATTAACTCATAACCTTAAGGGTTCAGGGTTAGGGTATGGATGTACCCTTATTTGATAGAATATCGTTTTCATATTTATAACATGCATGGGAAACAATTTTTCTTTCGTCTTGAGGAACTAAATAAATCACCCCTCCCCCCTCCACTCTCTATAGCAAATAATTTCCAGTTTCAGCCGATCAATGTTTTTTTACATTTTTTCTATAAGTTCTATAAATGTGGAAATTCATGGATGCCTCACTCACAATAACCGCCTTCGAACCCAAGTGAAAAAACCAGCATCTCCTTTAAATGTACCCTAGGGTAATAAGGATATAACAAAATCCTTGTTGTAATACCGCTATAACCTATAGCAAAAATTAGAACGTTGATTAGGAAAACAACCCCGTTACTAAAATTCTAAAAGAGCGATTAGTTTAGTTTATAGAGAGCATTTCATTGATGAATATATTAGGCGCTAATCAATAGGAAGAAGGTAGTCTTGTAAGAAAACTTCTATTATCTCCGTTGTTAGAAGGATTTCGGCTATGGTTTAAATTTAAAAGCTGCTTTGTTTTTTAATGTATTTTAGATGCACCAATCAAATTAACTCATAACCTTAAGGGTTCAGGGTTAGGGTATGGATGTACCCTTATTTGATAGAATATCGTTTTCATATTTATAACATGCATGGGAAACAATTTTTCTTTCGTCTTGAGGAACTAAATAAATCACCCCTCCCCCCTCCACTCTCTTTAGCAAATAATTTCCAATATCAGCCAATCAATGTTTTTTTACATTTTTTCTATAAGTTTTATAAATGTGGAAATTCATGGATGGACCAATCACAATAACCGCCTTCGAACCCAAGTGAAAAAACCAGCATCTCCTTTAAATGTACCCTAGAGTAATAAGGATATAACAAAATCCTTGTTGTATTACCGCTATAACCTATAGCAAAAATTAGAACGTTGATTAGGAAAACAACCCCGTTACTAAAATTCTAATAGAGCGATTACTTTAGTTTATAAAGAGCATTTCATTGATGAATATATTAGGCGCTAATCAATAGGAAGAAGGTAGTCTTGTAAGAAAACTTCTATTATCTTCGTTGTTAGAAGGATTTTGGGTATGGTTTAAATTTAAAAGCTGCTTTGTTTTTTAATGTATTTCAGATGCACCAATCAAATTAACTCATAACCTTAAGGGATCAGGGTTAGGGTATATATGTACCCTTATTTGATGGAATATTGTTTTTATGTTACTACAAAATGTGTCGGCCGTTCAACGTTATACACGAATATACAGTTTGTTCTAACAAATTCACTTCCAAAGCCCCTCAAAAGTCAACCTTTAATATTACAGGCATGGGAAAAAAATTTTCTTTCGTCTTGATGAACTAAATAAATCCTTTAATAGCTTCTTTGGTTGAGGAAAATAAGATGTCACTGATAAAAGTGAATTTTAATTTTTTTTACGCAAATAAATATAAATTGAGAAAAAATAAAATCTGCGACCTATTTGCGATTATAATGAACGTTAAATTTAGTTATTATTTTTGGTGGCTTTTTAAATTTCTGCCATTATTATTTAATATTTGCAATTTTCAAAATTAATGCGGAATTGAAAATCCATTTGAAAAACACTTCCTCCTTCCATTCCATTTGAAAAAACACTCTCCCTCCCTCCCATTTGAAAAAACGCTCTCTCCCCCCTAACACTCTTAGGTACATGGGGGAGGGGACTATTGCGGATAAAGAGGGGGGAGACCTCGGAGAGGGAGAATATGACACGCGCGTTCGAATTTTTTCGAGTTTTTTTTTCTTTACTTAATGTGTATATAAAGAGGAAGACAACTCAGCAACGTACATTAGCTACCATGGACTCCCTTCCTATGCACCAAGTCGGAGGGATCCCACTCTGGAAAGAGATTGAAGAATATATTCTGAGAATTAAAGCCAAAGCTGATGAGAATTTCGAAAAGCAATTGGAGACGACTAAATCCGATCCGGACCCCATCGCAATGCATAATGTATGCGATCAATATGAAGGGTATTATGAGGTAGTAGTTTTTCCTAAATTGACTGACGATTTGTTGAAACCGCTAATTATTGAAAGATTACGATATTTAAATAAAGAGAAATGGGGTCACTACTTAGATGTTTACGGTTGGCGTGACTATTATTAGTCACTAGTCTACAAAAAACGGTCCTTTTAAGGACCAAATAATAATTCCAAAAAAAAAAACGAAAATAACATTGACAAAAAAATATTTTTTTTTATACATCCCGCCATCAATCTGCCTCCCCTCTGAACTAATTAACCTCCCAATTTTTGAGGAAGAGGAAAACAAAAAAGACATTTGTTTTTTTTTTATAAATTTATTTTTTCATATTCTTTTTTTTTACATTTCACCAAAAAATCTTTGATATCTTCTTTAGTTGTGGAAAATAAGATGTCACTGATAAAGGTAAAATTTAAATGTTTTTTTAGGCAAATAAATATAAATTGAGAAAAAAATAAAATCTGCGACCTATTTTCGATTGTAATGAACGTTAAATTTAGTTATTATTCTTGATGGCTTTTGAAATTTCTGGCATTATTATTTAATACTAGCTAAAGGTACCCGTTGAACTTCAACGGATGTGAAAAACATTGAACTTATTTTATAAAAAAAAACACAAAACCTGAAGAATACTGTCAGCGTGATCATTTGAGGTGTTCGTATCCTATCTTGGTTATTGTATTCGTTCGTTTTCCCTTTCGTGCACGGAGAGTTGAGTGATTGTTTGTCCTCTTTAATGCACGGGAAACCAAATAATGGGCCACGAAGACTCATTGCTACTTAATAAATAGTACCTAGGTTGATAGATAGTGACCTCGTCCCTCAAGTTCTCTTGAGCCGTCTTCTGAGTGAATAACAGCTTGGGCACTTCCCTTGTGTACATAAATATATTTGCATTCAACGACTTAATTGGGTTCCGCCATTCACCGTTGATATGTGCGTTGAGTATCTTAATCAGGATAGGAGAGTAGAGTATAATCCAGCGGTTGACAACGTCAAAAGGAGCATTTTCAATAGCAGCGATGTTTATTTTTCCTATGAATCCTTCAATACCCGGACTATGCCTTTGGCATAAAGGGTGACTATATTCATTTTGCCTAAATCATTGTCATTGGTTACAAAATTAAAAATCTATGGTGATCAGTCTTAGTGCACTTTCCAATTTTCATGCATCAATGACGTCTACCAAGGTGGAAATTTTACCTATTTTCGGAAAATTTAGTGACTTTTTACAGTCAAAAATCAATGATAAAGATGGAAAAACCAATTTATGCAGGGCAAGCAGTTTTAGATATGAGTAAAACATTGATGTATGATTTTTTTTTTTTACGGACACCTTAAAGTGAAATATGGTAATAGGATGTCACTAAATCAAATGGATACGGATGGGATGATTATTGATGTGGTGTGTATACGAAGACATGAAAGGGGACTTAGAATTGTACGATACATCTGGATATCCGTCCGATCATGTTTGTTTCTCAATCGCTAATAATAAAGTGGTTGGGAAGATGAAAGATGAAAATAATGGTGATATCATGACGCATTTTATTAGTTTGAGAAGCAAACTTTATTCATACAGAATGGAAGATGAAAAGGAAGTAAAAAAAGCTAAAGGTATAGCCAAACCTGTCATTCGAAAATCAATTAATTGTGAACATTTTGAAAAATGTTTGTTTGAAAATTCCATCGCCTATCGACAAATGTATATTTTACGATCTATTAAGCATGAAATTTTTACCATAAAAATAAATAAAATAGCTTTGAGTGCAGACGATGATAAACGATACATTTGTGACGATGGTATATCCACACTAGCGTGGGGTGATTATAGGATTAAAGAAGAATCTCGAAAACGAACTTACGATGAGGCCTTCCCTTCTTCATAACATTCATTTGTTTTTATTTATGATTTTTTCGCTAGTGAAGTGCCTATAAATTCGGTTCGAAGTAAGATAACAAGCTCATTTCCTTCTTTTGCGTGCTACGCTACGCATGAAATGATTGCAATATATATCTTTCTGCTCTTAACTGAGCTTGGGGTGCAAAAGGTTTTATCTAGTGAAAAAAACAATACTAGTCAAACGTTTTGTGTTGCTGAATATCTACGAGAGTATGGATATTTGAACGTAAGCGAAACTGAAATAAGTAACATTGACCAGACGGAATTCGAAGAGGCTTTGAAAATTTTTCAAGAATACTATAACATAACCAAAGATGGTGAATTAAACGAAATGACCCTCAATTTAACCAAGAGACCTCGTTGCGGAGTTGCTGATGATCCTGCGTTTTCACTATCTCTTCATAAATGGAATAAAGATAGAATAAAATGGCACTATGGATTAGTGAACAAGACATACATCGAATTGGCTCGGAAGGCGTTTGAAATATGGGGTCAGGCAACGAATTTAAAGTTTGAACATGATGCTCAAAATCCAGATATCTACATAATGAATACACGGTATAATCATAAAAATTTTCTAAGGAGGGAATATTGCTCTTCTCCTTTGGACGGGGCTGGAGGTAAATTAGCTCATGCAGAATTACCGTCAAGTCGAGATGTTCCACTGGAAATTCACATCGATCAAGATGAAATATGGTACTTGGGAATGGATTATGTTGAATTTCCTGAAACACAAGTTAGTTTGCTCTCTGTGCTTTTACATGAAATTGGGCACACACTTGGGATTTCACATTCAAATCATGAGAAAGCTTTGATGTATGCATATTATGACCATTATCATTACCGCCTAACATTACATGAAGATGATATACTAGCAGTTCAATTCCTCTATGGGCCACCATCGGAACGCAAGAAGGAAGACGATCCAGTGCGGGGGAATGCTGGTGCAGAAAATGGTAAAGGTGAGGAAGCACCCAAGAGGCCGAAAGATGGAGGCGGTGGTAAACCACTTCAACCGAATGAGACAGAAAGTAATCCACCCCATCAGCCCCCAAATTTGTGTGAAATTGATAGTGTTAACCAGTTACTCATTATCAATAACTTGCTATATTTTTTTCATACAAAATGGTTTTGGTATGTGGACATGGAAGTGACTGAGAGAATAGACATAGTCGGTCCTCAGCTCATTACGGATTGGTTACCATTTTTACCTGAGAGAAATTTTCATGGTTTCGATGCTGTTTATCGCAGACCTAGTGGAGAAATTGTAATATTTATTGATAACATGATATACATGGTAAATTATCCAATTATGGGATTAGTTGAAGGTTATCCTGTAAATATTATAACTGCTGGTTTTCCTAGAAACGCTAGAGTGCAAGCCGTTGTTAATACGTACGCTGGTCGTACGTTGATATTTCACAGTGGAGAATTCATCATTGAAATGGATGAGTGCAGTTTTAGACCGAAGAGTCAAGCTCGTCAAATGAAAATCCTGCCACAGATACCTACAGGCATACAGTCAGCATTTAGACACACTAATGGGATCCTGTACTTCTTCAATGAGAAAAGTGTTTATGAATACAGTGAATATAATAATACTCTAGTAAAGGCTGGTAAAAATGATCTCAGTTTATTTGGTATACCTTGTCCTAAGAAATATCCCTTGGATTTATCCATAATAGTGAATGAGTTAAAAACTATAGTTTCCCGAATGGAAGATGTTCTCAACAAGTAAAATAATGTGACTTTGTAAACATGTCTGTACACTGAAAAAAAATGAGTGCTTGTAATCAAATGGGTGAAATAAAATTTGTCTCAAAAAATATTCATGCCTTTTTTTTTACTGCCCTCATGGAGCTTGGAGGTGGGGCTTGGGTTGGGGGAGGAGCTTGGGTTGAGCTTGGGTAGAGCGTACATTTTAATGTACTTTATACAAAAGTATTTTATACAAAAAGTGGCGCTGACCATTTGACATGCACTAAAAGCAACACAAAGATCCTCATTATATCAACAGATTCTCTCAGCATTAATCGTTTCAATTGAAAAATTCAACCCCACTTTCAAGGGTTTGTTTAATTCTGCAATACGATATGTTAGATGCCGATAATATAATGACAGTACATTCTTACTTACGCAAGAGGTGTTAGGAATCAAGGTAGACCTATTTGAGTCAGTGAGGAGCGTATCATGAGTACCTTTAAGTGTTATATTTCTATCGTTGTTAAATGCAAAACTTCTGTATTCTACTAGTAATTCCACCCGTAGAGGAAGTTTATGAGTTTATTTATTTCTCAAGCATGAATTCCTGCTGTCAGAGTATCATTTCACATGGTCTTCTGTTTGTATGAAAATAAGTAATGCCAAAACTCAATATAATTTCTTCTTCATGATCAAATCTATTGAGGGAGACTACAGTTATTTTTAGTTGCACTTTCCTGTTGCAGAGTAATGTACAATTAAATTTCTACTGATGAAATAAGAAGTTCATTAATGTAGCTTCAGTACAAACTACCCCGAAAACTTATCAAGTTAAAAAATTTTCACTACCAAGAATATTTAGATGATTCACTGATTGTGAGTGCGAAAAAAGAAAATGCGAGAAGCGGCAGCGGACTTGGTAGATTCGAGCGTTGCCGCAAGAGGGAGCGCCGCGCGACTTTGGTGTTCACTTCGATGGTAATCGTTCACTATCGAGGCAGTACTTGGAAACTATGGGGCAGAAATTGAAAAATATTCGAGATGAAACATATCAAATGTATAATATATCGCTGGTAATAACAGAATGGTAGTTAAAAGCACCAAGTGCTCCGTAATCGCCAGAAATGATCGGAAAACATCGAATAAATGCCGAAATTTCAAAACTTAGGAGTGTGATGCGACACGTCTTTCCTTCGTCCGTTTGCAATAATATTCAACACAATTTGTTTTCTATGCAAATGGAACAAAATTATGGGGGGTGTCCCAAAAGATATTCCAATTGATAAAAAAAATTAGAACCACCCTACTATCACATAAATCAGTAGGATCATTGGTACACACACCCTTTGGCTCAATGAAACATACCCCTCCCCATGTACAAAATTTTTTGTCACCTCTCCCCCCACACAAAATTAACTTTATAACCAACTAGGTATTAAGACCCTCCTTTGTATGCACCACTGAGTAGGAAAATGCAATGAATAAATAAACGTTTTAAGAATTAAAAATTGGAAAGATAATATTGGAATGAAAACCGTACCGTACGTACCGTATGTACCGTACGTTAAAATCATAGTCAACCCCTAAATTAAAACGAGTTTGCCGAAATTGCGTATCAGAAGTCTTTGAGGTGGAATTAGATCCTAGAGTATGGGATTCGTACACAATACCTACGTAGTTTTTCTCAGTTTCACATGTTTAATGAGCTGTGCGATTTCTCAAGAGAATGATTTCAAGTTCTGTGCTGGGAGAGTTAGCCGTCAATATGACCACAACGCATGCCTTTTGTTAAAGAGTTTTCTGAATTTCCCTCGTGTATATTCGTGATGAAACATTAAATGTATAATATGTCGCGAGAGAAAATTATCATAAGCTGACAGATTGGTGTACACTAAATAAAATATGTTAAAAAGTTTCCGGAGAATACGAGTTTGCTGAAAAAAATTCCAATTTGTTGCTATTTCTTAAAAAATGGTTGTAACTCGATTTTTTAAATCCTTTGTTTATGGTACGATACAGTTGAACTTTAGCAAGATTATGAAGGAGCATCTTAGAATTTATACGACGAAAATTCGGGTACGCAATAAATCATAGTTTCTGAGTAATTGTTGTTATTATATAATCACTAATTGTAGGTAAGTAACTCTTGCGATGTATGGACTATGGTATCATTTTTATGCTAAATTAACCCCGCTTTCACGTGGTACCATTGGGTTTTTCCTTGAGTTTGTTAATAACGGATAAAATTGCTAATATTTACGAAAAATTACGTTATTTTTGACAAACGAAGCCTTCCTATCAGGCTAGGGATGAAGCTTATAAGGTCCCTTTTACGTAGAATTAACTCCTCTTTCCATTGATTTTAATTGTTTATCGCTGGGTTTATTATTAAACAAGTCTTTGCGTAGAGAAAACATAAATTAATGGAATAATTAATTAGCAATTAATTACGGATGTTAATTAATTAGATATTTACTATGACTTTTTTAAGTTCCTTGCATAAATGAACTGCGTCAGAATAAGATGCTCAAAAGTATCGTTTTTAACCAGTCTCCTTCCCAATGTATGCGTAACTTGGAAATGTACGGTTGTTCTTCACTTAAGAAATTAGTGACATATATAAAGGTTGTTTAATCGAGTCGCATTCTCAAAATAATCTGTAATGTGTGAGAGAAAATTACCATAAGCTGGCAGATTGGTGTACACAAAATAAAATATGTTAAAAAAATTAAATAAGTTTGTTAAACTCTTCTTCCTACAATCAATATTAAGCGAGTTATTTGATGATATAGAAAGTAGATCATGGCTGCGCCAAAACGAACATACCTTATGGAGGATTTGTGAGATAGCTAAATTGTGGGAAATGAAAAAAAAAAAACAATTTATGTATGTTTTCACTTTTATTCACTTTAGTATACAAACATTTCATCTTCATTTTTGAGAACAAATTTAATCACTCTTAGACGAGGACCTTTGATTTGATCCGTTGTAAAGTAGCACACTTTAGATTCTTGATGGTCCGTGTAGCACACCGGTTTCGACTTGTGGACTAAATGCATTTCTCTATCATCAGCTCCACTCTTGCTGATTACCCGCGATCCTACAGCTCCCGACTTGCCGACTATATGCATTTCTCTATCATCAGCTCCACCCTTGCTGATTACCCGCGATCCTCCATCGAATTCAGTCCTTTCTCGTCGTCCTCCTCCTGCAACACTCCCTCCTCTAGCTTTTGATTCCGGACGGTAAGCCTCGTTCACATACAGCCAAATTATGGGGAGCTGCTCATCAGCCATTCGCCGCTTCTCAGGATCGGTGATGAGGGATGTCTGGGTGATGTTGAATCTCTCAACTCTCCCACTTTCATCCTGGAAGCCCGAGAATTTCACTTTCTGTCCAACGACATCAAACTCACAGTTCTGATGACGGAACACACAGTAGTATGAAGTTGGGAAAGAAACCGATAGTATAAAATCAGTATTCCCGTCTCTTTCTTTCGGAATGTATATTGAGTATACATCCTCATCTTCTTGCCGCTTCACGCGTAGATATGTATCTCCCAGGCGTGCAGTGGGAGGCTTTCGGAAACTGCCAGGTTTCGAGTTCATTTTGCTGTACTCTAATGAACACACTACCGTCTGCGAGGGCTTATATACATTGCTGCAAGGGGAGGTTATTATCGAAGGGGAGGTAACAAGTCTGGACTTGTCCGTAGCCTTGAGCTATGTGGAAGTAATCTCGGGGTGGGTAACCTTGGGTGGGTTGATGTGGCGTGACTTGGGTGGGGGTTTTGAAAGCTTGAGGAGAATAGGTCAAAGGCCAAGGTTGGCCCAGAAAGAACAATGGGTTCGAACAATGGGGGAAAAACATGGGGGTGGGATTGATTGGCCGGGGCGGCGTCGCGGAGTCGGCATTCCTGCATAAATTTGCATATTAAGTGTGCCCAAACGAACAAACACACACTACTTGCCACGCAGGACGGAATGCACTTCATGTTATTTAGCAGCGAGTCCTTGTTTCCACCGAGCACACCTATGATGAGAACCACTAATTTCACAGAGTGTCCGGGGTACATCTGTCGAAGTTCGAAAAGCAGGTCTTGATATTTCGACCGTTTTTCCACCATTTTCGCAACCATGTTAGTTTCAGCCGGAGCCGAAAACTCGATGACAAACATGGAGCGTGTGAGGTGGTCGAGGGGAATGATATCAGGCTTGGTCGCCTACAACTGCCTGGTGGTGGAGAAGGATTAATTTTTACCAGATTGTGCATTTATCGATCTCCACGACGTAATCAATATCTGCAGGGGCATGCGGTAGCACAGGTGTTTTGTCGATGCCATAATGGTGTCGAAGGTGAAAGTAAAACACCCGTAGGGCCGCGTTGTGCCGAGCTAAATACGCTGACTTGGCGTAATAGCTACAGCCGGAGAGGAAGACTCAAAGTCTCCGACTGGGCTCGGCACGCCCTAAATCTCGTGTCCGCAACCTCCGCCTTGAATATAATGCGGCGGTAATTGAGTGTGTTTATGACACCATCCTGGTACTCGAGGACAAAACCTTCGGTCTCGGACTTCAGACCTGCGGAGCGTAAGAAGACAAACGTCAGCTCCTTCGATAACCCATGCTTTTCGATGTTTCAATAGAAACCTCTATGCATGGGCTTATCGGTATGCGCCTTGAGCAAGGCCATCTGCTCGGCTTTTTTATTTCGAGCTTGAGGACGTCTGCCTTCAATGACGAGATGGTCGTGTCATTGTCACTTCCATCGAATGACGGGCTTCCAACTCGGTTGTGGAGACACTCCAGACTCAATAGTCCTCTACCACCTACATTGCGAGGGAGATAAAATCTGGCGACGGAAGATTTCGGATGAAGACTTCTATAGAAGGTCATCATCTTCCTCGTTCCCCTATCGAGGTTCTACAACTCGTTGACGTTGCACTTCATGCATCCGAATGTATACAGCTGTGTAGAAACCGCGAACATGTTCATTGTTTACAATGTGATTAGGTCCCGCCATTCGAGTCTGGCAATTGGCCATGGCATTTTTGTCAAGTCTTTAAGGCAAGAAATTACAGAAGATCGTCTGCTATGAAGGCTCTCCTACAACGTCTTGAGTCAAAACACGCATTTTATTCAAATCTGACACTATTAGTTGCAGTTAGAAAAATATTGTTTTCATCATTGAAAACCCTTAGTTATTATGAAACAAGATTAAGATGCAAAACATAAAGATAGTTCGACTAACATTGTTTTTAAGGAACACTTGTTTCAACCATGCAACCCTACAGTATTTATGACTTCAATTCATGCAGATACACGGTTATAATTCAAGCCTCAAATTTTATTGGTGCCTATGCTACATTTCCTGAGAATGGCTTCTCTTATTTCCTAATTTTGTCTTACAAACAGAATGAAACTAGCCAAGTCCTTTAAGAGTAAAACGAGAAAATATAAGGATAATGCATAAATCCTAGCATGCCGAAGGAAAAGGCTTAATGAAATACTGAATGAAGGTAATAAGAAAGAGATCAGAGCAAGCAGATGACCTACCATGGAGGCACCATTAGGGTCAAGTGCTCATGAATAAAATGCAATTACTGAGCTCAAATAAAATAGAACAACAAACGAAGAGACTTTTAAAAAAAATTCATGTGGCATCATATTGATCTGAAACATGGAACATTGGAAGATAAAACCAGAAAAGATAAGAAGCAAAATCTGGTCTTAGAAGAGGGTGCTAACAATGAAACGGACGGGTAAAATAAGAAATGAAAAAGTAAGTACGAAAGAAACGTAAGAAACGTACGATTTGATGAGGAAAGAACTATATGGAACACTATAGAGAAAAGGAGAACCAGATAGATTGGGAACAAACACCCTGATGAGTAATGGGTTTGTGAAATATATAACTGAAGGAAAATACAAGGAAAAGTCAAAAGAGGTAGTCCATGGATAAAAAAATATATACCAAATAAAGATGAAAGTACATAAGAAAAAACGCCAGAGAGTAAGGGAACTAGCATTTGGTACGGAAGGATCGGGGCCAAATTATGTAATAATAACGGCCAAAAAATGATTAACGAGTTTTTACAAATATAGTATTTATATCTGAGAACAAAATATTTTTACCCATGTTTCTCTCTTCTCGTATTCAAAAGCATTTTATTTCAAGATAAATTTGAAAATTAATTTGCGTGGGAAACTGTTGGATGTTGTTGGTCATATCAATGGGAAGACAATTTTTTATATAGGATGCAAGAATATGAATAAAATAATATTTCATTTTTGAAACATTTTTTTTAATTTCCTTAAACATTATGGAATTCCAAAGCATCATAAACTCCAACACTTTTGTTTGCATTTTTTGCAATGAGATTCCACGCCCTATGATTACAAGCTTTTGCCACAGGATACCAAAAGTAAGATGCTAACTATGCAGATTTATTGCTAATTTTCTAAAATCGAATAGATTTTCCGATCGATTGTCTGCGTCTAAAATAGGAAAGTAAAACATATTTAGTAAAATATTAGAAATAAAAATTATGAGCTCATGTTATTGTTTTTTACATCCCCTGTATTCAAGGTAGAATAAACATATAGTTGAGTGACGTTGAATGGCATGTGAGATAAATTTTGAATGGTGGGAGAACTGTATCATTTCAGATTATATTGAATTAAAAAAAGTGGATGATTTTCCTAAAATGTAATGTTTACAAAGTGCTTACATGTAACAAATTTATTTTATGAGAAACGTGAACAGAAGGAGAAATATATAGTATTTAAATTTGTTGTAAAAAGGTTGTCTATGACAATACACACAGAGTAGACCAAAGAGAAAAGAAGAGGAAAAAAATAGGAATGGATGAGCGTTGTTTTGGGATGACATGAAGCTGCTGGAAAGAGGCACTGATAGCGTCTCTTCTAGCTACTCATCTCTTAGTCATCAGTTTCAAGAAGGGAAAGGCATTCCCAGCAGACAGTTGGAAGGATTACGCGTGCAAATAGCAAGAGCAAGAAACTATGAAAAAACCACATATATGTTCTCAGGGGAGTGGACATTAAATTGGTTTAGGTCACTGAGAACGCCGACGAAAGCACAGGTCATCCTCTCCCGGCGATTCACCCAATGTCACCGCCGCATTAATTCTTCCAAGGACTGAGATAGGTGAGTGGACAACCTTTTCTTTTCCCCAATCTCTCGGCTAACATTCAGCGTCGCTAAAACACCGAAGCAGTGCTGATTTTCCCATTCACTCCTGAAGTATATACCCATGTAAATCCTTTGTGCCGTGCAAATATTTGGGCTCATCTAATTCATCGCACATGTTCATTGTTTACAATAGTTGCTCCAACACGGCTAGAGAGATATTAGGCATGGCTCAAGGAAGCGTGATAGGACCCTTGCTGTTGCATGTTTGCATAAATAATATTAATTCAGAGTAAGCACTGACATTATATTTTTATTCACATTTCAGTAATATACTGAGAAATAGTCAATAACGCGGACTATTTAACCCTCACTTGATTTCACAAATGTTAATTCTTGGCGTATTGAAAGAAAGTTCGAACAATAAATTCCGCAATTCATATACCTAGCAAAAGCCATTACACGAATGCCACAACTGTAACGTAAAAAATAGATTTATTTGTCACGGATAAATATATAAGCATGATAAAGATTATAGATTTAAACATATCATGGAAAACACTCATAAAGTATTTGCGGCACATAATTTCCTAAAGTAATTCAGCAATTACATTTATTTAGCTTTGAGAATTACATTCATCAGTTTTAGTAATTCGTTTATATTATGCATTTTTCATTTTGTAAATTATACATATCGTTTCGCAATCAATTTGGGTTCATTGTTATTAAATTCCCGTAAGCTTAGATAAATCAACGTCACTGTTTAATAGCTCATTCATTATTTTAACTCGACTAAAAATAAATTTATCCATAATTAGACTCGTTCTTGCCTGAGTCATTTCCCGAATTTTTTTAGTTGACTTTTTGAAAAAGCTCATGTTAACGTGGAATTTCTACCTCTGAAAGAAAAAAGTATGAAGAAAACTAAAACAACAAACAAGGGCACAAATATCTGATCCAATGCAGGTATCCAAGTTAAATTATAATTACTGAAGAAAATTAGCTAAAAGAATTCCCGCGGAAACACAAAAATGGAAAAGATAAGGTAAAGCATGACATATATTGTGTAATGATGATAATATAGTTTCAACGGAGAGAGAATGGTGTTTATAGGCATGGAACACCAAATCTTGAAAACATTGAAAATTGGCAACCATAAGATAATCAGCAATAACATAAATGGTCACGTTTTTCAAATTGTAGAACGAGGTGATTAATGCAAAAATAATAAATATTTTATTCAACGATGGAATCCTCTTCATGATAGCAGGAACATTAAAAAAAAAAGTAAATGAAAGTTCTCCAAAATACAAAAGAATTTCTCAAAAGACTTATGAAGGTGATAGAGGGGGAAAAAGGGGGCTTTTGCCGTTAACTGCCCTCCGTATACTGTATGTGCCGACAAGGGCCACGGCACTGCCTAAAAAACACGATACCATGCGCTGTCTTCTAAACTCAAGTCGCCAGTGACAAATTTCACTCAGGGTTTTGGAAACATGTCTGGATAGAGTTAGATTCCCGGGTATATGTGAGAATGTATCGGGAGAGTATATTTTATAGTCGTGACTTTAGCCATAACCAGAAAAAATACATTGGATCATATAGCTTCAACAAAATGACATCCGTTTACCCGTCATTGTGCACGTCGGTCAATATTGCTAACAAATCATGCTTAATAAATACTATTTGCAGGAATACATTAATTCTTCTTATTAGGTAACAGCTAGATGTGAACTTTCTCTCAGGCTCGTCGAGATTTTGTCACCCTTATGGTCTAGAAAACAAAGTCCTAGGAGATAAAAAGGACATTTCATGGTGTGCGGTGGGTTGCGTACCTACTTGTGAATAGAAGTGTTTCTTATTGTTTCATGATAAGATGTGGTAATTCAACTGAAACTTTTTATGTTAAATATACAAAATTGTACTGCACGAGCTAGGACTGTTCGTCATTCTTTCAATATGGGTTTAAAAATTTCCATGGTTAGAATAACGGTTCCAACTTTCGGATTGCCGTTATCGTTATCCAAAACGTTAACCACTCCAGATGAGAAATTCTAAGAGATACTGGCCTAAAAACACACTGCATCAATGAAAGCAAGTGATATAAAACACCTGTTAAAATATCAAAAATGTCAATCACTATTCACCCTTATGAATTATAGCGATATGAAAAATAAAGATAACGTGAGTGTACGCGTTATGGAGAACCATGATCACGCCTGTAGTGGTGAACATGTAAGGGGTTATCAGAGCTCAAGTATTGTAAGTGACTAGCCTAATAACTAAAGGAAAAGATATTGCAACTAATATCTGCTTCCGGCAAGTTACAGGCAGTTTTGGGTATGCTAATATTTAATTTATTCCCTATTTTAAGGTTGATAAGCCTTTTAGATCCGTCCCTGGTACTTTAATTTAGCTACGGGTGGCGGAAGTTTACCATCGCCTATCTTCCCTCTAAGACGCTAGGGGTGAGGCATCATGGAAAGGGCGGAGATGAAGAGGAAAGAAGAGAATAGAGTGGGGGTTGAAGGGCTTTCACTTCTCGGGTGGGTGGGGCCAACATGCGGGGGGGAAGCAGGCAGGGTGGTTGTCTCACACGCGTGTACCGTGATAGGACAGAGGGAGAGAGAGAGGACAGGAGGCGGATGAGCCAGCCCACCGCTTAAACCCTCCTCCCTCCCCCCCCCCTTCGACCCACGCAACGGAACCAAACCCCCCCCCCCCCCAGCCCACATCGCAACAAACCCCTTCACTCGAGCACAAAATCCGCCTCAACCTTTGCTACAAAATCCTCCCAGTCCACGCCCACCAACTAAAAACTTACCCACCTGTTTTTTTTCATCCCATTAAAGGGACCGCTTTAGTCCATTCGGTTAGGGTACACCCTTCCTCTCTCTTCCTCTCACTCCGCCCACCTCTTAAGGGATGCCCAGACCTTCTTCCTCTTATACGTTTAGTAAGGTGGAGAGGGGCGAGGACGAGGAAGGTTTTTGGTGGTGGAGAGACCTCAGCTCATAGGAGGGGTTACGAGACGGTGGAGATCAAACATGGAATAGGCCGGAGCTGAGGAAAAGGGATGGGAGGATAAAGAAACCCCCTTTAAAGCCTCGGAGAGAAACGGAAGGGAACGCCCCGTTACTTGAAAAGCAAACAAATGAGGCGAGGAGCGTAGAAGAAAGACAGAGTGTGTAGGAAGAGCGCTATTAAAAAAGGATAAAGGTAGCCGCGGAAAGGCAATGGACTGACTAACCCGGTCGACCAAATTAGCTGAGCACACGAGGGAGAAGGATTAAAAAAATAAAGGTGTTAAGCTGAGGAAGGATACTGAGAATCATGATTTTTCCTATCCCAGAATGGACACACCGTAACTGCACGAGCAGCGATGTTTATTAAGCTTAGGGATATATCCGTCGGATGTGCTGTTCCGTGGATAGAGTCTTAAAAGGCCTCTTTGCACGAGGCATTTTCTCATGCGGTCTGATGCAAGGACTGATTGGAAGTCAAAATTGCTCTAGCCTGTGAGCCTAATAGGGATATAATTGCAACAATCAACAACACCGTTTCCAAGACCTTGGGAAAGGAGTACAAGAATGAAAGGTGATAAGTTTAGGCATAGCAAAACTTGACGGCATTAGCTGGTGAATAGCATGGCGCAAAAGAAAGGAAAGCATACAAAAGATGGTGGGGTAAATGGTCCGAGACTTCCTTCAGAGGTTCCTCCGCATGTCCTTTTGTACTTGTGCCCGCTCAATAACGCTTGTGTTATCCTCAGTGACCACTAATTGATCGCTGTTGAGTGCCACTAAGTTTCGCTATACCTATATAGAAAAATTAATTTAAGAAATCGATAAATATTGTGCCTGTTTATTTATTTTTGAAGGGTATATTCAAGTGGATTAAATGACTAATACTTACATTCCTTACCCTTATTTTAGGTAACATCATCATTAATCGGTAATATCTAGGATGGGTTGTTGGTAGCACTCCCATAAACCCTGTAGCCTACCAACTTACGAAATTCATTGCAGCTCTTTTGTTTCACATGTCATTTTAGTTGACCTGTGTATATCTCCCTCGGTCTTCATCTTGGGGCTTTTCCTTCTATTTTCCTATCTATTGCATACCTTACGAATTCGTTTTATCAAGGTATCGCCTATCCATCTAGACCTTATCTTCCTGTTAGTACTCCATAGAGTTTTCATAGAATTTTCTCCTCTTCTGTAACTTCCTCGTTTTTGATCCTACCCGTGCATTTGCATTTCACCATCAACCTCTGACACCAAGTTTAGAAAGCTCCTGTCTTCTTCCCTTCAACCTTTTCAAAGGCTCATGTTTGTGCGCAAGAAACGCAACAATCCACAAAATGATTTCTGATTCTTCGTTCTTATTGTTAATCCTTTGTTAAAACAAAACAGTTGCTTTTTTCATCGTAAATGATATCTTGGCATTAGCTGTTCTTAGCTTGATGTCCGTTAAACGTGAACGTACGTCACATTTTATGCAGCTTTCAAGGTAGTTGTTATGCAACACGTTCAAATACACCTTTGAAGAACTGTCATAATATAACTTTCCTTTACGTGTATTAAAGCATCGTAACATGCTCGAAAAGTGTCATGGATTTTAATTCTCTCCTAGGGGGCTGTGCTTGAAGAGTTTGATATAATATCCATAACTTGACTAGGGAGTCACATGGTACAATCACACGAGATATAGATTTGTGTTTCAATCAATCGTTATAGCCTCACTAAGTCTTCCTGGTCGACTCCTTCTCAAAGGGTTAACTAACAACATGCCGGACGATTTAAGTTACCCACTCAAATGAAATGCACCAAAATTTCGACATGTTTACGACTGTACCATATGAATCATTGATCATATGATCAGATTTATTTCTCACGGTTCATACTCACCTCCCCCACTGGTGAAGGATTAAGTTCATAATTTGGGGGATTGATACCAACATGAATAACGGCGGACATCATTAAGAACCCCTAGGGTCCACAAAAAGCCACTTCAGGAGCCATTAATGCCTAACTGATTGTGCTTTCCAAATCACAAATCTACACTAAACTCTTTCGACCGTTTTCTCGCAGAGCGTGTTCCAATCTAATTTGTTAAGTCACCTTTTCTCGACAGATTTAAGTACATCTTCCCCGTAGTTCATCTGCGTTAGTATGCGCGCTGGAGGACGACACTTTTTATGGAATGGGAACATGCAGCATTATACACGGGAATGCCTCAGAGCCTATGATAACTGTGGCAATTTGTTGAAAAAAATTAATAATAATTCATAGTTTCAAGAAATGACTTCAAGGCCTTTCAAGAAATGACTTCACTTTTAAAAACACTAAGAAGAGCAGAAAAGATGACAAAACATGGTTGTAAACACTGCCAACATAACTATGTTTACCTTGAGATGACAGGAAATGGTCAGCAGCACGTTCATCTTTAGGATACAAAAATAGCTACATAAAAATAAGCTGATACTTTCTGAAACCCATTGAAGAAGCCCAACTAGACTCTAAAAACCTAGATAAATAGTAATGAAGAGCGGGAAAGTGATGTGAATGCAGTTTAAAATGATGAGAGTAGGTTATTTACCACTTAATTATACAAGGATGTTTTTTGCAGAGCTGTTTTTCAATAAATTATATCACAATAGTACTCTTGCCGACGTTTCAAAAATTTATCTTTTCATCATCAGGGGTTGAGGTGGCATAATTAGATTAATGATTCAGAATATGCAGACAGTTCTTATGTATATTGACATTTGTTATGGTCATGGTGAAATGAAAAGTTCATACATGATGAATAATCACTATACGTTGTTTAAGATACTCTATACGTATATTTTCAATACTTCTAACAATAAAGAGAATGTATACGCAGATCTGGTAAAAATAATGCATATTTCTTCTTATATAGAAAAAACATTTTACTAGCATAATTTATCCTCGATACGTAAAAATGACGAAGTTATAAATGAAAAATAAATGCAACCTCAGTGAAATTTTCAATTTTAAACAAAATATTTTTTGCAAGCAAAAGAAAGAACCCTTGGAAAGTGAGAGTAACTTCTAAGAATGTACAATGAAATAGCTAAGTGGCAAACTATTGAGGTTTGATACTAAAAATATATTTTTCAAAAGAAAATAAATTATAATTAGAATACATTATAAATGTTTCTTTACCTCTTTTGAAAATGAATATTTAAATAGTTAATAGCGCAAATTTCATAAAAAAAGGTTGTTATGTAACGAAGGTAGATAAAACACTTTCTATGAATGTCGTCATTGTCAAGAAAAAAATTCTTATTTCAAATGATGAAAAAATACCATCCACTTACCCCTATACTTTTTGAGATATTTTTCAAAAAATATTAGTCATTTTCCATAGGAAATGGCACTGGTATGCACTTCTTTGAGACTTATTTAAAAAAATGAGGAAATTATATTGTATATAATCTTGTCAGAAAATTTTTTCGTGTAGTTTGAATTAATTATCAACTTTTTAAAAATAAGTATTTACTCAGCACATTGCCTTTTACAGAATCGCATAATTTATCTTCGGTTGTGAAGACATTTTCACCGCACGGCATGAAAATTGTAAAGTTAAAAGACTTTTCTTTCTGTGCTTATTAAGGTAATTTTTGAGAATTTCAGTTTTTAAAAACAATATTTTTGCTACGTATATCTTAAAATATTTTAAGCATACTTCTTACAGTCGCTGAAATCGAAAAATATAAAATTCGAATATGGTCTCTAATATGACAGGGGGAAATATTTTGCTCTAACTACTTTAAGACACGTAATAACTTTGCGTAGGCCATCGGGTAACTTTTCAGACTTTGGAGTCAAAGGGGATAATCGGCAAGGTTGTAGTAGGTGTGTGAGGGGTAAGGTCGTGGAGGAATGTTCAGAGGAGAGTATCTAATAGCTTGCATCCCGTCTTCCTCCCTCCTCCTCTCTAAGTTCCATTACGTCCTCCCCCGTGGAGGCCACCAGGGGCGGTGGAGATACCCTCCGTTCAGTGAGCCTCCGACCCCCCCTCCCCGACCCCCTTTTACCCCCTTATGGTTCGATTAATTAAGGGCCACCGCCGCCTCCTCGTGCTTATCGCAAGGGAACACTTCCGACTTCGAGGCGCTCCGATGCTCGTATCCACGCGTGGAAGGCGACCTCTACCGCGACCTCGTCTCAATCCGCGCCAACCAAGTTCCTCCGTTGTCTTGAACACCGTATCCCACGCCGCTTATACCCCCCTCCGGCCTCCATCGTCACCAGTGTTGCCCTCATCAGCGGGGCACGGCTAACGGTGGTGCGAGGTTCGCAAGGAATACTTTAAGTGGACCTGGCAAGTCAAAGATGCCCTCCAATGAAATTGAGAGAACTACTTAAAGTAACATTTTTTCTAAGATTTAATCTGTTCATTTTAATTTGATTAAACATCTTTAGGTTTTCTGCAGTATAATTAATTTTTTGAGAAATAGTTTCACCATACTATTCTCCCGGCTTGGTCAGATTTCTAAATCAACCACCTCAAATAAATAAACAAACTTCGGCGGTTATTATGTAACAGAATTAATTAAAACTTGAATTTTGAAAAAGTATTTTCCACGTACAAGGGAGTTTGTAGCCATCCATTTTGTTTGTAGTCGTGTTGTTACTTCAAGTGACAACTATGTGAATCTACTATGTGTGATATTACGCTGCTTCAACTAGTTTCGCCAGCTTGTAACACAAACATGGAAGTAAATATGTATTTAATTAACACTGATTACTCCAATACTTACCTAAATGACTTTGAATGTTTTCGTATTAAGTGGCTATCTAATCCACCGTGTCCTTCATTTTTGTTTGTTACTTAGTTGAATTTAAAAGGGCTCCAAATTTTTACGGTGTTTAGATTCGTGGCGTCCCATCCTGAAGACCAAAGTTCGACGTGAAACAGTAGTGGAGACATTTTAGCGGAACTCCGATTCTAACATGGGCGACAAATGGAAAATGTTTTCATAGAGCAATGCACCGCCATTCATTAAGACCAAAGTACAAGCAGGATCTATAAGCAAGGAAAGGATGTAACTCCAATTGAAAGATAATGCCTAATGGATAATCTGGAAACCAGAAAACATTCACCCAGCATAACTTTCTCGCTTATGTCTGACTCACGCGAAGGAAGTGTGAAAGAAATATTGCGAAAATATTTCATCAGTTCATAACAAAACAACTATTCCAGCACAAATGGTATCGCATCTTCTTTATGTATTCTGTGCATATAGGTAGACGTATGCGTGGTAGGAACTACGTGAAGTCCTCACCTGCTAATGCTAATGTCGCGGCTTCTAATTCCGCCTAGGTGGTTTTTCCTCAGGCACGGCATGCGTATGTGTTTTATATTCAGAACGAGTTAAATCTTAGAAAGGACTATGACGTCCTTAATTTGCTTTAGGAAATAAAGAAGACATTATTGAAGTGGAACACTTCTTATGGATGGTGGTAATCTCGTTAAATCCTTGCGTCACGCGACACCCGGAGGAATAGAGAAAACGGAGAGAGCGATTGATGAGACGGGAGAACCTGCTTGAGTGTACTTGGCGCGCTATGCCTCAGCTTGGATAAGTTTATGTACATACCTATACCTATAGCCGAGTGAGGAGAGAAACAGAACAACGTACTCGTATATTTATTTATTTATTTATTTTATCATCCCCGAAAACAGCACGAACGGCCTTTTACATCAGGTGTATGTATAAACATGTAACAATGGACGACTGGAAGTGGGCGTAGCATAGAACTTTCTTTTTCATGCTGTAGGTGGCAGTGTTCGAGATGTGGGAAACATCGCGAGACCTCACCTCTCTGTTTACTGGTAGCAAAGGGTTGGTAACAGTAACTTATAATAACATGGATAGCATCGCGGGGATAACGTGGGGTAAATCGCTAGAAGAGTTTTAAAAACTTTAGTTTTGGCTCATGTTTGACGTATTTTAAAAGGAAGGAAGCTAACGCATGATAAGGGAAGGTTATCGTCTTTTTATATGCGGTTACATGGAGGCCATGATACTACTAAATATTTTGTAGTACCATGATGGAGGCCTATTCTGAATCGGGGCGCGCTAGTCCACGATCAAGCTATTCCACACCTCATTATAGCCCAAGTCCGTATTCTGAATCGAACCGGGCAATAAACAGCTCGGGAAAACTAGTGTTTGTGATGATTGTAATTTGAAATTTCAGCAGCCAATGAGAAGCAAGCTGGCGTTCTAGCTTCGATGAAATATTCATTCCCTCATATAATCTATGAATTATTTTACCTCTTAAATAGATAAAATTATAAATATAATACTTTTTATGTATTATAAGCTATAAATTTTAACTTACAAGCTCGAAGCAATATATATTCCACATATTCTATAAAATGACTTACGATAATATTATGGCGGAGCGGTGAATGCTAATGTGAGTTTTCTGCTGTAAGATGATTTTAACATTACATTTTTAAAGTTATCTATGTAAATAATGCCTGCGATCAAAAGTATTAAATAATGTATGGATTTTTCTCTTTCCCTGTACCAATTTTGTGATAGTAGTGAAACTTATTAGCTATCGGCGAGTCGTATACCTCATGTTGACATTTGTATTTTTGTGACTGGCTGTTTTGACATGTAAGTACCGCAAGCAGTCCTTCGGTCGAGAACTATCATTAATGTTATACATGTTATTCTACTCTGTGATTTCTTATTAAACTGTAAGTAATGGTTTGGGAGCTCCCATTGACTGTTGTTAAAGTTTGTAGTGGCATTGACGCGAACGTAAGTGTAAGCGAGAGATGGGCAGAGAAAAATGTTAATATCGGTCTCATTTGAAATGATACAGAAATAATTTTACTGTCTTTATAATTGTTGAGGATTTGCTACTTAGTAAACACCTGAGGTTTTTGAGGGCAATTAAAAGTTTATGAATTATTTTCCCTGAAGAAGACCCCATTAACGTGATGTTTCACAGGGCGACATTGGAATTGTTGTTGATTTTTACTTAAGTTTACCATTACGATTCACGAAAGTGGTGTGCTCTTTTTAATTCATCCCTAGTATACTTGTTCGTACATATGCTCGGGAAATTCTAAAATTATAACCAAGATTTTGAAGTGTTCGTCTTCCCTATAAGAAGGAATAAGCGACGGGAAACATGCCTTTGTGATGGAAAATTGCATTACAGAGTATGAAATTATTCTATCGTATATTATAATGTTATCCTGTGGCCAGCAGCAATTATATATTACGTTCAATTCCTAATGGGAAATAATCTGCAACTGAAGGGCAGATAGACGATAGTTCTCTCATCGTAAATATATCGGTCTCCGTTCAAATGATGCAGAAACAATTTTACTGCCTTTATAATTGATGAAGATATTACGTAAACAAATAGGGTTTTGTTGAGTAATGGCAACTTAATGCATTATTTTGAAGAACTGATTTAAGTTTATTTTAACCATTTTTATGAGGTGAAATTGTACTTGTTCATTGGCCATGGCATTCTCCACGAGGACGTGGTTGTGAAAGCGAGGTAAGAAAGCAATGCTTAAATGGAAATAAATGATCTTAAGGCATGATTGGAAGGATGAAGGATTTTAATCGAAGTTTCCCTAAAATTTCCTTGCGGAAATCCTCTTCTCTGAATTGGAGTGAACATACCCTCATGCGATGGGATATTTTTCTATTTGCTCTGTCGTCACGCCGTATCTTCACCTCCCTAAGTTTTCTCAAATGTTTGTCCTTTGGAAACGAATGAAAAGATATCTTAGGCGTAAATGCAGTACTCTTGCACCCGGGTACCACACAATACTGCACCATGGCAAATTAATGCGCTTTATCAACCAAGGAAGAACGAGAGCTTCAGTCACAAACGGACGATAAACACACGAGTCAAGCCGGGCACGGTAAGCTTGGTGGCATGTTTCCCACATAGTTGCTGGATCGGTCACGTGACATTCGCTGTGACGTTTATGGGCGGAGCTACATCCAGTCGTCCATTGACGAACACAAACACCCATGTCCTGAGTGGTGAAAAATCCACCTAGGCGGGACTCGAACCCGCGGCCCTCAGTTTAGAAGGCGAGGACTTAAGCCCGCCGCCACCGAGGCCGACAATATCCGACTGAGTTGTTGCGTGGTTACTTATATATATTTAATTCAAAATACTATAACTAGAGCAATATTATGTAATGACAAATTAATATTTTGAGTCCTTGAGTATTCCATGTAATTATCATTAATTTATAAATTTAATTTTCATATTCATACGTTCAAAAATATTTATTTTATTATTCATGTTTATTAATAAGTGAGAAAAAAAACTTCCTTAGTTTATATTCACGACTGAAGCTATCGCTCGAACAATCTAGCACCATCTCCGATATACCATAGTTTTTGAGCATATGCGCGCAGCAAACTATTTCTGTACCAGGAATACTCATCATGGATTTATGTTTAGAAAAACTGGTAGCAGAAAATACCAGGGATCATGAGACGAAAATGCTGGTTGTAGCAATTATTCTCTCGTGGGCGAGTATATCCGTACACGACTAATTTACGTTTTTTACTCGTTGGCGAGTGCGAGGTGACCCAGGGAAAGGAACTGGCCCCCCTACCCTGAATGTGTGAAATTTACACGCCTGTGGCTTAGTCCAGGTTTAACTCTACCCTCAACTATCCAAACCAACCTTCGGGTTGAATCACTGAGTGAGTGAGTGAGTTTATTTATAGTATATAATTACGTGTAGGTTACCTAAGTCCCACTCATATCAATTCACGGTGTTCTATTTCTGTCAGCCACCACGCGATGGTCACACCTTTTTTATTATCAATTTATGGCTAACGCCTTAATTCCACACGCCTTTTGGGTGGGCCTAAGGTTCATGTGTTGTATTAGAAATTATCTAGAATATATCCATTCTCCCTTGTCCTAGCTGCCACTGCTCCGAATTTAACGACCTTCTTAGCTCTCTCTCTCTCTGAACCCACCGATCGCCTACCCACCAGAGCCCGAATCTGCAAGCGGTTCTCTCGGCCACCTTGGATACTATAGAAGCCCGGATGCATTGAGTACGCCGGCCGGGAGAGTTTCGCACAAACACCGGAGGGAGTCGTCTCCTCGCGCGGGCATCTCAACTCCTCTTTTCCGCGTAAAATGTCGAGTTCACTGCCGGAGGAGGAAGGAGACGAGTCGAATATTAAGAGGGCCTACCTCCTACCTCCCTGCGTACTCCTCGCAGAGAGGTCGTCGGCTTGGTTAAACCTTTCACTCGACTGAATCACGAAAGTTTCTCCTGGGATACGGGAAAACTTTTGCGTGCATCCCAAGCTATTGCGACAGAGAAATATCATTTATTTTCTCTCGCTTCTGTTCAGTTTCCTTCGCTGACCAGCGAATCCTAAGAGGTGCTCCAAGTTGCCGATAGTGGGTCATCTTTCCCCGGATAAGGTTTTGGTGGAAAGCACGGGAGTAGCCGAGTACTTGTTTAAAATTGAATTATAAATAACTGGTAATGGCAAGTAATGTCTCGTTTTTTTATTTAGATGAAAATTTTGCTATTGGAAAAATAAGAAAGTATTGCGTAGCAATTTAAAAATTAATAAAGAAATTTAAATGCACTAGCTATTAGGCTTTTGGTTCTGCGAGTAATTATTTTATATTTTGCGCAACAGTTTTGCCGAACTATACTGCTGGCTTTGTTGGGCTTTTAAGAACTCCAATGGTCTTTTATTTTCTAACAATAAATAACCAATTCCGGCAGTTGATGATTTTGAGAAGTAAAAAATTAATTTCGAAGAAGTCTCTTCCAGGTATCAGGGAGTTTATAACTATCCTCTCTATTTATATATTTTTTGGTCATTTTTTCAATTTCAATCGCCTCCCTTGTATGAAGCCGTGGAAAGTAACTAATTTTGCCAGACGATAAGACGATAATGGCTATCCAAAAACACAATAGTACAGATACCCAATGTTTAGGATGTGAGGTAGCCTACGCAGTGGAGAAAGACATGGGCAAACTTATTTTTTATCCTGGTGGATATATATGGAACGATATACTATTATGGAACGATATAGGATAATCATAAATATATGTAAAGAAGAGAAATTAAAATAAAATTTATAAATTAATGGCCTTCCCCACTCTGATGGAAGGGTCAGAATGGTGGGTACAACACTAATGGACTGAAAGCAAGTTGAAACATCGGGAATGGAATTTATCCGATCAGTAAATGGATGCACCGAATGTTATTGATTTAGGAACGCACACACAAGAGAAGATATAATTGCACTAACTCATTGCATATAAAATGGAAGAACTCAAATAAGAAGTTTAACTCGTTTTCCCAGAGAGAGTTCCAAGAAGATTCAAGGAATACAATCCATCAGGAAAGAGATGGGTCTAAATACTTTCAACTAGACGGTGAAAGTGAAGTCGGAACTCATTCAGAGCCCAATTTATGATGCAAATAAGAAGATAATGTTGTCTCTCTGGTTTAGAAAACTCTTACACCCAGGCTTCATTTGACCTTGAACAAATCTTACCCACTTAAAGTGGAAAAACATTTGTTAAATTGCATTTACCGTACGGTATGATTTTGCAAATAATCTTAAAATGGATATGAAATAATAAGTACGCTCTGTGCAAGTAGAGTTATAATTATAAGTAAGGAACACATTTTTAGAAAACAAAGTAATTGCTATATAATATAGAGTGTTTTACAGCACAGGCAACGATTCGACATCTGTTTTATATATGAAAAGCTGCCACAATTACAATATGTCCTAGATTAGTTTGCATATTAGGCTTAGTTTATATTAAATATGTTAAATGTGGCATGAAAATAATGGTACTGCACTCAGAAATTCTGGATAAATTTGATCTCATTTTATTATATTTTGATCAAGGTGGAAGATTTTCAGCAATTCTACTCTGTCCTCGTTATTCTCATAAAGGGAAAGGTATAATCTGAATATAACCATTAATTGGAGGAGCGATTTCCAATTTGCATTGCATATATTCAAACTTGAACTGCAATTGGAGTGAGATCTCAATGGTAACCAAACGAGAACTAGAAAAATTTTGTTAAATAAGAAACTGATAAAATCAATAAACAATTTTCTAATCAATAAATATATATTATACAATATATTATACTGAAGAATAACGTAAGCGTATATACGCTTTTTAAATCTCGACCGACCAACTAAAATTAATTCTCCAGTTGCAACATTAGCCAGATTTTAGTTTGCAGACAACTGTAGTCATAATAACAAAAAGTATAAATTTCGGTTAGTACAGTGTGATTAAATAAAAATCCGTCATTGTAAAATAAAACTGCCTCTTATGCAAACGAGTGCTATTCAGTATCAGTAATATAAATATGGAATAGCTAGTAGACGTATTCAATAGACCATCACTTGAAAAAGGATATAAATATCATTTACTAGTTGTGAAGGCAACGAACAGCAAAACAATTAATGTATGAACAAACAGGATATTGGTACCTTAAACATGCAGTTTTTAACCCAAGGCGTACCAAACCAAACCGATCCGATAATAAAAACTTTCCGTTATATAATCACAAATGAGAATATCAAAAGCACATACAGCTCCAAACTATCGACAGTGTATTATTAACTATTAGACTTATTGTAATCTGAGGGTAAAATCACGCCATGTTAATAAAATCCTTTGAGGGTGGCTCGAAGGGAGATATTCTCTCTTTCTGTTTTAACAAAAACATAAAGCATTGGATATAATCCACGGTCAATTTACATTCATACTCTTAGACCAATAAAATAAACTAAAACGACCATGTGAATACCGAGAGTAAAATCCAATTGGCGAGTGATTAAAATGACAAACGGAATTAATACGCCACTCTGAAACGAAAAGAAGTGATATCAGTTCACAAACATGGGTGAATTGTAATCACATCTAGCCGATTAAATTTTGTTTGCAGTGCAGATTGGTAGACGAAGGAAAGAAATTTAATCTATTATTTCGTGTCTATCTATCATGATCAAAGCACAAATTTTCTACGTTAGCGCAAGAAGAAATTGGATGCGAGTTACGCACCTAACCTTGTCAACGCTAACCTACTCTTTGTAATCGATAACAATTCGCGTGAACGAGGACTTTATGCTATCAGGCTGGAATAATATATTTTTTTCAAACTCTGATGTGATTTTGTGGATTATCACCGAGGACAAATGGAAGAACTGAAATGGAAGCGGATATCGGAAATAAAAAAAAATAAAAAATGGATGCGAATCATTTCGTCTCCTTAGCCTCGGGGCCAGCAGCTACGTTGGGACGGAATCCAACTTTCAATTCGTTCCGGCCGGGATGCTAGGCCGTAGGAGGGAACGCTCGATGAAAGCAGATATCATTCTATTTCACGTGGGCAGATAGATAATGGGACACCTAGGGCGATCTTAGGGTCACGTAAATGAGGATATCCACGGTAGAAAAAAATGGAAGAACAGTGACTTCGGCCGCTTTCAAATCCGATGCAAGGTTGTACTGTTAAGAAACATCAACACCATTTTTTACAATTTTCAATCATTTATAGAAATCAATGTTTTCTATGTCATGCGGTGAAGAGAATTTAAAAACTTCACGATATTTTCAATTAAAATATTCTGCAAAAATGGATAGAACATATAATAAAATGTCCTGAATAAATATAGTTTTGCGAAAAACTGATAAAAGAAGCGCTTTTTCCATATAAAATGGAATTTTAATTAACAAAAGCACATATGCATTTTATTTTATTATTAATTTAAGCAACTTAGTGAAATAAGCAGCGGTAAAGTGTAACCACATTTGTATTTTAACTGCAATGTTCTTCGTTTTACGGCTGGATTAATTAAGTATTTATTTCAAAACATATTCTGATAAATAATTTGGTTTTTACTTTGTACCATATATTAGCCATATAACCAGTTAAATCTACGTTTACAGCACAGCAATGATGAATAACTAGGGTTTCCCAATTAATTGTATCTACCTAGTCGCAAGGAGCCCCTTTTAGAACTTTCAAGGTGTACATGGATGTTTCGTCGTGATATCAGTTTTAGGACTTTCTGTCCCACAACCAGAGAGTACTCTTCTTCTTCAAAACTTCTAATACGATTCAAGGCTCATTATCCAGCCATATTACCCGTGCCGGTCATACTCATTAATTAGACGCCGGAATTAGCAGGATTTAAAAATGATCCATTTGATAAATTTAAATGCGTAAGATAATTTTATAAGCATGCTTGACTGTTACAAATGTTTAATTTTTTTTCTTTTTCAAAAAATTCCTGTCAGACCGAGTTGACTTAACGTACAGCACAAAAATTACCCTTATCTGTATACAGTGACCTTTTGTGTTTATTTAGCTATTTAGGTTGGTACACTTTTTATCCCCGATTGGTTTTAATATCCCCATGGATGCGATACATTTGAGGCTGTCAAAGAAGGAGGAGAGAAAACTAATAGTATTTGAGAAAAAAATATTGTGGAAAAGCTATGAGCCTACGTACGAAGAAGGAAAATGAAGCAAAGGTCAATAGAGATATCAGGAATCTATACAAACCTTTAGACATAACAAATGAGATCAAGTCCAGAAGAATCAGGTGGGTTGGACATATTCTAAGGAAAGAGGAGGGATGTCTGCTGAAGGGGATCTGTATCTCATGGGATTCCTGAAGGAAGAAGACCCCGGGGAAAACATCGTCTGAGATGGTGGGACCAAGGAAAGAAGGATAGGTACAGAAAAGATCGAAGCGACAGAAAGATAGGTAGAAGATCGATTCAAATAGATGGGTTTGATGATGCGGCTAAATATCGCCTAAGATATAGGTGGTCCTGGGAGTAAGTAAGAAAGTAAGTACTTTTCAAATTGTAATAAATAACCATCTGATTGTGCCGGTTGTCAGTTGAAATCAGATCAATTCAAACAAATCTGTATTTATCACCCATAGCATTTGGTGATAGGGTTCTTAACCTTCACTTCCATGTATCATTACAATACGTTGCTATACCTACATATTATATTTCAAAATGTTTGCCATCACAGCTACAAAAGAGCATCAAAATACTTAAATTTATACGAATTTAATTAAATAGTTACATTCGTATAAATTATGACATCTTCGACACATAGTCAATTTGAAATATATCAATCTAAATCTTCCGAAATATTAATATTTTACAATATGGGACACAATTATAATTATGGATGAGCTTACAGGTAGAGGTTACAATGTACCATTCTCAAAGCAAAAATATTAGCAGCTTGTACACATTTAATGTTTGCGAAATTATTTTTGAAGTCTGTTGCGTGAATTGTAAAAACCTAGTATGGTAAAATAGGGTGTAGTAAAGAAAAGAATGATTTCCAAAATATATTAGGTACCGTAAAATATGTTTAACTCCGCCTGAAGAACCGTAAAATTTAAAAACTCGAACGTTATAAATGATAAAAAAAATTGAAAAGATGAAAAATAGAAAATCCTGCTGTTCACAACGCATTTACTCCTGTTAACGCCCAACGTTGTGAAAACACAACATTTTGTATATTTATATTGAAAATGTTATAAAAATTAAAAATGTTTTGTAAAAAAAATATTACAATGTAAAAGTATTTTCATGGGCTGCGAGAGTAATGAGTTAGACGGCGATGCTACAATGCCATGCCTGACGGGGGCAACGTGACTAATTTTTTATAGGCCTCCATCAACCACCTCTCTTCTAGCATCAGTAGTCCGTTCGAATACCAAAGTTTTGCCAACATTCATGCAAATTGCGGTGCTTGACATATTTATGCTGGGGGGTTACCTGCCGGAACTGGAACGGCCACCGAGAAATCGAGAGAAACAGTGAAAAGGTGTTATGGTGGGATAAGAGATGCTTCAACACAGACGCAAGGCGAAGATTAGAAAAACAGATTCCTTGAGACGTCGCCATTGCCGAGCAAATGTGGCACGCGGCTAAGAGACTGATTTCCTCGCGGGAAAAAAAGGTACAAATGTGTGGCTACGAGCAGAAAGATCAAAATGGAGGACGGAAAAAAACTAAGATGGCAGACGAAAAAAAAAAGATGAGCGTCACAGTGCGACGGGGAATGCAACGGAGAGGAGATCCAGGATAAGGGATATCTCTTGCGCCCACCTCTCTCCCGTAACAGCCACGTCTCGTAGCTTCCTCAGTCCTTTCGCCGCGGGATCGAAAATGAAATTTTCCGCTATCTTGGGCACGACCCCAGGACACCTACACAAGACCTGCTTATAAATGAGGGGAGAAGGAAGTAGGCTAAACTCGATACAAATCGCCTGACTCCGATTCTGCCGATTCTTCATGGTTTAGACTGATAAAGTATTTAAAAGAATATGTAGATTTCTTTTAACGGGAGGGTTTACCGACGACTGAGCTTATCAGTGCCATTAAACCATTAAGGAACAGAACCAACTTTTAAAGTGTTATTTTTTAAGTTTATTATTTTAATTTTAACCATGTTGCATGATTATTACTAATGTGAAATATATTTTGACTATTCATCTTTTTCTAAATATGTTTTGAATGCGTTATTCGTTGGAGAAATTCATTTCAGTATCCCCTTTATTTTTCTTACTCTTTTCCTCGGTAACATTTTATTTCTTGAATAAAGGTTACCCCTCTACGATAGTTTTGTAAAAATCAACATGGGTTCAATTTATTTTTAATTTAATTAAAATAAAACAACGTACCCCTTAAATCCAAATTTAGGTGCACATACATTTCAGTGGTTTCATATTAGATGCTTTGGAATTTGAATCCATTCATTTGGTTTCAAACATTCATATATCCATCTTAAAAATTAAATTGGTCAAAACTATTGTAAAATATCGGCAACTATTCCTGGAAAAATGTTTGGCTTACAGCCGCTACCATATGGTAACGCTGGAAAGCCTCTACCATATGGTACATGTAAGTTAAAACCAAAACGTATGCATGTGCAGTACAGGCACGCACAGGGAATTATGATCATCGGGGATGCTCTTAATGGACCGTTACCGATTCCATTAAACTTTAAAAAATTAACAGTTTAGTCCCAAAAGCTATCCGACAAATTACAAGAAAAATATTTTGGTTGGCATTCTTCCAAACAAAAATCAGCTACCAGAGAAAAAGTTATTTTATAGTTTGTAGCACTTAAAAATCAATTTTTAAAACAGCGACCTGACTGAATTCCGCTAAAATGTGATTCTTTATTTTAAAAACGGTAAAAACAATTACTTGTAGAAAGCTGCAAAATTGCTGCAGGGTATAAGTTTTATGTTTGAGAATGAAAATAAGTGGGTATGTTCTGAGAGCAAATCCAAGGGTAGTTTCCCGGTTATATTTCTTTAATGGGTCGCTAACAACCCATTGGGAGTTAATGGGAAAGTTAGGATGCGAATCACCGTATCTCCCAAGTAGGTTGCATGGGTACCTATTTGAGGAGGCGATCGGAAATCTTGTCTTATCTAACTAAGAGTCATCCAACCCTAGTTTTTTTCAATTTTATTCCGCTCAACACTTCGTTTTCTCAACATTTTATTCCTTTGGACGCCATAACTACCTATAGAAAAATTATTTTTCCACGTAAGCAGAAAAAAATATTTCTCAAAACGCTCATCTTGCACACGGAACGGCAAAACTAGTAATAAAAGAGTATATAACTTATGATATTCCTAAGGTATTCCACGTAGTGGCGTCTTTCCAAGTGATCGTATATTTAGAGCAGTGAAAATACCCTACACGCAATTTTCTTATCCATTCATCATTAACATAAAAGAACGATGAAGACCATAGTGTCCGGAGATGTATACTATTCTACTGAAATAGTACCACTAAGGTATTCACCATGAAATGAGGTGAATAGTGAAACAGATGGTGAAGTCATTACAGTATCACATGTCGCCAATATTTCCCGAGTATAACCTTCACAGTAACCCTTTCAACGCAAAATTCAAAAACTGCCAACGGAAAACCGCTTATCTATACAATAAGTCAGGAACATACAATTACGAGTGCCATGTCCTCAAAATTGATTGTCCATATCAAATTCGTATCTAGTAAGTAGAACAATAAGCTTTAACTAATCGTGCTAAGCAATAAGCCTTGACTAAGAAGCAAATATTTCCTAAAAATATTTGACTCGGTACTCAGTATCATTAAACAGGGTACATTGCAGAAGAATTGACAGTATAAATTCGTCTTTGCTGAGATGGTAGACATTGTATTAGTAACATACTTAGAGGGTACATCGCGCTATTATACATAAATACACGAATCTAGGGCAGAGGTGGGTTATGAATCACGACCTTTGGTTGGCTCAACAGGCCCGCTACGAATCGGATGGTTGAGGGCAGTATATTTTCCAGCTTCTTGAATTATTACTCACAGGATATACCCATAGAAATTGCAATAGTATCTCCAATAAAATTTATCAAATTTAGTTGCGTGTTACGTAATGTAAAATATTAATAATGATGTGGATCTAATACTTCAAGCCCTTCCTCAAGCTGCTCTTGAAGACACACTCATGATATTACTCAGTACTGGTGTCATGGGGCGAGAATTTTCAATTTTTTTTGGAGATAAAATCACTTGGAAAATTTGTCTCAACCTTATTTAGTTGTCACGGAGAATTCTTCGCACTGCCAAGGATTGTTTTATTCATAGTTCTTCTCCACTGCCTTACGAGACTTTCGAGAGTCTCATGTCGTTGGTCTCGTCTCGTCTCACCAAGAGGTGGTATCGTCTCGAGTCTCGTCTTAAATTTCCGACTCTTGACTCATCTTGAGTTTCGCAGCAACACTACTTGTAGTGTCTTGTTGAGGGCATTTTAAGAAAAGTTCTCCGTCCATCGGATTCAATGTCGAAATTTAGCTCCACATACGCTCTTCGTAAAAGCAATAAAATTACGATACCACGTCTCACACCTTTCTTCCTGTCACTCACAAAAACATAATCATTTCCCAATCAATCAAACATGGAGGATGGCGTTGAAGGAGGATGTTAAATTTAAAAATGGTCAGATAAAATAAGAAAGGAAGAATTTTGGAGAAGCGTGGAAGAGGAAAGGACAGTACATGTAACTAAAAATAGAGAATAGTATATGTCAGAGTAGAAGGGCAAATGGAATATTGAACCCCTTACTATGGAGCAGCAATATCATTAAAAGAAAGAAAAAAACAAATATACATAAAGCAATATTAGAGAGTAAAGTGTATAATGGAGCCGAAACACGAACTACAAACTAAAGAGAAAAAAAGTAAATTACGGCCAAAGAAATTGACTTTTGGTGAAGATCGGAAAGAAATCAAGAAAGGAAAGACTCAGAAAGGAGGAAATAAGAAAAATCATAGAGGTAAAAAATAATTCGGATGAGACATAAGAAGAAAGACTAGTTCAATGGTCTGGACATGTCCAAAAAATACGGGATGAGAGAATGCTGAGAGATGCTCTAAAATGGATACCGGAAGGCAGAAGGAAAAGACGAAGACCCAAGAAATCATGGTGGGTTGGAGTTAGGAAGGAAATGGATAGGAGGGGGTTAGATATGGGAGATGTATTTGATAGGGACAGGTGGAGAGTGGGGATAGGGTGATGAACTCAAGGATATTAAAGACTTTTACTTATGGTAGATGGATGTGTGTGGTTTTGCGAGGGAAACTGCTGTAGAGTGGAAAATACCATATGAAAAAAAAGTATTTCACAGAAGAGTAGAAGAGAAAAGGACCGTATGAACACTATAGAAAGAAATACCAGATGAATTGGGCACAACCTGAGGCAAAATGGGATTGCAAACAATGAAATTAAAGTATAAATGGAGAGAAAAGTACCATTAGGAGGGCCAATAGATAAATACTCTAACTCCTTGACCCAATCTACCACCGATATATTCATATTGGCGCAAATGAACTTGGATGGCGGTCGCCTAACGAAATGAGCAACCATCAGAGTATCGGAAGATTGAGTAGACGCATCGAAATTACTTCGTGGCAGTCCTAGAAAGATGGTAGGAAAGATTGAGGAGGTGCAGAGAGAAATGTAGATGGGTCCATTGTAGCCCTTGCAGAGCAGAATGCATTCCCGCCGAGTGGGCTATCAATATAGCCCGCCGTATTTCTCCCATGTTTTTACTCTTGTCACCCGAGAATGGATTCTTCTGAAGGTCCACTTCTCACATTAAGGTGGGACCAGACGCAAATCTAGGTTACGTTCAATTTATGGTCGGTGAGCGTGGCTCAAGAACTTGAAATATTTGTCAACCTAAGGCAAGCCACAACGTGTGCGGTTTTATTCGGCCAAGGTTCTTCAACGAATAATCTCCCCATGCTCTTCTAAATCAAGTTAGTACCACTCGCGCTGCCATGAGAGGGTGAGGCCGGTGTTTGGGTGCTTCTTAGTGATTCCATCATAAAGTTAATCTTAAAATATTTTGCAAGTACTTTGATTTTAAAATAGCGAAAAGATTCATTATCAGACTGATTGTCACTTATGTGAGTAATCATTAACCAATTATCCATTCCAATTTATCTACGAGAAGTATAATTCAGTCATACAAAAGAAGTGCAAAATATTATTAAATTTTATTGAATAATTTTTAATAAGAAAGAATATATTTCATGGATAACAGCTACTCTCTTAATGCTCTTTCTATTTTCTTAAATTTTGGGCAATAATTTTGTAAAGCTTCTTCAATGTGAAATAATATTTGATGATCAATCCGAAGAATGAAAATTTACACCAATTATTTTCACCGAGAATAAATTGGATAATTATGTCCGGTTGGTTTTTAAGGAGTTGCGGACCCATACTCATTGGAAAAATTCTAAAAGTCATCTCCCGTGCCACCTTAAGATTTTGGCAGATTTCTATGGAAACACAATGTATTTATAAAATAGAAACTCCCTTGTTTGAGCTTCTGCACTTCTGGACGGATTTGAGCATAAAAAGGCGCAAATGTTCTTTAAAACCTAGTAGTGATAGACTATACATTGAAGTCCCTAAAGTGGGCCCTCGAGCATTGAAAAATGTTATTAAACCAGAATTTTGCCCACTGTTATAATTATGTGTACCAAAATATTTGAAGCTTTGTATCCCATGTATTTAGCACAATTTAGCTAAATTATAATTATTCGCACTGTAATATTATTATATAATTATTTGTAGGTGGTACAAAACCTTTTAAGTTCTTGTTCTTAGCACTCAAGCATTAGGCTGGGACCTTGTAAGACCTGAGGTCCAAAATTATTGATTTATATCATATTTCATAACGGATGAAATGATGAACGGATAATTTATAAATTTTGCATGTAATTCCATGGTAACTGTAGACAGGACACAGGCAATGTGAGAAAGTACCCAGGGTCTCAAGAAACGCAAAGTTGGCACTCTAATGTGTTATAGACGAACAAAACCGCAAAAGGGGTAACTTTTCCCCCATATTTGTTAACATTTACTCACATACGAAGAGCATTAAATTACTAAGGTTTTCAATTCCTTGCACTCATAATATACAATTCGGATTTTCATTATCTGCTGACTGAAAGAAATCAATTTTTAATGCGTGCTATTGATTTATTTGCACGCTGTTTTTCTGCCTAATTGAGTGTTTAGCTTTAAAATTGTCGAATTTTGCAATATTTCAACAATGGAAATTTCCACTTAGGTAGAATTACGATCAGCGTTATCTGACGTGATGGAAACGGAGAGTGGCGTTCAGTTTTTCGTCTTCTTCCCGTCAAGGAGAAGTGAATAACGAACGACGGGAGAATCAGCGACTTATTTTAGCTGTTGCAAAATAGCTGTTTATTTTCATATTTGATAATTAAAATATTAATATTCTCCAAAGTAACTACTTCAAGAAGGTTAACTGTTTCATTATTTTGATAAAAAATAAGATGGAAAGCCTGGAAATTACATTTTGAAATATTAAAAAAATATCTCTTTTGATTGGCTGCCATTGACGTAGAGTGATGGAAAAGTGAAGACTTTTGCAAGGCTCTGTCACCACCCGTTGACGGTGTCTTCAACCTCTAGCCAACGTTGTAGGTTACACACTATTACTGTCACCCATTTTTGGGAACGCCACCATCCATTTCCGCCACGCCAGAAAGCGTCGAACCGATCATACTTAGTTACCGCAGAATAGGTTGTGAATGGAAACGTATGCCCTTCGCACTCATGGTTCAGGTTGCATTACCAGCATAACATAGTTACACCGATATTTCAGTTTGGGTATTTTTCACTCTAACCTTTTCAACTGTGGTTAATTGCGCCTATATAGTGTAATAGTATTTTGAATGTCACAATTGGATGATTCTTCAAATCTTATGCACTTTTTTTTCTCACGCTGCATGGCAATGGGCACCATCTACTCAACAACATACGAGGGGGGACCCAAAAATAACCGGACACAATTTTTTTTAAATATCAGAATTTATTTTTTTGAGTTATAAACGTTAGTCACCTTCGAAGTACTCTCCATTAACGCTAATGCATTAGTTCAAATGTTTTTTCCACTGCGCGAAACACCTTTGGTACTCGTTCTTTCCGATGCCTTGAGGCGCCGCCTTCGATTCTCTTTTCACCTCCGGAATGTTTGCAAAACGTTTCCCTTTCAGCTCTTTTTTCATCCGGGAGAACAAAAAGAAATCACAAGGTGCTATATCTGGTGATTAGGGTGGGTGAGGAAGCGGTGACATGCTGTTTTTCGCCAAAAAATCACGCACAGAAATGACTGTGTGAGCTGGTGCATTGTCATGGTGGAAGAACCAGTCCCCACTCCGCCACAAATTGCGCCGTTTCAATTCGTCTCGTTTGCAATTCTTCAGCTAAAATGTGCTGCACTGAACTCCACGAAAGACCAGAAGGTTCAGCGAGTTTATCAATAGTACGTCTTCTATCCTGGTACAAAAGTGCATGAATTTTTTCCACGTTTTCATCAGTTCTGGACGTGGAAGGCCGGCCCGGGCGTTGAATGTCTTCGATCGCCATGTTGCCGCGTTTGAATCGCCAATACCACTCATAAACTTGAGTTCTTTTCAAGGCGTGTTCTTTATAAGCTGTAAACAACATATCAACCACATCCGACGCACTTTTACCGAGCAGAAAACATAATTTCAACGCTGCACGCCGTTCTCGAATATCAGCCATTTCCAAAATCGAAGAGGTTGATAAACTCGTCGAACGAAAACTGTCGCAGGGGCTCGCTACAACCATCTAAAAGGACGCCGCTTGCAACAATGACTCAGGAGAGGTTACTTAACACCCATCCAGTGGAAGAAGCCCGAACTACAAGAGCGACGCACGCAGCGAATTCCGTCCGGTTATTTTTGGGTCCCCTCTCGTATAAAGCCTTTGCAAATAGTATACAGTATGAATTTTCATTTGACGCAAAATATTATACAGCCGAGGCCGATTCCGTTGATTTCAACTCCACGTGTCAACTAAAAGTTCTAATTTTCACTCTCTAGGTTTCGTTGTTACACGCATAATAATGACAGTTGTTATTACTGAGCAGCAACAATGATACAGGATCGAGTTGCACAGAAAATAAGACCTATGTTTTGAAAAATAAAATTTGCGTGGATATACTGTGTTATATACTGCTCTTTAATAACCATTCCATTGTCCCAGTATTTTAAACACCATCTTCTTTCCGTTCAGCATTACTCCTACTTATATTCATTGCCAAATTTCCAAAAGTATGACAGTTATTGCACGACCAGTTTCGCTTTTTACAGCATCTTCAGGTACATAAAACAACTGTGCTCAATCTTATGGGACGGGAAGGGGGGTGGTAAGACGGTCTTCCGTCACCCCTTCTTACCATCCCCCTTCCCGCCTCCCTATATAAGCTTCAGCACACTTGATATATTTACCTGAAGATGCTGTAAAAAGCGAAACCGGTCGTGCAATAACTATCGTACTTGTGAAAATTGCTCTTTTTTTATTAATTGCAGTTATATTTATACCGTCCCCCAGCCAGGCCAAGAGTTTGTTTTAGAATATCTGGTTAGCTTTTGCCATTTTTAAGTCAAGAGACAATTTGAGCTTCGCATATTACAAGTGATTACCCATTACTTGACGTAAGCTTTATCTATTGAAGAGTGTAATTATTTCAAATTTTATGCCGCAGAATAAATTAACAAGTGGTAAAAAACGAAGTCTTAATAAGCCTTACTTTCGGGCTATCGGAAGTTTTCTTTCCGTTTAACTCATACCTCAGAAGCTTCCTTCAACTTTCTCTACCAAGAGGCGTTAGGCTTGTTTCCACGATTGATACTCACATACCGTGTTCATTACCCGTTCCATCTCATCTGACATGCAAGTCAAACGTCTCGGTAGGAGTCTCTGTGAAACGGATTGCGCCCGAAAATGGCGTGGTATTTTTTCGTTAACAGCCGTACAAAAATGACAACCCTGCTTCAGCCCACTCCAAATCTCTCAATCTACGCTACACCATTCCCCCCACTCCCTCACAATACCTTCCCCTGTGATATTGAACCGAGCCTGCGAACTGCTGGATATGGCTCTCCGGATTGAGGCATTGCACATCGTCATCCCCGCGAAAGATTGACACGTTTTCATTCCGCGCGAAATTTCATGACACCTCTCAATACGCCGTGTGCACCACCATGCAAGCATACTCGGCAGCGTCTTTCAAAGAACCCGTCCGCATGTCATACAACGGGTACAGACACATTGCTCCCATTTCCACGGGGGAAAAAAATTACTTGGCACATGCGCCACGTTCGCGACATGACGTTTTCACAGAAAGGAAATTTCTTGCCAAACTCCCTTTTGTGTTCGTTTTTAATACTTCCGCGTGTACAACACGAGAGAAAATCTTTTTTAACCTTATATTATTACCTGCTATATAAATAAATTATTGACTCTAAAATTTTCCTTTCATGCTCAAACTGGCGAGGTGAAAGCATGGTAGGGCTTTCGCCAAGTGACAGCTGTGACCAGGGTTAAAACAAAGAGTGGTGCATCTGAAATTCCAAGTCACAGGATTGGTTTTCCCGGTATGCAATCATGTCCAGGAAACCTAGAGTGACTAATTAATAGGATCAATTGTCCATTAACTAAGATATGTTAAATAGATTAACCCTTATTTAAATATATTTTAGTTATAATTTTCATCTTATGGATAAAATATTTACGTGTAAACTTCCCTATAATTCTCCCTAGCTCTAGCAATAATACTCTCAAGCTCTCTAACTAACTGCAGATATTTACGGCAATTTTCATTGGTCATGCAAACTGCATCATTATTCAATTGACTAATATGCGGTTGCACTCGCTGTAGAACACAAATATAAATAGAACATTGCACGAAAATACTGTCAAGGTATTCTATTTTATGTAAAAAGACCCTCTCTCCTATTTTTTATAAAATACATAAAAAACAAGGTACGACAGGTAAATGCCACAAAAAAAATAATTAACTTTGACGTGTTCAAAATAAAATTTTTAAATAAAATATTTTTCAGACAATTTCAGATTTAGTACAGAAAAAAGATTTTAAAAAATCATAAACTGATTTTGAACCTTATACATTCCTTAAGATATTTAATAAAAAAAAAATATTGCGACATTTTGCACCCCCCGTTGTGAAATATCCGTTATTTAGTTGTTTTTTAGATTTTCACTTAACGCTAGAAATAATATATAACAAGTTACCATACCAATACATCCAAAGAGGAAATGTTTACCCGGAGACTAAAAAATTGGGCCTACGGTTAATTCTTGCAATACAGGGAGTTTTGGCCGAATCACGTAGGATAATAGGAATAGGCTAATGCAACGGGAATGCAGTATCTGGGAAGCATTTGCTTTAAAATTGAAATGGATAGGGTTGGAAATGAGTCGGTCATGAAAGAAGGTGGGTTTTATGCTATGAATACAAGGACTGTACTTCATTGATTTAGCCATGTTGGGATAATGGAAGAAAGTCAAGAAAATGAAACATATATGTGGCTAGAATGAATAGTGTGAAAGGAAGAGGTAGACCGCGAAGATGATCGGTGAATGTGGTGGAAAAGACTGAGAGAAGGAATATCATGAGTCTTAGGAATAGGAGAGCGTGTATGACGCAATGCATGAGTGTAATAGATGCAAAAGGCAAATGTATGGATAGGAAATTATGGAGGAGATTATTTAACCAGAGCAAGTTTTCTAAGTCTAACAACAATAACCAAATTCTATCACTTAAGGAAATGACGTGATGGATATGTATGTATTTTTATTCTACTCCAAGGTCGGGGAGTTCATTTATTCCTCAAATAATGACACTAAAAAGGAATATTCAATTATTTTTATCTTGAGGAGAAGCAGAATTTGACATAATTCCTCTAAGAACAATGCAAGTATTCTAGAAAATATGCTCCAAAGGAATATGTATGTATGTATGTACTTAGGATGGAGATTCCGCCCCTGGCGACGAAGGAACCCATCATCATCCGTGTTGGCTCCTCCACCGCACGCTCATTCGATTCGACCTATCGATCCGTCCGCCAAAAAAAAAACGAACAGACCCCGTCTGTTTATCGGCCATCATCATCAACGCCCTCCTTCACTTTCAGCCGGCACTTATCTTCGATCCCCGCCGAACCAAACCGCAGACTCCTTTTCAATTACTGAGATTTCATCTGCCTTAATCTCACGGCCGCGTTCCCGTTTCCAAACACCACCGCCGCCTTCCCTATCCTCGGATGACGCCCCGTCAAACTCCCGCTTACCCTTTCACGTTCTAACACGGGCAACGTGCGTGACGAGCCCCGGATATCTCCACACGGTACCTTCCCGAAAGCAATTACTTCATGTTCAACCAACTCACTCTCTCACTCTCACTCCGTCTTTATTCCTATCCCATTTCCAATCCCCGCGTATGTTGAGAGGAAGAGTGCACCTTCAATTATTCTTCTCCAAACTGCGGCCCGCACGGTGTACTGCTCCAATTATAACACAAGGTGGACTGTTCCCACTACAACACTTGGTGTGAAACAAAATTTTGTAATGATTTTAAAATGGCAACGTGACGGCTATGAAATACTCATAAGCTTCATGGAGTCCGGTGCGATAAAGGAAAAAAATCTCTTATTTTGAGTGATACCAAAATATCTTCGGGAAAAATAAATATCATCCTCCTACCACATTACTAATCGAGATATTTGCCAACAGAGAGAAGCTCTTTTTTAAATATGATCGAGGAGGGCGATGCTCTCAAAAGTAATACGTGGAAGTTTTCACACAGAGCAGTTAGTACGTTTTCCCAATTATAAAAATATATAATTACTTCCAACCATAATTTCTATGGAACAAATATGAGTTTTTGATGGCATTTTCATGTTACGGTTTAAAATAAATAATTCATTTTTACGCCTCAAAATTTTAAATCAGATAGATATCTAATGAGAAGTTAAGTCACATAACATGAAGTTTTTGTATCATATTTCTATACCTCCTTCATTATTCTTGGGATTGCTTCACTTTGCTTAGAGTAAGTAGAAGCATTAGAATGCATCTTATTGGAAGCATCGCCAGCCGATGCTGTCAATTACCGAGAAATGCGGCAAGAAAGTGCTGAAGTAGAGGTTTTCTCATCTGTCTTCAACAACTATAACTTTTAGGGTATTGAGTGGGGGCTTGAACTTAACCTTTAAATGCACTGCAGTAAACAAGCAGTGGAGTATCAAGGAGTCAGATGAATTAAAATAGTGGAGAATCACTTAGAGTTCAGATCAAGCGTGCGAAAACACAATGCATTTGCGGCGAAGCTTTAAAGAAAATAGGGTGTATTATTCAAATAGAAAAAAGGACTAGGAATACATGTATCTTTTCCTCAAATTCTACCTGCCACTTGGTACTCAGACAATTTTTTCCCAATATGTCATCCAAATGTTGATCGCAGGGCTTAAGTACAATGCCCACTTTTAAAACGAACGCGCCCTACATACTTGATTGATGCTGCTCTCTTCAAATGTCCCCGTCGCTGGTGACCTCACTCCCTAAGAGTTCATCCAAATAATTGATTGAAGTTCATGAAATCTAAAGTGGTTTTTATGATTACGTACATTTCCTCCATGGTCCATATTTCGCCCAATTTATTTTCGCCCAAAATTGAAACCTTGAATAAACCATAAGGAGATGGGTAATAGTCGCGGATCACTCACCACTGTGTTAAAACATCTCTAGAAGTTCAATACCCAGCCGTCTATTCTAGAATTAAGAGATCCAATGGCACTACGCCTTATATATTCAGATTATATTAATGTACAGATCAAAAACCTCTGCGGATTTAATTCCTTAAAATTCTATCATCAATTTGAAAGTTCTGCGGCACAAATGGCAATTGCTGGAGGCTGAGTTTCATGATTATTTTATCAAAACAGAATTATATATAAAAGTTCTGCGTCAACTAATATTTTTTACTGGTAAATATTAATCTAGTTAACATTCTCATCGTTTGCGGTAGTCACTAAAACTACTGGTCAGTTCTTTTTTTTATTACCTTAAACCAGTGTTTCATTAATCTACTAGCATTCACAAAGTAAAGTTTCAGTACGACACGAAGGATATTAATTTGACACTGCGTAATATCTCTAGAACTGGTAGAATTCATAAAATAAGATACTCTGAGATACGTTGAGATACTCTGTCCGACTAAAATGAACTAACATTCTTTCTTTTCACGCACCATTAATGATTATATCATAAACCGCGTGACACTAACATAAGACACGTCGTAAGTACACAATTTACTTCTGTCCTCTCCTCCTCCTTTCCATGGCTGGTGTCTTTAAACACCCTGCCACACGCCTCTGCGTTAGCTCGTAGGATAGTTTGCAGATGTAAGTGAATTTCTTCTTGCTTGCATATTTAACGACAGACAACGTCAAGTAATCCATTCTCATATACAAAAGAAACATTTACACAATCACAGCGGTAACAACTACAGAGGCCATTGCGATGGTGTGTTGGCTAGAGTAATGGCTTCCCTTCCATAAGGTTCGGGTTCAAATCTAGGCGGTGGTGGACCTTTCTCAGGGATATCCCGCTCCCTACATAAGTGCTATTTGGAAAGCACTTCAGGTACAGTACTCCGTCCGTCGGATGGGGCGTTCAATCTTGGTCATCATGGCGCCTTTCGCAAAGAGCAGGCTAATGCTGACGCCTTTTCTCCAATCTGACGGTTTTTCCACCTTTTCTCCAATCCCCAAAAATCCTCAATGGCGCTTATGATCCAGTTAGTTAGTCGCCTCCCCAAACAAACAAACAACTAACTTCTTTAAGCTGGCCGGAGCGGTAATTGTGGGTGATTGAAAGTAAATTTTAATATTTTTTTTATTGATTCAAAAACATTTTTGACCATATTTCACTGAACTTCATCTGTTCATGCGTTCAAACTCACGATATTGGCAGTAATGGAAATGATATTAGAATAATATTTTATTTTTTTCCTAAGTAAAGCATGTTATGACTACAGTTTTCGGTGCGGTATTCGAAGTTTAGATGATATTACATTGAAATATTTTGTTTTTTATATTGCACTTAGGGTGGCACATTGATATTTGTCATAAAAAATAATAATAATAATAATCAGATGAAAAAATTGTTATTTTCACGTTTTGAAGAAAATCTGTGCACAATTAATCGAATTATTACGAAATATATGCCATGTACCATAAGGTTACACGCTAAAAGTGTTGAATATCCAAAAAACAAATCGGTATAATGCAATATTTTTCACTTTTAACTATATTTATTATCAATCTGCAAACACGAAAATCTCAAAATAGACGCTTGTACGTAAATGTGTACAAATGTTGCTCCAATCACCTTAATAAAGGAACGGTTAGCAATATTTTTCTCTAATACCTCCATCGTTAATTCTAAATCTCACAACCAGCTGGAGCATATGAAAAAAAAGCCAATCATTCTGCCTACGACATTGAAATGTACGCACGATCCAAAATATCTGGCTCTTCTAAACTTAATGAAATAAATTAATTAATTTTTTATATAAATCAATAAACATTTGATGTCACCTGCGCCTATTCTAAAAGAGCAAGGCACAGGGAATACTATGTCACTTGGGTATGGATATTAGAAACTGGGAGCATGTAAGGTTATTTTCCTCAATTTTATTCTTGAATTTGCATAATAGTGTCATTATACCACTGGCATGCCAAAATTATGTGGCCATACTGCACCATACGATGGCTCTCTACATCCAATATGAGATTTTCAGACCGCTTCTTGAGTTTTATGTGAGGGTATGCAAATGCCATCATAAAGTTGGTCATACATAAAATGCCCTTACCTTGACGACAGAATGAGAGGACTGATAAACGAGGACACTTCAAATGACAAACTGCGACCATATGATGGCTTCACTCAGTAGTTACGCTGCAAATAGCCTTCTTATGATGCCGTTCGAGGCAAAAGAACTGAATTTTCAACATGCTCCTGAAAGTATTCACAAGTTTTTAATGTGACGGCATTCATGGTACTTCAACTCTTTTTTTGGACCAAGATTACTTTATAGGGAAATATCCCCCACCATCATTAAAATAACGAGATTACAGAAAAAACTTTGAAAAAATGGTAAGTATTAGGAACAGAAAACGTCATTTATATTTTTTTCCTGCACATAATTCGGTAAATTAACCGCACAAGTTAGCTGAGATGATTCCAGGGGAATAAGCATAATTTGGCACACCTTACAACTAAGAAGGGGTTCCGGAAAGGCATTACCTAGTCAAAGCAAAAACAGTAATCTTACTATTAGTATCATCCTTAAGGCATCAATTCCTGAATTATCCAGGACAAAATGCTACTTCATTAAAAGAAACCACGAATGTTTATATCGTAAAGCATATTTATTAAGGTTAATCGTAGTCAAGAACATGCCCAACATGTCTCTATGAGATTTCTATTTTCATGTGGAATCCTTGACAGTGACTTCATAAGTTGAAACCTTAGATGCAAAGTAAAATAAAAGTGGACAATGTGGACAATTAGAAGTTTGCTCTGTGAATTTTATGAGCTTTGATCCCAACCGCAATATTAAATATGATGAAGAGGCATAATAATTCTCATATTAGTGATGCTTTGGCTATGTAAATTTCATAAAGAACAAAGGAAAACGGTTTATTTGAAGCATCAGGTTATGCTGGCTCAGATTAAACCTTGATGAATGAATGAATCAGTTAGATAGTGAATTTTTTCATAGTTTAAGGGCTCGTAAAAGGTAAAAACAAGGATAACGATGCTCAATTTGAGAAGAATACTGCGCATTGTACCCCACACTTGACCTACTAAAAGCCACTTCTGTATGAGTCCAGGTAGTTTAATTTAGTTACGGCCGCATTCCTGATTTCATTAAAATACAAATGCTTGCTTACCTTTGAGACATACAGGACAAGAGAAAATTAAATAGTCGTTCAGTAATTGCGGAACCAACTACTGCAATGTTTTCGTAAAAATGCTTTGATCACTCTAACAAGTTGGAAGCAAAAGGGTACTCTTTCCACAGGCAAAAATGGTACGAAAAATAAAATTAAGGATGTAAGAAAAATATTTGCCATTAAGGTACCCTCACCAATCAAAAACATCCTTTGTGGGAATCATTGAGCACATCACTATGTTTTTCACATTAACTCATTGCTTAATAATCCAGAATAACAGATTGTTTCTACTGAAAGTCAAACACCTAACAATGGCACCGCGTCTGGTACACTTGAAACACGTTTCTCACTTCTCAAGCTGTATTGCAATGAAGAGCGCAAAAATGGTCATTGTCGATGCAAAAATGAGTAAATTACATCCGCTGTCTTTTTAACATGTTAAATGTACACAACCGAATGGGTAATACTAAATATGGGGCCGAGAAACACCATGGTGTAGTTAAAGATTATGTCACATTTCAGTCAAAGATGTAATTTTTCTCCAAAATCCACTTAAATATATTCAATTCATCGTCATTTATAGTAAAGTTAGTTTATCAATTATGTTTTAGCATAACCTTATGGGAGAGCTGAAATATGTTTGACAGTATCATATTATTATTTTCTGTGAAACATGAGTAGAATGACTAAAAAACCTCTATTTTTTAACCCATCAAATGGTAAAACCTATTCAACCAGAAAATCTAAGTTTCTACGAAATATGTGGTAATCTCTGGTCACTTAGTGCATATTTATTTATTTTTAAGTAAGCCGAAAAACAATTCCTAGACTGCACTTCACTTGAGTGTATCTGTTTTTGCATTGGAACTCACCATACAGGCAGTAATGGGAAGGACACATGATTTATATGTTAATTTTCTTCCATGATTAAAGCATGTTAATACAAGATTTTTCGGCGCGGTATTTAAAATTTAGACCAAGTCATATTTGAAAAATATTTTATAGCATTATACCATTTATTTTTTAAAATATTGGACTCGACGTGCAAACATGATATTTTCAGCAACAACAATAAGAGAAAGAAATGCACTAATTCACGTTAAGATTAAAATTTGTACATAAAATTAATCCCTACAAAATTAATTATAATATACCACAAGGCTACAGGTTAACATAGAATTTAATTCCCAAAACACCAATTCGGTATGATGCAAATGTTTTCACTTTTATCTATAGACTTCACCATAAAAAAATACTTGTTAAGAAACTTGTGCAAAAATGTACAAAAATAATTTCGTGAATCGGAGAGGAAATAACTACAAGATAGAAAGGGTGGAGTTAGAAACCAGGCGTTGTTCCTTTAAATGATAGGAACTAAAGGAGGCTCAGTTCAACCCCCGTTCGATAAACGGAATACTTCACTTGAAGGCCTCTCCAAACTGCACTTAGTCAGGGCACGATGATGTAAATTATCCATCAATACCGCGATTCAAACCCGGGCCCTGGGGATAGGAAGAGATTACTTGAGCATACACACCCACCTGATCATCTCTATTTTTCCTGTGTGGCTTTTTCCGCCATAACCAGCTTACATTTTACCCCCACAGTATTCAATCTTCCTCTAATTGTGAGTTTAGCATACCACATTCATGCTTCCCAATAAGTATTTATAAGATATAACCAATCAACGGTCATCCTTTTCTCTTAAAGACCAAGCTGTAGCTGTAGGTACCGGAAAAATATAAATTGCAAGATTGTTTTATACTTCTTCGCTGTAAGAATCACTACCATCGAATTATCTCTTCACAAAAGCTAGCGTAATTCTTCTGCAAGCTGTTAAACCAGTTTGCTTAGAATATAATAAATGCAGATTTTGCTATTCCTAAATCTTACTTTATGTAATTTATATTATTTATTTTAACAGGGATATGACAATCACCAATCACCTTGACGGCAGTTAATATCGTGTTTATTTAAGTAAATTATTTGCATATTAGTATACTCGTAGAGTTTGATAGGGCCCTGCCTGTGTACAAAATTGGAGGATTTTCTCTCACTTTCAATAAAACCTACCTTTCACGGTATGTGACATGAATGAATAAATATCAGTTTTTATAGACAAACATTTGTGAAATTCACACGCCTGTGGCTCTACCCTCACATATCCAAACCAACCTTCGGGTTGAAGCACTGAGTGAGTGAGTGAACCTTCCTGTTGAGAATATTCTTTCTATTATTCCTTCAATTATATTCTCCTCAAACCCATTGTGCTTCACTGTCTGCACAATCTATATGGTTCTTCTTTTCACTTCAGTGTTTCTTCCCTCGTCTCCTCTTCTGTAAACCTCTTAAGCATTTTTTTATCCGTCCATTTGGTCTAAAGCATCATTCTCTAACCAGGGTTCGAAAGATTCTAACCTTTTTTCGAATTTATGTACATGGTTAGCTAATTATGACAATGATTTAGCTAGATGGCAAGACTTGGGCAATGTTTTCCAGACTAGTTGTCGCGACATCGTAGGGCATCGCGTAGTAGCAATAAGGTGCAAACTTTTACTATGTACAAAGGGAGTTCATGATTAATAGTATATCACAATGATGAATATTCTGGAAAGAAATCCTTTAGAGTCTCAATCCTGCCTTAAAAATAAAGACAATTATCTATCTACCACACTATCTGTAGTCCCCATACTATGTAATCACCTACAATGGAAAGGGAGGTACCCGATCCTCGTATTCACTCCTGCTGCAGTTCTATAGGTGGGTGTCCTTGTGACTCATATAAAATTTCTTTACGTACCGTTCATATAAATTTGTCTGGGGTCAGGAGAAGAAGGAAGTAGAAATATAGCAGGAATGTCGAGTCTTCGGAGGGAACAAAAGTATGGATTATACAGGTCAGCATAAAACCAGTGATTCTGATAATAATTTTCACATATGCATCCCTCACACATGAAGCTCCAAATAATTACAATCATTTCCAGGTAATTTGGCTTATGTCGAAAAATAGTATTCATTTCATATATCTAATACAATATTTACTAACAGGATTTAGGCGCGACGTCGTCCGTTTGGATGTACAAAAGCATTGCATGAATGCATTTTTTAACGAAATAATTAAAAATATTGATTAATTGATCAAAAACCTGGCTGCATCAAACTTCGGGCGAATACAATGCACCTTTAATTCATTATTTTAAGGTTTATTCTAATAATACTTTCGACAAATAAACCATTTTGATAAATTATCAACAAGGTTTGCAACAGAATGTTTTGAGATAAATGAGCGACTATTTTTCAATATAACCAACATTATTGCATCAATATTGTAATCCACTAATGAACGTCTATGTGTCCAAAGCCAAATCCGAAGAGAGAAAACGGGTCACTTCACTTGAATGAATGTTTTAAACGAGGCGAGTTCTCAAATTGATCACCGACCGGCAAAAATCTGGTCGACGGGGCTATTTAAATGTTTCATCGGGACCATATGAGCGGATCACCTGGGCGCAAACTTTAACCTCCAACGCATCCCTAATCGATGGCATCAATGGGCCGTGCAGTGGCCAAGCGCCGAACGGGGTCTTTAATTGCTTATTTTCCTTCTTTTCATCGTCCTCAGGTCATAAACTTGTCAGGTTGGACACCTGTGCGACTCCAAGAGTGAGTGGTTCCAGCACCCTGAGAGATTACACAGAGGTTCTGGCATATGGTCCAGAATCTTTCAAAAACCCTATATTTTTTTATATCTCTCTCCCAATTGTACCGAATTATTGCAATTGCTCAAAATTGTGGAGAGTTCCGCATTTCGATGAGTATGTTCAGAGCAACTATTCCGGAAGCAAGGCCGTATGCTACTCAAGAATAGATATTTGCGTTAGCTGATATTAATTAGGTCAATTTTGAGAATAGATACGTCCTCAAAGGAGATATTTGCCTCCACAGCAGAGGCGCATGACGTCAGACACGGGCAGTCAGTTGATATAGCCTGTTTTAAGTCTCCGGTTTAGTGTCATATTTCCGTTTTACTGTCACATATTTTGGCTTAGTATGATTTTCTTCCCTGGGTACTTTTATGCAACTGAATACGGGTATACAAAAGAGAAAGGAATGCTCCACCTACGTATTGAAACCCAATTAATGTTACGCAAATATGTCAAGATATTTGTATGTATGAATCGTATGTTTCTTAAATACCAATTGATATAAGAGTTAGATGGAATAGAGGAATTTTGGACACGGTTTCAAAATTTCTGGTTAAATATTTTCCCGGTATAAAAACAGGTGATAATTTATTATCCTATTGGTCTGCTCACATTAGCTAAAAATTTATTGGACAATGTATAGAAAACCAGAACTCTCCATGAACATCAAATTAACTTAAATGCAAGTATTTACGTTAATGAGTACAAACATTCTATGGGCTATTTCAATCATTTCATTTTCGTTTTTTTCTTACGGCTAATGTTGGATGTATCTTAGGCTACAGAAACTTTTTAAGTAAGTACATTTTAAGCCAGATTTCAAATAAAAATCTGGCTTAACATTTTTTGCAAAACGTTTTTTATAGCATATATTGCATAATTAGTTTGACATTAAGTCAAGTGCTTGCCTTCTTTCGCTATTCTTTCTTGATTTTATAAATTTGGTTAGGATTTTTAATTGTACATTAAACCACAGAGCCACTATACACGTACGCTCAGGCTACGTTACGCTACGCTCCTTGGGACAAGCCTCTAAAAAAATAAATTCATATTTATTCACATCAACGAATCTATTGTCAGATGAAATATACCAAACCAGAAATATTAGTTTAAAGTAATATAAACCGTTTATGTAAGGGAAAGCTTTTACTTTAACAGATACATACAATAATTCTACAGGTTACATTATTGTATCATTTTTTATTGTTTATCTATTGCCGACTGCCTAATAAGGTAACATTTAAGCTACGTCATCTTTCATTTTACGTTAGCGAAAAATAATTAAACCGGGTCTAAGTGTCTCGATCTCGACCATTCAAATAATCTTGCTGGCTTCATGTCTAGCTGCGACTAACGGTACAAACCTTAGACGTAGATGTAGATCCTTTGATGGTGGAGAGAGGAAAGATAAGCATGCTACCTCTTGCGAGAGTTTTTGCCCCATCGATCTCTATGTCATTAACGCCAACGGTAAATTTATTTTTCTTAGGGTCCAAAACAATGACCGATTCCCGGCAATTAACGCCGATAAAAGTGCGGGCGTGCTACGGGGGTCTTGGACCCTTAGGTTTTAAGGGAGGCAGGTCACGGAAGCTAGGGTCGAGGGGTTTTCAGTATGGTGAGGGTTAGATGGCAATTAAATCGGAAGCCTTTCACCCGCAGACATCCATCAGGGGCGACAGCGGACACAAAACGTCGAATACATGGGGGGAAGGGGTACTCTCGGTGCCCGGCTTTTAAAAAAGGGTTTGTGCGGACAGGGGTGGCGGCCTAGGTGGGAAGGACGGTCCTTTTAGTATTGGGGTGGAGAGGTCAAATGAAAGGAAGGGCCTCTCACGGCAGTACTGAGGATCCAATTAACCTTCTTTAATTCGATTATGCTTTCGGCGAGGTATTTGGGTGGAAAGCAGAGGTGATGTTACTCCACTGCCTGACTAGAAAATATCCTCAAAGGTTCAATTACATTGGATCGCATGAGAACGGTAAATGTAGGTAGCTGGCAGTGGTGAAAAATATCAACGTGAGTAAAGCTTAAGCACTTAGCGTGAACTCAAATAACAGCATGAATACTCCTGAAAAATAATAGCCTGTACGAAAATACAAAATCTCTATTTAATTATGAAATTGATGGAAATTATTGCAAAATATATTTAGTTACCTGATAATGACCAAACAACAAGAAATTAATATGTGATTGGAAAAAGCACCATGCTCATAGGTGCGTAGATATGTGGCTTAAGACCGGCATACAAGAGGTATTTACAAAAAATGAACTCGAGCACTTGATTTGAAATTAATCTAATGATATAACAGTGATCATAAAAATAATCGCGGACTGGAAATAATCTGTTCACATTCTGTGAACTATTGACGAATGGTAGACAAACATTAAGTTACCCATGGGATAAATTTTTTGTTTTTAAGTTTAATATCCAATCGCAGAGACAACAAACATGTATCGAATGAAGTTGTTAGATCTAAATTCAAGTTATTCGTCCAATATGGGTTGCAAAAAAATTTATTGATTCAATAATTTAACAAATTGACACATAACTTATTACATCGTATAGATGATTTTACATACCCAGGAATCACATTGGTAAACAGGATAAGTTGTGGTGAATTGTCTTTCGAGATAATTTTAAATATATTTGAAGCCAATTCTATCAATTTTGCGATGCATGGGTAATATATTGTTTAGAATGGGAACGTAGTCGTTCATTCTGACCCGAAATTATTAATTTGTTAGTAAAGGTCGCTGGGTGGATCCTAAAATATCAAACAGATAGTGCCTACGGCCCAATCGTAAGTCTTCACTTCGTGCAACGTCTTGTTGTAAGTCCGGGTTACACATGAATACATCTCAACAAATATTTTCATGCCGTGGACAATATCCTCGGCTTTTCAGATTCATAATATGATGCCCTTTCATATTGGAGCCTATTAATTCAGGCGATCTCTATTTGTGTTTCGAATACTTAGATATTTTTTCTAACACATTTTTTAAATATATCACTGTTAAAATGCCTCATATTTTTAACCTTCCAAAATTCAGTTTGTCTCTTACACGTACCCTTTATAATGATCTAGCCATTAAAATGTCTCCAATTGCATACTTATTTCTCACTTTTATGTTGAGCTACGATAATTTTACGACCCTCGCAAAGCGACTTACAAGTCGTTTCGCGTCTAAGTGCAATAGGTGAACATTTAATACAGCTATGCTCATTTACACACTCAAAAAACAATTATATGGAAGTGATTATCCTAAAATTACCGCACTCTCGATCAAATTAGCTGTGTCATAGAGATCTGGTCAAAATGTGACAACCACATATTAAAAATTTATTTGCAGTTGTCAAAAGACATATAGGGAAAAACAGATAGGGAAAAATACGCTTATAAGATGATATCTTTCCAGATAAATGTTATTGATTCTTCAATTAAAACGAATTATTTTGGACAATTGCCGATATTACTTCACTATATTACAGAGAAAAGCTGCTTCCAAAAATTATTATAGAATGGTACGTCCAACACAAAGTACATTTATTTAGCTATTAACTGACGCATTCATATTTATTTTAAACAAGTTAACGAATTATTCCACGCTTAAAATACAGCCAATTGACAACATAGGCCTATTTTGAACCCGCAAGTGCATCCAAAGAAATCCATGCACCTCCATAATGACAAATAACAACAATAGTATTTTCTAATTCGGCAATACGGCGCAAGATTGTCAATGTGTTCGTGACCCTCTCCAACTATATTCATGTGATGGAGGGAGCGGGAAAGGGGTTTTTTTTAGGCCTGGCAAGGGTACGTTGGAGGTGAGGGAACGGTCCAAGCCCTATTATCTCGGCCCCCTCCCTTTTGTCGAGCGCCGTCGGAGGAGTTATGTGGAGTACCCGAGTCCTAGTTGCCCGACCTCTCGACGCCTTCCACCCAATGGAAATTCCGACAGTCGCCCCGGGCCAGCGTGGCTCCCCAGGCGAACTTCGTCACTTGTCTGTGTCACGAGGGCATAGATTGGGACGGGAATTCTCACCAACCTAGGTAGCAACACCGCTTCCGAGCAATAGCTCGGTTAGCACACGAGACCTTCACTAAAAACAGTATTTGACGACCCGGGAACCCTCATGGAGACTTAAACACATAAGTAAAAAAACATCGATTACGGTAGCTAGAGCAAGATTCTTCTCTACTTATAATTGAGTGGCTGAGAATTTAGATATTAGTGTAAGTCACCCTGAGATTAAAAACCCGCTTATGAGTATTATTTTTCCATTTCCTTGTAAATCGTTTGAAAATATGCCTTCATTTGCCCAACTCGCAATACTATCATTTTACCAGGGCAATTCATTGAAATTGTGAGAGAGAGTAATATGCTGACTAACCGGCCATGCTAATATATTTTTCAAAATTTTCTGGCATCACTTTGTAGAATTTCATAATAAAAAAAGAATAATTTGAGTTTCCACACGGTAATTTTATGAATGTTGACCACGGATTTAGCGCTATAGAGCCATTTTTAATAAAACCGACCGATAATTTGGTCAAAACCGTAGTAGGAAATAAGCAATCGTATGGAAATACTAAGATTTTTTAAAAGACCATGGTAGCTTTATCTACCCGTGTGAATCTACCACGGCTATGACATTAACCGTGATTACCATGCAAATAATTTGTGTCGTGCAGTAACAGATCGCACTTAAGAGCAGTTAAAATAATGAACATTAAAATGTTGTTGACCATTTCATTATTCCATTATGTTTTACTGTTGACTCCTTCCTCGCCATCAAACAGTAATTTTCATGTCATGAATAGGTATTTGAAAAGAAAGATCTAAGGCTATCCCGGGGTGTAGCGATATTGGTGGTTCTTCGGGTTTCCGACCGGGTCAAACTCTGCTCCATTTGATGAACGACTTCGCCATCGAAACGTCGGCAGAAATGAAGCAGAGTTTGACCCGGTCGGAAACCCGAAGAACTACCAGTATTTGAGAATTTGATCGTGCCAAATGATGGGAAAATAATGGTGTTGAGCAATTAATGCATGGCTTTCAATAGTATAATGACCGGGAGCGCTTCTGGGAAGGGACATCGCTATCGTCCAATTCACGGGCCAACAAATTGATGCTAAATAATTTCACTTTGCCGCTCAGCAAATAGCAGAATAACCTCCAAAATGTTTGGTTAATTAGTAGCCCCACTGATTTGAATAATAAAACGAATGCCGATATTTTACACTCTCTGTACGGAAGATATCCTTTGTATTTTAACATGCTGTCAACAGAAGCCAGGCGTTTTCACCAATCATTACAAAACATAACATCACATAGACTGATGCCTGAAATATAAAACGCCAACCCACTTCCTTAAATAAACGTTTTAAACCTGCTCTTTTGTAGCGTACAGTGTTGTTAAAACATTATTATTGTTCTAATTCCAAAACTATCACGAGTGATTAAATGTTTCTAATTATCTCCTCGTATTTATTGAATTGATGGTTACTTATACCCGAATATGTGTAAATAATTAACCAAATAATGAGAAGTTAATAAGTGATTGGAAAGAGCGTGGTGCTCATTGGTAGATAAGAGAGATGGCTAAAGATTGGTAACTAAGAATTATTAGGCCAGAATGAACTCATACAATAGATTTGAAATTAACCTGATGAGATAAAAGTGTTAATGCAAAATTAGCGCAGACTGGGGATCATCATTTTGAATTCGATTTCGAATTATAACTATTGACGAATGATTGGCGAACACTTAGCTGTTTATAGGATATTTTTGTAGTTAAATGTCCAATTGCAGACAAAAAAGTGCATGTATCCATTGCCTTCCTAAGACCTAAATTGAAGTTATTGAGAGTCAACATAAAATAGTTTGAGTGCGTTAATAAATCATGAAAAGTTCAATGAGTTTGGTCTCATAAAGAAGAAAACGATACCATATTTAAAATTCATCCGCAATATCAGCTAAAAATTGCACTCATATGTATTATTCACGATAAATTTCTAATAAAAGGAAGTCCTTTTCAGTGGGGCATGATCATGGAGTAAATGATATGGTATGGCTGTACGCTCCAGAGAGTCATTAATAAAAATAAATATAAAGTTCTGGGGAACTGATAACGTTGAAAATGTAACGGTGCGTAGTTCGTAAGATCTCTTTATTACTATTAAAAATAATTTAACATCTCTCCTAAACACTTTTCATAACATCACGAAAGAATATCAGTTTTAAGGCGTTTTTAACGTACGGTATGGAAGAAATTAGTCAAGTTAAAGTCATAAAAATGTTTAATTTAGTTAATTACTTGGAAATTCAGTCGTAAATAATAAAGTTTTTGCGTCACATAGATTATTATGTTTACATCATGCTTTTTTCCACTGCATTCACTTCGAAATCAAATTCAGATTTGGTCACTATTTTGACTCAAAATACCTTATTCATATATTATTGAAAATGTACACGTTTGTATGGTAACAAAGATTATACGGCAGGATGAGGTTCTGCTAACTAGGAATGTTACTTTGACTGCTCCATGATCCCATAGTTCGAGTTTATTTATTTGGACTATGGTTTGATATAAACTATGGACATACTTTTAGTCTTCAGGCTTTTGCGGAATCTGTTTACTTGATTTAAAATTACCTGCGGAAATGTTAAATTGGTCGTGGAGGAAAATCGTTATGTTCCCATACATAGATGAGAAGCCGACGAAATTATGAAGACCCCAAAAATTTCAATCGAGAGGACGGTTATATTCTCACTGCGACGAGAAGAAGAGTAATTGCATCGCCTCATGGAACGACCAATCAGGGCTCTCTGGTGAAAAACACACCCTAATCCAGCAAATTGGAATGCTTCTGGATAGCCAGTTCCCTATATATCTCTGTTTAGAACCTAGTTCCCGGTGTTTGCTTCATACGCTATCTCTACTCTATGAGGTCCTTAACACAAAAATGACGAAGTACCTTACAGACTATTAAAAAAAACTCACCCAAGTACATGAAACAAACACACAAGGGAATCAAAAACTTTTAATATCTCACCATCGAACCGTCATATTCAATAAACCATTTACTGAAACCGCTATTGGAATTAATCTGAAACTTTACTTTACGGAATGCACCATCACTGTCTTATTTCAAAAAGGCATTACAAAATACCCTTACCAGAGCACAGCAGGGTGACTAATAAAACACTCACCATACTCCTGGAATGCTATTCAGGTTTGCCACCGGGTCACTCCTCTCATCGCTGCCGACGTTTCGGAACTCGAGTCGAGACCCATCATCAGGGCTGATCTCAGGGCTCAGGGCGGTTGGATCTCGACTCGAGTTCCGAAACGTCGGCAGCGATGAAAGGAGTGACCCAGTGGCAAACCAAAATAGCCTTCAATGACGTTATACGCCGGGAAAACATTAAGACTTTACTTCACTCACTATACTGTGAGAAATACACATAACATACTCTGTTTCAAGAAATGCAACTACAGGTTTCAATGTTGGTATTTATTGTGTATTTTATTATTCACTATGATGAGTCATATTGGCTCCTCTTAGTATATTTTATAGTTTTTCACACACCCCTTCATGTGTCGGTGATTTCCTACAGTAGGTTTTCTCCGTGATGGATACCAGCCATAATCCCCACGTTTTCCCACAATTGTACATACATATATTTTTATGCTTATTTATCATATTTTAAATATCTCGTTTATATGTTATATATATATATATCCAATAAGGAGTCACAGGCGTGACAAGTATAAAACATAGTGACACAAACAAAAGAAACTCACACGAACGGTTTAATTTTCGACGTCGATCTGTCGTCTTCTTCTGAACTTCAGTACTCACTCCAGTTCAGAAGAAGACGACAGATAATCGTCGAAAATTAAACCGTTCGTGTGCGTTTCTTTTGTTTGTGTCACTATGTTTTATACTTGTCATGCCTGTGACTCCTTATTGGATATATTTTCACCACGTTGGATCCATCTATCTATCAGTAAACATGATTTGGTTCCACAAAATTTAAGCCTGAACCAGTGTCTTTCATTGAAAACACTCAGTGGTCTAAACTACATATATATTTAGCTTAGGTCATAATAATGCTTTTCCACCCTATCTAGCATTATATAAGGGCCAAATCCGTAAAATATAACAACAAGAGCGAATTTTTTCCATAATTATTTCAAGCACCCATTACGGCATATATGTGTCGGATTCGCAGATGAAAAAAAACGTTGACTTCTTTAATCATGGCGCGCCTGATAAAATATACGAGGCAACGGAAAGAAGGAATGGCTTTGAGCGATGTCACTGCATTCGCGCACTTGTAAGGAAGGCACCAGCGGGTCGAACAGCTTAAAGATCCCCAGGCGAGCATCTGCTCATTTCATTTTATTCTCGAGGTGAGGGTGAAAAAGGGAGAGAGAGAGAGAGAAAATAGGTCAGGTTCAGAGCATGACTTGAATAGAAGACGCAACAAAATTCTCTCTTTAAAAGCGAAAAGGAAACGATGTCCTACAATTTTTACGTGAACATTTTTTTTAATAAAAGTTTTTGACCTAAGCACAAACATCTTTACTTTGCATTTATATTTTTAAAAGATAGTGAATCATCGTTCAAATTTAATTCTAGGTTTATCTATCATGATGATAAGTCGTCTTTCAATTATTACCTAAAAATGTATAGCATTCTTGAACCTGGCATTGTTAAGGAAGGCTTCTTTTTTCAATAAATGATTTTTTTACGACTGCTAAATGCTGAAGTAAAGAATGGAGAACAATCTAATTTAAAATAAATTTGTTGAGGCTTCTTAGTTAAAAAGGCCAATTTTAACCATCTTTCTTCATTTTTGCGTTGGCAGTTACGCCCATTACGTACCTAATATTTACTTGATTTTAGTCATTTCCCGAAATGTGGTATTAGAACTAAGTCAGTCTCAAACCTAAAGTCACGATCAATACAATGTTTATGTTGCAATTCCCCAACGTTATGCTGTTATAACATTGTTGTATTTACATGGAATTCAAGTTATTCTTTGGCGTACCAGTTAATTAAAAAAATGATATACGATGAAAACATTGGTATAGGGAAAAAACTCATATTGATCTGGATACACTATTCAGGTTGTTCCCACATAAGATCGAAGCTACTTATCAGGCGCATAATCGGACGTACACCTATTTTTATGCTTTCTCCATTTTTTGCATTACTATTATCTTTTTCCGCAGTTTATTCATTTCAATTAAGCAAGTAAGATGGAATAAATCCTTTTGGCACATCCCTAAAACAGGGAAAACCTTGAAGAGGACGTCTAATCTTTCATTTTTATTCTTAATCATATTGAGAAATTTTTCTTTGTGCATAATCGCATGCAAAAATATAATTGTTAAATAATAGAGGTAAAATGAAATGTATACTCACTTCTGCAGAAAACAGGAAGTCAACTCCAATTCTACATCCGTTTCTTATTCCATGCTCATATCCCATGTCCTCCATACAGTCCCGTTAACACTGCACCATTTTTATATCGTACTCTTAAGTTACGCACGACTCAAGAGCCGGTACCATTCACCTGAAAGCAATAATATTAAGGTCATATTGAGTATATGTGATGTAAAGCCATTACAAAACAGAATCTCTCGAGCATGTGCATAAAAAATTATGTTAAAACAACTAGGTACTGCAGTTAAATGAGTTCAATAAAACTTAGCCGGAGATATGCAGTGTAGATTATAATGTTGAATGAATGCACAATTGTTCCTGCCCGCTGAAAAAGAGAGGTGCAGGCCCCTAAAAAGAGGAAAGGATGAAACTACAATTATTTCACTATTACTTTTCCAGACAAATATTTAACAATCAATAACCCAAAGAATAGTCTTGGATCCCGTGTTATGATTGAAGATTGTAGTTGGCTCAAATTACTTCTTTTCGCAATATATCACTGTCACTTTACGTATTCATTGCACTTTAACGTCTTTAATGCCCACTTCCAGCATAAAGTGAGGATTCTTCGACTTTAATATCTTTCTATAAACTCAGCCATCTGCAAACTAAAGTCTTTCACGACATTCCTCTCGAGTTTATCTCTGGGGCACTTTAGCGTGTTAAATACTTTCTCTTTGTCTTCCCACACATTCTTTGTAGATAAAGACATTGCATATGATGATGATTCATTAAGAAAACAATTAAAACTATGTCAAGCAATTACTTTTTCCATCAGTATATTTCCCTTTTAAATTTTGAATATTCATTTGGTGGTGATTTGACACGATTAACCATTCCGTTTTTCTTACGATGACTAGGGTATCGTTGTTGCCATGAAAAAAGCCGTTTGCTCAATTCGTCCATAAATGACCTCGCTAAACAAATGCTGTTCCTTCATTTCTTCTCATGAATTCCATCTCAGCAGTTGCTTGTGCTCACTCAAAGGTCATTATTTCTTTATATAAACTTGTATACAAAAAAGGGGATGTCCTAAGATCCTGAGCTCTATTTACTGATAATATTACACGGTTAGCTAAATGCAACTAGATTAATTATTATAACTAGGTCAGTGACGTAGCCAAAATTAGGTTTCGGGGAGGGAGGGGGGTGCTGAGTACAAGCAAACGAAGGGGGGAAGGGTGAAAAATTCTAAAAATGGGGAAAAAATTAATTAGGCAATAAGTAGTGGAAATGTAACTACGGTTCAAGAGCCTAAATTAAAAGTTTTTATCTCAACAAAATTCTGAAATAATGCAAAAATCCAGTTTTTTATGTTCATTAAAATAAAAAACCTAATTACTCAAGTTGTTTGAATTGAAAACTAAATGAATTAATTCTGAAATAATTTTCATTTTCAGTTTTAAAATATTTTAGTGCCACATTTTAGTGAATAATTTCAGAATTACGGGTTTGGGGGTCCAGATTCCACGTGCTCCTTAAAATACGCAATCAAATTTCCAATAAAATAGGAAATTTCAGCCCCACACCAAACAAAATGCCCATTGAAATTCTAGAAAACACACCACATCAAATAAGGCGTTTAATTTACCACCATGAAATATCGTTTGGTCCGTTGCGAAAAGAGTTAAACGGCTCCGGGAATATCGTCAAGTTGACGTGGCGTGCAATGCAAACTAATCACTACCACGAAGGCTACTAACCACTGCATCAAAACGTAGGCATAATCGCATTAAATTTATAGCCGTGTACCTATTGCGGTCACAGACATACGTCAACAACTGTCCAGTACAAGCTACATTCAGCAAATTTATTGAAGAAGAATTACATGAATAAACTTCCATGGCTGTTTGGACTATAGAGCATTCCACATTTAGTTGACAGTAAGGAACTCATGGAGAATTCTGTCGCTAAACTTACGCTCCGTGTAGTTACATTTACGCTTCGTGGGCAAAGATCTGAAACACCGCGCAAAATCCAAGTGAGCTAATTAGGTTAATAATGTTTTCATATTGAAATACTTCTACTATGACATAATTATCGTACACTAATTTGTTCTACTTGTGTTTTCTTGCTGCTATTCGCAACATTGCACCTCCGGCCTCAAAGAGGGCTTCGGAGAGGTTTTCGCAGAAAACGAATCTCATCTCCACAAGATCCCACTATGTTAACTAAAACTAGGGATCCCTCTACCTGAATGAATAACATCCAGATATATGATGTACGAAGGTAAATACCTTCATTGAGAACCTCATATAGGTCTCACAGTAAATATTATAAGCATAAACTCGGGTTTCAAACGATTGTCTTGATGGAACACATCAGCTGATTTCAGAATTATGTAAATCAACTTTTTACTTAATGGTATTGATTAATTACTGACCTGGGAACGTTGCTTATGCAATGTCATAAATTGAAATATCATTTTTATTCAATGTCATTCCTAGTCCTGGCAAAAGTAGTATTTTTGTAACTCTTGCAACACAAAGAAATGCTAGCACCCTATGAAACGCATAACAACAAATAGAAAATAGTACGAAATGATCTACTTCAACACGAAGAAACCCGCCTCTATTCAGCCTTTAAATTTTATTTTATAGGAATTTTCCTAGAGTTTTTTGAGTTACCTCGAATAATCTAAGTGAATCGCATTCATAACTTGCTGGTATTAAATATTATTTGCTAAAACATTATTCATTCAAATATTTTCCAAAACGACTATATTTTGCAGTGAAGTTTAATTAATAAATACTAATTGTACATTTTATCGATGTCTGTTACTCAACGATGTTTGTCTGTTATTGTAACTGCTTGAATTTTGTGGATCATAAGCGTCCCTAATTCAAGCGTTGTCATCCAACTTCCTGAAGATTTTCTCTTGGGACACAGTCTCATTGAATCCCGTGCTGAGTTCAACTTTCCAACAACGAAGTTGGAATTGCCGAAGCAACAGCTAGCTTTCCGTCCTCTCATGTAAAATCTATATCAAAACCGTCCTAACGGAACCAAATAGAAGCTTGAAAAAGAAAAACTTTCGGGCGTCCGTTCCAACTTGGCCGAGAAACAGATAAACCGACCACAGTCCAATCAAACGCAGGTTTTAGGGGAAGTGGGTGGGAAAGCGGAAACAAGTGCCCTGTGGCACCCTCAAGGAGGTCGGGTTCCTTAGTAGAGTGTTTTTATTTCTTTTTTTTATTATCTGGTCGGGATAAGGGGAAGAGGATGTTGGAGCAGGCGCCTAGCAACGAACGAGAATGTCCCTCCTCCTTAAGGTGGACGACCCGCAGGGCAGTCGTCATCTGCAGCTAAGTGCCGAAGACTTAGCAGGAGGAGGAGAGAGAGGATAGAAAGAGGGTGCCCTGTGGCACCGTGGGAGGAAGTTCAAACAGGGTCACATTAAACATAAGAACAGAACAGAAGAAATGTTCTAGTAACTTAACAAAAAACACCTTAATACCATTATAAAGTAACGTAAAAAAATTAATAAATTACCTACTTAATTACATAATAAAATTACTTATGGACTTAGTTACTACATTACTTTATAGAATAAACACATAACTTAAGAACTTTATACTGCAGAACTTTATAACAGAACTAGAGTGGTCAGGATAGGGGTGACCTCTGGCACCGGTGAAGGAAGTTCAGACAGGCTCACATTAAACTTAAGAACATAACTGAACAAATGTTCCTCTAACTTAAGAATGCAATAAAATTCCTTGAAAGCATTAAAACGTATCTTAAAAATATAAAAACATTACTTAATTACATATTCAAATAACTTAATGACATAATCATATTATGTTATAGAATAAAGACATAACATAAGAACATGTATATTGTAGAACTTTGTGACATAGATAGAGTGCGTCCAAGATAATAGCGTAGTTGACATAAATGCATCCAATATGTAAACACGTCCAAAGCTGTTAGTTACTGACTTTATTAAAATAGCTGATTACTAAATATATAAAGAAAATATGTTTCCACAATTTTATTTAATTAATTATCATTTATGTCACTCTGAGAATTAATCTCTGAGGACAATCTATATTTATTTTTCTTTAATTTTAATGATAAATTTGATTTATTTTACAAAAAATTACAAATTACAAACTTTACATCGTAAAATATATGATCTTATCCTTTTTTTATAATCTATGATACAAAAGAAATTAAACTAAATTACATCCTCATATACAAAATAGCATCAGTACCATTATATTTTTTTATAATTTATGGCACATTAAATTTTAATAAGGTACATCAGTGTATACAAAATTGTATTGGATAGCAGTATTAGTATTGGTAATAATCTTTCATCATTAATGAAGAAACTTTAGAGAAAAGAAATGAGTGCAGTTGAGGTCCTTCTAAGCCAAAGCGTCTTGTCAGCAGGTGCCTTTAAAGTTTTTCGTTGTGTAGCATTTTGGACAATGTTAACCTATCAGCCACCCTTTTGTTATTTTTAGTGATTTTTTAAGAATAGATATGCATTTAATATCATGCATTGGCATAGGTAATTCGTTTAACAACACAGGGACGACATGGGCCTAAGACCTATGGCCATTTAGGTTAAAATACTTAGGTTAGGTTAAAATACTAATGCTGACAACTTATTCATTCGACGCAGTTGCATGTCAGTATTAATAATTCGTTGCTTTATAAATTTACTGTCAAAACAATTGTCACAAATTAACATATATTTATACAATTTTATTAATGGTAACAAACTTTGATTCTTATACACTTCTCTCACATTTTTTTCCTTGGTCATCAAATGCGCAACCATTTTATTTTGTAAAGTAATAATAGCCTTATTCAGCAAGGTGGAGTTTGTGCTACCCCATATCGTCAAACCATAACGTATTACGGCCTCAGCTAAGCCTTGATACATTATATTTTTCAACTCACGAAGCAAAGAGTACTTTAGATTCGACATTAGAAACAAAATACACATTAGTTTGTCATATATAGATGATATGATTACTAAAACTAAATTTTTAATGAATAACTATTCCCAAATATTTTAGGTATTTAACTTGAGTTAATTTTGCACACGAAAAGTATCTATTGCACGTATTTCTCGGTTGGCCACCCTGGTTGGACTGTAAACAACAAAGGTGGGTGTGTAGTGTGAGGTCTAAGGTTTTCCTTTTTTTCTTTACATTTAAAAACTGCAAGGAGTATTTCTTATTATTGTTAATAATTATTTTATTATCATGACACCATAATTGCAAGGAATACAAACCGTTTTTTAATTTCCGCTGGGCCACCTCAAAACATCTGCTTGTGGATAGTAATTCAATGTCATCTACATACATAAAAAACTTGCAGTTTCTAATATGTTGAACAATGTCATTTATATATATATCTAAGGAACAGAATTGGTCCTAATATTGAACCCTGGGGAACTCGAGAATCGAGTGATCGAGAATTTTTTCAGTTCATTTTTTATTAGTAAGGTAGGATTTTATCAAGTTCATCGGCGGTCCACGTATACCAGTCCGTTCCACCTTGTTCAATAGTATGTGAATATCGATAGTATCGAAGGCTTTTCGGAAATCGATAAAGACTGCGAGTACGGAGTAGTTTTTGTTTAGTTTAGAGCGAACGTTCTCGCTAAAGTCTTCAAGTAACATTTTGGTACTTTTGTGGTGTTGATATCCGTATTGGTTTGGTGTGACTATGTTGTATTTCTTCAGAAATTTAATTAGTTGATCTGCGACGTAGCGTTCTATGATCTTATCTAAAGATGACAGAATGGAAATTGGATAATAGCAGTTAGTGTCGCTCTTTTCCCTTCCTTTTATTAGGGTCTGACATTAGCTACTTCAAGATTTGATTGCATCGAGCCTTGTTCAAAATTTAAGTTAATTCAGTGTGCAATTACAGTAGATATGGTGCAAATGTCATGAGTTTAGGTCAAATAATATTTTTTTTATTTTATTTTTTTAACTTTTGCCGACGTTTCGGATTTTTATTCATCCATCTTCTGGGCCTTAAACAGTGATGCATGATGTTAAATGTTTGACAGTTGTTTTGATTACATAATGTTAAAGTGACTATTTGTGATTGCATGATTTGCTAATGAACAAAGTTGAACTTTAGTCTTAATTGATGCTTTATGTTGCGAGATCCTATTTTTTAAATATTAGGATGCTTGGCCTATATAGCTACTGTCACAGTCTTTACATGAAATAGAATAAATAATATTGCATTAGCAAATCATGCAATCACAAATAGTCACTCATTTATTTTCGAAGAAGGCAAAATTTTAGACTCAGAACCAAAATTATCAAAAAGATTATTCAAAGAAATGTACCATATATCCAGAAATAAAAATAGTTGCAATAAAAGAACATACATTACTCATCTATGCAAAATTTATCATAATTTAATAAATTACACATAACTTTTCAACAAAGAAATTTTGGATCCAAGCAACCAAATTAAAATTGTAAATAAATAAAGACTATCTTTAATGTCTATGTCTATGTATTTTTATATTTAATGACTGTAAATTTACCGTTAATTAATCAAAACAGAACTGTCAAACATTTAACATCATGCATCATAGTTTATAGCCCTGAAGATGGATGAATAAAAATCCGAAATGTCGGAAAATTTTAAAAAAAAAATTTAAAAAAATATTATTTGACCTAAACTCATGACATTTGCACCATATAGAAAAAGAGGTCGAGAATAAATCCCATTTGAATTACAGTATATATTGTTCGATAGGATAGATCTTTGATTCAAATGTTATCATGACCTGGGCTTTTATTTTTTATATTTCTTACAATATTAAGCACATCACTAGGAGTTGCTGGACTTTTGGAAAAGGTATTAATATTCCTGTCTATAGCAACAAATGATAGTTTTTTCGTAATTTTTAATAACCATTAATAGTACCAAATATTTTTATAAAGGAAATACATGCATGTAATCTATAATATAACTACCGTATACAAGAGTGCACTCCTCACTAATTTACTGCATGGTAGAAAAACTAGGGTGCACCAGGATAAGCATAAGATTTGTCTCAATGCAGTGGGCATGGGATATCTAGGAAATGTTTGCGGTATAAGCAGATGTGATAGTGTTTGAAATGAGTGGGAGATGAATAAAGTCTAGAACAATTGTTCCTGTAATATACCTGTATGAAGGGAGCGTGCTCTATTTGTTTGGCCATGTTAAGAGAATGGATGAGAGTAAAATAATGAACAATTATTATGAAAGAAGAGTGAATGGCGTGAATGGAAGAGCTAGACCAAGAAGGTCTTGGAAAAGTGTGGTGGATGATATTTGCGAGATAAGGAATATTAGTAGGGCTAACAACGAGAGTGCGTGCATGAAGTAATGAGTATGTGAGTAACAGAAGCAAAAGAGTTATGCAATAATATAGCAGCAAGGACGAATCGGACCAGAGTCTGTATTAAGTCAGAGTCAGCTATTCAGGTCCCAAAAGAGAACGGCGTGTTGGGCAGGGATTTAACCCGTCAAAAATGATGACCCCCTCTGCGGAATTGGTGTTTTCAGTTAAACTATTGCAAAGTTTGAAAAATGTAGACAAAGCCAGATATAAACACCAGGGGATTTCTTTTTTAAACTAAATGTTGTGGAATAATTACATGGAAAATGAACAATAAAAGAAGTGAAGAACAGAACCTTGCTGGCGTGATGTGTTGAAATTTAGTATTGCCTATATCCGGATTGCACACTTGATCAGAAGTTCGGAAATCTTGTAAAATCTAAATAGTAGAAATGAAATAATCTCTTTATGAATTCCTTAGGACATTAAAAGTCTCCCGTCTATACATTTAAATGGAAACCGAGTCTAAAATCACCACGAATTATCTTTAATTAGCATTCACGTAGGAAATGTATAGATAATTTCTTCATTGTATTTATCAATATGTTGTTTAAGGCATCATGTAAACCAAAATAAATATCCACCACATATCTCGGAGAACATTCATTTATTCATCTTAATTTTTAAAACCATAAAAACACAAATCATTTGGATAAAAATATAGAAATAGGTAGTCTAATGTAAACTTTTTTGGGGTTGGATCTAATTTTCGGAAAATATACATTTAAAAAATATAAAAATGAAATTCACTTCCAATGAAATTGCATTCTCTATCGTTGTGCCAACTGCCGCGTAGTCACCAGGTAATTTATATATACAGGGTGATTACAAAAGAATACGTCAGTTTCAATGATCTGTATTTTTTTTAAAGTACAAACTACAGAGCTGAGTGACCTCTTAAAATGACCGGTACATTTTCTTGTATTGCTGAAAAAAAATCACAAATATTCAATATGTCCTCCTTGCGTAACCCGAACAATGTCAAGTCGATATTCAAATACTTCCCACACTCTATGAAGAATGTCAGTAGTTACTGTCTTCAAAGGCAAAGTTATGTATGCTTTACATTCCTCGCTGTTAGTAGGAAATGGCGGCACACAGACTTGACCCTTGACATATCCCCATAAAAAATCACATGGTTTGAGATCAGGTGACCTCTGAGGCCATAGATGAAGAGCGATTGATTTGCAGATCGGCCAATCCATCTTTGTGGGTAAGTCTCATTAAGATGGAGTTTGGGTTACTCAAAGAGGACACATTGAACATTTAAGATGTTTTTTCAACAAAACTAAAGAATACACCGGTCATTTTAAGAGGTCGCGTAGCTCCGTAGCTCGTACCGTTTGAAAAGTACAGACCTTTGAAACTGATGCATTCTTTTTTAATCACCCTGTGTTTATATAGTTTGATTGCTGCCAATTTGGCGTGACAACTTGCGTAAGTGCCGATAACTTTTCCAATAGGTTACAATAATATGGATACATTTAGATATCTTGCTCAGAGGTAAGAAGAAATTGATTGGAAAAAGGGTGGCGGATTTCCATTAAGAATGGAAGCAAAATAGGATGTGGTAGAGGAAATAAGAACTCGCATAGAGGAAAGACGATTGAGGGCGAGGAGGTTCAGTGAATGAGAAATTCCCATAGCAACTTGATTTGAGGTTGCAACACGTGTGAAAGACAACCCAGACCACGGCCAGTTGGCTCATAACGCCATAAGGCGCCAAGATAAGGAGCGGAGCATAAAATCCTTTTTCCCGGAAGCGAAACTGCAACAACTCTCTGCTTCGGGGGACATCACGGAAAACGCATCAGTTGGTTAACTGCCCAGGGATTCTTGTGCTAATTAAAACCCGTTAACTACTGATCACGCAATACAGTCGGAAGTCAAGTAACATCGGTTAAAAAGACCAAGGTCACGTGATAAGCTCTCTCACACAACCCCAATGCGAGAATTACTCCCACGCATACGTAATACTAACAGTTTAATTTGAATCTTATTAGAAATTGTATCTAGGAGGACCGATAGGTTAGGCAAGTGTGTGTTTTGAATATTATATGCATCCAAAAATCAGATGCAAGCACGAATAACAATTATCCATTTATCACGGCTACCGCGTGCAATTTGTCCATAAACGTAATGAAAATGTTGTGATATTTAGATCTATTCCTAATTTGTATATTTATAGATAAATCATTACAGCACCGTGGCAAACCCACTACAATAACTATGTTACATTACTTAACTATGTTTTTGGTGTATCAAATGCACAACTGATGCATTGAATATGGTCTATCGCTCATTTTAATAGCTTTAATACTCTCTTCGCTAACATACCGTATTTTTCTTTTTTATTTAATTTTATTTAATCGCTTTCAGCGCGGAAAAACCTTTGGTGGCTAGTTGAGAGTTTGGCATTTCATTCACATTTTTGGGATTAATTCCGTGTTTGAATATACTTGTTGCATAATTGTTGACATCCGGATTGTAATTTTTCTTGAGACGAAGGTATGCGTGGTAAGCAAAAACATTCTTGGATCGTCGTTGAATGTCACATTGACCCGAGATCACTAATTATTCACAGTTATGGCTTGTAAAAAAACACAGGTGTTATCAAGTAACCACGAATACAATAGTAATAGTCCTGACATTAGTGCAAATCTTGGAAAAGCTGACAAAACACTACATATGAATGTTTAAAATTTCTGACCAATAAAATAATATAGTAAATATTTTTTCGCGAAAGTTTTAACTAACTCCTAGTGTCACTGTCTTAAATGAATGTTATCATACATATAACGCCAAAAATGATTTTTTCCTAAACTGTAATCCCCATTTAATTTCACGTTTTTTTATATTTGCTAGTTATGTGCAATTGCGACAGAGTCTGGTAGCACAACTTTGACTATTATTTTAGCATTATATCAATAATATTACATTACATTAACATAAAAATTACAACAATTAAATTAAAATAACTTTATCAAAACTGATGATGAGGCTCAAACGGAATTGTTTAAAAAAAGCAGCATCATATTTTTTCTTAAATATATTCACAGTTGTTGGGAAAGAACGAAAAAGCTATCCTAATGATTGATTCCGTTCAGTAATTGTTCCGATCATAGCTTAATATTTCTTAGAATTAGTTTTTGCGTTCTCTCTTTGATTTTGTAGGCATGGTCGTTCTTTCCCTAGAACGATAGTTTCTCTACTTTACCGCGTAGTTCTCATATGCTTCTTTTTTATCATTTAGATTATACTAAACGGCCTATTACGTTTTCTCCTTTCCTCCAGACTCTCCCATCACAAAATATCCAAAATCTCCGTCGCACTCTCTTCTTTTTGGCGAGTTCAATACGTATCTCCCCGCCTTTCATTGTACTTTCTCTAAACTTTTAATATGCCACTCCTTGTGCGGGTCCCATACCATTGATACGTAATTCAGAGTTGTACCAACTATTTCTTTGTCCGCTCTCATTTTGGTGCCTTAACTACTCACTTTCAAATATATCATCACCCAGTGCAAAACATTAAAAGATTTCATTGATACATATTCCACCTGCAGTGGTCACAGATCTTTGGTAAGTGAATGCCTAAGTATTTGCAATTTTTGCTGATTGGGATTGGATATCCCATTTCTATGTGAGTATGTTCTCTTTTGTCTACTTTTTTCGTTAAAAAGTTATGTGCACGCTCTTACGTATATTTAATTCCATTTCATTTTTGCTTTTCCAAACATAAAGTAGGCTCTAGATCTTTTTTGAGAATGTTGTGGTCACATATAAGTTTCTCTCCAATGTCACATTATTCCGATTCGTCTCTCCCCCTTTCCTCTTCTTTTCTTGTCTCCTCTGCAGATTACCCGTCCCTGGTTTTCCTCTCAACTCATCTTCTACGTTTGTTACCCTTTCGTGCTGTCAGGTATTTTTACCATGGGTATTTTTCCATAGTGAAGACCAACCGTGGCCTGGTGGTTTCATTGAATGTTCATCTCAGCCAATGCAGTTTTCATATCCTCATTTTCTGCAGACAACACAAATATTGTAGTCCAAGCGTTTTTTTTTAAATCAGCCGGTAATATTCGAATTATTTCCTCCTTATTATCGCAATTCCCGCAACACTCTTGACATTCCCAACCCCTGCAGTTCCATTTGTTTCTTACGCAGTAGGGTGGCTCGAAAAAAAATATTTTATTTCGGAATGCTATAGCGCGCAAAAGTTGCCATTGGTATATACAAGAAAAAATAATATTAAAAAATGTTTTTTTATTTATATGTCTTCCGATAGCATATGGCCGTTAAAGTTCGATAAAAATCGTTAAAAGCCATAAACTTTCAAATTTTTTTGTATGTAAGGGTGGTATGACTGCAGTCCGATATCGCATAAACGATTTTACAAGTATTCAAAAATTACTTAAAATTATATAAATTATATTTATATTAGATATTTTGATCACGCATGGAATGGAATATGTGATATTGTGGAATGGAATATGTGATATTGTGGAATGGAATATGTGATACGCTATGGAATGTGTGGTAAATTTTCAATTTTAGTAAAATTCCAAAGTTTTATATTTTATAGCGATTTTATAACAAATATAGTTGAGATACTATTGTTACATATACTGTACTTTTTTTCTAAGAACCTAGAGGTGCTTAGAAAAAAAGTACAGTGAAAAAATCCTTAAATTTAAATACTAACCGGTCGCGCAGCCCCATTAAAAAGTGACTAATGCTGGCCTTAGTTATTGTCAAGTTCTTTCAAGCGAACTTTATATATAATCAATTTGTCTGCCCTCGTGTTGCCCCCACCCGAAACCAAAACGTGGTGCAAAATTCGGTTCATTGGCGATATATCATACAAAGTCGACAAACTTATCCCAAAAAACAAACTCAGAACGTGTTTTTACAATCCGGTCACCTTGGAAAAGCTACTTTGTCAAACGAAAGATAAGATCCATCCCCTTCAACAGTCTGGTGTATACAAAATGAAATGTAAGGACTGCGAAAAAGTGTACATCGGTCAAACAGGCCGAAGCTTCACCACCCGGTTGAAAGAACACAAAAAATGCTGGGAGAAAGGAGATACCACCTCACTCGTGGCGAAACATCTCCTTATAGAGAATCATTCGTGTGATTTTGACCCGGAGATCGTCCACGTGGAGAGGAAAGGCCGAAGACTCGACGCTCTGGAAAAATTGGAAATTGTGCAAGAAGGAGACATTCAATTAATGAATGAACAAACATTCATGAGCCACTCCCCACTCCTTGCCATCCCATTCTCCAAGTGCACAACCACATGACACATCCCCCCCCTTCCTCATCCACCCTTTTCCACTTCCCACCCCCACTCATCCGACCTGTATAAATACAGCTCCTATTTTCCAAAACCACTCAGTGTACTTGAAAATGACCTAACGGTCGAAACGCGTTGTACTTCAATAAATTTGTGGAAAAGTGCCATCTCTCTTTTCATTAAATCAGGATGTCATTCCACCATATCTCGCCTGCCTCAGTTACTTTTATTCGGAATGCGTGCATGGCAGTCCAGGCTAAGCTCTTTCTAAGACTTTCTCTGAAGTTCCGCAAAGCCGAGCTCAATATTCTCTTTAATCGAAGTTGACTAAAACTAAACGTTATCCCAAAGTACGTAAATATAACGACGAAATCGAGATCGAGTGCAGCATTAGAAGCGGTGAAACGGGCGGAGAAGACTTGGATCCAGAGAGAGCTGAGAGCGTGGTACAGCAAGAGGGACGCCTACTCTCACTACCTCTTCCAGCTTCACCTTTCCTTGACTGCATCATTGGAATACCCGGAATGGATCGTCTTCGCAGACTGGGTTAAGGATCGGGTGTATGAGACTGTGGCTCTTATTATTGTTCCTCTTCTCTCTGATATGCCCTTTCTTTTCCTGTAATATTGTGGTATCGAGTGCACTCACAAAAAATGCGTTGCTTCCAACATGGCGGTTCATTTAGTCTTAAAAATCCCAACAATCTTCAATGGTTATCACGTGGCTTCTTTTTATTATATATGCTTTTTGCCATAACACCTTCAACTAAAATTACAGATAAATTAATCATCAATCGACAACTATCAAAATGATGTGCTGCCACATCAGTCCCCTACTAGTGAAAGAGTCGTCACGAACCAGATTGAGATCTGTCAGGGAAGTTTACTTTCCTTCAGGAACCGGTTTTCTGAGGAAATGGTTGGTTGTCGATGATTGTAGTTGCGGTGTTCTCGTCTGGAACGTCTGCATTGGACTCCTGAGTTTGAGGAGTCGTCGTATCTGTGGTAACGTCTTTGGCAACTACGTTGGCCAGCTTTGGTCTGTTGACAGCCTTGGTCACAACAAAAGCTTTAGGGCTGCGTCTGATGATGGGGTAAGTACAGTATTTGGAGGCAGCCTTTGAGTCCGTCGTAGCGGATGAATACGTGATCTGTTGTGGTGAGATTTCTGAAGATTAACGGACGTTGTTCACCGTGGCGTGTGCCGTCCACTGATCGTAGTTGTTAAATCTGCTTACGGAGATTCTTGACGAAATGGGCCTTGTCTTCGAAGTCCGCTGCTGATTTCTGAGTCACCATAAATTTACCACGGGTTCTCTAGAGACAAGTTCTGTGGTTGTTATCTTAAGGTCGTCACGCCAAGTAGCTCGCATGACCAATAGGAACATCGGAAGCGTTTCCGACAGCAAGTCTATTTGATGACATTTGAATGATGTCTTGAGCTGCCGGTGATCCCGTTCCTGCATACCATTGGTCGCTGGGTGAAAGTCCAGAGGTGGTTTCTACCGGTGAAGTAACTCAACTCTTTCAACAGTCGTTTTAATAGACTTAAATTGTCTTCCTCATCCTGTCCTAACTGTAGGGGAGAACGAAATCATAAGATCCAGGGCGAGTAAAATGCACGGGTAACGGCGCGTGCTTCCTGATCCGCCGGCACACGTTAGACAATGGCCATGATAGCCATCAGAATAGAGCACATAATGTTTATATCCCGGTGAAAATGCTCTAAACTCCGCGAAGGTGGGAAGAACAAACAAACCAGAGCTGCAAAGTCGCAAGTGACTTTGTATTGCTAGCAATCCATGATACCCCGGGCCCAACGCCGGTAGTCAGCGCTGAAAGAGGGCCAGAAAAGATGCTGCTTGGCGAGTTCCACGGTTATCTACGTCGGCGCCTGGGTGCGAAAGTCGATGGACAGCGTCGAATGCTGCAAGTCAAAACGGCTTCGTGATGAAGGAACGGGCGGTCGCCACTGACACGTCGCAAAAAAGAATTATGCTCTCTTCCGGCATTTGTACCAGATTCAGTTTTAAGCCAATACCTTCTCGTTGGAATGCTTACAATTACTCGTATTCCTGCTGTGATAGGAGCAAAGCGATGAGCTCCATTATCGTAGAGAGGGCTTCCATTCGAGAAAGAGCATCGGCCACTACGTTTTGTTTGCCCGGAACATACCCGATATCAGTTGTTCTTTGAGAGACGTAATAGTTAGGTGACAAAATTAACGTGATGGGGATTTTTCGGGCTATTGGTGGAACTCAAAGGTGATCAGTTTGTAATCGGTAAAGGTAATGAATTGACGTGATTCTCCCATTTGACATTCACGTGCCTATACATCCGTGCCGTGCTCCCAAGTTCTCGTTCGTATTCACGGTATTATGCATCGGTTGTGTAACCGCTGTCGTAGTTCTCGACAAGTTTGGCTACGATCCTGGCTCTGGTTCTGGGAGGGATGTGAGTTAACCACAGAGATTTAATGCTGTAAACCCGCAATTTCGTGGCCGAACGTTAAGGCGGATTAGTAAATCGTCAGATTAAGCATGGATTCAAAGGCACCGCTGCAGCAGTCGCTGGTCGCTGAGATTTCCGTGATCTGCGTGAGTGTCATACGGGAAGCCGCGGCGATGTCGTCCGCGTGATCTGCGAGGGCTTCTAAATGACTCAGCCAAAGCGTTTTCATCATGGCTTCCAGTGTTATGGAATTTGTTAAGCTTTGCAAGTGACGAAAACATTGTGATGGTTTACGATTAGCTATCTCGGCTCGTTCTAAAAGCTGGAGTTTTTTCTCCTCTTGTGAGGCACCGAGGTGTTTGATAAGTTCTCCTCTCAGTCTCAGGTTCTTGCCTTGCTGTGATGGTGACATAATGGTATCCTTTACCTCTGCTTCACACCTCGATGCTTAAGCTCCTACGATGTATCCTAATTTCATGCTATCCGTACGGATGCCTGCACTGTCGAAACTTCCTTCCACCATCGCGAACCACGGTACGGGTTCAGACGAAATTCTCTTAGACACTCTGACGGCGACACGGGCAATGGATGGCTCTCTATCTGTCATTGTGCCTCTTTCAGCAAGTCCCCGGGGCTCGACAGGATGACCTTGGATGGCACGGATTGGTCTCGGTTCCTTTGAGTTACGGCTTGGTGTTGGTGAGCGGTCGCGGTGAGTTTATGGCCAAGGGGAGGGTGCAGCAACGACGATCGTGGTTCAGGCGGACAAAAACAAAACCTTGCGCATGGTTTTACGTTAATATCACGTCGGGGTCACTACTTGTGGTGCCGGGTAATACAATCACAAAAAACTTGTTGCTTCCAGCACGTTTTTCTATTTTATTCTCTCTATAATAACCCAACTATTCCCGTTGGTTGTCATGTGACATGCATTTATTATATATGCTTTTTGCCATTTTACATAAAGTATATAAAGATAAATCATCAAACTACAACTACCCAAAAACATGTGCCACTACAGAGTTCTTTTATCATTTCGTTATTATTCTTTTTCCATCTTTAGACCATTTTCAGCCAGCTTTATCCATCTCTTCTCCCTGTTATTCACCTTAAACACCTATTGTGTAAAAGTTTTTTCTGTCTTTCACCTCATTTATTTTAATGTTGTTTCTACACAATGATTTATCTAATTCTTGGTTACAAATTGTTGTTGCCTTCTTATAAAGGAGATACTTCAAAGATATTTGATGAACCGTTATTTAACTATTTATAATACTTCTAAATAATATAATTTTTTATGATTCAATTAAATGTTCTATATCCATCCATTCATCAGCCTTAGAGTTAAAAAATTGCGGGTACATTCTGCAACTGTGCAACAACTCGCATTTCCATAAATATATTAGTAATATTCCGTTCAATGATTTACATTCATGGCAATGGACGAGTGCCTTACCGGGTTTCAAATTAAGGGGAAAAAAGCCCACCACTAGTCAACTCATGACTTCGCCGCAAAGAGTTTATAAGTTCGCACAACTTCCCAGTGAGCAAAGTTTGTGCAGAATTAATTTTGCACTAAGTCAAAGTTAGTGTCGTTCTGCACTATCTCAAAACAAATATGTTTTTCATGTGAAAAGAATGTTCTTAAAAACACTAATGTTTTCTAGAATATCAAAAGTATGTGCAAAGAATGTGCAAAAATACACATGTGTAATTACGAATAGGATAAAGATAGTCTCCAGAGCACGGACTATGCATATGTGCTCCTGTACACATTCTTTACACATGCAATAAATGTATGGTTTTGCATTAGTGCAGAAAATGTGCCCCGTACAATATTAAAAGAACAGTCTGCGCCGAACATTCTCGCTAACAAGTTGAACAAAGTTGCTCTCTTTAGGCTACTTAAACTAAAGTCTCTATCCACAACCAAAATTACAGGCTTTTTTTTGTTCGTGAAAACAAATATTATTTATTTTGAGTTTATTGTAGAGTAGAAATTTTGACGAATAATTCTGCGAAAATTTGTAATAAACTGATACTTTGAAAAAGAAAATTTACTTTGACGTTTGGATGCTTCGGACGGTCATCACTCGTATTTAGAAAGGAATGACGATTGCAGGACGTCATGCCAACATTCCGTAATCTTCCGTCAGCCGAATAAAAGTCAGAAAGCTGGAAAAGAGTAAATTTGAAAAACACTGCTCGTCACGGCTTATTTTGGTGAATATTTAACCGCAAAATCCCATCGCAAGCCACGATACTTTCGAGCATTTCTAGGCGGCCCTCTCTTCTGAGGGTTGGCAATTCACTTATTTCGTCCGTGCGCCACTCCCGTGTAGCCCCCGTAGCCGTGACCACCGAGATACTCCTGCTCAGCAAGATGGCCGCCGCCACAGTCACAAGTGTGCTTATCGTCCCGCTTCTTTTGTGTTTTTTGTTGGTGCAAACGCGGTATTCTGCCAGTTTTATACGTGTGAACCCCCTTCCACTACAATCCATCGTCATATTTCTGTGACTTTCCTGTGCTCAACAAGAAGTTTTGTGTTTCCTAGCTCGCCGCCATGTGGCCTCCCCCTAGTCCACTCCATCTCCCGGCGATCCCTTGTGTCACCATCGGCTTGACAGGTTTCAACGTGCCCGTTACACCCTAACTCTGATTCAGTCTTACTGCATGAACGAAAGTTGTTGGTGTTGAGCGAGTGAGTGAAGAGCGAGATATTGTGATTAGTGGAGTTTACTGTGTTTATTTATATTTACACAATCATTAGTGTACCATCATGGTGAATAAGTGTTGTGTTCCATTGTGCAGAGGATTATTGTCTTGTTCCCATTTTATATTGTATAATTTTTAAATGAGACTGAATCCTTTTTTAGTCGATGAGTGGAAAATAATCCTAATTTTTTACGCTTATTGTCTTGTTTGTAATATATATGATTGAATACCATTGAATTTGTTTCAGGAGTTTTGAAACGCAACCTTATTTGCAAGTTGAACTCTTTAAGAATTTTTTATTTTGTTAGTTTTCCTTAAGATTTGTAAATAATCTAGTTCATTAGTTTAAATAAACAGCTAATTTTCTTGATATCTCAGGTGTATTACTTTCTCTGTATCACCCAGTTTAGGAACATGCAAAGTTGCTTCTTAGAATGTGCAGACATGCATATGCTCTGCAGCACATAGTAAAGACTAACTTTAGATAGTCCATAGTTAGTCTTTAAAGAACATTAAAAGAACATTCGGAAATGACTTAGTGCAGGTCAGAACATTCTTTGCATATTCTTTTCACTAGTGCACCAGCGTGTACTATGCACTGTCTATGTGCGCCACCAAGCATGTTCTTTGCATATACTTTGAGAATGTACTTTGCACTAAAGGTAGTGCATTTGATAACATACTTTGCATATACTTTGCACTAACTTTTGCTCACTGGGTTGAATGTTTAATTTGTGGGAACGTATTTCGTATTGAGAAGTCACACAGTACTGGGGAAAGATAGGGATTACAACTAAACCCGCCAATAATTCCAGGAGGAAATTGAAGCCTCGGGTAACGTTCTCAGCATGCCTCACGAGACTAGTTACTTCAAAAAGAAGAACTGTTATGAATTAAGCTGCGAATAGTAAGGAAATATCTCTCAAAAGCTTTTGGGATTGGGGGTGGAACTAGCGCACCATGGCAATTTTTGACGGCCCAGCGTCATTTCTCATAACTGAGTTACAATTGAACAACTCTCCAGACAAGTAAGAAGACTTCCGAAATCTTTCCAGAAAAAAAAGTGGAAACCAAGTACTGGGGAAAGGAAGTAAGCGGGGAGGGAGAGGGATAAAAAGAGTCGAGTCATTAGTCCTTGAAGAAGTGCAGTGGACCATTCCTCATACCAGTGGATTCTAAAACGTACTGAGCTAGAAGGTCGATATGATGGATGACGCGTCAGTGGTGGAACCATCAGAGTTCTGCAAGGAAAAAAGGCATTCTTGCCTCTCTCTTAAAACGCAAATTTACATAGTTTTCACAAGATATAGCATTTGTGTAATCTTTGAATGAAAGCTCTCTATTCTTGAACTCAAGGCTTTAGTTGACTTTCTCAGAAAGCTAGGCGTTTCACATTTAATTTTACATAAGCCTATTGATAAAATTATCTACATTCCAATCTGTTTATAGTCCCTAGATTAGAAAAGCAGTCTTCTAATTAAGTTCATGAATTATTATACATTAAGTTCATAAAACAGCATATTAAGTTCATATTTTTTTCTCTCGGAGAGGTTCCAATTCCCCATATATTAATCTGTGTATACTTATTACACCGGGAATGGTACTTGTACTTTTTATGTTCATGAAATATATGTATGAAGTGTACCTTGAGAATGTTCGAATAAGATATAGTCCGTTCAAGTCGGCCGTTTATTTAGAGTAAATATAGCTGGTCATTTTTATGGCCTTCGAGGATTCTCGCAATTAAAATTTTACCGTATTCGCTTATCTAATATTGATTTTTCGTTTTTGTCCAAAGTCAAATATTACATACACTGCAAGGGTGGGTTGACAAAATCACATGGCAGGTACCTTAAGTTTTTATTTCTTAACGAAAGTCATTTGAACTTCATGGGTTGTGTAATCCTCACATCTTTTACGGTAAAGAGATAGGAAAGTTCTGCAGTTGCATTGATCACATCTTTAGACAGTTAACGCGAATCAATTTTTTATAATGCTGATACTATGACCTTATATGCACTGGCTTTCCCGATACTTAAACTGTAAAATCCTTTTCTCGGCTGTTACTATTTCAATTATTTTCTTATGGCACCGTCACGTTGGAGCTTTCATAATACCTATCTGTAATTAGTAGGAGGCAGCCAAAATCTTAACCTGGCATCCAGTTTTAAAGTAAGCGGAAGATCTTGAGCGGAAATTTAATCATCGCTTTTGGACCTCGTGCTGCGAAACTACGTGTATTTTCGAACGAATTTAATACCGATGGAATTGGAGCTGAGTATTGTAATAAACATTTACATAGGTCAAAGAAGTGACAAGTAAGACTTTTTGGGTGATGGCTTTCATGCTACATGATTTTTCATGAAAACCTTCACACACCAGCTAGCACTTAAATCATTTTAACGTGAGTGAAATAATAATCAGTCAAGGAACCACAGGGAGTTGGAACGTTGAAAGGTCGACGAACTCCTAGTCTCAGGAGTGATTTATATCTTATATATAACTCCTGGGAGGCAGAGTTCAATTATATCCACTCTCCAGAAGACTGGATTGGTTGGTTTGCCACGGTACTGGCCTCCCACCACTAGGGCTCTAGTTAGAATCCCAGCAGAGGAGGAAAATGTTTTGTGGAATCCCTATTACTACCGGGTCTCTACGAGGAGAGCAGTTCATGGTGTGGTACCTCGTCCATGGGATGGGACCGTTAACTCTGCACTCTCTGGTACCTTTTCTTAAAGTGTAGATTTATACTAACACCAAGTATTTCTCAACTCTTCCAGCGCTCTCCATGAATTCTTTTTTTCTCCAATCCATCCACCAATCAATAACGGTTTAAATAGAGTAAGTTTTTTTTACGTAAAACTCGATTACCAACTGTATATGAGCAAACCTAGGTGATTTTAAATATTCAAGTCGGAGTCAAAAAGAGGTATTTTGCATTAACTTTGGATTACTAGAAAAGTAAAAATTAAAAACAAATCTGTTAGTCTCATTAAGGTCTAGAGTGTCATAAAGTAGAGCCAAATTATGAAACTTAAAAAATAAAAATTTTAAATGTTCCCGATTCAATACTAGATATTATTTACTTATCAAAGTAGAAATAAATAGACATTTTTATTCTATCTTAGACATTAGACACTATTTATAACATCATAGGAGTAAAACAGTGGTGCATACCGTTTTATGTCTATGTTTGGGAAGAAGTATTAAATCAAATTATGTTAATAAATATTGTTACATTCAGCGTTTTTCTCCTTAGGTTCACCTTAGAAATTATGGATATTACTAGATTTACTTCGAGTTCGCAGGAAAATGCTTAGCTAGCAGAACCAAATGCTGTAAACTGTTCATTGTAGTCCCTCAGGAATTTAAGGAATTCCTTGGAACTTCCTTGAGGTTAAAAATCCCAAACAAAAAACCACGCCATTCCATCAAATGGAAAAATATGTAATACAAGGTTATAAAGAAAACATCATTCCTGTTCAAAGAAATAAAAATAATCCTTGTCTTATGTATTTTGTGAATCAGTTGGTTACAAAGTAACTGCTAAGACTTTTCCGAGGAGTGTGCTCTAAAATAAATCCAAAACAACTTTTGCGTGCCTAATTATCAAAAGCTATTATAATTTCCCAAAACCTTGATGAAATGTATGAATATTTTTATCCCTAAGTGATGTCGATATATTTTGCCTCAAATTAAAGAAGCGTTTTTGTAGCTACAATTGTTTCATGACCTCCACACAGCTGCCAGCTCTTCTATTATATTGCAGCACTGAAATAATAAGGGCGAACTTCTTTCACCCGATGATGGACCGTTGGGAGTTGGAGTCGACGAACTTGTGGTACCCCATGGTCTTCTGCATCATATACGAATCCACTCACGATTTCACGGCAGGCGAGAAAAGAAATAGGGCGATATAAAATATTGGGAGATCCTCAACGTTCAACTCTGCTCACGGAATATCCTCTGCGTGTATCCACGTGGAATCCTCAAGAGGTATATTCTGCTGAAGATCCAGATTGAAACCAAAGGATTCGCACCTGAGGAAACTCTGTGGGTAAGGAATCCTACCTGCGAGGATGTGTAATTTTTCTTTTTCGGGCAAAGTTATTTTGAAACTTTAACGAGAAGGATGACGCACGTTTACTGATGGGGCCAAGTGGGGATTGGTGGAGTTATTCCGGGGCGTTAAAGATTGAGGAGGAATGTGGCCTAAAGTGAAGTTTGTGGGGAATATGGGAGGCAGAACGGATAGGTAAAGAGTTGGAGAAGTAAGGGATTTACTGATATGAAGGACGGAGTAAGGCTTAAAGGAAAATGTGGGGTTTAAAACGTTGGGAATCGCTTCCGGGAAAATAAGCCACAGAGGGGAAGTAAGACAACGACCTAGCAGCCGAATAAAATGGTAGGTACTGGCGGTAAACTTGTGGCAGAGAGAAAATAAAGTGTCAACCTGAGGTAAAATCGTAGATTACTTAAAAATCAAAACAAAATAAGCAGGTAGACTTCAATTCCATAAGACTATTATTTCCGCTTGAGGAGCTCTTTTGAAATTCATTGCCAAAACCAGTAAATGAAACCAAATTCCGCAGCTTGACGCCAGTTATACCTTTTATGAATACACCAGCAGAAATGCCCTCTCCATAACTAATACACACCAAAAGGGGATGAAAATTATGATTTTCGTTGAATGTGATTCAAACCTGGGGGGTTATTTTTTAATCTCACCTTTTTAATGACTCTTTGTGGGAAGGCGGGAGATCCGTTTCGCTCTCTTAATGATCGGCTCACGATCGGCCAAGTTCCGTTGGGGGCTCCATTTCACGTACCTAACGACAGGTGAGATGGAACTAATGAAATGCGGAGCCAAATGAAACGGATCAAGAGTCGAAAGATACGGATCAAGAGTCGAAAGAGCGGATGAATAAAATAAATAGACCGGCAGTTCACCGTTTGAGAGCCGAAGATGGTCACGCCGCCTGGGTGGTGGAGTTGAACTACGAAAAATGACGTAATTTTCCACATTTTATGACATATTCTCACTTAAGAGAGATTACAAAATAACCCCCCTGAATACTAAAATTGCCAGTCAGGTGCTTTAGCCAGTTAACCCTACTATAAATCTTAATTAAAGACAAATTTCAGTGAAGGAATCGTTCAAACAAGATGCTCTCGTCTCAAATTCACATTGTACCACAGGGGACGTGGTCTCGCTTATTATGCCGCTGTCAAGGAAGATAAACCCAACATTTTCGCTTTGGAATGACTTAACGTCCGACAGCTATCTAAACATTGCACTAATGATATAACACGCAGTCACACGCAAGAGTACAAGCATAAGGTATTATAATATGATGTTACAAAATCGGGACACATCTTGTTTTGAAGAGATTAAAGCAGGGACAAACTCTGGTGGTCTTTTTATAAAGGTTTAGCTAATCGTTTACAATAATTATTTGACTGGAATTAGAGAATAAAATTACTACTCGCAGCTGGACCATATTTGGAGCAATACTCATTAATAGCGAGGTGGCTGGACTATTATTGGTCGCGCCTATTAATTACTCCGGTACCTTTGGTAAAAATATTCGAAAAAAGTGGCTCAGTTTGGCCTCTATCAGTCTAGACCATTCGAGAATACATTATATGATTTAATACTATGCCTTCAATGTACAAATTTCTGAACATACATTTGTCGCTGCACATCTCTCCGTGTAGGGGAGAGTGGACCTAAATAGAGCAATCCAAGGACATGTTAGCGTCAGCCAGAACAAATATGCCAACAGAGTTAGACACCGGGACATATCTTCTAAATCGGGACTGTAACGGCCAAATCGGGACGTGTGGTAAACTTATACAAAGAAATCTTTGCTATCATGAAAGTGACTGTGAATCATATAATTCGTGCAATCGCAATGATTGAAAAACTCCATAAAATCTTTGATTGTAATACTAAAAAAATGGTAAAAAGACATTTCTGACATTACTATGGACTGAGCTGTTCACATTTGAGACTTTCTGTCAGATTCCACCGGCATTTCTCACCAGGATGCATGCTAAAACTGAATAGTAAAACACCACCACACACGAATAATTATTAACTGGCGTCAATTATCTTTTGTATGTACTATATAGACTCGAACTAGAAACTTAGAGTAGAATTTCACTTTTGTCGACATTGCATTTACGCTCGAGAAATGATGCCAACACAGTTCAGTCCCATCACCTGATTAATTCTGGCAACTATTTTTTGGCATATAGTCGTCAACTTCAGACACCTGATGACTATCCACGCAAAGGTAAGCGCCTAAAAGTGGAACCTGAACATGTCTGCTATGGGCTAAGTATCAAGTTAGTTGCAAAAAAGCAATTGTTAGAAAAGTACAGCGCTGATATCATTCCCGGAAAGAATATATGCTACCATGGGCTGCTAATCATGTTATTCACTTTGATTCACCGAAATTATAAAATTGGATGAAAATGCGAAACATGTTTGACATATCATAAAAAATGAGGTCATTCTAATGGAGTCAATATTCAAGTTGTTTCTGTTATTAATTTTATACAATTTCTATTATTATCCTCTCTTAATGTCCAGTGATTAACTGCAAAGGATTATTGACACATAAACCACATTTACGCAATTGAATATGGCTCATTTTTATGAAAATAAAATTGAAAGATAATGTGACCTTTTAAGTATAATCTCAAACCAGTAGCAGGGCATGTTAACAAAATTGTTCTCCATATAACAGGTAGGCGTAGATTTTAGAGAGCCTGTCCATCACAGATGGGTTCATTAGCGTAATTATTGAGGGATACGCCACAAGACCTCAATAGCATTGAAATAAATGGTGAGCTAGAATAAGTGTAACAATTTCAATTTCACAAATTGCATGGTAATCCTTGAAGAACAAGCGCGATAATACTTACCGTCTGGGTAAAACAATAATGAGAAGTTAAAGCTAATGTGCGCCCATTTTCCTTGCAAATGTATCTTTTGGCTTATGATGCACTAGAGCTTTGAAAAATACGGAAATCCCACGACATTTCCATTTTCTGCCAAAGGAAATGAAGTAACACAGGTGCACAGAACACCCACGGGTGCAAAAGCATTAGAAACTATAACGTAAATGTTCATAAATTGATCAAGAGATCTAGTAAATATTGCCATAAATTTTAACTACACATCTCTCTCCTTGAAAGCTTAATATAATGATTTCAATATAATATATATTTTTCAGCACAGAACAAAAATTGTGCGTTGTAAAAATAGATGTAACATACAACATTTTACACTTTTACAGAATATCATCAGCAGTCAACAATCCGAATGTTAACTACAATGCTGCAGCTCTCCAATCCACTTTACGCAAACCGCGTCATTTCCTACCTAAATCTTTATTTTTGCACCCTTCGACATTTGCTTGATGTATTTCATTCTTGGTCTTTCTCTGTATTTTCCCCATTCATTTCTACTTTTAAAACTACATATGCATATAAATGTAAGTTTTAGAAAATATAAAAGTAAAAGTTTTCTTTCAACATTTATAGCATTCGTTGTTGCACATTACCGCTCTGCTATAGCATTTCTTAATAAAATTAAGCTTTGAAATTTGGTCTCCTATTTTACTGATTCTTCATATTTTAAGAGCAAAAATAATGAAGATTAAGGCATCTGTTGCATATGAACAAAATGCAAGGGAGAAATCGAAGTAGCATTTAGCATTGTAATTTAATTAAACGTTTCTATCACCAGAATAAGCAGTTAGTATTCAGCACGTTTCAAATTACACTTAATAAAAAAACAACATTTAGAAATTACTTAATAAAACCAAACATTAAATGGTTATAGCTATATGTCCATTTTTCAATAAACTAATCAACAATATTGGTGCATATACTAAGGAAACAGAGTTATTTTGTGCTCAAAATAATATGTTACAATACTTATTAGGTATTCTACAGTGAATACGCCATATAAACCCTTCCCTGAAGGAGAACGCGTGAAAATTGCCATATTTTACAAAATATTTTTATTGGTAACGAGTGAGAAATTAGTAAAATATATGAATGCTAGTTTATGAAAGACCTCTTGCGGATCCGATTTCTAAAACCACTCATTACCGAGGTAGGTCAAGGATGGAACAGGTATATTAATAAGGGCGTCAAAGTGAAGGCATATGGAAATTTGATATACGAGTGGAGTGGAGGGCTAGCGCAAACCTAATTTTGGGCTGATGACTGCTGGTCGGGATGGTTAAAAATAATGCATAAATATTTGATAACTTACATTGACATTCGATAACTAGCTATTAAAATGAACGCAAAGTACAACAAAAATCTGCAATTTTGCTATAGCAATCAACATAGGATACATCCAACAACATCAGTCATTGTCATCATACATCAACATACATCAAGAAGTCATTGTCTGAAGGAAAGATACCAATAGACTGGAAAATTGCAAACGTTACACCGATATTCAAAAAGGGAAACAGACATGACCCAGGGAACTATCGACCAATTTCATTAACGTCTATTATAGGCAAGATACTCGAACATATCGTCGTTAGCAATATCATGACGTTCCTGGACAGTCGTAACTTCCTTCATGGCTGTCAGCACGGCTTTCGGAAAGGTAGATCATGTGAAACACAGCTCGCGCTCTTTCTTCATGACGTTCTCAAATCTGGTGAATCGAAAACACAAGTGGACGCATTATTCCTAGATTTTAAGAAAGCTTTCGACACGGTACCTCACAACAAACTTTTATACAAATTACAGTCATGCGGCCTAAACGAAACAGTAGTAAACTGGATACGCGACTTTCTGAGTGATCGTAAGCAAAAAGTAGTTCTTGACGGAATTAGCTCTGATGCAGTTAAAGTGACATCAGGTGTCCCACAAGGAAGCGTAATCGGCCCCCTTTTGTTCATTATATACATAAATGATCTATGCTCTCGAATTAGCAGTAAAATACGTTTATTTGCTGACGACGCTGTCATCTATCGCGAAATTAATGATCACTCTGACTTTGAAATTCTATCATCGGATTTAAACAACGTTCATGTGTGGAGCCAAGAGTGGGGACTCGAACTTAATCTCAGCAAATGTGCGGCGGTACATTTCTTGCGGAGGACGTCCAACTATCCCCGTGTATATGCTGTGGATGGCGCTAAGATAAAGGCGACAGATGAAGTTAAGTATCTGGGAGTTACGATTACCTCAAACCTATCGTGGGGAACACATATAAGAAATATTTGTGGCAGAGCTCTGAAGAAGCTAGGATTCGTCAAGCGTATTGTGGGAAGATTCTCAGATGAAAAAGTAAAAGAGAGGTGCTATTTCGCACTCGTCCGGCCACACCTTGAATATGCAGCAAGCATATGGGATCCGGTGCAGAAAGAATTAATTCGGGAACTTAATAAAATACAAAGGAAAGCTGCGCGATTCGTCAAAAACTGCTACGGGCGTACAGACAGCGTTACGCAGATGTTAAACGAATTAGGCTGGGAGCCGCTAGAGACACGGAGGCTGCGCGCTAGGCTTAGATTACTTGAGCAATTGAGAATTGATATCTTTCAGAGCGACACGGAGAACATCATATTAGAACCCCACTATATTTCCAGGTCCGACAGAAACGATAAATTAAGAGAGATATTTTGCCAAACGGATAGGTATGGGAATTCGTTTTTCCCCCGAACAATAAGGGACTTTAATAAATGCAAGGCGTAATTTCATAGAGCGTTTCCTTTTTATATGTAAACGGCTGGTGTCCTAACACCCCCCGCCACACGCCTATTGAGGCGGCTTGCGGGGTAGTATGTAGATGTAGATGTAGATGTAGATCAGAGCCATCGTTAAGAGGAGCAGGAGATCGATTTAACATTCACGATAGGAATGTATTTAAAAAAAAAAGCTTCCTACCCAAGTTTAGGGAAACGCTGAGGCACCGAATGGAATGGATGAAAGTGGAGAACGGAGAGTTGGAACATTAAGTAAACAAGAGGTATCCTGCCAGGATGAGCAAGTTTGAGAGAGGGGGAGAGTCTTGCAGATGAATTTGGACGAAAGATAACAGGGGACGGAGGAAGAATAACAAGACTGAGGAGAACTTTGGGATGACATCGGTGTTTCCATCCGAAATAAAAATAGTCACCGTTTGGCAAATAAAATAGAATCATCCCGTACGAAACCGAAGAGGAAGGTGGAGCGAAATATCATTTTAAAAAAATATATAAAAATAAAACTGAAACTACGTTCTACGTACTAATTACAATTTCCACCATTTCAAAATGGATTTGAACGTTCTGAGAGACGATTGAGGGATAATTTTTATCGGAAATGGATTACAAAAGAATTCCAGGATAATTTAGTTTGGGCCGATGGAGGGAAAAAGACCGATAGGTAGGAGCCTCAGACTCCGCGGTCAACCCGGGCCATTTTGCTAAGTGACTTTCACGAGTATGAAAACATCCGACCCTGGTCCAATTCACTTCACCCGGAGAGCATTCAGAATTCCTTTAGTGTACTTGTTTATACGATCGTTTTATAGCGTACGTTTATGTCTGGGACTGGATGGATGCTAGTTTTACCGATACCATACGGTATATACATTTTACTAGTTTGTACTAAAATTTTAACGATATTTTGTATTCCACATAATACTGTCGATTTTTACTAGCTTATGTAACACTTTCCTCGATATTTACCATCTGATATTATATTAATGTCGTTTTCTACAAGCTGATATTCAATTATTAACCACCGATATTTTCTGACTGATATTATTATAATGCCGAGATTTACTAGCTAATGTTACAATATTGCCGATATTAAGGAGATATTACAACATTGCTGATATGTGTTCATACAATGTTGGCGATATTCAATAGGTGATATTAAAATATAGACGATATTTATGCGATGATAATGTAATATTACCACCAAATTGTTTGAATCAACGGAAAGGATCTTCTGCTTTTATCCGTCTGGTTAAACTTCAGCATACACCTCCTACACCAGGTTTTAAATCAGAATATACCCTTCGGTTCCCTTATTCCAACGGTTTATGTTTCTGATCTTGAAGTGCAACACCACACAACACAGTATATACATACAGTTGTTCAGAGTTTTACACCTTGCGGATAATATATATGGATCTCTGGAAAAATGGAAAAACGTAATTTAAAGCCAGGAATTAGAGGCGGGTGTTTAAGATTAAATGGATGGATAATATTAAAATGTGTATGCATGCATAAAAACGGAGGATAAGAAGAGACAGAAGTCCTGGGCCTCACCTAGATACACAATAAGGTCCTAAGGAGCATGAGAGGGGGGAAATTAGAAGGAAAAGTCCTGCGTTGAAGACTGAGTAGGAACGAGGAATAACGGGGAATGAACATAGGAGCAATCAGAAAATACAGGAATGAGCTTGGTAAAGTGGTAGTGAAACATGGTGGCATTTGTGCATAATTTCCTTGTCAGCAGGAGTCTATTCCCTACGAACTGGTTCTCTCTTCGTTTAACTACCAGGGCACCCAAATCCGTAAAACGTCGTTGACAACGGCAAAAAGCTTTGAAGAAATATTAGAGCAGAACCACAAACAAATTTTAAAGCCAATGTCAGACATATAATCATATATATAGCTGAAACAAGACTGGAAACCTCAAAAACTAAGTGTCTAATTGAAGCAACAGAGATGAAAGTGCACCTTTGAATGTTAGGAAAGACCTTATCGTGTCGTCAAGAAAACTGATGCATAAAAGAGCATGTGAGATCAAAAATATTGACTGTGTGAGCAAAAGAGAACTGAATGTAATATGCATTTAAATGTAATGGACAACAATAGAACTAAAGCTTATCGAGACCACTTATGAATTGCTTGGCGAAGTGCAAGAAGAAAATAAAAGAACATACAAGGTATTTGCGAAGAAAATAGGCCATTGACATAATATGGAATAAGGAAGAAGAAATTGTTGAAGAAAATTTTCCCCGTTTTTTTTAATAAAAGATAAACCATTCTCGCATTCATTTCATTTGTGGAAAAAAATAATGACAGGGGTGGATAAAGCATTTCCTCGGAATTCCATACATAAAGTGGTTTCTCCACCATCGAGGATCATTTAGGAGAGGTCTTTACGCCAATATCTACTACTTATAATTCCTCCTATCTCAAGTCTTTCCTTTCCCCTCATCTGAAGCCCATCACATTCCCTGAAGAACACTCCAGTATTTTCTCATTCTCTCCAAGCAAGAGCTGTTCACTCACCCACCCACCAACGTTATTCTGGCACTTTTGCTCACTCGAAACGCACGGGAGAAATCCCGGCAGTCTACCGCTACACTCTCTTCAACCTCCCAGCGCCCTTGACTGTGCGAAGACGTCGTTAAGGTAACGGCGCCTTCACCGCTTTGGCGGCTTGCCTGGTAAAATTTACAACTTCATATTGTAAAAACTTTGACATTGTATGTCCACAAGATCCCGTTAAAAACAACCAG